>CM066162.1:4286902-5599402 GCA_033629205.1 Lithocarpus polystachyus | reverse complement strand
AGAGGGAGTAGAGTAGAGTAGAGGGAGGTAAAGTAATTCAATTACCTTATTTGGAATTTTTTTAAGGAAGGAGTGGGAGGAGTTTGAAGGGGTTTTAACTACCTCTAACCCCCTCATTTTTAATTCCTCCAAATTGGAGAGATTTGGAGGGAGAGTAGAGTGGATAAATTATTGGCCAAATAAATTTCCTAATTTACCCTTTCTAAATTAACAAAATTACTCTCTCTAAAGGGCTAATTACCTCCTTCCTCCTTACTAATTTTAAAAACATCCAAACAATGTAGAGGGGAACCATTCCCCTCTACTCTCCTCCCCACTACTCTCCTTCCCTCTACTCTCCTCTACTCTCCTCCCGCTCTAAACTTCCAAACAGGCCATTAATGTGTAATAGTTGGTGGGAAAAAAAACTCCCCATAATATCAGGCCCAGAGATTCAATCAGCGAAGCAAACAATTGTATGCAAAGATAATAGTGGTTATGAAGAGTCCATTTTCTCTAATTACAACACAAGTTCCAAATCCAAAGTTACCAAGCAATATGATGATACTTCCATGAAGCCACAAATCCAGAATAAAACCAAAAGATGTCCCAAATAGATTATTGTAATTGAATCCAATTGTCCTACAAATATTGCCTCTTTCCTATTCAGCAGGGTTTCTTAAGAGAAGAATCCCATATTGAAACTACATGAGTTTTATGACCATAAAAGGGGGGGGGGGGGGTGTGTGGTGGGGGTGTGCTTTTGATGACATTAAATGACAACTAAACTACACTCTCTACAGATATTGAACAAAACAATAAAGATATCTCATTATAAGTGAAGGAGTGAATAGAAGATGACATATTCATCAATTAGCATATTCAATAAAGAGCCTCGAAGTTCTTATAAAGAGGAATATGGTAGAGGTCAAAAGATAATTATTAAGGGCTTTCTTTTATGGGTTCTTGTTTTATCCTTCATTTTCTATGTGAGCCGCAAGAGTGTATGTAAGAGCAAAGGAAAAAAAGAGATTTTTCTTTAGCTATGAGACATACACAAAAAATATTGTAATTGATTTGAGAATAGTGAAATTAATTCAGAGTTTATTCCGTGGTTTTTCCCTTCAAGGAGAAAGGGTTTTTCACGTAAATATTTGTGTTTTTGTGTGTGATTGCTATTTGAAATTGATAATATTGGAGATAATATTATTCGGGACCCAACAAAATCAAATCTGGAATTGTAAGGATACACTTATATTTCTTTTACTACAATTTTTTTGTTGATTTTGTTTTCACTATCATTTATGTTTTAATGGGCAACAATAATTACCAACTTATACTAGATTCACCAGGTGTATGTTAGGTCTATTCTAATTTTTACTTTCTAAAAGTTGTTCCATTATTGTTCAACTACAAAGAACCATAAATAATCCTATTCAATATATCCGTTAGTATTCTGCAAATATATATGTGTATATATATATATATATATATATGTATATGTATATATTCATTAGTTTTTTTTTTTTTTTTGGAAGGTAAAGGAAATGCTAGTTATGGGGCCACTTACGGCTTAGTACTAATTGAAACCATAACTCAATATTGTGGCTTATTTAATTTTCTTGACCATAAACTTATATGCAATTTGATTAATTAAGCTCTCTTGGTGGGTGCTTCTCAAAAAAAAAAAAAAAAAAAAAAGTTCTTTAGGCGGGTTCTAGTTAACTCAACTAGTAAAGTCTCTAATGGTTGAATAAGAGATCTAGGATTCAATCTCCGCTTACATCAAAAACTGATTAATGTCTTGGTTTGGTGATAAAGAGTAATCATTAGAAACGGATGTCATAAGTTGAAACTCTCTAAAAACTAAAGTCATTTAGGAACAAAAACAACTCTAGTACATATTTATTATCTTGATCATTGTTGGAATTTTCAAATTTTGGCCCTTTTGATAATTATTTTCCTAGCTTGCAGTAGGTTGCATTCATGCTCTTAATTTCGGAATTTGATCCCTATCAATTTGAATTGATTCTATGGAATAGTGTCTTCCTAAGTCTCCTTTAAGGTAGAAGTTCTCATTACATTTTTCTCTCTTCTTTTATTAGTGTAAGCTTGGTTGAGTTATGATGGAAATTATTGTATTCAAATAATGGGTATGAGATCTAGTTGAGTGTGAATGTGTTCATGGTTGGTTGAGTTATTATGGAAATTGTGGGGACAGGGGGCCCAAGACCACGCATCGGGCCATGAAGAGGCTGAGAACCCCAAGATCATGTGGTGGGCCTCGTGGGGTTGAAGGCCCATAACGGTGTGCTGAGCCCCCGACCATGTCCGAGTGGGTGGTGTGCTCCGAGGAGGAGAAATGAACACACCAAGCCCCAGATTGCGGTTTATTACGTTTGGAGTAGGAGAGGCGGTCCGAGGAGTGACTGCAGCTTTGGGGAGATGGGGATCCCCAAAAATACCCAAAGTAAGGCTGCCACCACTGCATTAATTGCGCTGCACCAACTCTTCTAGCCGCATTTATGTGGAGAAGACCCATAAACAGGGCAACTTTGGCCACCGTGACTCACAGCAGGCAAAAAAGGACGCACGATAGGACCTGCACTCAAGTGAAGAATCAGATGGATGACAAGTGTAAGGTGGAGATGGTCTAGAGGGAGCTATATAATGTGAATGAATTCCCCTTTAGGGAGAGAAAGAGGAGGAGAAAGAGAGGAAGGGTGAACAGTAGAATTTGTCTCCTCGGACCTTTGTGGAAGAAAGTTGGTCAAGACTTGGGTCTCTTATTTTCTCTTTCTGGAAACCTCAACCTATTGTATTGGACGTTTAAATCATTCTAGCCCAACTTTTGCATCTCACTCTCTATAAATTCATTGTTTAGGGACTACTTGGGCCGTCTCGTCAAGTTTGGGCCGGCTCACCAATCCGTGTCCTTACAGAAATTATTATATTTAAATTTCAAATTGTACTTTTGTTAGGATCATATTGGAAACCGGTACATATGTGTTGCTGAGTTAGATCTGTGAGTTGTTGTGCCTATGTTGCTCGAGTTGCTGTGTTGAGACTTGAGAGGCTTGAGCTTATTGCTACGGTTACTTGAATGTAATTGACTAAGTGGATAGTGTGTACTTGATCATGTTAAGGTATTAGTCATTGGAATTGTAACATATTGCTACAATTGCATTAGCTATCAGTTGTGTACCGATTAGCTCAATAAGTTATGTTAAGAATTTGATCGAATAATTAAGCATTGTAGCAAATTTTTGTAACTAATGAAGCTACATGTTAGGTTCAATATGTTAGCTTCTAAGTGATGTATATGCAATGGTAGAAATCCATTGTAATAAAAAAAAATCGCATATTGTTAACTTGTTAGATTCTTGAAAAAGATATATTGTTTCATGTAATTGCCTAAAAATTCTTCGAATTGATACCTTTCACAAGTTGGCATAACCTTCAATGTTTATAAGCTTTTTATTTGGGTCAAGAGAATAATGGACATCATTTGTGGGAAGAATAATACTGAAAACTAAATAATTGTATTTTTTATGCATTGGACATATATGAGCAAGAAAAATATCATAGAAATTTTCAATTTTATGATTTTTATTAATCAAATAACATTTTGAAATTTTTTGCAAATTCCATTAATCATCATTACAACCAAAATATAAAACACACCCAGTGAAATTCATTTGTACAATGCAATTTATTTGCCAATTGAAACACAATAAATCATCATTTTCACAAAAGAGGAGATTTTATGTTGTTTGAGTAGGTTATTACAAACTAGAGAATGACCCTAATCATAACACAATAACACAACTACATGCAATCTTTCTGAGTAATTCAGTATCTAGTTAACAACCAAACAAAATCAACTTGTAAAATAAAACCAAACCAAATGACAATTTTGCCCCAAAATTTTTTCGAACCCCTGCCACTTTCTCTCTCTCTCCTTCTTTTCTTTCAGATTTCCCCCCAAAATTAACCTTTGACTCTTCTCCTATCCGAGAGAGAGAGAGAGAGAGTGGCGGGGTTTGAAAAATTTTCAGGGCAAAATTGTCATTTGGTTTGTGTTGGTAGAGCAAGTTTTGTGACTTTTTTTTTAATAGTTGTCAATCATCTATTGGATTTGACACACCAAATAAGTTGCTAGCTTGGTAATACTAAAACGCTATATACTTTCTCCTGTGAGAGGGGAGCCTTTCTCGTTTCAAATTTTCAATCGTTTGAGAGAGAGATTGGTCGACACCCAATAGACCAAGCCAATTTTTATATTTAAGAACTAATGACCCCATGGGCCAAAGCCCAAGCCCAAGCCCAAGCCCAAGCCCAAATCAAATAAAGAAAAATTGTGCAATTTGGTTTCAACGGTCAAGCCCAAGCCTAACCCTAATTAAGTAGAGAAAACTAAGCTTATAGTCAAAAAAGCAAAACCCAAAGCAGCCCAGCTTAACTCTCTCTCTCTCTCTCTCTCTCTCTCTCTCTCTCCCGGTGCGGTTCGGTTAGCATCCGAATACACCATCCAGCTCCGACGGCTTGTGGAGCGATGCGTGCGGACTCAGTCGGCGCTAAACCAAACATGGAGCAGCAGCATCAGCACAGTAAGAGAAAACGCAAACCTGTTTTTGTTTTCGGCAATTACAAAAACTACTATGGCTACCGTGTAATTTTTCTTACTCATCCTTTGTCAGGTTTTTGTTTTCAGTATGTTGAGTACCCACTACCCATTATCATGTATTTAATTTATTTTCTTTAAACTTCTTGTTGGTGTGATTTTGTGTTTATGTGTGTGTGAGCATATGTATATATATATATATATATATGGGATAAGCAATGTAGTTTACATATCTATTTTGCATTAGAAAAAGGGTTAATTTGGTGTAATTTTTGGGTTGCTTACCAATTGTGTCATGCCTAATATGAATGCAATAGTGTTTTTGTATATTTATTCAGCCAAAAAAAAATAAAAAGATTAGATTTTTAGCGCATGACTTAGTTTGTGAATATGTTGTTTGTGATATATATAGTGTCTCACAGTTTGAATTACTTGGATAGGATTAGTACATTAACATTTTGGAATCTAAGAATTCCTTTAGGGCTGATGCTCTTTCTCTAGAGTGGCTGTGCAAATCACCTTTGTTAAATTAAAAAATAATAATAATTCCCTAAGAATGTTGTTTTATTTGATGTTTCAGATTGGTCAAGACTTGCAGGAAGATCCTCGGTTAAACGTCTTCAAGAAGGAATTGTTTGAAGACAAGGAATGTCTTGATATTGGGTGCAATAGTGGCATAATTACCATTCTCATTGGTAATCATTTCTCAACTCTGAAATGTGGACACCTATTTTTTCTGGCTTCTAAGCCTTCTGTTGGTTGCAATTGTCCATAAAGGAAAATTTTCAGCTATAATTTGATGTTAATCTTCTCTAATTCTGCCAAACAGCCTTCTTTGTCTATACTAATTAGAAATAGGACTTGGGTTCTTCTTTTATTTTTTTAGGCTATTCAGCTTTTAGCTTTTATTCATTGAGACAAACACAGATTACAAATAAACCAGTATAGGAAACCTCCCTGCTACAACAACTAAAATACAAAACTAACTACAAAACCAAAGCAAGCCAAAAAAAATGGCAAAACAAAACTCACTAACAACTAAACAATACTTCTATAAAGCATACAAAACCAGCACCTCCAAACACAATAGCACTCTGGCAAACATAGCAGCTTCAGCACGATAGCACTCTGGCAAACATAGCAGCACTGGATTTCTAGGATCAAATTAAAATACTACTTGGATCAATTGCACAATTACAACAGATGGTAGTATTAAAAACTGACTTTTTGAACTTGTTTTTAAACCCCAACCTAGCTTTGACATCCTTAATGATGCTTCTATTTAGCTGCTCTTCGGTCCGAATTTTTTCTTCATGAACTATGGCATTCCTTTGCAGCCAAATGTGGTAGACCGTTGCCCACCAGGCAAGTTTGCCAGCTATTACTCTCAGCCCCTTACCTTTTAACTCTTTGGCCTCTCCAAGCAATCAAATCCTCCCACACAAGCTGAGCATTTGAAACTAGACACAACTTCATCATGTCATCCCAAATTCTTTTAGTGAAAGAACATTCGAAAAAGAGATGATCTCTACTTTCAAGGCTATTTATACAAAAAACACATAAGCTATCACCCCAGTACCCCCACTTGGCCATTCTATCTCGTGTGGACAACTTGTTGATTATAGCTAACCAACCAATAAATGAATGCTTCGGGATAGTTAAATGGAACCAAAGCAACTTCCACCACTCAACTCCGCTAGATTTATCTCTAATCTCAGCATATGTTGCAGCAAAAGAAAACTTCCCAAATTTAGTAAATTGCCAAAGGGCTTTATCCTCATCTTTAAGCTCAACAAGGAATAGCTGACTTTGAATAGTTACAAGGGCATCAGATCTAGCAGGCCTCCAATTCCATGTCTTATCTTTCAGCACAGAATCCACTTTAGCTTAAGGATTACTTGCAGCATCATAAATGACACGGAAGCCATATCTTTGAACCAAAACCCTAGCAAGATGGCAAAGATCATGTCAAAGAAATATAGTTTTCCCATCCCCCACCTCAAACCTGATAAACTTTCTTGCTTCATCCATCAATTTAAGAAGTGCTCTCCAACCCCAGGTACATTCTTGTGGGATTTTTACAGTCCAAAAACACTTGCCTTTGAGAAGATTTGCTTGAATCCAAGCCACCCAAAGAGATCCAACATTAGTAAACAAGCTCCAAATGTATTTCGTTATAGCAACTCTATTCCAACTTGCAACTCTTTGCAATCCCAACCCTCCCTCTCTTTTAGGTAAACAAACTTTTTCCCATGCTATAGTTTACCCTATGCTAGTACCCTGCCCTTGCCACAAGAAATGATTAAAATTCTGCTCCAGAGTCTTGATGACCTTCTTAGGGAGGATAAAGTTACTTGACTAAAATCGTTATATACTATATAGAACAGATTGTAGGAGTTGTAACCTACCAGCAAAAGATAGTTTCCTTGATGACCATGATTTGATTCTGCCTTGAATTTTATCAATAAGTGGCTAATAGTCCTTCAACTTTAATCTACTAGAGATAAGAGGTAATCCCAAGTATCTAACTGGAAGAGTACCCTCAAATTGCAACACATCCAGAATTTGCCCTTTTAGACCTTGAGGCACAGCTGAGAAGAAGACTTCACTCTTTGCTTGGGTTTATATCCAAACCAGAGGCTACTTTAAATTCTTCAAGGCCCTCTTTTACTAGTTTTGTTGAGGGAAGTTCAGCAGCAGTAAATATGAGGAGGTCATCAGCAAAAACTCAAGTGGGTAATCTTCAAGGCTTTGCAGTAGGGATGGAACTTGAACTGAGTAGGTGAATCTTCCTTTGCATGATCCTTGTGAAAGCTTCCATGGCAATAACAAAGAGAAAGGGAGAAATACGATCACGTTTTACCTCCTTTGAAGTAGCCAACCATGCTTCCATTTAAAGATATAGAAAACCTTGGATTGGTGATGCAATCCCTTATCCACATTACAAACTTCACTGGACAACCAGTAGCTATCAAGCACATGGTAATAAAATTCCAATTTACAGTCATAAGCTTTCCTTATGTCTGCTTTAATAGCACGTCTATCTAGACCACAGCATACCTATTACTTGAGAAAGGAGGCTTTGGTGTTACCTTAGGATTAGTAACCTTCACTTGAGCTTGCTTTCTCCTTCTATTGTCAGCCTTCACTTCATCTACAACCTCCTTAGCCATAGGAACCCATTGTCTCTTAGTCATCCTCTTTGGATCAACCATTTCAGTATTACCACAATTGGCAGCAGTGTCCAAAAATATTGCATTTTGGACACTTCATTGGGATCCATGGGTACTCAATCCCAACAAGAAAATAATTACCATCCCCTATATCAACTTAAATCTCCCTAGGAAACTCAGCCTCCAGATCAACATCCACAAAAACCTGAGTAAAACCAAGCCTTTGATTCACTTCAGTTACAGTATCAGCATACAAAGGCCTTCCAACCCCACCGGCCACATGCCCTAAACAAATGTGATTCCAGTACTCCACAGGGAGATGAAAATTTTTATCCAAATAGGAAATTTCCTTAAAGAAAGATCAAGAAATTGCATTCTTGGCTGCTACTTACGCAAGAAGATGGATTTGTTTGTAATATGCCAAAGTCGAGCTTCAAGAACAGAGTCTCTACTTCGAGTATCTGTGAAATGGAATAAGAACATGCCATTATCCAGAGCAAATACCTCCACAAGACCATATTGACCCCATAGATCCTCCACAAAACGTTTCACCAACAGGAATGAAGGAGCCTTGTTAAAGAATTTCCCAATTAATCTTGATTCCCATTTAGCAATGCCCTCATCCACAGCCTCCCTAGGTATTTGAACAACTGCTTTCCCATTGATTCTTTTTAGCTCAAAGAATTGCAATTGAGAAGAGCTAGTAGATTCATTCTGAAATAGAGACCTCCAGTTGTTGTGGAGATAAAAAGAATAGGAATGGGGAGAAGGGGATTATGAATGATCAACCTTCAACCCCCCAAAAGAGCAATTAAATAAATCAATAAAGGAGTAGGATTGATCGCATTGATAAAGATCTAGTGTATTGATTGTTTGACTTGTGAAATCTTGAAAAAAGTCATGTTTATCTCAGGTGTTATGCCTTCCTTTTGTTTTGTTTTTGCTTTGTATTTTTATTTTTGGGTTGTTTTGCTTTGTGTGTGTGGTGCAGTTTGAGAATTAAGTTGACAACATATGTGAGATATATAACATCAGGTTTAGCCATGCCTTTACTCAGACTGATGTTATCATTTCTTTTATACAGCAAAAAAGTTTCGCTGCCGAAGCATTCTTGGAATTGACATTGATTCTGGTAAGATTCTATTCTTCTGAATATCTTTTGCTCCAAAGTTCTATGTAAGTTGAAATTATGCTCTTTTTCTCTACGATTCTGTTCTTTCATGTTTTCAGGCTTTAGGTAAAAAATGGAAAAATAAATATTGATTTGTGTGCTTGAAATGAGCTTTAAAGGGCACTGACATTATTAATACCTGATGCCAGACAATATCAAATGGGGGGATAAAGGGAGAAATTGAACAAAAGGAAAAAAGATAAACCCTAAGAATCAGCTCTTAGGAGTTTGCCTAGTGTCAGCACCAAGAATAGAAAACTTAGGAATCAACACCTAAGTTGCTAGGAATCAACGCCAAGCAATTGTAATTCTTCCAATTCAAATTTCATTTCATCAAAGCCCCTTTGATAAGAGTACATAGTTTGTTTTTATAGGAATACAAAACCCTTGTTCTAATAGGCATAGGAAACCTAATTGCCTTATTACAAAAAATAACCGACTTTAAATAAAAACACTCCTAAACCTACTTAAATAATAAGGCCTAAAATAAAATACCATAAGAAATACAACTAACTTGCAAAATAAAATAAAACTAAATTAAAATTAAGATTTTTTTTTTTGTGGCTCCCGCATCAATACCCCTTCTTTATACTCAGGCGCATTCGCACAAGCTATTGTACATTCCTCTAGTAATACTTTCTAGCATTTTTCCCTAGAGGTGTCAAAACTTCTGCAGAATGAATGCTTTAGTAGCATATTTTTAATCTATAGGCATGTGCAGTATTGAAATAAGTGCATATAAAGTGCCCACATTCTGGTTTTTGGTTATATATTGACCTTATAGCCCCTAGATAAAGATAATCTGACATGTCTGTTTCCCGAGCTTGATGAGTCTCTTAGGCTAAGATCTGGATGTATATGTTTGACTCTGATTAGAATCAATGCCTAGCTTGAACACTTTATTTTTGAAAACCTTAGGCCAAAATTTTTTTTTTTTTGATAAGTAACATAAGGATATTATTAAAAATAGAAGAAGTGCCAAGCCGAGTACATTGGGGATGTACTATGGGGGCACAAATCAGGTAACCAAAGTACAACGATCAAGAAAAATAGAAAAAGAAGAACAATAAAAATGAGAAAAGACCACACTCCATTCAAAGAGTGTGCAAGAAAAAAGACTTAATTTCTAACAAGGAATGTTCACAACCCTCAAAGATTCTAGCATTCCTTCCACGCCAAATGCACCAAATCAAGCAATGAGGCACTAATCTCCAAATATCAATGTGACAATGTCGCGCAAACTTTCCTTGCCAAGCCTCAAACAACTCAAGAACCTTATGAGGCATAACCCATTGAATACCAAACAAGCAGAAAACCATAGACCATAACTCCCAAGCTAGGGGGCAATGAAGTAGAAGATGATCTACCGACTCCCCACACCTCTTACACATATAGCACCAGTCAAGCACTATCACATGTCTTTTTCGAAGGTTATCTGTTGTTAAGATCTTACCTAAGGAAGTAGACCAAGAGAAGAAAGCCACCCTTGGAGGAAACTTCGATTGCCATATCATTCTCCAAGGGAAAGAAACAAGAGTAGGAGGGTAGAAGGAGCTATAATATCCTCTAACTTCAAAACCTCTATTCCTTGTAGGCTTTCAACAAACCTTATCTGGGCCAAACTCCCGCACTGTCGAAGAATAGACCAACCTCATAAACCGATCAAAGGCTTCTTCTTTCCAATCTTGTGGTGGACGACGAAATTGCACATTTCAGTGAAATCTCCCAGTAGACCAACCCATAACTTCAGCCACTGAGGAATCCTTTGAACTACTAAGACAATAAAGCTTTGGAAAGGCCTCTTGGAAAGTGCAATCCCCGCACCACACATGCTTTCAAAATTTCACTCTGGTACCATCCCCCACATCATAAACAAGGAGTTTAGAGAAGTTCAACCAGCCACTTCTAATGTATCTCCACAGGCTGACCCCAAAATGACTTGTCACCTTTTTCGTACACCAACCACCCCAAATATTCCCATATTTTGCCTCTATAACCCTCCTCCATAAAGCATTAGTCTCAATGCCATACCTCCACAACCATTTTCCTAGCAAGGCAGAATTAAAACTTCCCAAACGTCTTATACCCAACCCCCCAACCTGCAAAGGCTTACAGACCTTGGCCCATTTAACTAAATGTATTTTAGGTTCACCACCAATCCCATTCTACAGAAAATCTCTCTGTAATTTCTCCATATGCTTTGCCACCTTATCCGGTAAAGGAAGAAGGGAAAGAAAGTAAGTCCTAGCCAAACACACATTGTTTCAGGTTGGGTTAGTTGAAACTTAACGATTGTTGTTCATATCATTTAAAAGTATGGTTTTACCAGTATGAGACAAAGGTGTGCTCAAGTATTGAAGTTTACAAGGTTGAAATGGACCTGAAATCAGGGATTGTTCTTAATGTAATCTTCTTTATGTGCCAGATCGAATAGAGGATGCAAACTGGCATCTCAAAAAATTTGAACGTGCTGGGAAGACACATGCAAAGGCTTCAAAATTGGAGGTTTCAAGGAGTGCAAATGGTTCAGAGCAGAGTGTTGCTGCATCACCAAATGAAGAGATGATGGAAATTTCTAGGGACTGTTCTACAGAAACAAATCTGTTTCACATGGTCTCATTCCAACAAGAAAATTTTGTTCAGAGTCGGTGTCCACCAGAGAAGAAATATGATACTATCCTTTGGTAAGTTTTTTCTTGGCTATGTTATGTCTAGTATCTAGTATAAAGTAAAAGAAAGAGATAAGAGAATCTTGTTTTCAGGAATAAGCAATAACTTTCTTACAAAAACTTCATGCTACCTAATCCTTTTGCTTTGCTTTCATTACAGAAAAAAAAAATAAATAAAAAATAAAAATAAAAAAACTACCTAAATAACTTAATGCTACTAATCTCTCTCCAATCATTTAGCACTTATGTGCCTCAATTTTCTAAATGTAAAAGTTTGTGAAGTTCTTGTTTTAGCTAGTGGATAAATATTTTCATGAATTTTTTGATAACAGCTTCATTTTATTTTATTTTTTAAAAGCATTTGGGCCTCTTTCAGTTCAAAAAAAGCTTTTCTAAACATCTGTAACAAAAAATGGAAACAATTATTATATCGATAGTTAATATGTATTGTTATTAATTTTACATGCTATTATAAAACTCATTTATGGTTCATATTTTGCTTAACCTTAATGCTCTGTTTGGTAAGATTTGTTGTCTCCTGCAATGCAGCTTGAGTGTAACAAAATGGGTTCATCTGAATTGGGGTGATGATGGATTGATTACATTATTTTCAAAGATTTGGAGACTGCTTCGTCCGGTAATATTTATTTATTCTTATTATGCACATTTTATTTTCTTCAAATTATTGATGGGGTCTTGGTTGAGGATAGTTGTGGTTTTATGGCACTGCCCCTTTTTTTATGAAATAGTATCTTGAACAATATATTCAGGAGTTATTATTTTCTTAAGCAGGGTGGTGTTCTTGTGTTGGAACCTCAACCTTGGAAGTCATATGAAAACAATCGTCTTGTGTCTGAGGTAATCATTTTTTTTGCATCTCTATATCATGGGATTCCTTTTGTCTGTCATTAATCATTTGCTACTAGGCTGTAGCATTAACTCTTCAACTCTCTTCTCTTCATGCTCTGATAATGAGCATATCTAAAGCCTGTTCATCCACAATATGGGAGAGGGCTCATGTTCTTTTCATTTTTTTCCCTGTACTTTTATTGAAAAAGGAATCCTTTATACTGGAATCTGAGGTTAGGTATACAGTAATATGAATTGAAAATTTTGACACATGAAAAACAAAAAATATGAATTGAAACCTTTCAAATTGTTGGCTTAGTTTGATTTTTTCAGATCCTTTATAATATTATGGATTGAATTTTTATTGATTAATTATGCTGAGGGTCTAAGGCATTGCTTTGTACTCATTTTGCAGACAACAGCAATGAATTATAGGAGTATTCTATTCCGTCCAGCAAAGTTTCAGGAAATACTTCTAGATAAGGTAAGTTTTAAGCTCTTGTTCTAGCAGTAGTGCTGAAGTTGAAATTGAGATGATCTGTACATAGACATTGACTTATTCAGTTGTTGTTTGTCAACATCCTCAGATATCTGATGGTTATCACACACACACAAAATCTTTTTTTGATAATGTAGATACCTGATATTTATTGTAATTGCAGATTGGATTTAGAAAGGTAGAAGATATAACTTCCCACTTATCAGGCAGCAAAGCTGGATTCAACAGACCTATTTTGGTGTTCCACAAATGACTCATCTAGTAAAACAGCATCTTAAACACGATTTTCCTAGTATATGTAATCTTTTTCTTATCTTTGTAGAGGTAGAATATGTTGTAAAATTCAGAGGCTAATGTTTTAAGACCTGTGTTAACAGGCATTGTAAGGTGCCCGTTAACAACACATTTTTGGCAGCTTTTCAGATTTTTGGGTAGCTTTTGGCAATTTTTTTGATAACTTTTTCCTCTCTTTTTTAAGTGAGACCCAAAAAGGGAAACGGTGCTTGTTAACATTTTCCATGTTTTAATTGGTTGTTGATATGCCACTACAGCCTAACAAAAAAATCAATCATACAATTCCACAGGGATGTTCAGAAAACTTGGATGAAACATGCTCATATGGCTCGACTCAGACAATGTGGATCTCCATCGTGTGCTCTTGGTATGGGGTGGGATTACCATATCTCTTGCCTCAAGACTTCATAAAGCAATGATTAGAGGGGAAGCTAATTTTATCAAATATGAGGTCCATTTTGTTCATGTTTTTACTCTGCTCGTTTTTTCTTCATGGGAGCAGTGTGAGATCATTACCGGCAAAGCAATGGAGTCCCTTTTCCTCTGATTTTTTTATTTCCACATACAGCCATAGATATTATAGATATGTTGAGTTGTTTTGTCAAGTGCTATCCCGTTATTGGATTGTAACCGATACAGCCTCTATGATTAAGAGCCTTGTAATTTTGTGATTCGGTATAAGTGGAACCTAGGTTCAAATCCGCCCTTCTCCACTTGGTATAAGGAATTAAAAAACACACCCTGACAGAGACACTTGCAATCACCATCCAATGGCATGTGATAAAAAAGGTGATCTGTGAGTTTAGGGAGGATAAGATCGTCTGCTTTTTTTTTTTTTTTTTTTTTTTTTTTTTTTTTTTTTTTTCATTCAAAATTGTGTTTCAAAGCAGATTGTTTGAATCGTATGATCGGATCAATTAACGTTGCTGCCCATTTTCTACAGATATGATGAGTACGTTTGGTTTGGGTCCAAGATTTTTGGATTCCAGAACAGTTTGGTTGAGCTGGGATGAATACCTGGGCTTAGCTCTGTTTAAGCATTGCTTATGGTATTGTTGAACCAGTAGAAATTGGGGTAGGTAGCAGGGTACTCCCTTCCCTGGTTGAAATGGTTGGTTCATAACTTAATTTATCTGCCAGGCGTGCTGATCTTCACCTGTTTAAATGTTAACTACTTGAAGGATAAAAATAATCAAGTTGGATCTACGACTAGTACTTGGAAGTTTACTGGTTTAGCCAGTTGAGTTTATTGGTCTGTTTTACAAAATATAAAAGATAAAAATGCCTGCCTGTGTTTTCAGATAATTCAATAGATGGGGGAGTGGCGATTCCGATAGAAACGCCAATACGTGTTAATAGAACTACAAGACTCCTAGTATTTTACTTAAAGATTGAAAAATATTGAAGGATTAGAAAAAACTACCTATATTTCTTGTATATTCCTATGTGCAGTGAATATTTAATTGTAAACCTTTTCAAGCCAATCGTTTTATTATTGTATACCGCTCTTCGAGTGTTGAATAATTTTTCCAAATTCAATGACTTTAAAAACCTCGTGAATAATGGCGGCAAAGAGAGACAAATGAATAAAACATAAATTATTCTAAAATAAATAATAATGTTGATTGTTGACCAATATTGTCTCATGCATGATGCATGAACATGAACCTGGACATATACCTGAGCCAACATTTGTAGACTTCAACATCGTCATTGCATAGTATTTGAAACCATCATCATGGTTATCATAATTCCTTCAAAACTTTGGTTTCTCTACCTACATTACTCTATTTGGCCTCACTTTCGTAATGCTCTCTAATTATAGCATTTAAAAAGTGGAACATTTTCTTTTGTTTAAAAAACCAATTCCTTGCAACTTTTGCAAGACAGTCTTGGAACAAACTTAACAATGGCTACAAGAGACAACCCAGAGGACCCAACTTTGTGCTGTAACGGCATGCAGCAATACACTTTCTTTGATCATTCCAACCATTGCATCACAACTTTGTTCTCAAAGCCTGAAACCCACTTGAGTGAATTCAATCAAGTGAAGTTTATTGCTTTTAATGCTCTTGAGAGATCCAGGGCCGAGAGAACCAACTCTATTGTATTGGAGACACTCAATGGAGGAGACTCATCTAAGCTTTCTGACATACTTGATGGAGATTCTGATTTGCAGTCAGATGTTGAGTCATCATTTTGTCTTCAAGAGGATGTTGTTTATGATTCATGGGAGAATGAGCAAAGCATTAATGAATTAGTATGTGAAGAGGGAACAAGAAAGAGGCTACAGTTACTGGCAAGAATGGTTGGAATTGACAATACAGAACCTGAGGTGGTTCTAGCTGAAGTTGTGAGGGTTCTGAAGCATTTGGAGAGATTAAATGGCTTTCAACTACTCAAACGATGATTTGGGTTTTGTTCTTCTTCTCTGGTATAGCTCTATTTGCACTCTACATGAATTGTTTTAGTTTTCAAATCATGATTTAATCGAAAACTTTGAAATCTCTTACAGACACTAGAATGTATTGCAGATATAGTATTTATTTTGGAACTCTCTCTCTCTCTCTCTCTCTCTCTCTCTCTCTCTCTTCCTCTTTTTTTCCCTTTTTCTGGATAATTTTCCTCCTATGCTCTCCCCACTTCACCATATATTTTCACACCTTTTGAGTTTGCATTAGGAGAAAAAAATTATATACTTGTCTTAAGAGCATAATAGTAGAATGAAAGAATAATTTAATCAAAATCCAAAAAAAACACATGATTTAAAATATAATGGTGAATAATTTTTACTCTAATATATATATATATATATATATTTATATTTATATTATTTGATAGTTGTAATAGGAGGAGTGATTTGAATTTGGAAACACTAGAAAGTGCGAATAGAACCTTTGTTTTCCTCAAACATATAATTACCTTATTATATGCAGCGGATCCATGTGTTCTCATATTAAAATTACCAAATGTCAAGCATTTTGCATTCTCACAGTTGATCTTAATCCAAATTTGCACACAAGACCCTTTTTGTATTAGTTTCTTTGAAGATGTCATGGATATAGACATATTCTAGAATTAAAGGACCCCAAAATTTTAATTCTATCAAAGTAATAACATAATGCAATAAGAGTAATACTACAGCCACAGACTATTTTACAATATTTTTACAAGTTATTGACGTGGCAAATTCTTATTAGTTCTAAAATGGATCCACTACTAACATCACATTTATGTTTACTAATAATTATTTGAAAATTACTAAAGTCGCATCAGCAGTTTGTAAAAATATTGTAAAATAGTTTGTGTCTATAACATTACTCATGCAATAATTTTGGTAAAAAGAAATTGTAATTTTGCCTCGTTTATTTTTCTACAAATTATTTATGTTGAAGGAAACCATAACAAATATGTAATGATTGATTCACCCATTTTTAGAAGGAATACAGTAAAGAGATAGAATATGATAAACATTATGTCCTCACCATTCCATTTATTATTACATGTCTCTCAAATATATATAAACCAAAAAATATGAGACAACACGTAAGTATTTAGTGTGGTAACGGCACACTTCATCTGCCACATAAATTTAGGGACCAAAAGTGCATTTACACATTTTTTATTTAATTATTTTTCTTTTTTTCCAAACAAAAACCATTGTCTACTCTTTTTTTTCACACTCAAATGCAAAAAACTGCGTTTGGTAACATGTAAAATATTTTCCGAATGTAAAATATTTTTAGTTGAAAATATTTTACGAAAAGGAAAATATTTTTAGATGTTTGTTTGGGTTCTAGAAAATACATCGGAAAAGTATTTTCAGTATTTGATCATGCGTGTAAAAACGTTTTTCCAGAAAATATATTCCAGCGTTTAGCTCCCAAATGTAAAACATTTTACATGAAAAATGTCAAAAAAATATACCTATAATACAATTGAGCATCTCAAAATACCTATACACATCATATATGCACATCCATTAATTCCAATTACAAAAAATATTAACATATACATATCCAAGTTTTACATAACAATTACAGAGGTACCCATGTACAAAAATCAGAGATCAACTCAACTTTCATGGTCATTCACCCAAGTTTAGGTGTGCCATTTTATTGAGCTCATCATCGAGCAAGACTTGAGAAGCCACTGCGTTTAGCATTCTCGCATTCAACTTTGCAATTTTCATTGCATGGTTTCGCTGCTGAATTGCGATATCTAATTGATATTTCATTAAATCATATTTTACATCTCCAATGCAGTAGGGGCTCTTTTTAGTTGAAGGAGTACTGGAACTTGAGCTGGAATGAGTAGAA
Source organism: Lithocarpus polystachyus (assembly GCA_033629205.1). Taxonomy (NCBI): domain Eukaryota; kingdom Viridiplantae; phylum Streptophyta; class Magnoliopsida; order Fagales; family Fagaceae; genus Lithocarpus; species Lithocarpus polystachyus. The sequence continues at coordinate 5,581,825 of CM066162.1, read as the reverse complement.
TATGCACTGGATGAAGAACCTTGTTGCACATTCCCACCATCAATCTGCCAAAACTTCATAAAAGCAACTTTTGCATCCATTTTATGCTTAAAAGCCTTGTGATCTGCTCTAGAATATTGATGAACTTGGGCATGGGCTTCTTCCCATGTGTCGTACACACCAGGCACACGACCAACAAAAACAACGTATGTCTTAACCTTTAGGTGGCCAATATGATAAACAGTCTAAAAACCAAATTGGCCTTACAACATACATATTTAGCATAGGAAATTATTTGACCTACCGTTCAATCAAATGTGTAAGCAAGAAGATAATATTTTTCAAAAAACATCTTGCAATACAAGACAATGTAGACCCATTCAACATCATCTCAAAAAAGTCTCCACAATAATTGTTGTTAAACCATCCAAATTCACATAAATATTGTAACAAGCCCAAATCAAAAACAATGCTAAATTTAGTTTACCAAAATATTCACAAGCTGCCATATACTTTCACAAACACTTATCGCAGATAACATTATGCACATATATTTTATATACAAATAAATATACAAATAATGATAAATATATTTTTATACATCGATATATATATAAATATATATATATATATATATATATATATATATAAAACAGAGATGGTATACCTTCGGGTTTCAGTGGTGGGTTTGAGGTCACAGTGTCAGAATACCTTCGGGTTTGAGTAGTAGGTTTGAGGGATGGGTTTAAGGTCAACGTGTCGAGAAAGGGACAGATCGTGGGCTGGGATGCTGAAATTGAGGTGGTTTTAGTTGGGTGCATCGGGTATAAGCAGTGCTCGATCTGGGCATGCTAATTGGAGATGGGTTTAAGCAAGATAGGGGAGCTGAGGTTGGTTAGGGAGAGAAGAAAAGCCAAGGAAGAAAAGAGAAAAGAGAGGAAGAAAAGGAAATAGAGTACTTACTAGCACGTGGAAGGGAATGAAGCGGCATGATCTAACTGGATTTGGGTTTGGGTAGTCGGAGATTGTGACTTTCCCAAGCTGCTCTCTCTCTCTCTCTCTCTCTCTCTCTCTCTTCAGGTTTTCAGTCTATAAAATTTGGTTTGAAGGTAAATAGAATGTGTAAATGATTTTATGGGTGAAGGGGCAAAATTTTACAGTCAATAGGAAATGGTTTACAATTTGTCTGAGTTTTACATGTGCACCCAAACATATATCAGGGGTGTAAAATATTTTCCCATTTTCATTCTCACTTGAATCAAACACAACCAATGCAAAATAAATAATGACAATGTAGAGGGGATTCTAGCATTTTGCCCTCTGTTTTGAAACTCGATTTTAATAAAATCGAGTTATGCCAAATGAAACTAAAAAAAAAAATTTGTGGAACTCGAGTTCACAGAGCTCGAGTTCCATACCTATAGTTGCGTTCAGGGAGTCCTATAATGGCGTTTTTAATGGAACTCGAGCTCTATGAACTCGAGTTCCATGCAAGTTTTTTTTTTTTTTTTTTTTTTTTTTTTTTTTTTTTTTTTTTAAGTTTGATCACCCCATATCTATTGTTAGGTTCTAAAGACTAGGATCTAATGTATTTAGAACTTCATTTTGTATGTTGGCAAACCATGATCAAAACAATGTTGAGTCGTGTGTTAGACTTGCTCAAAGTATGGGGTTTATTGTAAAGTTGGAATCGAGTTTTTATGCAGAATTACTTGTAACTTTCTGTGAGACTCGATCGATCGAAAATTAGACTCGATCGATCGAAAATCGCACAGAACGTTTTTCTGCAGAATTTTCCAACTCAGCCCAAGCCCGTTTTAATGTATAGGGTTTTATGTTTGCCCTAAGTATAAAAGGGAAAACCCTAGCCACGTTTTTAGAGTTCTGTTTTGCTGTGTTTGTGAATCTCATTGTGAGATCTAGAGGTGTTTACCTTCACATACACTTAGGGTTTACAAACTTGAGATTTATGTCGAGAGTTGTGTAGATCGTTACAGTTGCAGAATCAAAGAGCACAAAGATATACAAGCAGGTGCGCTTGTGGATTTGCTGAAGAATTCCGGAAAGAAGGAGTCCGTGGATCTCGGAGCTATCATGGGGTCATGGTAGTAAGTTTCCTACAGGCAGGTAGCAATATGACGTTAGTGGTCTAAGTCTATTGTGTAAACTTCAATTCTTTCATAGTGGATTCAGTTTACCTTGAGGATAGCTAAGTCAAATCCTCCCCAGGTTTTTACCGGTGTGGTTTCCTGGGTCATCATATCTTTGTGTTGTTTATTTTCCGCTGCTTTATTGTTTTTATATTTATTTGTGTTAATCTAGTTTAATTAAATTACCTAAGTTAATAACTTGGCTAATTCTCTAGGTTAATCTGTTGGGTTAAGGGGTCTAAACGAACTGACAAGTGGTATCAGAGCGGGTAGCTTTTGTGTTTGATCCTTTGATCTTTGAGCTGATCCTTGACCCCTGTTGTCATGGAACACGGACACTCTCTAGTTGTTCTCCCTCACTTTGATGGAAACAACTATGCCTATTGGAAAGTAAGGATGAAAGCATTCCTAAAATCCATTGATGAGAGGGTGTGGAATTCCGTTGAATACGGATGGGAGAAGCCCACTACTCCTATGAGTGAGTGGCAAACTTCTCAGAAGGAGGCAGCCGCTTTTAATAGCAAAGCAATGAATGCTATTTTTAATGCTGTTTCCATGGAGGAATTTAAGAGAATCTCTAATGTTGAGGTTGCTCATACTGCTTGGAATATCCTCCAGACTGTGCATGAAGGCACAAAGGCAGTTAAGATAAATAAACTGCAGCAATTAACTTCTAAATTTGAAAGCATTAGAATGAATGATGATGAATCTTTTGATGAGTTCTATGCTAAGTTGAATGATATTGTTAATTCTGCTTATAATTTGGGTGAAATCTATGATCAACCTAAAATTGTTAGGAAGATTCTTAGATCTTTGACTGAAGATTTTAGACCCAAAGTGACTGCCATTACTGAGAGTAAGGATGTGGACTTCATCCCTGTTGATGAACTTGTAGGATCTCTTCAGTCCTATGAGTTAGACCTCCCTAAAACTAACAAATCCAAATCAATGGCTCTTAAGTTTGTTGATGATGTTGAGGATGGTGGATTTGATGATGATCTCTCTGCTACAGAGATTGCCTATCTTGCCAAGAACTTTAGAAACTTTCTGAGAAATAGTAATAGAAGGGCAAGAGGCAAGAACACTGTTGAACCTAGAAATTTTAGGAAGAATGAACCCACTAAGGTTAATAACTTTGAAAAACCTAAGGAAAAAGTAGGTCAATTTTCTAATAATTCTTTGGGACAACAATGTTATGGTTGTCAAGGGTATGGTCATTTAAAGTCTGAATGTCCTACTTATTTGAGGTCTAAGGGTAAAGCTATGGCTGTAACCCTTAGTGATGACGAAGTTTCCGACAATGAATCCGCAAGTGATGAGGATGGAAACTTTATTACTTTCACTGCTACCACAGTAGTCAATGAAAGCTTGTCTGTTGAAGAGAACCCTTCTGATGGGGAACTCTCTGAGGATGCAGATCTACAGAAAGCCTACAATAAACTTTGCAAAGTTGCTGTAAAGGATGCTATGAATGTTGAGTTAGGCTTGAAGAAAATTGCATCTCTTGATCTTGAAAAGAAAAATTTACTTGTTAAATTATTTGATGCAAATGAGCTTTTGAATAATGTGAAAACTGAGAACATGCTCTTGCTTGAGAAAGTTAAATGTTTGGAACATGATTTGTCTGTTGCTAGAGAACAAACTAATAGGTCTGCAAGCTCCAAACTTGATCACATGCTGAGTATTCAAAAGTCTCCTTCTGATAAATCTGGTTTAGGTTATGAGGAAAGTATTTCTGTACTTGAACCTTCTTCCACTAAATTTGTTCCTTCTTCTGAACCTTCTAAGAGTGAGATTGTCAAACCCGTGGTGAGTGAACCTGTCAAGCCTTTGAATGTTACTCCACCTAGAAAAATTAGGGTTGATCTTCATGCTTCTCATTCTAGAGCTTCTACTTCGACTAAGGGCAAATTGCATGATAAGCCTGCATGGGTTTGTCATTTTTGTGGAAAACCTGGACACATACGTCCAAATTGTTTTAAGTTGCAAGCTGCGAAGCGAGCAAATAAAACTACAGTACCTGTGCCTCAAGCACGTGATCCTATGGTACTGATTGGTGAATTGGTAAAGGCGTTAAACCTTTTTTCCAATCCTGGAGTTGCTCAGAATTCGAATATGAATCATAACTCCAATGTAAGAGTTGCATCTAAGAAGTCTTGGATGCAAAAAGGCTCAACCTAATTGAGTCTGTCTGTCATGGTCCTTGTGCTTTATTGCTATATCTTTTGTGACCTCTGTTTCTAGGATTTGCATTGCATTGCATTCATGCATTTCATTCTAGGTTGTTTTTTTTTGTTATATAAAAATAAATAAATAAAAATTTTTTTGTTGCAAATTGTGTTTTGCTATTTTTCCTTGAATTTGAAGACAAGGTTGGTCTATCAATTATGGCATAACATGTTTATGTACCTTGTTTAACTTTGATGCACTTATTTATTGCACTTTACTAGCTAAAGTCTTGTTGTGCATGTTGTGTGGGAAGATGCTATATTTGTTGATCACATGATCTTGATTTTGAAGTTGTATGTCTTTGATTGTTGGACTTGAACTTAATGAGAAAGGCATAAATAACTATCTCACCACTGTGTATTAGCCAATCATGAACACCTTAGTGCATATCATAAGATTTTGTGCTCGAGAAAGTGTAGCACATGCACAAAAAGAACATAAGGTGTAGCCTCTATTAAAATTGGTGTGTACATTATTGGGCTATAATAATTTCACAAATTCATAAAATTGGTGTGTACATTATCCCGGCTATTATTAAGTTTCTAATCAATTAATTTGAATAATGAGGCAAATCAAGAAACTTACATGATTGCAAGCTTTTACTCTAGGAGATGTGGGAGTTATATGATGTAACTCTTTAAGGGATAGTCTCTTTCAAATTCATGTGGTGGATTTTGTAGAAATTGTGATTGATCTCTATGTGTATATCACCTCACATGTTTCTCAAGCTTATGTTAGTTGCACACACTACACAAGTTAATCTTTGCTAAAATTGTGTACATGTTATTGTGTGTGTTTTTGGTCTGACCAACCAAGTTTGAGAATTCTTTGAAAATTGATGCCGAACATGTTTGCTTGTTTATTTTTTTTGGTATATTGAGAGAAAAATTTTGGTTGAGGAATCTGGGTTGAATACTTGTGTTTTTGAAAATCATATCATCTCATACTCATGCATTTGATTTTAAAAATCTGCTGCTTTGAGGAGTTTTGGTTTAAAATGTTTGGTTTTTCAAAACACTGTTTTTTCCAGAATTTCGATCGATCGAAACTGATTTTCGACCGATCGAAAATGTTTAAATTTGTTCAGAAAACTCTCTGGTTGGTTCGATCGATCCAAGCTGTTTTTGGATCAATCGAATAAGTTTTCGACCGATCGAATGTAATTTTCGATCGATCGAAAATCGTGCCGGCTGTTTTTTTTTAAAAGAAAGTTTCTCAAGTGTCTTTTCACTTTTTCAAAACTTTTCAAAACTCTTTTTGGTTTCCTACCAACCGGTCAGCACTATTCTTGGGATTTTTGTCGTTTTCCTCCACTTTATTTGCATAATCTCTCTCTCCCTCCGCTGGTAAGTCCCTTATACCCTTCCTTTTGCATTTATTTTCTATTTTCATGCATTTTTTTCATGCATATTTGGGTAATTTCGGAATTTTGGGATTTTCTATTTTTGGGATTGTTTTGGAGTGATTCTTTCTAAAATTCTTTATGGGTTTTTGTGGGGACACCTTTCCTAAGCACCTCATGTGGTTTAATTTGGTTTATTTGGTGTTTTGAAGAAAATTTGAAATTCTAGGGCTTATATTTGAATAAATTGGGGATTTTGTTCAATTGGGTTGAAATTGATAAAATTGGCTTGTTAGATTGATTAATTTGATCATTATATTGAGTTAATTGACTATTGTGTTGATCAATTTATCAATTTGTTGTGTTTTGAAAACTAGGGTTTTTCAAATTGGGTATTTTTGATACACTTTGCTTGCTCAAGCCAATTTTGTTAATTTGAATAAAAATTGAACATGTCACTGCATTAGTACATGCATCATTTTCTGTTCATGCTCATGCATCATATAGATTTGATATTTTCTATATTTTTTATGCTGTGCTAACTTGCAGTCTGCTCTTGGTTTTTGGTTTTTGCTCTTTTCTTTCTGTGTCTGTCTCTTTTCCTTAGCACTATGCCTAGGAAAACTCGAGCCCATAGGACTGTTGATCCTTCTCCATCTTTTGACACCGAGAGATTTCCTAGTGAATCTAACCAGATTACATATGAGACCCTTAATCTTAAGCGTCAGATTTGGGCTGAGCGTAGGGTTATCTTGGATGAGTTAGATCCTGAGGTTCGTAGGAACTTTGAGCGTCGGGGTTGGTTACCTCTTCTAGACTTTGAGCATCCTCCTCCTGCTTCTTTGATTAGAGAGTTCTATTCGAACCTCTCTATTCATGTCTACGATAACGACACCTTAGTCAAGGTGTGGTTACGTGGTGTCGAGTACCGCATTACCCCTTCGGTGGTGTCGGATGCTCTTGGGGTGCCCATTGTGGACCATCCCGTCTTTCCTTACGAGGAGTCTCCTCCCCTTGATGACGTCTTGTCATACATCACTGGTACTTCTATCCAGTGGGGTTCTGATCCTCAGATCTCGTCTGCTGAGCTGTCTAAGTTGCACTATCTTTTCTTTCGGATAGCATGTCATTCTTTGTGGCCGATTACTCATGTTCACACCGTCCCTCTTGAGCGATGTGTGTTTCTGTATGCTTTGGTCACTGATGCTCCTATCAGTTTTCCGCATATGTTCCTTCGTTCTTTGAACGAGGTTCATAGGTCTAGTTCTCAGGCTCATGCTTTGTTTTTTCCTGTTTTTATTCATAGGATTCTTCTCTTTCTTGGTTTTGGTGAGTATCCTGCTTCCGAGCCTGTTCATGTTATTGCTCCTATAGGTGCTACCTTTTTGAGGCAAAGGGCTGCTCAACTTCGAGCTAGCTCTAAGCGTGCTAGGGTAGAGCCTACCGGTGTCACTCCACCCCCTTCTTCTTCTTCTGCAGATCCTTTTGCAGCTGGGACTTCTTCGGATCCTGCTGCTGCTGCTGATGTTCCTCCACCGTTTGATGAGGTTTCTGACCTTCGTCGGACGCTTGACACTGTCGTGACCGTTCAGTCGGCTCATGGTCAGCTTTTGGTGGACATCCTTGATGAGCTTCGTGCATTGCGAGCGGATTTGGCGAGCTCTCGTCGATCTTCTCCACCTCCTTTTGATGATGAGTGAGTGCCCTTTGGCAATTCGTCACAAAAAGGGGGAGTGCATTGTAGCTTTTTTTTTGTTGAGGGGATTTACATTTTAGGGGGAGTGTTTGTTTTCTTAGTAGTGATACTGCGGAACTTGTGGAGTTATTAGATTGTATCTAGGTGCTTCACTGTGTATTTACATTTTTAGCTCTTGATTAGGAGATATTTTTGTTGAGATACATTGTTATGTATATGTTTTCTTATTTCACTATGTTACTGTGCTTATTGACTTATATTGATGATGTTATTCATGTGAAATTAAGAAATTTTTATTTATGTATTTCCTGTTTTTGTTCCACACATGCGTTTATGTGTTTGTTAAGTGTTACAGGAATATACAGGTTGTTTTCAGTCGAGCTGCTGTCTACCTTGCAACTGTTGGATAGTAGTTTAGGTTGAATTGTTAAGTGGCTATTTTTTTTGTTATGGGCTTTTTCAATTTGTAACTTTGAGCATTTTTGTTTAGTCTGTGTTTTGTCACGGATTGCCAAAGGGGGAGTTTGTTAGGTTCTAAAGACTAGGATCTAATGTATTTAGAACTTCATTTTGTATGTTGGCAAACCATGATCAAAACAATGTTGAGTCGTGTGTTAGACTTGCTCAAAGTATGGGGTTTATTGTAAAGTTGGAATCGAGTTTTTATGCAGAATTACTTGTAACTTTCTGTGAGACTCGATCGATCGAAAATTAGACTCGATCGATCGAAAATCGCACAGAACGTTTTTCTGCAGAATTTTCCAACTCAGCCCAAGCCCGTTTTAATGTATAGGGTTTTATGTTTGCCCTAAGTATAAAAGGGAAAACCCTAGCCACGTTTTTAGAGTTCTGTTTTGCTGTGTTTGTGAATCTCATTGTGAGATCTAGAGGTGTTTACCTTCACATACACTTAGGGTTTACAAACTTGAGATTTATGTCGAGAGTTGTGTAGATCGTTACAGTTGCAGAATCAAAGAACACAAAGATATACAAGCAGGTGCGCTTGTGGATTTGCTGAAGAATTCCGGAAAGAAGGAGTCCGTGGATCTCGGAGCTATCATGGGGTCATGGTAGTAAGTTTCCTACAGGCAGGTAGTAATATGACGTTAGTGGTCTAAGTCTATTGTGTAAACTTCAATTCTTTCATAGTGGATTCAGTTTACCTTGAGGATAGCTAGGTCAAATCCTCCCCAGGTTTTTACCGGTGTGGTTTCTTAGGTCATCATATCTTTGTGTTGTTTATTTTCCGCTGCTTTATTGTTTTTATATTTATTTGTGTTAACCTAGTTTAATTAAATTACCTAAGTTAATAACTTGGCTAATTCTCTAGGTTAATCTGTTGGGTTAAGGGGTCTAAACGAACTGACATCTATAATTGCGTTTAGGGAGTCCTATAGTGACGTTTTTAATTGAACTTGAGTTCCATGCAAGTTTTTTTTTTTTTTTTTTTTTAAGTTTGATCACTCCATACCTATAGCTGCATTCAGGGAGTCCTAAAGTGGCGTTTTAAATGGAGTTCGAGCTTCATGAACTTGAGTTCCATTCAATTTTATTTTTATTTATTTTTTTTATTAAGTTTGATTGCCCTATACTCAATTTTCAACAAATTGAGTTTTACATTGACACTCGATTTTGAGAAAATCGAATTTCAAAATAGGAGCATAAACCTAAGTAGTTTCAAAACAGAAACATATTGCTAAATTTAAAAAAAATAAGGGCAAAATGCTAGAATCCCCCAATGTAAATGTACACATGTAACAATTATATATTTTTACACAACTTTACGTGACTAATTTCAACGACTAATCCAATATTTACACGTGGATACAAGCGAGTGAACCAGTGCTGATTATGTGTTGGATTTCAGTAGAACGATGTCGTTTCTTGTCCCCAGAAATAGCAAGAATGGTTTTCTGTTTCTCCATCATAAAAACCAGAACATGAGGCTCTCTTCTTCTTCTTCTTCACAATTGTGGGGATGTTTGTTTCTCACAGTCAGTTTAGTTTTCTTTGTGGGATTTCTCTTCACCGCCTTTATATCTAAGCTCCTGCCTCCATTTGATCATGCTCTGTTATCCTCCATTCAAAACGACTGGTAATTCCCTCATTGCTCTTTAGACCCAGATGGCTTTTTCTACTTGTTTCTTCTATCTGCATGTTTTTTTTTTTTTTGATTTGAACAAGCTTTCAATACTCAAGTTTCAATTTTTCCAATGCTTGATGCGTTTGCCTTTCCCTTTGGCTTATTGGGTGTCGCTAGTTTTTGTGATTTTCTTGAATTTGAATTGAATTATATAAAAAGGCTGTCAAATATTGGAACTTTTTAGCATTTTTTTCTGCATTGAACTCTAAAATTCATTATGTTGCACAAATTTCATAGGGGATTTTTTTTTTGGACAGGTATTACTGCTTCTTAGTGCCCTTGACTTTTCATGTCCTTGTGGTTTCTGTATATTTCTATTGGCTCAGCATGAAATTGTTCAAGCACGCATGACTTTATCTTGAACTCATCAGGTTGAAATTCAGTGCTTTAAGAATAAGAAAGTCATATGTTTGTCCATTTATTGCCTTTACAAAGCACATAGCAGCTGAGGCCTTGGCAATTTGAAGGTCATGGAGATCTGCAAGTTCTACAACCTTCCCTAGTGTCTTTACCCTTGTAGCATTTTACCCATTATTTTTGCCAAACACATGCATTACTACTATCGCATTACCTTAGTTGCTTGCACTGTTATGTTCGGGGTGAAATTCCCACAACTGGGGGATTTTGTCATTGCAAGAAGGGTTGGAGGATATGAAAAGGTATTATGGTAGTAAGATTTCTAAGGTCAGAGTTTTGCATGTGCACTTACAGTCATATACATCCCAACAGTGTAGTTCAGAGAAGTGTTAATCATTTTCTTTTCATCAAGTTCAGACAATCACTTGCTGCTCCTACCCTGGAAATCTTTTATCACAATGGCCCCTGTATGTTGGTCTACAGGTGATTCTACTATTCTAGAGATTTGGCCAACTCTCTCTCTTTGGAGTATGTCAGAATATGCCCAGTTATGTGGTTGACCTACTGGCTTGTTGAGCAGAAAATTGAGTAGTGCGAGGGGCTAGTTGCTTGGAGAGCTAATATGTCCTTTTGTTCGATGTTGAGCTTCTAGTTAAAGAGGAAAGCTGAGCATTTGAAGGCTAGAAGTCTTTGGAAAAGATCAAAATGGGATGCCCTTCTGTTTAATATGTCTGATTTTTCTTTTTTTTCTTTTAAGGGGTGCCTTTGTATAGTTCCCTTGTCTTTAGATGGACCACATTTTGGTTCCATTTTGTAATATTACTCATTTATGAGAAGAAAAGTAGAAAAGATTGCAGCAATTCTCCCAATTAAATATGTAGTTTTTTTTTTTTTTGTAAGATTTACTTTAGAATTTTTAGATATATTTTGTTCATTAATTCAAATTTGATTCCTGATTCTTCCTTATGCCTTCTGGTAGTTTTATTTTGTAGTGATATGACTGATATCCTGCACCAAATCTATGACTTGTAGTTTTATAGCCAATTGTATAGAAAATTCCAAGTTTATGGTTTGTTTAGCTTTTTATATATTATTAGACTATGAAAATAGCCTATCCCCTCATTAGCCAATTGCCAATTAAATAGCCAATTGTAGTTTTATTGTTAAACAATTTGATGATGATATGCCAACTCTGCAAGAGAATTTCAAACCTCAGAGACAACTAAGTTGTTAACATGTTCTCTTCCATTTAATTTGAAGACAACTATCAACTATTGACTTGAATATATACATATCTATGAGTGCACAGCATGCATATGTATATATTCCATTTCATTATATGGTATAATTATGCCATCACAAAATACCGTTATGTGATCCTCACCAAGAAGATATGGGAATGGTCAAGTATTTTCCGTTAGCATTGCTTATTAGTTTTGCTCTTGTATGTCTGGTTCATGCCCAGGATCAATCAGGTATAGTTACCACAATCTTTTTGTTAGAATTATGATCTTCATTCACTAACCTTGTATATAGCTAAAGGCTCTAGCTATCTATCTGTCTGAGTCTCAGGGTTCATTAGCTTAGATAGCGGGTTAACAGCAAACACTAGCTACACAGACCAGATTACAGGTCTTTATTACATTTCAGATGCTTCCTTCATAAAAACTGGTATTAGCAAAAGCATATCAATTGATTTCAGAAAATCTATCTTTCAAGAGTCGCTGTGGACTGTCAGAAGCTTTCCTGATGGACTAAGAACTGTTACTACATTAACCTTACAGCAGGCAATAGATATTTGATCCGAGGGACTTTCATGTATGGGAACTATGATGGTCAAGGTCAAGTACCAGATTTTGATCTATATCTCGGAGCTAATATGTGGGATTCGGTGAAGTTAGGAGAGCCCTCTGATATCATATACAAGGAGATCATCCATGTCTCATCTCTAAATTATATCCATGTTTGTCTTGTGAACACTGGTTCAGGAACACCATTTATCTCAGCATTAGAATTCAGGCCTTTGGGAAATGATATTTACGTGACTCAATCTGGATCTTTGGCACTCTTGACCTGATGGGATACTGGTGCAACAACCAATCAAACAATCAGGTAAGTTGATTTGTATAGACCTATTTCTTTGCCAGAAATCTTGTAAAGTTGTGCTGTAGAAAAAGCCATTTTGTTTTTCTTAAAAGATGGTAACTTGCATAATTGTTATATGCAACACCATTCTAGATCTACTTGTATAGGTTTCACGTACCTGTGAGAGGAATATTACATACATAAAATACTTTTTCTCTGTTTGTTCAAAGCATATTTTTCATCCAGGTACAAAGATGATGTTTATGACCGCATCTGGTGGCAAATTTCCTACTATCGATGGACAGAATTAAATACCAACCTTGACATCAAACAATTCAATGACTACCAACTGTCATCTTCAGTTATGACCACTGTTGCAACACCAATAATTGCTAACTCTTCCTTGGACATCTCTGTTACGGCTGGCAATGATAACACCCAGTGTTATTTTTACATGCACTTTGCTGAGGTTGAAAAGCTCCAAGCCAATCAGTCCAGAGTAATTAACATCTCTCTAAATGGGAATCAATGGTATGGACCTTTTTCTCCTGAATATCTGTCCACAACCACTATTTACAGCAAAAATTTCTCAACTGCAGACCAACATGTTTCAATCTATAAAACTGAAAGTTCTACTCTTCCACCAATCCTCAATGCCTTTGAGGTTTACAAGGTAATAGAATTCTGACAGTCTGAAACAGGCCAAGAAGAGGGTATGTTCTTTCTGACACATGTTTTTGGTGTCAGTGTTGTCCAAATTATGTTATGCAAGATTTTGATTATACTACCTTATACTTCTTATATGCACGTGAAACTAGTGACCGCCATCATGGACATCAAGTCATTGTATGCTATAACAATAAATTGGCAAGGAGATCCATGTGCCCCTAAGGAATACTTGTGGGAAGTTCTAAACTGTAGCTATAATGATTCTAATACCCCTAGAATCATCTCACTGTAAGAATTTTCTTCAAATAATTTTGTTGTGTTTCTAGCTTAAACCATACTATCGCGTATTAAATAATTAAACATGCAATCAGGAACCTATCCTCAAGTGGATTGACTGGAGAGATAGCACCTTACATATCAAATCTCACTATGATATAAATTTTGTGAGTATATATCTCAATCTCTTGTATATGATCCACATGATGGGGAGACTCAAAACCTGACCACAATTTTTATTTATTTCTTTCTTTTTATCACAATTGATGATAATGTAAATGAATTCTCATTTCAGAGACCTATCAAACAATAACTTAACTGGACCAATTCCATATTTTTTGTCTCAATTGCCATTCTTAACAGTCTTGTAAGTTAAATAAATTTATGCCTAACATTGTAATTTTTTTTAATCTATTCGGAATCATTAATCATATTTTCTTTACCTTTGCAGAAATTTAGAAAGAAACAACCTCACAAGTTCAGTCTCTGTTGAACTCATCCAACGATCAAACAATGGTTCACTATTATTAGTTTTTTCACACAATAATCATGAATTCCCTAGTATAATTATCCCTTTTTCTTCTTCTTCTTAGTTTTTTCACACAATAAAAAAAAATTTTAATATCTTCACAGGAGGTAAATCATTAGAAGGGATTACGATCCTCTAGAGTTCTTAGGATAACTCTACCATTGAATTGTGAAGATCCTATCCATTCATTCTTAGGGTAAATCATTATAAGTGATTAGATTTTACCATGTCATCAACATTTAATAAAACGTTGACCTTTATCATTGTGGTATTCATTTAAATTATTGATGATGCAGCACAATTCAATCTACTTATTTCAAAATGAATGGGTAAGATTTTTTGAACTCTATGGTAGAGCTACCCTATGAACTCTACAGGATCATAATCCCATTAAAAGTTACAATGCAACTTTTGTACAATAGATTATATTGTTGTATTTAATAAGTTGTAGTCTTATTTTTTCTGCCATGAACTCTTATTGATGCAATGGTGCTAGTGTTGGTGAAAATCCAAATTTATGTACATCACTTTCATGCGAAAAGAAGAAGAACAATGTTGTTATTCCGGTGGTAGCATCTGCAGTTGGTGGGTTGTTCATCCTCTTATTAATTGCAGCAGCTATCATTTTGATCATCAAAAGGAGAAAACAACAACGTGAGTACAACCATAATACTTTTGATTAAAATGGTATAAGTTGATTATACAACACCCAAATTGATAAAAACAAAGAAACTATTCCCCAAAGATTATGTACTTATTAAATCCAGGATTATCTTAGGGCTTGTGACAGTAAATTTTGAAGTTAACAATAGAAGTGAACAATTGGAGTAAAAAAAACACCAGTTACATATGCTGATATCCTGAGGATTACCAACAACTTTGAGAGGGTACTTGGTAAAGGTGGATTTTGGAATAGTTTATCATGGCTACCTTGATGGCACCCAAGTCGCTGTTAAGATGCTCTCTCCATCTCAGTTCAAGGATATAAAGAATTTCATACAGAGGTATGTGATCACAACACATACAAAACTTTTAAACTGTTCATATGTATTTAGCTAATATGCGACTTCAAATTACAGGCTAATCTTCTAATGAGAGTACATCATAGAAACTTGACTGCTTTTGTTGGCTATTGCGATGATGGAACCAACCTTGGGCTCATCTATGAATACATGGTAAACAGAGATTTTGCATCACAACTTTCAGGTGGGGCATGATTGAAAATATGTAGTTTGCAAAAAATTCACACTTTTAGATTATCAGATTTGATTCTCAAAGCATAAACATTTCTTTTTGCCAAAAACTTCATTATAATACTACATGATCATTCTTCCTTTATTTGATGAGAAACACATTTTCGTTCACAAGAAAGAGTTAATAACTATCTTTTGGATTTGATGCTATGGATGTAGATCAAAATGCATATATCTTGAGCTGGGAAGTTAGACTTCGTATAGTGTTGGAAGCTGCACAAGGTCAACAAGTTTATTTGGCTAATTCTTTTCTTCTTTGTTACTTTTTCAGCCTCTTATAATTTACTTTAGCTATAAACCATGTATGGATTTCCAAATGTAGGATTGGAGTATCTGCATAATGGTTGTAAGCCACCTATAATCCATAGAGACGTGAAGTCCACAAACATCTTGTTGAATAAAAACTACCTAGCTAAAATAGCAGATTTTGGCCTATCCAAAATTTTTGCTATTGATGATGCCAATGCCACTCATTTGTCAACTAGAGTTGTTGGCACCCCTGGGTACCTTGATCCTGAGTGAGTATTCATCCTCAGAATTCTATCTTTTATTAAATCAGTATGATGTACAGAATTGTAGTCAATTCAAAAATGAAAATGGATACAAATTTGGTATAGTAATTAACCACCACAAAATGTAATGTGAATCAAATCTAAAAAAAAATGAAGTGTAGGGTGTTCCAATTAAAAAAAGCAAAGCAAAAAAAAAAAAATATTTAAATGGAAATGTTCATCAACTTTGTCTAAGATATTGTTGCAATATGTCTGAATTTTATCATTTGACTTGCAGGTATTATACAACAAATTGGTTAACTGAGAAAAGTGATGTTTATAGCTTTGGGATTGTTCTCTTGGAGATTGTCACTAGTCGACCTGCGATATTAAAACCCCCTGAGAATGCTCACATAAGTCGGTGGGTGAGTTCCATCCTTGCAAAAGCTGATATCAAAAGAATTGTAGACCCGAGATTGCAGGCAAATTTCAACATTAACTCTGCTTGGAAAGTTGTTGATCTAGCAATGGCTTGTGTTTCTGAAACTGCCACAACAAGGCCTACCATGAGTTAGGTAGTTATGGACCTGAAGCAGTGCTTGGAAGTAGAAATTGCTAGAACCAAGGGGAACAATGAGACTAAATCAAAAGATTCAATCCCAGAGTTCGGTTTGAATTTTACCGCTAGTCTTAGGGCCACAGCAAGGTAGTACTTTGTCCAGAAAAGTAATAAAATGAGCATGTTGGATGTTGAATTTTACTGCCTTCCGTGTATGTGTGTGTTTTACAAATCTTGTATGTGTTCCTATAAGAAGAGAAAAGGAATTTGTCCATTTTTAGGGATCTCGAAGGGGTGTGGAAACACATAAGATAAGGCCATGAGGGTGAGTTTGATATCTAAGCTCTGATGACTGATGCCTAAATTGTCTTATTGCACAATTTGTTATGTCACTATGATCTAATTTGACATGGACATTAGTAAATCATTTTGAAAAGATGAATAATGCATATAGTTCCAAAAGAAAGGAGGGGTGGAAGCATATTATGACATGGAAAACAGAAGCATGAAAAGAAAACATCAACATGAATAAAGAGAATGGTGTAGAACCGAAAACGGAGTAAGAATACCCCCAAAAGCTTTTCCAAGAGGCCTCTTGGAGTTGTGTAGCAGAAACCAAATAGGCAGTAGTACGTGTAAAATTCTTGACAAAAATTATGACACAGATTCTATAAACACATTCTGGTAGAGATTCAAGTGTTTCTGTACCACTCTAAAAAAAAAGCGTTTCTGCACCAATTGCTTCAATTACAAACTAAATTGAAGTCAAACTGCTTCCTTCAAAATGCTAGCAATAATTATGCCTGTGAATTGGTAAAATCCAGTGTGTCAAAACTCAAAAGCAGTCAAATTTGATGGTGAGTTTCCTATACCAAGTGTATTTGGTTTAATTGAGGTTTTTTTTTTTTTTGGGCCGTAGACTTCCCTCAGCCTAAGTCAACTTGTACCATTCTCTTTTATTCCTTAACGTGTACATCTAAGGATATTGCACAAAATAAGGTGGCTTGGTTTTTTTTGTTTTTGAGAATATGATGGCTTGGTTTTAATGTTGAATATTGGGTGCCTCCGGATATTGGATGATTGAATGAATACATAAACTGGAAATATGAGAGAGTTGTTGCACTAAAGTTAATTAATGTTTTCTTAGATACTGTGATAAAAATTAAGGATTGCATTTTTATTAAAAAAAATTTTAGTTTTCTTTATTTCTTGAAGAATATAATTTGGAGCTGTTACATTTTTCAATCACAGAAATAATTAGGAGATTTTATGATTGAAAAATGTAAAAACCCCTCACGCGGGTGTTCAGAGACTATAGTATATTTTATGCATTTATAAATAAAGATAAAAGTGTTTAGAGACTATAGTATAGTTTATGCATTTATAAGTAAAGATTCATGTTTATTTAAGTAAGTAAAGACTAATGTCCATGATTGATAGGGATTTGGACCCATAGTACCAATGTCGACTTTTGGTTTGGGCCAAAGCAATTAATATAGAATACAACCTACAACTAGTTAATTCCGAATTGCCATCATAGTTGCAAATCATGGTCAACCACATCTAGTAAATTGTTCTCCACCAATTGCAAATCACGGTTTGTTATTAGCTAATCACAAATCATGGCCGACCATTGTTGCAAATTGCCTCCCCCATTTCAATTTTGGAGAATTTATCACTCTCTGCCATAGAAACCGAGTTGATTGGTGGGAGAAAGAGACAGAGGTCAGAGAGTGGGAATTTTGAGAGAGAGAAAGAGAGAGAGAGAGAGGAATAAATTAATAATTTGTGGTGGTCTGTTCACCAATAGTTTTTGAGAAACTGTTCATTTATAAATTTATTGGACGAATTGTTGATATTGATGCGATTTTAGGTCAGTCTGGCTATATATATTTGTTGAAAGTTTCAGGCTAGAGGCATGGTGAGTCTAAAAAGAGTTTCGCACTAAAGTTTCAGGCATCTAGCCTAAAGGCATCTAAAATTTAGGCTAGTTTCAACATGAAAATTTTTTAGGTGAGTCTCGCTATATATATTTGTTGATATGAGACTTGTTGAGAGTGTGGGATAACTCTAAATCAACATGAAAATTTTTTGGAGGCCTACAAGCTCAGGGGGGAATTAATTACCCATGGTTTCTTGAGAATTGTAATGGGAAGAGCCCTGTTTATTACTTTGGTAGGGAGCCTTGATAATGGTAGCTATCTTGGTCCTCCACAGAACTTGTTCTTGAAAGTTGTCTTTTATTCCTAAGGCTTCTTTACTCATATTCACATCTTTGGGCCTGACCCATCTATTAAGGCATGATTTGTTGGGCCTTTGATTCTCGGCCCGAGTTCAAATTCATACCCCCACAAAAATATTTTACATGTAAAATATTATACACTAGAAAATATTTTATTTGGAACAACAAAGAGCGTAAACAACCTAACAAATCATCAACTGGGGAAAAAAAGCAAACAATTAAACATGATTCGATATACAAAAATGTCAAAAATAACACGCAACATAGGCACACAAGGTCTCATTGCACAATCACAGGCCGGATGACTATTTTTTTTATCTTTTGGGTTTCTTGGACCAATCTAAAATTTTTAAGGGGCCGAAGTATTTGTGTTCAAATTTTAAAATATTACATATACATACGATTTTATTAAAAATAAAATTTGGGGTTGGGCCCCTTCATCTAAATGTTATTTCCATTATTAATTAAGGGTTGAGAGGTATTAGCAATCTATACATGAGTTGGTGGTACTTCTTGAGGCGATTGATGCTTTTATACAATAGCACCACTTGAATTTAGGTATATATAAACCAATATTTTCCACTACTATTTTTTGGAGGGGGACATAGTTGTGGTCAGCTGCTAATTATCTTCGATTTTAAAAAAAATATTTTTAAAGGTTGATTTGGGCAACTTAATTCTTAAGAGAGAGTCAAATATACATATTACACGAGACAATTTAGGTATAAATACATATTACATCTAAAAAAAAAAAAAAAGGTCTTAGGGCTAGGGGATCACATGGCCCCCTTAGTCTCAAGGTACATTTGTCCCCATACTTAGGTCTTCCATCAAAACTATTATCTAGCATTAGTGAGCAATGATTCCATTTGCTAAATGAAATCATTCAGCAAATGGATTCGTTGCTTATGGGGATCATGTAGATTTTTCACCTGCGCCAATTTTTATGGTAATGATGTTGTTGAAGAATATTGCACTGACCTTGCAGGAGAAAACAAGAAGGGTTTTGGAGGAATTTCTATGGAATGAACATTACCTTCCAACATCTCCACCACCTTAGTCATGGATGGCCTATTTGTTGGAATGGTCTGGATGCACCACAAGCCTACTAAAATCATTTTTTTTTTCATTTGTTCCTCCTCTTCTATTATGACCATGTTGTTTTCAACATTCTCACCCAAATTTAGATTCTGATAAATCCAATTTGGAAAATATCTCTCAGTAGTATGAGAAACTTCTGCAACAAAATTCTTTTTTACCCCAACCATTTCAAGAATCAACATTCCATAGCTATAAACATCAGACTTGTAAGAGACTCCTCCAAAGTTTCGACTAAAAACCTCTGGTGCAATGTATCCTATAGTTCCTCTAGTACCCAACATAGATACAATACTCTCCTTCTTTTGGCATAGTCTTGCAAGGCCAAAATCAGATATTTTTGGACAAAAATCATCATCTAGTAGAATATTTTGCGGTTTTATGTCAAAATGCAAAATCCTTGTGCTACAACCACGATGCAAGTACTCTAATCCTCGAGCAACACCAACTGCAATTCCAAAAAGTGTTTTATGTTCTAACTTACAATTTGTGCTAGAAGATTCTGGGTTGCATATGAACTTATCCAAAGATCCATTGGGCATGAATTCATAAACTAGAGCTCTTTTAGTTCTCTCATAACAGTAACCCAAAAGAGTGACAACGTTAACATGGGAAGTTCGGCTTATGCTAGCAATTTCATTAATAAAATCTTCTCCGTCTCCTTTCAAGTCATTGATGACTTTAACTGCCACTAGATGATTGTCCAATAGCTTTCCTTTGTATACACTTCCATATCCACCTTGACCTAGTTTGTTTTTGAATGAATGGGTCATTTTCTTAATATCTGAATAGCTATATTGCTTGGGAGCGAGTGAGCCTTGATTCGTTATAAAAGCCTTGGCATATTGATTGTCTTTGGTTTTCTTCTTGCTAATCACTCCCATACTTGATAATTGTTCTCTTTTGAGGTAGCTAATGATCACAACGAAGACAATTGCTATGGTCCCAACAATTCCAGCCACAACACCTGCATTTAAAGAGTGTAATTAAGAGCTTTCAATTATAAATAAAACAAAACTTAACTAAAACTTATTAGGTGCAATATATCAACTTCTCAATTAAATTCAAACACATGGTTTAAATTTAATTGGAGAATCTAGTGTACTGTACCTAAGGAAATGTACCTAAATTTTATTCTTACAAAATTCTTTCATAAAAGATATAAAAATATATTTGCTTCCCATTAAGGGTTCCCTCATTATTACTGTACCTTTAAACGATCGATTCCACCGGAAATAGCCTGAAAAACCAGCAATATCTTAGTATCCATTATTGTTAGGTACAGAATCTCAGAGCATAAACTTATTGATGATTCAAGCCACAAGACATGACCAAGAAAGCAAAGGGCAGATAAAAAATAAACAAAGTTAGATTTAAGTGTAATTTGCCTATATGGAAGGAAAATAAAGTTGAGATGTAATTCATTATGAAACTTTACAAAAGAAAAACTAAGTTTTTTTTTTTTTGGTTAACATAAGTTTAGGTGAGGGGAGGCTACCCCATACCAGGGCTAGGGCAAGCTGCAAGCTTTAGAGAGAACTGACATTGGACTTTTAGATAGTCTACAAAGGAAGACTGCTGACAGCTTGACTCGAACTTGGCCTTTTGGGAGAAGCGTTCGAGTCTTATCAACTGAACCAACCCCGTTGGCAAGAAAAACTAAGATACTATAAGAGTATTAAGGAGCCGGCTTGCATTTATTGAAGTTGTTTACTCATTTAGGTTTTATATTTAAAGGGCTAATGAAAGTAGGAAAAAAAAAATCCTTTTGCACTTTCGGCTCCTCTCTATTGCTACAAAACTACTAATTACACATTACATTCCATTTACCTCCAAAAATTTTTCATGTTAACACCAAAATTTTTTTCATAAGGGTGTGTTTGGTGGCCAAAATTGGGAATTAAGCCCAATTTTATAGCTATTTAGTTAGTAAGCACAGTTTCTAAACTATATTTTTTACTAACATCTCGAGTTTTAGAGGCTCGATTTTGACCTTATAAATCGAGTCTTTGAGACTCGATTTTGGTGTTTTGATCTGTCTAATGTGGCATTTGTTCCAGGTGGTATACACTTGGAAATCGAGTATCTAAGACTCGATTTCTAAGCCAAAAAAAATTTAACTCTAACTTAAGCCGTTCCCAGGAACAGCAACAGCAAACACCCAACAGCAACAGTAAACACCAACCCAGAACCCATCAAATCAGATCGGAGAGCAAACAACAACCCAGAACCCGTCAGATCAGAGAGATCAGATCGGAGAGCTCACGCGCGCGGCTTGGGCTCGTGCGCACGGCCTGGGCTCGCGCGCGCAGCCTGGGTGCAGCGCGGCCTAGGCTGAAGCGTGGGTTCTTCTTCTTCTTCTTCTTCATCTTTTGGGTTCTTCTCCTTCTTCTTCTTGATCTTTAATTTTTTTTTCTTTTCTATCTCTTTCTTCTCTGATGAGAACCTGTATATGTTTTGGAGCTCAGACCCATGTGTTCGTTCTAAAAGATTTTTGGAGCTCAGAGTTGGTGTATATGTTTTAAGGAAATCGAGTCTTAAAAACTCGATTTTTAGGTGTACACGTGAAAAAAATGCCACATCAGACTTTGTTAGACCATAAAAATCGAGCCTCTGAGACTCGATTTATAGCCCAAAATCGACCCTCTTAAACTCAAGATGCTAGTAAAAAATATAGTTTGAAAACGGTGCCTACTAATTATATTGTTTGAAAAATGATGTTAATTTCCTATTTTGGCCGTGTTTGGTTGGAGGTGAAATAGAGAGGATGAAAAAATAAAAAATAAAAAAAAAGGAGAGAAAATGGTTGGGAGAAGTGTTTAGTTGAAAGGGAGAGAAGGAGGGAATTTTGGGGGTGCCCAGGAATTTTCTTCCCTAACCCACCAAAACAAAATCTCCCCAAATTAAAGAGAAAATGGGAGAGAAAATTGTGCAAACAATTTTGGACAAAAATGCCCACGTCAAAGCCCACTGTGTACGTGCTGCTGCCCATTGTTTCCTATTCTTTTTTTTTTTTTTTTTTTAATTCTAATTCACTGTGTACATGCTGCTACCCTTTGTTTCCTATTCTTTAAAAAAAAAAAAACCTAACTGGACGTGGCCGAGCCTTTGTTTCTAACTGCACGGCTGCTTTTTTTTTTTTTTTTTTTTTTTTAATCTCCAATTCGTTTTTTTTTTCTTCTAACCTGGGCCTGATTTTGTTATTTTGGTTATTTGGCTTTTTGCTTTTTTAACTGGGTATGATTGGTTCTTTTGGTTGGTTTTTTTTTTTTTTAACTAGATAATTTTTTTAATAAGGACATATGATTAAATTTATATAAATTAAATTTTCTATCTTCTCACTTTTTTTCTCGACCAAATAAAATGTTTTCAATCTCTCCATTTTTTCACCCTCCTAACTAAATACAAACGAAGAAAAATAAAATCTTTTCTATTATCTCACTTTTCTATCTACTCCTCATTTTCTATCTTCTAACCTTTTTATCCTCTCGACCAAATGCACCCTAAGGGTATCGGGTCGGATGAATTAGGTAAGCCTCAAGTGGTGGTCAGCTTCGGGTGAAGTTGAAAACCGCTGAAAAGGGAGAAGGGGCAGCGAGATCTTGTCAGATTCGACAAGCCCTGTCCAAGATCCAGTGAGATCTCACCAGATTTGGTGGAGATCTCGTCTAATTCGGAGTGATTTCATCCAAATCTGGTGGAAAACGCGTTGGATATAGTGAATTTCTACTATGTCTGGTAGATCTTTGCTAGATCTAGTTGTGTTGGTCGTCGAACTGCATTGCATCTAGCTAGAAAAGTCATTGGAATGGGTGAAAATTGTCAGATTTAATGTATTTATGGTTGGGTCGAGTTGCTTGGGTTTGGGAGGAGGAGACCTGCCACAGTCTTGTTTTTGAAGATTGGGACCCAATTTGACCACCTGAGCAGTTAGATCTAGCGGCGACAAGTTTGGTTAGGTTTGGTGGGTGGGTTGGATTTGCAGGTGGCTTGAACACCCCTAGCAATAGGACCCCGAGAATCTCCAAATTACTATACGCATATGATGTTATGCTAATTTGTAAAGCAAAGGTAGCTGAGATTAAGTCTTTGATAGGCTACTTGGAAACATATTGTTGATGGTTTGGACGTTTGGTCGGTCTATTAGCTTGGAGTAGTCAGGTATCTTGCTCCTATTTCCTGGAATGAGTTATGTAAACCATTGAATGACAGTGAGCTGGGCTATAATTCTATAAATCTTTTGAAAGTTTGGCCATATGGCCATGATAGCAAAACAAGCTTGGTGGGTGCTCTCCAATAAAGAGCCAAGTACTGAGTTGGTAATAATTGGCTAAATTCCGGTCCAACAAAAAATGCTTCTTGGTCTTGGAGAGGCCTGAAAACTGTTAAACCCCTTATGACAAGAGGTAGTTTTCACCCGTTATGCCAAAAGGTGCAAGTAGACGAATGGGAAATGGTGATAGCATTTCGGTTTGGGATGAGCCATGGATCCCAGGAGTTACAAATTTCGTTCCTAAGCCTCGAAGAGACCATGGGGAGACTTAATGCCTAGTGGTTTCTCAAGTAATGAATCATGATAAATTAGGCTGGGATGTGGCAAAGCTGAAAGTTTATTTTGATGAAGCCTCTGTTAAAGCCATATTGAACATTCCTAGATGGAATAGTGCCTAGGTGGATAGATGGACCTGGATAAGAAGTATTTTTGGAGAATAGGCTTTTGGTTTCTTTGATTTAAGTTCAGGCCCCCAAGCTTTTGTTGATGTTATCTCACAGGAGAATTGCTTTGGTTCTAATATGGGCTCCTCCTAAGTTGTATACTGTATAGTTTTCTGGTTCAATAAAAGTTTTACATATTATGAAAAAAAAAAAAGTAATAATAAAAAATGGATGGTACGGTAATACAAAGATAGTACAATCCACTATAGTGTACTAATACATTGAACTTACACAGACTTGACACGAGGGTTAAACTCCTGGACCTATATTCTAATAGCGAAATTAGCACAACACATCACACGAAACCCTTCAAATCTACCTACTGTTGTTTCAATTGACCACTTCTACTTGTTTAAAATCAAGGTAAAAAGTGTAACACTATATTTTAGCCTTATTTTAATGGCGTAAATGCACTTTTAGTCCCTACATTTTGACGTTTTTCCGTTTTAGTCCCTACTTTTTAATTCTTTGCACTTTTAGTCCTTTCCGTCACTCAACTAACAGCACTAACAGCAATTGCTGACGTGGCTAACGGTAGAATAAAAAAATATTATAATTACATATTAATTAATTAATTAAATTAAAAAAAAAAAAAAGAACATGAAGAACTATGAACCAGATCAAAGAAATTTCCAAACTCAAACCCAGAAATTTTCTTTCTACACAAACAGAGAAATCCAACCACCACAAGCCAATGCAAAAAACCCAGCCAACAAACATAGACACAAACCCAACCAAAAAACTTAAACACAAACCTAAAAATTTTCTTTCCCAAAACCCAAACCCAGAAATTTTCTTTTTGCCCAAACAGAAAAATTCAGCCATCATAGCCGCCACAACCCACCCCAAACCAGACCAACCTCAACCCAACCCACCCCGATCTCAACCCACCCACCCCGGCAAACAACCCACCCACCCCACCCCACCCCGACCTCAACCCACCCCACCCCGATCTCAACCCACCCACCCCAGCCGGCGAACAACCCATCCCGATCTCACCCCGATCTCAACCCAACACCCCAGCCGGCAAACAACCCAGCCCGATCTAACCCCGATCTCAACCCACCCACCCCAGCCGGCGAACAACCCACCCCGATCTCAAGCCACCCCACCCCGAACTCAACCCCAGCCACCTCGACTCAAGCCACCCCAGTCGGTCTCAACCCACCCCACCCTGATCTCAACCCATCCCCCTCAACCACCACCCAACACAGCCACCACAAGCCACTGCACCGTGAGAAAAAGAGAGAGAAGAGAATGAAAAAAATCCAAAGAAAATGAGAGACACAGACGAGAGAGGGAGAGAATAAAAATTAATCTAATAAAGTGAAAAGGAAAAGCAAAAAATATGAACCAAAGAAACTTTTTAAATTTTAATTTTAATAAATTTTAATTTTAATTCTGTTTTTTTATTTAGTTAGAATTAATAAATTAATTTTTTAAATTTATAAGCTGACGTGGCATTAAATTTTGTATAATTATAATATTTTTTTATTCCACTGTTAGCCACGTCAGCAATTGCTGTTAGTTGGGTGACGGAAAGGACTAAAACGTTAGGCGTTAATTGTTTTAGGGACTAAAAGTGCAAAGAATTAAAATGTAGGGACTAAAATGGAAAAACGTCAAAATGTAGAGACTAAAAGTGCATTTATGCCTATTTTAATTTGGTCTTCAATCTTTTATAGCTTTTATTTTAGTCCTTATATTTTTTTTAATTTGTTGTCATTTTAGTTCTTGTCATCATTGCACTTTGAATCAATTAGCCACGTAGACAACAAAAAATGTGAAAATCTGAAGACCAGATTACAGATATTTTTCGGCATCGGGGATTATTGTTTTTGTTAAAATATTCAAACATGCTATTTATCAACGACAAATCTAAAAAATTCCAGAGTATTAGTTTTCAGACCCAACCCCAAAAGTTCTCCCCTAAAAAATTATCAATATTGCCAATCAATCTATAGAGACTAATTAAGAGGATACCAAAAATTTAAAAAATCATTGCACATCGATTATTGACAAGTAGTATACGTACCTGGTGAGGAATAATAGCACGTTGTCTGATTCCGCTTCAGTTCATAACCACATACTCCCTTGTTTACCATGCAATTAAGACATGCCGCCGTATCCACCTTCCATTTTACACGAAATCCTTCTCCAATGGCTTCCTGTAATTTTGACTGATCTATTTCTATTCCTGTCCACGGACCGGACTGAACTCGAACTGGAACAGGAACAACTACGCTTACTTTACATTCCCCAGGCCCATAAGCTCCCCATTTGATGTGCGCAAAACCATCTTTTTGGCAATTGAATTGTCCGAGGGAAGTATTCAAAGAAAAACCACAGCCATAGACTATTGTAAGATACTGTAAACCAATGCCCAAATCAAATAGTGTAGGATCGAGGGTGGAATTCACGAACTCTGGCGAACAAATTCCAGCCGAGAAGTCCTTTCTCGTAATCTTGAGTATTTGGGCCTCGGGATTGACACCTAACACTTGGTACGTCACGTTCATAATCTTTATGGTAGCAACACTTTCCTCGCAATTGAGCTCTAATCCAGGATAGCCACAACTATTTGGTCGGTTTTCTCCCCAAAAAGGAAAACCAATGTTATTCAACATTCCACAGTTGAACATACTGCTACAGATCTCGTACATATCTTCATCGCATAATTAAAGATAGAGGAATCCAGATGAAAAATAAGAATATGAA
Source organism: Lithocarpus polystachyus (assembly GCA_033629205.1). NCBI lineage: Eukaryota > Viridiplantae > Streptophyta > Magnoliopsida > Fagales > Fagaceae > Lithocarpus > Lithocarpus polystachyus. The sequence continues at coordinate 5,555,293 of CM066162.1, read as the reverse complement.
AAATAAAGAAACAAGAAAACGAGAACATGAGAGAACCCACGAATTCATTTCCTGAGAGAAACTAAAAAAAAAGTAGGAAGGTAGTGATGATGGGTAATCTATTGTACTAAAAGGAAAATAAATGAAACATAACTGAGTGACTGTTAACAGGTGGAGAACATAACGTCCAACCAATAAAACCAAAAACAATTGTATGGAAAGAGAAAAGGAATCACATTGGACGTTTAGTTGACTTTATTACAACTTCTTCTCCCATGCAGCACTAATTTTTGTTGCATGTGTGGTTATGGTTAATTTATATAGAAGTGTTAGTTTAGATGCAAGCCTTTCGCTACACAAAATAAATGCATTTTCTTCTCATACAATTAATATCATGTCCCTACCAAGTTGTAGTCTGGTGAACTCTACTATTGTTCAGACTTCAGACTACCCCAAACACACACACACACACACACACACACATTTCCCATATATATATATATATATATATATATATATAATGAAAGTGAAAGACCAACAAAAATGCCGTCATTTAATGTGAATCAAATGAAAAGAGCAGACAAAGTCGCAAACACTATACTAATCAGATAATGACTAAAAGCTTTGCGTATTCAATGCGCTGTGCGTAATTTGGTCCAGATTAGGTGTCGTGACTCATCAACATTTGGAGAGTCTTTTGGCTGAATATTGCTGTTTTTAGAGTTTATATGCGTTATGGGTACTGTTCCAAGTTATTTGGAAATTTGAGGAAAGAGTGAATTTCGGCAACACAGTTGCCAAAATTCAATAAAAAAGGTAGAGAGAGAAATGTTGGGCTGAATTTTGGCAATCATATTGCCGAAATTCTGCTGCCCAATTTCCCCTCTACCCGTGGATGTGCTCGAAGTGAGAGAAGTGAGTGTGAGGGGTGCCCAAAAAAAAATTTGTTGCCCCCCTATTATTATTATTATTATTATTATTATTTCCCCTCCTATTTTGGCAATGGCATTGCCGAAATAGGGGGGCAATTTTTTTTTTATTCCTCCTATGGGGCAAAAAAAATTTTTTGGGCACCCTTCACACTCACTTCTCACACTCATTCACAAGCAGCAGAATTTCAGCAATGTCATTGCCAAATTTAGTATTTTTCTCTCCCCCACTTTTTCTTTTTCTCTCTCATACTTTTGATTGAATTTCAGCAATACAGTTGCCGAAATTCATTCTCTCTCCTCAATTCCCTATATAACTTCAAACAGTACACATAACACAAATAAACTTCAAAAAATGCAATATTCAGCCAAAAGACTCAACATTTGGATGTGAACGTGTAGCTCTCATAGTATTTTCTTTATTTATGGAAAAAAAAAAATACTATGTGAAGAGTCCCATTTCATTAGATCTTTTTCCAGCCAAAAGGATTGAACAAACACGGGCACCCGTGGTCAAAAAACTATGTTAAGAGACTGACTTACAAACTATGAACCCAAAGGCTTTTAGGCTTCCAATTTTGTTCTCCAACTTAATGGTGGTTCAATTTGCTGACTTTATGGTCACGTAGAAGAGATTAAACCCATCATAGAGTCTACTTTTACCACTCCAATAACAATGTGACAAGTCAGATTTTTGCACAAAAAAAAAAGTATGATACACACACAATTCTACTCTTATAAGTACTTAACGAAATCTAATATATCATTTACTCCCTCCGTCTCACTTTGTTTGTCTTGTTTGAAAAGTCAAACTTTTTAAGGGAACATAATTTATTATCTTGTCTACCTTTTAAAAATGTATAAGTTTCCAAAACTACCCTTAAATAAATTTATCAAAAAATAGTTTTGAAAATAAAATAGAAATATAATAGGAACATTAGTAAATTCATTATTTTTATTTTTAGAATAAGGACAATATTTTGGGACATCCCAAAATGTAATAAAAGACAAGCAAAATGGGACGTATATATTTATTTATATAAAACCGAAGCTCTCTGAAGCTTTCATAATTTTCCACATTAGCACAATATTAAAAAAAAAAAAAACATAATAAAACTTTTCTAAAACCCGAACCCAATACTCTGCCTTCTCTTTCTCCAAAATGCACACCCTGCCTTCTCTCATTCTACCAGCTTCCCCAACCCAACGCTCCTCTATGCTCCTCCTCTACCAGCTCCCCCAATGATCAGACCCACGGCAAACCAACAGCAAAGCATCTAAAGATACCATACCCACAAATTCCTCAATCAAAACCCACCATACCCACAAACCAATAGACATCTTCTTCCTCATAATAGATCTATAATAAATACTATATTACTGAAACTTTTGAACCTTTATTAATCTCTCGAGAGAATGCCACATCAGCTTTGTTGGCTCCTTACTCACCAGCCACAGCTAAGGAGGTCGATAGCGTGCCGTACATGACAGAAATTTCCAAAAGTGGAAAAGGAAAAAAAAAAAAAAAAAAAAAAAGAATTTAGTGGCAGAACTCATGTTGTCGCCGTTGTTATCACTCTTTTCCTGTTGTCACCTCACGTTGCTGGTCATCTCCCTATACTACTCAAGTTTTCTCAGTCTACCCTACATTTCTATTTCATCTCCGGAAAATTCTGGTGCCACAACAAAGTCCACAACTTTGTGCACAACTCGCCCATGTGGGCGAGTTGTGCACAAAGTTGTGGACTTTGTTGTGGCACCAAAACCACTCTTCGTCTCCTTCCTTCTCATGTTTTGAGTCATAATTCCATCCTTTATTTTTCTTTTATATTATGTGGTAGTTGTGGGCTCTTGGTTTATGAGCCACCTGACATTTCGTGTAAATTTACTGTAGTGTTTTGAATTTTTTTTTTTTTTTTTTTTTTGAAAGGCGTAAGTGTTTAAAACTTGAAACAACTTTTTGAAATTTTAAAATTTCAATTATACATGCTTTCATTTGTTAATAAAAATAATGTATTTATTTTTATTGTTATCATCCAAGTCCTTTTTTTATATCACCACTTTTATTATTATTATTATTACTGATACTGAAATTTAAGTACTAATATACAGGTATATTAGTTAAAATATTGCTCATATAATTTTAAATATTTTAAACAAATTATATGAACTCTAATTAATAAACATTTAAATATATTCAAAGTCTAAGTACTCCAATCAAAAGAATTCAGTTATTTAGTTTACAACTTCATGTCTACAATTTGTCGTTTGAATTTTATATTTGGCCTCACATAACACATAGGGCGTGTTTGTTATTGTTGCTTAAATAATAGTTTTTAGTATTTAAAAAACATTATACGTATTTTCACATATTTTTTCACTCGCATATATTTTTACAAAACAACAATAACGTTACTAGAATTCTCTTACCAAACAGGCCCTAATAACTGAGACTTCTAGAACCTTTTAGACATGAAGAGAGTTTAGCTTCATCATTACCATTAAATGTGTTTGGCAAAATGTCTTAGAGAAATTTGAAATTTCAATTATTTTCTTTTATATGTTTTGATCTATTCATGTAGGGAGTAACGAGGGTTTTCCCTATTTTAATAGTCATAGATTACAAAATGAACATTTGGTGAATATATCTGTAAATTTCTATAATTTGGTTTTTTTGTTCATGTTGTTATTAGTTCTTGAGATATCGATGAGGGCTATGATTCCTAGGTATAACCTATTAAAAAAATAAACTAAATTCCTATGTATTGATGTTGATCTTTTACTTAAATTTTGTTGCTTAATAATTTATAATCAAAATAATTGATAATCAAGTAGATAGTTTAGTAAATATATTTTTTTCATTCTAATAAAATTTAATAAATTCAAAGCAAAAGTATGATTTCCCGTGCATTGCACGGGATTAGCGACTAATATACTATATAATAAAGGTTAAGCTTAGAAGCCGTGGTTGTGCCAAGTGGATTCACTAAATTGCAGAAATTTTTTTAGATATTTAGATTTTAAGAAAAAATATATACAATTTTTCTTATGTCATCTTTGGATAAATATGCATTTTATGTCATCTTTTTTCTAATAATCAAGTAACAAAAAAAAGTAGTATTTGATTTACAACTACAACTACATTTGTGTCTATATAAAATGTTATCAACAAAGCCTAAAATCAATAGGATAGAATTACCTATATATAAAAAAGGATAGAATTTAAATAAAAAAGAGAGATAAAAAATAAGTGAAAAAAAAAAGATATAATAAGTATTTGAGTTTCACCTAAACTCCTTCTTTTTGTTCATATCATCTTCTTCACAACCTAAAATTCTCTTTATATATACATATACAGTTTTTTAGTGTATTATTCTTTCTACTACGTACCTTACAATTATTTGCTATACTCTTCCCTTCTCCTCTCTACCCTACCTACAACCTTGCCGGTTTTTTTTTTTTCTTTCTTTCATCAAATTGAATAGATTTTGTGTATTTGTTGCCTTTTTATGATATATTATATGATTTTTATCAACAAGTTTTATAGATAGGTTGAAATTCTATGCTTGATAGCACCTTTTAGTATTTTTTTTAGATGTCAATATAGCAAGCAATATATTTGTATTTTTTATTTTCTTATCACATGATTATTTGTTGTTGACATCAATATTTTATTGTATGTGGATTTAATTTGTTATGGTTTTTGTTTGGTGCTTTGTTCCATGTAATCTATCTTTTTTAATTAAAAGCAAAATTTGCTGCTAAACATGAAATTGGATATGAGAGAAAAAGAAGGATATATAAATGTTCTTATATCCATCCGTCCAAATTCCTATGTAAGTCTATCTTTACTTAACTCCATTTTCATTTTTTTTTAAGTTCAGAAATTTGGATATTTTTTTATTAAAGAATTGGGATTTTGGCTTAATTTTGTTTTCAGCTGTTTCAATTATTAAATTCATTCATGTGTAATATTAATATTTATGTTTTTTTTATGAGAAAAAAAATAATATATGTGTTCTTAAAGGCTAAAACACAATACAATTACAAACATTACTTTAAGTTAGGGTATTATAATTAAATATTTCAATTTAATTATATTATCAAAATATTTTTTATATAGTGCGTCAGGCATAATACTAGTATATATATAAAACCAAATCCTCTGAAACTTTCACAATTTTTCACGTCAGCACAATATTTAAATAAAATCATCATTGTATTTAAATAAAATTATTATTTTTTAGTTCAAACTTAACTAGGAGTGAAACTCTATCTCTCTAATAAGTTCAGCTTAAACTCAAACTCATCATTATCATTTTTTTTTAAATAAGATTATTTTTATTTAATCAAAACTTAACAAGGAGTGAAACTCTAACTCTCTAACAAGATTAATTTAAACTCAAACTCAAACATTGATAATCTATATAAAAACAAAAATTATGATAGGACTCAAAAAAAAAAAAAAAAGACTAACGTTGAAAAACAAAAGACTCATGTTGATAATTGTGGGTTTGGTTTTTGGGTTGAAATTTCTACTAATTACTTTTTTTTTATTGTATATGGCAGATAAAGCATCTCTATTTTTTAGGAAAAAAATCAAAGATGCAAACTATATTTTTCAGCTAAAGGAACAATAAATTTTTATTTGGTATGTTATATATAAATTTGTTAAATTTGATTTAATTCTGAAGAAGAATTTGGAGATTCTATAAATTTTAAAGTTTTAAGTCTTGGAGTTTTTGGTATTTGCGTCTCAGTAGGTTGATCTTAATTTTTCACCTCAAATGCTTTTTTTATTTAGGTTTATGTGATTTTTAGTTTTTTTATTAAAAACTATATTTTTGGTTGATTAATTATTTGTTTGGATTAATTTCAATTTTTTTTTCAAAATTTCTATTTACTCATCGTTGGATTTTTTTTTCAGAGTTAATAGTTTTTTCATGCATCGCACGGGTTAGCAACTAGTTATTTTATAATTTGATATTTAGAGAGAGAGAGAGAGAGAGAGAGAGAGAGAGATTTGAACTGAAGGTCTCTTTTTAAAAATATTAAGAAGTGATAATTTGATCTAAGATGAGAGACAGAAAGGGAATTTAAGCAAAAGGCAATATTTACTAACCATAAATACCTTCAACAAAAAGGACAAGAAATATTCATGCATAATAAATATTATGCGGGTCATTACCATTTTTTCTTTTTAATTTCCTATAGTCGAATATTCACTATACATCTATAACTCTCATGAATTGGACAAATTAATGGTATTTCTGGTGGACTATGTCATTCAGCAATTTTAAACAGAAACGATAGTAAAATAGTTAACAAGTGGCGTGGTCCAAAGTATAATTTCTCCTTGAATTGAAGCCAGAAACGTTAAAAAATCTTAGAGAAAATTAATGATGCTATTGAGGTAAAAGAAATTATATATAGCGTACCTCGAGGCGGAGGAGGAAGTGGGGTAGATGATGCCGTGTAATTAAAAAATGGGTAAAGTTCGTATCTAATATTAGAGCTCGGAAGCATAACTGCTCCACCTTCTTTTCCAGTGCAGCACATGGAAAGAGAATCGATGGCACTTTCCAAAACTGTCAAGCATAAACTGACAGAAAGCTCCGGTGAGCACTGCACCAAACAGTAGAGTGTCACCGAGCTCGTAAACTTTACAGCCGCGGTTGCAAACATCTTGCCCGATTGGGAATTGACAGCTTGTTGCTTCAATGAATTCATGGTGCTTGCTAATAACCCGTTGAACCGGTCTGGCTCGGTGACATTCTGAGCTGTAGTGTTAAAGTTCTCAAAGGGAACTAAGTTGTTCATGTCTGATTCATTGGTGTAACGCAACGTGCACACATCGTACCAGATTAGGATGATTTTGTCGAAAGGACAGCGGTTTCGTATGTCTTTTGTTGCAGTAGAGATGCAGTCTTTACAAGCAGCTGGGGTGAGATCACCACGGCAGAAAAGAAGACCCGTGGCCTCGTCTGGAGGGTTTTGACCCACACTGGTTTTGTAGAACCCATCTAGGCGTGTGGAGTTGGAAGATAGATCAGAGAGGAGGAGGTTGAGATTGGCTTGGTAGGTACTGTTGGGAGTGAAAAAGCTTGAATTGGAGCAGGAATGAGCAAAGTAAGTTGGTGCTCCTTCACTTCTGCTGAACAGGTTAAGCAAGCTTAATAAGAGGAACAGAGAAAGAAGTTTAAGGGATATGGGAATTTTGAAGTCGACCATTTTTGCTTGTAGTTGTAATTTGCAAGTATCACTGTATCAGGAGCTCCACTTCACCAATATTTTCATCCATTTATTGTAGTCTTGGTTTGTGCAGTAGGTAAGATATTATAAAATGAGATGGAGAAAAGATGACGTAGCAATTACTAAACGAAACGAAAAAGATGACGTTGGAGGATTCCCCTTAACGCACGACAGTTGACTATTCAGCACGTGACGAGGAAAAAATAATTCAGAAAGAAGAAGAGAATGGGTCCGTTTAAATACAGTTAAAAATTGAAAATTGAAAACATTATAGTAAAATAATTTTTAAATGTGTAAATAGTATTGTGAGGCTTATTTTTAATGAAAAAATTGCTAAAAAGTAATATTTGTAAGTCCCATGAATATCATGCAGAAAGTCAACAAAATTGGCTAATTAAAAAAAAAAAAAGGCAATGCGGGTTCCGCAAGAAACGCGGAACCCAAAACTTATCACAATGAAATTCTGACTTTGTTCGCGGTCATAAAATGAAGTTATTGATGGTTATGTTAAAAAAATTAAGTGGCTGTTTGGATTTCAAAAAATGCTCACTCATTAACTATATAACTTATCATTTATCACTGAAAATACCACAACTTCTTAAGTGGTATGTTTAGCACTTGTTTCCAACTTTGACAACTCAAAAAATTTTACTTTTTGTGAGACCCACGGATTGACTTGGTGCAGCTTTTACTTCTTCTTTTTTCCCCCCTTCAACCCCCAATACCCAAACTCACCAAACCGAGAGCTTCTTATTTCTTTTTTCCTTCAACCCCCAATACCCCAACTCACCAAACCTAAGTTGATCTCAAGTACCGTTCATTGCCTCCCTCTTCATCCATTCACCGAACCCAACACCCAACTGAAAAAAACCATCACCGTGCAAACTACAAAACATCAAACCAATCCACCATAGCAGATCCGGCCATTCACACCACCAACACCACAACAAATTACACTATAAAGCTTAGAAAGAACTAAAAGAGGGAAAAAAAAGAGAAGAGAAAAGATTGTGTGAAGTGAAGAAAGAAAGAAAGAAAAAGAAGAAAAAAAAAGAAGAAGAAGAAGACAACACGTGTTAGAGAGAGCAAAAGGTACGACTGTGGGTCCCAACCATGTCTGTTTATTTACCAAAATACCATGGAAACTCAGTTTCCATAACTTGAAAATATCCAAAATGTGTTTTCAGTTTTGCTAACTCATCACTCAAAAATTAGAGAATTGAGTGATAGAAACAAAAACTGAAAACAAATCCAAACACACCCTTCTGCCATGGGACCCACCAATTTTGAGTTATGGGTGATGAAAACAGAGCGATAGGTGATGGAAAACATGAAATCCAAACAGCCCTCTATCTGCTTGATTAAAAAATTAGTCCATATGTTGGAAATAGTATTCATTTCTTTCCAACAATTACATTATTTTGTTATGTGTAATGACCTGAAAGGCCATGTGTATTGTAGGCCTAACTAGAATTAACCTAACCACCGTGAAGCCCTTGGTGCGGTGGTTACTCTGTAAATATAAATGTTTATGGGGTGTGGAGGGTAAAAGTCGAGGTTCAAGTCTCCAAAAGGGAGCTTTACACACATATACACTTAAATTAGGCTAGAGTAAAAATTCCATCTTATATTAAAAAAAAAAAAAAAAAACTAGAATTAAACTAATCTCTATACATATATCTTGCTTAAGGTTTTTTGTAACTCACCATTCATTACAATGAAGATCTACCCGCTAAATGCTTCCTCTATGGATATAAGCACACTAGATTGAACTACGTAATCACTTGTATTTTCTCTTTCTCACTTCTGCTTTCCTATATCAATTTTCTATTATCTATATTTTCTTATAATATAAGGTCGTATCAAAGCCACTTTTCTATGGCCTTCAATTGCTTGTCCGTTTGGATACAGCTGAAAATTGAAAATACTGTAGCAAAATAATTTTTAAATGTGTAAATAGTATCGTGGAATCCATTTTTAATGAAAAAGTTCCTGAAAAGTGATATTTGTGGATCTTATGAACAGTGCACTGTTCATGAAGAAAGTCAACAAAATCAGCTGCAAAAAAAAAAAAAAAAAAAAACAAACAAACAAACAAAAAACGCAACGCGGGTTCCACAGGAAACGCAGGCTTCGTTTAGTGTTTTAAAGACCATTGTTTTTGACAAGAATCCTTTGTTACAATCAAACAGACAGAAAATTAAAAAAAAAAAAATCCAAGAACCCTAGTTGCCACAACCATCAACAAAAACCCAAATCAATTTAAGACAACCTAGTCGAGCTTCCCAATATATATATATATATATATATATATATATTTGTTTTTATGGTTTTGATTTTCACTCAAACTTCTCGAGCCTACAACCATCATAGATCGAAAATGAAAGAACTCTTGTCACACACCACACTTGGTATTCCTTGGCCTCTAACAGCCAAAGCAACAACAACAAAAAATCAACCTAAAACAAGGACCTAAGTGCTCTCACAATTGTCCTAAGTCTCCTACCATGCATGCATTGATAATTCAACAGCGCCATTAGGGTCACTCACACGGCACAGGTGCTTGCTAAAGCTCCTTACGCACATATGTGCCACATCATTAGACACTTCAACACTACGTTAGTGCCACATCACTTATCATGGTAGCACCACCATGTCATTGCCACACCATCACCATGTCAGTGACACATAATTACCACATTGGCAGAATTTAGGTCCTACCCAACCCAACCATGATTGAAAAAGCTGGCCTAACTTGGTTCAAACATTGAACCTGATCTTTGCTCGAATCACTGATTCAAACTGGACCAAACTGCTAGACTAAATTTGAAATGTTGACTTTTGATCAAGTTGACCAAATGTATTTGACAAAGTTGACCTTTTCAAATCAGGCATATCTTACTTTATGCTTATGTTTTTCTTCATGTAGATTCTAATTTTGGGGTCTATTTACCCATAAGAGGCACCAAAGTCACTCAAATTGGCACATTTATCTATCGTTTATTAGTTAACATACACAAAATTCACCAACTCACTCATTGTAACACTCCGACCTAACTTTATAGTTAACCTATGTGTACAAATGGTTAATTATTATTTTAAGCCACTTTCTTTTTATAATTAATAGAAGAGTATTTAATAAACATATTATTTTATAATGCCATTGAATAAGAATTGTAAAGATTATAAATAATTGAATAGCTATTTGTATTATATATGTACATATACTAAGTATGTACAAAATTATATTAAGTGGTTTAAGTTATTAGATATATAGTTGTTGGTGTTTAATTAAGTGTATAAAGGTATGGGTTTATATGCAAAGTTATTTTATTATTTGAGCCTTTCTAGTATATAGAACTGTTAGGTTCTAAAGACTAGGATCTAATGTATTTAGAACTTCATTTTGTATGTTGGCAAACCATGATCAAAACAATGTTGAGTCGTGTGTTAGACTTGCTCAAAGTATGGGGTTTATTGTAAAGTTGGAATCGAGTTTTTATGCAGAATTACTTGTAACTTTCTGTGAGACTCGATCGATCGAAAATTAGACTCGATCGATCGAAAATCGCACAGAACGTTTTTCTGCAGAATTTTCCAACTCAGCCCAAGCCCGTTTTAATGTATAGGGTTTTATGTTTGCCCTAAGTATAAAAGGGAAAACCCTAGCCACGTTTTCAGAGTTCTGTAGAGTTCTGTTTTGCTGTGTTTGTGAATCTCATTGTGAGATCTAGAGGTGTTTACCTTCACATACACTTAGGGTTTACAAACTTGAGATTTATGTCAAGAGTTGTGTAGATCATTACAGTTGCAGAATCAAAGAGCACAAAGATATACAAGCAGGTGCGCTTGTGGATTTGCTGAAGAATTCCGGAAAGAAGGAGTCCGTGGATCTCGGAGCTATCATGGGGTCATGGTAGTAAGTTTCCTACAGGCAGGTAGCAATATGACGTTAGTGGTCTAAGTCTATTGTGTAAACTTCAATTCTTTCATAGTGGATTCAGTTTACCTTGAGGATAGCTAGGTCAAATCCTCCCCAGGTTTTTACCGGTGTGGTTTCCTGGGTCATCATATCTTTGTGTTGTTTATTTTCCGCTGCTTTATTGTTTTTATATTTATTTGTGTTAACCTAGTTTAATTAAATTACCTAAGTTAATAACTTGGCTAATTCTCTAGGTTAATCTGTTGGGTTAAGGGGTCTAAACGAACTGACAAGAACTATGGGAGGATGAAAAGTATAAATGCTAAAGTTGAAAAGGTGAGTAATAACCTTTTTCTTTCCTTAGCAATACACGTGCCCCACCCAAGATATTTCCCTTGACTTCTTTGCTGCACCACTCTTCTTTCTTCGCTCCTTTGTTTCCTTCTTTCTTTGTTCTTATCATCAACACCACATCTTATTCTTCTTTAACTTTGTCAGAGTAACTAGAACTTCCAAGAAGCTCTCTCCCTCTCTTTTCCCATGGGTCCAACAAATCAGAAATTCTCACCTCCCTTTCCTCTCTTTTCTCTTAAGGAAAGAGCTAGAAGCTCTCTTGAGTCTCTTCTCTCATACCCACGGATCCACACATCAAAGAAAGACAAAGCTCCATCTCATTTCTTCTTCATACTCTCTCAAAGAAACTAGAAAACCTCTCAAGCTCTCTGCCTCTCATACTTTCGGGTCCAACAAAGATTCTCTCAAGCTCTCTGCCTCTCAAGAGTGATTTTACTTCTATTTCCCCTTAAGAACCAGAAACTTGGTAAGGGTTTTAGCTATTCTCATCTTAGAATCCATGATTTCTTCAAGGAATTTTAGTAAGGGTATTTATGGTTTGTAAAATTAGGAAATCATGAACTTGTAAGTCTATATGTGTGTGTGTGTGTGTGTGGGTGTGTGGGTGTGTGTTGTTTTAAGAAGCTTTGAAACCGTGTTGGTGATTTGTTGAAGGTAGATTAGGGTTTTTACTAATTAATGATTGTATATGATTAAGGAAGTAAGAAAAAGTTGGGGTGAGTACTTTTGATGTTACTGTTGGGATTTTTGTTGTATTTAATTTTGCTATAAATGGTTAAATGACTATATATAAGTGTTTTCTAACATGTCTAATGAGTGTATAAAAATCCCCATATGATAATAAGACTATTTGCAATCATTTTATGAATACAAGAAAATGTTCCAAAGCTGCTTTTGTGACCGATTCTGTGTTTATTCATGACAAATTATGTTTTAAATTGTATACAGTAAATTAGGATGCTAGGAGTAGTTCTTATGAATGCTAAGACACATATGGTTGTAATGGAAGTGGTCTCACAGCATTTGGATCAATATAAAAATAATGGTTTAATTTTTAAGTTGCATGAAATTCTGTCAGGGCAGATTTGGGCACGTTGTCTTGTATGATTTTTAGTAAATCATGGTTTTATGCTTTGACTCCGAAATTGATATGGTATTTACTAGACATCTAGAGGAGTTTCTCTGTAAAATTTCATGAAGATTGGATGTGTTTAGATAGCCCATCTGTATTTTACAAATGAGGTTTATGCTGCTGAAATGAGCAGTAAATAGTAAAAGATAACTCTGACTTTAAGGATTTAATCCTAAAGTTAGGGTGAATGTTTTGAGCTATAATTTAATATGCTTATCTTTTGGTATGTCTAGATCATAGATAAATTTTGTATAACTTAGTTCAATGTTTAGTACTCAAGGGAGGGGTTCTAAACCATTCAACCATTGTTGTTATGAAGCTGTTTTGTTCATGCTGTATGTTGCCTTGTGTAAGTTTATGCATGCATCATTGCTTCCAATCTCAAACATGTTTTGAATTGATTTTAAAGCTGATTGACATGATCTGAATATGAACATTAGAACAATGGTTTCTCTATGATTTGGTACATCCTATTGTTTGATGAATGTATTTTGTGTTTGTGGAAACCTCGTTGAGGTGGGATTCGGATTTCCTTGATTCTAAGAGATAGTGTTAGGTTCTAAGGAATTAGGAACTAATGTATTAGAACTTTATTTTGTAATGTTGGCAAACCATGATCAAAACGTTTTTAGTCTTGTTTAGACTTGCTCAAAGTATGAGGTTTTTATGTAAAGTTGGAATCGAGTTACTGCAGAAGTTACTGTGTAATTCTGCCTGACTCGATCGATCGAGAATTAGACTCGACCGATCGAAAGTCGTGCAGATGTTTTTTTCTGCAGAATTTCCAACTCAGCCCTAGCCCATTTAATGTGTAGGGTTTTATGTTTTGCCCTAAGTATAAAAGGGAAAACCCTAGCCACATTTTTATTGTTCTGAATATTGTGTTTGTGAATCTTATTTGTGGGATCTAGAGGTGTTTACCTTCACATACACTTAGGGTTTCCAAACTCAAGATTGATGTCAAGAGCTTGGAAATCATTCAGTTGTAGAATCAAGAGCTTCAAGATAAACAAGCAGGTGTGCTTGTGCTTTGCTGAGAATTCAAGGAAAGAAGTAGTCCGTAGACTCGGAGCTGTCACGTGGTCGTGGTAGTAAGTTTCCTACTCGAGGTAGCAAGTTTCCTACTCGAGGTAGCAATAGGATGTTAGTGGTCTAAGGTTAATAACACTGAAAAACCTAAAGAGAAAGTAGGTCAACCCTCTAATAATTCTATGGGACAACAATGTTTTAGATGTCAAGGGTATGATTATGTGAAATTTGAATGTCCTACATACTTGAAGTCTAAGGGTAAGGCTATGGCTGTAACCCTTAGTGATGATGAAGTTTCTGACAATAAATTAGTCAGTGATGAGGATGGAAACTTCATTGCTTTCACTGCTACTGCTGTAGTCAATGAAAGCGTGTCTGTTGAAGAGAACCCTTCTGATGGGGAACTCTCTGAAGATGCAAATTTAGTGGAAGCCTACAATAAACTTTGCAAAGTTGATGCAAAGGATGCTATGAATGTTGATTTAGGCTTAAAGAAAATTGCATCTCTTGAACTTGATAAAAAAATTTGCTTGTGAAATTGTTTGATGCTAATGAGCTTTTGAATAATGTGAAGACTGAGAACATGCTTTTGCTTGATAAAGTTAAAAATTTGGAACTTGAATTATCTGTTGCTAGAGAACAAACTAATAGATCTGCAAGCTCCAAACTTGATCACATGTTAAGTATTCAAAAGTCTCCCTCTGACAAGACTGGCTTAGGTTTTGTGGAAAGCATCTCTGTGCCTGAACCTCATTCTACAAACTTTGTTCCTTCTACTCAACTTTCTAAGAGTGAGATTGTCAAACCTTTTGTGAGTGAAGTTGTTAAATCTGTAGAAGTCACACCTCCTAGAAAGATTAGAGTTGATCTTCAAGAGTCTAATTCTAGACCTTCTAATTCTTCTAAGGGCAAGTTGCATGATAAGCCTGCTTAGGTTTGTCACTTTTGTGGAAAGTCTGGGCACATTCGTCCAAATTGTTTCAAGTTGCAAGTTGCTAAGCGAGCAAATAAACCTAAAGTACCTGTGCCTCAAGCACAAGATCCTATGGTACTTATTGGTGAATTGGTAAAGGCATTAAACCTTTATTCCAATCCTGGAGTTGCTCAGAATTCCAATGTGAATAATAACTTCAATGCTAGAGGTGCATCTAAAAAGTTTTGGATGCAAAAGGCTGGACCTAATTGAGTCTGTCTGACATGGTTATTGTTCTTCATTGATCTACCTCTTGTGACCATTTCTTTTTTAGGATCTGCATTACATAACATTCATGCATTTCAATTTAGGTCTTTTTTTATTTTATTTTTAAAAAAAGGTAACAAGAATGGGTTTGGTAATATGTGTTTTGCTGTATTTTTCTTGAATTTGAAGACAAGGTTGGTGAATCTATTTTTACATAACATGTTTATGTACCTTGTTTAGCTTGGATGCACTTATTTTTATTGCACTTTACTAGCTGAGGTTTGTAGTGCATGTTGTGTGGGAAGATGTTTATGATTTTTGATCACATGATCTTGATCTCGAAGTCATATGTTTTTGATTGACGGACTTGAACTTTTTGAGAAAGGCATAAATAAACATCTCACCACTGTTTATTAGCCAATCATGAACACCTTAGTGCATATCGTAAGATTTTGTGCTCGAGAAAGTGTAGCACATGCACAAAAAGAACATAAAATGTAGCCTCGGTTAAAATGTTAAAATTGGTGTGTACATTATTGGGCTATAATAATTTCACAATTCAAATAAAATTGGTATGTACATTATCCCGGCTATTTCAATAAGTTTCTGATCAATTAAAATTGGTGTATATTATGAGGCAAATCAAGAAACTTACATGATTGCAAGCTTTTATTCTAGGAGATGTGAGAGTTATATGATGTAACTCTTTAAGTGATAGTCTCTTTCCAATTCATGTGATGAATTTTGTAGAAATTGTGATTGATCACTATTTGCATATCACCTCACATGTTGCTCAAGTTTTTGCTAGTTGCACACACTACACAAGTTATTCTTTGCTAAACTATGTACATGTTATTGTGTGTGTTTTTGGTCTGACCAACCAAATTTAAAAATTTCTTGAAAATTGATGCAAAACATGTTTGCTGTTTGAGATTTTGAGAAAAATTATGTGAAAATCTTATTTTTTGGAAACTGGGATAAATACATGTGTTTTTTGAAAAACATTTCATCTCATACTCATGCATTTTATTCATAAAATCTAATGCTTTGAGGAGTTTCAGCACTGAAATTGTTTCGTTTTTCAAAAATTTGTTTTTTCCAGAATTTAGATCGATCAAATCTGTTTTTCGACCGATCGAAATTGCTCTTAAAATCCCTGGAAAGTTTCTGTATGTTTTGATCGGTATTCAATTGATACTGGATCAATCGAAGTATTTTCGACCGATCGAATTTAATTTTCGATCGATCGAAAATCGGGCTGAGAGCTTTTTAAAAAGGATTTTTCTCCACGTGTTCTTCACTTTTCAAAATCTTTTCAAACTCCTTTTCACTCTCACCAACCGGTCAAGCATCTATTTTGAGTTTTTTGTCGTTTTCCTCCGATTCTTTTGCAAGGATTCTCTCTCCCAAGGCCGGTAAGACCAATCTACCCTTCCTTTTGCTTTTATTCATTTTTTTCATGAATAATTTCATCCATTTATTGGCTATTTTCGGCATTTATATATTGGGGATTTTTTATGTTGACTGGTTGTTTTCTTTCACAATAAATCGTTGGGTTTTTGTGGGGACACCATATACAAGTGATCTTTGGGGTTTAATTTGATTAATTTGAGGTTTTGTGAAAAATTGAAAATTCTAGGGCTTGAAATTGTCGAATTTGGGGTTTTTGTTCAAATTGATGCAATTTGATGAAATTGGCTTGTTAGATTAATTAATTTGATCATTATATTGTGTTTTCTAACTTGTGTAATGATCAATTTCTCAATTTGTTGGATTTTGTGAAATTGGGTTTTTCAAATTTGGGATTTTTAATATAAATTCTTGCTCAAGCCAATTTTGTGATATTGAATCATATTTGAACTATGTGTCATTGCATTAGACCATGCATCATTTGGTTATTCTGCCCATGCATCATATAGAATTGTTATTTTTATATTTTTGTTGTGCTAACTTGCAGTCTGCCCTTGGTTTTCCTTTTTGTTTGTCTCTTTTCTTTTTGTGTCTCTCTATTCTGTCCTTAGCATCATGCCTAGGAAAACTAGAGCACATAGGACTTCTGCCTCTTCACCTTCCTTTGATAGTGATAGGTTTCTGAGTGAGAAGCATCAGGAGACATACGAGACCCTTAACCTTAGGCGTACCATTTGGGGTGAGCATAGAGTTCTGTTAGATGAGGTTGATGATGAGTTGAGGCGTAATTTTGAGCGTAGGGGTTGGCTACCTTTGCTAGACATAGATCATCCGCTTCCGGCTACCCTGATTAGAGAGTTCTACTCGAACCTCTCTATCCACATCTATGATTCCAACACTTTGGTTAAGAGTTGGATACGAGGTGTAGAGTATCGCATTACCCCTTCGGTAGTGTCTGATACTCTTGGGGTGCCTGTGGTTGCTCATCCTGTCTTTCCCTATGATGAGTATCCTCCTCTTGATGACGTGACGTCATACATCACTGGGTCTTCTATCTAGTGGGGTTCTGATCCTCGGATCACGTCTGCTGAGCTTTTTGAGCTGCACTATCTATTCTTTAGGATTGCTTGTCATTCCCTGTGGCCTATCTCTCATCTACACACTATCCCTCTTGAGTGATGTGTGTTTCTATACGCTCTTGTCACTGATGCTCCTATCAGCTTTCCTCATTTGTTTCTTCGTTCTTTGAATGAAGTGTATCGGAGCAGTTCTACTGCTCATGCTTTGTTCTTTCTTGTTTTTATTCATAGGATTCTTCTTCACTTAGGTTTAGGTGATTTTCCTGCTTCTAAGCCTGTTCATATCATTGCTCCCATAGGTGCCACCTTTCTTAGGCAAAAGGCTGCTCAGCTTCGAGCTAGCTCTAAGCGTCCTAGAGTAGAGCTTTCTGGTGTCACTCCACCTCCAACTTCTGCTGCAGGTGCTCCTTCGGCAGAAATGTCTACTGATCTTGCTGCTGCTGCTGATGTTCTTCCACCTTCTCCTTCGAATGTTTCTGACATTCGTCGGACTTTAGACACTGTCATGACAATTCAGGCAGCTCATAGTCAGCTTTTGGTGGATGTGCTTGACGAGCTTCGAGCCTTGAGAGCAGATTTGGCGAGTCTTCGACGTTCTCCTCCGCCGCCTCCTTTTGATGATGAGTGAGTGCCCTTTGGCAATTCGTCACAAAAAAGGGGAGTACATTACATTGTGGAGTACTTTGTAGGGGAGTTTTTTGTCTTAGGGAGAGTTTTTTGTTTCTTTTTGTAATACAGTGGAGCTTGTGGAGCTTTTAGATTGTATCTAGGTCCTTCATTATGTATTTATATTTTTTGGCTTATGATAGGGAGAGATATTTTTTTGAGATACATCTTTTGTATATGTTTCTTGTTTCACTATGCTACATTGCTTATTGTTTTATATCTATGATGTTATTCATGATATATTTCTTTATTTTGTGTTATGTGAAATCAAGAACTTCTTTTCTATGTTACTTGTATTTTCCACAAATGCGTTTATGTGTTTGTTAAGTGTTACAGGAATATACAGGTTGATTCAGTCGTGCTGCTGTCTACTTTTGCAACTGATAGATAGTAGTTAGGTTGAATTTGTTTTAGTAGGGCTATTGTTTTGTAATGGGCTGTTTATTTTTGTAAATTTTGAGCATTTTGTTAAGTTTGTGTTTTGTCACGGATTGCCAAAGGGAGAGTTTGTTAGGTTCTAAGGAATTAGGAACTAATGTATTAGAACTTCATTTTGTAATGTTGGCAAACCATGATCAAAACATTTTTAGTCTTATTTAGACTTGCTCAAAGTATGAGGTTTTTATGTAAAGTTGGAATCGAGTTACTACAGAAGTTACTGTGCAATTCTGCCTGGCTCGATCAATCAAAAATTAGAATCGACCAATCGAAAGTCGTGCAGATTATTTTTTCTGCAGAATTTCAAACTCAGCCCTAGCCCATTTAATGTGTAGGGTTTTATGTTTTTCCCTAAGTATAAAAAGAAAAACCCTAGCCATGTTTTTAATGTTCTGAATATTGTGTTTGTGAATCTTATTTGTGAGATCAAAAGGTGTTTACCTTCACATATACTTAGGGTTTCCAAACTCAAGATTGATATCAAAAGCTTGGTCATCATTCAGTTGCAGAATCAAGAGCTTCAAGATATACAAGCAGATGTGCTTGTGCTTTGCTGAGAATTCAAGGAAAGAAGTAGTCCATGGACTCGGAGCTGTCACATGGTCGTGGTAGTAAGTTTCCTACTCGAGGTAGCAATAGAATGTTAGTGGTCTAATTCGCTATTGTGTAAACTTCAATTCTTTCATAGTGAATTCCTTTTTACCTTGAGGATAGCTAGGTTAAATTCTTCCCAGGTTTTTACCGGTTTGGTTTCCTGGGTTATCATATTGTGTGTTATTTATTTTTCGCATTTTTGCATGATATAATGTATTTGTGTTAACCTATGTCAGTTCGTTTAGACCCCTGTAAACTAGATTGTTTAACCTAATTAATTAACCAAGTGAATACTTAGGTTTATTATTCAGATCTAGGTTAAAACAATAACAATCATATCAAGTAAAACAGCGGAAAAATAAATAACACAACGATATGATGACCCAGGAAAACCAAACCGGTAAAAAACCTGGGGAGGATTTAACCTAGCTATCCTCAAGGTAAAATAGCAAATCCACTAGAAAGAATTGAAGTTTACACAATAGCGACTTAGACCACTAACATCCTATTGCTACCCAAGTGTAGGAAACTTACTACCATGACCCCATGATAGCTCCGAGATCCACGGACTCCTTCTTTCTTTAATCTTTGCAAAACACAAACACCACCGTTTGTGACTTTGAGATCCCACTCAAAGGTTTAGCAACACAAACTCTCCTGTTTGTGACTCCAAGACCACCCTTGAAGGTTTAGATCATCAGCTCCTTTGATGACTAGAGAAGGCAGCAACTTCAACAATACCGGATCTTGAGATTCTTCAAGGAACAACACCGGTAGAAGCAATAAGAGAGGTTTTAGGAACAAAACCCTAAATACAAAAGAGACACACTATTTTCTCTCTAAAAAACCTTGTAAAAAACGTGCTTAGGGTTTCCTTTATATAGTGGGAGAAGTAGATCTGAAACCCTAATCCTTAATGGGCTAGAACTGCTGTTTGGGCCAACTTAAAATTCTGCAGATACGACTTTCGATCGATCGAGCCTGTTTTTCGATCGATCGACCCAGGCAGATTCTGAAATCTTCTTTCTGCAGCTTACATGTTCTTGTGTGCTCACGATTTGCCAATTGTTCTAAACTTTTAGAACCTAACAATCTCCCCCTTTGGCAATTCGTGACAAAACTTTCATACAAAATGAAATGTTAAAATACAAGAACAATCCAATACAATAAAATGCCCAATTACATCACAAATCCCAATCTAAGACTCTTAACCTAGAAGTTGCCAAGAAGAGGTAGAAGGTCTTGATCAGAATGCACCTGTCTTTCTTGAAACACTCAACAAACACATCACCGCATGTGTGGAAAGAAAGACATATAAACAAAATGAAGCACAATATAAAAACAAAAGTAAATTCTAACTCTCCCCCTAAGTTAGATACATCAAAAAGTTTTTATATTCTCCCCCTTTTAAAAACAAATTCAACTCCCCCTAAACAAGACAAACAGGCTTCCCAACATTTCATCTATTTCTCCCCCTTTTTGTCACGTATTGACAAAAACAACTCAAACAAAGAGTAAAGTGACAGTAAACATGAGAGAAAAAAGAGAACCAAGGGACATAAAACAGTTTAGCTCTATAGAAAATAGAGAGAACTCCCCTTATGAAGAACAAAGGTTAAAAACAAGCTTCTCCTCCTATAAAAATAGGAAAAACAAAACAAGTTTGGGAAAAACAGTTTTGGGGAAAATTTAGGAGGTGGGGATAAATAAAAAACACACAAACCAAAAAAAATTAAGTTGAGGATACACATGAAGAAAAATATTCTCTCTTTCAATAAATGCAAACTTGACACTATGTGACCCATAAACAGTTGGATGAGTAGAGAAAATATTTGCACATTGATTATCCATCATATCTCTTAAGAAAAATATTTTCTGCAGTTCACACATCAAGAAAAATAGCATATACTAAAATATACAAAGGACTCAAAAATTAATCAATCCATTTTTAATTCAAGTTGAGTACCCAATTTAGCAAAGTAAATGCATGTTATGTGTGAAAACAATGAGAGATATGACTGCAAAACTGCAAGATGGATACAAGAACAATGCAAATCATGTGAATCCTAAACATAAATGATGCAAGAAAAAAAATTTGGTCAAAACTCTAAAAACTGAAAATTTTTCAGTTTCGATCGATCGAGCATCGATCGACTACCAATCGAGTCAGACAGAATCAAACCAAAAATTTTAATCGCAATTTCGATCGGTCGAGAGACAGATTCGATCGGTCGAAATTCTGGAAAACTCAAATTTTTGAAAAACAAAACAATTTTATGTAGAAACTCCTCAAAGCATAGTATTTCATGAATGAAATGCATGAGTATGAGACTGAAAGTTTTTCAAAAACACTTGAATTCAACCCAGATCTTTCAAAATTAACATTTTCAATCAATTTGTCCTTAAAACTTAAATTTTGCATCAAAATAAAGGAACATATAATCTTGGATGGCCACAACAAAATCACACACAATAACATGTACAAAGTTTAGCAAAAAGTAACATGTGTAGTGTGTGCAAATAGCAAAAGCTTGAGAGACATGTGAGGTGATATGTGAATAGTAATCAATCACAAAGTCTACAAAATTCATCACATAGAATTTGAAAGAGACTATCACTTAAAGAGTTACATCATATAACTCTCACATCTCCTAGAATAAAAGCTTGCAATCATGTAAGTTTCTTGATTTGCCTCATTATTCAATTTAATTGATTAGAAACTTAATAAAAGCCGGGATAATGTACACACCAATTTTATTTGAATTTGTGAAATTATTATAGCCCAATAATGTACACACCAATTTTAATTAGAGGCTACACCTTATGTTCTTTTTGTGCATGTGCTACACTTTCTCGAGCACAAAATCTTACGATATGCACTAAGGTGTTCATGATTGGCTAGTAAACAGTGGTGAGATGGTTATTTACGCCTTTCTCAATAAGTTCAAGTCCGACAGACAAAGGCATGTGACTTCAAGATCAAGACAAAGTGATAAAAAAAACTATAAACATCTTTCCCACACAACATGCACTACAAAGACTTTAGCTAGTAAAGTGCAATAAATAAGCTCATCCAAGCTAAACAAGGTACATAAACACATGTTATGTAAAGATAAATATGGCCAACCTTAATTATAAATCCAAGATATACAATACAAAACACATAAAAATCTTTTTGGTTTTAAAAAAATTTATGACCAAAACTAAAAAGCACACTTTATGCTAAATGATTAAAAAAAATGCAAATGCAATGCATGGCAGTGCTTAACTAAGCTATAGAGGGTACACAAATAAGAAATATCAATTTCTTAATTAACCCTTGAGTACATGTACAAACTAGTACATACTCAAACAAAATCAAAAAATAGCTTAGGACTTATAGAACACATGCTATTCAAGTTTCTCCACAATGTCAAGCATGTTCTAAATCAAGAGAGATATCATAATTCATGTAATCCTCAAGAAAAAATAAAACAAGACACAAAACAAATATTTGTCTTTTTTTTTTAATTTTTCAATGTTTTTGGATTTTTTTTTTTAAATAAAAAACAACCTAAAAAACAAAACAACCAAAAACAAAAACAAAACAAGTCCACAAATAATTGAAAGAATTAAATCAGGGACAAGTCAACAACACTCACCTTAGAGAATCTTTTCTCACCCATATAGCACGAGTCTTTGGCTTTGTAGGTGAAAATCCATGTGAAGCAGAGTGTATTTGAGGAATTACACCAATCTTCTGAGAAAGACTAAAATCCTGCAAATTCCTTTCACAAGCCAACAAGCTCAAATTTTTCAAAAGCATATGAAACAATTTATTTGGACTTATGGCAGGAGAAATATCATCACATATCCTAGATTGAAACACAGAATGCTTAAATTTCAATTTATGACAATTAGGACGAATGTGACCGGAAACACCACAAAAGTGACAAACAGGAACAAATTTAGGAACATCAGTATTCCTAACAGCAAATCTAGTCTCAGATTTTGGTTTTTGTCTCAACAAAGAACAATTTGGTCTAATATGACCAACAACACCACAAAGGTGACAAGTAGGCACAAAAACAGATTTCTTATGCTCTCTAACAGTTGGTTTAGACTTAGGTGTAGAAACTTCAGCGTCTACATCAGAACTTTTACCTTTGTCTAACCTAGCAAAATAAGCCTTTTCTTTATTATTCCTCTTGAAAGGAGGGATATAAACTTTTTCAGTTTTAGGCTTAAGAGAAACAGAAACACTTCTGTTAACAACAGCAAGCTTGGTTCTAGTCAAATTTTCAATTTTACCTTTAGATTCAACTAACTCTTGTTCCAAGCTTTTCACCTTCTCATCTTGAGAGGAAATTTGATTTCTCAAAAATTCATTCTTTTTATTAAATTCATCTAATCTAACAATCAATTCCTCTTTTTCAAGATTAGCCAATTTTAACTCTTCCTTAAATTTCTTAGCAATTTTCAAAGACTTAGATAATTCTTTACGAAGAGTTTCAAAGGCATCAATAAAATCAACAGAAACAACAGTGTCCTTTTTATTCAAATCATCACAAACATGAGCAGAAAGACACTTCAAATTTTCCATGATAACAGGGATCAAGGATCAACTCTTAGATCAAAAGATCTACAACTGAAGAGCTACCCGCTCTGATACCACTTGTCAGTTCGTTTAGACCCCTGTAAACTAGATTGTTTAACCTAATTAATTAACCAAGTGAATACTTAGGTTTATTATTCAGATCTAGGTTAAAACAATAACAATCATATCAAGTAAAGCAGCGAAAAAATAAATAACACAACGATATGATGACCCAGGAAAACCAAACCGGTAAAAAACCTGGGGAGGATTTAACCTAGCTATCCTCAAGGTAAAATAGCAAATCCACTAGAAAGAATTGAAGTTTACACAATAGCGACTTAGACCACTAACATCCTATTGCTACCCAAGTGTAGGAAACTTACTACCATGACCCCATGATAGCTCCGAGATCCACGGACTCCTTCTTTCTTTAATCTTTGCAAAACACAAACACCACCGTTTGTGACTTTGAGATCCCACTCAAAGGTTTAGCAACACAAACTCTCCTGTTTGTGACTCCAAGACCACCCTTGAAGGTTTAGATCATCAGCTCCTTTGATGACTAGAGAAGGCAGCAACTTCAACAATACCGGATCTTGAGATTCTTCAAGGAACAACACCAGTAGAAGCAATAAGAGAGGTTTTAGGAACAAAACCCTAAATACAAAAGAGACACACTCTTTTCTCTCTAAAAAACCTTGTAAAAAACGTGCTTAGGGTTTCCTTTATATAGTGGGAGAAGTAGATCTGAAACCCTAATCCTTAATGGGCTAGAACTGCTGTTTGGGCCAACTTAAAATTCTGCAGATACGACTTTCGATCGATCAAGCCTGTTTTTCGATCGATCGACCCAGGCAGATTCTGAAATCTTCTTTCTGCAGCTTACATGTTCTTGTGTGCTCACGATTTGCCAATTGTTCTAAACTTTTAGAACCTAACAATCTACCCCTTTGGCAATTCGTGACAAACTTTTGTTGATATTTTTTTTTTTAAGAATAAGTTATGAAAAATATTTTTTTTTATGAAAATCTATTGAAAAAACTCCAACAAATTTTTAAAGTGTATAAGCAACTGATTCAATATATTCAGAATATTACATAGAAACATAATAAATTCTAATCGAGTCTTTTATATTTTCTTCACTTGCATTGATGGAATTTACATGTAAGGACACTTGCTACAAAATCTATATCTATATATATATATATATATATCTAAAAAATAAAACATAGAATTTGTTATTATTACGCTCTAATTGAGCTACATTAGTGGCCACTTCATTATCCATTCTCTTTTCCAATTTTTTCGATAATTTTTTTTAACAATTACTCATTTAAGGTGAATTAAAAAGCTATTATTTAACAATCAAAAGATCATCTCTCACATATTTTTAATTCTTCTTCTTACAATAATTTTTTAACTTATTTTTACACTTTCTCTAACCTTTCCCCAGTCCTTTACATTTTCATCTCCCCACTACTCTCTAACTTAATGCCACTCCTCTATCCCCCCTCTCTCTCTCTCCTCTCTCTCTCTCAATTTTTTATCCTTTTTTCTCAATTCTACTTTAAGTTGATGAATAATTATCTATTCTCACACATTGCGTAAGTCTGCAACTAGTATAACAAAAAATTAAAATCCAAATAAGCTGAAATCCAACCCAAATACATGGGTAGCAATAACATAACAAACCCAAATCGATAGTCTCACCTCACTCAACAAAAACCAACACAATCCAATCCCTACAAAACAATATCAATATTTTTACCAAAATTGTGAGCTAAAAGTAATGAACATTAACAAAACCCATGATCTTGTGTTAACATGAAGAAACAAAAATTAGGGCCCGTTTGGATTGAGGAGGGAGGGAGGGAGAGTGGAGTAAAGTAGAGTTGGCTAAAAATAAGTTAATTTTGGGTCAATTCGGCTCTACTCTACTCTCCCTCCCCCTCAATCCAAATAGACCATTAGGACCATCACAAACACAAACCATAGAACATTTTGTTGAGTTATAGATTGACCTCAATTAATTAATTCAATTATCTAAGTTGATTAATTAGGTCAAATTATATGTAATTCATGGAGGCACCAACAAATCACTAAATAAACTAATATGTAGCGAAAATTGAATGACACGGTGATTTGTTGACAAACGGGGAAAACCTCTCGCAAGGCAAAAACCCCATCGGGTAAATTTCAAGTCACCACTCCCAAAAATCAACTAATCAAGAACATGTGATTACAAATATAAGGAATCTTACCACTACCCTGGATTATCTCAAAATATCAACCTATAGTTGAACCTTTACACTGATCCTCAATTGGACTTGTTGTTGTAAAAGACTTCTTTTGCATATACGGATCACAGTATATGACTAACTCCAAGCAACTGATCAATTGTTGTCGGCTGCAAAGTTCTTCACTTCAATGCACGTTGAAGATCTGTAAGCACTTGGTTATAAAACCCTAAGGCGCACAAACGTAGTAGCTTCTCACAGAGTGTATGAGTTCTCTAATTGAGTCTTTATGTCTTTGATGACTTTAAAATAAGCCTTTTATATGGTCTAGGGTTGTAGAAAGAGAAACATTAATCATCCAAGTCATCATGGGCCGATATTCAGATTTGAGAATTCTTAAATCGTAAGTCTCGATAGATCAAGCTTGTGTCCAGCTTCACCATTAATTCTCGATAGATGCTAGTGTTTAGAATTACTGAAACTTTTTTTCGCCACTTGTTTCTTGAATCAATCTTTCATGTTTTTAATAATACCACTTTTTAATGATACCACCCACTTCTTGATATATTAAACCCAACTTAGATCTACTATTATGATCCTAGTGTCCCGCATGGATTAAGTATAAGCTTAATCATGTGTTTATAAGCTCTTAGGCACTCTCCCTTTGCAAGCCGGTTTTCAAGGGTGAGTTGTAACATTTGGTATCAGAGCTAACCACCACGTCAAGTCATTGGACGTAGCTCATTAAGTATGGGATCAAATGAGTTGTGACTTTGTGGTTGGATCCCAGAGGAGACGACCTAGAGGCTAGACTAAAATAACTAATAGGTGAGTGGAGCCACCAAAAGAAAAAAGACTACCATCGAGTCAGTGTCGCTAGAGTGAGCTGTCGTGGACGTTGGCTGCGAAGCATGGTGGTATGTTTTAATCCTAGTGTCCCACATGGATTAATTATAAGTTTAACTATGTGTTTATAAGCTCTTGGGCATCCTCCCCTTGCAAGCCGATTTTCAAGGGTGAGTTCTACCTATGGGTTTGTAACATGTACCCTAACGCATTTCACTATTTCAAAATTTGGACTTCTTTGTGTTTAAGGCTACAACATACAGTATTATGAATAGAATTGCACAAAGAGTGTAACACCCCAACCCAACTTTATAGTTAAACTATGTGTTTGAGTGGTTAATTAGTATTTTAAGCAACTTCCTTCTATGATTAATAGAAGAGTATTTAATAAACATATTATTTTATAATGCCATTGAATAAGAATTGTAAAGATTATAAATAATTGAATGGCTAATCGTATTATAAATATATACTAAGTATGTACAAAACTATATTAAGTGGTTTAAGTTATTAGATGCATAGTTGGTAGTATTTTAATTAGGTATGATGCATGAGATGTTATAATGGAAATTCCACCCACACATGCAACCAATGAAAATTCAACACATAATGCCAAAGTACCATGCATGTTGACAAACCCAAAGACCAACACTTGCATGAGATGTTATAGTGGAAATTCCACCCACACATGCAATCAATGGAAATTCAACACATAATGCCAAAGTACCATGCATGTTGACAAACCCAAAGACTAACACTTGGTTGGCCATGCAATAAACAAACTCCACCTCATTCTTCTTTGACTTTCTCAAAATATCTAGAACATCCAAGAAGCCTCTCCATTCCCACGAGTCCACACAAATCAGAATTTCTCACCTTACTTTGCTCTCTTTTCTCTTAGTGTGTGTTTGGTTGGGGTGAAAACAAGGAGAATGGAAAATAGGGAGAGGAAAATAGAGTGGAAAATGTTGTTTTCCACTATTTGGTTGAGGAAAGAAAATAGGAGAAAAAATAGGGGAGAAAGTTTTCCCTCTTGAGCCCACTTTTTTTATCCTCCCAAATTGGAAGGAAAATGAGGAGAGAAAAGTGATGAGAAATGCATTTTACACAAATACCCCCACTTTATTACACTCACCTACCCCTCTCACTTTCCCACTATTATATAACAAGAACATAATAGTCAATTTATGTAAACTACATTTTCCATCCTCCCATTTTTCTCTCCAACTAAACAAAAAAATTTTCTACCCTCCCACTTTTTCACCCTTCCAACCAAACACACATGAGGGAAAACCAAATTTTTTCTATCCTCCCACTTTTCCATCCTTCCACTAATTTTTCATCCTCCCACTTTTTCACTCCTCCAACCAAACGGACCCTTAAGAAAAGAGCTAGAAGCTCTCTTGAGTCTCTTTTCTTAAACCCATAGGTCCACACATCAAAAGAAAGACAAAGCTCCATCTCATTTCTTCTTCATACTCTCTCAAAAAAACTAGAAAACTCAAAGACTCCCTCAAGCTCTCTGCCTCTCATACTTTCAGGTCCTGCAACTAGGAAAGGGAAATCCTTTCATGCAAGAGTGATTCTATTTCTATTTCCCCTCAAGAACCAGAAACTTGGTAAGGGTTCTAGCTACTCTCATCTTAGAATCCATGATTTCTTCAAGGAATTTTTAGTAATGGTATTTGTGGTTTGTAAAATTAGGAAACTTGTAAGTCTATATATATAGTGTTTTAAGAAGCTTTGAAACTATGTTGGTGATTTGTTGAAGGTAGATTAGGGTTTTTACTAATTAATGATTGTATATGATTAAGGAAGTAAGAAAAAGTTAGGATGAGTACATTTAATGTTATTGCTGGGATTTTTGTTGTATTTAATTTTGCTATAAATGGTTAAATGACTGTATATAAGTGTTTTCTAACATTTCTAATGAGTATATAAAAATCCCCATATGATAATAAGGTTATTTGCAATCATTTTATAATTTTACAAGAAATTGTTTCAAAGCTGTCACTGTGACAGATTCCATGTTTATGCATGATAAATTATGTATTAAATTTTATACAGTGAATTAGGATGCTAGGAGTAGTTCTTACGAATTCTAAGACACATATGGCTGTATTGGAAGTGGTCTCACAGCATTTGGATCAATATAAAAATAAGGGTAAATTATAAAGTTAGTACCTATCTTTTACATCATATCTCAATTTAATCACTTACCTTTCAATTGTGTCAATTTGGTCCCTAATCTTTCAGAGTTATATTAATTTGATCCTTACCGTTAAGTGTTGGATGGAAATTGTTGATGTGTCTAATAAATCGAATAAACTATTATTTCCATGCCATGTAGATGGATACCTGGATAAAACATGAGGATTTAGTTCTTGCATGTCAGTGTCTATTTGGGATCAAATTCCAGATTTCCAAATAAATCATGATTGATTTTCATTGGTTTTGCTTATTTTGGTGTATTAATTTGTACAAATATATTTTTGTGGCTTTCTGATGATGTAACTTTGCTATTTTAATAAAATTAAACTGAAGTTTGATTTTGTATTGACAGGTTCTTTTGGGAGATTTGGTGCATATATATGGTCCTAAGATGAAGAAAGTTGGTAGGACTAGAATAATCGATTAAAAATAAACTGGATCTTTGAGAACTTTGTTACTTTCTAGTTTCCACGGCAAATGTATTTTCTATGTTTTCTCTGTCAGTCCCATTCCTGAAATATGCAAAACATAAAATAAGCACATGAACGAGTAATCCCACAACAAATCCCAACATCCAAAACAAGCAAAACCCAGGAAATTAAACCATGAAATTAAAGTCTCTGATCCATTTTAGTTCAGCTAAGAGAGAGAGAGATCGCAAGAGAGAGATCACAAGATAGAAAGAGCAAAAACTGACTGGAACAGAGCTGGACCTCGCCGCCAAACCTTGTCATTGCTCCTCGCCGCTGAAACCTTATAGCCTCACCCTTTCTTTTAGGACCAAGTGCTAGCTGCTCCTCAGATTTGAGGGATTTTAATCCCAAATAGAAACACTTACGCACAAACGTGAGTCAATGAATCAGCCTCCTTTTTTTTATGTAATATTATGTGGCATTCGAGGTGTCTACCTACATGGCATGAAAATAATAATTTAATCAGTCCGTCAAACACATTAGCAATTTCCATCCAACACTTAACAACAGGGACCAAATTGGCATAGCACTAAAAGGTTAGGGATCAAATTGACACAATTGAAAGGTTAGGGACCAAATTGAGATATGATGTAAATGATAGGGACTAATTTTGTAATTTACTCTAAAAATAATGGTTTAATTTATAAGTTGTGTGAAATTCTGTCAGGACAGATTTGAGTATGTTGTCTTGTATGATTTTTAGTAAATGATGGTTTAATGATTTGGCCCTGAAATTGATATGGCATCTACTAGACATCCAAAGGAGTTTCTCTGTAAAATTTCATGAAGATTGGATGTGATTAGATAGCCCATTTGTATTTTACAAATGAGGTATATGTTGCCGAGATGAGCAGTAAATAGTAAATGATAACTCTAACTTTGAGGATTTAATTCTAAAGTTAGGGTGAGTGTTTTGAGCTATAATTTAATATGCTTAACTTTTGGTATGTCTATATCATAGATTAATTTTGTATAACTTGGTTCAAGGTTTAGTACTCAAAGGAGGGGTTCTAAACCATTCTACTACTTTTTCATGTTGCTGTCTTGTTCAACGTGTTGTATGTTGCCATGCAAGTGTATATAGTTACATGACCATGCTTAAAGGATTTTATGTTTATGCATGCATTATTGCCCTAATCTCAAGCACATCTTAAAATGAAGTTGGCTCCTTTGGAAACATGATATAAATATGAGAATGATGGCTTTTCTTTAGTTTGGTACATCATTTGTTGATGTGTGCATAATATGTTTGTGGGAACCTCGTTGAGGTGGGATTAAGATTTCCTTGCTTCAAAGATATGGTTTTGAAATTAATGTGTAAGTTTATGATAAGGAATAATTGATAGTAATAAACTTTGATATTTGGTGTAGGTGTTACCAGCCCCAGGTGTGAGCTCCTTCGACTATAGGCTCTTGGTTCCTTTACTTTCAAGTAAGGGATAAGTTATATGGGCATTTGGTAAGTCATGAGGTTATTTTAAAGTGTATTATGCATTAAAAGGTATTTGATTAGAGATATGGCATATAATCATATTTCAGACAAAGATATGGTCGTGAGCTTTCAAAACCTTATGAATATGATTTGAGCATATTGATGCTATTACTAATTCCACAAACATGATGTTTAAAGAAAAGAATGGAAATGCTATTATTAAGAAATGTTATGCAAAATAAGAAATTTCAATATGATATATAAGTATGAAATGTTTTCGGGCAGTAGGGGTTAAATTACTAACTTTCATGGAAAATGTTATCTGTTTGGCCATTTAAAGTGAAGGAAATGGGTGTGTCCGTTACTCTAATTTGAATAAGGCCTTTTCCCCAATGTGTACGGACAGCGGGGGAAGAACAAAATCTTGAGGGAATGTGCCATCAAGCCTCCCAAAAAGGACAATATCATGCACATGAGGGCACCCAAATATGATGAGGCATTCTTTGTCGTACACATGCACCAAGTACAAACTTATCAGATATGGACTAACCAATATATTATAAACAGCTATATTATGTTATTGATCATGACAGAATGATTTTGTTTAAATGCATTATGAAAAGTTGAAAGCTCTTATGAAAAGAAGAAGTTTCTGATGAAAAGAAAAGTTGTTCTTTAAAGATAAAAGTTTCTGAAGTTCTGTTGTGCTTTAAAGATAAAGAATCTAATGAAAATGTTTTAGTGTTCTATAAAGATAAAGTTTCTGATGAAAGTACAAGTTTATGTTAAAAATTTATCAAATATCTGTTCTTTATGAAAAGTTAAGTTTTATGACTATGAAAGTTATAATATTTTACGAGAAGAAGTTTATGAAGAAAAGTTTTGTTATTCTTTAAGATGTTTCTAGTTTAAGACAAAGTTACCAATTATCTGATTTAAGTTAAAATAATTATTTTGTAATGAGAATATATATATATATATATGTATGTATGTATGTATGTATGTATGTATGTATGTATGTATATGATTTTAAATAATCAATATCATATTTGGTGACTTTGTAAAAACTGAAGAAGTTCAATCCGAAAGGTTTTGGTAATATTATTCTGATTAGAAAAAAGAGAACAATTATTTTCCTATGAAGAGCGTATAAGTTATTATTATGAATAGTATAAAATACTATGCATGAAAAGATGTTCTCCTATCTGAACATTTATAAAATGAAATGATTTGATTTACATGCATTCTTATTAAATTCTTATGTATCTTACTCTTACTAAGCTGTGTAGCTCACCCCTTCCACTCTTTCAGTCAACAAGTATTAGTTTGGAGCAAAGAGAGCCTTAGTTAAGTTTTGGAAAGAGTTGGTTTTAGTTTTAAAAGTATAGATCCCAAATTAACAATTTGATGTTTAGTTTTGTAGTATTGTGTATTTTAGGATCTAATGAAAGTTGTATACCTTAAAGTATTAAAGGATGTATTATGTGAAATTTAGAATTTGAGTAACTGGTGGATTATGTTATTCTTTGAGTATAGTGTAGATGCTCTGAAAGTGAAGTGAAGTGAAAAGTTATATCATCTAAGTAAAGAAACAAGAATGAAAAGAAAGAATGAAGCTTTTGGAAAAGTTTTGTAAAAGTTAAGTTAGTTCTTGTTAATATCAGGTTTAAGCTTGATATTAGCATGCAGGTCATGGTCACATATCCGGGTATCGGGTTTGGGACGTGACAAAGAGTCTCAGTAACACATTTTAGGTGAAAATGTGTTATTCTTCTTGATGCTATCTAGCGGCACCTGTTAGACTTTGGCTATATCATTGGCACCATCTCCGACGGCTTTCAACTTTGTTGGATTTTAATTTCTAATTTTTTTTTTTATATATTAAGTGCACGATAGGGGTTGCTTAAAAAGCCAACCTTTTTTACTATTCAGCTTATTTTTGCTACTATTTATGGGTCCCATTGTACTTTTGGTACTCTTCATGGGCCTCATTGTATTATTTCAGCTACTTTTTAGCTTTATCTACTGTACTTTCAGCAAAAAAATTTCAGTTTCAGCTAAATAAGTTATTCCCAAACAAACACTAAGGGTCCGTTTGGATACCGCCTATTTTGCTGAAAAGTGAAAACAATAAAAAATAATAATAAAATTACTATTCATTCTACGGTTACTGTTCATTAGCCTAAATGCATTGTTCATGTCCCATGAACAGTGCAATAAGCGCTGATTTAAAATATATATATATATATATAAGTAGGGTATAAAAGTAGCCTTTTACACCAAGACTTCTTTGAATTTAATCTCCATTTAGAATATACGCAAACATCTACAAATACATATATTGAATGCTTTGCTTTACATATACTAACATATGCTCCTCTTTATACTTGAACTAGCTATTGTAATGTACGGCAAACAATTTACAAATAAGTATAACTAAATGCGTATTAAAAGTTTACCAAGTTTATATATAATATATACATATTTGTATATTTGAAAATATAAATAATTATTAATAAAATAAATATAAGTTTATTTCAAGTAAATGAAAAAAAAATCATCTAAATATGGGTTTTTATTTTTTGTTTTTGAATGCGCTTTGTGGTAAATATGTTATTCGTTTGTTATTATTTGGCATAATTTATTATTGTTTGTGCTATTTTAACTATTATTTGGGATAATTTTTAGACTATATTTGGGAGTTTATAAGGGAATAGAATGGAATAGAATAGAATGATCATAAGGGAATGGTAAGGAAAAGAATGGAATGAAATTTATTTAAGTAAGGGAAAGGAATGAAAAAGAATGGAATTAAGTAACCTTGATTGGATGTTTTAAAATTAAAGAATGGAATGGAATGAAAATGAATGGAATGTAAGTAATCTTGTTTGGGAGTAACATGAAGGGAAGGGAAGGGAAGGGAATGGAATCATTTTATGACAATATTACTATTAGACCCCTATTTTAAAATAAAAGGTTGAATATATAAAGGTATTTTGGGAGTTTTAGTTAAAATTTCATTAAACCTAATTCTATTCCCTCCCATTCCTCCCAATTTTGAGGGGAACAAAAATTTGAAGTTTTGAGGGAAAAGGGAGGAATGAGCATTCCCTCCTAACCATTCCATTCTCTCCCACTTAAACTCCCAAACAAGGGAATGGACATTCCATTCCCTCCATTAAAACTCCCAAACAAGGGAATGGAAGAATATTCTAAAAATATTCCTTTTATTCCTTTCCATTCCCTCCTCCCAAACGGACCCTAATAAATATAGGGACTGACAAAATACGAAAAAGAAGGAGATGGCTTATATAAAAGAAGGATAGCTTATAATATAACAAAAAGAAGGATAGCATAAACATTCTGAGGGAATATCCTTTTAACAAAGAATACTAAATTCAATAAATAGAAGTTCATTTCCATATAGTGTGAGAGTCCTATGATTCATGTGTTACTGTCCAAATTTCCCATTATGGATCAATATTTCCCATAATACAAATTAGATACAGGATTATTCTCCACAAAGAATCGACAGGTACTTGGGAAGCAATATCTTTTTTTTTTATCTTTGTTTTTTAGAGAGTTTCAATCTATGGCGTCTGCTCTTGATGATAGCTTTTTATCATCAGACCAAGATACCAATCAATTTTTGGTGTAGGCGGGGATTAAACCCTAGATCTCTTATTCAATCATCAAAGACTTCATCAATTGAGCTAACTAGAGCCCATAAAAAGCAATATCTTTTTGTTTGTCTTTTATAAGTGATAGTTATTAATGATATGACTAAATGCAACCCGCATTTAACCTCACAGGAGGGTAAAATGGTAATTTCACCTTGGAAGTATGCATCTTGATTTTGGTCACTAGATCCTTAATCTCATTTCACCAAAATGATCTTGATGTTGTAACGATCAAATTGACTGGTCATAAGCCCTAATCAGACCATTAGATTGAAAGTTATCATCAAATCAAGTTTTAATGGCCGAGATGCACCATCACATGTTGAGTCTGACTATATGTGATTATGAGCAATTGTTTTTGATTGGTTATAAGTATAATCAATTTGAGATCAATGATGTGTCATAATTTGATTGGTTAGGACTACATTTTATGGTAAGGTTGCACACACCTAATTAATTAGATAGTTAAGCATTAATTATTCAATGAGTAATTTGTGCAATTATCTTTTAATTAGAGTAAATTTGGGACCAATTAAGTCTGAAATGGGAGTGATTGAAGCCATTTAATGTTAATTGGGAGCTAATTTGGGACCTATTAATGTTAATTGTGCTGAAACCATTTTCTAACAAATGACCTTTGCTCACTATTTCATCAATATCTCTCAGAATATTTTGAATCTGTGAATGAGGTTAATTTTCCCAGAAACTAGACATCCGGGTCTTCAATTTGAGCATAAGAACGAAACAATTCCGATCAGAATTGAGTCAGATATGATCTTTCAAAGTTGGCTCCACAAGCTGTTACAGCAACTACGGGAAAACCGAATTTTGGCTTACTCCTCACTCCTACCAATCTTTCCATTTAATGTACCAGATTTCCCCAAAGGCTAAAATGAGGACTAGGTTCATGATTCTTTGTCAACCCTCATTAATGGCCTTCCATTCATATTTCCTCCACTACTACTATATAAACCCCCCTCTCCTTCATTTCATGACACAAAAAAACCCCCTCTCTTCCCCTCTCTTGAGTTCTAGTGAAGTTGAGTAGTCTTGTCATATCTTGGTCTTCCTGAGACTCAAGGTATTGACTGAGACTCACTCTTCTTCTCCTAACTCTTCTTTCCCTTCACCCTTAGGACCTCTTCTAAGAGTCTCCTCCTCCACCATATGGATCTTGCATGAAGGTATAATTTCTTTCCCTAACTTGTTTTTTGTGTTGCCATGATGAAAATTTAGGATTAAAGCATGATAGTAACTATTTAAATTCCTTTGAATATATTTGAATGTTCTTATATGTTCTTCACATGTTCTTAGTTGTTCATCACATGTTCATGCATTACACTAGTTTTAATCTTAAATCTACATCAAAAATATGAAAAACATGTTTGTTTCATAATTCTTTCAAATCCTTGAATTTAGGATATCACCATACACACACATTCACTAGAATCTATTTTTCAATCCATATGCAACGCTTAATAAATTGAATTAGGGTTTATCACATGCACACACATTAAATTCAACATGTAAATTGATTGGCATATTGGATGATATGATATGAATGTTGGCCACCATAGTCTAGAAGACCAGTTTCACCGGGCAAGATGGGTGCCTAACACCTTCCCACCTTGTAACATAGCCTCCGAACTTAGATCAAGGGTTAGTAGATCAAATGCTTATCCTTGTAATTTTTGATTTTTAGATTGTAATTAAGAAACAAAGCCATGTACTTTATCTTAGATTGTATCTAGGACCAAAGCCATGTAATTTTCTATGATCAATGTAAATTCAATTTCAAATTAATAAAATGAGGAATTATTTTTCAATTTAGGTTTTCTTATTTTTCCAATAATTAAATAAGTGGTGACTCCATTGTAAAACCCTTAATCTAAAGGGGAAAATATTACTAGTTGAACCTCCATTTTGAGAGGCAATAACACGACTCCACCCATTCATGTGGGTTTGGCCCAACACACCTATAAGAAAGGGGGCCGGGGGCGCGGTCTCTCACAGTGGCGACTCCACTGGGGATATTGAGGGCTAAGCTTCAATTAGGTTATGGTGGCCAACCATGTCATTTTTTTGTTTATTACTTTTTGTATATAATATGTCTAATATGTTATTATATTGCATGTCATGCATCATTTTCTTGAATGAAATTAATTTTATTTGTGTGCTAGCCCGGAAGCCCTGTAGTATTAACCGTGGATTGTGGTCTTCCTGAGACTCACATACCCAGCGGTGAACCAACCACCCACCGCGACAAGGATCATCATGGTTATGCCATGGTGGTTCATAGGGACAAACTGTACCGTTCGGACCAACGCGGCGCTCCTGGCGTCACAAGTTGGGAGGTACGACGTCTTAGCTTGTGGGGACCTTTAAACCACCTTCTACCCATGTTGTAATGACCCATAGAACCTACCTTTAGGTCGGTCCATGTAAATTGCATTTCATTATGCAATTGTTTGGCCGTTGTTTGAACCATGATGACTCAAGTCCAACGCTTGGGCCCATCATGATTGTTTGAACCTTGTATGTTGTGAATGAACTCAAACCCAAAAGCCTATGATTGAACTTTACTTGAAATGGAATCCCAATTTGTTTCTTGAATGAGTCTAAGCCCAACACTTGAGTCCATCAAAGGTGTATACGCATGATCAACATTAAAGCCCAACATCAAAATGTATCTCAACAAAAATATCTCCTAAACAAGAACTAAAAATGAAATACACAGTGAAGCGACTAGATACAATCTAATAACTCCACAAGCTCCGCAGTATCACTACTAAGTACAAAACTCCCCCTAAAATGAAAATCTCCACAAAAAAAAAAAAAAAAAACTCCTAGATACATAAGAACTACACAATAGAATGCACTCCCCCTTTTTGTGACGAATTGCCAAAGGGCACTCACTCATCATCAAAAGGTGGTGGAGGAGAATGACGAGAGCTCGCCAAATCTGCTCGCAATGCACGTAGCTCATCAAGGATGTCCACCAAAAGTTGACCATGAGCCGCCTGAACGGTCACGACAGTATCAAGAGTCCGACGAAGGTCAAAAACCTCATCAAACGGTGGAGAAACATCAGCAGCAGCAGCAACAGCAGGATCAGAAGACGTCCCAGCTGCAGGAGTATCTGTAGAAGAAGAAGGGGGTGGAGTGACACCGAAAGGCTCTACCCTAAGACGCTTAGAGCTAGCTCGAAGTTGAGCAGCCCTTTGCCTCAAAAAGGTAGCACCAATAGGAGCAATAACATGAACAGGCTCAGACGCAGGAAAATCACCTAAACCAAGAAAAAGGAAAATCCTATGAATAAAAACGGGAAAGAATAACGCATGAGCCGCAGAGCTAGATCGATGAACCTCGTTCAAAGAACGAAGGAACAAATGAGGAAAACTGATAGGAGCATCAGTAACCAGGGCATACAAAAACACACATCACTCAAGAGGGATGGTGTGAACATGAGAAATAGGCCACAAAGAATGACATGCTATCCTAAAGAAAAGATAGTGAAGCTCGGAAAGCTCAGCAGAAGTGATCCGAGGATCAGAACCCCACTAGATAGAAGTCCCAGTGATGTATGACAACACGTCATCAAGAGGCGGAGACTCCTCATAAGGAAAAACGGGATGGTCAACAATGGGCACCCCAAGAGCATCAGACACAACCGTAGGGGTAATGCGATACTCTACACCTTGTAACCAAACCTTAACCAAGGTGTTGGTATCATAGATGTGGATAGAGAGGTTCGAATAGAACTCTCTAATCAGGGTGGCAGGAGGAGGAGAATGATCATACTCGAGCAAAGATAACCAACCCCGACGCTCAAAGTTACGTCTCACCTCAGGATCTACCTCATCTAGGATGACCCTACGCTCAGCCCAGATATGACGCCTAAGATTAAGGGTCTCATAAGTCTCTTGGTTCTTCTCACTAGGGAACCGCTCAGTATCAAAAGAAGGTGAAGGATCAGAAGTCCTATGGGCTCTAGTTTTCCTAGGCATGATGCTAAGGAAAGAAAAGAGAGACATAGAAAAAGAAGACCAAAAACAAAAAACCAAGGGCAGACTGCAAGTTATCACAACACAAAATACAGAAATAACAATTCTATATGATGCATGAACAAAATATGCAAATGATGCATGAACTAATGCAGTGACAAGTTCAAATATAATCCAAATTAACAAAATTGACTTGAGCATTAGGTTTAAACGAAAAATACCCAATTTTGAAAAACCCAATTTTTTAAAACACAATTAATTGAGAAATTGATCAACATAATAGTTAAACAACTCAATATAATGATCAAATTAATCAATCTAACAAGTCAATTTCATCAATTTGAACAAAAACCCCAAAATCCCCAATTTCAAGCCCTAGAAATTTAAAAATTCCACAAAGCACCAAATTAATCAAATTAAACCACAGACAAAGCTTGTATATAGTGTCCCCACAAAAACCCATGATTCTTTTGAAAAAGAAAGAGCCAAAATCACACTCAAAAATACCAAAAACTAAAATGGCAAAAATACCCCAAAAATGCATGAATTAATGCATGAAACATGAAAATAAAAGCAAAAGAAAAGGCATAAAGGACATACCAGACTTAGGAGAGAGAGATTATGCAAAAAGATTTGAAGAAAACGACAAAATCTCCAAGAAAAAAGGCTTGACCGGTTGGTAGGGAGAGAAAGGTTTTGAAAAAGATTTGAAAAGTGAAAAGTCACGTGAGAGAAAAACCTTTTAAAAAACATTCAGCCCGATTTTCGATCGATCGAAAAACAGATTCGATCGGTCGAAAATCCTTCGATTGATCCAGTATCAATCGAGAACCGATCGAAACACACAGTGAGATTACTGAGATTTTAAAAACATTTTCGATCGATCGAAAAACAGACTCGATCGATCGAAAATCTGAAAAAATTGAATTTTTGAAAATTGAATCAAATTAGCTCAAAAACTCCTCAAAGCATTAACTTTTATGAAAAAGATGCATGAGTATGAGATGAAATGTTTTTCCAAAAACCCATGTTTTCAACCCAGATCTCTCAGATTAAGCTTTTCTCATAATCTTCCTCAATCAATCAAGCAAGCAAACATGTTTTGCAACAATTTCCAGAAAATTTCAAACTTGGTTGGTCAGGCCAAAAACACACACAATATCATGTACACAGTTTAGCAAAGAATAACTTGTGTAGTGTGTGCAACTAGCAGAAGCTTGAGAAACATGTGAGGTGATATGCACATAGTAATCAATCACATTTTCTACAAAATCCATCACATGAAATTGAAAGAAACTATTACTTAAAGAGTTACATCATATAACTCTCACATCTCCTAGAATAAATGCTTGCAATCATGTAAGTTTCTTGATTTGCCTCATTTATTCAATTTAATTGATTAGAAACTTAATAAAAGCCGGGATAATGTACACACCAATTTTATGAATTGTGAAATTATTATAGCCCAATAATGTACACACCAATTTTAATAGAGGCTACACCTTATGTTCTTTTTGTGCATGTGTTACACTTTCTCGAGCACAAAATCTTACGATATGCACTAAGGTGTTCATGATTGGCTAATAAACAGTGGTGAGATGGTTATTTAATGCTCATACTCGAGCAAAGATAACCAACCCCGACGCTCAAAGTCACGTCTCACCTCAGGATCTACCTCATCTAGGATGACCCTACGCTCAGCCCAGATATGACGCCTAAGATTAAGGGTCTCATAGGTCTCTTGGTTCTTCTCACTAGGGAACCGCTCAGTATCAAAAGAGGGTGAAAGATCAGAAGTCCTATGGGCTCTAGTTTTCCTAGGCATGATGCTAAGGAAAGAAAAGAGAGACACAGAAAAAGAAGAGCAAAAACAAAAACCAAGGGTAGACTGCAAGTTAGCACAATACAAAATACAGAAATAACAATTCTATATGATGCATGAACAAAATATGCAAATGATGCATGAACTAATGCAGTGACAAGTTCAAATATAATCAAAATTAACAAAATTGACTTGAGCATTAGGTTTAAATGAAAAATACTCAATTTTGAAAAACCCAATTTTTGAAAACACAATTAATTGAGAAATTGATCAACATAATAGTTAAACAACTCAATATGATGATCAAATTAATCAATCTAACAAGTCAATTTCATTAATTTCAATCAATTTGAACAAAAACCCAAAAATCCCCAATTTCAAGCCCTAGAAATTCAAAAATTCCACAAATCACCAAATTAATCAAATTAAACCACATATAGTGCTTAGATAAGGTGTCCCCACAAAAACCCATGATTCTTTTGAAAAAGAAAGAGCCAAAAATCACTCCAAAAATACCAAAAACTAAAATGGCGAAAATACCCCAAAAATGCATGAATTAATGCATGAAACATGAAAATAAAAGCAAAAGAAAGGGCATAAAGGACATACCAGTCTTGGGAGAGAGAGATTATGCAAAAAGATTTGAAGAAAACGACAAAATCTCCAAGAAAAAAGGCTTGACCGGTTGGTAGGGAGAGAAAGGTTTTGAAAAAGATTTGAAAAGTGAAAAGTCACGTGAGAGAAAAACCTTTTAAAAAACATTCAGCCCGATTTTCGATCGATCGAAAAACAGATTCGATTGATCGAAAAACAGATTCGATCGGTCGAAAATCCTTCGATTGATCCAGTATCAATCGAGAACCGATCGAAATACACAGAGAGTTTACTGAGATTTTAAAAACATTTTCGATCGATCGAAAAACAGACTCGATCGATCGAAAATCTGGAAAATTTGAATTTTTGAAAATTGAATCAAATTAGCTCAAAAACTCCTCAAAGCATTAACTTTTATGAAAAAGATGCCTGAGTATGAGATGAAATGTTTTTCCAAAAACCCATGTTTTCAACCCAGATCTCTCAGATTAAGCTTTTCTCATAATCTTCCTCAATCAATCAAGCAAGCACACATGTTTTGCAACAATTTCAGAAAATTTCAAACTTAGTTGGTCAGGCCAAAAACACACACAATATCATGTACACAGTTTAGCAAAGAATAACTTGTGTAGTGTGTGCAACTAGCAGAAGCTTGAGAAACATGTGAGGTGATATGCACATAGTAATCAATCACATTTTCTACAAAATTCATCACATGAAATTGAAAGAGACTATTACTTAAAGAGTTACATCATATAACTCTCACATCTCTTAGAATAAAAGCTTGAAATCATGTAAGTTTCTTGATTTGCCTCATTTATTCAATTTAATTGATTAGAAACTTAATAAAAGCCGGGATAATGTACACACCAATTTTATGAATTGTGAAATTATTATAGCCCAATAATGTACACACCAATTTTAATAGAGGCTACACCTTATGTTCTTTTTGTGCATGTGCTACACTTTCTCGAGCACAAAATCTTACAATATGCACTAAGGTGTTTATGATTGGCTAATAAACAGTGGTGAGATGGTTATTTATGCCTTTCTCAATAAGACCAAGTCCGACAATCAAAGACATAAGACTTCAAGATCAAGATCATGTGATCAACAAATATAGCATCTTCCCACACAACATGCACTACAAAGACTTCAGCCAGTAAAGTGCAATAAATAAGCTCATCCAAGCTAAACAAGGTACATAAACATATTATGTAAAGATAATATGGCCAACCTTAATTATAAATCCAAGATATATAATACAAAACACAAAAAAAATCTTTTTGGTTTAAAAAAAAATTTATGACCAAAACTAAAAGCACACATTATGCTAAATGATAAAAAAAAAAATGCAAATGCAATGCATGACAATGCTTAACTAAGCTATAGAGGGTACACAAACAAGAAATATCAATTTCTTAATTAACCCTTGAGTAAATGTACAAACTAGTACATACTCAAACAAAATTAAAAAATAGCTTAGCATTTATAGAACACATGTTATTCAAGTTTCTCCACAATGTCAAGCATGTTCTAAATCAAGAGAGATATCATAATTCATGTAATCCTCAAGAAAAATAAAAATTAGACACAAAATAAAATATTTTGTCTTTTTGAAAATTTTCAATGTTTTTGGATTTTTTTTTTTAAATAAAAAAAACAACCTAAAAAACAAAACAACCAAAAACAAAAACAAAAACAAAACATGTCCACAAATAATTGAAAGAATTAAAACAGGGACAAGTCAGCAACACTCACCTTAAAGAATCTTTTCTCACCCATATAGCACGAGTCTTCGGCTTTGTAGGTGAAAATCCATGTGAAGTAGAGTGTATTTGAGGGATTATACCAATCTTCTGAGAAAGACTGAAATCCTGCAAATTCCTTTCACAAGCCAACAAGCTTAAACTTTTCAAAAGAATATGAAACAATTTATTTGGACTCATGGCAGGAAAAATATCATCACATATCCTAGATTGAAATACAGAATTTTTAAATTTCAATTTATGACAATTAGGACGAATGTGACCAGAGACACCACAAAAGTGACAAACAGGAACAAATTTAGGAACATCAGTATTCCTAACAGCAAATCTAATCTCATATTTTGGTTTTCGCCTCAACAAAGAACAATTTGGTCTAATATGACCAACAACACCACAAAAGTGACAAGTAGGCACAAAAATAGATCTCTTATGCTCTCTAACAGTAGGTTTAGACATAGGTTTAGAAACTTCAGCGTCTACATCAGAACTTTTACCTTTGTCTAACCTAACAAAATAAGTCTTTTCTTTATTATTCCTCTTGAAAGGAGGGATATAAACTTTTTCAGCTTTAGGCTTAAGAGAAACAGAAGCACTTCTATTATCTACAGCAGGCTTGGTACTAGTCAAATTTTCAATTTTAGCTTTAGATTCAGCTAACTCTTATTCCAAGCTTTTCATCTTCTCATCTTGAGAGGAAATTTGATTTCTCAAAAATTCATTCTTTTTATTACATTCATCTAATCTAATAATTAATTCCTCTTTTTCAAGATTAGCCAATTTTAACTCTTCCTTGAATTTCTTAGCAATTCTCATAGTTTTCAATAATTCCTTACGAAGAGTTTCACAGGCATCAAAAAGATCAACAGAAACAACAGTGTCCTTCTTATTCAAATCATCACAATCAAAAACAGTAAGACACTTAAAATTATCCATGATAACAGGGATCAAGGATCAACTCTTAGATCAAATGATCTACAACAGAAGAGCTACCCGCTCTGATACCACTTGTCAGTTCGTTTAGACCCCTTAAACCCAAACGGATTAACCTAGAAAATTAGCCAAGTGATTAACTTAGGTAATTTAATTAAATCTAGGTTAACACAAATAAGCAAAAACAATAAAGCAGTGGAAATTAAAGAACACAAAGATCTGATGACCCTGGAAAACCAAACCGGTAAAAAACCTGGGGAGGATTTAACCTAGCTATCCTCAAGGTAAACTGAATCCACTATGAAAGAATCGAAGTTTACACAATAAGACTTAGACCACTAACATCCTATTGCTACCCAAGTGTAGGAAACTTACTACCACGACCACGTGACAGCTCCGAGATCCACGGACTCCTTCTTTCTTGAATTCTTCAGCAATCCACAAGCGCACCTGCTTGTATTTCTTTAAGATCTTTGATTCTACAACTGTTTGATTTACCAAGCTCTTGACATGAGTCTTGAGTTTGGAAACCCTAAGTGTATGTGAAGGCAAACACCTCTAGATCTCACAATGAGATTCACAAACACAGCAAAACAGAACTCTAAAAACGTGGCTAGGGTTTTCCCTTATATACTTAGGGCAAAACATAAAACCCTATACATTAAGTGGGCTAGGGCTGAGTTGGAAAATTCTGCAGAAAAACAATCTGCACGACTTTCGATCGATCGAGTCTAATTTTCGATCGATCAAGTCAGGCAGAAAGTGCACAGTGAATTCTGCATAAAACTCGATTCCAACTTTACATGAAGAGCCATACTTTAAGCAAGTCTTACACAAGACTAAACATTGTTTTGATCATGGTTTGCCAACATTACAAATTGAAGTTCTAATACATTAGTTCCTAATTCTTAGAACCTAACATGGACAATCTTAATA
Organism: Lithocarpus polystachyus; assembly: GCA_033629205.1. Taxonomy (NCBI): domain Eukaryota; kingdom Viridiplantae; phylum Streptophyta; class Magnoliopsida; order Fagales; family Fagaceae; genus Lithocarpus; species Lithocarpus polystachyus. Next base: position 5,510,819 of record CM066162.1, on the reverse strand, counting down.
ACTTTTATGGACTCATCAATTGCCCCCCCATTCCCAAGACTGTTTTTGCTTTGTACTAGTCAGGCTTAGGGAATGTTCTTAACTTATTTAGATTCGAACTTCTTTGTCTTCAACTACTTTCTTCTTCATGAATGGTAGTTTTTCTATGACGATTTCTTAGTATTTGCCTTTTGAAGGTCCTTTTGGACGTTGAAAGGATCATAGCTTGATCTTGAAAGTAAGCTAATTTCTTTAGACAAAATGTGTGAGATTTAGTGGCCTCTTTGGATCCTTTCATCATTCTTCTGTAGCTTGAAGAATTTTGATATTTGGACGATCTTATTCTTCCATGATTTATATTTGTGTGTGAAGAATTTTTATCATCCGTTGATTTCACAATTTTATTCTTTCACGAAAATGTATCACTGAATATTAATTTCACTTTTTCACAAAAATGAACTTTTAATGCTAAAGTATTTATTTTATCTTAGATGTTTTGACGATGGAGCTTTGGAGAAGACTTGATGTTTTTCAGTTGTTGTTTGTCAAGTGATTACATTTTGTGGAAGGACTTTCACTCGTCATATGATTTATTTTCTCATTGGGAGAATTCGTATCACTTTGCTCGTCGAATGATTTATACTTCCGCTTGGGGAATTTGTACCCATCATATGATTTATATCATTTTGCTCATCGTATGATAGATACTCCCTTTTGGGGAATTTGTATCATTTTGCTTGTCGTATGATTCATAATCCCTCTAAGGAATTTGTATCATTTTTCTCGTCGTATGATTTATACTCCCGCTTAGGGAATTTGTATCATTTTGCTAGTCATATGATTTATACTCTCACTTGGGGAATTTGTATCATTTTTCTCGTCGAATAATTTATACTCCCACTTGGGGAATTTGTATCATTTTGCTCGTCATATGATTTACTCTCCTGCCTGGGGAATTTGTATCATTTGTTGCTGGAATGATTCCTTGACAAAAATGTCGTTTTGGACCCTCTTGAGGTCATGTTATTATCTGTATTAAATAGCACATGTGCTTGCCAAAATTTGGTTAAACAAGAATTTTAGAACAATTCATACATAAATACTAAGTTACCAATGGTTTAGTTAGGCCTTTTTCTTATTGGGCCAAAATTTTGATTGGACCAATTACTTTCTTGTAACACTAGAGCTTTACTTCTTTTATAATTCATCTAGTAGTACATACATTTTTGCATGAAATCTTACTAGGTATACATTTTATAGCTTCTACAAAATAAGCTTTGTGACGATAATATTTTATGTGAGTAGTTAGCTGTAAAATGCTAGGGGGTAAAAGTTGCACAATTGCTAATCATAGTGCATAAATATTATCAATAGAATAATTAACGTAGTGTAATATGTTTCCTCTTGTTGCTTCGCATTTAATTCATTCAAAACTGGAATTTTTGACAATTAATTTTAATCATCATGATTCCAAGAATATTGATTATCTTAAATATTGAGGTATGACATTCATCACAATTGTTGTGCTTTATGCATTTGATGGGTTTTCTAAAAATATCATGAATTTTGCAAACCCAAAAACTATATACCTTTTTTATTTATTGATTATTTATGCAAGCTTGATATGTACTCATTTTTAATAAGATAATCACTCGCATTGCTAAGTAGATGCACACGAATATCAAAAAAGAAAGAAATAAATGAGTTAACTTAGATGACGACATTATTTTGCCACATACCTCGATCTTTTTATTGTTGAGATCTTCTTGACGAGCTTTTGTCTTCTAAGATTTTTTAAGCTTTTGTCTTCTAAGGCCTAGGTCTCTTTTGCTTCAATCTTTTGAAAATGTAAAATCTAGGCCATATTGTTGCCCCCTGTTCAGACATGAAAGGTGCAATTCTTATTTGGCAACAACTAGAGGAATCGCCTATCATGGTTTGAACTTGTATTTTCCTTTCTTTGGGTTTAATCTTATTTTTAATGGGAGTGCTTTGACCATGGTCATTTGAGACAACTCACTTCGATAGAGCTAGCTGCATTTTGTTAGGAATGACAATATACAAATAGGCAATTGCATGTTGCACTATAATTGATGTCTTTCGACAAAGCGTACTCTATATAATCATAGAGAAGTATTATATGATGTGAAAAGAATGAAGCTATTGACTATATGCTTCTTTAAAGTGTCGAGACTAAAGTAGAGACCGGCAATTATTTTGGTTACTTCTATTCTTGACAGGTTTCTCTTTGTTTTTACAAATTTCTTCTTTGCTAGATTCACATTTAGCAAGAAGTATTATATGATGTGTGAAGGATGAAGCTATTGACTATATGCTTCTTTAAAATGTCGAGACTAAAGTAGAGATCGTCAATTATTTTGGATACTTCTATTCTTGACAGGTTTCTCTTTGTTTTTACAAATTTCTTCTTTGCTAGATTCACATTTAGTAATCTTATAAGGCTATTTTCTGCTTAGTTGACCTTCGTCACAAGATTACTATTAAACTTGGTAGTCCATCAGTGTTTCAGGTAATACAACCAATTGGCTGAACCCCTCTTGCACATTCTATTTGAATCTATATGAGGGTATATATATATATATATATGTGTGTGTGTGTGTGTGTGTGTGTGTATATATATACACTCCTTTTTGACCTTGCTCAATCACATGAGTAGTTAACTTTCAAAATAACACACCGTTGAAGATATCTAAAAGGTAAAAGAGATGAATCGTTAAATAAAGCAATTCATCACTTTCCGCTTTTGAGCACAACCAATAGTCATCTTAGGATTTGGCTTCTCCTTCTTAATGCCCATATATTATTATGGTATTTAGAGTGATGATGCCAAAGATTAATTTTGTATTTAATCGGTAATTTATGCAATGCCTTAAATGTAAACTATATACGTTACACTTGACAATTAAGTCTTAGAAAGTTAATAGGAGAAAGAGTAAGGTTTCATTTACCTATCGGCCTTGGAGACTTTTTTAGAAATTGAATATTCGAGCCCACCTTTGCAAGGATGTTAGAACATGCGTGCTTGGCTTGGAAACACTTTGCTCACATGACAAGTGACTTGGATGTGTGTGTGGGACTTTTGGTATCCTTTTAAGATGATTCCATTTCAACGAGCTCTTCTTTGTTGGGTTGATATTGGCCTCAAAGTTACTAGGGCTTTATTTTCTATTTGTGATGTCAAAGGATTTTCACAATCTTTGGTTGTATTCCCCTTTTCCACTTAAGATTTTTTGATCTCTTTCTTTGCTGTTTCTTTTTGACAAGTTTTCATTCTAAAGCTTATAAACTTAAGAACATATGTACAATAAATAGTCTAGTACTTTTAGTATGCAAAGTGTTAGACTTGGAGCAGCATTGTCAAGTAAGAAATTCACAAAATTCATTAACCACAAATATATAAAATTTGTTGTGCATTATGGGCGGTTGATGCGTCCATAACATAGTCTTTAGCATAGTATTCCTTAGTGTGTTTGCATAACACAAATATGTATGTGCATAATATAAAGAAAATGTAATTTAATTCATACCAAGCACTAAAATAATGGCTCAATTTATGAAAGTATGATGCTCAAACATATAAAGACCACTAAAGTTTTCATGAAACCATGTGGTGGGATTTGTGTATAAATGGAACAATTTTCATGCTCCATTGAAAGCAACATGTATTTATACACGAGAAATTTTGAACAGTAGATTGTTCATTCTCTATGATGGAATGTTTCAATATATAAAATCTCATAACTTTTTAAAATAATTTCTGCTTTAACAATTGTCATGTTTCTGTAATGACTGAATTTTGCAATTCTTTGGGTCTTTCAACCTTAGACCCACCTTGCATTCACTTTGAAAATTATTATCTTTGCAAGGCCGAATAGGCCATTCTTGTATTTTATCGCTAAAGCTTTCTTTATTTTGGATTTTTTAAGCTTAACATGATAGTTTTCACAATTAGCATGTGTAGCAAAAAATCAGAATTTTCATTATTCTCATTCTAATCAGCAAGTTTGGCCGGGCTTATTGGACTTTCTCTTATATCCAAATTTAGCGTTTTTAAATTTGGTAAGATAGTAAAATTTGACTTGGGCCTCTTTAATGTCTAAAATTATGATATAGCTTTGGTAAGATAATAAAAAGTTTCAGCTTCATTTTCTTAAATGCTGAAAGTTATGATATATTATCTTTTGTAAGGCAATAATATTTGACTTCCTTATTTCCAATCTTAGCAAGATGCATTAGGAAAGAAAAGTAGTGATAAAAAAATAAAAAAATAAAAAAGGAAAATGTTAACCAATGCTCTTAGGCCTCGCTTGGAAGGAGGGAATGGAATGGAAAAGAAAGGAACGAAGAGAATAATTTTAGAATATTCTTTCATTCCCTTGTTTGGGAGTTGTCGGGGGCGTTTTTTACGCGTAGCCACGTGTCTTTAGAGTGACTTTGCTAAGCCCGGATTTGTTTTGGGGAGTCCAACCCAGAACTCGACATTGAGCCGCATAGTCCAATGGCTTCTGGTGTATTTTTAAGCCTACAAAATAGATAAAGCCCAAAGTCTTAGAATTATGATAATGGTTGAAATAAATAAATAAATAATATGCTAAGCATGATAGTTTTGATTAAATGGTGAGTTGGTATGTTATTATTATGTATGTTAAGTGATGTCCAATGTTAGATTAATTAGGTGTTAAATGTCCAACAATAGGATGAGTCCAATAGTCCATGTCAAGTTGCGGTTCATGGTTCATATTCGATATAATAAGGTATGTCCGATAATGGTCCATGTCCAAGTAATATATGTCCAAGTTCAATGGTGGTTCATGTCCAAATAATATAGGTCCGGTAGTGATATGGATTCAATTTATTAGTACATATGTTTATTAATGAAGCATTAGTGAGACCATGTTTATTAAATGGTGAGATAATGGTAAGATGATGATAAGTTAACATATACTCAATAATGTAATTTCAAAGATGGAGAAAACATTGACTTATCTTTTATGCTCTGCAGCTCCAGCCGTAGCATCAGTGGACTTAGTTTTTTCCACAACCTTCAGACTTTGCAGCTCCAGCTGTACAACACCAGTGGGCTTAACGTTTCAGCAACCTTCATATTTGAAAGGGAAAAATGGGTGCAACTGGAGGGAGAGAAAGCATATCCAGCCGTGTACATCGGTTGATTAAGTTTGTCCCCTTAATCATACACTTAAATGATTTTTCCCATGTAATGCTCTTTTAGCTTTTGTCAAGTTTGAGTGATGTTGCCTTCCATAAGAAGGGTTTTTGATCTTATAAGTTTTTTCTTTTCATAAAAAAGGGCTTTTAGTAATGAATTCTTGGAAGAGTGTTTGATGTGTTTTAAGATATGTAGAAATGGTAAGAAATACATATATATATATATATATATATGTTGTGAGATATGGTGTTTGTGTTATGTATGAGAATTATATGTAGATACTTTGTTGGGCATGGAATTTAAAGATGTATGAGAGGTATATATGGGTATTTTGTGGGGAATGTGTTTGTGAAATATATCAAAGTGTGAGATAGATGATATGAAGGTTAAATGTGGTAAATACATGAGATTAGGGCTGCTGCTGGAGTGGTTTTTTGTGTTATGTCATGAGTTATGTTGCTTTCTAAGAATGGAGATTTTTGTAAGGGAAATAAAGAATGAGATGGAGATGTGTTTTTGGGCAGCAAAAATAATGAAGTTTTAGAATCATGGAGTATGGGAAAAATGGGTAATGGATAATGGTGTGTTGTAATATCTGTGTTGTGTTATTATTTATGAAGAGGAATTTGGTAAGGGAGATGGGGAAGTAGGAAAATATGTATGTGGCAGCATGAGTGAAATTTCAGAGTATTGAAGTGTGGGAGAGATGGATAATGTGTAATGATGCTATCTAGGAAGAGATATTTTTGTAAGGGAGATGGAGAAGTATAGAAGAGTTTTAGAGATCTTTAGAGATATGGCAGCCAAATGAATAGAGTTTCAGAACATGGAAGATGAGAGAGGGATCCCCCCCTTTAGTGTGTAGCTTGGTCCTCTTTATATAGAGCCAAGCTATATAACTAGATCATAACTTAGTTGAAGGGAAAATAGCAAATAAGGAAAAATCCTTGACAAGGTAAGTGGTCTTTTGTTTTTCAACCAAAAGAAGAAATTTTGGGATATCATTATTGATGACACAGCTGGATGATGTCATTTAAATGACATCATTTGCTTGGAGGAGAATACTTGGCATTAAACTCATGGTTAAACTAAAAATGGTAAAGTAATCTTTATGGAATCCTCTTGTTTCTTTGGGTATTAATAGGCAAATGACATCATTTTAGGACATGTGTCAATCTGCTGGAGCTTCTACAACTTAGCTGGATATGTTACAGCTTTTGTAGAAGCTGTCTGCAGCTTCCGCTGAAGCTATTTTTTTGGTATTTTCAACTAAGTTTCCTCTCTTGAAAAAAAAAATTATATGCTTAATCCATATATAATTTTGGTAAGTAATAGACTTGTTGGTAGATATTTAATGAAGTTTTAGAGATGTAATTATGGTCTTTTTGTATTTTAACCAAATCTTAGAGAGTAAATAGAGCATTTAATACTAGATATGAGATACTAATATATATTTATCTATGTGCTTGGAATTGATTTAGATGATAATAATATAATTTATATGAAATACTATAATTACATTTTTTAAATTTACATTATATGATGAACATTAATTTTTATGTAAAGAGCATGGGAGTTTTATCATTTTAAGTGTTATGCGATATGAGAGGCTTACCAAATGTTACCTATTGCACACTGACCCGTTAGAGTTCAGGGAATTGGGGAAGACATGCCAAGCAACATGCTTTCCTTTATCAACTTTGAACAGCTGGAGTTTTACTGAACATACTTCTTGGCCCTCCAAACCACGACTCCTAAAATTCCCCCGATGAGACTCATGAGCTTAAATCATGAGCCAAAAATGAGATGTTGTGCCACGAGCTCGAACTATGGGCTTTGATGAGATTATATCGCCATGAGTTTTGGACTATGGGCTTCGGCGTCATTTTGTGAATATGGACTCTTTTGGGGTTTAAAAGAGATTTTCCTAAAAATGCATGATAGTGTTAATGTGGTGCAAGTCGCCAATGAAATGAAGTCATGTGGCGTGAAAAATTTGTCTTCAATAGGAGTTTTAATGGAGGGAATGGAAAGTCCATTCTCTTGTTTGGGAGATTAAGTAAGAGTGAATGAAATTGGTAAGAGGGAACACTCATACCTCTCTATTTCCTTAAAATTTCAAATTTTCATTCCCCCCGAAATTGGGAGGAATGGGAGGGAATGAAATTAGATTTAATAATTTTTTTACTAAAACTCTCAAAATACCCCTATATATTCAACCTTTTATTTTAAAATAAGGGTCTAATAGTAATATTGTCATAAAATGATTCCATTCAATTCCCTCCATGTTACTCCCAAACAAGATTACTTACATTCCATTCATTTTCATTCATTTCCATTCCTTCATTTTAAAACATCCAATCAAGGTTACTTAATTTCATTTCATTCCATTCTTTTCCCTTACTTAAATACATTCTTTTCCATTCTTTTCCATTCCATTCCATTTCATTCCCATATGAACTCCCAAGCAGAGCCTTAGGGTAAGGGCTTTAGTTTATGTTAGGTTCTAAAACTTAGAAACTAATGTATTAGAACTTCATTTTGTAATGTTGACAAACCATGATCAAAACGTTTTTAGTCTTGTTTAGACTTACTCAAAATATAAGGTTTTTATGTAAAGTTGGAATCGAGTTACTGCAGAATTTACTGTGCATTTCTACCTGGCTCGATCGATCGAGAATTAAACTAGACCGATCGAAAGTCGTGCAGTACGTTTTTTCTGCAGAATTTCCAACTCAGCCCTAGCCTATTTAATGTGTAGGGTTTTATGTTTTATCATAAATATAAAAGGGAAAACCCTAGCCACATTTTTAGAGTTCTGAATATTGTGTTTGTGAATCTTTTTTGTGAAATCTAGAGGTGTTTACCTTAACATACACTTAAGGTTTCCAATCTCAAGATTGATGTCAAAAGCTTGGTAATCATTCAGTTGTAGAATCAAGAGTGTAAATTCGTTTAGACCCCTTAAACCCAACAGATTAACCTAGAGAATTAGCCAAGTTATTAACTTAGGTAATTTAATTAAAACTAGGTTAACACAGTTAAGCAAAAATAACAAAGCAGCGGAAAAATAAACAACACAAAGATCTGATGACCCAGGAAACCACACTGGTAAAAACCTGGGGAGGATTTGACCTAGCTATCCTCAAGGTAAACTGAATCCACTATGAAAGAATCGAAGTTTACACAATAGACTTAGACCACTAACACCATATTGCTACCCGAGTATAGGAAACTTACTACCATGACCCCATGATAGCTCCGAGATCCACGGACTCCTTCTTTCCGGAATTCTTCAACAAATCCACAAGCGCACCTGCTTGTATATCTTTGTGTTCTCTTGATTCTGCAACTGTAACGATCTACACAACTCTTGACATAAATCTCAAGTTTGTAAACCCTAAGTGTATGTGAAGGTAAACACCTCTAGATCTCAAAGAAAGATTCACAAACACAGCAAAACAGAACTCTAAAAACGTGGCTAGGGTTTTCCCTTTTATACTTAGGGCAAACATAAAACCCTATACATTAAAACGGGCTTGGGCTGAGTTGGAATTTTCTGCAGAAAAACGTTCTGCACGATTTTCGATCGATCGAGTCTAATTTTCGATCAATCGAGTCATACAGAAAGTGAACAGTACTTCTGCATAAAAACTCGATTCCAACTTTACAATAAGACCCATACTTTGAGCAAGTCTAACACACGACTCAACATTGTTTTGATCATGGTTTGCCAACATACAAATTGAAGTTCTAAATACATTAGTTCCTAATCTTTAGAACCTAACAAAGAGCTTCAAGATATACAAGCAGGTGTGCTTGTGCTTTGCTGTGAATTCAAGGAAAGAAGTAGTCCGTGGACTCGGAGCTGTCACGTGGTCGTGGTAGTAAGTTTCCTACTCGAAGTAGCAATAGGATGTTAGTGGTCTAAGTCGCTATTGTGTAAACTTCAATTCTTTCATAGTGAATTCCTTTTTACCTTGAGAATAGCTAGGTTAAATCCTCCCCAGGTTTTTACCGGTTTGGTTTCCTGGGTCATCATATCGTGTGTTATTTATTTTTTGTATTGTTGCATGATATGATATATTTGTGTTAACCTAGAACTGCTTAATTTACCTAAGTTAATCACTTGGCTAAATATCTAGGTTAATCTGTTTGGGTTTAAGGGATCTAAATTTTCTAACAAGTGGTATCAGAGCGGGTAGCTTTTGTGTTTTAGATCTCTTGATCTTAAAGCTGATCATTGACCCCGGTTGTCATGGAACATGGACACTCTCTTGTTATTCCTCCTCATTTTGATGGGAATAATTATGCTTATTGGAAAGTAAGGATGAAAGCATTCTTGAAATCTATTGATGAGAGAGTCTGAAACTTTGTTGAATATGGTTGGGAGAAGCCCACAACTCTTCTGAGTGAGTGGCAAACTTCTCAAAAAGAGGCAGCTGCTTTCAATAGCAAAGCTATGAATGCTATTTTCAATGCTGTCTCTATGGAGGAATTTAAGAGAATCTTCAATGTTGAGATTGCTCATACTGCTTGGAATATCCTCCAGACTATGCATGAAGGCACAAAGGCAGTTAAAATTAATAAGTTGCAGCAATTGACTACTAGATTTGAAAGCATTAGAATGAATGAACGATGAATCTTTTGATGAATTCTATGCTAAATTGAATAATATAGTTAATTCTGCATATAATCTGGGTGAAATCTACGATCAACCTAAAATTGTGAGGAAGATTCTTAGATCTTTGACTGAGGATTTTAGACCCAAAGTGACTGCCATCACTGAAAGCAAGGATGTGGACTCCATCCCTGTTGATGAACTTGTAGGATCTCTTCAGTCTTATGAGTTGGACCTACCCAAGACTACCAAATCCAAATCAATGGCTCTTAAGTCTGTTGATGATGCTAAGACTGATGGATTTGATGATGAACTCTCTGCTACATAGATTGCCTATCTTGCCAAGAACTTTAGAAACTTTCTTAGGAACAATAACAGAAGAGCAAGAGGTAAGAACACTGCTGAACCTAGAAATTTTAGAAGGAATGATCCCACTAAGGTTAATAACACTGAATAACATAAAGAGAAAGTAGGTCAACCCTCTAATAATTCTATGGGACAACAATGTTTTTGGATGTCAAGGGTATGGCCATGTGAAATCTGAATGTCCTACATACTTGAAGTCTAAGGGTAAAGACTATAGCTGTAACCCTTAGTGATGATGAAATTTCTGACAATGAATCAGTCAGTGATGAGGATGGAAACTTAATTGCTTTCACTGCTACTGCTGTAGTCAATGAAAGCGTGTCTGTTGAAGAGAACCCTTCTGATGGAGAACTCTCTGAAGATGCAGATTTGCAGGAAGCCTACAATAAACTTTGCAAAATTGCTGCAAAGGATGCTATGAATGTTGATTTGGGCTTAAAGAAAATTGCATCTCTTGAAGTTGATAAGAAAAATTTGCTTGTGAAATTGTTTGATGCTAATGAGTTTTTGAATAATGTGAAGACTGAGAACATGCTTTTGCTTGATAAAGTTAAAAATTTGGAACTTGAATTGTCTGTTGTTAGAGAACAATCAAATAGATCTGCAAGCTCCAAACTTGATCACATGTTAAGTATTCAAAAGTCTCCCTCTGACAAAACTGGCTTAGGTTTTGTGGAAAACATCTCTGTGCCTGAACCTCATTCCACAAACTTTGTTCCTTCTACTCAACCTTCTAAGAGTAAGATTGTCAAACCTTCTGTGTGTGAAGTTGTTAAGTCTGTAGAAGTTACACCTCCTAGAAAGATTAGAGTTGATCTTCAAGAGTCTCTAGAGCTTCTAATTCTTCTAAGGGCAAATTGCATGATAAGCTTGCTTGGGTTTGTCACTTTTGTGGAAAGTCTGGGCACATTCGTCCAAACTGTTTCAAGCTGCAAGCTGCTAAGCGAGCAAATAAACCTAAAGTACATGTGCCTCAAGCATAAGATCCTATGGTACTTATTGGTGAATTCGTATAGGCGTTAAACCTTTATTCCAATCCTGGAGTCGCTCAGAATTCTAATATGAATAATAACTCCAATTCTAGAGGTGCATCTAAAAAGTTTTGGATGCAAAAGGCTCGACCTAATTAGGTCTATCTGACATGGTCCTTGTTCTTCATTGATCTACCTCTTATGACCATTTTTTTTTTTTTTTATCTGCATTGCATAACATTCATGTATTTCATTCTAGGTTTTTTTTATTATTATTTTTTTTTTTAAAGGGAAAGGGGTTTGGCAACATGTGTTTTGTTGTATTTTTCTTGAATTTGAAGACAAAGTTGGTCAATCTATTTTTACATAACATATTTATGTACCTTGTTTAGCTTGGATGCACTTACTTTTATTGCACTTTTTGGATGAAGTTTTGTAGTGCATGTTGTGTGGGAAGATACTTATGGTTTTTGATCACATGATCTTGATCTTGAAGTCATATGTTTTTGATTGATGGACTTGAACTTAATGAGAAAGAAATAAATAATCATCTCACCACTGTTTACTAGCCAATCATGAACACCTTAGTGCATATCGTAATATTTTGTGCTCGAGAAAGTGTAGCACATGCACAAAAAGAACATAAGGTGTAGCCTCGGATTAAATGCTAAAATTGGTGTGTACATTATTGGGCTATAATGAATTCAAATTAAATAAAATTGGTATGTACAATATGAGGCAAATCAAGAAACTTACATGATTGCAAGCTTTTATTCTAGGAGATGTGAGAGTTATATGATGTAACTCTTTAAGTGATAGTCTCTTTCAAATTCTTGTGATGAATTTTGTAGAAATTGTGATTGACTACTATTTGCATATCACCTCACATGTCTCTCAAGCTTTTGCTAGTTGCATACACTACACAAGTTATTCTTTGCTAAACTCTGTACATGTTATTGTGTGTGTTTTTGGTTTGACCAACCAAATTTGAAAATTTCTTGAAAATTACTGCAAAACATGTTTGCTTTTGAGATTTTGAGGAGAATTATGTGAAAATCCTATCTTTGGAAAACTGGGATAAATTCATGCGTTTTTTAAAAACATTTTATCTCATACACATGCATTTTACTCATAAAATCTAATGCTTTGAGGAGTTTCAGCACTGAAATTGATTTGTTTTTCAAAAAATTTGTTTTTCTAGAATTTTGATCGATCGAATATGTTTTTCAACCGATCGAAAATGTTTTTAAAATCCCAAAAAAGTTTTGGTGTGTTTCGATCGGTGTTCGATTGGTACTGGACCAATCGAAGTATTTTCGACCAATCGAATCAAATTTTCGATCGATCGATCGAAAATCGGGCTGAAAGTTTTTTTAAAAGAATTTTTTCTTCTCATGTTCATCACGTGTTCAAAACTTTTCAAATCCTTTTTTCTCTCTCACCAACCGGTCAAGCCTCCTTTTTGATTTTTTGTCGTTTTCCTCCGGATTTTTTGCAAAGATTCTCTCTCCCACAAGCCGGTAAGACTATTTTCTCCTTCCTTTTGTTTTTATTTCCATTTATTCATGCATTAGTTGGATATTTTCGGCATTCTTGATTTTCAATATTGTTGATGTTTTGGTTATTTTCTTTCACAATGATTTGTTAGGTTTTTGTGGGGACACCATATACAAATGATACAAGTGGTTTAATTTGATCAATTTGGTGTTTTATGAAGAATTGAAAATTCTAGGGTTTGCAAAATACTGAATTTGGGGCTTTTGTTCAAATTGATGAAATTTGATGAAAGTGGCTTGTTAGATTGGTTAATTTGATCATTATATTGAGTTTTCTATCTATTGTAATGATCAATTTCTCAATTTGTTGGGTTTTGTGAATTTGGGTTTTTCAAAATTGGGGATTTTTTATATAAAATTCTTGCTCAAGCCAATTTTGTGATATTGAATCATATTTGAATTGTGTGCCATTGCATTAGATCATGCATCATTTGGTTATTCTACTCATGCATCATACAGAATTGTTATTTCTATATTTTTTTTGTTGTGCTAACTTGCAATCTGCCCTTGGTTTTTTCTGTTTGTTTGTCTCTTTTCTTTCTGTGACTCTCAATTCTGTCCTTAGCATCATGCCTAGGAAAACCAGAGCACATAGGACTTCTGTCCCTTCACCTTCCTTTGATAGTGATAGGTTTCTTAGCGAGAAGCTTCAAGAGACATACGAGACCCTTAACCTTAGGCGTAACATTTGAGGTGAGCGTAGGATTCTTTTAGATGAGGTGAGGCGTAATTTTGAGCGTAGGGGCTGGCTACCTCTATTAGACATAGATCATCCGCCTCTGGCTATCCTGATTAAAGAGTTCTACTCGAACCTCTCTATCCACATCTATGATTCCAACACCTTAGTAAAGAGTTGGATACGAGGTGTAGAGTATCGCATTACCCCTTCGGTAGTGTTTGATGCTCGTGGGGTGCCTGTGGTTGCTCATCCTGTCTTTCCTTATGATGAGTCTCCTCCTCTTGATGACGTGCTGTCATACATCACTGGGTCTTTTGTCCAGTGGGGTTCTGATCCTCGGATCACCTCTGCTGAGCTTTCTGAGCTGTATTATCTTTTCTTTAGGATTGCATGTCATTCCTTGTGACCCATTTCTCATCTTCACACTATCCCTATTGAGCGATGTGTGTTTCTGTATGCTTTTGTCACTGATGCTCTTATCAGTTTTCCTCATCTGTTTCTTCATTCTTTAAACGAAGTGCATCGTAGCAGTTCCACTGCTCATGCTTTGTTCTTTCCTGTCTTTATTCATAGGATTCTCCTTCACTTAGGTTTAGGTGATTCCCCTGCTTCTGAGCCTGTTCATATTATTGCTCCTATTGGTGTCACCTTTCTGAGGCAAAGGGTTGCTCAGCTTCGAACTAGCTCTAAGCGTCCTAGGGTAGAGCCTTCTAGTGTCACTCCACCTTCTACTTCTTCTGCAGGTACTCCTTCGGCAGAGACGTCTACTGGTCCTGCTGCTACTGCTGATGTTCTTCCACCTTCTGCTTTTGATGTTTCTGATATTCGTCGGACTTTGGATATTGTCATGACCGTTCAGGCGGCTCATGGTCAGCTTTTGGTGGATGTGCTTGACGAGCTTCGAGCCTTGAGAACAGATTTGGCGAGTTTTCGACGTTCTCCTCCGCCGCCTCCTTTTGATGATGAGTGAGTGTCCTTTGGCAATTCGTCACAAAAAGGGAGAGTACATTCTACTGTGGTGTACATACCTTGTAGGAGAGTTTTTTGTCTTAAGGGGAGTTTTTGTTTCGTTTTGTGATACTGTGGAGCTTGTGGAGCTTTTAGATTGTATTTAAGTGCTTCATTATGTATTTACTTTTTGGCTTATGATAGGGGGAGTTATTTTTTTTGAGATACATCTTTTGTATATGTTTCTTGTTTTACTATGCTACATTGCTTATTGATTTATATTTATGATGTTATTCATGATATATTTCTTTATTTTGTGTTATGTGAAATCAAGAACTTCTTTTCTATGTTACTTGTATTTTCCACACATGCGTTTATGTGTTTATTAAGTGTTACATGAATATACAGGTTGATTCAGTCATGCTGTTGTCTACTTTTGCAACTAATAGATAGTAGTTAGGTTGAATTTGTTTAGTTGCTATTGTTTTGTAATGGGCTGTTTATTTTGTAAACTTTGAGCATTTTTTTAAGTTTGTGTTTTGTCACGGATTGCCAAAGGGGAGTTTGTTAGGTTCTAAGTATTAGGAACTAATGTATTAGAACTTCATTTTGTAATGTTGGCAAACTATGATCAAAACATTTTTAGTCTTGTTTAGACTTGCTCAAAGTATAAGGTTTTTATGTAAAGTTGGAATCGAGTTACTGCAGAATTTACTGTGCATTTTTGCCTGGCTCGATCGATCGAGAATTAGACTCGACCGATCAAAAGTCGTGCAGAACGTTTTTTCTAAAGAATTTCCAACTCAGCCCTAGCCCATTTAATGTGTAGGATTTTATGTTTTGCCCTAAGTATAAAAGGGAAAACTCTAGCCACGTTTTTAGAGTTCTGAATATTGTGTTTGTGAATCTTTTTTGTGAGATCTAGTGGTGTTTACCTTCACATTCACTTAGGGTTTCCAATCTCAAGATTGATGTCAAAAGCTTAGTAATCATTCAGTTGCAGAATCAAGAGCTTCAAGATATACAAGCAGGTGTGCTTGTGCTTTGCTGTGAATTCAAGGAAAGAAGTAGTCCGTGGACTCGGAGCTGTCACGTGGTCGTGGTAGTAAGTTTCCTACTCGAGGTAGCAATAGGATGTTAGTGGTCTAAGTCGCTATTGTGTAAAATTCAATTCTTTCATAGTGAATTCCTTTTTACCTTAAGGATAGCTAGGTTAAATCCTCCCCAGGTTTTTACCGGTTTGGTTTCCTGGGTCATCATATCGTGTGTTATTTATTTTTCGCATTGTTGCATGATATGATATATTTGTGTTAACCTAGAACTGCTTAATTTACCTAAGTTAATCACTTGGCTAAATATCTAGGTTAATCTGTTTGGGTTTAAGGGGTCTAAATTTTCTAACAGTTTATGAGCTATTCTTAAAAATATTTTATTAAAAGAATGATAAACAATAAATGTTGTTGATAACTTTTTATATTTCTTATAAAAATTGTGTAAAAACTTTCTTATTATGATTTCTTAACAATTGCCCTAAGGGCATTCGTTAATATAGCCAAAAAAATAAAATAAAAAAGCCATAATTAGGATTTCGGATATCAAGGCCATAAAATTTGACAGTGACAAAATCCTTTTAATATTTGAACGTGTGTAGGTTGTAACCATAAAGCCTCACATTTGTACAACTATTCAAACCCAATACTGGAATCTTAAATTTTGGCTAGACAACAATCAAGGCTATTGCAAAGTTTGGTATAAAATTGGATATCTCTCTTGAAATATCTCTAGGCCGTATATATTTATTACCATGAATTCACGCTTTTCTAATTAAATTATGGCATTTTCCATCAATGCTTAACATAGAACTTGGGAATTATAATTTTGTCTAACATTTTGCATTCAATGATGGAAAAGTATCTACCTCTTTCAGTCAAAAAAAAAAAAAAAAAAAGATGGAAAAGTATTATAGTAATTTATTTTATTAATTCTTAACCCACATGTGTCTTTTGAGAATAGTGTAGCGTGAAAGAAGATTAACAGCCTGTTTGGATTTTTTTTTTTTTTTTTGATAGCTCATAACTCATCACTCATTACTTGTCACTCGTCATCACTCAAAATACCCCAATTTTCCAAACACACCCATCACTCACTTTTCCATTACTTTTGTTTAAAAAAAAAAAAAACAAACCGGACAAGTCAAAGAAATGCAGCTGCAACAGTGTGGTTGGGTTTGTTTTTTTAAAAAAAAAAAAAAAACCCCCAAAAGTCAACAAATGCAACTGAATAGTGTAAAAATTATGGGTTTAATTACAAAAATGCCATTGAGTTGTGAGTTATGGAAACTGAAAACAACCAAAATGTGTTTTCAGTTTCCATAACTCATAACTCAAAAATCAAAGAATTGAGTGATGGAAACAGAGTTATGGTGCTTCCAAACGGACTTTGAGTTATGGGTCCCACCATTTTTGAGTTATGAGTTATGGAAACTAGAAATCCAAACAGCCCCTAAATATTGTTGTGACTTTCTTGTACAGTTATCGACAAACTATCCAAGCAACAATGGAGTTGGTCACAGAACCATCAGAGGCCATTTCGAAGTCCATGTAAATGCTAGCTAATCCTCAAACTATTTAGTTCTTAAAAATTAAATGCAGTAAACATGAATGGTTTTTTGGTATGCTTTAATATGAGATTTTAACCTTCTTATTTTGGTCATATCTTAAGTTATTGAGTTTAATTGTTTCTTGTTTCAAGATGCGAGTTTAGCATACAAGAATCTGCAGATGAATCTTCAGAAGAATTATTGTCTGATGAATCTTCAAATGAATCATATATATACGCTCCTTTATGGTAGGTGTGCTGGAAGCTTAATGATATCTCATATATGTCCTTTTTTTTAGAGATAATTTGTTAACCCCGCAACTCCTCTAGGGCCTCATACGGAGGTACCCATTTAGCTATAAGACCCTCCGCATGTATGTCCTATTCTATTTCATCCTTTTTATTTAGTTTTTTTTTTTTTAGGGTAAATTCCACAAATCACCCCTGAGGTTTGTGATAATACCAACTAAGTCCAGAACATTTCAAAACTTACCATTTTCGTCCTAAATGACAATTTTGGACAATTTTGTCCCTGAACTAAAATAAATAAATAAATGTCGTTATTATTTCTTTCTTTTTTTTCCTCTTCTTCCTCTGTCTCTTTCATCTCCCCCTCTCTTATCCGAGCTTCAAAATCTCAGAAAAAAAAAAAAAAAAAAAAAAAAAAAAAAAAAAAAACTTCACCCCTCTTTCATCTCCTCTGTCTCTTTCCCCTTCTTTCATCTCCCCCTCTCCTCGCTCACCGTCTCCCACTCTTCCTTCAAATTTTTCTCTCTTCCTCCACCTCGCCGACCCATCTCGCCTGCCTAGCTACCGAAAGACCCATCTCGCCTACCCAGCTCCGACCTACCTCTTCCTCCACTCGCCGCCGACCTAAGCCCTTGCCTAACTCTAACCCTCACTCTCTTCAATTTCCGCCTCTCTCTTTCTCTGCTATCTCATACCTCTCTCACTTGTGGCATTTGTCGTGGGTAACAACATTCGCCGTGGGTTATGGCGTGCGTTCAACGTGGGTAGCAAGTTTGGCTGAGTTTGTGTGGTTGGTGGTGGATTTTGGTTGTGGGAGAGGGTTTATGGGGTTTCGGGTTTGGCTGGGTTTCGGTGGATTGTGGTTGTTTATTGGATTTATGTGGTGGATTGTGGTTGTTTGATGGATTTCTGCAGGTTTGAATGGGTTTCAAGTTTGGCTGTTGTGGGTTTGTGTTTGTGTTTTCCGATCTGTTGTGGGCTGTGGGTTGAGATCATGGCTGTTGTGGGTTTGTGTTTGTGTTTTCCGATCTGCAGGTTTGAATGGGTTTCTGAGATTTTGAAACTCAGATAAGAAAGGGGGAGATGAAAGAGACAGAGGAAGAAGAGGGAAAAAAAATAACGACATTTTTTTTTTTAGTTTAGGGACAAAATTGTCCAAAATTGTCATTTAGGACGAAATTGGTAAGTTTTGAAATGTTCTGGACTTAATTGGTATTATCACAAACCTCATGGGTGGTTTGTGAAATTTACCTTTTTTTTTATTATAATATGTTTTTGCAGGGGCTCTAGTCCATTGTAATCTCTTTTATCCTGAATGGATCAACAATTACCTTTTGAAGAAAAAACTTATAATTAGAAAGAGTTAACCTTGATCTAAAAAAGGTTGATGATGAATTTGGCCAACTGACGACACCACCAGAGTTTGATACTGGCAGTATTCTTCAGTTTACCTATTATTACACGCGCCCGGTAATTCTTTTTCTTCCTTTCCTTTCTCTTATAACCTCTCTACTTCCTTTCTCTTAGCACAAACAGATGAGTGTATTCTGGAAATTAATTTGATTATTCCTGGATTTTGGACATTCTTGTGTGGCTTTGATTGACTTTGAGGCATTCATTTATTGACTGCTTTGTTTGTGTTTAGTAATACATTTGTTTGATATCGATTATTTGTAGTTCAACCTACTGTCATGTTTTTGTTTGTAGCTGCATGTATTGACTGTTATGTTTGAACAAATTTGCTTGCACAAGTCTTTCTAAGATTGCACATCCATAATATAATGATGATGAATTCTGACCCTTTTTATGTTTTTTGCCACAGGAAAAAGGCTTTACCTTCAATTGGGTTAGACAATATTATGGTATGGTCTTTAAAAATTGTGGTTTTTTCACTTTTTAAATTTTGTTTTCACAACTTCCAACTTAGATCATTATTTTTGCTATTAATCGCTTCTTGACTTTAATGTGTGTTGGATTAATTGTAGGTGAAGATTCTAATGATCATCATCCTATTTATATGGGTGATCATGATAAGCTTGCTCTACAAATGCCTATTGTTACCGAGGATCTTGCTCACTGTGCATGTCCCCCTCAATGTACCCTCCAATTGTGGAATCCCCCTCGATGTCCCTCCCCATTGTGGAGTGAGAGTATGAGTAAAATGAAAGCTTGCTAAGAAAATCACATGGCTAATATTAATGTGTACATTCTGTGATGTACCCTCCAATTGTGGAATCCCCCTCGATGTCCCTCCCCATTGTGGAGTGAGAGTATGAGTAAAATGAAAGCTTGCTAAGAAAATCACATGGCTAATATTAATGTGTACATTCTGTGGATGATCACTATTGTAGTTGATATTCTCTAGCACTAGTTGGACAATTTCTTTAAATGCGAAGTTGCTGTGCAACCCTTTATTATAGTCAAATGATTTTATTAAGCATTTTAAGGTTTTTTTTTTATTAATTTAAATAAACAATCAATTTGGATACAAATTCTATTTTAGTCCATGAAACTTATTTCAAAAGAAACAGTCTAGTTTTACAACCCCAGTAACAATGTGACATCAAATTTTTACACCAAGGAAGATAGAGCATGACACATACAAGTCTCCCTCGCCGTTAGGGCGCCTTCCCTACTTCTGCAAAGAAGACCCATATCGTGTTACTTTAAATGCAAAACAATGATAGGTGGATCATAATTAGTGCAAATCGATTGCTATGTTAGGAATGAAGGGAAGGTGGTGGGAAGATACTAAAATTTAGTATATTCCTTTCCTCTTTCTAAACATAATCAAAATTAATTTTCTGATTAGTGCAGAAATGCCACGTTAGCTGAGTGCTTGTTCATCGTTCTATGTATATATGATGTTAGTTCCAAAGCAAGGAGGGTGGAAGCACATTACGACATGGAAAACAGAAGCATTAAAAGAAAACTTTAACATAAATAAAGTGAATGGGTGTAGAATGGACAAAGGAGAAAGGATTCCCCAAAAGCTTTTCCATGTGGCCGCTTAGATTTGTGTAGCAGAAACCAAATAGGCAGTAATTCGTGTAAAAACTTTGACAGAAATTATAACACATTCTATAATATATGAACACATTTTGGTAGAGATTTAAGTGCTTCTGCACCACTAAAAAAAAAAAGCGTTTCTGCACCAGTTGCTGCAATTACAAACTAACTGAAGTCGCGCTGCTTCCTTTAAAATGCTAGCAATAATTATGCCAGTGAATTGGTAATCCACAATGTGTCAAAAGTAGTCAAATTTGATGGTGAGTTTCCTATACCAAGTGCAGTCCTAAAAAAAATTATAAAAAAAAACTGACAAACAAACAAGTGCATTGGTTTAATTGAGGATTTTTTTTTTTTTTCTTCACCTTACCATTGGAATGGTGGATTTAAACCTTGAACGATTCTATTGGAAATACCAAGAAATGTTAATTAGGCTACAAGGTGTTTGGCGGTTTAGCTGAGTTTGATTCTACTGCTAAGAAGTCTAAGTAGTTTTCCACTTGAGTTTGGCACGA
This sequence comes from Lithocarpus polystachyus, assembly GCA_033629205.1. Classification (NCBI taxonomy): domain Eukaryota; kingdom Viridiplantae; phylum Streptophyta; class Magnoliopsida; order Fagales; family Fagaceae; genus Lithocarpus; species Lithocarpus polystachyus. The sequence goes on along the minus strand of CM066162.1, from coordinate 5,490,140 downwards.
GTGCTATATATATACATATATATATATATATATATATATATATATATATTTATAAGACCAAACTACCCTTTTTTCCCCTTTCCTTAGGCATGCAACCTAGACACTAATTGACCATATTGCAAAAGGCCATAAAAGCTCTTATACCATATAAAAATAGAACTTGAGAGAGAGAGAGAGAGAGAGAGAGAGAGAGAGAGAGAGAGAGAGAGAGAGAGAGAGAGAGAGAGAGAGAGAGAGAGAGAGAGAGAGAGAGAGAGAGGGGGGGGGGGGGATTTTATGTGATTCGATTTGATTGCTTAAGTTCACAATAGAAACCCCTTGGCAACTACATCTTTACTCTCGGAATACATTAGGCTTAGTATAGTTACAAAATCATATATACTAACCCATTATTGTAGAAAACCATAGTCTACATTATTTATCATGATATAGGTGAGCATAAATTCATGAAAACTAATCTAACAGCTTAATTTGACCCAACATGACTTCACGGTTGATTGTGTTAGTCGGCATTGGATTTCATGACATGAAACCCGACCCTTGTTGGATGGATAATATTAGGTAACGACATGAAACCTGACCCTTGTTGGATGGATAATATTAGGTAAAGGGACCTTAATCAATTATTCTGAAACTCTCATCTACTACAGGTGCTCCTTATCATTGCACAGAACAATTGTCCAATTGTCGTCATGGAAGGCTATTTTGGCATTGTGAAGCCAAGCTTTTAATTTCTACTCATTATCGTCAAATGCCATAACTAAAAATCGGATTTAACAAATCATCGAAGGACACAACCCAATCAAATATCCAAACATCAAAGGTTTACAACATATTCTTGCTTTGGGAACTCGAAATTGCCAAGTTGGATGAAGGATGGAAATGAGACCCACTCTAACCTAATTTTGAACACCCCACTAATAACCTAATATATTTTAACACCACTAATTGACCAAATTCACGTAGCTTCAACATGTTGAAATACAATTGAAAACCTTAAAACTTAATTGTCACTTTTTAGTATTTTGAAGGTTCAAAACTCTCATCTCCAAGTACCCAATTATTAAAAAAATAAAAATTCAAAATACACATGAGAAGACTCACACATCAATGAGATCTTTTATTTGCATTAGATGTGCCACAAGCAACGGAAGACTGGGGGGCTGTTTGATACCAGTGTTTAAACAATAGTTTTTAGTATTTAAGTAACAATAACACTTCTGACACGTATTTCTATAACACTCAGACACGTATTTCTACAACACTGAAAACTGAACAACGATACTAGAAACTCGAACCAAACTAGGCATGGCAATTTTTACCCAACCCGTGGGTACCCTAATGGGTTGGGTTTTACCCGACCCGTGAAACAATAAGTCGGGTTTGGGTTATTAAAATAAAACCCAAAGCGGCATTGGGTTGGGTGCGGGTTTTTCTAATACCCGATCCATTTAAATGTAATTTACCAAAAAAACATCATATATATATATATAAACTTATTCTAACCTAAATTCCTAACCCTATTCTCAAACTTTCCTCAGCAGCCGCCCCTGATCTCCTACTCCTCACCTGTCAAACTAATTCATTAGATTCTCTCTCTCCCTCAAAGCTTCCATGGCTGAACCTTGATCATCTCAGCACTGCTGCTACCATGAGCAAAACCATGGTTTATTCACTTTTTTCTTCAGTTTTTTTTTCTTTTGGGTTTGGGATTTAGATTTGGTTTTTAAGATCCGATGTTGTTGCTTGCATGTGCTTTGGGCCTTGGCCATATTCTAAAAGCCTGTTGCCATTCATACATGTGACTGTCTCATATCTCTCTCAAGACAACAATTCATGGGCCTTGGCCTTGTTCTAAGAGCCTGTCCTATAGCACGAGCTGAAGCTTTTAAGCCCGTCCAAAATTTTGTCAAGCCGAAAACGTTGACCTACACTACCCACTAGCCACTAGTAATGTGAAGTTTCATATGTAACGACGAACTTGGATTATTGTTGTTTGTTGCTTTAACCAATGCAGTGGCCTAGTAACAACAGTACCAAAATTTAAGCTAAACTATGTTATGATCACCCAATTTTTTAGGTTGCTGTGATTTTAGTCTTTCAAATATCAAAAGTTGCAATTTAAATCTTCGACTTTAGAATTGTTATAAAAAAAAATTATAAAAGAATAACTTTGTGGTTTTGTTGAAGAACTGGCAGTCCAGGAAGATGCTAGTTTTATGTTATCCAAATTAGAATTATGCAATATTTGTTATTTTGAAGAATATGATAACCACCACAAACACACACTGACTTTGGAGTTAAATGTCCAAAACTTGGTGAAAGTACATGAGCAATATGAGACATTGATACTTTGATAGAGCATAAGATACATCAAAATACATATCAAAATTAAATATAAAAACAGACACAAACATATAAATTAGGGAAGAGGAGAAGTATTGACCAGAATTGCAGTACTTGTCTGGAAAATTAAAATTAAAAAAAGAAAAAGAAAAAGAAAAAAAAAAACAGAACAGAACAGAACATGAGAGGACTCATCAAGGTTTTGAAGTCCCCCTAGGTGAATTTGGATGTTTCCAACATGTGATGGTGTCTGGATATGGTTGATCTCAAAATTAAATATAGGACTAATGTGCTAAGGTGACCATCGTCTCTCATTCTTAGAGTGACAGTCAATTTTTCCCCATACTTGTCTTTTTCTTTTTCTTTTTCTTTTTCTTTTTCTTTTTCTTTTTACAGTGATTGACAAATTGCATCTAACCAAAATTCACAAGTACCTCATTTGATAATAAGTAAATTGCTGCTTTTCATTAAAATGTATGTACATTTGGCAAACTTTCAAATATGTGCACCCTTTATACTTTGAGGTATCTTAAAAAATTGTATATTTTGAAGAGTCGATTAACACAAATTTAACAACATTATTTAATTTATTTAAAAAATCAATCCACTTTTTCATTTACTTTATTTTAGCTAAATAAAAGGTATTATAGTAAAAATTGATAACTTTTTATATTGAAAAAACAATATATTAAATTATTTTTGCTTAATAATAAACAAAATTGATGTTACAATTACAATGACGAGTTGTTATCATTAATTTATTATTGATAATGTTTTATTATTGGGTCATACTAATGAATACCTTTAGGACAAAGGTTAATAATCCATTTTAAAAAAGTTTTAGCACAACTTTTATGGAAAATAAAAAAAAACTATTAAAACATTTTTTTTTTCTTTTCCCATAAAAACTTTTTTTTAAATGGATTTTAAATTATTACCCTAAGAGTACCCGTTAGCATTTCTCTATAATTTACCATTCACAATTTACCACCTAATTCGCACTTGTAAGGAAAAAAAAATGTATGAAATGAATAAACAAATAATTTGAGACAAGTTTGAAAATTAATGTTCAAAACTCCCCATGTCTCTCTCTAGCTATCATTAGACGATGAAGCTGTTGCTTTCCTATTCATAAATTTTGGCATACAATTTATTATTGCAATGGCACCTTAGCCCTACCATTCTTCATTTCCTACCCAGGAATTTATTTAACTTTGTACTAGATCGATAAATGCCCTACCATTTCTTGCTTCAAACATTTGAAGAATTGTATTTTTCAATGGAACACAATCTACGATACTTCGTCAAAGACTTTTTTTTTTGGCGATATAAGTATATAACTGTACTAACAGTATTGCTAAGAGTTGCATATATTCAGACTGAAATTTTGTCAGCATGTTTCGAAGGTATCTCTTGTGTTTATGCATTGTTTGTAATAAAGTGATTAGTATAGTTGCGATAGAATCAAGATTATTAGTTAAGAGTATTTCAAAATTCTATGATTTTATTTTTATTTGTTTGCAAGATGTTGGAATCTGGACAAGTTAGATTGTTATCGGTGTAAACAACAATAAATAAATAGTCACTCTTATTTGTGCATGAAGCAATATGCAAAAATAAATAACAAATTTTCCACATGTTAGACTAGACTAAATTGTTTGGAATTCCAACGTTTGCCAATACATCAACTTCAAAGTTATCAGACATCGAGAGATAATTTTCTCACGCAATTTTTAAAACAAAGTTTATCTAAAATGTATTTGTATTTGGGTTATGCTAACGAATATCTTTAGGGCATTTATTAACTACACATTTTATAAATGTTTTGACACAACTTTTTATGGGAAATGAAAACTGCTGTAGAAACATTAATTGTTTTTTTTTTCCCATAAAATTTTCTTTAAATAGATTATTAATCAATGCTCTAAGGGTATTCGTTAGCATTTCTCTTTGTATTTATAGGTGAAAAAAATAGGTGCCTTTTGTGATGAAACACATGAACCAATGGCTTTTTTTTTTTTTTAAGAAAAAAATAGTGCATGTTTTGGAAAAAAAAAACAGTTAATGTTTGGATAGCTTATTATATTTTCCATAAAAAATGGTATCAAAATTTTCTTAAAATGAATTATAACGATTGTCTTAAGGACATTCGTTATTAGGGCCTTTTTTCAAAGAAAAAAATTAACAGATACTCTAAGGGTATTTGTTAATAAACCATTTTAAGAAAGGTTTTATGACAAAAGAAAAAAATAAATAATGTTTTGACAGCTTATTTTATTTTCCATAAAAATTGTGTTAAAATTTTCCTAAAATTGTTTGTTAACAATCATCCTAATTAGAGCACCGTTTAACATTAACTTTTTTTAAATAAGGCCAAAAGGAAAAAAAAAAATTAAATCAACTAGGCTCAAGCTTTAGGGTTTTGGTTTAAATTGGATTTTTGAAAAACATTATGACGTGCCCATAATTTTTTTGACAAAAGTTTTGGTGAACTGTTTTAACCTAAACATGTGTTGAAGAACCAAGTGGACAGGACCACTGTTGGTAAATGAGTTCAAAGTCTACTAAAGAATACAAAACTTGGAAACTAACCTTTACCTTCTATGAAAAAGACAAAATGTAAATAATAATAAAATAATAATTTCTAGGGTATTTGAGAGTTTACCATAATATTGCTATGGGATAAATTATACAGGAGATCCGTTATCAACAACAGGACTTCAAACATTTTTGCATATTTTTATAGTAATTTACAATATCTAATCACTAATCAGTGACTTTTTTATTATTATTTTTTTAGATAGTAATGGACTATGGAGAGGAGGTGATTCAAGCAAAAAAAAAAAAAAAAAACATAAATTACTCTAAATTTTGTTATTATTATTGAACTATTATTTGAACTCTATAACAGTCTTAATTTTATACCTATAAAAAAGTTAAAATATGAAAAATATAAATATACTATTATAGCCTTTTCTCTCGTACATTCAATGTTGGGCAAGGTTTAGGTACAGTATTAAAGTACTGTTCTTTAAGTTCTCTCTTAAGATTCTACCATGTGATTTTTTTTTATAAGATGAAAGTATATTTTTTAATTAAATAGTCACGTGACTAAATTTTAAGAGAAAAATTTAAAGAATGACACATAAAGTATTGTACATAAGTTTTGTCTTTCAATGTTATTCATTGTTTAAGTATCCTTCCAAAATTATCAAATTCTCTTTGTGGGGATATGTTATCAAATGCACTGATCAATCTTTTATATTTGAACTCCGAAATTTGAGGATTGCATATCAAATGTACTATTCTTTAAGTTCTCTCTTAAGATTCTACCATGTGATTTTTTTTTATAAGATGAAAGTATATTTTTTAATTAAATAGTCACGTGACTGAATTTTAAGAGAAAAATTTAAAGAATGACACATAAAGTATTGTACATAAGTTTTGTCTTTCAATGTTATTCATTGTTTAGGTATCCTTCCAAAATTATCAAATTCTCTTTGTGGGGATATGTTATCAAATGCACTGATCAATCTTTTATATTTGAACTCCGAAATTTGAGGATTGCATTACAGAAACTAGGCCTATTTTGAATTTATTCTTGTGTTCGGATTTTAAATTTGTTCCCAAACATTTAAACTTTCTAGTTCATGATCTTGCACATTCGACTATTTTGTATTGTTGGGATGAGCCCTTCATCATCTCCATTTATTTTTTTTTCATCTTGGGTCTTTGTTCTTAATGATATAGAGATAAGCCATGACCAACTCTTCCCCTTTCTCCTTATTAATATAATATAATTATTTATTATAAAAAGTATTATAAAAAATATATAAAAATCATTTAACATAACAAATTTAACCAAATTATTTTTTGAAGAACATCAAAATATTTTACTAATTTTAGGGGACGTAATTTGCAAATTACCTTAACTTAAAAAAAAATTATTACTAATCTCTAAAATTTAAGAAGAAATGTCCTAATTTTTCTTTTAAACGGTCAGCCCAACCCTTGAAACTGATCTATCACTTATTATGGGTTGGGCTGCTTTCAACTCACAGGAGTTCTGATCCTCGGTTTAAGGACATGGGCCCCCTTGATAAGGACAACCCTGATTGAATTATTATAGAAGAGGCTTTAAATAAAAGGACGAAATTACAAATGTCTCCTTTCTAATAATGCCTTCCAGGGAAAAAGCCAAAAAGGCAAAGTACTCAGAGGGAAAAGTGATTGGAGCCACTGACAAATATTTTAAATTTTAGCAGTATTACGTACGGCAAAGTCGCAATTAATTAATATTTTTAAGAAAGCGTTTGTTTTCCAACATTTTGGTAACAAATTTTAGACGGTAAATTCTTGTTGAATTTAATTTGAATGTATTACTAAAATTAGTATCCGTTTAAATTTGTGCTTGTGGATGCACGTTCACGTTTCTTTTTTTCTTTTTTCTTTTTTCTTTTTTTTTTTCAACCACATGTTTTGATTTTTTTTTTTTTGTAAACAGTATATTTATGCACGGATTACAGATTTATAAATTTTATTTATGCACGGATTACAAATTTATAAATTTTATTTTTTAATTATTTTTTTAATTAAAAATAAGTCCTACAATACTATTTATACATTTAAAATTTATTATAAGTTTTTGGTGTAAAATGATTTAAGAAAAATACTTTCTATTTTAGTATTTGGTTGCATATTTAAAAGTGATCAACGAAAACATTTTCCTATCTAACAATCCGACCCACACCATGCACAATCCACCAGATTGATGCAAACCCGATTGGATTTACTCACAAACAACTAGATTGACACCATGCACAATCCACCAGATTGACACCTCCCACTATCAATAACCACTACAAGCCGACTAACCACCACCAATTCTTGTCTATTATACCACCATTTGTGTACGAGAAAAGAAAGATGGAGGGATGTGTATGTGAAGAGTCAAGATTAAAAATCTCTTACCATAAATTTTGGACAATATTTAACAATTTTGACCTATATTTTTTGATTGACATCAAATATTTTCAAGATTGACCAAGATTGCAATAAATAAACATTAAAAAAATCTTACAAAAAAGAAAATATCTTGATCATAATAATATAATGTAATCATTCCCATAATTCAAATAGTACAGCTTCAATATTCATTAGTAATATGATATGTCACCTGTGCATGAATGATAACATGTCATCCCTAAAAACCTTTTAAGTTGTTGTTGTTGTTGTTTTTTTTTTTTTTTTTTTTTTTGTCTAGGAAGTACATACACTAATACAGGTATGAGTATAGACACGACATAAACAATTTTTAAAAAATTATAATACGATATTATCAATTAGACACTAGTATATCATGAATATGACACAAGAAGTACATTCCTACGGTGAAAGTTGTTTTTACGATGAAGTGTCTTCTTCGAAAAAGAAAAAAATTGTGAAGTGTATGTTCTTTTTATAATTTTGTGATGGAAGTCAAAATCAAGTGCTGTATATTTGGGACTTGTATCAGACCTCATGTGTATCAGTAGCACCAAAACATGTTCTCTGGATATTAATCTAATGTAAAAAAAAAATTTACATCACTGATCAAATACTGTACGAGAGAAGAAGTTTGTCAGAATGATGGTAAGGTGAACGTGCACAATTCCAAACTCACCTTTGCTGATAAACTCCACGCTCCTTTGTAGTTCGTGCAGAACAATCACAACCTAAACAAAATATTGAAGTTTTTTTTTTTCATTTTTTTTTTTTTTTTGTGTATGCAAATTTGATTTGGTTTTTATTGTTAAGATTGATGACCAAATCTATGATAGCTACACTTTCTTATAGATTTGGTCTCAATTATTGTGAGGATAGTTGGATACTATAATGAATCTCCACCAATGGAGCAATTTCTTTTAATTGGATTCAGTGAATGAGCTGAGCTGAGCTGAGCTTGCTCAAGTTTAGAGAGACTGGTAGTGTTTTTATTTCCCTTTCAAGTTATTAGACAGATCTGAATCCACTCTCCCACTTTCCCTAGTTTTGCCCAATTCTGCATAGTGCTGAGACAAACTTCAAAATGTCACAAACCCTTTTTTTAATTAAAAAAAAAAAACACATACAAAAAGAGAGAGAGAGAGAGAAAATTGAAAAAGAAAAAAACACACACAAAAAAGTGAGAGTGAGTTTACTCTCCCAAGGCTGCTATTACAGCAGGTATGCACTGCCAGCAAAAGTTGTGGCTAGCAGCAACCTCAAAGGGCCAAAGCACCTTTGAATTGATATATTCTCTCTCTCTTTCTCTCTCTCTCTCTTTTCTTTCTTTTCCACCATCTTCAACCTCAAAGTTCAAACCCCTACTAGTCTACTACTACTACTGTACTACTCTTTTCTGTCTTTCACTTCATGGCCATGGCCATGGCTATGGGAGAAAGAAACTGAGAAAGAGAGAAAGAAAAGTCCCACCTCTTTTGTACATTTTGCTTTTCACTTACATTTCATACCCTTCAAAAACACCCATCATTATAATACTAGAATAATAATCTACCCATTATTGCTCTTTTAAACAAAGTCCACACTCACTCACTCACACTCCTTGCCTCTTTCTCTCTCTCCCTCTTTACCTCCTAAAAAGCTTTAGGCAGTATACTAAGTATAGTGTAGTGCTTACTTTTGCTAGATTGCTTTCTTGCTTGATACCATGGATTCATATGAAGCTACTAAGGTTGTTTTCTCAAGGATCCAAACATTGGACCCAGAAAATGCTTCAAAAATCATGGGGTACCTTCTCTTACAAGACCATGGTGAGAAGGAGTTGATACGCTTGGCTTTTGGACCAGACACAAATCTTCACAATCTCATTCTCAAAGCCAAAACCAACTTAGGACTATCTTCAAACTCAAACCCTACTACCCCTTCATCATTATCTTCCTCACCTTTCAACCCCATCTCAAGGCCTATTACTAATCCTTTGTCCTCTTCAAGAATGACAAGCAATGGCTTTGACAACATAATGATCACAAACCCGTCTTCACCATCCTCAAACGGTGCTTGTTGGCCTCGCAGTACTAGTTTTTCAACTCCTTCACTCTCTTACGCTAGTGTTGTTAAGGAGACCAGTAATATTGGTTCCGGCTCATCGTCATCATCATCATCATCTTTATTATCTTCTGCATTGCCTTATAATACTTCTTCTTCTTCTTCTAGTGAACTCATTGATCATGATCAGTACCAACTTCAAGACCATCTTGCTTTCCTGAATGATTCAAAGATGGATGATTTGTACGATCCAAGTGCTTATTATACTGAATCCACGTTGCATAAGCGAAGCTACTTGGCTCCAAGCATTTGTTTTGGGTCTGAAGATGCAAGCTCTGGGCTTGGATGGAAGCCTTGCTTGTATTTTGCAAGAGGGTTTTGTAAAAATGGCAGTACTTGCAGGTTTCTTCACAGTGATTCAGTGGATGCTACTACTACTGCCGCTATTAATGTTGGCTCGCCCAGCAAACTCAATGAGTTTGAACAGTGCCAAGAGTTACTCAGATCAAAGGCTGCCCACCAACAAAAACTAGCTGCGGCGTCTCAGTTCATGGCTGGAGCTTCTTTCCCTTACAATAAGTGCCTGAACTTCCTAATGCAACAACAAAATGACACCCAGAGGTATATATATATATATATATGTATATTTATGCATGATTCAAATATGTCCATGTATTATTATTGCACTTCACGCCCTTCTATTTTCACATTTAGTAATGCCATTTTTAGTTCAAGTTGTCAATTTGTAAATTTTTGGATGAGTCTTGCTTAATTAAGGTGTTTTTTTTTTTTTTTTTTTTTATAAACCTTAATTAAGGTGTTTTGTTCATGAAGTTCATACTCTAACATAGTACAGTGTGCGCAAGTTGCTCGTTTTTTAATGGGTCTTCTTTTCTTAATGGAGCCTTAGTTTTGGATATTGGTTTATCTGCTGTCTTGGGTTGTGTGTGATTTCACATGTTGTATTACCATTAAGTGTAAAGTTTTGATTTTGAATGAGTCTTGCTTATGGGGTTGTTTTTTATATTTTATTTTAAATTTATTTTGTATTGATGATGGGTTATATTTTGTGGTGGCATTCTGATAATGCTACAGATCAGCAGCGGCATTGATGATGGGGGATGAGCTTCACAAGTTTGGGCGGTGCCCACCTGAAAGCAATGATTTTTCATCGATAGGATTGGGTGGAATTGTGAATCCAGGTTCAAGACAGATTTACTTGACATTCCCAGCTGATAGTACTTTCAGAGAAGAAGATGTTTCCAATTATTTTAGGTACTTCAAATTTTTTTTTTTTTTTGTTAGGATTTTCGCTCAGATGGAATTTCTAGTGGACAAGGAATTGTAATTATAAAAATGGTTTCTTTTTTGTGTGATTGTGTGGCTTTTGAAGCATTTATGGACCAGTGCAAGATGTGAGGATTCCATACCAGCAGAAACGAATGTTTGGATTTGTTACATTTGTTTATCCAGAGACAGTGAAGATGATTTTGGCCAAAGGGAACCCTCATTTTGTTTGTGACTCGCGTGTGCTTGTTAAGCCTTATAAGGAGAAGGGAAAGATACCAGACAAGTACTACAAAATATATTTTCTATATTGGTTTCTTGTTTTATATGTTGGCTGCTTTCAACATTGATGTTTTTGTTGTTGTTAATTAATTGTACAATTTTAGGAAGCAACAACACCAACAGCAGCAACAATTGGAGAGGGGGGAGTATTCAATGTGTTCAAGTCCATCTGGGCTTGATTCCAGAGAGCCTTTTGACCTCCACCTTGGTAAGCAAATATGTATATAACAATATAGCAAATTCCTTTGTTTGTGGCACATATTCTATCGTTTTTTCTTGAAGCTCTTATCTGTTTGAAGTGAACACAGGAGCAAGAATGTTTTATGATACCCAAGAGATATTAATGAGAAGGAAACTAGAGGAACAAGCTGATTTGCAGCAAGCTATTGAATTACAAGGGAGAAGACTAATGAATCTCCAACTTCTAGACTTCAAGAATAATCATCATCATTATCATCCTCATCAATACCATCACAACTTATCTGCTGTTGGGTCCCCAATTCCTTCACCAACTCTAACTCACACTCCCAACAATCAAACTCTCATTCTTCCACCTGATGGCATTGATCAACAAGTCCCAACAGGTTAACTCTCGTCGATTATTGTCACTCAACATTGAACTGGGAATTCATTGTTTCATACTATGCAAAAATAATGAATTATTTATGGTGTTTTATTTGGATCTTGTTGCTGCAGAGAAAAATGGAAACCCAGCTGAAGATGAGGATGATCAACATCAACTACTGAAAGAAATGAATTTAGCTTGTAATATTAATGGCAATGCTAATAGCAGTGGCAAGGAAGAGAAATCCAATCCTGAAGAAAATGAACTCCCTGAAAGGTATGAACTTTAATTTTTTATGTAAAGAAGGGTTACCCACAATAGCAAAGAAACATAATATTGCTCAGATTATAGTCAATTCCTGCTGTATGCTGCATTGGGTAATGTGCTTTTCTTTCTTGTTTTCAACTTAGCTGCCGAGTTCATATCATTAATTAGGCTCTTGCTGTTCTCAATTTCTTTTATTTTATTTGTCTTTTTTTTCCTTTTGTATTGTGAACAGCTTAGAGCACATCCTCCCTGATAGCCTATTTGCTTGTCCAAAAAAGTCAGCTGGTGACGACCACGCTGCCCTCTCCACTGCTCCTATGGAAGCGAATGAAAACACCTCAACTCCATCTTCTAACAACAACCAATTGCTGCCTTCAGCTTCCCCACTCACCATGGCTACTATGAAAAATGTGTTTGCCAAGTGTCCAGGTAAGCAAATCCGCAAAAATGAGAGCTTTGTGCAAAAACGATCTTTTTCTTCTTCTTTATTGTGACTTTTTTCTATATTATTTTTCAGGTTTTCTTTTGGGCATGGAATGTAGCTAATAGAGTTGGAGAATGGCCAGCAAGGGGGTTTCAATATGCTAGGTAAAGACTTAAAAAGATATTACTATTATATATTAATCTTTGAAATCTTCGACCATGTTGCTGAATATTTGGTCAAATGGGTCTTTAACATTATAAGTTTTGCTTTTATGTTTGTCTGTGCAGCAAAGATATGAGAAGCAATATCTAAAGAAGAAAATCCTCCTAGCTGCACAGCCAAAAAATCATACCCACATTAAAGAAATCTGTAGAGACAACATGGACCTCAGCGAGGATGACCATCACTATCACCATCATCAACCACAACAACAACAAAAAATACATACTACGACTACTTACAATGAATACATAATGCATACGTAAAAAGACAGATGAACTGATTTAAAGAGAGTGGGGTCTCTCTCTCTCTTCCTTAATTTACTGTGTACTCTCACTCTCTAGTGTGTGCTGGACCACACAGCAATAGTAGAAGAAAGTCTAGTAGTAACAAATATTAGTATCATATTGTTAAATTCACTCTATCCGTCCTATCTTTCACCATTTCTTTCCTTGTGAGGCAATACCAAAAAAAAAAAAAAAATCCTCCAGAGTAAAATGATAGCCCGTAACATGCAGAAGTATTCTATATATTATATATATAAATGTTGTACAGAAGTACTAGACCCCCAAGAAAGTTTAAAGCAAACTGTAGCAGAAGCTTAACAACTATACTGATTTGGAACCTCGAAATGGAAAAATGGAGTGGCATGGCATGACTGAAGTGGGTGGTAAAAGCTGTATCTCTCTCACTTTTTTTCAGTTTTGATTGTCCTTGTTGCGGCAGAATCTGCATCTGTCACCCATTAGATTATGATACAGAAATACTTTAAGGAAATTTAAAAAATAAAATAAATAAATTGGGGTAAAGAAAAGGTTGTTCTTTCATGTGATTAAAGGCCACTTTAAGGGACTCTTTTGTCTCATTTTTTGGTTTCTTTTAGGTGAACATGAAGGGGTAAGGGCCACATTGTCACATGGGTTCTGACACTATATATGAATGGCCACTCACTCCTTTCCCTTTCAATCTTTAACCTCATTCAAATATCAATATGCATGTAGATGTTTTTATTTATTTTTTGGTTTATGGGTTTTGGTGTGTCCCTTGGTATGGTAGTAAAGATTATGCTTCGTACTTTATTTTGCTGTGTTTAGTATTGGCCCCTCACCAGTGACTATGTACCACGTTCTAATAGTGGCAGAACCACCTTATGTGTTGCAAAATGTCCCAAAATTTAAATACTTTTTTTTATAATATGTGCACTTTAACTCTTTTATTGAATTGGCCCTAAATAAAAATTTTGAGTTCCCCACAAACTTGAGCTGACTCAAAAGCTCAATGTTAATGGACCCCATAGAATATTTAGCTATTTGGTCTAGTGGCCCCCCTTAACAAAAATTTTGAAAGAAAGATTAATTTGTTCTCAGAGATATGTTTCTTTTATATTCATTAATGAGTAATGAATTTGATTTAAGGATGTATGTCAAATAGCATAAATTTTTCTTCTTTGTTTTTCAATTTGTTTGTCAACACTTGATTGAGACTCCAAATACTAAATTCATTATGGTGCTTGAAGGATTAATTAAATATGGGAGATTTAATGTTATAACATAATAATGATTGAAAGGAAAATAGAGTTTTTTTAAAAATAAAAAAACCATAAAAATAAAGGTGATTTTTTTGGCTAATTTTATGAATTTAAGAGACTTTAAAGAAAAAAAAAACATTAAATTTGTTGAGAACTCTACTGTGGAGATGGTAATGGATGAGTTTGGAACTCTACATAACTTTGACTAGGGATGTTAATTTCTTTTTTGTATTTATTTTTTGGCACAAGCTTTAGCAACCACACAATTTTTGTATATTAATTAGGAGTTTAGTAAGATAATAAGCCCTTATTGGTAGGTACGCGAGTTTAAACATATGTTTTCAGTTTTTAAAGAATATTACACGTATTTTTAAACGTATGTACCAAATGGACTCCTAGGTTTTTTTGATCTTTTGTGCATTTTAAGTTTTTTGGAACTAGCAAAGTGATTCGGCAAGGGTGTTAGTGATTAGAGTACTTGATGCAAGTCAAACTCAATCTTAATAATATGTCCATCTTCCACCGAGTCAAGGCACACAAAATAAGTTCACTGAGCATGTATCTTATTGAATTATTGATAGAGTGATGTCACTGTTGGTAGTTGTGGAGATTTGTTTTTTAGAGCAGAAAATCCTCTTCTTCTTCTTCCTTTTTTTGTAGAATCCAGATTATTCAAGTACAAAAGTTTTCCATACAATTGAAATTGCTTATTTAAAGGAATTCAATTCGTAGCTGATGCCTTGCTTATCGAGTAGACAAGCACCTGAACCACAATGAAAATGTATGTGGTGGATTACTATATAATTAGATATAGTTGGGTTTTTGAGATAAAACCCTAATTAAGTTAGGGTGTCAACATCGACCCCCATTCTTATGTGATATAGCTGGCCACCTCAATACAATTAGGAGGGTCTTATTGTTCCTGATTTAATTTGTTTTAGCAATAAACTATAAAAGTTTTATTATGTCAAGTGCAATGTCCAAATCAACCTATAACATGAAGGTCAAGAATCTATTAATCTGCAAGTGACAGATACCTTTGTTTGTGATAGTGAGCAATCTTATTGTTGTCACGTAGTCATTGTCACAAATGCCTCTAGTCTATAAGACCTAAACCATAAGATCTTTAGAAATGTTGTTGCTATTAATGTATCAGGGTTGGTGTCAAGTATTCCTTCTTGAGCTTATGATTTTTCCCATAAAATTTGATCAACAATGATCCTCTCAATTTCAAATAAATCAGATAAAGAGTTCATTTTACTATTAATATTGTATTTCTAAATGGATCTTAATCTCTATTAACTATATGATTTTTAGCATTCTCGTATTAAATTAAGTTCCTTCTCAAGTTATATTTTGATATTTGTGCCCTAAATTATGACTTGGGGAAATATTTACATTAACATAAAATTGAAAAATTGATAGCAAAATCCTAATAAAATTGTAACCCACAAATATGTCGTTGAGATAAAAGTGCTTGCTATTTTGAGTCATCAATTTTACCCATCCAACCTTACCTTCATGTAAAAAGAATGATGCTATAAAGCTACTGTGATGATTATTACACTAAATTATATTTGCTAAAGTGCTAAAGTATTTAGATTTGTTAGATTTGAAGTTTTTACTAGTGCACCAGAAAAGGTAGAGGTGAGTTTCCTATGGTAAAGGATATAGTTGGAGAACAATAATGGCTAGGATTCTTAATTAAACCATAATTTCTTCTCTTTATAGTAGAGCCCTTCCAATCATCATGACAAATTCATTATTAGGACAAAATGATCATTGTAATAAAAAGGTTTAAGGGAAGAGAATAATATAAGTGAAACCCTTATATAATCATTGGAGGCACATAAAGAACCCGAACATTTTACATTGTACAAAGTATTGGTTGAGGAATCGCAAAGGTGTTGATGCAGTTTGGTAAACTTTGATCCTTTTTTGTTTTTTTTATTTTTTGGTTTAGAAAAAAGTAATAAAGTAGGGGATAAGTCATTGTGGATGTGGCCCTAATGGAGTGAGATCATCTAGAGCTCTTAACATAGAGTTTTTAAAATCTTATCTATCAATTTTAAAATTAGCAAATTTGATTTTACTTAGTCATCAATATTTTAAAATAAATACTAAAGTTGTAATAATCAACATTTGTTTAAAATTTCAAATGTGATATGTAATCAAATGTGACATATTTGCTTCAAAATTAATGAGTAAGATTTTACTATTTTAGAAATTCCATGGTGGAGTTACCAAATAATTTAAATGATATTAATTTAACCATAATAACTTATGCTTTATTAAAAATATTAAAATAATAGTAAAATGATTAAATTTATTTGTATTTTATAACCACTTGAATTTTTTAAAAAATAAATGATAATTTCTCAAAATAGATAGTATTGGGTTCAACCATATCTCTTCTTTAAACCTCTAACTCAACTCAATCTATTATTTAAAAAGTTAAACAACTCTTAAAGGAATTTTTTAAAATTTAAATAAAACACTCAAATTAGATGAGTTATCAAGTTATGCTTGTTAAAAATTCAAAACATCCAATGAACTACAGCCTCTTCTTACATAAACGTGGATCTTGAGAGAGAAGAAGTTGTAAATGTAATTAAATTTTACAGTAAATAATATGACCATAGAAGAGTAAATAATTTTAACCGTAGAAGATGATGGCCTTTGAGCAAAATAAGGAAGTCAAGGGGTCTCGTTGGAAGGAATTGAATTTCAATTATTATTATTTTTCTTGGTACGGGATAAGAGGGACATCTTGACCAAACATTGAAACTGACTTCGATTCCCTTCTCTGATGTTGTCCATCCACATCAAATCTACACCATCCGATTTACATCTTTTACACAATTCACAAGCATCAAGGGTCAAAAAGTTAGAAAACACATGAGCGTTGAAACTCGTTAGCAACACCATTTGGTTTTGCATTGTTCCAAAAAATCTAAAATAGATTACATCACAGTGTACTGGGGAAGAAGGAAACCTAATTAGTCAGAATAACAGTAAAGAGAACGTGCACTATTTTTTGGAGCTACAAAGTTTTGACTGCTTTTTATCACACGCGCTGTTTTCCAAAGTGAAAAATAATATTATTTTATATACTAGTATTACTCATTCTGACACAGTATTATACGGTATCTTTCTTTTACATATACACAATACATTATTTTATGTGTATTTCTAAGATTCCTTTTATGTTTTTTTTTTTTTTTTTTTATAAATTACCCCACGGGCTGTTTAGACGTTAGACTTGGCACATGTAAAGATGAAAATCTTATTATTAATTGCATATTACAACTTAAAATTTGATACTTTATTTACATAAGATTTGATCAAAATTTAAGTTGTTTATTTGTGATTTGAAACTTCATGATGCAAGTGTTCTGATGGATAGTTTTTTATTTTTTTTTATTATTATCTTATTTGATATTATATTTTTATATTTTTTGTGTTTTTTGAGAAGAGAGACATAAAAGTAGAACAAAATTATATATATATCTTTGTTTTTAACAGATGTGGCTTATAAAAATCTAATTGAGCTAATCTCAGGTGAGTAAAGTGTCAAATTTCGAATAACAGGTAGGCAACTTAAATTTCGACCAAACTACAGATGGATAAATTATAATTTGCTCTATGTTTAGTTTGCCATACTATTGGTCTATAAAATTTTCTAAATATTTCGTAGTCTAATCAAAAGTAAGAGCACAAATTTCTTATATAAAAAATAAAAAAGTATTATTACTTTTTACTTGAAAGGCAGGGATAGATATATCAAAGGGTTATTTGTCATTATCTCTAAAACTATAGGGTAGTTGTAAATTGTAATGCACATTTTAAATTTCTAAATCTTATGGTCAAAATTTTAATTCAAAAATAACTTATGATACACACCCACTTTTCAAATTAGAATATAAATTAGTACTAGTATAAAAAAAAATGTGGGTATATGATTGCCTTATGTTCTATTAGTCTATACAATATCATATAAGGAGTTTCTCCTTATTTTTCCCCCCTTAAAAAGGGGTTTGAACCATGATTTTTAAATTGTCACACAGAAGGCAAAATAGGCTTTTAAAAATAAGAGTGAATGATAAAGTAGCATAGTCCATTTTCAATGGAGTATATATTAGATATGTAGAAGTAAAAAATGATAAACTTTTTCCTTCACCGTACATAAAAAACTTTTTAGATTATCACTAATTAAAATGAGCAATTTTGAACCCACAAGCTTGTCTTTAACTCATCTTCTCCCCCTATTTATGTTTTTTTATTTTTCTTTGAGAGTGAGCTGTTTATGTATTATTAAGCCATATAATTGAACTCCATTATGTCCACTTATTAAAAAGAGAAAGAGTAGATATTACGACGAAGGGGTTAGCAAGGCACCTGTTGTGTACGTTGTCCCTAAAACATGAAAATGGATTTGACTACTGCTTTTTTTTTTTTTTTTCTTTTTTTAAGTCCAGCGCATTGTGCACTGTTTATTGATCATGAATAGTAATTTTAGACTAATAAACAGTGTATAATACTGTAGCAAATAGTAAAAAAATTATTTTTTTATTTTTTTAATTTTAAGTTTTCAGCAAAATAAGCAGTATCGAAACGCATACTAATTCGTTAGGCGTGCCTTAGAATTCTTTATTATATCAAAAACCGCAAAACAAATTAGAAAAAAATTTATTCTATTAAAATCTTTACACACTTTTTCATGGATAAGGATATAGAAATGCACAAATAATACAATATTTAAAGGATTTAATTACTATAGTGCACTTTTCAGTAGCTATATATGGAGGTGCCTTAATCTGTCTATTGCAACTACTTGCGACTACACATTTCTAATGGATTAGTTAGGTAGTTTAAGAATTATAGACATCCACATTTGTTAAAAAAAAAAAAAAAAACTTAAATATTGTTACTTCAAATATATAGAATAACGATAAAATATAAATGAATAACTAATTTTCAAATTAAATAAGTAAGAACAAAATCTTATATGATGTGTTTTTGATGACTACATTATGATGCATAATAAAATATAAAGACTGAAAAAACAATTGAGATATATTTTTGTTCACTTTTATTTATAATCAATAGGTGATGTAGCCTCCATTTGGGAAGTGCGTTTCTCAGTGGAAGCGTTTTTTCCTGTGGGTCCCGTGCACTGTTTATGAGGCCACAAGTACCATATTCAGCAACTTTTTCTTTAAAACTGGGTCTCACAATACTATTTACATATTTAAAAATTATTTGCTATAATGTTTTCAGTTTTCAGTAATAAACGATACTCAAACAGACCCGCAGTCAACGATTATGATGCAACTTCTTTAAAAATAGCTTAATTAATGACAATAACATCTAAGAATTATAAGATATAAGACCTTGTTTAATCATTATGTGGAGGAACGAATCTCTCTTTTAAAAGATATTGTCCGTTTTGGAAATGGGCCGAGGAGGCCGATGCCACTTGCACAGATTTGCTCAATCCCACATTGGGGAGAGACGCCTCCCACTCATGTGTAGTAGTGGTACACTCATTCTTAAGCCAAAAGCTTATAAGGTATGAGTGGGAGGTGTCTCTTCTCGATGTGAGATTGAGCAAATTCATGTGGGTGGCATCGGCCTCCTCGGCCCATTCCCAAAGCGGGTAATACTTTCTAAGGAATAGATTCGTTCCTCCGCATTCATTCCTCCCACTCATGCTTTATAAGCCTTTAGTCTAAGGATGAGTGTACTATTACTACACATGTGTGGAGCAAGTCTCAAAAACTGCTGCACATGCTGTCAGTAATGCACTTGGGTGGCATCGGCCTCAACGGTCTAGTCCTGGGGAAGGTGGGGGTTCCCCCTTAAACCCCAAAAAGCGCATTTTAATGTGAATGAATGAATCTCTCCTTTAGAAGGTATTGTCCGCTTTGGGAATGGGCTGAGGAGGTCAATACCACCCGCACGGATTTGCTCAATCCCACATCGGGGAGAGATACCTTTCACTCATGCCTTACAAACCTTTGGCCTAAGGATGAGTGTACCACTACTACACATAATAAATTGTTTAATTAAGGCATTTAATTAAATCATATACCCCCTCTCCTCCCCAAAACTTCGAGGTCAGTTAGTAATTGGGCTATCTTGGCCATTCTACCTTAACTAAAAAGAAAATGTTAAAAGTTCCATTATATCAAAGACTTACAAAATGACGTGAAAGATATAATTGATAGAATGTACTAATAAACAATTTTATTAATTACTTTTTTGGAATTGTATTTAAAGTATATGTAGTAAAATTGGTTGTATTTATATCATCACTTCTCTAATTAAAATATCATATTTACTTCCTTGCAATATTATTTTAAATATCCCTCTATCTTTTCCCGTTTCTACTTGAGTAATTGCTCTCGTTTCAAACTTTTAATTTTATAAAATTACTATTAAATAGCCATTTTATTCTTAATCTAGATTCTTTTCATTGTTATAAATTTGTTTTGCACAGATGATATCCTAATTTAGTTTAAAGCTGCACTGGTATTTTTCAGTTCAAATTTTGTTGAGAAATTTGTATTGCTAAGATAGCAAATTATATAATATTAATGCATAATCTTTTGCAACACTACGTCCAGTTGATAAAACAATAATTAAGATTCAAAATTTGCTATGTGTTTAATAAAATATCAAATAAGACCCAACCTAATATTCCCTCCTAATTGTGAAGGTTTTGAATCTGTATTTGCGTAATGGATAAGAATAAAATTTAAGAGGGAAGTGAAAAGCAAAATCTAATGACACGATCTGATTGGAGAAGATGTAGAAAAGCAAAATTCAAAGCCATGGTCCAAAAATGCATAAAAGAAATACACACTAATAAGTCAAATTAAGGACCTGAACATTTTAATACGACTTGTTATAAAAAAAAATCTTTGCAATGTTCTTTTTTGGCTGTTTGCTGTTCTGACACTCATGTCCTTTTCAACAAATTAGAAATTTTCATTGTAAAGTGCTTTATTCGTATTCGTAATTTCGTATCCTCTAAAAGAAAAAGAATATTTTAATAAAATTTACTTGAATTATTATTATTATTATTATTATTTTTCGAATATCTCCCTTTCTCCCATTTATTCTTTCAATTAGAAACTATAAATCATCATATAATGATAAATTTGAATTGACCAAATCAATTTAATTATGAAAATAAAGGAAAGAATTGAAACAATTAATATTCAAGGGATAATAATAGTTTTGTAAGTTTATATTTATCTATTTTTTTGATATATATATATATATATATATAGAGAGAGAGAGAGAGAGAGAGAGAGAGAGTATTATCCTAATCTATTTTAAAGTGTTTCTTCGGAGCTAAAATTTCGATATCTCATTACCGTACACCTTTGGTGCAGTGGACACTCCACAAGTATAAATGCTTGTGGGGTGTGTGGAGGTAAGGAAAGGGTTTTAAGTCTCCAAGAGGGAGTTTCATATACATATACACTTAGATTAAGTTAGAGTATAAATTCTATTTTGTATCTAAAAAAAAAAATTCCAATATCTCAATTTAATTACTACAAGTATGAAAGGATTACCGAATTAGAATTGTAGTTTTCTTTATAAAAAGAAATAATATAATTCCATTAAACTATAAAACTCTTGATATATAATAATGAAAACGATATCAAATTTACGGAAAATTATTGTGTACATTCGGAGTACTATAAATGTGTATTTCTTCCTCTCACATCTATGGTGGGTCTCACTTATGTGAGAGGGGAGAGTATGCATTTATGGAATTCTGGCAGTACCTAATAATTTTTCTCAAATTTATATGAATTAAAGTAACAATTTATTAATAAAAATAAAAGGACAATAATTTATTTATTTCTTGATGATTTATTTTTTATTAATGTGCAATGGTCTATCACTCAAATTCGGAACATGCCAATCAAACAATTACTAGATAAAGTCTTAATGCGACAGGTTAGAGTGACATTAATGCTTGATTTCTAGTTGGTGAAGAAGAGAGAAATGGTTATCAGGTTCAAAGTTTCAAACTTTGTTAAACTAGAAAAAAACAAAAAATAACCTTAAAAAGTATTTATTGGTGTTATTTATTTCCCACCATAAGAAAAAATTCTCAAATAAAAGAGCGGGAAAAAGGGAAAAAAATAAAAAGATAAATAAAAAAAAGTCAAAAAACAATGTAATGGTCCCCACAATGAACTAGGGTTTCATTCAAAGGTCCAGTGGAAAAAAGAAAAAAAACTTTTCTCTAATGGTAATATGGAATAGGAGAGAGTATACACACACTATTATTGTACTCTTATGTATAAGACCCACAGCCCTACACTCTCTCTCTTTCACATGAATACAACAAGGGTGTGCTGGTAGTCACAATGACACTTACCCATTGAAGTAGATCTGAAATCTACCACACTCTTCCCCTTACAGATAGAGAGAGATTACAGAGAGAAACAGAGAAAGAGAAGCACATTCAGAGAGAGAGAGAGAGAGAGAGAGAGAGAGTGTGTGTGTGTGTGTGTGTGTGTGTAGTAGTGTTTAGTACTAGCGTTAGACCTAGCCCGCTTGTTATATTTCAAACCCTACTGATTCTCTTAACCCCAACACTCTCTCACTCTTAGGAGTGAAAACCCAAAACCCAGAAGTACAAAAAAAAAAAAAAAACTGAATACCCAGAAGGCCATGGATCCACTTGAAGCAACAAACGTAGTGTTCTCAAAGATCAAATATTTAGAGCCAGAGAACGCCTCAAAAATCATGGGTTACCTCCTCATACAAGACCTAGGCGAGAACGACTTGATACGGTTGGCTTTTGGGCCAGAAGCATATCTCCACACGCTCATTCTCAAAGCCAAAACTCATTTAGGACTTTCATCAAACACTTCGTCTACACCTTCAACTCCTTCCTCTCCTTCCCCTCTTAACCCCATAGCCAGACCAACCAACACCAACCCATTTTCACACTCCTCACCTAGACTCCCAAACGGCTTTGACTTTCCCAAAAACCCAGCTTCTCCTTCCTCAAATTCCTGGCCGCTCTCTGCTTTGCAAAACAACAATAACAACCCCATTAGCCCAAACTCAAGCCCTTTGCTTTCGTACGATAATATTCGCTCCGCCTCGCTTGCTTTGCCTTCATTCCCACATCACAAAAACGGTTATGAAGCTACTGCTGGCACTGTCACTAACACTGAGCTCATAGACGAGCACCAACTCAACGACTACCTCTCTTTCCTAAACGACTCGTCGTCTTCAGATTTGCTTGATTTGGGTCATGGAGTGCACAATTGGGCACATTCGGGGAATAATGGGGAGACCCATTTCCACAAAAGGAGTTACTCGGCTAGTGATGTGTGTTTCGGGTCAGAAGAACCCGGTTTGGGAACTGGGTACAAGCCTTGCCTTTACTTTGCTAGAGGGTTTTGCAAAAATGGAAGTAATTGCAAGTTTGTGCATAGTGGTAGTGGCTTTGCTGAGTCTCTGGATGGTGGTCACACCATTGTGGGTTCACCTAGTAAGTTTGAGGAGTTTGAACTTCATGAAGAGATGATGAGATTGAAGGCTGCACAGGCACAGCAACAAAGATTGGCTGCTGCACAACACTTCATGGCTGGTGGTGGAGTGTCACCTTCACATTCACACTCAGCTTACACCAAGTACATGAATTTCCTCTTGCAACAACACAATGACCCCCAGAGGTACACTTGAGATATGACCCATTTTGCTCCCTTTTAACTTACTGTCTTTGTTTTAGTAATATATGAAGGTTATTATTAGTTTGGAGTTTGTTTGGTTCAAATTAATGAATTGGTGAAGACCCATTTTCGTTTTTTAAGCTTTAACTTTGGGTTTGAGGACAAGGGTTATTGATT
This sequence comes from Lithocarpus polystachyus, assembly GCA_033629205.1. Taxonomy (NCBI): domain Eukaryota; kingdom Viridiplantae; phylum Streptophyta; class Magnoliopsida; order Fagales; family Fagaceae; genus Lithocarpus; species Lithocarpus polystachyus. The sequence continues at coordinate 5,466,306 of CM066162.1, read as the reverse complement.
TATTTAGTTTTTTTTAGCTTCGGATTGGTTATTGATGTATTTTGTTGGTGATGCATTGTAGAGCGGCGGCAGCTGCAGCAGCAGCCTTCATGATGGGGGAAGATTTTTATAAGTTTGGCCGGTGCCGACCAGAAAGGAATGATTTTTTGGCAATGGCGTCTGCAGAAAAGGTGAACTCAGCTTCTAGGCAGATATACTTGACCTTTCCAGCGGACAGCACTTTTAGAGATGAAGATGTTTCAGAGTACTTTAGGTAATAGAACACTCTTTATTTAATTATAATAATCTTATAAGAACCAAGCTGCTGCAATATCAGCATCATTAATTAAGTTTCCATATATTGTATTTCTTAATCATGTGTTGATTTTGGATGAATTGATTTTGCTTCTGCAAAATGGTGCAACTTGATAAACTATAGCTTTGTTTGTAGAAAGGCATTCTTGGCAATCTTTTTTGAACCATATTGGGTGTATACTAGAAGCCTTTATAGTAGCAATATTATCTTTGAACATTCTGAGGCAGCCATGTATTCTTCAATGGTGTATAAACAATTATGATCTATATTAAGGGCTTTGACCTACATTGAACACATGGCTATAAGCCTTTCTACTCTTGTACCTTGACCAATACATTTTTTTTTTTTTTTGCCAATGGAACTTTAGAGTTGACATTTGGTGTCAACGTTTATACTGACTTGCCATTTTACATCTTCCACATTTTGGAATCCTCGTCTTGACATCACCTTGTCCATTAAAATAGAGGTATGTCCATCCTCTTTGCTGGACTCTAAGCTTGTGATATGGTCACCTTCCATTTCAAGGACAGCATCAACTGTAACTTTAGTGTATAAAACTCAGGTTGCAATTTTTTTTCCGGCAATTTTCTCGAAGAGTTGTGTTGAAATTCCCCCCTGTAAGGGATAAAAGTTTGTGAATCATCTTGTGTTATTGCTTTTAAAATGTAGTTATAAAATTGTGACTTGTGCTTCTTGGATAAGATATCCCACTATACAATGTTGTTTGGGTTTTAGCTATCATTCTTTTGATATTTTCTAATAGTTCTCAATAACTAAAAATTAAAAAAAAAAGGTATTATGATCCTTGAATTTCTGAATCTTATGGTGTTCTGACCCCCTTCTCCCCCTCCTAAAAAAAAATCTCAGTGGATCTATTTCTATTTTGTGCAAAGAGATCATTGCTTCGGCCTTAGTCATCTACTTAGTAAATATTGAAGTTGTCATCGTATTCCTATTCCTCTTCCACAATTTTGCTGTAGAACTTCTCTGTTTTGATTTTTTTAAAGCGACTAACTTACCAATGCCATTGAGTCTGGTTCAGAGAGAATGAATAAATATGACAGAGCTGGTAATTATTTAAGTAAATATCCACAATGGGATTTTATACCCAAAGCCTGATTTAGATGCCATATTCTCTTCCAGGCACAATACACCTACTAACAGACAACAGCTTGTGTATATCTTAACCCATATCTGGATCTTTTACATTTCATTTTGAAATGGAGGTGGACCATTTTACAGTGAAGGTTTAGTTTTTCATAAATTTCAAGGTATACATGATGCCATGTCATTTTAAAATCATGCATCATTGTGTTTGGTGAAATGAGATCTTAACTGACACGGCACCTATACTTTGTTATTTTTAGAGTCAATAAAAATTAAATCTTCACCATGAAATAGAAACTTTCCATTTCAAAGCAAATGAAGAGGATTTTTTTTTTAATCCAGTACAGTTAAAGATTATCTTATAATCCATGTAAAACATATGATTATTAAAATTAAAAAAATCCTGCAGGGAGCATGACCAGTCATAGACGCATTGTTACATTTTTTTTAGGGGTGATAATTTGCTGTTTTTCCCCAATGTTATTGGATTAATAGATGTTTCAGAGAGGGAACAGTATTAGGCCTATACTATTATGTCATGAACTTGTCTGATATCTTCATTCTAATATTATGGCTGTTATGCATAATTTGCATATTTCATATATGGAATGTTCCTTTAAATTTGTGTCTGATTCTGATATCTGAAATATTCCTGAGTTAGTTAAAGCTGTATGAAAGCCAATGTAGTAACAAGATCTGATGCAAAATTTTGACTCAGAATAAATCCAAAACGGATGTACAATAACAAATTGAAGAATAGAAAGATACAAAAAGACAACCTAGGAATGAACACCCATGCTTGCTTGGAATCAACACTATGCAAGAGAGAACAAACCTAGGAATCATCACCTAGGGTTGGCTGGAGTCAGCACCAGACTATTGGAAAAATTCCAATCAAGCAAGCTATAAAACAATACTGAACCTTGGGTGCCTTAAATAGTGTCCCAAACTTATTATTGTAGTAGGAATAGAAAAGAACTCTACTAAGCTAGTAAGAAAGGAATTACATTCCTAAACAAAATAGGCAAAAAAAAAAAAAAAACCAATTACACAAGTGAAATAGATTATAAACATTAATTTATTAAGCCTTAGGTTACACTAATAGTAGGCTCTATCAATAAGGCCACAGGTTGAGGCGTCTTCATTTTTGTGTTTAAATCCATAGGTTTGTGTAATTGGAGGCTTATATCTTGTGTTCACACCAATAGCTGACTGTAAAGTTTTTAGCAAGTAGCATTCTCTGTCCATTTACTTTTTGCAGGAGAAGTTCGCAGCTTGTTGGTTGTGATGTTTTTACATGTTTGCCTCTCAAGAATAGACCTATATGGAAGTACTCCCTCAGCTGACTGTACATATTGGACAACCCTTTTCACTCGATTGAGTGTTCTTTGTATTTATGCTCTTCTTGAAGAATGCTATGAGCAAAAGCACTCAAAATTACTTCTGAGGATTGTCAGGAATGGGACCCATTCTTTAGCAATTGAAAGAAAGGTTTTGAGAATGGCTAAGAAAAAATATTTTTGTTTATGTATATCAAGTTATTAAGCTAAATGGATGAATGTATGTGTTTTTTTTAAGATGCATGCATTATTTAAAGTCAAATCAAGGAAATTAATTATAATTTTTCTTCATCTCTCTCTGAAGCAATTTTGGACCAGTTCAAGATGTAAGGATTCCATACCAGCAGAAGCGAATGTTTGGATTTGTTACATTTGTCTACCCAGATACTGTGAAGCTCATTTTGGCCAAAGGGAATCCTCATTTTATATGTGATTCACGTGTGCTTGTCAAGCCTTACAAGGAGAAAGGAAAAGTTCCGGATAAGTATGGGAATTTTTTGCTCTTTTTCTATCTATATACTTGTCTTGTCCACTCCTTGTTTAGATATTATAGATTTTTTGATGGAATGCAGGAGGCAACATCAACAACAGCAACTGGAGAGGGGAGAATTTGCTCCTTGTTTGAGCCCTTCTGGGCTCGACTCTAGAGAGCCCTATGACCTCCATGTTGGTAAGCTGACAGCATGCACGCTTGACTGTTTCCTTTGTGTTTACTTTATCCTCTCTCTTTTTCTTTTCCTAGGTTCTTGGAGTGAGTGGTAGTACTGAAAAGAAAAGGCTTAAAATGGATTCTATTCTGTTCATTATGCATTTTGAACTTTCTCTTATTTGTAATTCATGAATCAGGCATTGCCTGAAAATTAATCCATTGAGTCTGATATATTTTTGTAGGAGCTAGAATGCTCTATAATACTCAAGAGATGTTATTGAGGAGAAAATTGGAGGAGCAAGTTGAACTACAGCAGGCCATTGAACTCCAAGGAAGGAGAATGATGAATCTGCAGCTTCCAGACTTGAATGATCGTATGCACCATCACCATCGCAGTCTGTCTGTTGGTTCTCCAGTTCCCTTACCCCCTCAGCCTGATGCTCACATCAATCAAAATGTCACAATTCCATCTGATAGCAGCACTCAAGAAATTGCAGAAGGTAAGCTGTGGACTGGTAGCCATCTGATATTAACTGTGGCTTTATAATTCTAGAAGACGTGGAAGGTTGGTAGCAATTGATGCTTTATGCTGTTGCAGGCCACAGTGACAATCCTGCTGCAGCTGCTGAGCATCTCCTTAAGCAGGAGGTGAATCCAGCTTGTCTTCACAACAATAGCAGTGGCAACCGCAAGGAGGAGAGTTTGAATCCAGAAGAGTTTGATAACCAGAAAAGGTATGGAGCTTTATAGTCACATAAAGAGAAAGGCTAGCCATGATAGCAAACACCACACTTTTGATTTTATTTGAGTTGAATGGAGTGCTTTAGTTTTTTATTTTTTGGTTCTAGCTAATTAATCTTTGCAATTTTGGGTTCTTCTCATTCTCTGGCCTTATGTTCTTATTTCTATTTTCCCTTATAGTCATGGGAGCAATGTAGAGCAGGTCCTTCCTGATAGCTTTTTGCCTTCTCCTACAAAATCAGCAGGAGTTCTCTCTGACTTTTCTGCTGCTACGGTGGAGGTTAATGAGAGCGCTGCATTCTCAACTACTCAATCTTCAGAATACAACTCTTTACTGCCCACCACTTCTGCCAGTGACAAGGCTTTGCAATAATTTCTGAATGTTAAGGTGCTTCTCAATTAAAACTATTTTTCTCCTGCTATTACCCATACGAGTGTAAGGTGGTTGATTCAATTTGAGATATATATTTTTGTCTGAGGTTTTTTATTGGCTTGAAGCTTTTGCCATGCAGGTTTTATAATAAGGGTCAACATGGCAGCAGGGATAGACTTTGCTAGGGTAAGAGATTCCTTTGTTTCTCGAATGCTGTCATATAAAAAAGCTTCAATTTACTGATTTATAGTCAAGACGTTTTCTTTATGATCGGGATATTCATGTTTGTTTATTTATGCAGAGAAGTAGAGAAGCATATAGAAGGAAGAAAATTCTCTAAATGTATAGCAGAATTATACCTACAACAAAAGAGTAGATCCATAGAGAAGATCTCAACCAGGTCATCACCATCAGCAGCAATACATACTACTAACAGCAAATACATATTCCATACATAAAGACAGATGAATTGATTTGAGAGTAGAGTAGGATGTTTTCTCTTTGCTACTTTTGTACCTTCTCTGTAGGTGTGTTTCTGGACCACACAGACTAGAGCAGAACAAAGGATTGTAACTTGTCTTACAATGCCATCTACACCTTTCTTTCTTTTAAGTAGAATTGGATTTTGTGCTAAGAGTATCAAACCTATATGTACAAGCTAAATGTTTAGCACACAAAAGAAGTTTAGAGGAGCCTAAACAAAGTGTTTATTAAATGGACATGGAAGCTGGTTTTTTTTAGCTCCACTGTCACCGCTGTGAGCCCTAGTCCCAAAATGTTGGGTTTGTTCATAGCTCAACAAACTAATTAAGGTCACTTGATTTTTTTTCCTTTTTTTATTTGAAATTTCTACTAATGTTATTTTAGGTTCTGCATCTTCAAACTATGATCGATGGTTTGTACCAATTTGAGCCTGAGAAATGAGATACACATTGACCTCAAGGGGAATGTTACATGTCTAAGCTGGGAGAAGCAACGTCACACTTTTGAGCCTGAAGTGAGGTCACATGTATGGACCTCAAGATTCCTTGCTACATGTCTGAGGTTAAAAGAAGTGAGGTAAACATGTTTGGACCTCAAGGGGAGGGCTACACGTCTAAGCTTGGAAGAAGCCAGATTACACACAGGGATCTCAAAGGGAAGGCTACACGAGCCTGAAGAATTTCATTCTTGAACCCTTGTATTGACTGTCGATCGACTCGACTAATTTGTTTAAAGAAGTCACTCATCTATTTGCTTAGAAAAATCATCTATCTATCAAGAAAACTATCATTCAAGAATTTCATCTAGAGATCAATCATTTTCTATTTATCAAGAAATTTTTTAAAAGATTCATCATTACCTACCTTGATCAACCCATTTCTATTTTTTGTTGTAATTGTTGGTTCTTTTGATCCTAACGGATTTTATTCTATTCTTTGAATTTTCTTGAGTTCGTATGAATTTTAGATCTCAATTCTCATGTAATTTTGATTTTTTCCTTGAATTTATGGATTTTTTAGTTTCTCCCTAAATGTCATATTTCTCTTTATGACCCTATATTTTGTTTTTGAATTTTCTAAATTACTTAATATTTTTGATGTGTTGAATTTTCATTAATTCTTAAGTTTTCTTGAGCCTTTCTAAAGTTCTCATGACAAGTTTTGGTCACTTCGGTGAATGATATACACATCAACCATTCACCACACTTGATCAAGTCCGAAACTCACTAGGATGAAACCATTAACACTAATTTAGGTGTGACAACTCGCCTTTGTGAGTAGAAGAGAGAAGTTCATCATGTGAATCCTTGGTTCATTTTGTATGTAGGCTTATTTTGCAAGTCGATTCATTCTTGAATCTTTTATCTTTTCATTTTTTTTTTAATTTTTATTTGAATTTCCTCTTCTTAAAAAAAAAAAAAATGTCTTCTCATCATTTCAAGTGACTTAGTATGTGTTTGGATACAGTTTATTTTGCTGAAAACTGAGAACTGAAAACTGAAAAAAAAAAAAAATTTTTTTACTGTTGCTACAGTGTTTTTCACTGTTCACTAGCCTAAAATCACTGTACATGGTCAGTGAACAGTGCACAACACGCTGAGTAAAAAAAAAAAAAAAAAAAAAAAAGCAAAATGCAGAAACGCAAACGCGTTTTCGCCCAATGCAAACAGACCCTTAGTATGCGTTTGGATACCGCTTATTTTGCTGAAAACTAAAGACTGAAAACTGAAAAAAAAAATATTTTTTTACTGTTTACTACAGTAAATGTCACTGTTCATTGGCCTAAAATCACTGTTCATGGCCAATTAACAGTGACATATGTGGGTCTTAAAAAAAAAAAACGTAGGAAACGTGGGAACGCGGCAAACGTGCCGCGTTCCCAAACAGAGCTAGTATACGTTTGGATACTGTTTATTTTGCTGAAAACTGAAAAAAATAAAAAATAATTTTTTTATTGTTCGCTATAGTGTCATGCATTGTTCATTGGCCTAAAATTAATGTTCATGGCCAATAAACAGTGCACAACACGCTGAACCAAAAAAAAAAAAAAAAAAAAAAAAAAAAAAAAGAAGCTCAAAACGCAGCAAACGCACTGCGCAAAACGCGCAATGCAAACAGAGAATATCTTATTCTCAACGTGGTTACCCTATATTTTAATTATTTTCCCCCTTTTCAATTATCATTTTTTATTGTATTTTCAATTATTCACTTTTTACATTTTTTTTAGCTACACTTATCAGTTAGGGGTGAAAATGTATTTTTCTCCATCCAATCAAAATTCACATTATTATTATTATTATTATTATTATTATTATTATTATTATTATTATGACTTTTTGTGTTTTTTTCTCTCCTTTTGGGTGTTTCGTCTATGTAACTCTTTGTCTCATATTGTTTTTTAGGCCCACATGTTGGGGAAGGGCAGCTATTGTCACATGGGTGCTGACATTAAATTAATAAATGTTATCTGTGTATCACTTTCCTTTCCCTTTCAACTTATTGAAATCTTCTTTTTTTTGTATCTTTGTTTTATGGATTCTAGAGCCCCTTCATGGTCATATTCGGACAGATTTTAAATTATGGTTGTTCTGCATGGAGCCCATTTGCTATTGCTCAGGTGGCTTTAACTGTAAAAACTTTTTAAATTTTGACCCTCCACAAATTGATGTGTTAGATAGTTAATGCTGCACTTACGGGATAGAGATATAGAACTAGAAGTTCTTAGTTCTTAGCATAGATGGCATATTTTGGCTACTGAGTAATTTTTAGAGTAATTTTTAGGTATTCTTGGAATATATTTATGATAAAATTCATAATGTAGTCTATTATAAATATGAGAAGAGGGAGCATCATTTTACTGTACATAACAAATACTTAAAGTATTTTCCGCTAGCCACATCCTATAATTGATTCAAGAATGGATTTTTTTTTTTTTTTTTTTGAAGTGTTACCCCCTTATACCTTTGTCAAGGTTTTCTTGACATCTATGGCATATTGAAGATTTTCTAAGATCTGGCCTGCAAAATAAGGATTGCTTCAAAGCTTAAATGTTGTGCAACTCTCTAACTTGGTGTAATTTTTCTCTTCAAGTAAATAAGATCAAGTTATTATTGGGCTGTGTGTGTCTTTTTGCAACATGTTGAAGCACATGGTCGACCACTTTCGAATGGTACATCACTAAAAATTATCAATGTACAAACTCTTTTGGCTTTTGCTAAAGTGTTGACCCCCTTTGTGTTTGTGTTGTTACATCTCTCCATAGTTGTTAGTTAAAATCAGTGTATCTCATATCACATATCATATTCTTATCATCAAATAGTTTTGTAGAAACAGTTTTTGTTTCTATAGTGAGTTTGCCTTTTTAATTTATTTGTTAATGCACAGTTTTTAATGCTTCATTTTTTGTAATAAGTACAATAATAGTGTTTTTACTAACTTTCAATAAACAAGTTTGAAATCGTTTACTGACTTTTGTATGCTGTGAATTGTGTGATATTAAACTCGACTCTCCACTCTGTGTGTGTGTGTTTATTTATTTGTTTCTCTAAAAAAAAACAAAGTTTGAAATCGTTTGGGTGAATAGTCTTTGGATTTCATGAATCTTACTGAGTTGTAAACTTGTGATTGTGTGAATTGTGATTCGTTTCAAATCGTCCATTTGTTTAGCACTGTACAATTACTTACCTTTTTGTTTAACTATACATAAGTCGAAGAAAAAAAACAGAAAGAAAAGACTCCTTTGTTTTTTCCCCTTTTTCTCGGGCAGTTCAATTTTTTAAGATTTCTATACATCTTCTACAGTTTTATGACAAATATATATAGCTTTCCGAAAGCTCTCTTCTTTTGTCTTTTTTCACCATTTCCTTTTATGTTTTTTGTTAGTTTCCTCATCCAATATATATATATATATATATAAAATCACAGTTTTGTTTTGTTTTTCAATAGAGAGAGAGAGAGAGAGAGAGAGAGAGTCCTCTTTGCAATTAAAATTTAAAGTAGGGTGTTTCTCTATAAATTTTATATTTTATACATTTTTCATTCTTATCTATTTAACTTAATTCTTCATATATGTGGTTTTGTTGAGACTTTAGATTGGCCATTTCATTTCGCTTTGTCTTAAACTTTATTGGACATTTTTTCCCCTTAAAAAAATGTATGCTAGTTTTAGATAGTTTCTATTTTCGCAAGTTGATGAGAAAGAAGAATATATATACAAGCATTATTTATCACATGCTATTATTTTTTTTTTTTTGAGAGAAGATGCTATAATTTATTTGAAACAAAAGTTGAATTTATCTACTTTGTTATATCTTAAAAATTATATGATAATTTACTAAATTATGGATATTTCAAATACACTTTCATTTGACTTACTATTTATCAACTAGTTGCAGAGCCACGCGATGCATAAGAATAAATAATAATTGTGTATTGTAATATAATATATAATTTTTTTTTCTAAAATTTTTTGAAGATAATTTATTCTCCCTAAAAATTAAACAATTTTTATTTGGTCTATTTCGGTCCAAGTTGGTCTAATCAGTTAATTTTGGTCCCCTCTTCAGTCCATTTTACACTAATTAGGCCTTAAATTGATTCTTTTTGCAGGTTTTCTTTTTTAAGTTTAGTTCAAAAATTCATTTTTTTTTTTAAATAATGTTTTTGGGTTGAAAAGTATGAAATTTTATTATATTTGGGATAAACTCTTTGCTCCTATTTGGTCCAATTTTTCCATTTTGATCCACTTGAGTCCTATTTGGGCCACTTTGGTCTTATTCGGTTCATATTGTTAACTTCGGTTCTATTTAGTTCATTCTATCCACATTAGTCTTATTTGGTCCTCTTCGTTCTTCTTCGGGCCGATTTGGTCCCATTTAGTTCATTCTGTCCACGTCGGTCCATTCGTTCTTATTCAGTCTTATTCGGTCCACCTTGTTCCTATTCTGTCCATTTGGCTCACTTCGATTCATTTTGGTCAACTTTGATCCATTTTTGTGCACTTACATAATGAGAAAAGACATGTTTTTGTTGAAAGAACCTAATCTAAATCCAATTTTATTAAAAAAAATATATAAATCACAAACTCATAATATTTAAAATTTTAAGCATAACCTTTAGAGTTGCTACGATTTTGCTGAGCCACATTAATGTAGCATTTCAGTTCACTTCGGTACTGTTAAGGTTGGATTAAGGGGTTTTGTGTTTAGCTGGTTTCGAGGTCAACTGGGCCTCCAAGAATTGAAAAGAAGAAGAAACGGAGAAGAAAAAGAAACAGAGAAAGGAAAAGAATTGGCTTAGATTGTATTTGCTTACCCCCTTCAGTCTACAATAGCCTCCCTCTTATACACCAACTTCCAGCTGTCAAATGACCTCATCATCCTCTAACTAACCTCTAACTGATCTGGTTTGACTAACTAATTCATTTAGCCCATGACAGCACTATTTACACTTTACACTACACACTACTAATCTATCATATACAAGTATCTGATAAAGGCCACTTAATGATACAGTGCATTAGCTAATATAGGCCTTTTGTACTTATACTACATACACTACTAGTACTACTATACTAGCAACACACGGAACCACAAGCCACCCTTCATGCCTAACAATACCCCCCCATTAAAGCACCTTGCCCACAAGGTGTGGGAATTGTTTCTGCAGCTGATATAAGGATTCCCAAGTAGCATTTTCAGGACCCTCCCCTTGCCATTGAACTAAGACTTGAGTAATAATCCTTCTTCTCAAATGATGAGACCTCTCCTGCAATACAGCCACGGGTTCAGGATTAAAAATGCCTTCTGAATCCACAGATGGAAGAGTAGGAATGGATGCCACATGTTGACCCAATTTTGCTTTAAGGCAGGAAACATGAAATGTAGGATGTAACTTAGATTCTGGAGGCAAGTCCAACTTATAAGACATCTTACCAATCTTCTTCAAAATCTGAAAAGGTCCATAGTACCTAGGTGACAGTTTACCCAACTTGTTCTGCCTCAAAGATTTCTGTTTGTAGGGTAGCAACCTTAAGTACACCCAATCACCTTTAGCAAACTCTCTCTCAGATCTATGCTTGTCAGCACTGAGCTTCATCCTCTCTTGAGCTGCTAATAGGTTCTGCTTCAATAATGACAGAAGCTATTGTCTATTTCTCAAGTGCACATCAACACTGTCAACCTTAGTTGTTCCTGGTATATAGTCCAAAATCCTGGGAGGAGGGTAACCAAACAAAGCTTCAAAAGGTGTTAACTTAGTTGAGGTGTGAAAATTAGTATTGAATCAAAATTCAGCCAAAGGTATCCAATCAACCCAAGAATGAGGTCTATCAGCAGCAAATGCCCTCAAGTAGTGCTCCAAACTCTTATTAACCACCTCTGTTTGCCCATCAGATTGTGGATGGTATGCTGAAGACATTGCTAATTGCACGCCTTGCAATTTCATCAACTCTTGCCAAAAATGTGAAGTAAACATAGGGTCCCTGTCACTCACAATTGAGGCTGGCATCCCATGCAGCTTGAACACATAATGCAGGTAGAGATGAGCTACTTTGGCAGCAGTATATGGGTGAGACAATGGAACAAAGTGAACAAATTTGGTCAATCTATCCACTACCACCAAAACCACATCCTTTGACTGTGATTTGGGAAGGCCCTCAACAAAATCCATGCTCACATCAAGCCAAGGTTTATCAGGAATGGGTAAAGGCTGCAATAATCCAGCAACATTACAGGTCTCAGCTTTCAGTCTTTGACAAGCATCAAATTCCTTGACATGCTTCTTTACATCCTCCCTCAAACCAGGCCAATAAAAATCTCTTTTGACCCTATGCCAAGTCTTAAGGAAGCCTGAGTGACCCCTCAAAGGACTATCATGAACCTGCTGTAGCACAGCAGCCTTCAAAGCAACACAAGAACCCAAATAAATCCTTCCTTTATACAAGAGTAGCCCATTTTGAATTGAAAATCCTTTAGGAACATCCTTTCCTAATTGAAAAGCTTGAAAGTACCCTGCACTTCTTGGTCAGTGGTATAACTAGCTTTAAGATCAGCCAACCAAGATGGAGTAGGGAAGGAAACCATACATAAAACCCCTTCAGAAACATTGTCATCAGGACTTAAATCTTCAACCTCAACCTTTCTGGACAGTGCATCAGCCACTAGATTATCCTTACCTTTCTTATACTCAACCACAAAGTTATACCCCAGCAACTTTGCAAACCACTTCTGCTGAGCTGGAGTCCCAATTTTCTGCTCCAACAAATACTTTAGACTCTAGTGATCAATCTTGATAGTGAATGGTCTTCCTACCAAATAAGCCCTGCATCTCTTGACTGTAATGACTAAGGCTAGAAGTTCCTTCTCATAAGTTGACAAAACCAAATTTTTTCCTTTAAGAGCCTGGCTGTGATAAGCAATAGGCTTGCCTTGCTGCATTAAAACAGCACCTATTCCCCTCCCAAAAGCATCACACTCCACCACAAATGGCTTGTCAAAGTCAGGCAAAGTCAATACAGGTGGTTGGACCATAGCTTCTTTAAGCTGATGAAAAGCAAGTTCAGCTTCCTTAGACCAACAAAACGAGTCCTTCTTTAATAAAGCAGTCAAGGGAGTTGCAATAGTGCCATACCCCTTTACAAACTTTCTATAATATCCAGTAAGCCCCAAAAAACCTCTTAAGGACTTGATATCCTTAGGAAGAGGCCACTGCTGCACCTTCTTTGGATCAGTATGCACCCCTTCAGCAGTGATCACATGCCCCAAGTACTCCACTTTGGTACAAGCAAACATACACTTAGATTTTTTAGCATACAAATGGTTAGAAGCTAAAGTCTCCAAGACACTTTTGAGGTGCATGACATGATCAGCCACAGATTTGTTGTAAATCAAGATATCATCAAAGAAAACTAACACAAACTTCCTAAGGAAGGGCTTGAAAACTTGGTTCATCAAAGATTGGAAGGTGGAAGGAGCATTGGTTAAGCCAAAAGGCATCACCAAGAACTCATAGTGACCCTCATGTGTCCTAAAGGCAGTCTTGGATATATCCTCTTCCTTCATTCTGATCTGGTGATACCCAGACCTTAAGTCAAGCTTGGAGAAAATAGTAGCCCCATGTAACTCATCCAACAACTCATCAATGATAGGGATTGGGAACTTGTCCTTGACAGTGATGTTGTTTAATGCTCTATAATCAATACACATCCTCCATGAGGCATCAGCTTTCTTAACCAACAAAACAGGGGAAGCAAATGGGCTGCTACTGTTCCTGATTGACCCCACTGATAGCAACTCGTTCACAATCTTCTCTATTTCATTTTTTTGATAAAAGGGGTACCTATAAGGTCTTTGGCATACAGGTTGAGCACCCTCTTTAAGCACAATTGAATGCTCATGACCCCTGAGTGGAGGTAGATCAGTAGGAGTCTCAAAGACTTGGCTAAACTCTTGCAGCAAGGAATCCACTTCAGTAGGGATTCTAACTTCTATTGCACCTACTTCCTCACCAACAATCTGTAGCAACAAACCTCTCTTCATTGAAGTCTTAAAGAATGTCTCACAATCCACAAAAGAGGAACTTGAAGCTGTAGTCAAACCCTGTAATAAGACTTGCTGATTCCTTTATTCAAAACTCATAGTTAAGAGCTTAAAATTCCATTGGATTTCACCCAAATTACTTAACCACTGAGTGCCTAAGACTGCATCACACTCTCCTAGTGCTAAAACATGAAAATGGATGAAAAACTCCAACCCTTGAACAATCACTGGCACATCACTACAGAATCCTTGAGTCCTTATAATAGAACCATTAGCTACTTTGACTTCCAACACCTTTGAGGTATCTATTCTTAACTGTAAACTTTTGACCAATGATGCATCAACAAAATTATGGGTGCTACCCGAATCAATCAAGATTACTAACCTACTACCATTAACTCTTCCCTTAACTCTTATTGTTCCAGGTGTAGGGGTACCTGTGAGAGCGTACAAAGTAATCTCAACATTTTCATTGTGATTGGACTGAACACTTCCATCAGTTTTATGCACTACCTCACCTCCCAACTCTTCTTCTAATTCAGTTATCCTTACCCCGGAATTTTCACCATGAATTAGTTCAATTCCTTCTAAAAGAAAAAATTTAGCATTCCTACATTTATGTCCTGGCCCCCACTTCTCATCACAATTGTAACAAAGCCCATTTTTTCTCCTTTCATCCATCTATGCAGGTGTTATTCTCTTAATAGGTATACTGGGCTTGTTTGCTACCATACCATTACTACCATTACTTTTTGGCAAACCCAAGATAGAGTTCTTACCCGAATCTGGTTGATTCTTTACACTCCTTTTGCAACTCATCACATATTCTTCTTGAATCTTGGCCAATCCAAAAGCTGCATTCAAAGATTGGGGGTTAAGCATCCTCACAGGTAAACGTATTTCATCCTTCAAACCACTCAAGAAACAGCTGAGCTTGTGCAATGGAGAAAGCCCTTTGATTCTATTTGATACTGCTTCAAACTCTGCTTTATACACAGCCACTGTAGTAGTTTGTCTCAGCCTTGTTAATACTTCCATGGGATCATCATAGGCAGTTGATCCAAACCTCACGTGTAAGGCTTGCACCAAAGATTCCCAATCAGAAAATACCCCAGCCTCTTCTGCCTCCTGGAACCATATCAATGCCTCCAATTCCATGTGAAAGGAAGCTATCAATAGCTTTTCTGCAATTGGGGTTTGGTAATACCCAAAATACTGGTTAGCTTTGTAAACCCAGCAAGCAGGATCAGCACCCGAGAATCGTGGAAAATCCAACTTCACAGACTTTGCAAGTGTCAAGGTTGAAGAACTTGGAATTGAATTTGATTGAACATTCCTCTGAGGTGATTGCTGATTTCCATCTAAAGAATTTAACTTCTGTAAGATCACATTGATGTTTTGATTCATTTCATTCAAGGTTCTGGTATGAATCCCTTGAATTTTTTGTATTTCTTGGATGTCTTTGTTATGGTGATCAGAGGTAGTGCGAAGGGACGCAATGGCTTCATTAACCATATTCATGGCCACTGCTTGAGTCTCTGTCATGGAAGCACAGGAACGATGCTCTGATACCAAATGTTAAGGTTGGATTATGTGGTTTTTGTGTTTAGCTGGTTTCGAGGTCAACTGGGCCTCCAAGAATTGAAAAGAAGAAGAAACGGAGAAGAAAAAGAAACAGAGAAAGGAAAAGAATTGGATTAGATTGTATTTGCTTACCCCCTTTAGTCTACAATAGCCTCCCTCTTATACACCAACTTCCAGCTGTCAAATGACCTCATCATCTTCTAACTAACCTCTAACTGATTTGGTTTGACTAACTAATTCATTTAGCCCATGACAACACTATTTACACTTTACACTACACACTACTAATCTATCATGTACAAATATCTGATATAGGCCACTTAATGATACAGTGCATTAGCTAATATAGGCCTTTTGTACTTATACTACATACACTACTAGTACTACTATTCCAGCAACACACAGAACCACAAGCCACCCTTCATGCCTAACAGGTACGGCTAAATTTAAGCTAAAGTCTTTCTAAACATAAAGACTATGAATATATAGCCAAAGGCCTTGTAATTGAATTTGCATCTCCCCATGTACAAAGTGCTTGGGAGTCTAGGAGGGAAAATGTTCAAGCTGCGGGATTAGCAGCATATTGTAATTATTTCTCAAAAGACTATGAATATATAAATGCAATCTTTATGACAGTTATTCATTTGTTTTAAATTGAATATACATTTAAGCAAAATAAATAAATATATACATATATGTACTATGTATAATTTTTTTATATATAGATTAGTAGAGTCACGCTTAAGGCTTATTTGTTTAGAAAAAAAGGGTGGGGAATATTCAGAAAAAAATGGGAAAATGGTCTATAACCAATTGATTATGACTATAGTGAAGACCCTTATTCTGCTAAGGCATTAAGAGAATATAGAGCTCAAGTGAGTCACCAAAAATATGTAACGAGGCCTAGAGCAAGTATTTCATGATTATGGCAATTGCAGCCAGCGTTGTTATTTGCATAACCAAAAACTATTTAGGGGAAATGGATCTTTATTCCCTCATTATTCATACAAAGGAAAGAATATCTTATTTTCTCATCGAATGTCCCAAAGGCCAGCTATTAATCATTGCTTCGATTGTGGTTTACTGATAATTCAATTTAAAAGTTTATTTAGTGGTAAACAAATTAGAGACGTCCACAGTGGAAGATCAAATAACGCATTAGGTTTAAAGAAATAATCCAATCTGTAACCATGAATACTGAAAAGAGGCTTAACAATGGTTCAAGATCAGATATTAATACTAGGACATCCCCTATAGATTTTGGACAGACCATATTGACAGAGTAGCCAGCAGTGTAATTCTGTTTATGTATCCTTGAAGACCACAGTGAGTCAGTTGCAAAAGCTGCTATCAATTAGGTAAACATGTTGTGTCTACTGTAATGTTATAACTAAATTGGTTTAGAAAGAATGTGTATGTGTCTGATATATTGATATAAGGTTCTGCAACCTATTTTCTTGAACCTTAGAAGGCCATTTTACTCTTTTTGATTTTGGATAATTTCATAACTGAGGGAGGGGGATATGAACCTAGATATCTTCCTTGGAAATATTAGGAGATACTAGTAGAGCTATAAGACTTTTGATTAGAAAGTCCTTTTTTGTTAATGCTAAATAAATTAATTGTGTATAATTACTGTAAAACAAAATTTGAGATCAATGGTATATAATATGACAATGCATGTAACTATAGAAACAAATGAAAAGGAATTGAAATAAAGAAACTAGAGACAGTTTATAAGCATGTTAATTAAGACAATTTGAATTACATTTTATAGCATTAGCACCAATAGGCTATAAATACTACAAAAATATGGCATCATCAACTTATTCTAACACAAATAATCCCATGTTATACTTGCCGGGTTAACAAAGGGACAAGATTATTTTCAAACAAAAACTGTATAAATTTTACCAAAAAAAAAAACAATAACTCTTCTAATTGAATTTGATTTGGTATTTTGGCTGTTTATCAGGGTGGAAGAGACCAAAATGTTGCTCAGTTTCCTCAGGGCCTTTTTTGTTTTCATCAAACATAGCAAAAAAAAAAGTTTGTATAGCTTGTCCAGGCCTCTTTGGAGTCCCACTGTTCACATGATTGATCAAATTCTGGTAGTAAGTGGCAGCATTATCAATTGTTGCAGCATCATGACCCTCAGATGGCCAACCTGTTAGGAACCTAGAGGTTCCTAATGGAGATGGGTATGAATTGTAAGGGAATTGACTTAATTCGAGGTAGTCACCCTCCATAGAGAAAGAAACAAAGAGATTAAGAGAGAGAGATGCACTAATGCACAAACAAATTGGTTAATTCTTCAATTGATATCTCATATTGGATTACAATCATGTATTTATAGGAGACTAGCTCTAATCTCATTGGCCCACATGGCCTTATCCTATTGGTTCTATTATTTTCCATGTGCATTAGTAATTCCAACATGTGCTAAATGTGATTAACATACTTGGAATTGTACCTAACTAACTAACTAACTAACTACCTAACTAACTAATTCTCAATACAACAATTATTATCCATATGCTTATAGCATTCCTAACATTTCCCTCCTCTTGAAAACACCTTGCCCACAAGGTGTTGCTTGAAATGACACCTTCATGAGAGGTGACCTACCATAGAACCAATACTCCAATGACATTTTGTAGGCATAGGACACCGTAAATTGACGGTTACAAAGATATTGGCCGTACATTACCTTCATGGCCGCATTAGGTTCCCCAAAAGCATCATGGTTAATATAGATAACACCAAATGCACTAAAAATATGGTATAGAAGCTTCTTATCCACATTAGGGTCAAGAACTCCACTATAATGTTTGTACCAACATGTAAGCTCCTTTTGTTTTTCTTGATTGTTGATCACCAATGTTGGCAAGACGGTAACCTTACCATGAGATCCCTGCCCAATATCACCTACGCCTTCAATGGGCAAATTAAGTGATTTCATGTGATCCCACCAAGTGGTCCAAACCCATGACCAATTGATCTCATTGGCAGCAACACCATATAATAGTTTCTTTGGTTCCTTATTAGAACATTCCAGCGTTTTTGAAACCAACCAAAAGCACTTACAATCACTAAAGCAAGCTAGATAATCTGTCTGTACATGAGCATTTGTCCCCACTTTGACAAGAATGTCCAAGTTCAATAGTGCCAGATCCTCTATAAGGTAAATGTCGTGGTACAAAGAATTGAAGCAGGGCACAATTGCAATGCTCGTATCTGAAAGAAAAGACCACCAATTTTTGTGAGGATCAAAGATTTTCGTAGAACTCAAGGATTGGTGCACATTCTTTTTCTTCCCAACTGACACGGCTAAAGGGTCGATATGTTGAAAAGTGACCCAACCATCTGCACCTTTGAAGTCGCTAGGAACTGCTGGAGTTTGTGATGCGCCATGAACCTGAACCTGAACAGCAATAGGACCCTTGCATGGACCATCAAAACTCACTAATTCCTTTAAATCAAGAAACTCTTCAAGATCAGCCACATCTTCACCGTCATTTGCATCTTCACTGTCAAGGGTAGTTTTTGTTGATTCAACAACCTGAAACTTGTCACTTGTTCCTTCAAGAAGCTGTAACTCCTTTTCCGTCATATTCTCGAGATCCTCCTGCACTCTTGAAAGTTCTTCCTTCATGGCCATGTTAGATTCAGCCAATGCCTTCATCTTTTTTGAAATATCATTGACTTCTTCTAAGGCTTTGTTCAACATTCGCTGGATTTCTTTCAAAAGTTTTCTTTCATCACAATTGCTCGTCTCCGGATCAACGGCTCTGATACCACTTGTTAGGAACCTAGAGGTTCCTAATGGAGATGGGTATGAATTGTAAGGGAATTGACTTAATTCGAGGTAGTCACCCTCCATAGAGAAAGAAAGAAAGAGATTAAGAGAGAGAGATGCACTAATGCACAAACAAATTGGTTAATTCTTCAATTGATATCTCATATTGGATTACAATCATGTATTTATAGGAGATTAGCTCTAATCTCATTGGCCCACATGGCCTTATCCTATTGGTTCTATTATTTTCCATGTGCATTAGTAATTCCAACATGTGCTAAATGTGATTAACATGCTTGGAATTGTACCTAACTAACTAACTAACTACCTAACTAACTAATTCTCAATACAACAATTATTATCCATATGCTTATAGCATTCCTAACACAACCACTCTCTGATACAACAACCTTCACATTGGAACCACCTGATTTCTCAAGGGCAGAATAGAGAGCATCTAAGATTGCATCAAAGAGATTTTGGTATCCATACTCACCATCTTGTACCACAACCCCTGGTGATCTTAATAAGGCATAGTCTAAACTGATGCTTTGTGAGTTACCAATGTAGCTAAAGTATGGGTACACGTTGGCAAGAAGTGGTGCCCCATTGTTTGCTAGGAAGGTAACGACTGAGGCCATGTATGAACTTGCACTGTCACTAAATGAGCCTGCTGATGGAGGGTATGACTTGCCCAACAGTGACATATCTATTGAAGTTGAAACCTTAATCTGGTCTTGTAAATTGGCTGAGACAATTGCATTGTGAATGTTCTGCATGGCTGGAACAACATATTGGGCCCTTCCCTCATTAGGCTTTATTTCATTCCTAACAGCAATGTACCTGTATATGACATCTGGGTAGTTCAGTACATTTTGCCGGACCCAATCATTTGTAGTTGCAGCATCAGAAAGGGCTTGAAGTTTATCATTAGTGACATCCAGGATCAGTTCTATGTTGGATCCTCTAAGGGCCTCCAAGATTGCTGGATTTGGACCATAAATTCGCATTTTTCCTATGCCATTTGTTCGAAAAAGATTTATAACTTCCTGTTCAGATGGTAAATTGTCTCCTATTTGTCCATAGCAAACACCTATAGGTTGTGCACCTGCATCAAATTTTCAACAACAGGACAAAATTCATATATTTCATTTTCAAAGGCAAGATAAAGTTTGGAATGCTTAAAGTTAAATAGTAAGGTGAGGTGCCCAAATTTTGGCAAGTTAAAGAACTTATTGCAGTTTTTAATTTATTCTAACCTACTCAAAATTCAAGAGGGTAGTTTCTTTTTACAATAATGTTTACCTAATTAATATATTGGTTTTCCCTAAGAACAGGCAAAATGTAATATATGTTGGGTACGTGAATATGGATAATTGTGCCTTTTTTTTTTTGGGTATAATTGTCCCTTTTTTATTATTATTAAAACTTGAGTTGTCTTTATGTTGTTGTTTGTTGTTGTTGTTGTTGTTGTTTTTTTTTTTTTTTTTTTTGATGCAAGAAACTTGAGTTGTCTTGATATATACAATCTCATCCTAATTCGACGTGTTTACAAAAAAAAAAAAAACTCCATGAACCTATTAAAATACTTAAAACAGATAAAACAAATTCTAGTTAAAGACCAACATCGGTTTGACTTAAACCCTACCACGCTACCAAATGGGTATGGTACGAGTCAAAGGATTTTCAAATTATACCATAAACCCAACTTGCGCAGTTTATACTTTATAGTTTAAATAATAATATAATATATGTACTTTTAAATATGTTAGCTTGATATTTATTTTTTAGTTTGATACTCAGTTTTGATAAAATTAGAATAATGTTCAATTGTGTGAATAGTAATCATTTATTGAATAATAAGCTTTAATAATTAAATGAAAGATTTATTTCTATTTTGGTAGAAGAAATTAGAAGAATTAATGCTAAGTTAAAAATTTGGCAGCACATACTAGAATCTAAAGACTCTTAATTATGTAGGACTCAAGGATATGACATGTAGATTTAGCAAAAGTTAAAAAAAAAGAAGTAAAAAGAAAAAAGAAAAGTATTGGTAAGGCTTAATGGCCAAGAGATACTAAAGGGAGAGAGCTTTTGATATCTTGAATTAATAATTCATAAAGATTGAGAGATTGAAAAGGGTGTGATCCTAGAATACATATTAGGTCCAAGAGAAAATTTTGTAAAACTTTCAAAAGATTAACTATGCAATCAAGAAGCAACATATTCATAAAATGAGTAAGGCTAAAATGAAAATGTTTGATTGATAAGTGAAAATGCATGGAAATATACTACCAAATATGAGGTTCTTCCTTTAAAAAAGGGCTTGTTAATTAAAGAAGTAGTAGAGAGTATGATTTGGATAGAATAAAGAGCCGAAAAAAAATGCATATGATTGACCTTAACTAATATGTTGAGGATTCATAACTGACTCTAAAAATTTGGGGCTAAGATTTGTATGTTGATATATTAAGCTTGACAAACTAGTGTCAACCTGGCGACTAAACCCAATCCAACCCATACAAGTTGCATTGGGTTGGGTTAAAGATTTCTCAACTCAAAGAGACCATTTTAGGTTGAAAAATACCTTAAACCCTACCAAATACGTCCCATGCATACTGCTAATTTTTAGCTACATGAGATGATGATAAATATGTACGTACATTGATAAAAACAAATAAATAAGGCCCAATAAACATACCTATTTTTTCTAGGGAGGACATGAACAACCCAAGAAGCATGAATGTAGCAAGTACAAAAAATTTATTATTCATCTCAAAGAAATAGGCCATTGGGGATAGGAAGCAAAAACTACAATAAATTTTCTTGCCCTTTGGATATCTCTGCCTTGTGACCACCGACTATATAGGGAAAGGGAGAGGGTCAACCGGTCAAGTACTCCCATGTGTATGCATTGGAATAAGTCTGAGTCATATAGTCTTTATATGAGCAATAATCGATTTATTGCCCAGTAGTTATATAATTCTCGGAGGTGGGAAGAATAATGAGTAGATTCTAGGAATACTTTGACATTTGAATATTATATCTTAGATTTATTCTGTAATTTAGTAGTAATTAAAAAAATCGACAGACATATTTGTATATATAAAAAAAAAATTTCTACTAAATTTTGTGTTATAAATTTGACCAAACCTTAATCTCAATTATTGGGATCTAGTATGCAATTACTAATCTTTTATATGGCGCCATAGGTTGAAACTTCCACACACACATATATATATATATATATATTTATATTTATTAGAGAGTTTCAACCTATGATGTCCGCTCTTGAAAATAGTTCTTTATTATTAGACCAAGAAACCAATTGGTTTTTAGTGTAGGTGGAAATTGAATCCCAGATTTCTTATTCAATCATTGGAGACTGTATTAGTTGAGCTAACTGAAATTCACGAATAATCTTATATAATGTTAGATGACTTGTTAGAATCACCATAACAATTTTGATGCGTGATTTTTACTCCCTGTGTGTGTGTATATATATATATATCTCTCTCTTATTTTGAAAATTGGTGTTAATAAAGTCAGGGTTTGAACTCTGCGTACACTATGAATTGATTGATGTTTTATTTTGATAATGAAGAATAATCATTATGAAGTGGATATTATAGGTGAAAATTCAAATTTCTATTGTATTAAAAAAAAAAAAAACCTATGACATAGTTGTAATGTTCCTGTTAAGCTTATAAATAAATAACATCCTCTCATGACCATTGGTAATAAACATTTTATCTATGCGGTTAACAAAAGGTTAAATTTCTATTAAGCTTTTTTTTTTTTTAAATGTTGATTTTTATTCCTGTTAATTTAGCAGGAATTCTAAGGATATAAATTAAAGTTTTATTACTAATAGGTAATGAGAAACATATATTGTTAAATTTTGATATTTTAGGGAAAAATTACACCATTTTCTAGGAAAAAAAAGTGAAACCAATTCAATTACTTTTTTTTTTTTTTAAGGAGGGTACATTCAATATTACCATATAGCTGTCTAGCTGAGCATTGTTTTCCTTTTTAATTGATACATTTTGTGAGCCCGCCTATAGAAGTGGAGGTAAAATCAGGTTAACTCCCGAAATAATTCAAGTAGGTCAACTAACGAGACTGACCTAGTCATCAACAAGCAAACCCAACTACACGTTGTTGTAATGTAATCGTTTTCGTTTTTTTTTTTTAATTTTTTTTTTAATTTTTATTTTTTAAATATGATAGGATTTAAACCTATTAGGATATTAGCTTCATTCTGTTTGTTTGTTTAGACCTTTAAACTAGATTGTTTTAACTAAATATATTAAGCAAGTGATGACTTAAATTAATTATTAGATCTAGGTTAAACACAAATAAATCATATCATGTAAATATGCGGAAAAGAAAATAACACACGATATGATGACCTAGAAAAACCAATGAAACGAATCGTTTTAAGATAAAAACCTGGAGAAGATGTAATATAGCTATTTTCAAGGTAAACCAAATCCACTATAAGAGAATTGAAGTTTTTACAATTAGATTTAACCCTAAATCTATTGCTACCTCCAATAGTAACTTACCGACACGATCACGTGCAAGCTTCAAATCCATGTACTCCTTCTCTTCTTGGATTTACAACAACACAAACACCCTTATTTGTGATTTTGAGATCTCACTTAAAGGTTTCAGATCACCATCACTGATTAATGTTGTATGCAGCAACCTCTACAATATCGGATATTGAGATTCTTCAAGGAATATTGTCCACAGAAGACTTTAGAGAGGTTTTGGCACAAAAACCCTAGATCTACAATTAGAGGCACAAGATGCACTCTTTTCTCTCTAAAATCTCTAAAAACCCCCTCTAGGGTTAGTTTATAATGTTCTTTAAATACTAGAAAAAAATGGATCGTGATATGGGTTTCAAACGGATAAGTTATGGGCTTTTTACGCTTGCTGATTTTGCTGATCTGCGACTTCCGATTGATCGAAAAATTCTCTTGATTGATCAAGCTAGTTTGATTTTGACTTTTTGAACCTGCAGCTTGTCTAATATAACTTTTTGACTTGAAGCATTTTGAGCATTGTCTAATATGACTTCATACACTCTAAAATCTATATTTAGACAAGTTTATGTTTACGATTTGCCAATTGTTTAAACTTTTAGAACCTAACACGTTCCATGATGATTTTTGGTGTAAGTGGAATTTAAACCTAAATCCTTTATTCGAGAATAAAATAAACTTAATTAATTGAGTTAACAGAAGGTCAAAAATCAACTATATATATATATATAGATTTTAAAGAAAACCAAGAAAAATTTTAAATTACTTATATTCACACTGTCAATGAGTCACTATTAATACAAATTAACATAATTTCTAAAAAAAAATAAATTAACATAATAAATTGTGAATAAAACCTCTCTAAACCCCAAAAAATTAGAGAATCGTAGATTTACGTAACAATTCATTTAGTAATTTTCACTAAAAACATTTACAATAAAGTACTATATAACCTCATCTTCAAATTATATTATATATTATAATAAAAGTTGTGTCATACAAATTGATGCCCTCTCATTCTTTATTATTATTATTTGAATTTTTTTTCTTTATATTATGTAACACACTATAATTATATAAAATAATTAATATATTTGCTTTAAGTGAAACACTGTTACCTAAATTTCAAAATATTTACTCCGATTAAAAATGTTCCATTACCAAAGATTTTCAGAAAATCAGAAAAACTTATTATTTATTTTATATTATTTTAATAATTTACCATAAATCCTTTTTTTTTAATAAATCTAAGTTTTATTATTTATTTAAAATAATTTTATAATGTGTTGTAATATATTTTATTTTAATTTTGACCAGAATGTATTGTAATATTTAGTTCTTGATACAGACTTGCATTTTGCATAATTTCGATATGTAAAAACTAAAAGTCTAAAACACAACCTAGTCACATTGCGTGCTTTCTTTTATGATTCTTATACAGAGTGGCCTTCAACTTCAAGTTGGGCAAATTGACTTGCGTGACTTTGATTAATTGACTGGAATACTTGACTTGCCCTTTGACCACGAAAATAGGAAAAAGAAAAAAAGAAACGGATTTGTTGGAGAGAATTTTTACTTTTAGATGTTTTTTTTTTTGTTTGAAGATACTACTTTGGAAAAAATTATAAAGTTATTAGTGTTTGTTTCTCTCCACTTATCTTAAAAAATTAGGTTAGTTTATCCTGTTATACAATACTTGGTTGTAGCTAGAGTGAGGGAAGAAAAAAAAAAAGATACAAGGGAAAAAGAGTTACTTCCCTTTTGATGTGTTTAGAAATAGGAATACAGGATCAATAAAGAGGAAAATGGAGAACAAATTATCTTACCTTTTTTTTTTTTTTTTTTTGGCTTGTGAAGGAAGGGGAAAAGAAAAATATGAGTTTTACCTTTGTGCCCTTGTTTATTAGAAGAAGTTAAGGGTATTTCAATAACATTAGTATGTTTTTTATTTTTAAAATTTGTGGTTGTTTTTATTTTAGCATTTTATGTTTTAAAATTTTCATTTTCATGATAGGTCAAACAGAAAAGTTAATTAAATTTGATGTTTGGCCAACTAGAAAACTCGACCAAACCATGGAAAGCCAATACTTCAACTCCTCATCTTTCCCTTCCCTCATTTTCTCCCAACCAAACATCGTAGACCTACAACTTTTTAAAGTTACATTGTTTCTTAAATATACTTAATTAAATCTCAATTAATTTCATCTTACAAACATATACCATAACACACAAACCCTAAGACGAAGTCTTGAAGGATAAGTAGGGTCTATTAGGATAGTGAGTGCTATCTTATTATGATCATTATAATTTTTAAAAATAAATTGTATAATTTTCTTTTTGAAAATTTGATAGTTATAATAATGAGTAAAGGGGATTCGAACCTTTGTTCTTTTAAAAAAGAGAGGAGGTTATTCAATTAAATTACAAGGTTCTTTGCAAACAAATTAAAAAATTGGTTTTTTTTTTTTTTTTGAGAGAGTTTCAACTTATGGCGTTCACTCCTGATGATAACTTTTTATCATCAGATCAAGACACCAATTAATTTTTGGTGTAGGCGGGGATTAAACCTCAGATCTTTTATACAACCATCAAAGACTTTACCAGTTGAGCTAATTGGAACTCACAAAAAAAAAAAAAAAAAGTATAAAAGTATTTAGTTTTATGCTAAACATAAAAGTATAAAACAATTGGCTGTAACACAGTAAGAATGCGAAGGAAAACGTACTTGTTAATTTCTACAATAGTTAATAACTAAGAATCAATTAGTTGAGAACCTACTAGGAAACTTTAACGAAAGAAAGGAAAAAGAGAGAAAATTTTAGGAATTATTTATTTTAAATTATTGATTGTCGTGTTGGCTAGAATCCTAGACTCATTCCTAGACTCATGCCATGATTGATGAGTATTTTCAGAGGGTCCTTTAGTCGTCACTGACCATATGGAATAATGGAACAAGACCATATTTTTCCAAGGTTTGGAACACAAATGATTCAACCAATTCCTTGAAAATTCAACCAGACTAAACCCATTAAAGACCTGTTCTTATTGCACTAATTAATGAATCTAGAAAGTTAAAATGAGAAAAATGACCGTAGAGTAGTACCATTTTTATCTGATATAAAAATGGATAGGATTCCTTAATTGATATAGTGTCATCTTATAGATCATTGATTATTGTAAAATAAAATTAATTGAGTCTTCTTCTGTAATTTAGAATTCTAATTATTTAGCTAAATTTAATTGTTTGAATGGAAAACATACCGCAAGACATTCATCATGTTATTCAGGTTGATTTGACCTTCCTTAATTAATGAGTACATTGTCTTTCTTCTGAAAAAAATTCCAATTATTAAACCTACATTAAAAAAAAAAAAAAATTCCAATTACTGAACCCATTCCTACAAATGCAATCTGACCTAACCCATTGAACACCAACTCTGAAGACCGAAATGCACTAGTGGCATCTGGGCCATTTTCTGTTGATGACCTTTCCAAGAAATGGGTTCAATCCAAATTGCACTAGGGGATACACGCTTTAGCAAAAAGGGAAAAAGTGGGTCTTTTGATAATTCATGGTATATATGGTCCATTGTCATAGCTAGCATATACCATATTTGGTTAAGGATCAATGCTAGGAAGTAGTCTATATATTCTTTTGGTCTTTGATTCAAGAAGTCCAATTCTCAATAGTCTTTTAAGTTTACAAATTGCTCATTCTATAGGTCCAGACCCATAAAAAGATATCTAAATTATCAAATTATATGGCCCTTTCTAAGGACCCTAATAAGAAGACAACAAAAATTATGGTCTTTCTTTTCCTAGATGTAACAAAAGTACTCGGTATGAGCTAAGGTTGAATCATGTGCATGCTGGTCCTAAACATGCAAAAATATTCTGATTCGCACTAATGGACGGTAAAGGAAGGCATGGTGTGTGTGAGAGAGAGTTTTACATCAATGGCCAGCAAATCTATGTACCAACAGATTTACAGTGGAGATCTTTTATCCATCTGAGAAAGTTGCCCTACATCATGGATTTTGTCTTTCTTAGCTAGCTTAGCTATAGGTCATGTACCATTGCCACTAGTCCATTCATCATTCAGCTCAAATTCATATATAAATCCTACAATTCGTGGGTCATGAAAGTTGAAACACCATAGTGCAGGGGCACCAGAGAGAGAGAGAGAGAGAGAGAGAGAGAGAGAGAGGCAAGCAGTGCTTGGTGGAGAAAGTTAAGGTCTGTTTATCTAGTATTACTGTTGATGAAATTTTGCAGTTTAATTCATTTCAGAAAGATTTTTACAATTTTTGAGTATTTTTCTTGTTTGAAAGTTCTCTTTCTTGCATCCCATAAAAATTTAGTAAAAAAAATTTGAAGAAGATTTGCAAAAAAAAAAAAAAAAAAAAAGAGTTGGTTACACATACTAAAAATTTCATTAAGTTGCAACACTGTTTATCTTGTCATGCTTTCTCTTTTTGTCTCATTTTATTTTGTTTTGCCAACAAAAAAAAATATTTTATTAAGTTTTATTTTATTATGAATTATCAAATGGGAGGGATCTTATTCCGTAAGTTTCGGGATTAACATGCTAGAAATGTGTCTAACTGAAGATCTCTAACTTGACACGTTGGAGACATGCAGAACCATATCATTAAATGGGCCAATTTTTTTTTATTTTTTATTTATTTTTTATTCTTGGACACATCATTGATCAGGTATAAAACACAAATTTTCAGCCTAAACTGCAAAATTCACATTCCCCAAAATATAGTAAGCATTTTTTATTTTAAGTTGAAAAATGTAATTTATCATGTTATGGTTATGAATAGGCTCATGCATATTTCACATCCAATACATTAGTATATTATGAATAGGGGAAGAAAATAAACTAACCCATTGTCAATTTTTTAAGGTTTATGTATATATTTTTAATGATTTTAAGTTTTTCTTTCAATGAACTTTTAGTACAATTATTTTGTTATGGTATACTTTCTGAGATCTTTGACTCTTTAACTCTTTTTATTTTTTTTTTTTTTTATTTTAGAAATTCGTGAAAGTTATGGAAGGTGGCTGTTCAAACATTTTCGCAGGTACTATATTCTTCTTTTGGTCCCTATTCCATTTTGATGTGTAATCCCTTTGTGTTTTTAGAATGGAAAAAAACAAAGATATCCATAAATTTTTAGAATGGACAAAAACATAGATATCCAAAAATTTCTTTGCCTGAGATTTTGATGTAGAATTTTTTTTTTCTCATATCTACCTTTTCATATTTGCTTTTTTTTTTTTCTTCAAATCCACAATATTTTAAATGTGAAATTTTTTTAGATTTTTCAAATTTGTACATTTTTGCATCAATTGTGAATATATTAATTGAATAATGAGTAAAAAAGAATGTGAAAGAATATTTAGTACTTACAAAATACATGCTTCTTCCTAAATAATAATTTCGCTTTAAAAAAAAAAAATACAACTATTAAGTTATAACTTGTATAAAAAAAAGTCCCATCTATATATCTCAATATACTAATTTCCTAATATTATCATCTACTTTTATAATGAAAAGTAAATAATCACTCATACTTTATTGTAATAAATATTTAAAATTGACAAAATTTAATTCCTGTTTTTGGCAATGGACTGTTATTTAGAGGTAACCAAAAAGGGAAATGTAGATTGTTTAATAGGGAGGGTGAATAATATCTTAAACATTTTTCTTTGATGTGGATCATTATTTCTTCTTAACATGGCAGGTAGAGCCCTACATTTATTGTAAAAACGGGTTAAATAGGATTTTAGTGTAGGGTATGTAACACCATCAATTGGGACACAGAAATTCAGAAATCCCAAAAGGGATTTGGTACACTTTTTTTTTTTTTTTAATTTTTTTTTAATTTTATATTAAAAGAGGGGATTGGTACCTTTAAACTTTGGTTTCAAAGTATAGGGTCTCGATTAGATCTAGTGCTTCTAGTGCACTGGATCCAATCAGATGGTAACACGTACGCGTCCAAAAATGGACATGTGTCATAATTCCAACGGTTTAGAACCACTGGACACTGGACCCAAACCTCCTCCAAAGTATATATGTCACTTCTGATCAAATAAAATTTGTACTTCAAGAAAGCTTTGTTTTTCATATTAATTGTTAACATTAATTATATGAGTAAACCTTACAATGTTAGCAACGAAAACACCGGACTTGGAGGTGCTACGTAAGCAGCTTGAGGAGAAAAGTGCAAAGATTGAAGAGCTCAAGAAACAAATTGAAGAAACTAAGCATCTTCTGGAAAATAAGAAGAAGAAAGCTCCGAATCAGGACCAAATGGAAGCTTTCAAGAAGTTGTGCGAGAAATATAATGGCATGAGAGAGGAATATAATGCATTGTTGGCCGAGAAGTCAAGGAAACAAGAGACTAACAATCCTATCTAGTCTCAAAATTGCTGCTATATATAGACGACTTAGCTAGCTAGCAAAAATACTAGTATGCTTTATTAGTAATTATCATATGCTTTCTTTTAAAAAGGAGAGGTGGAAATTATGTGGGGTAACATGAATGATATATATTCTTCTTATCTTTTTGTACATGTTTGTTGCTAAGCTTGACTAATATTAGATTTTAAGGGAATACTATAATTTATCAATTGTGGTTTGAGCATATAACTTAGTCCATAAACTTTTAAGGGCGTGGATTGTATAGATTGTGATGATGTTTGCATCGATCCACATGATCATTCTGTTGAAAGGTATATGGAAAAGAGTGGTGAGGAAATGTTCCAATTTTTTTTCTTCAAGAAAGTGATGAATGTTTTGTCATTGTATTCTTGAAAATTTTCCAATCAAAAGATTTTAATGGTACCAGAATATTGTGTTTGAACCATTTCTGAAAATGTTGATGAATATGAGTGAGTTTATAAGAGATATATTCTAATATTCTAATTAGACTAATATTCTAAGAGATATATCCATGTGTATTATGAGTAATCATAAAAAAATGATAAAAATACTAGGATCCTGCCTCAATAAGGACTGAAATCATACCCAAATTAAATATTAGAGTGAGCGAGATTAAAAGGTGTAGAAGAAAACGAGTTATTTTTATAGAAAGGTAAATTTGTTTGTTTTCCTAGATAATAGGAGATACAATCGAATTTTCAATTGTATATAGTTTGTAGACAAGTTGCTTGTTTTTCATATATGCTAACTTAAGATCTCCTGCTCTGATACTATGTTAAATTAATAATTGTCCCAAAAGTTTAAACTATTGAAATATGATAAATTTAATTATTTAACCACAATTCTATCACTCACCCTTACATTTGGGTCCAAACTCCCCTTAATAAGTAAAGTCCAACACAAGAGATTTTAGTCTGTAATCTTGAAATGAAAAATTATCTAAATTCCAACACAATTGGGACTCTCTAATAGAATGAAATCATAAGTTTGTTGTATGTCATCGACTCATCAAGGGGAAGGGTATAGAAGGTGAAGAAAGTGAACACAATAATTTTAAGCTAACAAGCAATTTTTAAAACCAATTAAAGTTTGCAGTATTCCAACTAATATGTTGGTTCTGCGTTTCAAAAGTAATAATATATAATTCAACAACTCACAGTGATATAACAAACTTGAAACAAATCAAAAGAATTAAAAATTATTGTTTTAATCATTTTAAAATGAAAAATAACAAATTTAGTGTCAATGTTTATAATAGTAAAAGATTAGGAAAGATAGTATATCACTGTTATACACGGATGGAGCCAAAATGTGGGAATTTAAATAGGAAGCAAAGTGGAGAAGACAAAGATTGAACTCAAGGTCCATGCTCTGATACCTAGTTAAATTACTGATTGTCTTAAAAGTTTAAACTATTGAGATATGATAAATTTAATCTTTTAACCACATACTTCTAACACATCTCAACTATGTAGCAAGTTTATCAACATACCGTTTCAACTATGTAGCGAGTAATATATTCAAATAGAGTATATTACATACTAAATTTTGTAATAGCAAAATTATAAATTAATTTACATTTATAAAATACACCAACACAATATAGATTACCAACAACGCAGCTAGCTTCTCCAACCTATCTAGTATCATATGTACATATTTTGCATGCGTGGGCGCACACACACACAACACACAACTCTCTCTCTCTCTCTCTCTCTCTCTCTCTCTCTCAACTAAGAGCATTTATGATATGCTGTAACAAGTTTTGTAATAGGATGACTAATTTTATGATATACTGTTTCTTTTTGGAAAGATTGTAATAATTATTCCTTTGTAAGTACGTGTAATAACTTTTAAAATTGATATATTTCCTAAATTTACACTTTTGATATGTACACAAAAATTATAAAATAAAAAGATAATCTCTCTCAAATTTAAAAAATATTCATTTCTAGGAAATAAAATTAAATAAATAAGATAGTTCATAATATAGATCTTGAGTTCTATTCCAATGTTACAATTAAATTTATCGTTTTAGTTCTTCCTTTGCAACATCTTTTATTTCATGATTCTTAAAAAAAAACATATTTTATTCTAGTAATAATAAAGATTACAATTCCTACTGCAATTATCTTAAGAAAAACTGAGTTAGTGCTTGGGTTGCTTGGCAGGTGAGAAGAGACCAAAATGTTTCTCAGTTTCCGCTGGACCCTTTTGGTCTTCATCGAACATAGCAAACAAGTATGTTTCTAATGTTCCAGGCCTCTTCGGAGTCCCATTGTTCACATGACTAATCAAATTCTTGTAGTAAGTGCCCGCATTGTCAACTGTAGCTGCTACACCACCGTTGGATGGCCAACCGGTCTCTGTTACAATGACAGTCAAATTGGCCGCACCAATCTTCTCAAGAGCAGAATAGAGAGAATCCATCATTGCATCAAAGAGATTTTGGTACCCTAAGTTACCATCTTGTACCACAACCCCTGATGAATTTAATAAGGCATAACCAAGCTTAATGTCTGTTGGGTCACTTAAATAGGCAAAATATATGGGTACACATTGGCAAGAAGTGGTGCCTTAGTGCTTACTAGGAAGCTAGCGATTGCATTTATGTATGCACTTGCATTGTCACTCGAGGAGCCTGAAGATGGAGGGTAAGTATTGCCCATCAATGACATGTCTATTACTGTAGAAACTTTGATGTGGGTTGGAAAATTAGAAGATGTAACTGATTGTAGAAGTTTTGCATGGCTGGTCCAACATATTGGGCTAATGGATCACTGGGTTTTATTTCATTCCCAGCAGCAATGTAACTAATATTGACATCAGGCTAGTAGGGACTTATGTTTGTTTGCACCCAATCATTTGCAGCTGCAGGACTAGTGGCAAGGCCTTGAAGGTCATTGTTGACAACTCCAACGATGACCGATATGCTGGATCCTTTTAGGGCTTGGAGGGTTGCTTGATTTGAATCGAAAATCCTCATTTTCCCTATGCCACTTGTTTTGTATAGGGCTATTACTTCAGTTGCAGGTGGTAAATCATCGGCAATTGTTCCTTAATTTACACCTATATATAGATTGTACAACTACAACAAATAGCACCAAGATAATAAACAAGTTAATTAACACCAAAGATAAATTTGTTTGAAGGAAATGTATAGGTATCCAATGGAGCTGCAACAAATAGAATCAAGATAAAAAAAAGTAGTTATATTTAACACCAATGGTAAATTTGTTTACGGAAATGTATAGAGCTTGGTTGATATGCAAGCTCAAACAAAAGTTTTTAGTGTTTAAGCATTGAAAATTGTAGCCAAAAAAAGAAAAGAAAGAAAAGTGTTTGACAGGAGTGTTTGATCGATAAGAGTGTTTGTGTCACATTTTTCAATTTAGGATGTTTAAACTTTGTTTTGAAAAACAAATACACACGGGTTCTAACATAAAGACATACTACAACTATGGTAATTTTTGAGAATACATTCAGAGTAGTTTTTAGTTTTTGAGTAACATTGCTTAATAACATTGTTGTAAATATTTTAAAAATCATGAGACCTATTGATAAGACTACAAACATACTTTTTTCTTTTCTCTAACCTGCATGGCTCTTTTTTTTTTTTTTTCTTAAAAATTATGGGACCTACTAATCATTACCCACTTTAAAAAACAATACACACTCATACCAAATATACGATTATATATATATATATATATATATTTGTTCATATTTTAAAATATGTTATCTGAAATATGGGATCAAACACATTTTTTGCATTAGAGATACTCTAAATGTGTTTTTACAAAACCTTTTATACTACAGTTTTCACATCATTTTGAACAATAATTCTTGAGCCCCACTGCCAAATAGGTCCATAGGTATTTTTTTTTAAGAAGAAAATGTATAGGTATTTAGCATATTAAAATCCTTTGGAGTTCTTAGGATAACATATGTACTTTATAAAATCTTATCTAATCAATTGGAGTTCTTAGAATAACACATGTACTTTATAAAATCTTATCTATTTGTTTTTTGCCATATGATCAATAATTTAAATAGATACAAAGCCTTTGGTTAAATAGTACTTAAGTTATAAAATCTAATCCTTTTATTTTAAAAAAGATGGATAAAATTGTAAGAGTTCCATAGTGGAGTTACCCTAAAACCTCTAATAAAGGATTTTAATTTTGTAATTATGTACGCAATAATTAGAAGTCTACAAAAACTTGGTAAAAACCATAGTTAGTAAGGAATGTGGGAGCTAGCAGGGAGCGTATTATTTTTTTGTACTTTAAAAGTACCTAATAATTAGACAATAAATTACTAATATATTTAGAGTAATTTAGGAAATCTAAAAGAGTTCAGCTGGTTTCTTAGATTACCTCTGGGATGTATATTTGGCCGACGGATTTGTATAATTTTAATGACCATTAATTAAAAAACACAAAATTTCCCTTTTATCATATATGTGTTACATCGTAGAGAATACAATGCAAACTTGTATTATAAGCCATCAAAAAGTAGTACTAATATTAGGCATGCGTAACTGTATTGTGAATGCAATACAAATAATAATAATACCATACAAACAACCAATCAGTCATACCTGATTTTCCTTGGCTTGTTATCAACAGCGGTAGCAATAAGGCAGCCATAACAGGTTTCTTACTTAAGGCCATGGTGGAAAAGGAGAATTGGTAACAGATTTTCATTTAAGATGTCTCCTTTTTTTTTTTTTTTGAGGAAACAATTAAGATCTCTTTGGGTTACTATCTATACCCTATTCCTGTCTATACATAATATATAGTTGTATGGAATTTGATAATTATGGAAATTATTAACAATTGATTTTTTACTTAAATTTTGATAGGATTATAATGGAAAGTTTAAATATAGAATAAAATAGAATTGGGATAAAACAAAATATAAAATAGAATTGAAGAATAATTAAAATATAAATATTAGAACAATGACGTGTAAAATTGTAAAGTCTTAAAAGCTTATATAACAAAATATTATAATGTCAACCTAAAAATCAAACGTCTATAGTTTTATATTATAACAATTTGAAAGTAAAAATCAATAATTGGATAATATTTACTGATGATGCTCCTTGCGAATCAGTAGGCTGGATGCTTGGACTCTAAGGATCTGAAAGGCCTGCAAGAAAAATGATGAATCAAAGGAGACCAGGGTTGGCCGGTCTAAGACCCTCCGATGGTGAAGTTAGTTTTCCTTCTCAAAATGAAGAAACTTCCGATTCTATTAAGAATGTCTAGAGAGAGTCAGACTTACCTCCTGTGTTGGAGAGAGGATGCTTATATAGGGCCGAAGCGACGGTTATTATCTAGCAACCGCTCCCTCATTTGTGGAAGTTAGGAGATAACCGTTATAGGAAGTTTGAAAATAACTTCTCTCTTATAATCATTCCACGTAGCGTGTATTTCTTAACTGTGTAGCAGATCTGTTGAGGCTCGTCCATCCTTGGACGAGTGCTGCTGTGAGAACTTTGGACGAGGCTTTGAATCCTTAGATCTAAATTGAATGGAGAACGGTTTATATGTATGATTGTAGTGTGGGATTGTCGAGTTGGTCTTGTGGGTGTGCTTTGACCTTTTCTAGACGACAGTGCAAGGACGAGTGGATCAATGCCCTGGACGAGTTCGTCTCTAGACGAGCTCGTCCTTGTGGATGACGTATAAAGACGAGTCATGCTAGGTACCATCATTTACAATTTTTCAATATTAATAATAGTTTTTTTTTTGGTCTGAATATGAAATTTGATAATTATGATAGTCATTAATAAGATATGATGGTAGTTATTCAAAATTTTTTTATATTAATTTTGAAAAAAATATAATGGGAGGTTTAAATATAGAATAGGAATTAAACTCAATTAAAACATTCTATTAGAAATGTAACATGAAAAATTGTGATGCTTCAAAAGTTTATACGACAAAAATATTATAATGTCAACTAAAAATCATCTACAATTTAATTTGAAAGATAAAAATGATAATTGGATAATATTTACAATTTTTCAATGTTAACAATATACAATTGTCTTAACTTCCCATATTTTGTTTCATGTGAGATATATTTGTGTGGGGGCAAAAATATCAACAGAGGAGATGGGCCTGGGTGTGGAGCCCAAATAACGAGAATCATAGGCCCGTGT
Organism: Lithocarpus polystachyus; assembly: GCA_033629205.1. Taxonomy (NCBI): domain Eukaryota; kingdom Viridiplantae; phylum Streptophyta; class Magnoliopsida; order Fagales; family Fagaceae; genus Lithocarpus; species Lithocarpus polystachyus. The sequence goes on along the minus strand of CM066162.1, from coordinate 5,430,211 downwards.
GTTGGATCAAGATTGCGCGCCGAGGACCATGGCCCAGCCGAGGACCACCTAGTCCGATCTATAATGACCGAGATAAACGGAGGGGAATCTGAACAAGACTTGGGGGAGATCGACCATCCGTCCGAGAACATTAACACCTCGGACGGTCGAGGTAGAGATAAACTTTGGAAACCGGCCGGCCAGAGAAGTGCCCTAGGGGTCTCCACTGGCTTTGTCAAACGTGGTAGATCCACGCATCCAGAAAATATCCCAAAATATCAAGCAGAAAGGTTGCCAACCCCGCATTGAATGCTCCACAGCTAATCTTCTGGCCGCATTTATGTGGAGAAGACATCTGAACAGTAGGAGAGTACCCCGTTACTTCTACGAAGCAACTTCTGGAAAAAACTGGGGGACAAGTGTCCAAAGAGGAAGTAAACAATCCACACGTGGAGGGCTAAGAAAGGAGGGGAGGAAGTATAAAAGAGGAGGAAAAAGGAAAAAAAAGGGGGATCTTTGGAAAAAGAGGAGAGAAAAAAGGAGAGAGAAAAAAGAAAAGACTAGCCTCGGACGTAGAACGAAGAAAAGATTGCAAGTGTAAAATAGAAGGGAACGAGGGTGTAGGAACGAGTCCCAACCATTTTGAGGATCTGAGTTATTCTTAATCCAGTCCTTCTCAACCTACTCTCTACAAATTCATTGCTTAGGGGCCCTTTTGGGCTAATCCATCCATCGTTGGGCCGGTAACTCAAAATTGTGTCCCTACAATTGGCGCCGTCTGTGGGAAGGGCTATTGGTCTAGAATAGTTAGGTTCTTTAACATGGCTGGCTTAGGTCCGCACCATCAAGAATCGTTGGGATCTCAAAGGGAGGAGCACTTTCAGGAAGGCCAGGAAGGAAGCATGCATACCACCTGTGAGGGTCAGTCTAGGGGCGATAGCCATATCTCGCAGGACAACCGTGCCAAAGCCATGCAGAAGGAGATTGATCATTTGAAGAGGAAGTTGCGACGGGAGCGAAGGAAGAGAAGCCCTTCAGGTTCTGATCCTTCCTCCGATGACGAGGGTGATGACAATTACAGGCACCGGTCACGTACGCCCCCGAGCGAGACTTTCTCCTACGAGGAGGACAATCGCCGAGAACGCAAGGGCGGAGGCGCGTCCTCTAGGGGATTGGGAAACGATGCCATGAGCAAGGCCCTCGATCGGATATCCAAATCACCCTTCACACGCCAGGTTGATACAGGGCGACTCCCCAAGCGGTTCACCCAACCAACGTTCACCCTCTATAATGGCCGTACCGATCCAGTTGAGCATGTTAGCTACTTTAATCAGAAGATGGCGGTATACTCTCATAACGAGACCTTAATGTGTAAGGTGTTCCCGTCCAGTTTGGGTCCTGTGGCGATGAGATGGTTTGACGGCCTCAGAACGGGCTCCATCAACTCTTTCCAAGAGCTCACTCAAGCTTTTGGATCCCGCTTCATCACGAACAGTAGGGTTCCTCGGCCTCTGGATGCTTTGCTGTCTTTATCCATGAGAGAGGGAGAAACCCTGAGAACTTATTCGGATCGGTACTGGGAGATGTTCAACGAGATCGAGGGTGACTTCGACGATGTGGCCGTCAGAACTTTTAAGGTCGGTCTGCCAGTCGACCATGGTTTACGCAGGTCCCTGACAGGAAAGCCAGTGGTCAGTGTTCGCCAGCTCATGGATCGCATTGACAAGTATAATAGGGTCGAGGAAGATCAGTTGCAGGAGAAAGGGAAGGGTAAGGTTATCCCTCAGGAGAGAAGGGATTTCAGGTCGGATCGTTACGGCAATAACCGACCTCGGCGAGAATTTGGAGGAGAAGCTGGGTCTAGATCTACCCAAACAGTTAACACTGTGTTCCGAGAACCGGTACACCGGATCTTGGAGAAGATTAAGAACGAGCCATACTTCAGATGGCCGAACAAGATGAGCAGAGACATCTCGAAACGTAACCAGAGCCTGCATTGTCAGTATCATAGAGAGCCCGGGCATACGACCGAGGATTGCAGGACTCTATGGAGCCATTTGCAACAACTGATCCGAGAGGGCAGGTTGAAACAATTCCTATTGCAGCCTAACGAACAGGGAAGCCAGACCGGCGTAGGGGTTCCAGGTAATAATTCCTCTAGACCTCCCTTAGGAACAATCAATGTCATTCTCACCGCACCAGGCAGGACGGGGTCATGCCCCTCCAGGATAATGACGGTGGCTGGAGTGTATCCTGGGGATCCTGGGCAGGAGCCAAAGAGGGCCAGACTCAACCCCCAACCCATGCTGAGCTTCTCGGACGAGGACAAGGCCGGGACCATACAGCCCCACGATGATGCACTGGTGATAACTCTTAGGATAGGGGGCTATGATGTGAAGAGAGTACTGGTAGATCAAGGCAGTGGGGCTGAAATTATGTACCCAGACCTGTATAGGGGCCTCAATCTCAAGCAGGAGGATCTGACTAGCTATGACTCGCCTTTGGTCGGTTTCGATGGGAGAGTAGTTGCTCTGAGGGGACAGATCAGATTGCCTGTTCAGGCTGGCTCAGAGGTGGTGGAGGTGGACTTTATCGTGGTGGATGCCTTCTCACCATATACAGCTATCATGGCGCGACCTTGGCTCCACGCCCTCGGGGCAGTTTCATCTACCCTTCACCTAAAAATCAAATACCCATCTGGGGACCAAGTTGAGGAATTGCTCGGGAGTCAGGCCGTGGCCAGGCAGTGTCTGGTATCGGCCATTATGCACCAACCAGCATCAGGGTCCTCGGACCGGGCCAGCAAGGATCCCTAGCAATTAAAGTCAACGGTCCCGATATCTGACATAGGGGCCGAGGAGGCGAAATGTGAGGATCTGGTGAGAGTTCTTATTGATGGGGACTCGGAGAAATTTTTTCAAATCGGCGCCCAGCTCCCTATTCAAGATAGGGAGAAGCTATTGCATTTCCTGATGCGCAACATCGACGTATTTGCTTGGAATGCTTATGAGGCTCCGGGAGTGGATCCAAATTTCATCTGCCATCATCTAAACGTAAGTCCGTCTGCTCTTCCTAAAAAACAACCTCCTCGGCGATCCTCAAGGGAACATTCTGATGCTGTTAGGGAGGAGGTGGATAAGCTAAAACAGGCTGGGGCTATCAAAGAAGTGTTCTACCCCGACTGGTTGGCTAATACCGTGGTAGTGAAGAAAAAGAATGGCAAATGGCGGGTTTGCGTGGATTATTCGGATCTAAACAAAGCTTGCCCAAAGGATCCTTTCCCTATGCCCAGAATTGATCAACTGGTGGACGCAACTGTGGGGCATCCCTGGATGAGTTTCTTGGATGCCTTCCAAGGATACCATCAGATACCCCTAGCCAGGGAAGACCAGGAGAAGACGGCTTTTGTCACGCCGATTGGCAACTATCATTACAAAGTGATGCCATTCGGACTTAAAAATGCGGGGTCCACGTATCAGAGGATGATGACCCGAATGTTCGAACCTCAGCTGGGTAAAAATATCGAAATCTACATCGATGATATGGTAGTCAAGAGCAGACAAGAGTCCGACCACATCGCCGACCTTGAATGCATTTTTGAAATCCTGAGAAGACACAAATTGCGGCTCAACGCCTCTAAATGTTCTTTCGGGGTAGGCTCGGGGAAGTTCCTAGGCTACATGGTCACTCACCGTGGAATTGAGGTGAACCCAAACCAGATCCGGGCCATTAATATCTTACAACCACCTCGGAATCCCAAAGAGGTGCAGAGACTGACCGGAATGATCGCTGCCCTCAATCGCTTTATAGCCCGGTCCGCTGACAGATGCAGACCCTTTTATCTTCTGTTGAATAAGTGGAAGGACTTTGAGTGGACTGAGGAATGTGCTTTAGCCTTCCAGCAATTGAAAGATTATCTGTCTCGGCCACCGATAATGTCCAGACCGGACGTGGACTAGGTCTTATTTGTTTACATCGCGGTGACCGTTTATGCGGTAAGCTTGGTATTATTAAGGGATGACAATGGGGTGCAGAGACCCGTGTACTATATTAGCAAGTCTCTCCATGAGGCCGAGGTCAGATACTTGCCGTTGGAGAAGGCCGTCCTAGCCGTGGTGCATGCCACACGCAAATTGCCGCATTATTTTCAGGCGCATACGGTTGTTGTCTTGACCCAATTGCCACTCAAGGCCTTGCTTCGAAGCGCCGATTATACAGGAAGAATTGCGAAGTGGGGGACTAAGCTGGGGGCCTATGACATCAAGTACATGCCCCGCACTTCCGTGAAAGGCCAGGTCATCGCCGACCTTCTGGCCGAGTTTGCTGAGACCCCATTAGAAGATGATGAAAGTAAACATCGCATGGATGAAAATTCAGTTGGAGTGACCTCCATAGAGCGGACGTCACCATGGAGGCTATATGTTGATGGCGCATCGAATCATAAAGGATCAGGAGTGGGGCTGGTTCTAATCTCGCCCGAGAATATCACGATCGAAAAGTCGTTAAGACTTGGTTTCTCTGCAACGAATAATGAGACAGAGTATGAGGCCCTGTTAGTTGGGATGGCCATGATCCAGCGAATGGGAGGAAAGGATGTAAACATATTCTCGGACTCCAGATTGGTGGTAGGCCAAGTCAGAGGGGAACTAGAAGCCAGGGACCCAAGAATGCAAGAATATCTTAACCAGGTTAAACACTTACAATCTGGTTTCAAGTCTTTCAACTTGATGCAGATCCCCAGAAGCAGAAACGCACATGCCGATTCCCTTGCGACGTTAGCAACATCCTCGGCGCAAGACTTGCCGAGGGTCATTCTTGTGGAGGATCTCTTACAACCCCGCCGGTTGGGGAAGGTGGTGTCAGCTATTCACCAGGCAGTAGCGGCCCCCAGTTGGATGGACCCCATCGTGCATTTTCTCAAAGATGACTTGTTGCCTAAAACGAAGTTGGAGGCTGATAAGATACGGAGAAAGGCACCTCGGTTCTGGCTGTCCGAGGATCTGAAACTCTACAAAAGATCCTTCTTTGGACCATACTTATTATGTGTGCATCCCGAGGCCGTTGAGGTTCTCCTGGAGGAACTTCATGAAGGAATCTGTGGGAGTCATACGGGGGGTAGATCTCTATCCCATCGAGCCCTCACGCAGGGGTATTGGTGGCCCAACATGCATAGGGAAGCGCAGGAATATGTGAGGAAGTGCGATCAATGCCAAAGGTTCGCCCCGAGCATACATCAACCGACAGGAGAGCTTAATCCCTTATCCAGTCCGTGGCCTTTTGCCCAATGGGGCTTGGATATTGTTGGACCTTTCCCCAGGGCAGCGGGGAACAAAAAATACCTAGTCGTCGGCACAGATTACTTTACTAAATGGGTCGAAGCAGAGCCATTGGCCAATATCCGAGATGCCGACATGAAAAGGTTCATTTGGAAGAATATCATCACCCGGTTCGGAGTCCCGCACACACTCGTCTCCGACAACGGACTTCAGTTCGACAGCAAGTCTTTCCGAAGATACTGCTGCCAACTAGGAATAACGAATCGGTACTCCACCCCAGCCTATCCTCAAGGGAATGCACAAGCCGAGGCCACGAACAAAGTTATTGTAAATGGACTAAAGAAGAGGCTGGACGATTCCAAGGCCAAATGGGTCGAAGAACTACCACATGTACTGTGGACCTATAGGACCACTCCTCGGAAATCTACTGGCGAAACTCCTTTTTCATTGACTTATGGAGCCGAAGCAGTCATTCCGTTGGAGACGGGTTTCCCTACACTAAGGACTAGCTCCTTCACTCCGGATAGCAACGACAATCTACTTGAGAAAAGTCTTGATCTAATTGATGAGAGAAGAGAATGCGCCATGGTCCGGTTGGCCTTTTACCAGCATAGGCTCAAGCGAGGATACGACGCAAATGTAAAATCAAGGCCTTTAGCTGAAGGGGATCTGGTATTGAGGAAAGTCGTCGGCTTGGCAAAGAACCCCTCTTGGGGAAAGCTGGGACCAAACTGGGAGGGGCCGTACCAAATCACATCCGTAGCCGGGATAGGAGCGTACTACCTGCAGGATTTAGAAAACAAAACAGTGTTGCATCCCTGGAATGTAAACAACCTGAAAAGGTACTACTATTAATAAAAGTGCCCTTTATCTTTTACTCAATCATATTTTGTACGATTCTCGGTTACGCTTATCACGTGTCTGAGTATTAAACTGATTCAAGCTATGCCTGGTTCCTCGGACCACCTGCCTTGAAGAAATTAATACTGTTATTCATAAATTCTAAGTATTAAACTGATTCAAGCTATGCCTGGTTCCTCGGACCACCTGCCTTGAAGAAATTAATACTGTTATTCATAAATTCTAAGTATTAAACTGATTCAAGCTATGCCTGGTTCCTCGGACCACCTGCCTTGAAGAAATTAATACTGTTATTCATAAATTCTAAGTATTAAACTGATTCAAGTTATGCCAGGTTCCTCGGACCACCTGCCTTGAAGAAATTAATACTGTTATTCGTTAATTCTAAGTATGAAACTGATTCAAGCTATGCCTGGTTCCTCGGACCACCTGCCTTGAAGAAATTAATACTGTTATTCATAAATTCTAAGTATTAAACTGATTCAAGCTATGCCTGGTTCCTCGGACCACCTACCTTGAAGAAATTAATACTGTTATTCATTAATTCTAAGTATTAAACTGATTCAAGCTATGCCTGGTTCCTCGGACCACCTGCCTTGAAGAAATTAATACTGTTATTCATAAATTCTAAGTATTAAACTGATTCAAGCTATGCCTGGTTCCTCGGACCACCTGCCTTGAAGAAATTAATACTGTTATTCATAAATTCTAAGTATTAAACTGATTCAAGCTATGCCTGGTTCCTCGGACCACCTGCCTTGAAGAAATTAATACTGTTATTCATTAATTCTAAGTATTAAACTGATTCAAGCTATGCCTGGTTCCTCGGACCATCTGCATTGGAAAAATTAATATGATTCATTTCTTTTCTATGCATTAAACAGAACCAAGCTACCCTCGATTTCTCGGATAATCTATCCCCCTTTGATTAAGAAAAAAGGGAGAAGGGGGTAATTTTCTTCAGTGTAGCATTTAATCTGCTCGGGCACGAAATAATTTTAAACCTTTGCTCGGCTCCTAAGTTGCTAACTCGAACCAAGTGTAAAGGCAAAACTCTAGGCTGACACGCTCACGAGATGCCTAAACACTCAGAAGTGGCTATCTCAACACAAAGAACTATCTTCTGTCCCAGCATAAACTCCTAAGAACCGCTTGGGATATGATTTTTAGTCACTCTTTAGAAAAACCGTATGTAAAAGCAGAAATAAATCTAATTGACAATGATAGTCGTAAACAACAATGATAATAGATAACACATTAAAATCAATACATTATTGCATTTGTGAAACACCATGGAATCAGGCAATTTACTTGCACCTTTCATTAATGTAAACTGGATACAAAGTAGTGAAAGTACAATAAAAAAAAAAAAGGGAAACAGAAACAACAAATGCTAAAAGGAAGCACTACTCAAAAAATCCCATAAGGGCCTATTTTTTCTTCAACAGTATCTTCCCGGCTGGGGGGGCCTTGGTTTGCTCTACGGCACCCACGTGAATGCTTGGATCCGACCCTTTAGGGTCACCCGGAGGAGGAATGGGGAGACTGGCTAGCACAAGCTCCATCCTGGGTGCCTCTTTCTTCTCGGCGGGCTCCTCGACGGCAACAGGTGGCTGAGAGGCATCAGGGGCAGCCTCCTTACACGCTTCGGTCTCCTTAACTGGGATCTCGGGAGCGGAGAGTGGAAGAGGAGCCGCGCCCGAACCATTCCCCAACTGCCCGATCACATCGGCTGGAAGGCCTGTAGGCTGACCAACAGAGGAATCAACTCGGATGGCTGGGGGATAGTAGATGCTTTCTACTTTCCTCAGTATGGATAAAGCCTCGACCCCGGCTTGGTTGAGGGCTTCGATCCATATTTCGGAACAGTATTTCCTACACACCCCTGAGACCTCCGCCCTAAGGGCATCCTCGGTCTCAGCCACGCCGATGTCGTATCCCCTCTGCTCGGCCTCATCTCTCTCTCTTTCGGCATCCTCCTTTGCCTTCATCATTTCATCCTTCGTCTTCTCGGCCAGCTCCTTGGCCCTCTGGACCTCTTCCAATTTCTTCTGAAGTGCGATGACTTGTTGCTTGGAAGAGGCCAGCTGGTCCTCGGCACCTTTGAGAAGTACCCTCTGGCTCTCGGCCTGCCTCTCAGTGTTGTCCAGAGCGGCCAGGGCACTCCTTTTCCCTCTTTCTTCTTCGGCCAGTTTGACCCTCAGTTCTTGGAGGCTCTTCTCAGCTACCCGGAAAGTCTCCACCGCGGAGATCCTCCTCGCCTCCTCCTCCTTAGCCTGGCGATGGGAGATCCTCACCATTTCCTCTGCACAGAAGGTGGCTTGAACCGCCTGTATAAGCATGTGCAAATATAGATAGTAAAAAACAACATAGATTGGATGAATGAAAAAGATAGATAAATATGTATTAAGTACAAGAAAGTGAATAACTTACCTTCGCCAGGTCCCTCTTGAGGCCTACAAAGATCTCATGCTGCCTCATCATTCTGAGGTCAGCCATATCCTTGGGAAGGAGCAAGGACTGCTCCACCGCATCCGCCACGTAGCCGGCCCTCCCATCCTGGGAGTCCCGAATGGAGGCTTCCTCGGTCAGAAGGGCCCCATCTAGTTCCAGACGTGGAGCCCAGATCGGTGCTGCAGGTCTGCGGTCACCTCGCCTCTCCATCTCTTGGATCGGCCTTGTTTGATGTTGTCTGGGATGCTTCCCTCCTCTAGTATTATCAATTTCTTGGGAAGGCTGTTGTCTCCCCGTTTCCACGACCTCCTTCCCCTTATCCTCCCTTTTTCGTTTGTGCTCGGGAGGATCAACCCGAGGCGGTGGGACGGGAAGGGGAGCCGGAGGTTTGGCCGCTGCTGACCTGCTCGGAATCTCTTTCCCGGGCTGAGATTCCAACAGCTCTTGTAAAGACGACCTGGGTTTCCTCTGAATTCCCATATCCTCGGAAATGGTAATCTCGGGAGACGAAGGTTGGTTGAAAGCCTCGAAGAGTTCGTCAGAATCTGACACCTCGACCAGCACTTTTTCCCTCTCACCCTCTTCCTCTTCCTCCTCCTTGATTTGAAATCGAGACGGAACGGTTATGGGCACCCCGTCAAGTATTGGGAACGTAGGTAGCTCGCCTGTTGGGGTAGAAGCACCCTCGGGAAGAAGGAATCCAGGCGCCGCTATGCTGATCCTATGGAGGCGAGGATCTTTGGCTCGTATCACGCACTTCGGTGCTTGAAAACTGTACGATATGGGTTTGTAGCCCAATATAATGTGCGCCGCTCTGAGTTGGCCGTCTGAATGCTGAAACACCTCGGCCTTGAGAATTTTGTCCAGACTCTCCTGGTTCACTAGTCCGAGCTGGGGTACAGCAGCGTGTTTATCTGCAAAATAAGAGGGAGAGTTAAAATCAAATTCAGTGTTACTAAACAGATAATCAAAACAAAACTTCCTATACTAAAACTCCACCTGGTTCCCCCTCCCTAGTCGGGCAATGCAAGCCGTCATGCCAATCGCCCGAGACAATCAGAAAATCCTTGTTAAGACCTTTGTTGGATTCGGGTAAACATTGGATTAGCCTAACTTCGGGGTGTCGCGACTTTAAATAATACCCCTGACCCCTAAGATGGTGGAGGTTATAAACCCAGTTGACATCGTGATGTGTCAACCCCAAACCTAACTTTTCGTTTAAAGCATCTACACAACCTAAAATTCTAAATACGTTAGGAGCACACTGGGTGGGAGCCAACCTATGAGTGCTAAGGTAATTTCTCATAACCTCACCCATGGGGATCTTCATCCCTCCTTCTATGAACGCGATCATAGGGATCACAACTTCCCCCTCTCGCCTCTGCGTGTGCCAATCGCCCTCCTCACAATACCTAATGTCTACTCCAGCAGGAATCTTATAATCGTTCTTAAACCTCGCAATCCCCTCTTCAGAATCTACTAACTCCTTAAATCTACCCATCTCCGAAGAATAGTAATAAACTCAGAATATTCAAGGCGGGGAGAAGAAGACGAGGTGAAAAAGGGGACGGAAAACCGATGAAAATATATACTAGAATATAAAAAGAGAAAGGATAAGGATGTAAAGACTTACAGAAATCTAAGGAAATCTCCTCGGACGGGCTTTGGTGTTTAGGATTGACACGGGTAACGAAACGGCTGATAGGATTCAATGAATGTGCTCTGGAGTTAAGCAAATGCGAAAATAAAGGGAAAAGAGATCGAATGAAAGAATATTTATATCAAAAAGACCATCTGGAGCGGTAAAAATCCCGCCCATGTCTTGGTTGAAATCCAGGCCGTCAAATTTGTATCGCACCGTTGAACGTGGGGAACATGGCGCAGCAAATATTTAATGAAGGAGCGCCTCGAGCGTCGCACCGTCAGAAACGCGCCCTTAGAAGTCAAACGGGCATCCCTACTAACCAAAGCGATCCGGAAGTTGGAAGACACGAGTAATGAGGCATCGAGATCCTCCTTTCTGTCCGAGAGCCCAAAAAGAAGCATCTCGAGGGGCTATTGTGGGGGCAAAAATATCAACAGAGGAGATGGGCCTGGGTGTGGAGCCCAAATAACGAGAATCATAGGCCCGTGTGTTGGATCAAGATTGCGCGCCGAGGACCATGGCCCAGCCGAGGACCACCTAGTCCGATCTATAATGACCGAGATAAACGGAGGGGAATCTGAACAAGACTTGGGGGAGATCGACCATCCGTCCGAGAACATTAACACCTCGGACGGTCGAGGTAGAGATAAACTTTGGAAACCGGCCGGCCAGAGAAGTGCCCTAGGGGTCTCCACTGGCTTTGTCAAACGTGGTAGATCCACGCATCCAGAAAATATCCCAAAATATCAAGCAGAAAGGCTGCCAACCCCGCATTGAATGCCCCACAGCTAATCTTCTGGCCGCATTTATGTGGAGAAGACATCTGAACAGTAGGAGAGTACCCCGTTGCTTCTACGAAGCAACTTCTGGAAAAAACTGGGGGACAAGTGTCCAAAGAGGAAGTAAACAATCCACACGTGGAGGGCTAAGAAAGGAGGGGAGGAAGTATAAAAGAGGAGGAAAAAGGAAAAAAAGGGGGATCTTTGGAAAAAGAGGAGAGAAAAAAGGAGAGAGAAAAAAGAAAAGACTAGCCTCGGACGTAGAACGAAGAAAAGATTGCAAGTGTAAAATAGAAGGGAACGAGGGTGTAGGAACGAGTCCCAACCATTTTGAGGATCTGAGTTATTCTTAATCCAGTCCTTCTCAACCTACTCTCTACAAATTCATTGCTTAGGGGCCCTTTTGGGCTAATCCATCCATCGTTGGGCCGGTAACTCAAAATTGTGTCCCTACAATTTGTTTTCCGGGATTTTTTTTTCTGGAAAACAACTTTATCTCTCACACGAAACTAAATAAGAAAAATAAATATATCTCACACAAAACTAAATAAGGGAAGTACATGCAGGCTAAATAAAGGAAATTAAAAGATATTTTTTCTATGATTTTTTTCTCCTTTTGATACTACCAAATAGAGAAAAATGTAAAAAATTATCTTCACATAAGGTTTTCATTGAAACAAACATAGCGCTACATAGTTTCTCAAAAAAAAAAAAAAAAAAAAAAAAACATAGCGCTACATATCTGCTTTGGTATCTTCACCTTATACTTTCTCTATCTATATAAAGTTACAAGTTTGTTAGAATTGAAAAGTTTATTAGGTTTCAAAAAAAAAAAAAAAAAAAGGTTTAAAGGGCCCTATAACCTAATATAAATGTATATATATGTATGTAAAACTCATTTCTAGAGATTTAAATCTAAGCCAATGTCCTCCTCACCTCACAAAAACTAGAACTTATGGTAGTTATCACTATTTTATTATTTTAATTATAACAAGATTATAATGGTGGGTTTACATATAGAATAAAACTTAAACTAAATATATAAATCAAAGGTAGCAGTGAGTCAAATTTAGTGGATTTTCGACGGAGCCCAACCTTAATAGTAAGGATTTGAAGTTTTTTAAATGGGTATGGGATAAGTCAAGTTCAAAATTTTGAATTCGCTAAGTGGGTCGTGTTGTTGGGGGCATGCTGACCAAATTTGGGAGGCTGCATTGGCATGGGCGAATCCCTCAACACGTTGGTTTATTGACAAAGGCTTGGTGCTGGGAAAGTTTCATGGGTTGCCAGAAGAGTAAAACTTGTGGTTGTGTACGTGCTATTACCACGTAGTTATTTTTTATTACAAATATAAACCTATTCTGTTGGGGGTGTCAACAGCAAGTGTGTATGGAAAAATTTAAGTGTTAGGCAAAGAAAAATAAGGGTACATTGTGTAGGATCATTGTATCTTTGGGTGGGTTAAGTGGTTGGCTGTGTCGACAATGGCAAATTTTATATGAGGCAAAGCCTTGGTATTCCTTTGTATTTGGAGATAATGTAATAAAAGGTTGAGAGTTTTCCCATACGCTTTGTGTGCTTGTATTGTGTGCTGGTCTAATTGACTAACACAAATTGTTTTGGGTTCCAAATGTGTCTAAGTGATGGATGTTGGCTGAGACTAAAAATGAGCTATTTAGTGCCATCACAAGGAAGAAAATTTGAAGCTAAGATCTGCCAATTTAACGAAGGGCTTGACAAGGAATCAATAATTACCTTGGAACAGAATGTAGCATAGCCTGACAAGAGTTCTCTTTGTGTTTATTACCGTGCGAATATGGTTAAAGATTAATTTGGTTAAAAAATAATATTTGGAAGAAATTGATATTTTTATTTTTTATTTTTTAAAAAAGGAAATAAAGAAAGAAAGTAGTATTTTATTAGTCATAATGTCATGCGTACCGCACAACCCCACTTTTTCATGAATGTGGCTACAATTTGAGTAAAAAGATAAATTTTAAGTTAAATTTCATGTTTGGTCCTCAATATTAATTTTACATTTATTTAAAATCCTCTTTATAAGTTATAACTTTTCTAAGAAAATTCTTAATGTTAGTTGATTGATAGTTGCTCTTTACATTAGAGTAAAACACCAATAAATTTATTTTTAGTATAGGCAAGATTTGAACTTTGGATATTTTATATAATAACAAAAAATATATTTATCAATTTAACTAACAGAAACCTATCAGAAATGGCTAAGAATGTCAGTGAAAAAAAATTTGTATTTATTTCACATAATACTATAAGAAAACCAAAGCATGATATCATCATATAGTGCATATAAGTTAAAACTTCTAGATTATTCCTGAATTTTGTTGAACAAAAGAATATTCAGCTTATCCTTTAAAATTTTTTTTTTTATGATCACAAATATAACATATTGGGAAGGATTATATATATCTTAGACGCTAGGAAGAAATGTGCATGCTAAAAGAGTTCTCTTGGTGAGTTATAGTGCAGATATTAAGGATGGAGACTATTTTGGTTAGAAAATAATATTGGAAAGACATTTCTAATGATATTACAAGTTCTATTATGATGTAGAGTCATAATGTCTTGCGGTCCGCACCACCACAGTTTTTTCATGAATGTGGCTATTGCCTACTGTTTGAGTAATATATATTCTTCTAAAAAAAAGTTTTAAATAATATTTTTGGTTTTCAACGTATGACCTTTGTTTCAAAATTGTACTTATGTTTTAAAATGTTTCTTCCAAGTACCATCTACTAGCCTATATACACATTGTTTGATATACTCGTATAATAGAATGACTACTTATGTGAAATAATGATTCGATTACTTAGTCGTATTTTTTATTACAAGTAAAAGTTGTTCCTTAAGGACATATACATTGTACTAAACATGCCTAAAGTGAAACTTCTTGGTACTTGGGCTGCTTGGTAGGTGAGAGAGACCGTAATGTTTCTCAGTTTCTACAGGGCCCTTTTGGTCTTCATCAAACAAAGCAAAAGTAAACAAATAAGCTTCTAAAGGTCTAGGTCCCTTTGCAGTCCCATTCTTCACATGACTAATCAAATTCTTGTAGTAAGTGCCTGCATTATCAACTGTTGCTACACCATCATTTCTATCTGATGGCCAACCACTCTCCGTTACAATAACAGTCAAATTGGCTCCACCAATCTTCTCAAGAGCAGAACAGAGAACATCGACAATTGCATCAAAGAGATTTTGATACCCTAAGTTACCATCTTGTTCTACAACCCCTGGTGAAGTAAATAAGGCATATTTAATGTCTGTTGGGTCACCTCTATAGGCAAAATATGGGTACACATTCGCAAAAAGTGGTGCATTAGCGTTTACTAGGATGCTAACGATTCTCTTCATGTATGAACTTGCACTATCAGTAAGGGTAATTCTAACGTACCCCTCCTTTTTTTAGGGGGTACGGTACCTACTAGTACGCAACTTGCTATATTAGGTTACTAAATTTTTACATTTGACGATTTCATCTTCACATTATATAGTTCCAACGTCGCACATGACAGTTCTTTTGTCACATTTGATGGTTTCCTTATTATTTCTCATATCTGACCGTTACATCCTCACATTGTGTAGTTCTAACAACACATGTGACATTTCTTTTATCACATTTAAGGGTTTTCTTATTTTTTTTCACATTTGACGGTTTCATTCTCGTATTGTACAGTTCTAACATCACATTGACAGCACTTTTGTCACATTTGTTGGTTCTCTTATTCTTTTCTCACATTTGACGCTTCCATCCTCATATTGTGCAGTTTCAACATTACATGTGACGGTTCTTTTGTCACGTTTGGTGGTTCCCTTATTTTTTTCTCACATTTGACGGTTTCAGCCTCACATTGTGAAGTACCAATATCACATGTAACTGTACTTTTGTCACATTCAGTGGTTCATTTATTTATTTTTCTTACATTTGATGGTTCTTTCCTCACATTGTGCATTTCCAATATCACATGTGACTATTTTTTTTTGTCACATTTGGTGGTTCATTTATTTTTTTTCTCACAAATGATGGTTCCATTGTCACATTCAGCGGTAACAATATAACATTTGACAGTACTTTTGTCACATTTAGCCTTGGTTTGGATAGAGCGTTTCTCGCGGCACGTTTCTTGCGTCTGCGTTTTCTCCTCTTTTTTTTTTTTTTGGCAAGCGTTTCAGCCAATGTTCTGCTACAGTGTGGCTACTGTTCATGAACAGTAGCCGCACTTTTTGACTTTTTAAGCCACAGCGGGTCCCACAAATTTCACTTTTTTACAACTTTTTCATTAAAAATGGGTCCTACGGTACTATTCACACATTTAAAAATTATTTTGCTACAGTGTTTTCAGTTTTCAACTACATCCAAACAGACCCTTAGTGGTTCCTTTTTTTTTTTTTTTTTTTTCCTCACATTTGATGGTTCCATTCTCACGTTGTGCAATACCAACATCATATGTGAGTGTACTCTTATCACACTCGGGGGTTCCTTTATTTTTTCTCACATTTAAAGTTCCATTGTCATGTCCGGTAGTACCAACATAACATTTGACAATACTTTTGTCACATTTGGTGGTTCTCTTTTTTTTTTTTTTTTTTTTTTTTTTTTTTTTCTTACATTTGACGATTCTATCCTCACATTGTGCAGTATCAACATCACATATGACAGTACTTTTTGTCACATTTGGTAGTTCTCTTATTTTTTTCTCACCTTTGACAGTTTCATTCTCATATTGTGCAGTACAAACATCACATGTAACTATATTTTTGTCACATTTGGTAGTTCTTTTATTTTTTTTTTTCACATTTGATGGTTCCAACCTTATATTGTGCAGTTCCAACATTAGATATGATTGTACTCTTGTCACATTCGGTGGTTCTTTTGTTTGTTTGTTTTTTTTTTTTTTTTTCTCACATTTGATAGTTTCATTGTTACATTAGGCAGTACTAATATCATATGTGACTATACTTTTGTCACATTTTGGTGGTTCCCTTGTTACATTGGGCGGTACTAACATTAAAACAGATCTTACTTTTGTCACATTTAGTGGCTCCCTTATTTTTTTTAGTCACATTTGACGATTCTAACATCACATTAAGCAGTAACAACATCACATTTGACAGTACTTTTGTCACATTTAGTAGTTCACTTATTTTTTTACTCATATTTGATAGTTTATCTTCACATTATATAGTACTAATACCACATATGACTGTACTTTTATCATATTCAGTGATATTCTAATTTTGTTTCTCACATTTGACAATTTCATGGTTATATTGGGCAGTACCAACATCACATATGATCGAACTTTTGTCATATTCGGTAGTTCCATTATTTGTTATTCACATTTGACAGTTCTATGATCACATTAGGTGGTATCAACATCACATATAACCCTACTTGTCACATTCGGTAGTTCTCTCTCTTTATTTTTTTTATTATTTTTTTTCTTCTCACATTTGACAATTTCATTATTCCATTAAGTAGTACCAACATCACCTTTGATTGAACTTTTGTCATATTTGATAGTTTCCTAATTTTTTTTTCACATTTTGATGGTTCCATCATCAAATTAGGCAGTACCAACATCACAATTGACTACACTTTTATTACAATAAGTGGTTTCTTTTTTCGTTTTTTCTTTTTTTGTCACAAAAAGTCTAATACAAAAATAGCCGACGCTTAAAAGCATATGAAATCTCCTGGCAATTGCATGTGTAGAACAGAAAGCATTCCTAGTTTTTTAAAAATAAGTATTCAGGTTGTTTTGTTTTTGGCTCTACCCCTTCGGTTTTTTATGATGTATTAGCTCTTGATCAAGTAAAGTTTTTGGTTTCTTGTATGTATGGTTTTGAAACCAAGACCAGATCGTACAGTCCGACTGAGAAAACCTCGAACCGGCCATTTTTGCAGTCTGTTTAACATGAAGAACCTTTCCAAGCAAAAAAAAGTAATGACCCGTACGGACTGCGGTTCGACCGCCCGATTCTGTGAACTGTGACCGGTTCAGGCAATTCACACAAGTCTAGTGTTTCAAGCCTTAAACGGCACCGTTCTGGACTCCATTCTCTGTTTTTTCCTATACGGTGTCATTTTGGGCTTTGGAATTGGATCACTCTCTCAAAAAAAAAAAAAAAAATAGAAACCCTCGCCGCACTCTCTCAATCATTCTCTAAGCTCTTGGCCTCTCTCTCACTCTCATTACATCTCTCATCTCTACCTCTCTCCGTCGTCGCCATCGGCCACCACATTCTCAGCCCAAAACGCAACTCTCCTCACTCTCTGAGCTCTCTGCCTCTCTCTCACTCTCATTACATCTCTGCCTCTCTCCCTCGTTGCCGTCGGCCACCGCACTCTCATACCTGAAAGTTGATCAGGTAAAATAATCTGTGAACATCAATCTTTTACTTGTGAAAGTTGTGATTTATTCTTGTTTTTTTTTTCTTGCTGAATCTGTGAACATCAAAAGTACATAAGTTTGGTAATTTAAAAATGTTATAGATTCACAAAATTTGCCTTTGAATTTAGTGTAAGATATTTGCGATATTTGCTACTGATGGTCATCAATTCATTTCCGTAGACTTGCATTGAGTGTAATTTACGAGATCAATTATACTATGTGATAATTGCATGTGAGAGTATATATATGTTTGTGTTTGTGAATATATATATATATATATATATATAGCTATATGTGGACTGTAAACTGTGTATTTGGATATTTGGGGTGATGGGTCTGTTGTAAACAATTGGTGAATTTCAAAAATTGTATGAAGTTGTGAATTTGTGATTCTTTGACTCTATGACTCTGTGTATATGGGTGTGTACATTAATGATTTATGATCATAATAATTCTGTTTGAAATTTGAACTTTGAAATTCTATTTTATATTTTAGAGATAATTTCTATGTCTTTTTGTAAGATAGTGTGTAACTTGGAGTTTGAAGATCTATTTTGTTTTTTAGAAATCAATTTTATGTATTTTTGTAAGAAACAATGTGTAACTTGGAGGCTTGTTCATGCATTTTTACTTTGTACTTTTATGGATTGATTGAGTACTTCATACTTATGTTTGCTAAGGATTTGACATTTCTTATTTGTCTTGTGAAAGTTATGATATAAAAAAATATTTGAAAGATAGATCTCTAAATGAATTAGACTATTTTAGTTAATTTTTCTATTTTTTATTAATTTAATATTTATATATATATAAATTAATTATTAAATTAATTATGACATCATCACGGTTCGACCCCGGTTCAACCTCAAAAACCTTGAACCTCTCCCTTTTACGGTTCAATGAACGGTCTGGATTTCAAAACCATTGTAGTTTTTGGTTCCTTTGTTAATAAAATTTGTTGATTTAAAAAAAAAAAAGAAGAACAAACGGCTTTCCAAACCATCTAATGTATTAGCTGCTAGAAGACTGGTATTAATAGCTCTAATTGTGGACTTTAATAAAATTAAACACAAAGTATAGATACAAATTGACTAGCATAACAAACAAAAAAAGCCCCAAAACAACGTACACTGTTTATAGGTGAAGATGTCTTCTTTTTTAAACAATCTTCTATGTGTATTCATCTTCATTTGAAATTAGGTAGCTTGATTCTCAAAAAAAAGAAAAAAGAAAAAGAAAAAGAAATTAGGTAGCCTGAGTTTTGTAAATTTTGACACAAGGGTTGTCATTAATAAGCGGGGATTTGAATTGTACATACTACTAAGTCATGAAATAGGGTGTTTTCAGCTCAATTTTTTGGTTTTTTGTTTTTAATTAAAAGGAGAAATGAAATATGGATGGTAAGAATCTATTTTTAAAGAGCTACCAAACAAGACCTTGGAAGTTGCATTCTTCTGCCTTGAAAGCTGTGATAAAACTTATAATTAGAGATACCAAGAACTGCCTAACCAAATTCGAAAGTATTCTAATCACTTAACAATACTATAAAATTTTCACCTTTTTTTTCTTTTACCAAATTATAGAAATGTTAGCTCCAAATCCTCCATTACTATTAAACCAAGTATTTAGATGAACTAAACAAACAAACAACAAGGCAGCAGACGAACTAAACAAACAAAAGAATAGTAACCCTGTTGGGCTTTGTGGAGACTAGTTTACATTTGATCCGGTTGATGACCCAACCCGACCCGAATAATGTTGCGTGGTTTTTAATGGGAGATTTTCTGAGGCTTAGTCTATGGAGCGGAGGCTTGGGCCGTTTTTGTAGCTCCTGTGCGCAGGATATAAAAACCGTTTTTTTTTTTTGGTGATTAGGGTTTTGTCTGGTTGTAGTTTTTGAGAGAGTAAAAAAACATTGTAGCCGCACTCTATATTTTTCCCTGATAATAGTGAAATCCCTGCAACTCCGTGGACGTAGGCAAATTGCCGAACCACGTAAATATTGTCTTGTGCGTGTGATTGTTTTTCTTTGGCGTGTGTTTTCTCTATTTTTTGTTTCTCACAGGTTGGGAATTTCGGTGGAATTTCGGTTGAATTCCCTACAACTGGTATCAGAGCCTAGGGTTAGGTTTGAGTGGGAGCAATGGCAGAGGAAGCAGGAAAGGCTTCTGGAATAGAAAAGTTCGATGGCACAGACTTTGGATTTTGGAGGATGCAAATCGAGGATTATCTTTATGGGAGGAAGTTGCATCTGCCGCTT
The DNA here is from genome assembly GCA_033629205.1 of Lithocarpus polystachyus. Lineage (NCBI taxonomy): Eukaryota > Viridiplantae > Streptophyta > Magnoliopsida > Fagales > Fagaceae > Lithocarpus > Lithocarpus polystachyus. Next base: position 5,410,529 of record CM066162.1, on the reverse strand, counting down.
CTAGGGGCAAAACCTGAGACTATGAAGGCTGAGGAATGGGCTCTTCTTGACAGACAGGTACTGGGAATTATCAGGTTAACTCTGTCTAGGTCTGTTGCACACAATGTTGTAAAGGAGAAGACTACAGCAGATCTGATGAAGGCTCTGTCTGGTATGTATGAAAAGCCGTCAGCAAACAACAAGATGCATTTGATGAAGAAACTATTCAATCTGAAGATGGCAGAGAACGCATCAATAGCACAACATCTGAATGAATTTAACACTATTACAAATCAATTGTCGTCTGTAGAAATTGATTTTGATGATGAGATTCGTGCACTGATTGTTTTGGCTTCTTTGCTAAACAGTTGGGAGGCCATGAGGATGGCAGTAAGCAATTTTACAGGGAAGGAAAAGCTGAAGTACAATGACATACGAGATTTAATTCTGGCTGAGGAGATTCGCAGAAGAGATGCAGGTGAAACCTCAGGATCTGGTTCTACTCTAAACCTTGAGACAAGAGGTAGAGGTAATGACAGAAATTCAAATCGGGGCAGATCAAAATCCAAAAATTCTAATCGGAACAGAAGTAAATCTAGATCAGGCCAACAAGTACAATGCTGGAATTGTGGGAAAACAGGTCACTTTAAGAGGCAATGTAAAAGTCCTAAGAAGAAGAATGAGGATGATTTTGCTAATGCTGTAACAGAAGAGGTACAGGATGCATTACTTCTTGCAGTAGACAGTCCACTTGATGATTGGGTTTTAGATTCAGGAGCTTCATTTTATACCACTCCAAATCGAGAAATCATACAGAATTATGTTGCTTGTGATTTTGGCAAGGTGTATTTGGCTGATGGTGCAGCCTTGGATGTTGTGGGTATGGGAAACGTCCGTATATTGTTGCCCAATGGGTCTGTTTGGTTACTGGAGAAGGTTCGACACATTCCTGACCTAAGGAGGAATCTGATTTCTGTTGGACAACTTGATGATGAAGGGCATGCAATACTATTTGTTGGTGGTACTTGGAAGGTTACAAAGGGAGCCAGAGTATTGGCTCGTGGAAAGAAGACTGGTACTCTATATATGACCTCAAGTCCAAGAGACACAAATTGCAGTTGCTGAAGCAAGTACTGATACAAGCTTATGGCACCGCAGACTTGGTCACATGAGTGAGAAAGGGATGAAGATGCTGTTGTCAAAAGGGAAACTACCAGAATTGAAGTCCGTTTATTTTGACATATGTGAAAGTTGCATCTTGGGAAAGCAGAAAAGGGTGAGCTTCTTGAAATCTGGCAGGACACCGAAGGCTGAAAAATTGGAGTTAGTGCACACTGATTTGTGGGGGCCTTCACCGGTTGCATCCCTTGGAGGTTCAAGGTACTACATCACGTTCATTGATGACTCAAGCAGAAAGGTATGGGTTTATTTTCTGAAAAATAAATCTGATGTATTTGAAACTTTTAAGAAGTGGAAGGCCATGGTTGAGACAGAAACAGGTTTGAAAGTAAAATGTTTGAGGTCAAATAATGGAGGAGAGTACATAGATGGAGGGTTTAGTGAGTATTGTGCTGCACAAGGAATTAGGATGGAGAAGACCATTCCTGGGACACTACAGCAGAATGGTGTGGCTGAGCGCATGAACAGAACTCTCAATGAGCGTGCTAGGAGTATGAGGTTGCATGCTGGACTACCAAAAACTTTCTGGGCTGATGCTGTTAGCATTGCAGCTTACTTGATAAACCGAGGGCCATAAGTTCCCATGGAGTTCAGACTTCCTGAGGAGGTTTGGAGTGGTAAAGAGGTAAAGTTTTTACATTTAAAAGTTTTTGGTTGTGTTTCTTATGTTCATATTGATTCTGATGCTCGTAGTAAACTTGATGCAAAGTCTAAAATATGTTTTTCATTGGCTATGGTGATGAGAAATTTGGCTATAGGTTTTGGGATGAACAAAATAGGAAAATCATCAGAAGTAGAAATGTGATATTTAATGAACAGGTTATGTACAAGGACAGGTCAACTGTAGTGTCAGATGTTACAAAGATAGATCAAAAGAAATCTGAGTTTGTCAACTTAGATGAATTGATTGAGAATACTGTCCAGAAAAGGGGTGAAGAGGATAAGGAGAATGAAGATTCATAGGTAGATCAGAGTACACCTGTAGCTGAAGTCCGTAGATTTTCCAGGACTATTAGACCTCCACAGCGTTATTCACCCACCTTAAATTATCTCCTGTTGACTGATGGTGGTGAGTCAGAGTGTTATGAAGAAGCCTTGCAGGATGAAAATTCAAGCAAGTGGGAGTTAGCCATGATTAGGGAATCAGACATGGGAATTGACTGAATTGCCAGTAGGAAAGAAGGCTTTACACAAGAAGTGGGTATACAGAATAAAGAATGAGCATGATGGTAGCAAACGTTACAAGGCCAGATTAGTTGTTAAAGGGTTCCAGCAAAAGGAGGGCATTGACTACACAGAGATATTTTCTCCAGTTGTGAAGATGTCAACAATCAGATTGGTATTGGGAATGGTGGCTGCAAAAAATTTACATCTTGAGCAGTTAGATGTGAAGACGGCATTCCTTCATGGTGACTTGGAGGAAGACATTTACATGATTCAGCCTGAAGGGTTCATTGTTTAAGGACAAGAGAATCTAGTCTACAAACTGAGAAAAAGCTTGTATGGCCTAAAACAAGCTCCTAGGCAGTGGTACAAGAAATTTGACAGCTTTATGCACAAAATTAGATTCAAGAGATGTGAAGCTGACCATTGTTGCTATGTTAAGTTCTTTAACAATTCTTATATCGTTTTACTGTTGTATGTGGATGATATGTTCATTGCAGGGTCTAGCATTGAGGAGATTAACGATTTGAAGAAGCAATTGTCAAAACAGTTTGCAATGAAGGATTTGGGAGCTGCAAAGCAAATCCTTGGTATGAGAATCATTAGAGACAAGGCTAATGGTACATTGAAACTTTCACAGTCAGAGTATGTGAAGAAAGTTCTCAACAGGTTCAACATGAATGAAGCTAAAATAGTGAGCACACCCTTGGGTAGTCATTTCAAACTAAGCAAGGAACAGTCACCGAAGACAAAAGAAGAAAGGGACCATATGAGCAAGGTTCCTTATGCCTCAGCTATTGGCAGTTTGATGTATGCTATGGTGTGTACAAGGCCAGACATTGCACATGCAGTGGGAGTTGTGAGCAGATTCATGAGTAGGCTTGGAAAGCAACATTGGGAAGCAGTTAAGTGGATTCTGAGATATCTGAGGGGTTCATCAGATACATGTCTTTGCTACACAGGTGCAAGTTTGAAACTGCAGGGTTATGTAGATGTTGATTTTGCTGGTGATATTGATAGTAGAAAGAGTACTACTGGGTTTGTATTTACTTTGGGTGGTACAGCTATATCATGGGCTTCAAATCTACAAAAGATTGTTTCATTGTCTACTACAGAAGCTGAGTATGTTGCAGCAACAGAAGCTGGAAAGGAGATGATTTGGCTACATGGTTTCTTAGATGAATTGGGTAAGAAGCAGGAGATGGGTATTCTACACAGTGACAGTCAGAGTGCAATTTTTCTTGCTAAAAATTCGGCTTTTCATTCAAAGTCGAAGCACATACAGACGAAATACCACTTTATCCGTTACCTTGTTAAAGATAAGCTGGTAATACTTGAGAAGATCTGTGGATCTAAGAACCCAGCAGACATGTTGACTAAGGGTGTCACTATTGAGAAGCTGAAGCTGTGTGCAGCTTCAGTTGGCCTTCTAGCTTGAGGACAGGAGGATGAGTTGCAGGGATGAGGGATTGGCTTTTGGAAGACAGTGGTTGATGTTGGTGGTTGAACTAGTCTCCAAGTGGGAGATTTGTTGGGCTTTGTGGAGACTAGTTTACATTTGATCCGGTTGATGACCCAACCCGACCCGAATAATGTTGCGTGGTTTTTAATGGGAGATTTTCTGAGGCTTAGTCCATGGAGCGGAGGCTTGGGCCGTTTTTGTAGCTTCTGTGCGCAGGATATAAAAACCGTTTTTTTGGTGATTAGGGTTTTGTCTGGTTGTAGTTTTTGAGAGAGTAAAAAAACACTGTAGCCGCACTCTGTATTTTTCCCTAATAATAGTGAAATCCCTGCAACTCCGTGGACGTAGGCAAATTGCCGAACCACGTAAATATTGTCTTGTGCGTGTGATTGTTTTTCTTTGGCCTGTGTTTTCTCTATTTTTTGTTTCTCACAGGTTGGGAATTTCGGTTGAATTCCCTACAAACCCAACAGCTATAATACATGATCTATTATATAACAATTTTTGTAGTTTGGCACCAATAAAAATTTCAATCTTTCAATTCAGAGAGAAAGAAAAAAAAAAAAAAAAGAACTATGTACATCACCCACCAACTATTAATTGACTTATGAAGAACAACTCGACTCATTCTTCACTCGGACAAAACAACAAACACATAACATGTGTAATAGGAAAATCTTTGAATATACAGCCAAACCGCTGTTCCGTCTCCTTAGATAGAACAATAAGGTATTTCATATACTGAGTAACATGTTAGACAATTTGGAGAACAAGAATTGATACGTATACTGATCAAGGCCTTTAAAACAAAAAAAATTTATCATTTGTAGACATAATTTATGGCCCCCAAATTCTGGGTAAAATCCCACGGAGAGGATTTGAAATGACGTTCTTAAATTATGGCTTTAATAATTTAAACTTAAGGATCTAAAATCAATGACATCCAAACGCCAAAACCATATACTTGGGAGTTTAGTAGGGTTCCAAAATCATTCAAATCCAAGAAAAAAAAAAAAAACCACAAATGAAAAGAAAGAAGAAAATGAAGTTTGAAATTTAAACGGTCAAGATTAAAACCATTAGGAATTATGACATCAAGGACATAAGGAATTATGTTTATCTACACCTAAGTATTTGCAACTGCAGGATTAGTAGCAAGGCCTTGATCAAAGGTCATCATTAACAACTCCAACAATGACCTCTATGTTTGATCCTTTTAGGGCTTGGAGGGTTGCTTGATTTGTATAAAAAATCCTCATTTTCCCTATGCCGTTTGTGTTACACAGGGCTATTACTTCAATTGCAGGTGGTAAATCATCAGCAACTGTTCCATAAATTACACCTATCGATTGCCGAGCTGCACAATAGTACCAAGATAACAAGTTAATTAATACCGAAGATAAATTTTTTTAAGGAAGTGTATAGGTATTCAATGGAGCTACATCAAATAGAAACAGGATAACAAACAAGTTAATTAACACCGAAGGTAAATTTGTTTGATGGAAATCTATAGATACCCAATGGATTAACGTTATTTGGTGTTCTTAAGATAACTCATTTATATAATCTTATCTATTTGTTTTTTTTAGTCATATTATCAATAATTTAAAAAGATATCAAACTTCTGGCTACATATTACTAAAGTTGTAAAATCTAATCCTTTTATTTTAAAAAGCACGGATAAAATTGTAAGAGTTCCATGGTGGAGTTATCCTAAAAATCCTAATAAAAGATTATAATTAGTAAAAACCATAGTTAGTAATGTGTGAGACAAAATATGTATGATATAAAACATGTGTTTTATTCAGCTCAATTTTTTTTTTTTTTTTGGTGTGGTAAGAATATGACATAAAAAATGGAAATTAAAAAAAAAAAAATCCCCAATAGACATATGTGCAAGTATGTTATGAATTTAATTAAAAATTTCAGTAAAAAAAAATGATATATATGTTAAGTTATTCATTTTATTTTTTTTTCAATTTAGTAGCATACTTATATCATCCAGATGTAATTTTCTAAGATTTTATAAAAATTCAACTAATGAAGAATTTAATAAATTTAGTATATATTTGATTTTCTTAAAATTTTAGTTATGTTCTTAAAGAAAATATATACCGAGTGAACGAAGGAGATGATGTTTAATATATTAACTCTTTCATACACACACTTATAGAAAAAAAAGAGTATTTAGCATCTTTCATCTAATTTAATCTAATACTATATATATTAGCGAAAGCTAAGAGAAAGTTAACTCCTAGAATGTCTCCCACTAAGCCACCTAGGATAAATTCCCAACTTAAAAACATACACGAATTTAAAAACACAACCCTTACAGCCCAAAAACACGCTAAACGAATACCTAGGATAAATAGAATATATATAATAGCAGAAGTTGAGAAAAAGTTAACTCTTAGAATGTCTCGTATTAGGTCACCTAGGATAAATGCCCACCATAAAAAATAGACATGTATTTAAAAACACAACCTCAAATACTCACCTTATAAATAGACACGTTTTACACCCCAAAAACACGCTAAACAAAGAAAGGGACACCGTTTAAAGTTTGAGAAAATGTAATTTTAAGCATATGTATTATTGAATTGGGCTACTAAAATGTAATTGGAGTCATTTAAGAGAAGTATCTAAGCAAGCCCGTTTCATTGATTACCTCTAGGATGTGAATTGGCCTACTAATTTGTCTGATTATAAGGATAAAGTTTAGCTATAAACTTGGTTGTAGCCTAAGATTACAATTTCCACTTAAAAATTAACCTGATTACATATTGTAAAAATCTAAAAATTTAATTGTATGCTCTTTATGTTCTTAAAATACGTAAAATTTCATGCCTATTGGATTTTGTTTATTATTTGATCTATAAACTTATTGTTGATGCATAATTTTATACTGTAAAAATTTGAAATTTAAATATTTAATTAGTGACATAGGTATTAAATTATTATTTTTTGAAAATTTCGTAAACATAGAGGATATAAGACAAAAATATAATCTAACGGTGGATTTGTCAAAATTCACATCTAATAAAAAGACATTAATTGGAATTATAGTCTTAGGTTACAACCAAGTTTATTCCTAAACTTTGTCCTAATAATAATGACAATTAAAAAGAAAATTTTCCCTTTTATCATGTAAATTTTTTTTCCCATATGTTATATCACAATGAGTATAATGAAACGTACTATCCATCATATAAAAAAAAAAAAACCTATATTAGAATTTCATGTCACTTATTCTGAGCTAGGGCTTGATTTTTTAAACATTAACTTGATAATTGGCATTCTAAGCCATTAGAAAAAGTAGTACTAATACTAGATTAATTCTTAGATACTTTCGGAGCACGGTGAATGGTGCTCACTCCTCTCACATTTATAATTGGGTCCATTCATTGAATTTATGGTCGGATTCACCATGAATATGAGAAGAATGAGTACTATTTTACTATACTCTTGGAGTACTTAAAATTTTTTAATAATATCAAGCATGCTTAGTTATGTATTATGAATTTCATACAAGTAAGAACACCATATATATGATATAACAAACAAATAAAACGACCAATCTATCATACTTGATTTTCCTTGACTTGTTATCAATAGCTTTAGTAATAAGGCGGTCATAACAAGTTTCTTACTTAAAGCCATGGTAGAAAAGGAGAACTGAAAGCAGATTTTCAATTAAGAAGTTTTTGTGTTACTATCTACGTGCTATACCTCTTTATATATACTAGTGTATAGTTTTGTGTATATGCATAGGTACAATTACAAACAATTATAATTATATAGTTTAAGTTATACATTTTTTAAGAAGATGTTTAAATTATATATGGTATTAGTTTACACTATTTTTTTTTAATTTTTTTATATCATATGTTTTTAAAATGTGTAATGGTTTCTAATTATATATATAATTTAATTGGATTTAAAATCTTCAATTTTTGCACCAAATAAATTCACTTGCCACCAAAATTAAAAAAAATAGATGGACACGTGGCGGAAAATTTGATTCCAATTGAAATCCAATTTAGAATATAATTGGATTTGGACTTTTCAATTTTTACACTCAATAATTCACTTGGTTCAAAATTAAAAATTAAATGGGACACGTGGCATAAAATTGAGAATCTAATTAAAAATCTGATTAAATTTTCTCTGAGTATTGGCTATTAATACATAAAATATAGATAGTTGTATGAAATTCAAAAATGATACTAATTATAAATATTTTATTATTTTAATTTTGACCAGATATAATAGAATGTTTAAAATTTAAATATTTGGCATTAATTGGCAAATCTATGTTCATTGATAAAAGTAAAATTTTGGATTTTCTTTTTTGAGAAATTAAATTTTGGATTTGGTAACTTTCATAGAATATATATTTAGATTATCTTAAGACTTACAATTTTAAGCATATCAGTCAATTAAATTTTAAGGTTGGAAGCATGCATATTTTTATGGCCACGCCAAATATTTTAGTTTAAAAAATCTTCTACTTATGTATTGAAAAATTGGGATGCCGATGTGATTCCCTTCTTTTGTCACAGGTCATTGTTAAAATCCCTATTTTGTTGCGGAAGATTTGGTATAAATATGTAATTATATAATTTGAATGGACTTTAGCCAAATTCTTTTGATAGCTAATGTTCATTTACTTCAATTGCCTGTACATTTTTATTCTCTCTATCATGAAGACACTGTTTGTGACACCAAGTCACCATATTGCTTCAATAATATCTTTGCGTTTAGTGAAATATATGGAACCTATATTTTACTGAAACATATACATTTAATTATTACTAATTCTTTTCCATTTTTCCTTTTCCTTTTTTTTATTTATATAATTGGTAAAAAAAAAAAAAAAGGATTATGGAGGAGATGTCACTACTGAGCATGTCTAGTAGCTATGACACAAGTATCAACTCTGCCTCTCCTTGAATGGCTTAATGAAACAAAACATAGATTAAAATTTTCTCCCTTAATTTTAAAAGTTTCAAAATTTATATGTCCTGCTTCATTTCAGTCGCTAATGTGAACAATTTTTTTTTTTCTTTTCTTTATTTTGGATTTGTGAAATATTTTACTATATATTATAAATTCCCTTTCTCAAACCGATGATTTGGTGTAAAGCCTTGGAGTCGAAGTAGGTGTTATCAATTTGGAATTTTAATTGATCCTCAAAGTTATGTATTTGTGACGGATTTTTTTTTTTTTCAAACTCAAACCCAAATGATAATAAATAGATATGTTGACACATATAATTGTTATGTAATTTAAGGAAACGACATTGTCATCGCAGCTTGCATCCTTTTGTTTTGGAGATTCAACTTTTATGGATATAGATGTTACAACAAAATACATCGTTTTATTTATTTCATTATAATATCTTTTATTGCAGGATACAAATGTTAAAACCAAATGCATCATTTTAGTTATTTCATTATAATGTCTTTTGTTTCTGTATATTCAGGGCCGGCTCAACAATTTTTGGGGTCTTAGGCGAAAATTTTAAATGGGGCCTTTTTATTAGGACTATTTTCATTATTCTCTTTTTGTTGTATAATTTCATTATCTTCCAACTCTTTTTGATAAGTTTCTTGTTCATTTATAATGTTTTCACTCAAACTTTCTGTTGTGTTTTTTTTTTTTTTTAATACTAGTAACAAATTTATCCATAGATCCTTTTTAAGATTCAATTTGTTTTTCAATTTTTCTCTTTTTTAGAAATTTTTTATATCCGGATAAATATTTTCTAGTAGACATTTATTATGTGAAATATTTATAGATAAATAAAATACAATTTATAATCAAAAATGATAATTTAACTAAAAATAAAATTTAAAATATAGAACAATAGAACCTAGTTAGCAATTTTTCTAAAACCGTGACCACTTTAAAGTTTAAATCTGCACAAATAAAATTTAATTTAGTACATGGTTTAATAAATTAGTATTACTATAATACGAATGAGTTGATATGATACACATCAAATTATTAATTGGTATAATAATTTATAATAATAGATAAATTGTCAGATTAAAAAATGAGAAATTGTCAAGCCTATACTCCAATATTCCTATCATCCATTCATCCTATGGCTAAGTTTTAAAGAAAAAACATGTCCTATCCTATCAATTACATGGCAGAAAAGGGTATAGAGAGGGGTAGAAAAGCTACCACAGCAAAAAAATGTCTCATCCCATCAAACAATTTTGCAGTGAAAGTGTGAAACAAACTAAAAATATATATAATTTAAGTTAAATAAATAGAAGACTCCGAGTCTTCATTTTTGGAAAGACAAAGAGAAAGAGGGGGAAGAACTGAAGAAGAATACCTCTGGTGACTGGTAAATTGGTTCACTGGAATCAACAAAGAAAAATTTCAAGCTAGATTGACTGACTGAGTTTATGGAAAAAGATCAAAAATCAAGATAAAGATAAAGAAAAGAAAGATAAGACCGTAAGAATATAGATGGAGAGGCACTAAGGCAGAGAGATAGAGAGATGAGAGGTTTTTCTTTTGTTTTTTAAATTTATAATCTCTATTTTAGCATATTTCAAGATAATTACGTTGTATTATTAATGACTTTTTCTGGTATTAATTTTGATTTTAGTATATTTCAAGAATGAATTAATAAATTTGTCTCCTAAAATTTAATTTTGTTAGCTGAAGCCGGAAGTTTGACTATTTTTACTTTTTCCCTTTTTAATTTTTTGTATTTTAGGATACAATGAGACATTTTTAATGCATTTTATTAACTAATAAAAGTGCTTAAAATTTTATTTAATTAAAATATATAGATAAATATATTATATATAATTTTTTTTTTATTACAAGTGGGGGTCTTTTTTTATTTGGAGGCCTTAGGCGATTGCATCAATTGCAACACCTATTGAGCCGGCCTTGCATATACTAAACATGTCTTAAGCGAAAGTTAGTTGGTACTTGGGTTCCTTGGTGGGTGAGAATAGACCAAAATGTTTCTCAGTTTCTGCTGGACCCTTTTGGTCTTCATCAAACAAAGCAAACAAGTAAGTTTCTAAAGGTCCAGGCTTCTTTGGAGTCCCATTCTTCACATGACTAATCAAATTCTTGTAATAAGTGCCTGCATTATCAACTGTTGCTGCTACACCATTGTCTCCATCTGATGGCCAACCACTCTCTGTTACAATGACAGTCAAATTGGCTCCACCAATCTTTTCAAGAGCAGAGTAGAGAGAATCCAGAATTGCATCAAAGAGATTTTGATACCCTAAGTTACCATCTTGTACCACAACCCCTGGTGAAGTAAATAAGGCATATTCAAGCTTAATGTCTGTTGGGTCACTTGTGTAGGCAAAATATGGGTACACATTGGCAAGAAGTGGTGCATTAGTGCTTACTAGGATGCTAACGATTGCATTTATGTATGAACTTGCACTATCACTAAATGAGCCTGCTGATGGAGGGAAAGAATTGCCCAACAATGACATGTCTATTACTGTTGAAACTTTGATTTGTAAATTAGAAGCTGTAATTGCACTCTTTAAGTTCAGGATGGCTGGTCCAACATATTGGGCTAATGGATCACTTGGCTTTATTTCATTCCCAGCAGCAATGTAACTAATTTTGACATCAGGGTAGGGAACTATGTTTGTTTGCACCCAAGTATTTGCAGTTGCAGGACTAGTGGCAAGACCTTGAAGGTCATTGTTAACAACTCCAACAATGACCTCTATGTTGGATCCTTTTAGGGCTTGGAGGGTTGCTTGATTTGGATCAAAAATCCTCATTTTCCCTATGCCATTGGTGGTGTACAATGTTATTACATCAGTTGCAGGTGGTAAATTATCAGCAACTGTTCCATAATTTACACCTATAGATTGTGCAGCTGCATCAATAGCATGAAGATAACAAACAAGTTAATTGACACTAAAGATAATTTTTTTTGAAGGAATTGTATAGGTATTCAATGGAGCTGAATCAAATAAAACCAAGATAACAAACAAGTTAATTAACACCGAACGTAAATTAATTTGTTTGATGGAATGTTGAGATAGATACCCAATGGATTAAAATTATTTGGAGTTTTTAGGATAATCATGGAATATATAAAATCTTATCTATTTGTTTTTTGTCATATTATCAATAATTTAAATAGATACCAAACCTTTGGTTAAGCATTACTAAAGTTTTACAATTTAATCATTTTATTTTAAATGCATGGATAGAATTGTAGGAGTTCCACTGTGGACTTACCCTAAAAACTCTAATATAGGATTATAATTCTTTATGCAATAACTACAAAATCATTCTGCTCAAAATTTTAAAACTTTTTGTAAAAATTATAAGATAAAAAATGGAAATGGAAAAAATAAAAACTTAAATAGACATATGTGTGCAAGTATATTATGAATTTGATTGAAAAATTCAGGACAAAAATATGATTATGTATGTTGAATTTAATTTTATAAAAAATTTAAGAAATGTAGTATTTTTTTTTTTTCAAATTTTAGTTATGTTTTTAGTGAATATATATAACAGCTCAATAAAGATGATGTTTAATATATTTTTATATTTTTTCATGCACTTACTCACCAAAAAAGAGTATTTAGTGTCTCTCGTTATTAAAATTTCAAATGATTTAATTTTTTGACAATTTTAAATATCCAGTGTATAGATTATATTTGATGATAGTATCTTATAATTTATTTATAAAAATATTGATTAAAAAATTTCAAAATTACAATAAACCAAAAAAATGTTGATTTTTAATATAAATAATAAAAAATGAAACTTCCCCTCAAAAAAAAAAAAAAAATGAAACTAAAAGTATTAATTTTAATAATTTAATTATTATATATAATGACAAGGCTAAATGATAAAACAAATTAACTGTCAATAAAAGTCATTTGGTTTATTTGAAGTATTTTTGTACTAGTATAATATGAGAAATTTTTAATATGTATTTAGTATGTTTAATTATATAAAACATGCATTTTTCAAAGTATTTTTGTTTTAAACGGTTAACATATTAAAAATACGCATATGTAACAATTAAATCTTATTTGCACTTACTTTTTTATTTTCAGCATACTATTCAGATCGAAAAGAATATAATTACCATCTACCAAATTAAGATAGAGCATATTCATTTATAAAATTAAAAGAAATGAAAAGACGTGTCTTTATGCACTAAAACATTAACGGCTAGGTGGGTGTTTAATAAATTTATTAGGTATTCTTGTAGTATGATGACATGGTACTCCTTTTCACATTTATAGTAGACTCATTATGACTTTACTAAGTATAATTTAACATGAATGTGGTTGCTAAGAGGGACTGAGGGAGAACTTTGACACCAATGCACCATACTCCAAGAGTACCTGCTAATAACTAAGTAATAAATTACTAACATATAGGAGTCATTTAGGAACTCTAAAAGTTGCTAAGCAGCTGAGCTCGTTTTGTATATTACCTCAATTATGTATATTGTGGCCAATTAATTTGCATAATTATAATGATCATTGATAAACAAATTTTGCCTCTTTTTCATGTTTTACATCACAAAGATTACAATGTAACCTACTATCCATTGATTAAAAAACAAAACAATACAAAACCAAAAAAAAAAAAAAAAAAAAGGTTCATGTCACTTATTCCAAGCTACTAGGGCTTGATTTTTACACATTAACTTGGTATTCTAAGCCATCTAAAAAGTAGTACTTATATCAAACATGCTTACTTTTACTATGAATGCCATACAAATAAGAATATCATACAATATAACAAACAAATAAACAACCAATCAGCCGCACCTAATTTTCCTTGGCTTGTTATCAACAATAGTAGCAATAGCGCAGCCATAACAGGTTTCTTACTTAAGGCCATGGTGGAAAAGGTGAACTGAGAACAGATTTTCAATTTAGATGTCTTTGCTTTACTATCTACACCCTATACCTCTTCATATATATAGTTAATGAAATTTGATAATTATGGAAATTATTAATAACTAATTATATTTAATTTGATAAGATTATCATGGAAGGTTTGAATATAGCATATAATTTAAACTTACTTAAAAAATATATAGTAGATATAAACAATAGTTGAATAATATTTACAATATTTCAATGTTAGTAATATCCAATTTATTAAGGGAGGGTGGAAAAGTTTAAGCCTCAGAAATTGTTGGAGCATTTTAATATTAATTAATTAAAATGGATTTATATGACAACACAAATGTAAAGATATGAGAGTTAATATAGAAGATAAAAAGTTAGTGGAATATTTAATTTCACAATGAAAAGGAGAGAAATTTTTTTATTCTTTTTAATTGTCATAATTAATGGGCTGATATGTATTGGTTCAAATATTGGGCTAGATACGTGCACCTCAATCCAATTTATTATTGTGTTTGCACCAAGATAAACTTCATATATAACACATTAAAAATAATTTCTATCGCAAGGTCACGTATCATTGTACTCTGAGGCTAAAGAAACAGTATTTTTCTATTGTCTTTTTTTTTTTTTTTTTTTTTGAGAGGATGAATTTAGCTACAAAATGACCTAACCTTATATTCTAAGCCATCAAAAAGTAGTACTAATATCAGGCCTGCGTAACTGTATTGTGAATGCAATACAACTAATAATGCCATACAAACAACCAATCAGTCATACCTGATTTTCCTTGGCTTGTTTTAAACAGTAGTAGCAATAAGGCAGCCATAACTGGTTTCTTACTTAAAGCCATGTTGGAAAAGGAGAAATGGTAAAAGATTTTCATTAAGATGTCTTTTTTTTTTTTTTTTTTTAATTTATTTATGGGAAACAATTAAGATCTCTTTGGGTTACTATCTACACCCTATACCTGTCTATACATAATATATATAGTTGTATGAAATTTGATAATTATGAAAATTATTAACAACTGATTTTTTGCTTAAATTTTGATAGGATTATAATGGAAAGTTTAAATATAGAAAAAATAGAATTGGGATAGAACAAAATATAAAATTGAATTGAAGAATAATTAAAATATAAATATTAGAACAATGACATGTAAAATTGTGAAGTCTTAAAAGCTTATATGACTAAATATTATAATGTCAACCTAAAAATCAAACGTCTATAGTTTTATATTATAACAAATTGAAAGTAAAAATCAATAACTGGATAATACTAACAAATTTTCAATATTAATAACAATCTTTTTTTTGTCTAAATATGAAATTTGACAATTATGATAGTCATTAATAAGTTATGATGGTAGTTATTCATAATTTTTTTATATTAATTTTGAATAAAATATAATGGGAGGTTTAAATATAGAATAGGAATTAAACTCAATTAAAACATTTATATCATAAATATAACATGAAAAATTGTGATGCTTCAAAAGTTTATACGACAAAAATATTATAATGTCAACTAAAAATCATCTACAATTTAATTTGAAAGATAAGAATGATAATTGGATAATGTTTTCAATTTTCGATGTTAATAATATACAATTCTTTTATAATAAATTTGAAAGTTACAACTTATAGTTTACAATGGGGATGAAAATTTGAATCTTAAATACCTTAATTGGAAACATTAAAAAATGCTAGTTGGGCGATAAAACTTGTGGCTAATAACATCCACTTCTATACAGATTAACTTAGAATAAATAAATAAATAAATAATCTGACTTGACTTGACTTTTATTGTCAAGTTATCAACAGCTCAATATCCAGGAATAAGGCAACCATAAAAGTTTTCTTACTTGTGGCAAAAATTGAAGGTAATAGCCATTGTGCAAAAGGAAAACTGAGAATAGATTTATAAGGACAAAGTTTGGTTGCAAACATTTTGTAGCTTTCGGTTCCAACAACCAATATATTGAAAGACGGCATTAGTCTTTATCATGTATAATTTACATGACTCACTTAACCCAATTAACCAAGTGAGTCTTGTGCAATGCGTATGACAAAATATATGTTATATTCATATTTGTAGTTGGAGTCCAAGGCTCCAAACAAACCTTTTCCGATTTATAATTAATGCTTTGTCTGTTTTGACATTTAACTTTTTCCAAAAGTGTTTTTTAGGAAATTATCTCATTTTTCTATATTTGGTGTCAATCTTAAAATGAGTTAAAAAAACTATTTCTTAACTTCTCATATTTAGTTTCGTGTGAGATATATTTGTTTTTCTTATTTGGTTTCGCGTGAGATAGAGTTGTTTTCTAGGATTTTTTTTTTTTTTAATCTCTGGAAAACAACTTTATCTCACACGAAACTAAATAAGGAAAACAAATATATCTCACGCGCAACTAAATAAGGGAAGTATATGCCAGGCAAAATAAAGGAAGTTAAGAGATATTTTTTCTCTTATTTTTTTTTTTCCTTTTGATACAAGCAAACACAATAAAATGTAAAAAATTATCTTCACATATGGTGTTACAAACCCATGGGTAGAACTCACTCTTGAAAACCGGCTTACAAGGAGAGGGTGTCCAAAAACTTATAAACACATGGTTAAGCTTACACTTAACCAATGTGGGACATCAGGATCATAACATACCATCACGCTCTGCAGCCAATGTCCACGACGGCACACTCTAGCGACACTGACTTGTTGGTAGCCCTTTCTCTTTTTTGTGGCTCCACTCAACTATCAGTAATTTTAACTTCTCATATTTAGTTTCGTGTGAGATATATTTGTTTTTCTTATTTGGTTTCGCGTGAGATAGAGTTGTTTTCCAGGATTTTTTTTTTTTTATCTCTGGAAAACAACTTTATCTCACACGAAACTAAATAAGGAAAACAAATATATCTCACGCGCAACTAAATAAGGGAAGTACATGCCAGGCCAAATAAAGGAAGTTAAGAGATATTTTTTCTCTTATTTTTTTTTTTCCTTTTGATACAAGCAAACACAATAAAATGTAAAAAATTATCTTCACATATGGTGTTACAAACCCATGGGTAGAACTCACTCTTGAAAACTGGCTTACAAGGAGAGGGTGTCCAAAAACTTATAAACACATGGTTAAGCTTACACTTAACCAATGTGGGACATCAGGATCATAACATACCATCACGCTCTGCAGCCAATGTCCACGACGGCACACTCTAGCGACACTGACTTGTTGGTAGCCCTTTCTCTTTTTTGTGGCTCCACTCAACTATCAGTAATTTTAATCCAGCCTCTAGGTCACCCCTCCTAGGATTTGACCACAAAGCTACAACAAATTTAATTCCATACTGAATGAGCTATACACGATTAATCGGGGTGATGGTTGGCTGTGATACCAAATGTTACAAACCCATAGTTAGAACTCACCCTTGAAATCCGGCTAACAAGGGAAGGGTGCCCAAAAGCTTATAAATACACGGTTAAGTTTACACTTAACCAATGTGGGACACTAGGATCATAACATAAGGTTTCCATTGAAACATACATAGCGCTACATATTTGCTTTGGTTTCTACACCTTACACTTCTCTCTATATATATAAAGTTACAAGTTTGTTAGAATTGAAAAGTTTATTAGGTTTGAAAAAAAAAAAAAAAAGGTTTAAAGGGGCCCTATAACCTAATATATATGTATATATGTGTGTGAAGTTCTTTCTTGGAGACTTAAGATGCAATTTCTCCTATTTAATTAATTTAAGGGGGCTGACCTGAGGTTGAATCAGATAGTCCAGGTTTGTGGGGTTCTATTTTAAGTAATGTCTAGCTAGCTAGGTCTAAGCTTGATTGACAGTCCAGATCAATGGAGAAGACTGACCCGGTTTCTCATAATCCATTATTTGTTCAAAGTCACCTAGTCTAAGTATATATCTTTAAGCAATTAATTGTCAACTAGGAATAATGATCTTATTTGAGAAGTCAAGCATGGCAGGAAAATGATCTTATATGTAGCTTTCACCTAGCTGATCAAGACCTAGGAAATTAAGCAAAATCAAATGTGGTTGATTATCGTAATGAAAGCTATGGCAGTATATTCTTGCGGGCCATAAATAAAGATCCATTTGAAAGTAAAATAAACTTGGCAGTCTGACCTGTAAACCACACCTACTAAATAAGTCAGCAAAGAAAGCATGATCAGGATCAGCCTAGACTCTAGAGGGTTAAGAGGTTGCGTTATACTCTGTACATTAATGTCCTAGTCTAATATACGTGCCTGACTAATTTGTGAAATGAGAATGTGAGCTGTAGAAATTTTAGATCAAGATGTGGTTGCAGTTGGGGCTACACATGGAAGAAGAGAGGGAATTGGTAGGAGAGGAAGAATGTGGCTGGAAGTTAATTGGGAGTAATTAAAATTTTGCGTTTTACTTGACTCACTTTGCCCCACTTTGCTGCGTGTGAGTTTTTTCCTCATCGAAAAGGTGTTAGGATAGGGTGTGTTTTGCATGCTTCATTATGTCTCGATCGCCTTGTTTCATCAAACGTGTGTATATGTTTTTATTTAATAGCCACTTCATTAAATATGGTAAAATACCTCCAACCTCCCCCTCCAGTCCATTTTAGACTAATTAGGCTTTAAATTGATTTTTTTGTAACTTTTTTTTTATTTTTTTTATTTTTAAGTTTAGCTCAATTCATTTTTTTAATAAATTTTTTGGGTTGAAAAGTATGCAATTTTATTATATTTGAGCTAAACTCTCTAGTTTTGAGATAAAAATACAAAGAAAAAACTAAAATATACATTAGAAATTAGAAATATAAGCCCTAAAAATGTAATAAAAATGATATTATTCAAAAGTCTTATTCAGTCCACATTTGGTCCGATTTGGTCCTATTCAGTCCATTCTGTCCATATTGGTCCATTCGTTATAGTTCGGTCAGATTCGGTCCACCTTGTTACCATTTAGTCCATTCAGTCCTATTAATCCATTTGGTCCATTCGGTTCATTTTGGTCCACTTCGTTCTATTTCTGTGCACTTACATAATGTGAAAAGACATATTTGGGTTGAAAGAACCTAATTTAAATCCAAATTTATTAATAAAAAAAAAAGATATAATCTCAAACTTGTAATATTTAAAATCTTAAGCATAACATTTATAGTTGCTGTACTTTTTGTCAGTTCGTTTAGACCCCTTAAACCCAACAGATTAACCTAGTGAATTAGCCAAGTGATTAACTTAGGTAATTTAATTAAAACTAGGTTATCACAAATAAGCAGAAACAGTAAAGCAGCGGAAAATAAATAACACAAAGATATGATGACCCAGGAAACCACACCGGTAAAAACCTGGGGAGGATTTGACCTAGCTATCCTCAAGGTAAACTGAATCCACTATGAAAGAATCGAAGTTTACACAACAAGACTTAGACCACTAACATCTTATTGCTACCCAAGTGTAGGAAACTTACTACCACGACCCCATGATAGCTCCGAGATCCACGGACTCATTCTTTCCGGAATTCTTCAGCAAATCCACAAGCGCACCTGCTTGTATATCTTTGTGCTCTTTTGATTCTGCAACTGTATTGATCTACAAAACTCTTGACATGAATCTCAAGTTTGTAAACCCTAAGTGTATGTGAAGGCAAACACCTCTAGATCTCACAATGAGATTCACAAACACAGCATTCAGAACTCTAAAAACGTGGCTAGGGTTTTCCCTTATACACTTAGGGCAAAACATAAAACCCTATACATTAAATGGACTAGGGCTGAGTTGGAAAATTCTGCAGAAAAACGATCTGCCCGATTTTCGATCGATCGAGCCTAATTTTCGATCGATCGAGTCTAGCAGAAAGTGAACAGTAATTCTGCATAATAACTCGATTCCAACTTTACATTAAATCCCATACTTTGAGCAAGTCTAACACAAGACTAAACATTGTTTTGATCATGGTTTGCCAACATACAACTTGAGGTTCTAAATACATTAGATCCTAATCCTTAGAACCTAACAAACTCCCCCTTTGGCAATCCGTGACAAAACACAGACTTAACAAAAAGCTCAAAGTTACAAATTGAAATAGCCCATTACAATAAAAAGCCACTTAAACAATTCAATCCTAAACTACTATCCAACAGTTGCAAAGTAGACAGCAGCTCGACTGAAAACAACCTGTATATTCCTGTAACACTTAACAAACACATAAACGCATGTGTGGAAAAAAGAAACAAGGAATATATAAAAAAAACTTCTTGATTTCACATAACACAAAATAAAGACATATATCATGAATAACATCATAAATATAAATCAATAAGTAATGAAGTATAGTGAAACAAGAAACATATCAGAAACCAATGTATCACAAAACATATATCTCCTAATCAAGAGCCAAAAAAGTAAATACAAGGTGAAGCGCCTAGATACAATCTAATAACTCCACAAGCTCCGCAGTATCACTACCAAGTAAACAAAAACTCCCCCTAAAATGTAAATCTCCACATCAAAATCTCCTAGATACAAATGAACTATGCATTCCCCCCTTTTTGTGACGAATTGCCAAAGGGCACTCACTCATCATCAAAAGAAGGCGGAGGGGAATGACGAGAGCTCGTCAAATCCGCTCGTAATGCACGTAGCTCATCAAGGATGTCCACCAATAACTGACCATGAGCCGCCTGAACGGTCACGACAGTATCAAGAGTCCGACGAAGGTTAGAAACCTCATCAAACGATGGAGGAACACCAGCAGTAGCAGCAGCAACAGCAGGATCAGAAGACGTCCCAGCTGCATGAGTATCTGTAGAAGAAGAAGGGGGTGGAGTGACATCGGAAGGCTCTACCCTAGAACGCTTAGAGCTAACTCGAAGTTGAGCAGCCCTTTGCCTTAAAAAGGTAGCACCAATAGGAGCAATGACATGTACAGGCTCAGAAGCAGGATAATCACCAAAACCAAGAAAAAGGAGAATCCTATGAATAAAAACAGGAAAAAACAAAGCATGAGTCGTAGAACTAGACCGATGAACCTCGTTCAACGAACGAAGGAACAGATGAGGAAAACTGATAGGCGCATCAGTGACAAGAGCATACAAAAACACATATCGCTCAAGAGGGATGGTGTGGACATGCGAAATAGGCCACAAAGAATGACACGCTATCCTAAAGAAAAGATAGTGAAGCTCGGAAAGCTCAGCTGAAGTGATCCGAGGATCAGAACCCCACTGGATAGAAGACCCAGTGATGTATGACAGGACGTCATCAAGAGGTGGAGACTCCTCGTAAGGAAAGACGGGATGGTCCACAATGGGTACCCCAAGAGCATCAGACACTACCGAAGGGGTAATGCGATACTCCACACCACGTAACCACACCTTTACCAAGGTGTCGTTATCGTAGACATGAATAGAGAGGTTCGAATAGAACTCTCTAATCAAGGTGGCAGGAGGAGGAGAATGCTCATACTCGAGCAAAGGTAACCAACCCCGACGCTCAAAGTTACGTCGCACCTCAGGATCTAACTCATCTAATAAGACCCTACGCTCAGCCCAAATATGACGTCTAAGGTTCAGAGTCTCATAGGTGACTTGGTTTGACTCACTAGGGAACCGCTCAGTGTCAAAAGAAGGAGAAGGATCAGAAGTCCTATGGGCTCTAGTTTTCCTAGGCATAGTGCTAAGAAAAAGAGATAGACACAGAAAGAAAAGAGCAAAAACAGAAACCAATGGCAGACTGCAAGTTAGCACAGCATAAAATATAGAAAATAGCAATTCTATATGATGCATGAGCATGAACATAAAATGATGCATGTACTAATGCAGTGACATGTTCAATTGTGATCCAAATTAACAAAATTGGCTTGAGCAAGCAATATTTATAAAAAATACCCAATTTGAAAAACCCAATTTTTCAAAACACAACAAATTGATAAATTGATCAACACATCAGTCAATTATCTCAATATAATGATCAAACTTAGCAATCCAACAAGCCAATTTCATCAATTTCAATCAAATTGAACAAAACCCCCAATTTACTCAATTTCAAGCCCTAGAATTTCAAATTTTCCACAAAACACCAAAATACTCAAATTAAACCACATGTAGAGCTTAGGTAAGATGTCCCCACAAAAACCCATGAAAACTTTGAGAGAGAAACAACCAAAAACACTTCCTAATTTGCCACAACAATAATTCCGAAAATAACAAACAAAATGCATGAAAAATGCATGATTTTCGAAAATAAATGCAAAGAAAAGGACAAAAAGGTCTTACCGTCCTTGAAGGAGAGAGATTGTGCAAAAAGAACGGAAGAAAGCGACAAATCCACCCAAAAATAGCTTGACCGGTTGGTAGGAGACAAAAAAAAATTTTTTGAAAAGTTTTGAAAAAGTAAAAAGACACTTGAAAAGCTCCTTTTTAAAAACATCCAGCACGATTTTCGATCGATCGGAAATTACATTCGATCGGTCGAAAATAGCTTCGATTGATCCAAATACAATTTGGATCGATCGAGTCAACCAGAAACTTTAACACTGGATTTGAAACATTTTCGATCGGTCGAAAATCAGTCTCGATCGATCGAAATTCTGGAAAAATTAATTTTTTGAAAAACAGAACAATTTCAGTGCAGTCACTTCTCAAAGCATCAGATTTTATGAGAAAAATGCATGAGTATGAAATGAGATGTTTCCCAAAAACACATATTCCACCCAGATTTCTTCAAATCAAAATTTTCTTTCAATATACCAAAAAAAATAACCAAGCAAACATGTTCTGCATCAATTTTCCGAAATTCTCAAACTTGATTGGTCAGACCAAAAACACACACAATAACATGTACACCATTTAGCAAAGAATAACTTGTGTAGTGTGTGCAACTAGCATAAGCTTGAGAAACATGTGAGGTGATATACACATAGAGATCAATCACAATTTCTACAAAATCCATCACATGAATTTGAAAGAGACTATTCCTTAAAGAGTTACATCCTATAACTCCCACATCTCCTAGAATAAAAGCTTGCAATCATGTAAGTTTCTTGATTTGCCTCATTATTCAATTTTAATTGATTAGAAACTTAATAAAAGCCGGGATAATGTACACACCAATTTTATTTGAATTTGTGAGATTATTATAGCCCAATAATGTACACACCAATTTTAATAGAGGCTACACCTTATTTTCTTTTTGTGCATGTGCTACACTTTCTCGAATACAAAATCTTACGATATGCACTAAGGTGTTCATGATTGGCTAATAAACAGTGGTGATATGGTTATTTATGTCTTTCTCAATAAGTTCAAGTCCAACAATCAAAGACATAAGACTTCAAGATCAAGATCATGTGATCAACAAATATAGCATCTTCCCACACAACATGCACAACAAGACTTTAGCTAGTAAAGTGCAATAGAAATAAGTGCATCAAAGCTAAACAAGGTACATACATATGACATGTAAAATTTGATTGACCAACCTTGTCTTCAAATTCAAGAAAAAATAGCAAAAACACAATTTGCAAATTTTTTTTTTTTTTTTAAACAAAGAAACAAACATCCTAGAATGAAATGCATGAATGTAATGCAATGCAAATCCTAGAAACAAAGGTCACAAAAGATAGAGCAATGAAGCACAAGGACCATGTCAAACCGACTCAATTAGATTGAGCCTTTTGCATCCAAAACTTTTTAGATGCAACTCTTGCATTGGAGTTATGATTCACATTAGAATTCTGAGCAACTCCAGGATTGGAATAAAGGTTTAACGCCTTTACCAATTCACCAATAAGAACCATAGGATCATGTGCTTGGGGCACAGGTACTTTAGTTTTATTTGCTCGCTTCGCAGCTTGCAATTTAAAACAATTTGGACGAATGTGTCCAGGTTTTCCACAAAAATGACAAACCCATGCAGGCTTATCATGCAATTTGCCCTTAGTAGAAGTAGAAGCTCTAGAATGAGAAGCTTGAAGATCAACCCTAATCTTTCTAGGTGGAGTAACATTTATAGGCTTGACAGGTTCACTCACCAAGGGTTTGACAATCTCACTCTTAGGAGGTTCAGAAGAAGGAACAAATTTAGTGGAAGACGGTTCAGGCACAGAAATACTTTCCTCATAACCTAAACCAGTTTTATCAGAAGGAGACTTTTGAATACTCAGCATGTGATCAAGTTTGGAGCTTGCAGACCTATTAGTTTGTTTTCTAGCAACAGATAAATCAAGTTCCAAACATTTAACTTTATCAAGTAAGAGCATGTTCTCAGTTTTCACATTATTCAAAAGCTCATTTGTATCAAACAATTTAACAAGTAAATTTTTCTTTTCAAGTTCCAAAGATGCAATTTTCTTCAAGCCTAACTCAACATTCATGGCATCCTTTGTATCAACTTTGCAAAGTTTATTGTAGGCTTCCTGTAAATCTGCATCCTCAGAGAGTTCCCCATCAGAAGGGTTCTCTTTAACAGACATGCTTTCATTAACTACCGTAGTAGCAGTGAAAGCAATGAAGTTTCCATCCTCATCACTAGCGGATTCATTGTCGGAACCTTCATCATCACTAAGGGTTACAGCCATAGCTTTACCCTTAGACCTCAAGTATGTAGGACATTCAGATTTTAAATGACCATACCCTTGACAACCATAACATTGTTGTCCCAAAGAATTATTAGAAGGCTGTCCCACTTTCTCCTTAGGTTTTTCAGTGTTATTGACCTTAATGGGATTATTCTTCCTAGAATTTCTAGGTTCAACAGTGTTCTTACCTCTTGCCCTTCTGTTATTGTTCCTAAGAAAGTTTCTAAAGTTCTTGGCAAGATAGGCAATCTCTGTAGCAGAGAGTTCATCATCAAATCCACCATCATCAACATCATCAACAGACTTAAGAGCCATTGATTTGGATTTGTTTGTCTTAGGGAGGTCTAACTCATAGGACTGAAGAGATCCTACAAGTTCTTCAACAGGGATGGAGTCCACATCCTTGCTCTCAGTGATGGCAGTCACTTTGGGTCTAAAGTCCTCAGTCAAAGATCTAAGAATCTTCCTAACAATTTTAGGTTGATCATAGATTTCACCCAAATTATAAGCAGAATTAACAATGTCATTCAATTTAGCATAGAATTCATCAAAGGATTCATCATCATTCATTCTAATGCTTTCAAATCTAGTAGTTAACTGCTGCAATTTATTTATCTTAACTGCCTTTGTGCCTTCATGCACAGTCTGGAGGATATTCCAAGCAGTATGAGCAACCTCAACATTAGAGATTCTCTTAAATTCCTCCATGGAAATAGCATTAAAAATAGCATTCATGGCTTTGCTATTAAAAGCGGCTGCCTCCTTTTGAGAAGTTTGCCACTCACTCACAGGAGTAGTGGGCTTCTCCCATCCGTATTCAACGGAATTCCAAACTCTCTCATCAATGGATTTCAGGAAAGCTTTCATCCTTACTTTCCAATAAGCATAGTTGTTTCCATCAAAGTGAGGTGGAACAACAAGAGAGTGTCCGTGTTCCATGACAACAGGGGTCAAGGATCAGCAAAAAGATCAAAGGATCAAAACAAAAGCTACCCGCTCTGATACCACTTGTCAGTTCGTTTAGACCCCTTAAACCCAACAGATTAACCTAGTGAATTAGCCAAGTGATTAACTTAGGTAATTTAATTAAAACTAGGTTATCACAAATAAGCAGAAACAGTAAAGCAGCGGAAAATAAATAACACAAAGATATGATGACCCAGGAAACCACACCTGTAAAAACCTGGGGAGGATTTGACCTAGCTATCCTCAAGGTAAACTGAATCCACTATGAAAGAATCGAAGTTTACACAACAAGACTTAGACCACTAACATCTTATTGCTACCCAAGTGTAGGAAACTTACTACCACGGCCCCATGATAGCTCCGAGATCCACGGACTCCTTCTTTCCGGAATTCTTCAGCAAATCCACAAGCGCACCTGCTTGTATATCTTTGTGCTCTTTTGATTCTGCAACTGTATTGATCTACACAACTCTTGACATGAATCTCAAGTTTGTAAACCCTAAGTGTATGTGAAGGCAAACACCTCTAGATCTCACAATGAGATTCACAAACACAGCATTCAGAACTCTAAAAACGTGGCTAGGGTTTTCCCTTATATACTTAGGGCAAAACATAAAACCCTATACATTAAATGGACTAGGGCTGAGTTGGAAAATTCTGCAGAAAAACGATCTGCCCGATTTTCGATCGATCGAGCCTAATTTTCGATCGATCGAGTCTAGCAGAAAGTGAACAGTAATTCTGCATAATAACTCGATTCCAACTTTACATTAAATCCCATACTTTGAGCAAGTCTAACACAAGACTAAACATTGTTTTGATCATGGTTTGCCAACATACAAATTGAGGTTCTAAATACATTAGATCCTAATCCTTAGAACCTAACACATGGTGTGTCAACTGTAATGTTATAACTAAATTGGTTTAGAAAGAATGTGCATGTGTCTGATATATTGATATAAGGTTCTGCAACCTATTTTCTTGAACCTTAGAAGGCCATTTTACTTTTTCTGTTTTTGGATAATTCCATAATTGAGGGAGGGGGGATTTGAACCTAGATATCTTTGTTGAAAATATTAGGAGATACCAATAGAGTTACAAGACTTTTGATTAGAAAGTCCTTTTCTGTTAATGCTAAACAAATTAATTGTGTTTAATTACTGTAAAACAAAATTTGAGATCAATGGTATATAATATGACAGTGCATGTAATTATAGAAACAAATGAAAAGGAATTGAAATAAAGAAACTAGCTAAAGACAGTTTATAAGCATGTTAATTAAGACAATTTGAATACATTTTATAGCATTAGCACCAATAGCTATAAATACTACCAAAATATGGCATCATCAACTTATTCTAACACAAATAATCCCATATTATACTTGTCGGGTTAACAAAGGGATAAGATTATTTTCAAACAAAAATTGTATAAATTTTACCAAAAAAAAAAAAACAATTACTCTTCTAATTAAATCTGATTTGGTATTTTGGCTGTTTATCAGAGTGGAAGAGACCAAAATGTCGCTCAGTTTCTTCAGGGCCTTTTTTGTTCTCATCAAACATAGCAAACAAATAAGTTTGTATAGCTTGTCCAGGCCTCTTTGGAGTCCCACTGTGCACATGATTGATCAAATTCTGGTAGTAAGTGGCAGCATTATGAATTGTTGCAGCAACATGACCCTCAGATGGCCAACCACCCTCTGAGACAACAACCTTCACATTGGAACCACCTGATTTCTCAAGGGCAGAATAGAGAGCATCCAAGATTGCATCAAAGAGATTTTGGTATCCATACTCACCATCTTGTACCACAACCCCTGGTGATCTTAATAAGGCATAGTCTAAACTGATGCTTTGTGAGTTACCAATGTAGCTAAAGTATGGGTGCACATTGGCAAGAAATTGTGCCCCATTGTTTGCTAGGAAGGTAACGACTGAGGCCACGTATGAACTTGCACTGTCACTAAATGAGCCTGCTGATGGAGGGTTTGAATTGCCCAACAGTGACATATCTATTGAAGTTGAAAACTTAATCCGGTCTTGTAAATTGCCTGAGACAATTGCATTGTGAATGTACTGCATGGCTGGTACAACATATTGGGCACTTCCATCATTAGGCTTTATTACATTCCCAACAGCAATGTACCTATATGTGACATCTGGGTAGTTCAGTACATTTTGCCGGACCCAATCATTTGCAGTTGCAGCATCAGAAAGGGCTTGAAGTTTATCATTAGTGACACCCAAGATCAGTTCTATGTTGGATCCTCTAAGGGCCTCCAAGATTTTTGGATTTTGATCATAAATTCGCATTTTTCCAATCCCATTTGTTCGAAAAAGATTTATAACTTCCTGTTCAGGTGGTAAATTGTCTCCTATCTGTCCATAGCAAACACCTATAGGTTGTGCACCTGCATCAAATTGAACCAAGATTTTTTAGTTTTCAACAATAGGACAAAATTCATATTTTTAGTTTTCAAAGACAAGAAAAAATTCATATAATTTACACTGCTAGAATTTTGGTTAAAATCTAATAAAGTTTGGAATGCTTGAAGTTAAATAGTAAGGTGAGGTGCCCAAATTTTGGTAAGTTAAACAACTTATTGCAGTTTCTTATTCTCACCTACTCAAAATTCAAGAGGGTAGTTTCTTTTTACAATAATGTTTACCGAAATAATATATTGATTTTCCCTAAAAACAGGCAAAATGTAATATACGTTGGGTACATGAATATGGATAATTGTGCCTTTATTATTATTAAAACTTGAGTTGTCCTTTTTTTTTTTTTTTTTTTATACAAGAAACTTGAGTTTTCTTGATATATGCAATCTCATCTTAATCCGACATGTTTACAAAAGAAACTCTACAAACCTATTAAAATACTTAAAACAGATAAACCAAATTTTTATTAAAGACCAACATCGATTTAACTTAAACCCTACCATGTTACTAAACGGGTAAGGTACGAGTCAAAGGTTTTTCAAATTATACCATAAACCCAACTTATGTAATTTATACTTTATAGTTTAAATAATAATATAAAATATGCAATTTTATATATGTTAGCTTGATTTATTTTGATAGTTTGATACTTAGTTTTGATAAAATTAGAATATTATGTTCAATTGTGTGAATTGTAATCATTTATTAATTGAATAATAAGCTTTAATAATTAAATGAAAGATTTATTTTTATTTTGGTAGATGAAATTAGGAGAATTAATGTTAAGTTAAAAATTTGGCAGAACACACTAGAATTTAAAGACTTTTAATTATGTAGGACTCAAGGATATGACACGTAGATTTAGTAAAAGTTAAAAAAAAAAAAAAGAAAAGAAAAAAAGAAAAGGAAGAAGAAGTAAGAAAGAAAGAAAACAGAGAATAATGCAATGGTAAGACTTAATGGTCAAGAAATTCTAAAGAGAGAAAGATTTCGATATCTTGAATTAATAATTCACAAAGATTGAGAGATTGAAAATGGTGTGATCCTAGAATACATATTAGGTGGAAGAGAAAATTTTGTAAAACTTTCATAAGACTAACTATGCATATTAAGAAGAAACATATTCATAAAATGAGCAAGGCTAAAATGAAAATGTTTGATTGATAAGTGAAAATGCATGGAAATATACTACTAAATATGAGGATCTTCCTTTAAAAAAGGGCATGTTAATTAAAGAAGTAACAAAGAGCATGATTTGGATAGAATAAAAAGCAGAAAAAGAATGAATATGACTGACCTTAACTAATATGTTGAGGATTCATAACTGGCTCTAAAAATTTGGGGCTAAGATTTGTATGTTGATATATTAAGCTTGACAAACTAGTGTCAACTTGGCAACTAAACCCAATCCAATCCATACAAGTTGCATTGGGTTGGGTTAAAGATTTCTCAATTCAAAGAGACCATTTTAGATTGAAAAATACCTTAAACCCAACCAAATACGTTCCATACATACTCTTAAATTTTAGCTACATGAAATGATGGTAAATGTGTACGTACGTTGATAAAAACTGTCAGTTCGTTTAGACTCCTGTAAACTAGATTGTTTAACCTAATTAATTAACCAAGTGAATACTTAGGTTTATTATTCAGATCTAGGTTAAAACAATAACAATCATATCAAGTAAAGCAGCGGAAAAATAAAGAACACAAAGATATGATGACCCAGGAAAACCAAACCGGTAAAAAACTTGGGGAGGATTTAACCTAGCTATCCTCAAGGTAAAATAGCAAATCCACTAGAAAGAATTGAAGTTTATACAATAACGACTTAGCCCACTAACATCCTATTGCTACCCAATGTAGGAAACTTACTACCACGACCACATGACAGCTCCGAGATCCACGGACTCTTTCTTTCTTTGACCTTTGCAAAACACAAACACCACCGTTTGTGACTTTGAGATCCCACTCAAAGGTTTAGCAACACAAACTCTCCTGTTTGTGACTCCAAGACCACCCTTGAAGGTTTAGATCATCAGCAACTTTGATGACTAGAGAAGGCAGCAACTTCAACAATACCAGATCTTGAGATTCTTCAAGAAACAACACAGGTAGAAGTTATAAGAGAGGTTTTTGGAGCAAAATCCTAAATACAAAAGAGGCACACTCTTCTCTCTTTAAAAAGCCTTATGAAAAACGTGCTTAGGGTTTCCTTTATACAGTGGGAGAAGTAGATCTGAAACCCTAATCCTTAATGGGCTAGAACTGCTGTTTGGGCTTAATTAAAATTCTGCAGATACGATTCTCGATCAGTCGAACCTGTTTTTCGATCGATCGAACCAGGCAGATTCTGAAATCTTCTTTCTGCAGCTTGTATGCTCTTGTGTGCTCACGATTTGCCAATTGTTCTAAACTTTTAGAACCTAACAATCTCCCCCTTTGGCAATTCGTGACAAAACTTTCATACAAAATGAAATGTTAAAATACAAGAATAACCCAATACAATAAAATGTCCAATTACATCACAAATCCCAATCTAAGACTCCTAACCTAGAAGTTGCCAAGAAGAGGTAGAAGGTCTTGATTAGAATGCACCTGTCTTTCCTGAAACACTCAACAAACACGTCACCGCATGTGTGGAAAGAAAGACATATAAACAATAATATGAAACAGAATATAAAAACAATAGTAAATCCTAACTCTCCCCCTAAGTTAGATACATCAAAAAGTTTTTATATTCTCCCCTTTTAAAAACAATTTTTATCTCCCCCTAAACAAGACAAACAGGCTTCCCAACATTTCATCTATTTCTCCCCCTTTTTGTCACGTATTGACAAATACAACTCAAACAAAGAGTAAAGTGTCAGTAAACATGAGAGAAAAAAGAGATAGAAAATAGAGAGAACTCCCCCTATGAAAAGCAACAACTCCCCCTATAAACAACATAGGCCAAAAAAAAACTTTTCTCCCTATAAAATAAGAAAAACAAAACAAGTTTTGGGAAAAACGGTTTTGGGAAAAATTTAGGAGGTGAGGATAAATAAAAACACACAAACCAAAAAAAATTGAGTTGAGGAAACACATGAAGAAAAATATTCTCTCTTTTAATAAATGCAAACTTGACACTATGTGACCCATAAACAGTTGCATGAGTAGAGAAAATATTTGCACATTGATTATTCATCATATTTCTGAAGAAAAATATTTTCTGTAATTCACACATCAAGAAAAAATAGCATATACTAAAATGTACAAAGGACTCAAAAATTAATTAATCAATTTTTTAATTCAAGTTGAGTACCCAATTTAGCAAAGTGTATGCACGTTATGTGTGAAAACAATGAGAGATATGACTGCAAAACTGCAAGATGGATACAAAAACAATGCAACTCATGTGAATCCTAACCATAAACGATGCATGAAAAAATTTGGTCAAAAACTCTAAAAACTGAAAATTTTTCAATTTCGATCGATCGAGCATCGATCGAATACCAATCGAGTCAGACAGAATCAAACCAAAATTTTTATCGCAATTTCGATCGGTCAAGAGAAAAATTCGATCGGTCGAAATTCTGGAAAACTCAAATTTTTGAAAAACAGAGCAATTTTATGCAGTAACTCCTCAAAGCACAGTGATTCATGAATGAAATGCATGAGTATGAGCCTGAAAGTTTTTCAAAAACACATGAATACAGCCCAGATCTTCCAAAATTAAGATTTTAAATCAATTTGTCCTTAAAACTCAAATTTTGCATCAAAATCAAGGAATTTTTAATCTTGGATGGCCACAACAAAATCACACACAATAACATGTACAAAGTTTAGCAAAGAGTAACTTGTGTAGTGTGTGCAACTAGCAAAAGCTTGAGAAACATGTGAGGTGATATGTGAATAGTAATCAATCACCAAGTCTACAAAATTCATCACATAAATTTGAAAGAGACTATCACCTAAAGAGTTACATCATATAACTCTCACATCTCCTAGAATAAAAGCTTGCAATCATGTAAGTTTCTTGATTAGCCTCATAATGTACACACTAATTTTAATTAAATTGTGAAATTATTATAGCCCAATAATGTACACACCAATTTTAACAATTTAACCAAGGCTACACCTTATGTTCTTTTTGTGCATGTGCTACACTTTCTCGAGCACAAAATCTTACGATATGCACTAAGGTGTTCATGATTGGCTAGTAAACAGTGGTGAGATGGTTATTTATGCCTTTCTTATTAAGTTCAAGTCCGACAATCAAAGACATGTGACTTCAAGATCAAGACAAAGTGATCAAAAACTATAAATATTTTCCCACACAACATGCACTACAAAACTTAAACTAGTAAAATACAATAAATAAGCTCATCCAAGCTAAACAAGGTACATAAACATGTTATGTAAAGATAATATGGCCAACCTTGATTATAAATCCAAGATATATAATACAAAACACATAAAAATCTTTTTGGTTAAAAAAAATTTTATGACCAAAACTAAAAAGCACACTTAATGCTAAATGATTAAAAATGCAAATGCAATGCATGACAGTGCTTAACTAAGCTATAGAGGGTATACAAACAAGAAATATCAATTTCTTAAGTAACCCTTGCGTACATGTACAAACTAGTACGTACTCAAACAAAATCAAAAAATAGCATAGCACTTATATAACACATGCTATTCAAGTTTCTCCACAGTGTCAAGCATGTTCTAAAACAAGAGAGAGATATCATAATTCATGTATTCCTCAAGAAAAATAAAACTAGACACAAAATAAAATATTTTTGTCTTTTTGAAAATTTTCAATGTTTTTGGATTTAAAAAAAAAAAAAAAACAACCTAAAAAAAACAAAACAACAAAAAACAGAAACAAAACATGTCCACAAATAATTGAAAGAATTAAATCAGGGATAAGTCAACAACACTCACCTTAGAGAATCTTTTCTCACCCATATAGCACGAGTCTTCGGCTTTGTAGGTGAAAATCCATGTGAAGCAGAGTGTGTTTGAGGGATTACACCAATCTTCTGAGAAAGACTGAAATCCTGCAATTTCCTTTCACAAGCCAACAAAGCTTAAATTTTTCAAAAGCATATGAAATAATTTATTTGGACTTATGGCAGGAGAAATATCATCACATGTCCTAGACTGAAACACCGAATGCTTAAATTTCAATTTATGACAATTAAGACGAATGTGACTGGAAACACCACAAAAGTGACAAACATGAACAAATTTAGGAACATTAGTATTCCTAACAGCAAATCTAGTCTCAGATTTTGGTTTTTGCCTCAACAAAGAACAATTTGGTCTAATATGACCAACAACACCACAAAGGTGACAAATAGGCACAAAAACAGTTTTCTTATGCTCTCTAACAGTAGGTTTAGACTTAGATTTAGAAACTTCAGCGTCTACATCAGAACTTTTACCTTTGTTTAACCTAGCAAAATAAGCATTTTCTTTATTATTCTTCTTGAAAGGAGGAATATAAACATTTTCAGTTTTAGGCTTAAGAGAAACAGAAACACTTCTGTTAACAACAGCAGGCTTGGTACTAGTCAAATTTTCAATTTTAGCCTTAGATTCAACTAACTCTTGTTCCAAGCTTTTCATCTTCTTATCTTGAGAGGAAATTTGATTTCTCAAAAATTCATTCTTTTTATTAGATTCATCTAATCTAACAATCAATTCCTCTTTTTCAAGATTAGCCGATTTTAACTATTCCTTGAATTTCTTAGCAATTTTCATAGATTTCAATAATTCTTTACGAAGAGTTTCACAGGCATCAATAAAATCAACAGAAACAACAGTGTCCTTCATATTCAAATCATCACAATAAAAAACAGTAAGACACTTAAAATTATCCATGATAACAGGGATCAAGGATCAGTTCTTAGATCAAAGGATCTATAACAGAAGAGCTACCCGCTCTGATACCACTTGTCAGTTCGTTTAGACCCCTGTAAACTAGATTGTTTAACCTAATTGTCAGTTCGTTTAGACCCCTTAAACCCAACAGATTAACCTAGAGAATTAGCCAAGTTATTAACTTAGGTAATTTAATTAAAACTAGGTTAACACAGTTAAGCAAAAATAACAAAGCAGCGGAAAAATAAACAACACAAAGATCTGATGACCCAGGAAACCACACCGGTAAAAACCTGGGGAGGATTTGACCTAGCTATCCTCAAGGTAAACTGAATCCACTATGAAAGAATCGAAGTTTACACAATAGACTTAGACCACTAACGTCATATTGCTACCCGAGTGTAGGAAACTTACTACCATGACCCCATGATAGCTCCGAGATCCACGGACTCCTTCTTTCCGGAATTCTTCAACAAATCCACAAGCGCACCTGCTTGTATATCTTTGTGTTCTCTTGATTCTGCAACTGTAACGATCTACACAACTCTTGACATAAATCTCAAGTATGTAAACCCTAAGTGTATGTGAAGGTAAACACCTCTAGATCTCAAAGAAAGATTCACAAACACAGCAAAACAGAACTCTAAAAACGTGGCTAGGGTTTTCCCTTTTATACTTAGGGCAAAACATAAAACCCTATACATTAAAACGGGCTTGGGCTGAGTTGGAATTTTCTGCAGAAAAACGTTCTGCACGATTTTCGATCGATCGAGTCTAATTTTCGATCGATCGAGTCATACAGAAAGTGAACAGTACTTCTGCATAAAAACTCGATTCCAACTTTACAATTAAACCCATACTTTGAGCAAGTCTAACACACGACTCAACATTGTTTTGATCATGGTTTGCCAACATACAAATTGAAGTTCTAAATACATTAGTTCCTAATCTTTAGAACCTAACACTAATTAATTAACCAAGTGAATACTTAAGTTTATTATTCAGATCTAGGTTAAAACAATAACAATCATATCAAGTAAAGCAGCGGAAAAATAAAGAACACAAAGATATGATGACCCAGGAAAACCAAACCGGTAAAAAACCTGGGGAGGATTTAACCTAGGTATCCTTAAGGTAAAATAGCAAATCCACTAGAAAGAATTGAAGTTTACACAATAGCGACTTAGACCACTAACATCCTATTGCTACCCAATGTAGGAAACTTACTACCACGACCATGTGACAGCTCCGAGATCCACAGACTCCTTCTTTCTTTGACCCAACCAAATACGTTCCATGCATACTCCTAAATTTTAGCTACATGAAATGATGGTAAATGTGTATATACGTTGATAAAAACAAATAAATAAGGCCCAATAAACATACCAATTTTTCTAGGGAGGACATCAACCCAAGAAGCATGAATGTAGCAAGTATAAAAAATTTATTATTCATCTCAAAGAAATAAGCCATTGAGGATAGGAAGCAAAAACTACAATAAATTTTTCTTGCCCTTTAGATATCTCTGCCTTGTGAACTCCGACTTAGGGGTGGCAAAATTGGACACCGTTTAAAGTTTGAGAAAATGTAATTTTAAGCATTTGTATTATTGAATTGGGCTACTAAAATGTAATTGGAGTCATTTAAGAGAAGTATCTAAGCAAGCCCGTTTCATTGATTACCTCTAGGATGTGAATTGGCCTACTAATTTGTCTAATTATAAGGATAAAGTTTAGCTATAAACTTGGTTGTAGCCTAAGATTACAATTTCCACTTAAAAATTAACCTGATTACATATTGTAAAAATCTAAAAATTTAATTGTATGCTCTTTATGTTCTTAAAATACGTAAAATTTCATGCCTATTGGATTTTGTTTATTATTCGATCTATAAACTTATTGTTGATGCATAATTTTATACTGTAAAAATTTGAAATTTAAATATTTAATTAGTGACATAGGTATTAAATTATTATTTTTTGAAAATTTCGTAAACATAGAGGATATAAGACAAAAATATAATCTAACGGTGGATTTGTCAAAATTCACATCTAATATAAAGACATTAATTGGAATTATAGTCTTAGGTTACAACCAAGTTTATTCCTAAACTTTGTCCTAATAATAATGACAATTAACAAAGAAAATTTTCCCTTTTATCATGTAAATTTTTTTTTTCCATATGTTATATCACAATGAGTATAATGAAACGTACTATCCATCGTTAAAAAAAAAAAAAACCTATATTAGAATTTCATGTCACTTATTCTAAGCTAGGGCTTGATTTTTTAAACATTAACTTGATAATTGGCATTCTAAGCCATCAAAAAAAGTAGTACTAATACTAGAGTAATTCTTAGATACTTTCGGAGCACGGTGAATGGTGCTCACTCCTCTCACATTTATAATTGGGTCCATTCATTGAATTTATGGTCGGATTCACCATGAATATGAGAAGAATGAGTACTATTTTACTATACTCTTGGAGTACTTAAAATTTTTTAATAATATCAAGCATGCTTAGTTATGTATTATGAATTTCATACAAGTAAGAACACCATAAATATGATATAACAAACAAATAAAACGACCAATCTATCATACCTGATTTTCCTTGACTTGTTATCAATAGCTGTAGTAATAAGGCGGTCATAACAAGTTTCTTACTTAAAGCCATGGTAGAAAAGGAGAACTGAAAGCAGATTTTCAATTAAGAAGTTTTTGTGTTACTATCTACGTGCTATACCTCTTTATATATACCAGTGTATAGTTTTGTGTATATGCATAGGTACAATTACAAACAATTATAATTATATAGTTTAAATTATACATTTTTTAAGAAGATGTTTAAATTATATATGGTATTAGTTTACACTATTTTTTTAAATTTTTTTATATCATATGTTTTTAAAATGTGTAATGGTTTCTAATTATATATATATATATATATATAATTTAATTGGATTTAAAATCTTCAATTTTTGCAACAAATAAATTAACTTGCCACCAAAATTAAAAAAAATAGATGGACACGTGGCGGAAAATTTGATTCCAATTGAAATCCAATTTAGAATATAATTGGATTTGGACTTTTCAATTTTTACACTCAATAATTCACTTGGTTCAAAATTAAAAATTAAATGGGACACGTGGCACAAAATTGAGAATCTAATTAAAAATCCGATTAAATTTTCTCTGAGTTTTGGCTATTAATACATAAAATATAGATAGTTGTATGAAATTCAAAAATGATACTAATTATAAATATTTTATTATTTTAATTTTGACCAGATATAATAGAATGTTTAAAATTTAAATATTTGGCATTAATTGGCAAATCTATGTTCATTGATAAAAGTAAAATTTTGGATTTTCTTTTTTGAGAAATTAAATTTTGGATTTGGTAACTTTCATAGAATATATATTTAGATTATCTTAAGACTTACAATTTTAAGCATATCAAAGTCAATTAAATTTTAAGGTTGGAAGCATGCATATTTTTATGGCCACGCCAAATATTTTAGTTTATAAAATCTTCTACTTATGTATTGAAAAATTGGGATGCCGATGTGATTCCCTTCTTTTGTCACAGGTCATTGTTAAAATCCCTATTTTGTTGCAGAAGATTTGGTATAAATATGTAATTATATAATTTGAATGGACTTTAGCCAAATTCTTTTGATAGCTAATGTTCATTTACTTCAATTGCCTGTACATTTTTATTCTCTCTATCATGAATTCGAATCTGTTTGTGACACCAAGTCACCATATTGCTTCAATAATATCTTTGCGTTTAGTGAAATATATAGAACCTATATTTTACTGAAACATATACATTTAATTATTACTAATTCTTTTCCATTTTTCCTTTTCCTTTTTTTTATTTATATAATTGGTAAAAAAAAAAAAGGATTATGGAGGAGATGTCACTACTGAGCATGTCTAGTAGCTATGACACAAGTATCAACTCTGCCTCTCCTTGAATGGCTTAATGAAACAAAACATAGATTAAAATTTTCTCCCTTAATTTTAAAAGTTTCAAAATTTATATGTCTTGCTTTATTTCAGTCGCTAATGTGAACAGTTTTTTTTTTCTTTTCTTTATTTTGGATTTGCGAAATATTTTACTATATATTATAAATTCCCTTTCTCAAACCGATGATTTGGTGTAAAGCCTTGGAGTCAAAGTAGGTGTTATCAATTTGGAATTTTAATTGATCCTCAAAGTTATGTATTTGTGACGGATTTTTTTTTTTTTTTCAAACTCAAACCCAAATGATAATAAATAGATATGTTGACACATATAATTGTTATGTAATTTAAGGAAACGACATTGTCATCGCAGCTTGCATCCTTTTGTTTTGGAGATTCAACTTTTATGGATATAGATGTTACAACAAAATACATCGTTTTATTTATTTCATTATAATATCTTTTATTGCAGGATACAAATGTTAAAACCAAATGCATCATTTTAGTTATTTCATTATAATGTCTTTTGTTACTGTATATTTAGGGCCGGCTCAACAATTTTTGGGGTCTTAGGCGAAAATTTTAAATGGGGCATTTTTATTAGGACTATTTTCATTATTCTCTTTTTGTTGTATAATTTCATTATCTTCCAACTCTTTTTGATAAGTTTCTTGTTCATTTATAATGTTTTCACTCAAACTTTCTGTTGTGTTATTTTTTTTTTTTTTTTTTTTTTTTTTAATACTAGTAACAAATTTATCCATAGATCCTTTTTAAGATTCAATTTGTTTTTCAAATTTTCTCTTTTTTAGAAATTTTTTATATCCGGATAAATATTTTCTAGTAGAAATTTATTATGTGAAATATTTATAGATAAATAAAATACAATTTATAATTAAAAATGATAATTTAACTAAAAATAAAATTTAAAATATAGAACAATAGAACCTAGTTAGCAATTTTTCTAAAACCGTGACCACTTTAAAGTTTAAATCTGCACAAATAAAAATTAATTTAGTACATGGTTTAATAAATTAGTATTACTATAATACGAATGAGTTGATATGATACACATCAAATTATTAATTGGTATAATAATTTATAATAATAGATAAATTGTCAGATTAAAAAATGAGAAATCGTCAAGCCTATACTCCAATATTCCTATCATCCATTCATCCTATGGCTAAGTTTTAAAGAAAAAACATGTCCTATCCTATCAATTACATGGCAGAAAAGGGTATAGAGAGGGGTAGAAAAGCTACCACAGCAAAAAACATGTCTCATTCCATCAAACAATTTTGCAGTGAAAGTGTGAAACAAACTAAAAATATATATAATTTAAGTTAAATAAATAGAAGACTCCGAGTCTTCATTTTTGGAAAGACAAAGAGAAAGAGGGGGAAGAATTGACGAAGAATACCTCTGGTGACTGGTAAATTGGTTCACTGGAATCAACAAAGAAAAATTTCAAGCTAGATTGACTGACTGAGTTTATGGAAAAAGATCAAAAATCAAGATAAAGATAAAGAAAAGAAAGATAAGACCGTAAGAATATAGATGGAGAGGCACTAAGGCAGAGAGATAGAGAGATGAGAGGTTTTTCTTTTGTTTTTTAAATTTATAATCTCTATTTTAGCATATTTCAAGACAATTACGTTGTATTATTAATGACTTTTTCTGGTATTAATTTTGATTTTAGTATATTTCAAGAATGAATTAATAAATTTGTCTCCTAAAATTTAATTTTGTTAGCTGAAGCCGGAAGCTTGACTATTTTTACTTTTTCCCTTTTTAATTTTTTGTATTTTAGGATACAATGAGACATTTTTAATGCATTTTATTAACTAATAAAAGTGCTTAAAATTTTATTTAATTAAAATATATAGATAAATATATTATATATAATTTTTTTTTTATTACAAGTGAGGGTCTTTTTTTATTTGGAGGCCTTAGGCGATTGCATCAATTGCAACACCTATTGAGCCGGCCTTGCATATACTAAACATGTCTTAAGCAAAAGTTAGTTGGTACTTGGGTTCCTTGGTGGGTGAGAATAGACCAAAATGTTTCTCAGTTTCTGCGGGACCCTTTTGGTCTTCATCAAACAAAGCAAACAAGTAAGTTTCTAAAGGTCCAGGCTTCTTTGGAGTCCCATTCTTCACATGACTAATCAAATTCTTGTAATAAGTGCCTGCATTATCAACTGTTGCTGCTACACCATTGTCTCCATCTGATGGCCAACCACTCTCTGTTACAATGACAGTCAAATTGGCTCCACCAATCTTTTCAAGAGCAGAGTAGAGAGAATCCAGAATTGCATCAAAGAGATTTTGATACCCTAAGTTACCATCTTGTACCACAACCCCTGGTGAAGTAAATAAGGCATATTCAAGCTTAATGTCTGTTGGGTCACTTGTGTAGGCAAAATATGGGTACACATTGGCAAGAAGTGGTGCATTAGTGCTTACTAGGATGCTAACGATTGCATTTATGTATGAACTTGCACTATCACTAAATGAGCCTGCTGATGGAGGGAAAGAATTGCCCAACAATGACATGTCTATTACTGTTGAAACTTTGATTTGTAAATTAGAAGCTGTAATTGCACTCTTTAAGTTCAGGATGGCTGGTCCAACATATTGGGCTAATGGATCACTTGGCTTTATTTCATTCCCAGCAGCAATGTAACTAATTTTGACATCAGGGTAGGGAACTATGTTTGTTTGCACCCAAGTATTTGCAGTTGCAGGACTAGTGGCAAGACCTTGAAGGTCATTGTTAACAACTCCAACAATGACCTCTATGTTGGATCCTTTTAGGGCTTGGAGGGTTGCTTGATTTGGATCAAAAATCCTCATTTTCCCTATGCCATTGGTGGTGTACAATGTTATTACATCAGTTGCAGGTGGTAAATTATCAGCAACTGTTCCATAATTTACACCTATAGATTGTGCAGCTGCATCAATAGCATGAAGATAACAAACAAGTTAATTGACACTAAAGATAAATTTTTTTGAAGGAATTGTATAGGTATTCAATGGAGCTGAATCAAATAAAACCAAGATAACAAACAAGTTAATTAACACCGAACGTAAATTAATTTGTTTGATGAAATGTTGAGATAGATACCCAATGGATTAAAATTATTTGGAGTTTTTAGGATAATCATGGAATATATAAAATCTTATCTATTTGTTTTTTGTCATATTATCAATAATTTAAATAGATACCAAACCTTTGGTTAAGCATTACTAAAGTTTTAAAATTTAATCATTTTATTTTAAATGCATGGATAGAATTGTAGGAGTTCCATTGTGGACTTACCCTAAAAACTCTAGTATAGGATTATAATTCTTTATGCAATAACTACAAAATCATTCTGCTCAAAATTTTAAAACTTTTTGTAAAAATTATAAGATAAAAAATGGAAATGGAAAAAATAAAAACTTAAATAGACATATGTGTGCAAGTATATTATGAATTTGATTGAAAAATTCAGGACAAAAATATGATTATGTATGTTGAATTTAATTTTATAAAAAATTTAAGAAATGTAGTATTTTTTTTTTCAAATTTTAGTTATGTTTTTAGTGAATATATATAACAGCTCAATAAAGATGATGTTTAATATATTTTTATATTTTTTCATGCACTTACTCACCAAAAAAGAGTATTTAGTGTCTCTCGTTATTAAAATTTCAAATGATTTAATTTTTTGACAATTTTAAATATCCAGTGTATAGATTATATTTGATGATAGTATCATATAATTTATTTATAAAAATATTGATTAAAAAATTTCAAAATTACAATAAACCAACAAAATGTTGATTTTTAATATAAATAATAAAAAATGAAACTTCCCCTAAAAAAAAAAAAATGAAACTAAAAGTATTAATTTTAATAATTTAATTATTATATATAATGACAAGGCTAAATAATAAAAAAATTAACTGTCAATAAAAGTCATTTGGTTTATTTGAAGTATTTTTGTACTAGTATAATATGAGAAATTTTTAATATGTATTTAGTATGTTTAATTATATAAAACATGCATTTTTCAAAGTATTTTTGTTTTAAACGGTTAACATATTAAAAATACGCATATGTAACAATTAAATCTTATTTGCACTTACTTTTTTATTTTAAGCATACTATTCAGATCGAAAAGAATATAATTACCATCTACCAAATTAAGATAGAGCATATTCATTTATAAAATTAAAAGAAATGAAAAGACGTGTCTTTATGCACTAAAACATTAACGGCTAGGTGGGTGTTTAATAAATTTATTAGGTATTCTTGTAGTATGATGACATGGTACTCCTTTTCACATTTATAGTAGACTCATTATGACTTTACTAAGTATAATTTAACATGAATG
The DNA here is from genome assembly GCA_033629205.1 of Lithocarpus polystachyus. NCBI lineage: Eukaryota > Viridiplantae > Streptophyta > Magnoliopsida > Fagales > Fagaceae > Lithocarpus > Lithocarpus polystachyus. Next base: position 5,368,628 of record CM066162.1, on the reverse strand, counting down.
TGGTTGCTAAGAGGGACTGAGGGAGAACTTTGACACCAATGCACCATACTCCAAGAGTACCTGCTAATAACTAAGTAATAAATTACTAACATATAGGAGTCATTTAGGAACTCTAAAAGTTGCTAAGCAGCTGAGCTCGTTTTGTATATTACCTCAATTATGTATATTGTGGCCAATTAATTTGCATAATTATAATGATCATTGATAAACAAATTTTGCCTCTTTTTCATGTTTTACATCACAAAGATTACAATGTAACCTACTATCCATTGATTAAAATATAAAACAATACAAAACCAAAAAAAAAAAAAAAAAAGGTTCATGTCACTTATTCCAAGCTACTAGGGCTTGATTTTTACACATTAACTTGGTATTCTAAGCCATCTAAAAAGTAGTACTTATATCAAACATGCTTACTTTTACTATGAATGCCATACAAATAAGAATATCATACAATATAACAAACAAATAAACAACCAATCAGCCGCACCTAATTTTCCTTGGCTTGTTATCAACAATAGTAGCAATAGCGCAGCCATAACAGGTTTCTTACTTAAGGCCATGGTGGAAAAGGTGAACTGAGAACAGATTTTCAATTTAGATGTCTTTGCTTTACTATCTACACCCTATACCTCTTCATATATATAGTTAATGAAATTTGATAATTATGGAAATTATTAATAACTAATTATATTTAATTTGATAAGATTATCATGGAAGGTTTGAATATAGCATATAATTTAAACTTACTTAAAAAATATATAGTAGATATAAACAATAGTTGAATAATATTTACAATATTTCAATGTTAGTAATATCCAATTTATTAAGGGAGGGTGGAAAAGTTTAAGCCTCAGAAATTGTTGGAGCATTTTAATATTAATTAATTAAAATGGATTTATATGACAACACAAATGTAAAGATATGAGAGTTAATATAGAAGATAAAAAGTTAGTGGAATATTTAATTTCACAATGAAAAGGAGAGAAATTTTTTTATTCTTTTTAATTGTCATAATTAATGGGCTGATATGTATTGATTCAAATATTGGGCTAGATACGTGCACCTCAATCCAATTTATTATTGTGTTTGCACCAAGATAAACTTCATATATAACACATTAAAAATAATTTCTATCGCAAGGTCACGTATCATTGTACTCTGAGGCTAAAGAAACAGTATTTTTCTATTGTCTTTTTTTTTTTTTTTTTGAGAGGATGAATTTAGCTACAAAATGACCTAACCTTATATTCTAAGCCATCAAAAAGTAGTACTAATATCAGGCCTGCGTAACTGTATTGTGAATGCAATACAACTAATAATGCCATACAAACAACCAATCAGTCATACCTGATTTTCCTTGGCTTGTTTTAAACAGCAGTAGCAATAAGGCAGCCATAACTGGTTTCTTACTTAAAGCCATGGTGGAAAAGGAGAAATGGTAAAAGATTTTCATTAAGATGTCTTTTTTTTTTTTATGGGAAACAATTAAGATCTCTTTGGGTTACTATCTACACCCTATACCTGTCTATACATAATATATATAGTTGTATGAAATTTGATAATTATGAAAATTATTAACAACTGATTTTTTGCTTAAATTTTGATAGGATTATAATGGAAAGTTTAAATATAGAAAAAATAGAATTGGGATAGAACAAAATATAAAATTGAATTGAAGAATAATTAAAATATAAATATTAGAACAATGACATGTAAAATTGTGAAGTCTTAAAAGCTTATATGACTAAATATTATAATGTCAACCTAAAAATAAAACGTCTATAGTTTTATATTATAACAATTTGAAAGTAAAAATCAATAACAGGATAATACTAACAAATTTTCAATATTAATAACAATCTTTTTTTTGTCTAAATATGAAATTTGACAATTATGATAGTCATTAATAAGTTATGATGGTAGTTATTCATAATTTTTTTATATTAATTTTGAATAAAATATAATGGGAGGTTTAAATATAGAATAGGAATTAAACTCAATTAAAACATTTATATCATAAATATAACATGAAAAATTGTGATGCTTCAAAAGTTTATACGACAAAAATATTATAATGTCAACTAAAAATCATCTACAATTTAATTTGAAAGATAAGAATGATAATTGGATAATGTTTTCAATTTTTCGATGTTAATAATATACAATTCTTTTATAATAAATTTGAAAGTTACAACTTATAGTTTACAATGGGGATGAAAATTTGAATCTTAAATACCTTAATTGGAAACATTAAAAAATGCTAGTTGGACGATAAAACTTGTGGCTAATAACATCCACTTCTATACAGATTAACTTAGAATAAATAAATAAATAAATAATCTGACTTGACTTGACTTTTATTGTCAAGTTATCAACAGCTCAATAACCAGGAATAAGGCAACCATAAAAGTTTTCTTACTTGTGGCAAAAATTGAAGGTAATAGCCATTGTGCAAAAGGAAAACTGAGAATAGATTTATAAGGACAAAGTTTGGTTGCAAACATTTTGTAGCTTTCGGTTCCAACAACCAATATATTGAAAGACGGCATTAGTCTTTATCATGTATAATTTACATGACTCACTTAACCCAATTAACCAAGTGAGTCTTGTGCAATGCGTATGACAAAATATATGTTATATTCATATTTGTAGTTGGAGTCCAAGGCTCCAAACAAACCTTTTCCGATTTATAATTAATGCTTTGTCTGTTTTGACATTTAACTTTTTCCAAAAGTGTTTTTTAGGAAATTATCTCATTTTTCTATATTTGGTGTCAATCTTAAAATGAGTTAAAAAAACTATTTCTTAACTTCTCATATTTAGTTTCGTGTGAGATATATTTGTTTTTCTTATTTGGTTTCGCGTGAGATAGAGTTGTTTTCCAGGATTTTTTTTTTTAATCTCTGGAAAACAACTTTATCTCACACGAAACTAAATAAGGAAAACAAATATATCTCACGCGCAACTAAATAAGGGAAGTACATGCCAGGCCAAATAAAGGAAGTTAAGAGATATTTTTTCTCTTATTTTTTTTTTTTTTCCTTTTGATACAACCAAACACAATAAAATGTAAAAAATTATCTTCACATATGGTGTTACAAACCCATGGGTAGAACTCACTCTTGAAAACCGGCTTACAAGGAGAGGGTGTCCAAAAACTTATAAACACATGGTTAAGCTTACACTTAACCAATGTGGGACATCAGGATCATAACATACCATCACGCTCTGCAGCCAATGTCCACGACGGCACACTCTAGCGACACTGACTTGTTGGTAGCCCTTTCTCTTTTTTGTGGCTCCACTCAACTATCAGTAATTTTAATCCAGCCTCTAGGTCACCCCTTCTAGGATTTGACCACAAAGCTACAACAAATTTAATTCCATACTGAATGAGCTATACACGATTAATCGGGGTGATGGTTGGCTCTGATACCAAATGTTACAAACCCATAGTTAGAACTCACTCTTGAAATCCGGCTAACAAGGGAAGGGTGCCCAAAAGCTTATAAATACACGGTTAAGTTTACACTTAACCAATGTGGGACACTAGGATCATAACATAAGGTTTCCATTGAAACATACATAGCGCTACATATTTGCTTTGGTTTCTACACCTTACACTTCTCTCTATATATATAAAGTTACAAGTTTGTTAGAATTGAAAAGTTTATTAGGTTTGAAAAAAAAAAAAAAAAAAGGTTTAAAGGGGCCCTATAACCTAATATATATGTATATATGTGTGTGAAGTTCTTTCTTGGAGACTTAAGATGCAATTTCTCCTATTTAATTAATTTAAGGGGGCTGACCTGAGGTTGAATCAGATAGTCCAGGTTTGTGGGGTTCTATTTTAAGTAATGTCTAGCTAGCTAGGTCTAAGCTTGATTGACAGTCCAGATCAATGGAGAAGACTGACCCGGTTTCTCATAATCCATTATTTGTTCAAAGTCACCTAGTCTAAGTATATATCTTTAAGCAATTAATTGTCAACTAGGAATAATGATCTTATTTGAGAAGTCAAGCATGGCAGGAAAATGATCTTATATGTAGCTTTCACCTAGCTGATCAAGACCTAGGAAATTAAGCAAAATCAAATGTGGTTGATTATCGTAATGAAAGCTATGGCAGTATATTCTTGCGGGCCATAAATAAAGATCCATTTCAAAGTAAAATAAACTTGGCAGTCTGACCTGTAAACCACACCTACTAAATAAGTCAGCAAAGAAAGCATGATCAGGATCAGCCTAGACTCTAGAGGGTTAAGAGGTTGCGTTATACTCTGTACATTAATGTCCTAGTCTAATATACGTGCCTGACTAATTTGTGAAATGAGAATGTGAGCTGTAGAAATTTTAGATCAAGATGTGGTTGCAGTTGGGGCTACACATGGAAGAAGAGAGGGAATTGGTAGGAGAGGAAGAATGTGGCTGGAAGTTAATTGGGAGTAATTAAAATTTTGCGTTTTACTTGACTCACTTTGCCCCACTTTGCTGCGTGTGAGTTTTTTCCTCATCGAAAAGGTGTTAGGATAGGGTGTGTTTTGCATGCTTCATTATGTCTCGATCGCCTTGTTTCATCAAACGTGTGTATATGTTTTTATTTAATAGCCACTTCATTAAATATGGTAAAATACCTCCAACCTCCCCCTCCAGTCCATTTTAGACTAATTAGGCTTTAAATTGATTTTTTTGTAACTTTTTTTTTTATTTTTTTTATTTTTAAGTTTAGCTCAATTCATTTTTTTAATAAATTTTTTGGGTTGAAAAGTATGCAATTTTATTATATTTGAGCTAAACTCTCTAGTTTTGAGATAAAAATACAAAGAAAAAACTAAAATATACATTAGAAATTAGAAATATAAGCCCTAAAAATGTAATAAAAATGATATTATTCAAAAGTCTTATTCAGTCCACATTTGGTCCGAGTTGGTCCTATTCAGTCCATTCTGTCCATATTGGTCCATTCGTTATAGTTCGGTCAGATTCGGTCCACCTTGTTACCATTTAGTCCATTCAGTCCTATTAATCCATTTGGTCCATTCGGTTCATTTTGGTCCACTTCGTTCTATTTCTGTGCACTTACATAATGTGAAAAGACATATTTGGGTTGAAAGAACCTAATTTAAATCCAAATTTATTAATAAAAAAAAAAAGATATAATCTCAAACTTGTAATATTTAAAATCTTAAGCATAACATTTATAGTTGCTGTACTTTTGTTGAGTCATATTAATGTAGCATTTCAATCTACTTCGGTATGACTAAATTTAAGCGAAAGTATTTCTAAACATAAAGGCTATGAATATATAAATGTAATCTTTATGGCAATTATTCATTTGTTTTAACATCATTACTTTTAAATGAATTGTATTGATGAGATTGATTATACATTTAAGCAAAATAAATAAACATATACATATATGTATGGTATGTATGTATAATTTTAATATATAGATTAGTAGAGTCATGCTTAAGGCTTATTTGTTTAGAAAAAAGAAGGGGGGGAGGGGGGGGGGGGGGGGAGATATTCAGCAAAAAAAGGGAAAATGGCCTATAACCAATTGATTATGACTATAGGGAGGACCCTTATTCTGCTAAGGCATTAAGAGAATATAGGGCACAAGTGAGTCACCAAAAATATGTAACGAGGCCTAGAGTAAGTATTTCATGATTATGGCCATTGCAGCCAGCATTGTAATTTGCGTAACCAAAATCTATTCAGGGGAAATGAGTCTTTATTACCTCATTATTCATGCAGAGGAAAGAATATGTTATTCTCTCATCGAATGTCCCAAACGCTAGCTATTAATCATTGCTTCGATTGTGGTTTATCGATAATTCAATTTAAAAGTTTATTTAGCGGTGAACAAATAGAGTCGTCCACAGTGGAAGATCAAATAAAGCATTAGGTTTAAAGAAATAATCCAATCTATAACCATGAATACTGAAAAGAGGCTTAACAAGGGTTCAAGATCAAATATTAATACTAGGACATCCCCTATAGATTTTGGACAGACCATACTGACAGAGTAGCCAGCAGTATAATTCTGTTTATGCATCCTTGAAGACCACAGTGAGTCAGTTACAAAAGCTGCTATCAATTAGGTAAACATGGTGTGTCAACTGTAATGTTATAACTAAATTGGTTTAGAAAGAATGTGCATGTGTCTGATATATTGATATAAGGTTCTGCAACCTATTTTCTTGAACCTTAGAAGGCCATTTTACTTTTTCTGTTTTTGGATAATTCCATAATTGAGGGAGGGGGGATTTGAACCTAGATATCTTTGTTGAAAATATTAGGAGATACCAGTAGAGTTACAAGACTTTTGATTAGAAAGTCCTTTTCTGTTAATGCTAAACAAATTAATTGTGTTTAATTACTGTAAAACAAAATTTGAGATCAATGGTATATAATATGACAGTGCATGTAATTATAGAAACAAATGAAAAGGAATTGAAATAAAGAAACTAGCTAAAGACAGTTTATAAGCATGTTAATTAAGACAATTTGAATACATTTTATAGCATTAGCACCAATAGCTATAAATACTACCAAAATATGGCATCATCAACTTATTCTAACACAAATAATCCCATATTATACTTGTCGGGTTAACAAAGGGATAAGATTATTTTCAAACAAAAATTGTATAAATTTTACCAAAAAAAAAACAATTACTCTTCTAATTAAATCTGATTTGGTATTTTGGCTGTTTATCAGAGTGGAAGAGACCAAAATGTCGCTCAGTTTCTTCAGGGCCTTTTTTGTTCTCATCAAACATGGCAAACAAATAAGTTTGTATAGCTTGTCCAGGCCTCTTTGGAGTCCCACTGTGCACATGATTGATCAAATTCTGGTAGTAAGTGGCAGCATTATCAATTGTTGCAGCAGCATGACCCTCAGATGGCCAACCACTCTCTGAGACAACAACCTTCACATTGGAACCACCTGATTTCTCAAGGGCAGAATAGAGAGCATCCAAGATTGCATCAAAGAGATTTTGGTATCCATACTCACCATCTTGTACCACAACCCCTGGTGATCTTAATAAGGCATAGTCTAAACTGATGCTTTGTGAGTTACCAATGTAGCTAAAGTATGGGTGCACATTGGCAAGAAGTTGTGCCCCATTGTTGGCTAGGAAGGTAACGACTGAGGCCACGTATGAACTTGCACTGTCACTAAATGAGCCTGCTGATGGAGGGTTTGAATTGCCCAACAGTGACATATCTATTGAAGTTGAAACCTTAATCTGGTCTTGTAAATTGGCTGAGACAATTGCATTGTGAATGTTCTGCATGGCTGGTACAACATATTGGGCACTTCCATCATTAGGCTTTATTACATTCCCAACAGCAATGTACCTATATGTGACATCTGGGTAGTTCAGTACATTTTGCCGGACCCAATCATTTGCAGTTGCAGCATCAGAAAGGGCTTGAAGTTTATCATTAGTGACACCCAAGATCAGTTCTATGTTGGATCCTCTAAGGGCCTCCAAGATTTTTGGATTTTGATCATAAATTCGCATTTTTCCAATCCCATTTGTTCAAAAAAGATTTATAACTTCCTGTTCAGGTGGTAAATTGTCTCCTATCTGTCCATAGCAAACACCTATAGGTTGTGCACCTGCATCAAATTGAACCAAGATTTTTTAGTTTTCAACAATAGGACAAAATTCATATTTTTAGTTTTCAAAGACAAGAAAAAATTCATATAATTTACACTGCTAGAATTTTGGTTAAAATCTAATAAAGTTTGGAATGCTTGAAGTTAAATAGTAAGGTGAGGTGCCCAAATTTTGGTAAGTTAAACAACTTATTGCAGTTTCTTATTCTCACCTACTCAAAATTCAAGAGGGTAGTTTCTTTTTACAATAATGTTTACCGAAATAATATATTGGTTTTCCCTAAAAACAGGCAAAATGTAATATACGTTGGGTACATGAATATGGATAATTGTGCCTTTATTATTATTAAAACTTGAGTTGTCTTTTTTTTTTTTTTTATACAAGAAACTTGAGTTGTCTTGATATATGCAATCTCATCCTAATCCGACATGTTTACAAAAGAAACTCTACAAACCTATTAAAATACTTAAAACAGATAAAACAAATTTTTATTAAAGACCAACATCGGTTTAACTTAAACCCTACCATGTTACTGAACGGGTAAGGTAGGAGTCAAAGGTTTTTCAAATTATACCATAAACCCAACTTATGTAATTTATACTTTATAGTTTAAATAATAATATAAAATATGCATTTTTATATATGTTAGCTTGATTTATTTTGATAGTTTGATACTTAGTTTTGATAAAATTAGAATATTATGTTCAATTGTGTGAATTGTAATCATTTATTAATTGAATAATAAGCTTTAATAATTAAATGAAAGATTTATTTTTATTTTGGTAGATGAAATTAGGAGAATTAATGTTAAGTTAAAAATTTGGCAGTACACACTAGAATTTAAAGACTTTTAATTATGTAGGACTCAAGGATATGACACGTAGATTTAGCAAAAGTTAAAAAAAAAAAAAAAAAAAAAAAAAAAAAAAAAAAAGGAAGAAGAAGTAAGAAAGAAAGAAAACAGAGAATAAAGCAATGGTAAGACTCAATGGCCAAGAAATTCTAAAGAGAGAAAGATTTCGATATCTTGAATTAATAATTCACAAAGATTGAGAGATTGAAAATGGTGTGATCCTAGAATACATATTAGGTGGAAGAGAAAATTTTGTAAAACTTTCATAAGACTAGCTATGCATATTAGGAAGAAACATATTCATAAAATGAGCAAGGCTAAAATGAAAATGTTTGATTGATAAGTGAAAATGCATGGAAATATACTACTAAATATGAGGATCTTCCTTTAAAAAAGGGCATGTTAATTAAAGAAGTAACAAAGAGCATGATTTGGATAGAATAAAAAGCAGAAAAAGAATGAATATGACTGACCTTAACTAATATGTTGAGGATTCATAACTGGCTCTAAAAATTTGGGGCTAAGATTTGTATGTTGATATATTAAGCTTGACAAACTAGTGTCAACTTGGCAACTAAACCCAATCCAATCCATACAAGTTGCATTGGGTTGGGTTAAAGATTTCTCAATTCAAAGAGACCATTTTAGATTGAAAAATACCTTAAACCCAACCAAATACGTTCCATACATACTCTTAAATTTTAGCTACATGAAATGATGGTAAATGTGTACGTACGTTGATAAAAACTGTCAGTTCGTTTAGACCCCTGTAAACTAGATTGTTTAACCTAATTAATTAACCAAGTGAATACTTAGGTTTATTATTCAGATCTAGGTTAAAACAATAACAATCATATCAAGTAAAGCAACGGAAAAATAAAGAACACACAAAGATATGATGACCCAGGAAAACCAAACCGGTAAAAAACCTGGGGAGGATTTAACCTAGCTATCCTCAAGGTAAAATAGCAAATCCACTAGAAAGAATTGAAGTTTACACAATAGCGACTTAGACCACTAACATCCTATTGCTACCCAATGTAGGAAACTTACTACCATGACCACGTGACAGCTCCGAGATCCACGGACTCCTTCTTTCTTTGACCTTTGCAAAACACAAACACCACCGTTTGTGACTTTGAGATCCCACTCAAAGGTTTAGCAACACAAACTCTCTTGTTTGTGACTCCAAGACCACCCTTGAAGGTTTAGATCATCAGCACCTTTGATGACTAGAGAAGGCAGCAACTTCAACAATACCAGATCTTGAGATTCTTCAAGAAACAACACCGGAAGAAGTTATAAGAGAGGTTTTTGGAGCAAAATCCTAAATACAAAAGAGGCACACTCTTCTCTCTCTAAAAAGCCATATGAAAAACGTGCTTAGGGTTTCCTTTATATAGTGGGAGAAGTAGATCTGAAACCCTAATCCTTAATGGGCTAGAACTGCTGTTTGGGCTTAATTAAAATTCTGCAGATACGATTCTAGATCGGTCGAGCCTGTTTTTCGATCGATCAAACCAGGCAGATTCTGAAATCTTCTTTCTGCAGCTTGTATGTTCTTGTGTGCTCACGATTTGCCAATTGTTCTAAACTTTTAGAACTTAACAATCTCCCCCTTTGACAATTCGTGACAAAACTTTCATACAAAATGAAATGTTAAAATACAAGAACAACCCAATACAATAAAATGTCCAATTACATCACAAATCCCAATCTAAGACTCCTAACCTAGAAGTTGCCAAGAAGAGGTAGAAGGTCTTGATTAGAATGCACCTGTCTTTCCTGAAACACTCAACAAACACGTCACCGCATGTGTGGAAAGAAAGACATATAAACAATAATATGAAACAGAATATAAAAACAATAGTAAATCCTAACTCTCCCCCTAAGTTAGATACATCAAAAAGTTTTTATATTCTCCCCTTTTAAAAACAATTTTTATCTCCCCCTAAACAAGACAAACAGGCTTCCTAACATTTCATCTATTTCTCCCCCTTTTTGTCACGTATTGACAAATACAACTCAAAGAAAGAGTAAAGTGACAGTAAACATGAGAGAAAAAAGAGATAGAAAATAGAGAGAACTCCCCCTATGAAAAGCAACAACTCCCCCTATAAACAACATAGGCAAAAAAAAAACTTTTCTCCCTATAAAATAGGAAAAACAAAACAAGTTTTGGGAAAAACGGTTTTGGGAAAAATTTAGGAGGCGAGGATAAATAAAAACACACAAACCAAAAAAAATTGAGTTGAGGAAACACATGAAGAAAAATATTCTCTCTTTTAATAAATGCAAACTTGACACTATGTGACCCATAAACAGTTGCATGAGTAGAGAAAATATTTGCACATTGATTATTCATCATATTTCTGAAGAAAAATATTTTCTGTAATTCACACATCAAGAAAAAATAGCATATACTAAAATGTACAAAGGACTCAAAAATTAATTAATCAATTTTTTAATTCAAGTTAAGTACCCAATTTAGCAAAGTGTATGCACGCTATGTGTGAAAACAATGAGAGATATGACTGCAAAACTGCAAGATGGATACAAAAACAATGCAACTCATGTGAATCCTAACCATAAACGATGCATGAAAAAATTTGGTCAAAAACTCTAAAAACTGAAAATTTTTCAGTTTCGATCGATCGAGCATCGATCGAATACCAATCGAGTCAGACAGAATCAAACCAAAATTTTTATCGCAATTTCGATCGGTCAAGAGAAAAATTCGATTGGTCGAAATTCTGGAAAACTCAAATTTTTGAAAAACAGAGCAATTTTATGCAGTAACTCTTCAAAGCACAGTGATTCATGAATGAAATGCATGAGTATGAGACTGAAAGTTTTTCAAAAACACATGAATACAGCCCAGATCTTCCAAAATTAAGATTTTCAATCAATTTGTCCTTAAAACTCAAATTTTGCATCAAAATCAAGGAATTTTTAATCTTGGATGGCCACAACAAAATCACACACAATAACATGTACAAAGTTTAGCAAAGAGTAACTTGTGTAGTGTGTGCAACTAGCAAAAACTTGAGAAACATGTGAGGTGATATGTGAATAGTAATCAATCACCAAGTCTACAAAATTCATCACATAAATTTGAAAGAGACTATCACCTAAAGAGTTACATCATATAACTCTCATATCTCCTAGAATAAAAGCTTGCAATCATGTAAGTTTCTTGATTAGCCTCATAATGTACACACCAATTTTAATTAAATTGTGAAATTATTATAGCCCAATAATGTACACACCAATTTTAACAATTTAACCAAGGCTACACCTTATGTTCTTTTTGTGCATGTGCTACACTTTCTCGAGCACAAAATCTTACGATATGCACTAAGGTGTTCATGATTGGTTAGTAAACAGTGGTGAGATGGTTATTTATGCCTTTCTCATTAAGTTCAAGTCCGACAATCAAAGGCATGTGACTTCAAGATCAAGACAAAGTGATCAAAAACTATAAACATCTTCCCACGCAACATGCACTACAAAACTTAAACTAGTAAAGTGCAATAAATAAGCTCATCCAAGCTAAACAAGGTACATAAACATGTTATGTAAAGATAATATGACCAACCTTGATTATAAATCCAAGATATATAATACAAAACACATAAAAATATTTTTGGTTAAAAAAAATTTTATGACCAAAACTAAAAAGCACACTTAATGCTAAATGATTAAAAATGCAAATGCAATGCATGACAGTGCATAACTAAGCTACACAAACAAGAAATATCAATTTCTTAAGTAACCCTTGAGTACATGTACAAACTAGTACGTACTCAAACAAAATCAAAAAATAGCTTAGCACTTATATAACACATGCTATTCAAGTTTCTCCACAGTGTCAAGCATGTTCTAAAACAAGACAGAGATATCATAATTCATGTAATCCTCAAGAAAAATAAAACTAGACACAAAATAAAATATTTTTGTCTTTTTGAAATTTTTCAATGTTTTTGGATTTAAAAAAAAAAAAAAACAACCTAAAAAAAAACAAAACAACCAAAAACAGAAACAAAACATGTCCACAAATAATTGAAAGAATTAAATCAGGGACAAGTCAACAACACTCACCTTAGAGAATCTTTTCTCACCCATATAGCACGAGTCTTCGGCTTTGTAGGTGAAAATCCATGTGAAGCAGAGTGTGTTTGAGGGATTACGCCAATCTTCTGAGAAAGACTGAAATCCTGCAATTTCCTTTCACAAGCCAACAAGCTTAAATTTTTCAAAAGCATATGAAATAATTTATTTGGACTTATGGCAGGAGAAATATCATCACATGTCCTAGACTGAAACACCGAATGCTTAAATTTCAATTTATGACAATTAGGACGAATGTGACTGGAAACACCACAAAAGTGACAAACAGGAACAAATTTAGGAACATCAGTATTCCTAACAGCAAATCTAGTCTCAGATTTTGGTTTTTGCCTCAACAAAGAACAATTTGGTCTAATATGACCAACAACACCACAAAGGTGACAAGTAGGCACAAAAACAGATTTCTTATGCTCTCTAACAGTAGGTTTAGACTTAGGTTTAGAAACTTCAGCGTCTATATCAGAACTTTTACCTTTGTCTAACCTAGCAAAATAAGTCTTTTCTTTATTATTCCTCTTGAAAGGAGGAATATAAACATTTTCAGTTTTAGGCTTAAGAGAAACAGAAACACTTCTGTTAACAACAGCAAGCTTGGTACTAGTCAAATTTTCAATTTTAGCCTTAGATTCAACTAACTCTTGTTCCAAGCTTTTCATCTTCTCATCTTGAGAGGAAATTTGATTTCTCAAAAATTCATTCTTTTTATTAGATTCATCTAATCTAACAATCAATTCCTCTTTTTCAAGATTAGCCGATTTTAACTCTTCCTTGAATTTCTTAGCAATTTTCATATATTTCAATAATTCTTTACGAAGAGTTTCACAGGCATCAATAAAATTAACAGAAACAACAGTGTCCTTCTTATTCAAATCATCACAATCAAAAACAGTAAGACACTTAAAATTATCCATGATAACAGGGATCAAGGATCAGTTCTTAGATAAAAGGATCTATAACAGAAGAGCTACCCGCTCTGATACCACTTGTCAGTTCGTTTAGACCCTATAAACTAGATTGTTTAACCTAATTAATTAACCAAGTGAATACTTAGTGAATACTTAGGTTTATTATTCAGATCTAGGTTAAAACAATAACAATCATATCAAGTAAAGCAGCGGAAAAATAAAGAACACAAAGATATGATAACCCAGGAAAACCAAACCGGTAAAAAACCTGGGGAGGATTTAACCTAGCTATCCTCAAGGTAAAATAGCAAATCCACTAGAAAGAATTGAAGTTTACACAATAGCAACTTAGACCACTAACATCCTATTGCTACCCAATGTAGGAAACTTACTACCACGACCACGTGACAGCTCCGAGATCCACGGACTCCTTTTTTCTTTGACCCAACCAAATACGTTCCATGCATACTCCTAAATTTTAGCTACATGAAATGATGGTAAATGTGTACGTACGTTGATAAAAACAAATAAATAAGGCCCAATAAACATACTTATTTTTCTAGGGAGGACATCAACCCAAGAAGCATGAATGTAGCAAGTATAAAAAATTTATTATTCATCTCAAAGAAATAAGCCATTGAGGATAGGAAGCAAAAACTATAATAAATTTTTCTTGCCCTTTAGATATCTTTGCCTTGTGAACTCCGACTTAGGGGTGGCAAAATTGGACACCGTTTAAAGTTTGAGAAAATGTAATTTTAAGCATTTGTATTATTGAATTGGGCTACTAAAATGTAATTGGAGTCATTTAAGAGAAGTATCTAAGCAAGCCCGTTTCATTGATTACCTCTAGGATGTGAATTGGCCTACTAATTTGTCTAATTATAAGGATAAAGTTTAGCTATAAACTTGGTTGTAGCCTAAGATTACAATTTCCACTTAAAAATTAACCTGATTACATATTGTAAAAATCTAAAAATTTAATTGTATGCTCTTTATGTTCTTAAAATACGTAAAATTTCATGCCTATTGGATTTTGTTTATTATTCGATCTATAAACTTATTGTTGATGCATAATTTTATACTGTAAAAATTTGAAATTTAAATATTTAATTAGTGACATAGGTATTAAATTATTATTTTTTGAAAATTTCGTAAACATAGAGGATATAAGACAAAAATATAATCTAACGGTGGATTTGTCAAAATTCACATCTAATAAAAAGACATTAATTGGAATTATAGTCTTAGGTTACAACCAAGTTTATTCCTAAACTTTGTCCTAATAATAATGACAATTAACAAAGAAAATTTTCCCTTTTATCATGTAAATTTTTTTTTTCCATATGTTATATCACAATGAGTATAATGAAACGTACTATCCATCGTTAAAAAAAAAAAAAAAAAAACCTATATTAGAATTTCATGTCACTTATTCTAAGCTAGGGCTTGATTTTTTAAACATTAACTTGATAATTGGCATTCTAAGCCATTAAAAAAAGTAGTACTAATACTAGAGTAATTCTTAGATACTTTCGGAGCACGGTGAATGGTGCTCACTCCTCTCACATTTATAATTGGGTCCATTCATTGAATTTATGGTCGGATTCACCATGAATATGAGAAGAATGAGTACTATTTTACTATACTCTTGGAGTACTTAAAATTTTTTAATAATATCAAGCATGCTTAGTTATGTATTATGAATTTCATACAAGTAAGAACACCATATATATGATATAACAAACAAATAAAACGACCAATCTATCATACCTGATTTTCCTTGACTTGTTATCAATAGCTGTAGTAATAAGGCGGTCATAACAAGTTTCTTACTTAAAGCCATGGTAGAAAAGGAGAACTGAAAACAGATTTTCAATTAAGAAGTTTTTGTGTTACTATCTACGTGCTATACCTCTTTATATATACCAGTGTATAGTTTTGTGTATATGCATAGGTACAATTACAAACAATTATAATTATATAGTTTAAATTATACATTTTTTAAGAAGATGTTTAAATTATATATGGTATTAGTTTACACTATTTTTTTAAATTTTTTTATATCATATGTTTTTAAAATGTGTAATGGTTTCTAATTATATATATATATATATATATATATAATTTAATTGGATTTAAAATCTTCAATTTTTGCAACAAATAAATTAACTTGCCACCAAAATTAAAAAAAAAATAGATGGACACGTGGCGGAAAATTTGATTCCAATTGAAATCCAATTTAGAATATAATTGGATTTGGACTTTTCAATTTTTACACTCAATAATTCACTTGGTTCAAAATTAAAAATTAAATGGGACACGTGGCACAAAATTGAGAATCTAATTAAAAATCCGATTAAATTTTCTCTGAGTTTTGGCCATTAATACATAAAATATAGATAGTTGTATGAAATTCAAAAATGATACTAATTATAAATATTTTATTATTTTAATTTTGACCAAATATAATAGAATGTTTAAAATTTAAATATTTGGCATTAATTGGCAAATCTATGTTCATTGATAAAAGTAAAATTTTGGATTTTCTTTTTTGAGAAATTAAATTTTGGATTTGGTAACTTTCATAGAATATATATTTAGATTATCATAAGACTTAAAATTTTAAGCATATCAAAGTCAATTAAATTTTAAGGTTGGAAGCATGCATATTTTTATGGCCACGCCAAATATTTTAGTTTAAAAAATCTTCTACTTATGTATTGAAAAATTGGGATGCCGATGTGATTCCCTTCTTTTGTCACAGGTCATTGTTAAAATCCCTATTTTGTTGCAGAAGATTTGGTATAAATATGTAATTATATAATTTGAATGGACTTTAGCCAAATTCTTTTGATAGCTAATGTTCATTTACTTCAATTGCCTGTACATTTTTATTCTCTCTATCATGAAGAATTTGTTTGTGACACCAAGTCACCATATTGCTTCAATAATATCTTTGCGTTTAGTGAAATATATGGAACCTATATTTCCATATATTTCACTGAAACATATACATTTTGTTAGGTTCTAAGGATTAGGATCTAATGTATTTAGAACCTCAATTTGTATGTTGGCAAACCATGATCAAAACAATGTTTAGTCTTGTGTTAGACTTGCTCAAAGTATGGGATTTAATGTAAAGTTGGAATCGAGTTATTATGCAGAATTACTGTTCACTTTCTGCTAGACTCGATCGATCGAAAATTAGGCTCGATCGATCGAAAATCGGGCAGATCGTTTTTCTGCAGAATTTTCCAACTCAGCCTTAGTCCATTTAATGTATAGGGTTTTATGTTTTGCCCTAAGTATATAAGGGAAAACCCTAGCCACGTTTTTAGAGTTCTGATTGCTGTGTTTGTGAATCTCATTGTGAGATCTAGAGGTGTTTGCCTTCACATACACTTAGGGTTTACAAACTTGAGATTCATGTCAAGAGTTGTGTAGATCAATACAGTTGCAGAATCAAAAGAGCACAAAGATATACAAGCAGGTGCGCTTGTGGATTTGCTGAAGAATTCAAGAAAGAAGCAGTCCGTGGATCTCGGAGCTATCATGGGGTCATGGTAGTAAGTTTCCTACACTTGGGTAGCAATAAGATGTTAGTGGTCTAAGTCTTGTTGTGTAAACTTCGATTCTTTCATAGTGGATTCAGTTTACCTTGAGGATAGCTAGGTCAAATCCTCCCCAGGTTTTTACTGGTGTGGTTTCCTGGGTCATCATATCTTTGTGTTATTTATTTTCCGCTGCTTTGTTGTTTTTGCTTATTTGTGATAACCTAGTTTTAATTAAATTACCTAAGTTAATCACTTGGCTAATTCACTAGGTTAATCTGTTGGGTTTAAGGGGTCTAAACGAACTGACAAGTGGTATCAGAGCGGGTAGCTTTTGTTTTGATCCTTTGATCTTTTTGCTGATCCTTGACCCCTGTTGTCATGGAACACGGACACTCTCTTGTTGTTCCACCTCACTTTGATGGAAACAACTATGCTTATTGGAAAGTAAGGATGAAAGCATTCCTGAAATCCATTGACGAGAGAGTTTGGAATTCCGTTGAATACGGATGGGAGAAGCCCACTACTCCTGTGAGTGAGTGGCAAACTACTCAAAAGGAGGCAGCCGCTTTTAATAGCAAAGCTATGAATGCTATTTTTAATGCTGTTTTCATGGAGGAATTTAAGAGAATCTCTAATGTTGAGGTTGCTCATACTGCTTGGAATATCCTCCAGACTGTGCATGAAGGCACAAAGGCAGTTAAGATAAACAAATTGCAGCAGTTAACTACTAGATTTGAAAGCATTAGAATGAATGATGATGAATCTTTTGATGAATTCTATGCTAAATTGAATGATATTGTTAATTCTGCTTATAATTTGGGTGAAATCTATGATCAACCTAAAATTGTTAGGAAGATTCTTAGATCTTTGACTGAAGATTTTAGACCCAAAGTGACTGCCATCACTGAGAGCAAGGATGTGGACTCCATCCCTGTTGAAGAACTTGTAGGATCTCTTCAGTCCTATGAGTTAGACCTTCCCAAGACTAACAAATCCAAATCAATGGCTCTTAAGTCTGTTGATGATGTTGATGATGGTGAATTTGATGATGAACTCTCTGCTACAGAGATTGCATATCTTGCCAAGAACTTTAGAAACTTCCTTAGGAACAATAACAGAAGGGCAAGAGGCAAGAACACTGTTGAACCTAAAAATTCTAGGAAGAATGATCCCATTAAAGTCAATAACACTGAAAAACCTAAGGAGAAAGTGGGACAGCCTTCTAATAATTCTTTGGGACAACAATGTTATGGTTGTCAAGGGTATGGTCATTTAAAATATGAATGTCCTACATACTTGAGGTCTAAGGGTAAAGCTATGGCTGTAACCCTTAGTGATGATGAAGGTTCCGACAATGAATCCGCTAGTGATGAGGATGAAAACTTCATTGCTTTCACTGCTACTACGGTAGTAAATGAAAGCATGTCTGTTGAAGAGAACCCTTCTGATGGGAAACTCTCTGAGGATGCAGATTTACAGGAAGCCTACAATAAACTTTGCAAAGTTGCTGCAAAGGATGCCATGAATGTTGAGTTAGGCTTGAAGAAAATTGCATCTTTGGAACTTGAAAAGAAAAATTTACTTGTTAAATTGTTTGATGCAAATGAGCTTTTGAATAATGTGAAAACTGAGAACATGCTCTTACTTGATAAAGTTAAATGTTTGGAACTTGATTTATCTGTTGCTTGAGAACAAACTAATAGGTCTGCAAGCTCCAAACTTGATCACATGCTGAGTATTCAAAAGTCTCCTTCTGATAAAACTGGTTTAGGTTATGAGGAAAGTATTTCTGTGACTAAACCTTCTTCCACTAAATTGTTCCTTCTTCTGAACCTCCTAAGAGTGAGATTGTCAAACCCTTGGTGAGTGAACCTGTCAAGCCTATAAATGTTACTCCACCTAGAAAGATTAGGGTTGATCTTCAAGCTTCTCATTCTAGAGCTTCTACTTCTACTAAGGGCATATTGCATGATAAGCCTGCATGGGTTTGTCATTTTTGTGGAAAACCTGGACACATTCGTCCAAATTGTTTTAAATTGCAAGCTGCGAAGCGAGCAAATAAAACTAAAGTACCTGTGCCCTAAGCACATGATCCTATGGTACTTATTGCTGAATTGGTAAAGGCGTTAAACCTTTATTCCAATCCTGGAGTTGCTCAGAATTCTAATATGAATCATAACTCCGATGCAAGAGTTGCATCTAAAAAGTTTTGGATGCAAAAGGCTCAATCTAATTGAGTCTGTCTGATATGGTCCTTGTGCTTCATTGCTCTATCTTTTGTGACCTTTGTTTCTAGGATTTGCATTGCATTACATTCATGCATTTCATTCTAGGATGTTTGTTTATTTGTTAAAAAAAAAAAAATTTTTTTGCAAATTGTGTTTTTGCTATTTTTTCTTGAATTTGAAGACAAGGTTGGTCAATCAAATTTTACATGTCATATGTATGTACCTTGTTTAGCTTTGATGCACTTATTTCTATTGCACTTTACTAGCTAAAGTCTTGTTGTGCATGTTGTGTAGGAAGATGCTATATTTGTTGATCACATGATCTTGATCTTGAAGTCTTATGTCTTTGATTGTTGGACTTGAACTTATTGAGAAAGGCATAAATAACCATCTCACCACTGTTTATTAGCCAATCATGAACACCTTAGTGCATATCGTAAGATTTTGTGCTCGAAAAAGTGTAGCATATGCACAAAAAGAAAATAAGGTGTAGCCTCTATTAAAATTGGTGTGTACATTATTGGGCTATAATAATCTCACAAATTCAAATAAAATTGGTGTGTACATTATCCCGGCTTTTATTTAGTTTCTAATCAATTAAAATTGAATAATGAGGCAAATCAAGAAACTTACATGATTGCAAGCTTTTATTCTAGGAGATGTGGGAGTTATAGGATGTAACTCTTTAAGGGATAGTCTCTTTCAAATTCATGTGATGGATTTTGTAGAAATTGTGATTGATCTCTATGTGTATATCACCTCACATGTTTCTCAAGCTTATGCTAGTTGCACACACTACACAAGTTATTCTTTGCTAAATGGTGTACATGTTATTGTGTGTGTTTTTGGTCTGACCAATCAAGTTTGAGAATTTCGGAAAATTGATGCAGAACATGTTTGCTTGGTTATTTTTTTTGGGGTATATTGAAAGAAAATTTTGATTTGAAGAAATCTGGGTTGAATATGTGTTTTTGAAAAACATCTCATCTCATACTCATGCATTTTATTTATAAAATCTAATGCTTTGAGGAGTTTTTGATCTAAAATGTTTGGTTTTTCAAAATTGTGATTTTTCCAGAATTTCGATCGATCGAAACTGATTTTCGACCGATCGAAAATGTTTTAAAATGCTCAGAAAACTCTCTGGTTGGCTCGATCGATCCAAGCTTGTTTTGGATCAATCGAAGGTGTTTTCGATCGATCGAATGTAACTTTCGATCAATCGAAAATCGGGATGACTGTTTTTAAAAATGGCTCTTTCTCACGTGTCTTTTCACTTTTTCAAAACTTTTTCAAAAGTTCTTGTCTCCCTACCAACCGGTCAAGCACCTTTCTTGGAGATTTTGTCGTTTTCTTCCAATTTCTTTGCCTAAATCTGTCTCTCCCAAGTCTGGTAAGTCCTTTATACCCTTCCTTTTGCATTTATTTTCAAGTTTCATGCATTGTTTTCATGCATTTTTGGGTATTTTCGACATTTAGGATTTTTGTCTTTTTGGGAATGTTTTTGAGTGTTTCTTTCTCAAATTTTTCATGGGTTTTTGTGGGGACACCTTACCTAAGCTCTACATGTGGTTTAATTTGGTTTATTTGGTGTTTTGAGGAAAATTTGAAATTCTAGGGCTTGAAATTGAGTAAATTTGGGGTTTTGTTCAATTTGATTGAAATTGATGAAATTGGCTTGTTAGATTGATTAACTTGATCATTATTTTGTGTTCATTAACTATTGTGTTGATCAATTTATCAATTTGTTGTGTTTTGAAAAATTGGGTTTTTCAAATTGGGTATTTTTGATAAATATTGCTTGCTCAAGCCAATTTTGTTAATTTGGATCACAATTGAACATGTCACTGCTTTAGTACATGCATCATTTTATGTTCATGCTCATGCATCATATAGAATTGATATTTTCTATATTTTATGCTGTGCTAACTTGCAGTCTGCCCTTGGTATTTGTTTTTGCTCTTTTTCTTTCTGTGTCTATCTCCTTTCCTTAGCACTATGCCTAGGAAAACTAGAGCCCATAGGACTTCTGATCCTTCTCCTTCTTTTGACACTGAGCGGTTCCCTAGTGAGTCAAACCAAGTCACCTATGAGACTCTGAACCTTAGGCGTCATATTTGGGCTGAGCGTAGGGTCTTATTAGATGAGTTAGATCCTGAGGTGCGACGTAACTTTGAGCGTCGGGGTTGGTTACCTTTGCTCGAGTATGAGCATTCTCCTCCTCCTGCCACCTTGATTAGAGAGTTCTATTCGAACCTCTCTATTCATGTTTACGATAACGACACCTTGGTAAAGGTGTGGTTACGTGGTGTGGAGTATCGCATTACCCCTTCGGTAGTGTCTGATGCTCTTGGGGTACCCATTGTGGACCATCCCATCTTTCCTTACGAGGAGTCTCCACCTCTTGATGACGTCCTATCATACATCACTGGGTCTTCTATCCAGTGGGGTTCTGATCCTCGGATCACTTCAGCTGAGCTTTCCGAGCTTCACTATCTTTTCTTTAGGATAGCGTGTCATTCTTTGTGGCCTATTTCGCATGTCCACACCATCCCTCTTGAGCGATGTGTGTTTTTGTATGCTCTTGTCACTGATGCGCCTATCAGTTTTCCGCATCTATTCCTTCGTTCTTTGAACGAGGTTCATCAGTCTAGTTCTACGGCTCATGCTTTGTTTTTTCCTGTTTTTATTCATAGGATTCTCATTTTTCTTGGTTTTGGTGATTATCCTGCTTCTGAGCCTGTACATGTCATTGCTCCTATTGGTGCTACCTTTTTGAGGCAAAGGGCTGCTCAACTTTGAGCTAGCTCTAAGCGTTCAAGGGTAGAGCCTTCTGGTGTCACTCCATCCCCTTCTTCTTCTATAGATACTCATGCAACTGGGACGTCTTCTGATCCTGCTGTTGCTGCTGCTACTGCTGGTGTTCCTCCACTGTTTGATGAGGTTTCTGACCTTCGTCGGACTCTTGATACTGTCGTGACCGTTCAGGCGGCTCATGGTCAGTTATTGGTGGACATCCTTGATGAGCTACGTGCGTTGCGAGCGGATTTGGCGAGCTCTCGTCATTCTCCTCCGTCTCCTTTTGATGATGAGTGAGTGCCCTTTGGCAATTCGTCACAAAAAGGGGGAGTGCATAGTTCATTTGTATCTGGAGATTTTGATGTGGAGATTTACAATTTAGGGGGAGTTTTTGTTTACTTGGTAGTGATACTGCGGAGCTTGTGGAGTTATTAGATTGTATATAGGTGCTTCACTGTGTATTTACATTTTTAGCTCTTGTTTAGGAGATATTTTGTTGAGATACATTTTTGTGTATATGTTTCTTGTTTCACTATACTTCATTGCTTATTGATTTATATTTATGATGTTATTCATGATATATGTCTTTATTTTGTGTTATGTGAAATCAAGAAGTTTTTTTATATTCCTTGTTTCTTTCTTCCACACATGCGTTTATGTGTTTGTTAAGTGTTACAAGAATATACAGGTTGTTTTCAGTCGAGCTGCTGTCTACTTTGCAACTGTTGGATAGTAGTTTAGGATTGAATTGTTTAAGTGGCTTTTTGTTGTAATATGCTATTTCAGTTTGTAACTTTGAGCTTTTTGTTAAGTCTGTGTTTTGTCACGGATTGCCAAAGGGGGAGTTTGCTAGGTTCTAAGGATTAGGATCTAATGTATTTAGAATCTCAATTTGTATGTTGGCAAACCATGATCAAAACAATATTTAGTCTTGTGTTAGACTTGCTCAAAGTATGGGATTTAATGTAAAGTTGGAATCGAGTTATTATGCAGAATTACTGTTCACTTTCTGCTAGACTCGATCGATCGAAAATTAGGCTCGATCGATCGAAAATCGGGCAGATCGTTTTTCTGCAGAATTTTCCAACTCAGCCCTAGTCCATTTAATGTATAGGGTTTTATGTTTTGCCCTAAGTATATAAGGGAAAACCCTAGCCACGTTTTTAGAGTTCTGATTGCTGTGTTTGTGAATCTCATTGTGAGATCTAGAGGTGTTTGCCTTCACATACACTTAGGGTTTATAAACTTGAGATTCATGTCAAGAGTTGTGTAGATCAATACAGTTGCAGAATCAAAAGAGCACAAAGATATACAAGCAGGTGCGCTTGTGGATTTGCTGAAGAATTCAAGAAAGAAGCAGTCCGTGGATCTCGGAGCTATCATGGGGTCATGGTAGTAAGTTTCCTACACTTGGGTAGCAATAAGATGTTAGTGGTCTAAGTCTTGTTGTGTAAACTTCGATTCTTTCATAGTGGATTCAGTTTACCTTGAGGATAGCTAGGTCAAATCCTCCCTAGGTTTTTACCGGTGTGGTTTCTTGGGTCATCATATCTTTGTGTTATTTATTTTCCGCTGCTTTGTTGTTTTTGCTTATTTGTGATAACCTAGTTTTAATTAAATTACCTAAGTTAATCACTTGGCTAATTCACTAGGTTAATCTGTTGGGTTTAAGGGGTCTAAACGAATTGACACATTTAATTATTACTAATTCTTTTCCATTTTTCCTTTTCCTTTTTTTTTATTTATATAATTGGTAAAAAAAAAAAAAAGGATTACGGAGGAGATGTCACTATTGAGCATGTCTAGTAGCTATGACACAAGTATCAACTCTGCCTCTCCTTGAATGGCTTAATGAAACAAAACATAGATTAAAATTTTCTCCCTTAATTTTAAAAGTTTCAAAATTTATATGTCTTGCTTCATTTCAGTCGCTAATGTGAACAGTTTTTTTTTTCTTTTCTTTATTTTGGATTTGCGAAATATTTTACTATATATTATAAATTCCCTTTCTCAAACCGATGATTTGGTGTAAAGCCTTGGAGTCAAAGTAGGTGTTATCAATTTGGAATTTTAATTGATCCTCAAAGTTATGTATTTGTGACGGATTTTTTTTTTTTTTTTCAAACTCAAACCCAAATGATAATAAATAGATATGTTGACACATATAATTGTTATGTAATTTAAGGAAACGACATTGTCATCGCAGCTTGCATCCTTTTGTTTTGGAGATTCAACTTTTATGGATATAGATGTTACAACAAAATACATCGTTTTATTTATTTCATTATAATATCTTTTATTGCAGGATACAAATGTTAAAACCAAATGCATCATTTTAGTTATTTCATTATAATGTCTTTTGTTACTGTATATTCAGGGCCGGCTCAACAATTTTTGGGGTCTTAGGCGAAAATTTTAAATGGGGCCTTTTTATTAGGACTATTTTCATTATTCTCTTTTTGTTGTATAATTTCATTATCTTCCAACTCTTTTTGATAAGTTTCTTGTTCATTTATAATGTTTTCACTCAAACTTTCTGTTGTGTTTTTTTTTTTTTTAATACTAGTAACAAATTTATCCATAGATCCTTTTTAAGATTCAATTTGTTTTTCAATTTTTCTCTTTTTTAGAAATTTTTTATATCCGGATAAATATTTTCTAGTAGACATTTATTATGTGAAATATTTATAGATAAATAAAATACAATTTATAATTAAAAATGATAATTTAACTAAAAATAAAATTTAAAATATAGAACAATAGAACCTAGTTAGCAATTTTTCTAAAACCGTGACCACTTTAAAGTTTAAATCTGCACAAATAAAAATTAATTTAGTACATGGTTTAATAAATTAGTATTACTATAATACAAATGAGTTGATATGATACACATCGAATTATTAATTGGTATAATAATTTATAATAATAGATAAATTGTCAGATAAAAAAAATGAGAAATCGTCAAGCTTATACTCCAATATTCCTATCATCCATTCATCCTATGGCTAAGTTTTAAAGAAAAAACGTGTCCTATCCTATCAATTACATGGCAGAAAAGGGTATAGAGAGGGGTAGAAAAGCTACCACAGCAAAAAACATGTCTCATCCCATCAAACAATTTTGCAGTGAAAGTGTGAAACAAACTAAAAATATATATAATTTAAGTTAAATAAATAGAAGACTCCGAGTCTTCATTTTTGGAAAGACAAAGAGAAAGAGGGGGAAGAACTGAAGAAGAATACCTCTGGTGACTGGTAAATTGGTTCACTGGAATCAACAAAGAAAAATTTCAAGCTAGATTGACTGACTGAGTTTATGGAAAAAGATCAAAAATCAAGATAAAGATAAAGAAAAGAAAGATAAGACCGTAAGAATATAGATGGAGAGGCACTAAGGCAGAGAGATAGAGAGATGAGAGATTTTTCTTTTGTTTTTTAAATTTATAATCTCTATTTTAGCATATTTCAAGACAATTACGTTGTATTATTAATGAATTTTTATGGTATTAATTTTGATTTTAGTATATTTCAAGAATGAATTAATAAATTTGTCTCCTAAAATTTAATTTTGTTAGCTGAAGCCGGAAGTTTGACTATTTTTACTTTTTCCCTTTTTAATTTTTTGTATTTTAGGATACAATGAGACATTTTTAATGCATTTTATTAACTAATAAAAGTGCTTAAAATTTTATTTAATTAAAATATATAGATAAATATATTATATATAATTTTTTTTTTTATTACAAGTGGGGGTCTTTTTTTATTTGGAGGCCTTAGGCGATTGCATCAATTGCAACACCTATTGAGCCAGCCTTGCATATACTAAACATGTCTTAAGCGAAAGTTAGTTGGTACTTGGGTTCCTTGGTGGGTGAGAATAGACCAAAATGTTTCTCAGTTTCTGCTGGACCCTTTTGGTCTTCATCAAACAAAGCAAACAAGTAAGTTTCTAAAGGTCCAGGCTTCTTTGGAGTCCCATTCTTCACATGACTAATCAAATTCTTGTAATAAGTGCCTGCATTATCAACTGTTGCTGCTACACCATTGTCTCCATCTGATGGCCAACCACTCTCTGTTACAATGACAGTCAAATTGGCTCCACCAATCTTTTCAAGAGCAGAGTAGAGAGAATCCAGAATTGCATCAAAGAGATTTTGATACCCTAAGTTACCATCTTGTACCACAACCCCTGGTGAAGTAAATAAGGCATATTCAAGCTTAATGTCTGTTGGGTCACTTGTGTAGGCAAAATATGGGTACACATTGGCAAGAAGTGGTGCATTAGTGCTTACTAGGATGCTAACGATTGCATTTATGTATGAACTTGCACTATCACTAAATGAGCCTGCTGATGGAGGGAAAGAATTGCCCAACAATGACATGTCTATTACTGTTGAAACTTTGATTTGTAAATTAGAAGCTGTAATTGCACTCTTTAAGTTCAGGATGGCTGGTCCAACATATTGGGCTAATGGATCACTTGGCTTTATTTCATTCCCAGCAGCAATGTAACTAATTTTGACATCAGGGTAGGGAACTATGTTTGTTTGCACCCAAGTATTTGCAGTTGCAGGACTAGTGGCAAGACCTTGAAGGTCATTGTTAACAACTCCAACAATGACCTCTATGTTGGATCCTTTTAGGGCTTGGAGGGTTGCTTGATTTGGATCAAAAATCCTCATTTTCCCTATGCCATTGGTGGTGTACAATGTTATTACATCAGTTGCAGGTGGTAAATTATCAGCAACTGTTCCATAATTTACACCTATAGATTGTGCAGCTGCATCAATAGCATGAAGATAACAAACAAGTTAATTGACACTAAAGATAAATTTTTTTGAAGGAATTGTATAGGTATTCAATGGAGCTGAATCAAATAAAACCAAGATAACAAACAAGTTAATTAACACCGAACGTAAATTAATTTGTTTGATGGAATGTTGAGATAGATACCCAATGGATTAAAATTATTTGGAGTTTTTAGGATAATCATGGAATATATAAAATCTTATCTATTTGTTTTTTGTCATATTATCAATAATTTAAATAGATACCAAACCTTTGGTTAAGCATTACTAAAGTTTTAAAATTTAATCATTTTATTTTAAATGCATGGATAGAATTGTAGGAGTTCCATTGTGGACTTACCCTAAAAACTCTAATATAGGATTATAATTCTTTATGCAATAACTACAAAATCATTCTGCTCAAAATTTTAAAACTTTTTGTAAAAATTATAAGATAAAAAATGGAAATGGAAAAAATAAAAACTTAAATAGACATATGTGTGCAAGTATATTATGAATTTGATTGAAAAATTCAGGACAAAAATATGATTATGTATGTTGAATTTAATTTTATAAAAAATTTAAGAAATGTAGTATTTTTTTTTTTTCAAATTTTAGTTATGTTTTTAGTGAATATATATAACAGCTCAATAAAGATGATGTTTAATATATTTTTATATTTTTTCATGCACTTACTCACCAAAAAAGAGTATTTAGTGTCTCTCATTATTAAAATTTCAAATGATTTAATTTTTTGACAATTTTAAATATCCAGTGTATAGATTATATTTGATGATAGTATCATATAATTTATTTATAAAAATATTGATTAAAAAATTTCAAAATTACAATAAACCAAAAAAATGTTGATTTTTAATATAAATAATAAAAAATGAAACTTCCCCTCAAAAAAAAAAAAATGAAACTAAAAGTATTAATTTTAATAATTTAATTATTATATATAATGACAAGGCTAAATGATAAAAAAAATTAACTGTCAATAAAAGTCATTTGGTTTATTTGAAGTATTTTTGTACTAGTATAATATGAGAAATTTTTAATATGTATTTAGTATGTTTAATTATATAAAACATGCATTTTTCAAAGTATTTTTGTTTTAAACGGTTAACATATTAAAAATACGCATATGTAACAATTAAATCTTATTTGCACTTACTTTTTTATTTTCAGCATACTATTCAGATCGAAAAGAATATAATTACCATCTACCAAATTAAGATAGAGCATATTCATTTATAAAATTAAAAGAAATGAAAAGACGTGTCTTTATGCACTAAAACATTAACGGCTAGGTGGGTGTTTAATAAATTTATTAGGTATTCTTGTAGTATGATGACATGGTACTCCTTTTCACATTTATAGTAGACTCATTATGACTTTACTAAGTATAATTTAACATGAATGTGGTTGCTAAGAGGGACTGAGGGAGAACTTTGACACCAATGCACCATACTCCAAGAGTACCTGCTAATAACTAAGTAATAAATTACTAACATATAGGAGTCATTTAGGAACTCTAAAAGTTGCTAAGCAGCTGAGCTCGTTTTGTATATTACCTCAATTATGTATATTGTGGCCAATTAATTTGCATAATTATAATGATCATTGATAAACAAATTTTGCCTCTTTTTCATGTTTTACATCACAAAGATTACAATGTAACCTACTATCCATTGATTAAAAAACAAAACAATACAAAACCAAAAAAAAAAAAAAAAAGGTTCATGTCACTTATTCCAAGCTACTAGGGCTTGATTTTTACACATTAACTTGGTATTCTAAGCCATCTAAAAAGTAGTTCTTATATCAAACATGCTTAATTTTACTATGAATGCCATACAAATAAGAATATCATACAATATAACAAACAAATAAACAACCAATCAGCCGCACCTAATTTTCCTTGGCTTGTTATCAACAATAGTAGCAATAGCGCAGCCATAACAGGTTTCTTACTTAAGGCCATGGTGGAAAAGGTGAACTGAGAACAGATTTTCAATTTAGATGTCTTTGCTTTACTATCTACACCCTATACCTCTTCATATATATAGTTAATGAAATTTGATAATTATGGAAATTATTAATAACTAATTATATTTAATTTGATAAGATTATCATGGAAGGTTTGAATACAGCATATAATTTAAACTTACTTAAAAAATATATAGTAGATATAAACAATAGTTGAATAATATTTACAATATTTCAATGTTAGTAATATCCAATTTATTAAGGGAGGGTGGAAAAGTTTAAGCCTCAGAAATTGTTGGAGCATTTTAATATTAATTAATTAAAATGGATTTATATGACAACACAAATGTAAAGATATGAGAGTTAATATAGAAGATAAAAAGTTAGTGGAATATTTAATTTCACAATGAAAAGGAGAGAAATTTTTTTATTCTTTTTAATTGTCATAATTAATGGGCTGATATGTATTGATTCAAATATTGGGCTAGATACGTGCACCTCAATCCAATTTATTATTGTGTTTGCACCAAAATAAACTTCATATATAACACATTAAAAATAATTTCTATCGCAAGGTCACGTATCATTGTACTCTGAGGCTAAAGAAACAGTATTTTTCTATTGTCTTTTTTTTTTTTTTTTTTGAGAGGATGAATTTAGCTACAAAATGACCTAACCTTATATTCTAAGCCATCAAAAAGTAGTACTAATATCAGGCCTGCGTAACTGTATTGTGAATGCAATACAACTAATAATGCCATACAAACAACCAATCAGTCATACTTGATTTTCCTTGGCTTGTTATCAACAGCAGTAGCAATAAGGCAGCCATAACTGGTTTCTTACTTAAAGCCATCGTGGAAAAGGAGAAATGGTAAAAGATTTTCATTAAGATGTCTTTTTTTTTTTTTTTTTTTTTTGGGAAACAATTAAGATCTCTTTGGGTTACTATCTACACCCTATACCTGTCTATACATAATATATATAGTTGTATGAAATTTGATAATTATGGAAATTATTAACAACTGATTTTTTGCTTAAATTTTGATAGGATTATAATGGAAAGTTTAAATATAGAAAAAATAGAATTGGGATAGAACAAAATATAAAATTGAATTGAAGAATAATTAAAATATAAATATTAGAACAATGACATGTAAAATTGTGAAGTCTTAAAAGCTTATATGACTAAATATTATAATGTCAACCTAAAAATCAAACGTCTATAGTTTTATATTATAACAATTTGAAAGTAAAAATCAATAACTGGATAATACTAACAAATTTTCAATATTAATAACAATCTTTTTTTTGTCTAAATATGAAATTTGACAATTATGATGGTCATTAATAAGTTATGATGGTAGTTATTCATAATTTTTTTATATTAATTTTGAATAAAATATAATGGGAGGTTTAAATATAGAATAGGAATTAAACTCAATTAAAACATTTATATCATAAATATAACATGAAAAATTGTGATGCTTCAAAAGTTTATACGACAAAAATATTATAATGTCAACTAAAAATCATCTACAATTTAATTTGAAAGATAAGAATGATAATTGGATAATGTTTTCAATTTTTCAATGTTAATAATATACAATTCTTTTATAATAAATTTGAAAGTTACAACTTATAGTTTACAATGGGGATGAAAATTTGAATCTTAAATACCTTAATTGGAAACATTAAAAAATGCTAGTTGGACGATAAAACTTGTGGCTAACAACATCCACTTCTATACAGATAAACTTAGAATAAATAAATAAATAAATAAATAATCTGACTTGACTTGACTTGACTTTTATTGTCAAGTTATCAACAGCTCAATAACCAGGAATAAGGCAACCATAAAAGTTTTCTTACTTGTGGCAAAAATTGAAGGTAATAGCCATTGTGCAAAAGGAAAACTGAGAATAGATTTATGAGGACAAAGTTTGGCTGCAAACATTTTGTAGCTTTCGGTTCCAACAACCAATATATAGAAAGATGACATTAGTCTTTATCAAGTATAATTTACATGACTCACTTAACCCAATTAACCAAGTGAGTCTTGTGCAATGCGTATGACAAAATATATGTTATATTCATATTTGTAGTTGGAGTCCAAGGCTCCAAACAAACCTTTTCCGATTTATAATTAATGCTTTGTCTGTTTTGACATTTAACTTTTTCCAAAGTGTTTTTTAGGAAATTATCTCATTTTTCTATATTTGGTTTCAATCTTAAAATGAGTTAAAAAAACTATTTCTTAACTTCTTATATTTAGTTTCGTGTGAGATATATTTGTTTTCCTTATTTGGTTTCGCGTGAGATAGAGTTGTTTTCCAGGATTTTTTTTTTATCTCTGGAAAACAACTTTATCTCACACGAAACTAAATAAGGAAAACAAATATATCTCACGCGAAACTAAATAAGGGAAGTACATGCCAGGCCAAATAAAGGAAGTTAAGAGATATTTTTTCTCTGATTTTTTTTTCCTTTTGATACTACCAAACACAATAAAATGTAAAAAATTATCTTCACATAAGGTGTTACAAACCCATGGGTAGAACTCACCTTTGAAAACCGGCTTACAAGGAGAGGGTGCCCAAAAACTTATAAACACATGGTTAGACTTACACTTAACCAATGTGGGACATCAGGATCATAACATACCATCACGCTCTGCAGCCAATGTCCACGACGGCTCACTCTAGCGACACTGACTTGTTGGTAGCTCTTTCTCTTTTTTGTGGCTCCACTCAACTATCAGTAATTTTAATCCAGCCTCTACGTCACCCCTTCTAGGATTTGACCACAAAGCTACAACAATTTAATTCCATACTCAATGAGCTATACACGATTAATCGGGGTGATGGTTGGCTCTGATACCAAATGTTACAAACCCATAGTTAGAACTCACCCTTGAAATCCGGCTAACAAGGGAAGGGTGCCCAAAAGCTTATAAATACACGGTTAAGCTTACACTTAACCAATGTGGGACACTAGGATCATAACATAAGGTTTCCATTGAAACATACATAGCGCTACATACACTACAACAAACTTCAGTTATTTCAACGCTATTTTTTCGAGGGTTTACTAAAATCTGTCGATACAATCTATAAATACAAATGCGGCAGGTAATATTACTAAACTTTATTTCAAAGGTTATTTGGTCCCTCAAAATAAGTTAAAACACCCTTGAAATAAATGTGAAAGAAAAAAAAAATGCCAGTTTTGTAGCAAAATGTTTACAGTTTTCAGCCCACAACCCTTGATAAAATATGACAAATTTTTCAGCCCCTGAAAAAAGCCCACAACAAAATTTTCAGCCCTTGAAAAAAAAGCCCACAACAAAATTTAAAAAGGTAGCCGAGAACGTAACCAACAAACACTCTTGATAGTCATAGCACACGCTTATCACTCTCTCGTTGAAAGCCTGAAACTGAGAAAGCATAGAAATCTCATAAAGCTCATGGAAATCTCATAGAGCTTGACAATCATGGAAATCTCATAGAGCTTGACGATCATGGAAATCGCACAGGCACAAATTGATCTTGGTTTTGTGACTCTTCGTCTCTCTTGGCGTTGTGTTCTCAGCTCCGATTATGTACGAATCACAAACCCTAATTTCATCTTTGATTTTTTGTTTTTTGGTTTACCCACACTTTTTCATCGATTTCCCCATGATTTTCGTTTCACATTTCTAAGAAAACTAAGCTCATCATCGATTTCCCTATTTCGATTTCTAATTGTTCGACTTTTGCGATTTCATTATTCGAGTTCAAATCATAATCTCTGTTTCCTTTACAGTTTTCATACAAATATTGATTGAGTTTTATTTTTTTATTTTTTTATTGTGAGTACAGGCACAACGAGATTGCAAGGCTCAATCCTAATACAAAATCACCATCGAGTTCTGCTCCAACGTTCAGTCCTCTCTCACTGGTTTTTACTCTCTCTCTATCTCTGAGCTTATTAGTGCTCTGTTTGGTTGCTGAGAAAAATGTGAGGGAAAAAAAACGAGTTATTTTGTGAGGAATTTCAGGTTTTATAGACTAATTTCAATTATAGGAGCTGTTTGTTCTCTGACACATTTTGTGAATGATTCATAGCATAGTTCGTGTGTAAATTTAGGTGTTTGAAGCTCTGTTGTGTTCCTTTGTGTTTGGTTGCTGTGAAAATGCAATGGCAAAAAAGAGATTCTTAGGAGCTGTTTGATTTTGCATTTTTTATTTATGGCATAGATTTGTGGATTTTATTGGTTAATGTGAGAAATTTAGCGATTAGAGGTTACTTAGTGTGGAAATTGAGGTGTTAGTTTTGAATCTCTGTTGAGTTGGCTTTGTTTGATTGGTGAGAAGATGTGAGGGGGAAACGAGTAGTTCTAGGTTAGTTTGTGTGAAAATTTAGGTTTTAGTTGATTGATACTCTATTGTGTTGCTTTATTGTTTGGTTATTGAGAACATGTAATGGCAAAAAAGAGATTCTAGGTTATTTTGTTTTGAAATTGGGGTTTACATAGTAATCCAATTCTTAGTGCCAGTTGTCCTTCAAATTTCATATTTGTTGAGTTTTTGGTAATTCATGAATGTTTCAATAGTATAGACTTGTGAACTGGCTGAGGCGCTGAATGTTTCAATTCTTAGAGCTGTTCGTTCTTTGATCTTACATTTTGTGAATAAATTATAGTATAGATTTTTTGATAAGTGATTTGTAGCATAGATTTATGGGTTTTATTGATTAACGTGGGAAAAAGAACAATTAGAATTTGTTTAGTGTGGAAATTGAGGTGTTAGGTTTGAATCTCAGTCCTCTCCCACTGGTTTGAATAAATTATTTTGGTAGCACACATCTTGTGCTACCAAAATACTCTTCCAAATCATAGAAAGGTTTGTGGTCCAGTTGAGCACCTAGGAAGCACCCTTCTTCTTGAATTTCTTGTTCATCTTATATAAATGAGAAAGACTTTTTGGCTAGCTGAAGGTGTGGACATTTAATAATAATGTTGCTAAGGGCACAACTATTAAAATGGGTCTGATGAAATAGAACCCTTAATTTCTTTGGTACAAAAACAGATATCTTAGTACGATCTGGGCATTTTTTAACTCTCTCTTTAAATGGATCACATCATACTAAAACTGAATTACTCACTTGTCCTAAATGGATCGTGCATGCAGGGGTACCTCACTTGAAGGAAGGAGATGTTCCTCCACAAGGTGGGAAGCCTGGATGGGCGGCGCCACCCAATCCCAGGATAGGTCCTTGGCTCAGGTTCTTAAAGAACATCGATTTTTCTCATAATTTGGTTCCTGAGTTTGAGGTTTCTCTTTCTCTTCTTTCCCATTTATGCTATATTGTTCTGCTCTCTCTATGTCTGTCACAGTGACTGTGACTAATCTCTTTCTAAAATAAACTTGTGTGTTACTGACATGTAGATTACTTTGGAGGGTACTCACCATGGACCACTCAATAATAGGCCTGCTATGTTCATTGAGATTGGTTTGTCTCCTCTCTCTCTCTCTCTCTCTCTCTCTCTCTCTCTCTCTCTCTCTCTGTGTGTGTTTTCTCTAATTCTAGTAGAAATGTTTGCTTTATTGTACGACTCAAAATATTTCAATTCATTGTTGTTCCTATCTTGTCTTTTCTTAAGTTATTTTCATGTTTACGATTTTTTGCAAAGTAATGTGTCAGTTCGTTTAGACCCCTTAAACCCAACAGATTAACCTAGAGAATTAGCCAAGTGATTAACTTAGGTAATTTAAGCAAAACTAGGTTAACACAAGTAATCAAAAACAGTAAAGCAGCGGAAAATAAATAACACAAAGATCTGATGACCCAGGAAAACCAAACCGGTAAATAACCGGGGGAGGATTTAACCTAGCTATCCTCAAGGTAGAACTGAATTCACTATGAAAGAATTGAAGTTTACACAATAAGACTTAGACCACTAACATCCTATTGCTACCCAAGTGTAGGAAACTTACTACCACGACCCCATGATAGCTCCGAGATCCACGGACTCCTTCTTTCTTGAATTCTTCAGCAATCCACAAGTGCACCTGCTTGTATTTCTTGAAAATCTTTGATTCTGCAACTGTATGATTTACCTAGCTCTAGACATAAGTCTTGAGTTTGTAAATCCTAGTGTATGTGAAGGTAAACACTTCTAGATCTCACAATGAGATTCACAAACACAGCAAAACAGAATTCTGAGAAACAGAACTCTAAAAATGTGGCTAGGGTTTTCCCTTATATACTTAGGGCAAAACATAAAACCCTATACATTAAATGGACTAGGGCTGAGTTGGAAAATTCTGCAGAAAATCAATCTGCACGACTTTCGATCGATCGAGCCTAATTTTTGATCGATCGAGTCAGGCAGAAAGTGCACAGTGAATTCTGCATAAAACTCGATTCCAACTTTACATGAAGAGACATACTTTGAGCAAGTCTAACACACAACTTAAAGAATGTTTTGATCATGGTTTGCCAACATTACAAATTGAAGTTCTAATACATTAGTTCCTAATTCTTAGAACCTAACAAACTCCCCCTTTGGCAATCCGTTACAAAACACAGACTTAACAAAAAGCTCAAAGTTTACAAAATGAAACAGCCCATTACAAAATAAAAAGCCACTTAAACAATTCAACCTAACTACTATCTAACAGTTGCAAAATAGACAGCAGCACGACTGAATCAACCTGTATATTCCTGTAACACTTAACAAACACATAAACGCATGTGTGGAAAAAAAAACAGGAAATATATAAAAATAACTTCTTGATTTCACATGACACAAAATAAAGACATATATCATGAATAACATCATAAATATAAATCAATAAGCAGAGTAGCATTATGAATCAAGAAACGTATACATCAAAATGTATCTCAAAAATATCTCCTAATCAAGAGCTAAAAATGTAAATACACAGTGAAGTGCCTAGATACAATCTAATAACTCCAGAAGCTCCGCAGTATCACTACCAAGTACAAAACTCCCCCTAAAATGAAAATCTCCACAAAAATCTCCTAGATACATAAGAACTACACAATAGAATGCACTCCCCCTTTTTGTGATGAATTGCCAAAGGGCACTCACTCATCATCAAAAGGAGGTGGAGGAGAATGACGAGAACTCGCCAAATCTGCTCGCAATGCACGTAGCTCATCAAGGATGTCCACCAAAAGCTGACCATGAGCTGCCTGAACGGTCACGACAGTATCAAGAGTCCGACGAAGGTCAGAAACATCATCAAACGGTGGAGGAACATCAGCAGCAGCAGCAACAGCAAGATCAGAAGACGTCCCAGCTACAGGAGTATCTGTAGAAGAAGAAGGGGGTGGAGTGACACCGGAAGGCTCTACCCTAGGACGCTTAGAGCTAGCTCGAAGTTGAGCAGCCCTTTGCCTCAAAAAGGTAGCACCTATAGGAGCAATAACATGAACAGGCTCAGACGCAGGAAAATCACATAAACCAAGAAAAAGGAGAATCCTATGAATAAAAACGGGAAAGAATAACGCATGAGCCGTAGAACTAGACCGATGAACCTCGTTCAAAGAACGAAGGAACAAATGAGGAAAACTGATAGGAACATCAGTAACAAGCGCGTACAAAAACACACATCGCTCAAGAGGGATGGTGTAGACATGAGAAATAGGCCACAAAGAATGACACGCTATCCTAAAGAAAAGGTAGTGAAGCTCAGAAAGCTCAGCTGAAGTGATCCGAGGATCAGAACCCCACTGGATAGAAGATCCAGTGATGTATGACAATACATCATCAAGAGGTGGAGACTCCTCATAAGGAAAAACGGGATGGTCAACAATGGGCACCCCAAGAGCATCCGACACAACCGTAGGGGTAATGCGATACTCTACACCTCGTAACCAAACCTTAACCAAGGTGTTGGTATCATAGATATGGATAAAGAGGTTCGAATAGAACTCTCTAATCAGGGTGGCTGGAGGAGGAGGATGCTCATACTCGAGCAAAGATAACCAACCCCGACGCTCAAAGTTACGCCTCACCTCAGGATTTACCTCATCTAGTATGACCCTACGCTCAGTCCAGATATGACGCCTAAGGTTCAGGGTCTCATAGGTCACTTGGTTTGACTCACTAGGAAACCGATCACTATCAAAAGAAGGTGAAGGGTCAGAAGTCCTATGGGCTCTAGTTTTCCTAGGCATGGTGCTAAGGAAATAAAGGAGAGACACAGAAAGAGAAGAGTAAAAACAAATACCAAGGATAGACTGCAAGTTAGCACAGCATAAAAAAAAAAAATCAAATCTATATGATGCATGAACAAAATATGCAAATGATGCATGAACTAATGCAGTGACAAGTTCAAATATAATCCAAATTAACAAAATTGGCTTGAGCAAGCAATTTTTATCAAAAAATACCCAATTTGAAAAACCTAAGTTTTCAAAACCCAACTAATTGATAAATTGATCATCACAACAGTTAATTATCACAATATAATGATCAAATTAATCAATCCAACAAGCCAATTTCATCAATTTCAATCAAATTGAACAAAAAACCCCAATTTTATCAATTTCAAGCCCTAGGTTTTCAAATTTCTCACAAAGCACCAAACTAATCAAATTAAACCACATGTAGTGCTTAGATAAGGTGTCCCCACAAAAATCCATGATTAAAATTGGAAAGAAACTCCCAAAATCAATTCCAAAATTAACAAAAACCAAAATGCCGAAAATAGCCCAAAAATGCATGAAACTAGAAAATAAAAACAAAAGAGAGGGCAAAAACGTCTTACCGGCCTTGGAAGAGAGAGTTTATGCAAAAAGATTTGAGGAAAACGCCAAAAACAGCAAACAATTCTTTAACCGGTTGGTGAGGAGACAAAAAGGTTTGAAAAACTTTTGAAAAGTAAAGAATCCACGTGAGAAAAGTCCTTTTAAAAACTTTAAGCCCGATTTTCGATCGATCGAAAAATAGATTCGATCGGTCGAAAATCCTTCGATTGATCCAGTATCAATCGAGAACCGATCGAAACACACAGAGAGTTTTCTGAGATTTTAAAAACATTTTCGATCGATCGAAAAACAGACTCGATTGATCAAAAATCTGGAAAAATGAATTTTTGAAAAATTGAAACAAATTAACAAAAAACTCCTCAAAGCATTAGATTTTAAGACAAAATGCATGAGTATGAGATGAAATGTTTTTCCAAAAACCCATGTTTTCACCCAGATCTCTCAATGTAAGATTATCTCTCAATATCCCTCAACCATTTAGATAGGCAAACATGTTTTGCATCAATTTCCAGAAATATTCAAACTCGGTTGGTCAAGCCAAAAACACACACAATAACATGTACACAGTTTAGCAAAGAATAACTTGTGTAGTGTGTGCAACTAGCATAAGCAAGAGAAACATGTGAGGTGATACGCACATATTGATTAATCACAATTTCTACAAAATCCATCACATGAAATTGAAAGAGACTATTACTTAAAGAGTTACATCATACAACTCTCACATCTCCTAGAATAAAAGCTTGTAATCATGTAAGTTTCTTGATTTGCCTCATTATTCAATTTAATTGATTAGAAATTTAATAATATAGCCGGGATAATCTACACACCAATTTTATTTGAATTTGTGAGATTATTATAGCCCAATAATGTACACATCAATTTTAATAGAGGCTACACCTTATGTTCTTTTTGTGCATGTGCTACACTTTTTCAAGCACAAAATCTTACGATATGCACTAAGGTGTTCATGATTAGCTAATAAACAGTGGTGGGATAGTTATTTATGTCTTTCTCAATAAGAACAAGTCCGACAATCAAAGACATGAGACTTCAAGATCAAGATCATGTGATTAACAAATATAGCATCTTCCCACACAACATGCACAACAAAACTTTAGCTAGTAAAGTGCAATCGCCATAAGTATATCAAAGCTAAACAAGGTACATAAACATGTTATGCAAAATTTGATTAACTAACCTTGTCTTCAGATTCAAAGAAAAATAGCAAAAACACAATTTGCAAAATTTTTTTTTTTTATTTTATGAAAAAAATCCTAGAATGAAATGCAAGAATGGTATGTAATGTAAATCCTAGAAACAAAGGTCACAAAAGATAGAGCAATGAAGCACAAGGACCACGTCAGACAGACTCAATTAGGTTGAGCCTTTTGCATCCAAAACTTTTTAGATGCAATTTTTGCATTGGAGTTATGATTCACATTAGAATTCTGAGCAACTCCAAGATTGGAATAAAGGTTTAACACCTTTACCAATTCACCAATAAGTACCATTGGATCATGTGCTTGGGGTACAGGTACTTTAGGTTTACTTGCTCGCTTTACAGCTTGCAACTTAAAACAATTTGGACGAATGTGTCCAGACTTTCCACAAAAATGACAAACCCATGCAGGCTTATCATGCAACTTGCCCTTAGTAGAAGTAGAAGCTCTAGAATGAGAAGCTTGAAGATCAACCCTAATCTTCCTAGGTGGAGCAACATCTACAGATTTGACAGGTTCACTCACCAAGGATTTGACAATCTCACTCTTAAGAGGTTCAGAAGAGGGAACAAATTTAGTGGAAGAAGATTCAAGCACAGAAATACTTTCCTCAAAACCTAAGCCGGTTTTGTCAGAGGGAGACTTTTGAACACTCAGTATGTGATCAAGTTTGGAGCTTGCAGACCTATTAGTTTGTTCT
Source organism: Lithocarpus polystachyus (assembly GCA_033629205.1). Classification (NCBI taxonomy): domain Eukaryota; kingdom Viridiplantae; phylum Streptophyta; class Magnoliopsida; order Fagales; family Fagaceae; genus Lithocarpus; species Lithocarpus polystachyus. Next base: position 5,329,035 of record CM066162.1, on the reverse strand, counting down.
CTAGCAATAGATAATTCAAGTTCCAAACATTTAACTTTATCAAGTAACAACATGTTCTCAATTTTCACATTATTCAAAAGCTCATTTGCATCAAACAATTTCATAAGTAAATTTTTCTTTTCAAGTTCCAAAGAAGCAATTTTCTTCAAGCCTAAATCAACATTCATGGCATCCTTTGCAGCAACTTTGCAAAGTTTATTATAGGCTTCCTGTAAATCTGCATCCTCAGAGAGTTCCCCATCAGAAGGGTTCTCTTCAACAGACATGCTTTCATTAACTACAGTAGTAGCAGTGAAAGCAATGAAGTTTCCATCCTCATCACTAGCGGATTCATTATCAGAAACTTCATCATCGCTAAGGGTTACAGCCATAGCCTTACCCTTAGACTTCAAGTATGTAGGACATTTAGATTTCAAATGACCATACCCTTGACAACCATAACATTGTTGCCCAAAGAATTATTAGAAGGTTGACCTACTTTCTCTTTAGGTTTTTCAGTGTTATTAACCTTAGTGGAATCATTCCTCCTAAAATTTCTAGGTTCAGCAGTGTTCTTGCCTCTTGCCCTTCTGTTATTATTCCTAAAAAAATTTCTAAAATTCTTAGCAAGATAGGCAATCTCTGTAGCAGAGAGTTCATCATCAAATCCACCATCCTCAACATCATCAAAAAACTTAAGCACCATTGATTTGGATTTGTTTGTCTTGGGTAGGTCCAACTCATAGGACTGAAGAGATCCTACAAGTTCATCAACAGAGATGGAGTCCACATCCTTGCTCTCAGTGATGGCAGTCACTTTGGGTCTAAAATCCTCAGTTAAAGATCTAAGAATCTTCTTAACAATTTTAGGTTGATCATAGATTTCACCCAAATTATATGCAGAATTAACAATGTCATTCAGTTTAGCATAGAACTCATCAAAAGATTCATCATCATTCATTTTAATGCTTTCAAATCTAGTAGTTAATTGCTACAACTTATTAATCTTAACTGCCTTTGTGCCTTCATGCACAGTCTGGAGGATTTTTCAAGCAGTATGAGCAACCTCAACATTAGAGATTCTCTTAAATTCCTCCATGGAAACAGCATTAAAAATAGCATTCATAGCTTTGCTATTGAAAGCGGCTACCTCCTTTTGAGAAGTTTGCCACTCACTCACAGGAGTAGTGGGCTTCTCCCATCCGTACTCAACGGAATTCCAAACTCTCTCATCAATGGATTTCAGGAATGTTTTCATCCTTACTTTCCAATAAGCATAATTGTTTCCATCAAAGTGAGGTGGAACAACAAGAGAGTGTCCGTGTTCCATGACAACAGGGGTCAAGGATCAGCAAAAAGATCAAAAGATCAAACACAAAAGCAACCCGCTCTGATACCACTTGTCAGTTCGTTTAGACCCCTTAAACCCAACAGATTAACCTAGAGAATTAGCCAAGTGATTAACTTAGGTAATTTAAGCAAAACTAGGTTAACACAAGTAATCAAAAACAGTAAAGCAGCAGAAAATAAATAACACAAAAATCTGATGACCTAGGAAAACCAAACCGGTAAAAAACCTGGAGAGGATTTAACCTAGCTATCCTCAAGGTAGAACTGAATTCACTATGAAAGAATTAAAGTTTACACAATAAGACTTAGACCACTAACATCCTATTGCTACCCAAGTGTAGGAAACTTACTACCACGACCCCATGATAGCTCCGAGATCCACAGACTCCTTCTTTCTTGAATTCTTCAGTAATCCACAAGCGCACCTGCTTGTATTTCTTGAAGATCTTTGATTCTGCAACTGTATGATTTACCAAGCTCTAGACATAAGTCTTGAGTTTGTAAACCCTAAGTGTATGTGAAGGTAAACACCTCTAGATCTCACAATGAGATTAATAAACACAGCAAAACAGAACTCTGAGAAACAGAACTCTAAAAACGTGGCTAGGGTTTTCCCTTATATACTTAGGGCAAAACATAAAACCCTATACATTAAATGGACTAGGGCTGAGTTGGAAAATTCTGCAGAAAATCAATCTGCACGACTTTCGATCGATCGAGCCTAATTTTCGATCGATCGAGTCAGGCAGAAAGTGCACAGTGAATTCTGCATAAAACTCGATTCCAACTTTACATGAAGAGACATACTTTGAGCAAGTCTAACACACAACTTAAAGAATGTTTTGATCATGGTTTGCCAACATTACAAATTGAAGTTCTAATACTTTAGTTCCTAATTCTTAGAACCTAACATAATGTGTCAATTAAAATTGTTTTCCTGGGTTTTGCTCCAAATGCAAAGCCTGGTTATGGTTATAAGCTAAGAAAATTTAATAAGCTTACAAGGCAAACTTCTTCTTCTTAGGTGAATTTGAAAACTCCTACGCGCATAGTCCATTGGTCTCCATTGTACTTGATCAATGCTATTCTTTGTCCAACTTTCCCTATTCTTACCCTCAATCAATGTTTGAGTAGTTCTTCACAATTACATTCGTTATCCCTTTTCTTTTCTTTTCCTTTTTTTTTTTTTTTTGTGCTTTATCTTTTCTGCCATGTGTCTTTCAAAACATCATCTCTCTTTTCTTTTCTTTTTTTTCTTTTTTTTTTCCTTTTCTTCATCAGACAATCTTTTGGTTCATAATGTATCACTGACCTTATATCCCACTATTTATAATATCCATGTACTTGATAGATATACATCGGCAGCATGTACTTGTCCTTCCAAAGCACACCTCTTTTATCTCAGCCAACCTACAATAGGTCTTCTTCTTCTTAGGTGAATTTGAAAACTCCTACGCGCATAGTCCATTGGTCTCCATTGTACTTGATCAATGCTATTCTTTGACCAACTTTCCCTATTCTTACCCTCAATCAATGTTTGAGTAGTTCTTCACAATTACATTCGTTATCCCTTTTCTTTTCTTTTCCTTTTTTTTTTTTTTTTGTGCTTTATCTTTTCTGCCATGTGTCTTTCAAAACATCATCTCTCTTTTCTTTTCTTTTTTTTCTTTTTTTTTTCCTTTTCTTCATCAGACAATCTTTTGGTTCATAATGTATCACTGACCTTATATCCCACTATTTATAATATCCATGTACTTGATAGATATACATCGGCAGCATGTACTTGTCCTTCCAAAGCACACCTCTTTTATCTCAGCCAACCTACAATAGGTCTTGTCAGATCGTTTAGACTCCTTAAACCCAACAGATTAACCTAGAGAATTAGCCAAGTGATTAACTTAGGTAATTTAAACAAAACTAGGTTAACACAAACATATCAAAAACAACAAAGCAGCGGAAAATAAATAACACAAAGATCTGATAACCCAGGAAAACCAAACCAGTAAAAAAACCTAGGGAGGATTTAACCTAGCTATCCTCAAGGTAAAACTGAATTCACTATGAAAGAATTGAAGTTTACACAATAAGACTTAGACCACTAACATCCTATTACTACCCAAGTGTAGGAAACTTACTACCACGACCCCATGATAGCTCCGAGATCCACGGACTCCTTCTTTCTTGAATTCTTCAGCAATCCACAAGCGCACCTGCTTGTATTTTTTAAGATCTTTGATTCTGCAACTGTATGATTTACCAAGCTCTAGACATAAGTCTTGAGTATGTAAACCCTAAGTGTATGTGAAGGCAAACACCTCTAGATCTCACAATGAGATTCACAAACACAGCAAAAACAGAACCCTAAAAACGTGGCTAGGGTTTTCCCTTATATACTTAGGGCAAAACATAAAACCCTATACATTAAATAGACTAGGGCTGAGTTGGAAAATTCTGCAGAAAAACAATCTGCATGACTTTCGATCGATCGAGTTTAATTTTCGATCGATCGAGTCAGGCAGAAAGTGCACAGTGAATTCTGCATAAAACTCGATTCCAACTTTACATTAAGAGCCATACTTTGAGCAAGTCTAACACACAACTTAATGAATGTTTTGATCATGGTTTGCCAACATTACAAATTGAAGTTCTAATACATTAGATCCTAATTCTTAGAACCTAACAAACTCCCCCTTTGGCAATCCGTGACAAAACACAGACTTAACAAAAGCTCAAAGTTTACATAATGAAACAGCCCATTACAAAATAAAAAGCCACTTAAACAATTCAACCTAACTACTATCTAACAGTTGCAAAGTAGACAGCAGCACGACTAAATCAACCTGTATATTCCTGTAACACTTAACAAACACATAAACGCATGTGTGGAAAAAAAAACGGGAAATATATAAAAATAACTTCTTGATTTCACATGACACAAAATAAAGACATATATCATGAATAACATCATAAATATAAATCAATAAGCAGAGTAGCATAGTGAATCAAGAAACATATACATCAAAATGTATCTCAAAAATATCTCCTAATCAAGAGCTAAAAATGTAAATACACAGTGAAGCGCCTAGATACAATCTAATAACTCCACAAGCTCCGCAGTATCACCACTAAGTACAAACCTCCCCCTAAAATGAAAATCTCCTAGATACATAAGAACTACACAATAGAATGCACTCCCCCTTTTTGTGACGAATTGCCAAAGGGCACTCACTAATCATCAAAAAGAGGTGGAGGAGAATGACGAGAACTCGCCAAATCTGCTCGCAATGCACGTAGCTCATCAAGGATGTCCACCAGAAGCTGACCATGAGCTGCCTAAACGGTCACGACAGTATCAAGAGTCCGACGAAGGTCAGAAACATCATCAAACGGGGGAGGAACATCAGCAGCAGCAGCAACAGCAGGATTAGAAGACGTCCCAGTTGCAGGAATATTTGTAGAAGAAGAAGGGGGTGGAGTGACACCGGAAGGCTCTACCCTAGGACGCTTAGAGCTAGCTCGAAGTTGAGCAGCCCTTTGCCTCAAAAAGGTAGCACCTATAGGAGCAATAACATGAACAGGCTCAGACGCAGAAAAATCACATAAACCAAGAAAAAGGAGAATCCTATGAATAAAAACGGGAAAGAATAACGCATGAGCCGTAGAACTAAACCGATGAACCTCGTTCAAAGAACGAAGGAACAAATGAGGAAAACTGATAGGAGCATCAGTAACAAGCGCGTACAAAAACACACATCGCTCAAGAGGGATGGTGTGAACATGAGAAATAGGCCACAAAGAATGACACGCTATCCTAAAGAAAAGGTAACGAAGCTCGGAAAGCTCAGCTGAAGTGATCCGAGGATTAGAACCCCACTGGATAGAAGATCCAGTGATGTATGACAATACATCATCAAGAGGTGGAGACTCCTCATAAGGAAAAACGGGATGGTCAACAATGGGCACCCCAAGAGCATCCGACACAACCGTAGGGGTAATGCGATATTCTACACCTCGTAACCAAACCTTAACCAAGGTGTTGGTATCATAGATGCGGATAGAGAGGTTCGAATAGAACTCTCAAATCAGGGTGGCAGGAAGAGGAGGATGCTCATAATCGAGCAAAGATAACCAACCCCGACGCTCAAAGTTACGTCTCACCTCAGGATCTACCTCATCTAGTATGACCCTACGCTCAGCCCAGATATGACGCCTAAGGTTCAGGATCTCATAGGTCACTTGGTTTGACTCACTAGGAAACCGATCACTATCAAAAGAAGGTGAAGGGTCAGTAGTCCTATGGGCTCTAGTTTTCCGAGGCATGATGCTAAGGAAAGAAAAGAGAGACACAGAAAGAGAAAAGCAAAAACAAATACCAAGGGCAGACTGCAAGTTAGCACAGCATAAAAAATATAGAAAAAACAAATCTATATGATGCAGCGGAAAATAAATAACACAAAGATCTGATGACCCAAGAAAACCAAACCGGTAAAAAAACCTAAGGAGGATTTAACCTAGCTATCCTCAAGGTAAAACTGAATTCACTATGAAAGAATTGAAGTTTACACAATAAGACTTAGACCACTAACATCTTATTGCTACCCAAGTGTAGGAAACTTACTACCACGACCCCATGATAGCTTCGAGATCCACGGACTCCTTCTTTCTTGAATTCTTCTGCAATCCACAAACGCACCTGCTTGTATTTCTTTAAGATCTTTGATTCTGCAACTGTATGATTTACCAAGCTCTAGACATAAGTCTTGAGTATGTAAACCCTAAGTGTATGTGAAGGCAAACACCTCTAGATCTCACAATGAGATTCACAAACACAGCAAAAATAGAACCCTAAAAACGTGGCTAGGGTTTTCCCTTATATACTTAGGGCAAAACATACAACCCTATACATTAAATAGACTAGGGCTGAGTTGGAAAATTCTGCAGAAAAACAATCTGCACGACTTTCGATCGATCGAGTTTAATTTTCGATCGATCGAGTCAGGCAGAAAGTGCACAGTGAATTCTGCATAAAACTCGATTCCAACTTTACATTAAGAGCCATACTTTGAGCAAGTCTAACACACAACTTAAAGAATATTTTGATCATAGTTTGCCAACATTACAAATTGAAGTTCTAATACATTAGATCCTAATTCTTAGAACCTAACAAACTCCCCCTTTGGCAATCCGTGACAAAACACAGACTTAACAAAAGCTCAAAGTTTACATAATGAAACAGCCCATTACAAAATAAAAAGCCACTTAAACAATTCAACCTAACTACTATCTAACAGTTGCAAAGTAGACAGCAGCACGACTGAATCAACCTGTATATTCCTGTAACACTTAACAAACACATAAACGCATGTGTGGAAAAAAAAAACGGGAAATATATAAAAATAACTTCTTGATTTCACATGACACAAAATAAAGACATATATCATGAATAACATCATAAATATAAATCAATAAGCAGAGTAGCATTATGAATCAAGAAACGTATACATCAAAATGTATCTCAAAAATATCTCCTAATCAAGAGCTAAAAATGTAAATACACAGTGAAGTGCCTAGATACAATCTAATAACTCCAGAAGCTCCGCAGTATCACCACTAAGTACAAAACTCCCCCTAAAATGAAAATCTCCACAAAAATCTCCTAGATACATAAGAACTACACAATAGAATGCACTCCCCCTTTTTGTGACGAATTGTCAAAGGGCACTCACTCATCATCAAAAGGAGGTGGAGGAGAATGACGAGAACTCGCCAAATCTGCTCGCAATGCACGTAGCTCATCAAGGATGTCCACCAGAAGCTGACCATGAGTCGCCTGAACGGTCACGACAGTATCAAGTGTCCGACGAAGGTCAGAAACATCATCAAACGGTGGAGGAACATCAGCAGCAGCAGTAACAGCAGGATCAGAAGACGTCCCAGCTGCAGAAGTATCTGTAGAAGAAGAAGGGTGTGGAGTGACACCGGAAGGCTCTACCCTAGGACGCTTAGAGCTAGCTCGAAGTTGAGCAGCCCTTTGCCTCAAAAAGGTAGCACCTATAGGAGCAATAACATGAACAGGCTCAAACGCAGGAAAATCACCTAAACCAAGAAAAAGAAGAATCCTATGAATAAAAACGGGAAAGAATAACGCATGAGCCGTAGAACTAGACCGATGAGCCTTGTTCAAAGAACGAAGGAAAAAATGAGGAAAACTGATAGGAGCATCAGTAACAAGTGCGTACAAAAACACACATCGCTCAAGAGGGATGGTGTGGACATGAGAAATAGGCCACAAAGAATGACACGCTATCCTAAAGAAAAGGTAATGAAGCTTGGAAAGCTCAGCTGAAGTGATCCGAGGATCAGAACCCCACTGGATAGAAGACCCAGTGATGTAAGAAAGCACATCATCTAGAGGCGGAGACTCCTCATAAGGAAAAACGGGATGGTCAACAATGGGCACCCCAAGAGCATCAGACACAACCGTAGGGGTAATGCGATACTCTACACCTCGTAACCAAACCTTAACCAAGGTGTTGGTATCATAGATGTGGATAGAGAGGTTCGAATAGAACTCTCTAATCAGGGTGGTAGGAAGAGGAGGATGCTCATAATCTAGCAAAGATAACCAACCCCGACGCTCAAAGTTACGTCTCACCTCAGGATCTACCTCATCTAGTATGACCCTACGCTCAGCCCAGATATGACGCCTAAGGTTCAGGATCTCATAGGTCACTTGGTTTGACTCACTAGGAAACCGATCACTATCAAAAGAAGGTGAAGGGTCAGAAGTCCTATGGGCTCTAGTTTTCCGAGGCATGATGCTAAGGAAAGAAAGGAGAGACACAGAAAGAGAAAAGCAAAAACAAATACCAAGGGCAGACTGCAAGTTAGCACAGCATAAAAAATATAGAAAAAACAAATCTATATGATGCAGCGGAAAATAAATAACACAAAGATCTGATAACCCAAGAAAACCAAACCGGTAAAAAAACCTGGGGAGGATTTAACCTAGCTATCCTCAAGGTAAAACTGAATTCACTATGAAAGAATTGAAGTTTACACAATAAGACTTAGACCACTAACATCCTATTGCTACCCAAGTGTAGGAAACTTACTACCACGACCCCATGATAGCTCCGAGATCCACGGACTCCTTCTTTCTTGAATTCTTCAGCAATCCACAAGCGCACCTGCTTGTATTTCTTTAAGATCTTTGATTCTGCAACTGTATGATTTACCAAGCTCTAGACATAAGTCTTGAGTATGTAAACCCTAAGTGTATATGAAGGCAAACACCTCTAGATCTCACAATGAGATTCACAAACACAGCAAAAACAGAACTCTAAAAACGTGACTAGGGTTTTCCCTTATATACTTAGGGCAAAACATAAAACGCTATACATTAAATGGACTAGGGCTGAGTTGGAAAATTCTGCAGAAAAATAATCTGCACGACTTTCGATCGATCGAGTCTAATTTTCGATCGATCGAGTCAGGCAGAAAGTGCACAGTGAATTCTGCATAAAACTCGATTCCAACTTTACATTAAGAGTCATACTTTGAGCAAGTCTAACACACAACTTAAAGAATGTTTTGATCATGGTTTGCCAACATTACAAATTGAAGTTCTAATACATTAGATCCTAATTCTTAGAACCTAACAGGTCTGGTTTAGCATCCTCTTCAATTTTCATCTCTCATGGATGGCTAGATGATTAGACTTGGTGACTCCTGGGTGTATAATTCTTGGTGTCTCTTGTTCCTTTGATTGGTTTTAAGGAAACTACCTTCCTAGTACTTGGCCTTTCTTTTGTTTCTTCTGTTAAACCTTTATTGTCAAATGACCTTTCTAAAAGTGAATATTGATGATCTAAGAAAAGTCTGATAACATGGTATGAATGTTTGAAGTGGGATGGTATAGTTTCATTGGCCTAGAAGAGAAAATTTGTATCTTTAATCAGTGCTAGTTGTCAGATGGTACTGCACATTTTTATGATTTTGCCAATCCTATAATACACATAATTTGTTTTGTTTTGTTGAGTTCATGTTTGGAACTCATATTTTATGTTTTATTCATTTCTCGTGGTTGATATAGGTAGTACATAGGAGTACTGGAAAAGGCAGGATGCAGCTCAAGTTATTGCTCTAGTTGAGTGAAGCATCAGTTACTGATAAACAATAATTTCCCTGCTTTGTTTTGGCTCTTATTTTATTATATGAGATTTGCATTTCTAATCACTATTAGTCATTATCAAAGTTCATGTGTTAATTTAACCACCCAATTTTGCAAATATGAGGCACTACAATTTTTTGACTAGATGTATTTCCATATACTTTTGCCTTATTTATTCCTAACCACGTAATTCTCAATTTTATGTTAAATCTGTACATTCTGCATTATGGAAATAGGCTATTAGAAGTGATATAATAGTGTTTCGGTTTTTTCTTTTTACTAAAATTTTGATGAACTAGTGCTTGCAGTTAATTTGGGAAGGACTTGGACTTGGAGGAGGGGCTGCTGTGGGAAACTGGAGCGGGTATGGTGATAAGTGTAGCAGTTGTCATTACACTATTTCTTAAGGAAATATTGATACAAGGGCTTAATGTTTACACTATTTTATATGGTGGACTAGTTTCATGTTTAATACCCATAGTCCTTCCTCTATTTCTGTACTGTTTTTTTTTTTTTTTTTTTTTTTTGATGAATTGTGTAGTTATTAGCTTGGAAGGCAAAACAATGACACCTATGATTTGTAAAGTTGCTTGGGTAGCTCCATTGTATGTTTGATAGGAGTTAATAGATTATGATTGCGTGACTTGTACACAACCATGCTATTGTCATTGTGTTTGTACAGAAATAATATTTGTACTTTTCATTTGGAATGAATAAAACTTTGATTCATCAAAAAAACAAAGATCATATTCGCTATCAAATAAATCCTTGTCCAATTGTGAATTTTTGTGTGTGTGTATATATATTGTGCATGATTGTGGTTTTTTTTTTTTAAATAAAATAAAATCTTATTTTGAGGGTCAAGAGACCCCTTAAATAACCTTATTTATCAAGGGTTGTAAATATAAATCTTTTAAACCTTGGTAAAAGATTATTTAAGGGTCGCTTGACCCTCAAAATAAGATTAGAGCACTTGTTTTGAGGGTCACGAAGGCCTTCAAAATTTCTTTTTCGACGGTATATGTTTCGAGGGTTATCAAGGGTCAATTGGACTCTTAAAATAAATTTTTTCAAGGTTTTTTAATACTTTTTTTAAGGGTTTTGACCCTTGAAAAAAGTCAAATTTGTTGTAGTGATATTTGCTTTGGTTTCTACACCTTACACTTCTCTCTATATATATAAAGTTACAAGTTTGTTAGAATTGAAAAGTTTATTAGGTTTCAAAAAAAAAAAAAAGGTTTAAAGGGGCCCTATAACCTAATATATATATATATATATATATATTTTTTTTCGTTAAGAAAAGAGGGGTTCGCTAGGTTACGCTAGCCCCCGGACAGGGCGCCAGGTTTTCGGCCTGTGTGAGAGTCACCCCGCATTTGCGAGTACACCCCTCACCAAGGATGCCCACCAACGGACTCCTGCGGTCAGCGGGATTCGAACCTCAGCTGTCTAGGCCACAAGCTGAATCCTTTACCGCTTAGCCAAGCCCCCGTTGGCTACCTAATATATATGTATATATGTGTGTGAAGTTCTTTCTTGGAGACTTAAGATGCAATTTCTCCTATTTAATTAATTTAAGGGGGCTGACCTGAGGTTGAATCAGATAGTCCAGGTTTGTGGGGTTCTATTTTAAGTAATGTCTAGCTAGCTAGGTCTAGGCTTGATTGACAGTCCAGATCAATGGAGAAGACTGACCCGGTTTCTCATAATCCATTATTTGTTCAAAGTCACCTAGTCTAAGTATATATCTTTAAGCAATTAATTGTCAACTAGGAATAATGATCTTATTTGAGAAGTCAAGCATGGCAGGAAAATGATCTTATATGTAGCTTTCACCTAGCTGATCAAGACCTAGGAAATTAAGCAAAATTAAATGTGGTTGATTATCGTAATGAAAGCTATGGCAGTATATTCTTGCGGGCCATAAATAAAGATCCATTTGAAAGTAAAATAAACTTGGCAGTCTGACCTGTAAACCACACCTACCAAATAAGTCAGCAAAGAAAGCATGATCAGGATCAGCCTAGACTCTAGAGGGTTAAGAGGTTGCGTTATACTCTGTACATTAATGTCCTAGTCTAATATACGTGCCTGACTAATTTTTGAAATGAGAATGTGAGCTGTAGAAATTTTAGATCAAGATGTGGTTGCAGTTGGGGCTACACATGGAAAAAGAGAGGGAATTGGAAGGAGAGGAAGAATGTGGCTGGAAGTTAATTGGGAGTAATTAAAATTTTGCGTTTTACTTGACTCACTTTGCCCCACTTTGCTGCGTGTGAGTTTTTTCCTCATCGAAAAGGTGTTAGGATAGGGTGTGTTTTGCATGCTTCATTATGTCTCGATCGCCTTGTTTCATCAAACGTGTGTATATGTTTTTATTTAATAGCCACTTCATTAAATATGGTAAAATACCTCCAACCTCCCCCTCCAGTCCATTTTAGACTAATTAGGCTTTAAATTGATTTTTTTGTAACTTTTTTTTTTTTTTTTTTTTAAGTTTAGCTCAATTCATTTTTTTAATAAATTTTTTGGGTTGAAAAGTATGCAATTTTATTATATTTGAGCTAAACTCTCTAGTTTTGAGATAAAAATACAAAGAAAAAACTAAAATATACATTAGAAATTAGAAATATAAGCCCTAAAAATGTAATAAAAATGATATTATTCAAAAGTCTTATTCAGTCCACATTTGGTCCGATTTGGTCCTATTCAGTCCATTCTGTCCATATTGGTCCATTCGTTATAGTTCGGTCAGATTCGGTCCACCTTGTTCCCATTTAGTCCATTCAGTCCTATTATGTCCATTTGGTCCATTCGGTTCATTTTGGTCCACTTCGTTCTATTTCTGTGCACTTACATAATGTGAAAAGACATATTTGGGTTGAAAGAACCTAATTTAAATCCAAATTTATTAATAAAAAAAAAAGATATAAATCTCAAACTTGTAATATTTAAAATCTTAAGCATAACATTTATAGTTGCTATACTTTTGTTGAGTCATATTAATGTAGCATTTCAATCTACTTCGGTATGACTAAATTTAAGCGAAAGTATTTCTAAACATAAAGGCTATGAATATATAAATGTAATCTTTATGGCAATTATTCATTTGTTTTAACATCGTTACTTTTAAATGAATTGTATTGATGAGATTGATTATACATTTAAGAAAAATAAATAAACATATACATATATGTATGGTATGTATGTATAATTTTAATATATAGATTAGTAGAGTCATGCTTAAGGCTTATTTGTTTAGAAAAAAGAAGGGGGGGAGGGGGGGGGGAGATATTCAGCAAAAAAAGGGAAAATGGCCTATAACCAATTGATTATGACTATAGTGAAGACCCTTATTCTGCTAAGGCATTAAGAGAATATAGGGCACAAGTGAGTCACCAAAAATATGTAACGAGGCCTAGAGTAAGTATTTCATGATTATGGCCATTGCAGCCAGCATTGTAATTTGCGTAACCAAAATCTATTCAGGGGAAATGAGTCTTTATTACCTCATTATTCATGCAGAGAAAAGAATATGTTATTCTCTCATCGAATGTCCCAAACGCCAGCTATTAATCATTGCTTCGATTGTGGTTTATCGATAATTCAATTTAAAAGTTTATTTAGCGGTGAACAAATAGAGTCGTCCACAGTGGAAGATCAAATAAAGCGTTAGGTTTAAAGAAATAATCCAATCTGTAACCATGAATATTGAAAAGAGGCTTAACAAGGGTTCAAGATCAAATATTAATACTAGGACATCCCCTATAGATTTTGGACAGACCATACTGACAAAGTAGCCAGCAGTATAATTCTGTTTATGTATCCTTGAAGACCACAGTGAGTTAGTTACAAAAGCTGCTATCAATTAGGTAAACATGGTGTGTCAACTGTAATGTTATAACTAAATTGGTTTAGAAAGAATGTGCATGCATGTGTCTGATATATTGATATAAGGTCCTGCAACCTATTTTCTTGAACCTTAGAAGGCCATTTTACTTTTTCTGTTTTTGGATAATTCCATAATTGAGGGAGAGGGGATTTGAACCTAGATATCTTTGTTGAAAATATTAGGAGATACTAGTAGAGTTACAAGACTTTTGATTAGAAAGTCCTTTTCTGTTAATGCTAAACAAATTAATTGTGTTTAATTACTGTAAAACAAAATTTGAGATCAATGGTATAATATGACAGTGCATGTAATTATAGAAACAAATGAAAAGGAATTGAAATAAAGAAACTAGCTAAAGACAGTTTATAAGCATGTTAATTAAGACAATTTGAATACATTTTATAGCATTAGCACCAATAGGCTATAAATACTACCAAAATATGGCATCATCAACTTATTTTAACACAAATAATCCCATATTATACTTGTCGGGTTAACAAAGGGATAAGATTATTTTCAAACAAAAATTGTATAAATTTTAGCAAAAAAAAAAAACAATTACTCTTCTAATTAAATCTGATTTGGTATTTTGGCTGTTTATCAGAGTGGAAGAGACCAAAATGTCGCTCAGTTTCTTCAGGGCCTTTTTTGTTCTCATCAAACATAGCAAACAAAAGTTTGTATAGCTTGTCCAGGCCTCTTTGGAGTCCCACTGTTCACATGATTGATCAAATTCTGGTAGTAAGTGGTAGCATTAGCAATTGTTGCAGCAGCATGACCCTCAGATGGCCAACCACTCTCTGAGACAACAACCTTCACATTGGAACCACCTGATTTCTCAAGGGCAGAATAGAGAGCATCCAAGATTGCATCAAAGAGATTTTGGCATCCATACTCACCATCTTGTACCACAACCCCTGGTGATCTTAATAAGGCATAGTCTAAACTGATGCTTTGTGAGTTACCAATGTAGCTAAAGTATGGGTGCACATTGGCAAGAAGTGGTGCCCCATTGTTTGCTAGGAAGGTAACGACTGAGGCCACGTATGAACTTGCACTGTCACTAAATGAGCCTGCTGATGGGGGGTTTGAATTGCCCAACAGTGACATATCTATTGAAGTTGAAACCTTAATCTGGTCTTGTAAATTGGCTGAGACAATTGCATTGTGAATGTTCTGCATGGCTGGTACAACATATTGGGCACTTCCATCATTAGGCTTTATTACATTCCCAACAGCAATGTACCTATATGTGACATCTGGGTAGTTCAGTACATTTTGCTGGACCCAATCATTTGCAGTTGCAGCATCAGAAAGGGCTTGAAGTTTATCATTAGTGACACCCAAGATCAGTTGTATGTTGGATCCTCTAAGGGCCTCCAAGATTTTTGGATTTTGATCATAAATTCGCATTTTTCCAATCCCATTTGTTCGAAAAAGATTTATAACTTCCTGTTCAGGTGGTAAATTGTCTCCTATCTGTCCATAGCAAACACCTATAGGTTGTGCACCTGCATCAAATTGAACCAAGATTTTTTAGTTTTCAACAATAGGACAAAATTCATATTTTTAGTTTTCAAAGACAAGAAAAAATTCATATAATTTACACTGCTAGAATTTTGGTTAAAATCTAATAAAGTTTGGAAAGCTTGAAGTTAAATAGTAAGGTGAGGTGCCCAAATTTTGGTAAGTTAAACAACTTATTGCAGTTTCTTATTCTCACCTACTCAAAATTCAAGAGGGTAGTTTCTTTTTACAATAATGTTTACCGAAATAATATATTGGTTTTCCCTAAAAAAGGCAAAATGTAATATACGTTTGGTACATGAATATGGATAATTGTGCCTTTATTATTATTAAAACTTGAGTTGTCTTTTTTTTTTTTTTTTTATACAAGAAACTTTAGTTGTCTTGATATATGCAATCTCATCCTAATCCGACATGTTTACAAAAGAAACTCTACAAACCTATTAAAATACTTAAAACAGATAAAACAAATTTTTATTAAAGACCAACATCGGTTTAACTTAAACCCTACCATGTTACTAAACGGGTAAGGTACGAGTCAAAGGTTTTTCAAATTATACCATAAACCCAACTTATGTAATTTATACTTTATCATTTAAATAATAATATAAAATATGCATTTTTATATATGTTAGCTTGATTTATTTTGATAGTTTGATACTTAGTTTTGATAAAATTAGAATATTATGTTCAATTGTGTGAATTGTAATCATTTATTAATTGAATAATAAGCTTTAATAATTAAATGAAAGATTTATTTTTATTTTGGTAGATGAAATTAGGAGAATTAATGTTAAGTTAAAAATTTGGCAGGACACACTAGAATTTAAAGACTTTTGATTATGTAGGACTCAAGGATATGACATGTAGATTTAGCAAAAGTTAAAAAAAAAAAAAAAAAAAAAAAAAAAAAAAAAAAAGGAAGAAGAAGTAAGAAAGAAAGAATACAGAGAATAAAGCAATGGTAAGACTCAATGGCCAAGAAATTCTAAAGAGAGAAAGATTTCGATATCTTGAATTAATAATTCACAAAGATTGAGAGATTGAAAATGGTGTGATCCTAGAATACATATTAGGTGGAAGAGAAAATTTTGTAAAACTTTCATAAGACTAACTATGCATATTAAGAAGAAACATATTCATAAAATGAGCAAGGCTAAAATGAAAATGTTTGATTGATAAGTGAAAATGCATGGAAATATACTACTAAATATGAGGATCTTCCTTTAAAAAAGGGCATGTTAATTAAAGAAGTAACAAAGAGCATGATTTGGATAGAATAAAAAGCAGAAAAAGAATGAATATGACTGACCTTAACTAATATGTTGAGGATTCATAACTGGCTCTAAAAATTTGGGGCTAAGATTTGTATGTTGATATATTAAGCTTGACAAACTAGTGTCAACTTGGCAACTAAACCCAATCCAATCCATACAAGTTGCATTGGGTTGGGTTAAAGATTTCTCAATTCAAAGAGACCATTTTAGATTGAAAAATACCTTAAACCCAACCAAATACGTTCCATGCATACTCCTAAATTTTAGCTACATGAAATGATGGTAAATGTGTACGTACGTTGATAAAAACAAATAAATAAGGCCCAATAAACATACCTATTTTTTCTAGGGAGGACATCAACCCAAGAAACATGAATGTAGCAAGTATAAAAAATTTATTATTCATCTCAAAGAAATAAGCCATTGAGGATAGGAAGCAAAAACTACAATAAATTTTTCTTGCCCTTTAGATATCTTTGCCTTGTGAACTCCGACTTAGGGGTAGCAAAATTGGACACGACCCGCGAACTCGACATGACACGACACGACACGAAATTAGCAGGTTATGGGTTGAGGCTTAATGGGTTCATGTCATATTCAGGTTGACACGACGGACCCGTTTGATAAACGGGTTGGGTTAGGGTTCAACCTATGGAACCCGTTTAACCCGTCTGACCCGTTTAATTAAATAAAATTTTACCAATATACCATTCAAACCCTAACTATATAAACTTATTAGTTGTTGTAGTTTATTTTCTTTAACATATTGTGATTGATTATTTATGATATTGAAATATGCTTTAGTTTTGAATGATCATTTGTGATGTAGTTACTCATTAATTTTGAATTTTATATTTAAAATATTTATTTGTTTGTTTTTTCATAAATGTTTTTCTTTATTTTGATAAAATTAGATAAACAGGTCGACACGACTGACCCGTTTAATAAATGGGTCGTGTTAGGGTTGAGGAATCTTGACCCGTTTAATAAACAGGTCGGGTTAGTGTTGACCCATATACTTGGATACGTATGAGTTGACACGACACGAACCCGACACGCAAACACGAATTGCCACCCCTACTCCGACTTATACCACTATATATTGGGAAAAGGAAAGAGGGTCAACCGGTCAAGTACTCCCTATGTGCATGCATTGGAATAATTCTAAGTTAGAATTATGAAGTTCAGAAAGTCATATAGTCTTTATATGAGTTATAATCGATCTATTGCCCAGTAGTTACATAATTCTAGGGGGTGAGAAAGGAAGAATAATGACGAGACTTGGGAAATACTTTGACATTTGAATATTATATGTCATATTTCATATTTGTATGTATAAAAAAAAAATCAATGATTCTACTAAATTGTGAGTGATAAATTCGATCAAACCTTAATCTCAATTATTGGGGTCCAGTATGCAATATATATATATATATATATATATTAGAGAGTTTCAACCTATGGCATCTGCTCCTGATAGTAGTTCTTTATTATCAGACTAATACACCAATAGGTTTTTGATGTAGGTGGAGATTGAACCCAGATTTCTTATTCAACTTATAAAGTTTTAGACCTCTTAAAATACAAGTTGTTTAACCTAGTTATATAGCCAAGTGATTACTTAGGTAATTATTCAGATTTAGGTTAACATAAATAAATCATATCATATAAACAATGCGGAAAATAAAAAACATAATGATATGATAACCCAGGAAAACCAACCCGATAAAAAATCTGGGGAGGATTTAACCTAGCTATCCTCAAGGTAAAAAAAATCTACTATGAAAGAATTGAAGTTTTACAATAGCGACTTAGAGCACTAACATCCTATTGCTACCTTGAGTAGAAAACTTACTATCACGACTACGTGATAGCTCTGAGTCCACGAACTACTTCTTTCTTGGATTCACAGCAACCACAAGTACTCCAACTTGTGTTTTCTTTAAGCTCTTTATGCAGCAACTAAAACAATCACCAAACTCTCGACATCAATCTTGATCTTGATAACTCTAAGTATGTATGAAGACAAACACCTCTAGATCTCATAAGAGATTCATACACAGCATAAACAACAACCTAAAAACGTAGTTAGGGTTTTTCCTCTTATACTTAAGGCAAAATATAAAACCCCACACGTCATATGGGCTTGGGCTGAGTTGGAAAATTCTGCAGAAAAACATTCTGCATGAGCTTTGATCGATCGAGTCTAATTTTCGATCGATCGAGCCTTGCAAAAGTTGAACAGTAATTTTCTGCAATTACTCGATTCCAATTTTACACATAAACATACTTTAAACAGCCTAAATCTAGACTAAACGTTTTGATCATGGTTTGTCAACATTATATATTGAAGTTCTAAAACATTTAGATCCTAAATCCTTAGAACCTAACACAACTATCGAAATCTTTACTAGTTAAGCTAACTGGAACCCACAAATAATCTTATATAATGCTAGACGACTTGTTAGAATCATGATAACAATTTTGATGCATGATTTTTGCTGTGTGTGTGTGTGTGTGCGCGCGCGTGTGTGTGTGTGTATATATATAACTTCTTTTGAAAATTGGTGTTAATAAAGTCAAGGTTCGAACTCTGTGTACATTATGAATTGATTGATGTTTTAGTATGATAATAATGAGTAATTATTATAAAGTGGTTGTTATATGTGAAAATTCAAAATTTATCCTTAAAAAAAAAAAAAAACTACTACGACATAGTTGTAATGTTCCTGTTAAACTTACAAATAAATAACATCCTCTCATGACCATTGGCAATAAACATTTTATCTATGCGGTTAACAAAAGGTTAAATTTCTATTAAGCAATTTTTTTTTAAATGTTGATTTTTATTCCTGTTAATTTAGTAGGAATTCTGAGGATATAAATTAAGAGAACTGCTACGTCCACAACATTTTTCACAACATTTTTACAACAAATCCTAGTTGGCAGGTTGTTACAGGTTTTAAATTTAAATCTAACACTGAAATTACTTTCTTACCCACTAGTAACAGAAAATAACAACCTGCCAACTAGAATTTGTTGTGAAAATATTGTGAAAAATGTTGTGGACGTAATATTTCTCATAAATTAAAGTATTATTATTAATAGCTAATGAGAAACATATATTGTTAAATTTTGATATTTTAGGGAAAAAATACACCATTTTCTAGGAAAAAAAAAAGTGAAACCAACCCAATTACTTTTTTTTTTTTTTTAAAGAAGGGTGCATTCAATATTACCATATAGCTCTTTCTTAAAATTAAAAAAAAAAAAAGTATTACCATATAGCTGTCTAGCTGAGCATTGTTTTCCTTTTTAATTAATACATTTTGAGAGCCCGCCAATAGAAGGTGAGGTAAATGCATGATCTCCTGTTTTTTCTGGAATATAAGCTTTAAAATCAGGTCAACTCCCGAAATAATTCAATATGTCAACTGACAAGACTGACCAGGTCATCGAACAGGCAAACCCATCTACACGTTGTAATGGAATCGTTTTTGTTGTTTTGTTTATTTATTTTTTAAATACGATAGGATTTAAACCTATTAGGTTATTAGCTAGCTTCATTCCAAGACGATTTTTAGTGTAAGTGAAATTTAAACTTAAATACTTTATTTAAAAATAAAAAACTTAATTAATTGTAATTGAGCTAATAGAAGGTTGGAAATCAAATATATATATATATATATATTTTAAAGAAAACTATGAAAAATTTTAAATTACTTCAATTTACACCATCAATGAGTCACTATTAATAAAAATTAACATAATAAATTGTGACTAAAACCTCTCTAAACCACAAAAAATTATTCCATGTGAAATATAAGAATACTACCTGAGAATCGTAGATTTATGTAACAATTCTTTTAGTTATTTTCACTAAAAATATTTACAATAATGTATTATATACCTCATCTTCAAATTAAATTATATATTATAATAAAAGTTGTGTCATACAAATTGATGCCCTCTCATTCTTTATTATTAATTTGATTTTTTTCTTTATATTATGTAACACTATAATTATATAAAATAATTAATATATTTGCTTTAAGTGAAGCACTGTTGCCTAAATTTCAAAATATTTTTTAAAAAAGTTTACTCCAATTAAAAATGTTCCATTACCAAAGATTTTTAGAAAATCAGAAAAAGTTATTATTTATTTTATATTATTTTAAATTTACCATAAATCCTTTTTTTAATAAATCTAAGTTTTATTATTTATTTAAAATAATTTTATAATGTGTTGTATTTGTAATATATTTTATTTTAATTTTCACCAGAATGTATTGTAATATTCAGTTCTTGATACAGACTTGCATTTTGCATAATTTCGATATATAATAACTAAAGGCCTGCTTGGTGTCGGGGACGTTTTTGCGACAAGGGCCAAAAATGCGAAAACGGCCCAAATCTCCCCTTGGGTTCTTTAGAAGTGTTTATTTGTGGAGAATCAAGCCCAAAATTCACAATGTATAGAAAACAAAGGCTAATGGTGCTTTGACAAGAGAGAATCAAAATGCTAATAACAAAAGTGCAGAAAAGGCATAAAAACATAACAAGTCTGAAACTTCGACCCGCAGTCACCGAGAAGAGGAAATTGAGGGAGGTCATGAGGAAGAAAGGGAAGGTTCCCCTGTACCCATATTTCTACCCCTAAGGTTCAGAATTGTGAGAATGTTTCCCGGCTCAATGGGTTTCAGCTCTTAAGTTTCAGCTCTATAGGGAAAACGTGGTTCAACAGGTCTGAAACTTCGACCTACAGTCACCGAGAAGAGGAAATTGAGGGAGGTTGTGAGGAAGAAAGGGAAGGTTCCTCTGTACCCATATTTCCACCCCTAAGGTTCGGAATTCCTCAGATTATTGACTGGTTGAATGGGCTTTTGTTCTGAAGTTTCAAGTCTTTAGTTAGAACGTGGTTTTTTCTCTCTTGAATCTGATTGGGGCCTTTTGTATTGAACTGGGGGTGCTCTAAGTGACTGATTTTTGGTCAATAGAAGAGGCTTTGAACCCCAAGGTCTCCATCAAAGAGGTTATGGTCAGATTTGCTTTAATTGGGTAAGAAAGTTGGCTTGCTTTTTTACATAATTTGGGAAATGGAGTGACCTAAATTCATGGGCTGATGTTTCCTAGACATAACAAGCCCTTGGAGTCTGCATTTGGCTGTTGCAGCAGACAAGGCTAGCCACTTAGGGTCAGCCATGTGTTTTAGGCAAAAATAAGGTAGAGCAGAAAAGTTGGGCCACAGTCACCCAGAGTATAAAAGCTCTTTTGAGGTGAAAATTTTGGGTACAAGACCTCCTCCATGAGCTTGAGGTGCTACCAGCGTCCCTTGCCCACTTGGTAGCACGCATGGGTTGGGCTCATGCAAAAGGTCCGAAAAGAACCGACCCATACCCTCCAAACCACATTTCCTCAATTTCCCCATAAGTCGCATGGGCTTGGGCCATGCTTAAAAGAATAAAATAAAATATAATACATGAATTGAGCCCGCAAGGAAGTTGAGCTTGGTTGAATCGGGCTTGTACGAAATACGTCGCGAAAATGGGTATCAACATTAGCCCCCCGAGCATGTGTGGCGCTTGCGGCATGCATGTGAGTACTTGATGTTTCCCATTGCTTGTAGATGTTGCAGGTTTGAGAATTAGCATACCCAAACGCTCCATTTTTTGTTGAGAAGATATGAGTCGATGGAGCTTGTTCGTAGATATATCATGGCTCGCGGAGTCCACATGTAGCTTTAGAAATTTTTTTTTTGGAATGAATGCCATGACCACCATGGTGATTTTAGCATTCCTTCATAGCAGTTTCCATTCTACTTTGATGATTCCATCAATTCTTTATATTATTTTGTTAAGGTAACTGACGTGAAGCCTCCTAAGATATGTAATGTATATGTGGCCTCTGACTTTTCAAACTTTCTTCCTTCATGTACCTACATGTAGCATTAGCCTTGCTCCATTCCAATTGCTTTGCTTGTAGGCCAAAAAGCTTCCCTTTCCTCTTCAGATGTAAGCTGGCGCCACTTCCATTTTGCATTTTTATCACTTCATTAGGTAGCCTCTTTTATCACTTCACCAGAGCATCTTGCTTTGTAACATATATGGCTTTCTCTTGTCAAATTTCGCTCCAGTTCTTTAGTTTGCTTCAGGTGCCTTGTTTTCTTCTTTCTTTATGTGTTCTGCGCCACTTCCTGTAACTCTTTGACTTTTCAAACTTACTTCCTTTATTCACCTTCAGGTAGTTGTAGATTTCCTCTACCCCCGCTTGCTGAGCTTCTAGGCCAAGAGCTTCACTTTCTGCTTAAGACAAGTTCTAACACGCCATATCACTTCACTTGCTTCAAGAATTTCACTTCTTCCCACGGTAGACTTCCAGGAACAAATTTTTCTACAGTACTTGTGATGGATGCTTGCTTTAGGTATGGGACCCTATTCTCCTTTTCTTTTCCAGCCAATGCCAACATTACTTTTATGCTCCATTCACTTGCTTTTGTTTTCTTTTAAGAGTGACCCCATTTATCTCGTGTCTCTCGGCCATTTTACTAGGCTTTCAAATCTTTTGATTTTTGCTGAGCTTCTTCACACAAAGCTCTCAAAATTAGGATCCGTAATTTTTCCTTTTCAAATTCTTTACTTTTCATAGACTTTCTTAAGTTTCTCCAAATATTCCACCGCCAACTCCTCACAACACCTATGTCGTTGAGATCCAAGGAAGGCAGTGAGGTAGTGAGATCCTTGATGGTGAAGAGAGACGTTGTTCCAAGGAAACAATTTCAAGGGATCGACGCCGTCCTCAGTCCAAAAGTCGCGATCTAGATAGGATGAAGCGCCGCTGATGTTGGATATTACGTCTACCTTGGTGAGCCCTTTTTTTTTTTTTTTTTGTCGCAATCTCTTGGTTGAGCTTGCCGATATGTCGAACGAACTCTTCAATTAAATTTGTAGAGTGGCTTTTCTATGGAAAAATGATAGTCTCATTGCATTGATTCATGAGGTCGAGCCATTGTTCTCGTTGAAGCTGATTCCCATTGATCTCGATAGTCGCAGGGCATGGAAATTAGTTTGCAATGCGGCTGTGCTTGACTTTGAGTTGGCCATTTAGTTGGAAGTAAATTGTCCCCATTATTTGTTGTAAATTTGAATGAGCGAATTGGGTCCATATGAGGAGATGATGATGAAATGACAAATTGGGGATGATTCGATTTTTTAGTAGCTTTATTGTTGGCCAATTTGGTGAGATCATATTTGCCCAATTAATTTCGATGAAGTCATAGCCATGAGCGATACTACTGGCTGTCTTAGGACAACTTTTTTGAGATAGAATGGAGCGAAGATATCACTTGGCGATGTAGCATAAGGGCGTGACATAGCTACTACATTGGTTGGCAGCTCCCTGTATCGTATTCTTGTGATGAACGCAAGTGAGAGTGATAGTCACCAAGTGGTAATTGCTTCTCGATTCAGCAAGCTTGAAATGAAAGTGCAGGAATGCAACTTAAATTTCTAGCGTAGGTGCGCATAGCGGTTGAGTAAGCCTTTAGCCCCAGCAATGCCTTTGAGAGTAAGCCATGTGTTGCATAGCTTGATTATTAGCATGAATTGGTGGAGCCGAAGTTGATGATTCCATGTTGCCGCCACTATTTCTTCAATGTAATTGTTGATAGCCTCGACACCTTGCACAGACAGCAGCTCCATTTGTTTGAAAATGAAGCCGAAATTTCTCTAACAAGTTAAAATTTGTTGTGGCAAGTTAAAACTCGCTGCCGACCCCTTTTCATTCCAATAGGGATTGTTGAGTGCGCCACATTGCCGTCTTGCATAGAATAAGTATACTTTGGGAAATACGCCATTATTGAGCGGAGACTTTGGAATTCACTTGGTAAGTCACACATCTTCTCCATTTTTTTTATTGCATATAATAGCAAATTGAGTGAGTTGTACTATGGATTCTTGTAGAATGGCTTTGGCTTAGGCAATTGTGGTATCATCGTTGGGACTTTCATTCACGATGCTAATCTCATTCCAAAAGCATCAATTTCTGAGGTTGAATTAGCCACGGACAGCAACATAGAGCTGCAATAAATGGTACTAAGGCTGCCTTTAGTAACTTTAAACCCCTTTCGGTCTGTATCTTATTAGCTTTGGACATTCGATGAATTTGTCGTCTTGCTGTTTGTGTGCAGGGCCAGGTCGCTTTAAGTTCCAATGTTAAGAGACGACATCATAAGTTGCTGTAAAATTGAGTGCCCGAGTTGAAATTGAGTTTCTTTTGTCTAGTCTCGTCACTCCTAGCTCGCCTCAAAAGGATTGTAAGGCTTCTTTGGTTGAGCCCGGTGAGGAAGATAGTAACAAATGTGGAGCTTTCCTTTTTAATGACTAGCGAGTGGCTATGGTAATAAAAATGCTTAGGACTTGGTTCGTTCCTTTGGTCAAGGCGCGATTGTTTGAATGAAACAGCGTCGCCAAAAACTTGATTGAGGATAGGGCGATTGCTTTGTATTGAGCTTCTGGCCTCGGAAGTTTGGACTAGTTGTAATGTGTAATAGAGGTTGCTACCTCGGAGACACTTTCTTTGTATTTTGCCTTTGTGGACAGCCCACTTGTATAGAGCAGCTTCCTTTCACTTGTATTTATGAAAACTTTGAACTTGTGCTGTCATGGTTAGTAGATACAATTTTTGTTTTGTACTAAGAAACACATATACGATGTTTCAACATGTAATTTAAATTTTGGAATGAAAAGAATGATTTGTACTTCAAGAATGTGAATAGTTTGTGTTTTGTACCTCGAGAATGAGTTTCTACCTTTCATATGAGCATATTTTTGTTGCGAAAACAACTCTTGTATGGCCGTGACCATTTGAATATGTTGAGAAAAGCTTACTTGGAAGGGTTGAGTGCACCTTGCGATGAAGTAGCATAAGTTCAATAGATTATATGCATTTAATCTCTTGAGAATAACTTGTGGTTGATTGGTCAATTTATGAATATGGCTTTGCCTTTGCAAAGGCAAGTCAGTAAACATGTTGCTTGGTTGCCATGTCTTTACGAATAGGCTTTGGCTAAGTGCGCGTCTTGCTGTCTATGCACCATTTTTCAATGCTCTATTGACAGGCAGATTTGATTCCACATACAGCAGCTCATGTATGTTGAAGCTTGGCTCGCTGCTTGGTAGTCAACTTATTCTCGACATGTATTAGGTTGTTATTTTGTTAGTTTCAAGAAGCCCCCACATATGGGCTACGTTTTTGCGCATTGTGGCTCATGATGCACTTGCTTGTCACCATTTCATAAAGGCTGGTTGCGTTCTCGCTAACAGCAACTTGAATAAAGTTGGCATTGCATATGGCAGTGGGGTAATAGTCCATTGACTTCCTTGCCGCTTACAAGTTTTATGCATTAGCTTTCTCATCCTTTTGAGGGCTGGTTATGTCCCCGCATGTAGTGGATCACCACGCTTGAATTTTAAGATATTATGCTGGCTTCCCTACTGCTTCATAAGGCTTGCCATTAGAAAATGTTGGCTTTCCCTACCTTGTTGAGGGCATTGCATCCTCGCAAGTAGGGGTCTTACCACATATGAATGATATGACATCTCGCAGGCTTCCTAATCATTCGGTAGAGATTTCCTTTGAGGACACATTGGCTTCCCTACATTGTTGAGGGCTAGTCGTGCCCTCATAAGTAGAGGTTTCACCATAATAAAATGTCTCATTGGCTTCCTAGTCATTTGATAGGGCTTACCATTGAAAGAGTATACGTTTGGCTTTCCCTACCTTATTGAGAGTATTTTACTCTCGCGTGTAGAGGCTTTGCCTTAAGAGTAATTTGTTAGTTTTCTAGCCGCTTCGCAAGGTTTCTCACAAGTAGAGGTTTCACCATAATAAAACGTCTCATTGGCTTCCTAGTCATTTGATAGGGCTTACCATTGAAAGAGTATACGTTTGGCTTTCCCTACCTTATTGAGAGTATTTTACTCTCGCATGTAGAGGCTTTGCCTTAAGAGTAATTTGTTAGTTTTCTAGCCGCTTCGCAAGGTTTCTCATTAGAAGAAAACATTGGCTTTCCCTACCTTATTGAAGGCATTGCATCTTCGCATGTAGGGATCTCACCATTCTTGGATAACATGATAGTTCGTCGGCTTCCTAGTATTTCATAGGGCTTGCCTTCGAAATTTGGTATAAGCGAGATGTATTGTTGTCGCTTATGAACAAGACGTCAAAGCGACAAATGATATGCTACTTGATGAGTTTGGCTATAACCATTCCCATCGCTTTTCTTGAGTCAAATTGCTTCTGCCCACTTGGTGAACTATTTAGTGGCGGCAAAGACCCAAATGTACTCATTCAAGGGTGCATGGATAGGTCCAATGAGATCAAGCCCCCAAGTATAGAAGCTATGGGGGCATTCACGTCTTGAAGGCTTATATGGTGTGTGCGTATAAGCTTTGAGTGCACTTGGAAGCATGGCAACTTTAGCGAATTTGGTTATGCCAAACCAATGTTATCCCATCGCCAAGAGTTGTTGGTGGGATTTATTCCTTCTTTAGTACTCACCATATTCCTCTAAGATGAATTCCAAAAATGGGGTTCCTCATTTGTTATATAGAGGCCTGAATATAATTCCTCTTCGTCGAAGATTTGTTGTGCTGCAGCCAGCATCTCCATACTCAGCTAACTTGGCTTTTAATTTTGGGACAATGATAGGCCTTCGTCAAAGATGTCGGTATAGGGTTGTTTCCTTCCTAGCACAACATTTCTTTTTCTCCCACGCTTCGGTTAGCCTCTTTGTCGAAGATACATGGTACTCAAACAGCAGTTCCATGCTTTGCTTGCTTGGTTTCTAACTTTCGGACAATGATGGGCTACTCATCAGAGTTGTCGGTATAGGGTTGTCGCATCCCTAGCGCAACAATTTTTTTCGTTGGCCTCTATGCCGCTTATGCCGAGCTTTCACATCAATACTAAGATTCCATTCGAAAATCTTTGGAATAGATTTCCAACAACTAGCTTGTGATTTTTGAGTTGTTTGACATCAATGTGTGGAGCGAGCTCTAGTAAAGCATTCTTCAAAGGTGTGCGAGAACTCTCCTTATTAGTTGGCTTGGTTGCGGATTGACCATGATTTTGGATGCGTGAGCTTGTCATAGCTTAGCATGCATGAGCGTGTCACGACTACGATAAGAGGGAATTGAGTTTGGATTTCCTTTGTCGTTGGGTGCTCTGAGAAGGTTTCCATTTCACCTTAAGTGCAAATGTGATTTATATTAGTAAACGATAGTCATGGCTAAGAAAAGTAGCATACGTGACTTATAGAAAATATTTTGATTAAAAATTTAAAGGATTAAAATGGTTTAAACGATATGCATAAAAAAAATGAATTAGCAAAAAGAGTACTTGAGAGTCTTAGCTTAAGCGTGCTTTGACGATATTATATTGCTCGGATGACTTCAAAACTTGGCTTATGAAATGTCGCTACTTTAAGACTTGACATATGGTATGTCGCTACCTCAAGGCTTGGTGTATGAAATATCTAACGCCTTGCGGTGGGCCATTTAGATATGGCCTTTAGCTATTTGGTGAAGACTTCATTTAGCGGTGACACCAAAAATATTCAGCTCCAAAGGATTGCACACAGCAGCAATTATTGTTGCGCCAAAATGAGTCAATCACCCCGACTCCCATATGCTCAGCGCGTGAGGGGTTCTTAGGTTGAAATGGAAGTTTAGAACTTCGCTTTGTTGATTATTGGACGGAGTCTTACTTCCCTTCACGGTCGGACTTACGGCCCACCATTTTTTGCATATTCAAGCTTTTGAGCTATTTGACATCGATATCTAGCGCAAGGTCTAGCAAAACATTCTTCAAAGGTGTGTGCCGAGCCTCCTACCATTAGGCTTACTTAGGAATTCTCCTTGCAAGAGTTGAGTGACAAGAAAAATTTTCTTAAGGATGGCAACATTGGCGCTTCCTTCTTCAAGTATAATCTGTAATTCAAGAATGATTAAAGCATTGGCTTGGCTTCGAATGCATGCGCTTGTCACGACTTGAGATATATGAACATGCCATAGCCTAGCATGCGCCGATCGACCATGATTTTGGATGTGTGAGCTTGTCATGGCTTAGAGTGCGTGAACGTGTCACGGCTTCAATGAGAGGAAATCAAGTCTGGCTTTCCTTCTTTGTTGGATTCTTCGAGAAGGTTTTCGCTTTATCCCCTAGTGTAGTTACAATTTTTATTAGTAAACGATAATCATGACTAAGCAATAGCGCAAACAACTTGTAGAAAATATTTTGATAAAAAAATTGAAGGATTGAAATGGTTCAAGGGATATATATAAAAAATGAATTAGTAAATAGAAAGCTTGAGAGCTTTAGCTTAAGCGTGCTTTGCCAATAGCATATCGCTCGTATGACTTCAAGACTTGGTTTATGAAATGTCGCTACTTGAAGACTTTGTGCGTCGAATATCTAGCAATTTGCGGTGGGCTTAGCTATGACCTTTAAAAATTTGACGAAGACTTTATTTAGCGGTGATGCGAAAAATATTCAACTTCGAAAGGTTGCACACAGCATCAACCATACTCATCCCAAAATGAGTCAATCACCCACAACAGCCCCCATATGCTCTGCGCTAACTCAGCAACAATAAAACTCAACAATAAAGGACACATGTGTTGAGAAGATGTTGAGGATGAGCTTTTAGCCGTTGTCGTTGGGTTCTTGGTTTGAAATTGATGTTTAGAGCTTTGCATTATTGATTATTGGTTGGAGTCGTCATTCCCTTCGCAGCTGGACTTATAGCTCACCATTTTTGCATTTTCAAGCTACAACATAATTTTTCACAAATATCATGTAAAGCAAGAAATATAGGATGATTCATCCATAGGAATGATAGCTAAAAAAAAAATAATATAGATGAGTGGAAGAAAATTTTTCCCTTAAATAAGAAAGTTGATTCTCCTTCCATCCTTCACTTCTTAGGTGGCTTCAGGAGGTTGGAGCGATTTTGTTACATGATTTGGAGCATCTCTAGCAACTCAAAGAGCTAAGGATAGAATTTTTTTTTTTCAGCTCCACTTCACTATGCTCTTCTTGCGCAGTAAAGCATCATACGGTTTCCCTTGGAACGACAAGTTGGTGTGAGACACATCATCTTTTTGCTGGTTTTGCATCTTCGAACACATGACTTCTCTTGTTTCAGCTGCTTGACTCCCCAGCGGAGTCGCCAAAATGTCGGGGACGTTTTTGCGACAAGGGCCAAAAATGCGAAAACGGCCCAAATCTCCCCTTGGGTTCTTTAGAAGTGTTTATTTGTGGAGAATCAAGCCCAAAATTCACAATGTATAGAAAACAAAGGTTAATGGTGCTTTGACAAGAGAGAATCAAAATGCTAATAACAAAAGTGCAGAAAAGGCATAAAAACATAACAAGTCTGAAACTTCGACCCGCAGTCACCGAGAAGAGGAAATTGAGGGAGGTCATGAGGAAGAGAGGGAAGGTTCCCCTGTACCCATATTTCTACCCCTAAGGTTCAGAATTGTGAGAATGTTTCCCGGCTCAATGGGTTTCAGCTCTTAAGTTTCAGCTCTATAGGGAAAACGTGGTTCAACAGGTCTGAAACTTCGACCCACAGTCACCGAGAAGAGGAAATTGAGGGAGGTTGTGAGGAAGAAATGGAAGGTTCCTCTGTACCCATATTTCCACCCCTAAGGTTCGGAATTCCTCAGATTATTGACTAGTTGAATGGGCTTTTGTTCTGAAGTTTCAAGTCTTTAGTTAGAACGTGGTTTTTTCTCTCTTGAATCTGATTGGGGCCTTTTGTATTGAACTGGGGGTGCTCTAAGTGACTGATTTTTGGTCAATAGAAGAGGCTTTGAACCCCAAGGTCTCCATCAAAGAGGTTATGGTTAGATTTGCTTTAATTGGGTAAGAAAGTTGGCTTGCTTTTTTACATAATTTGGGAAATGGAGTAATCTAAATTCATGGGCTGATGTTTCCTAGACATGGCAAGCCCTTGGAGTCTGCATTTGGCTGTTGCAGCAGACAAGGCTAGCCACTTAGGGTCAGCCATGTGTTTTAGGCAAAAATAAGGTAGAGCAAAAAAGTTGGGCCACAGTCACCCAGAGTATAAAAGCTCTTTTGAGGTGAAAATTTTGGGTACAAGACCTCCTCCATGAGCTTGAGGTGCTACCAGCGTCCCTTGCCCACTTGGTAGCACGCATGGGTTGGGCTCATGCAAAAGGTCCGAAAAGAACCGACCCATACCCTCCAAACCACATTTCCTCAATTTCCCCATAAGTCACATGGGCTTGGGCCATGCTTAAAAGAATAAAATAAAATATAATACATGAATTGAGCCCGCAAAGAAGTTGAGCTTGGTTGAATCGGGCTTGTACGAAATACGTCGCGAAAATGGGTATCAACACTTGGTAATAGGATTTAAGTATTATTGTTTAACTTTTAATATTGTAAAAATATATATTTAAATATTATAAAAATATTTATAAAAAGTGTTATTATTATTTAAATACTAAAAATTATTATTTAAAAGCAAATGCCACACACCCTTCAAAGTCTGATATAAAAAAAGGTCTCAAACACAACCTAGTCACATCGTGTGCTTTCTTTTATGATTCCGATACGGTGGCCTTCACGTCGAGCAAATTGACTTGCGTCACTTTGATTAATTGACTGGAATACTTGACTTGCGTTTTGACCATGAAAATAGAAAAAATAAATAAATAAATAAAAGGAATATTAGAAAATGTGCGAATTTATTGGAGATAATTTTTACTTTTAGATGTTCTTTTTTATTTGAAGATATTACTTTGGAAAAAATTATAGAGTTCTTATTGTTTGTTTCTCTCCACTTATCTTAAGAAATTAGGTTAGTTTATTTTGTTATACTATACTTGGTTGTAGGCTTGTAGCTAGGGTGAGAGAAGAAAAATAAAGATACAATGGAAAAAGAATTATTTCCCTTTTGATGCGTTTAGATATAGGAATTCAGGATTGAGAATGAGGAAAATGGAGAACAATTGATCTTACCTCTTTTCGGCTTGTGAAGGAAGGGGAAAAGAAAAATATGCGTTTTACCTTTGTGCCCTTCTATATGAGAAGAAGTTAAGGGTATTTCAATAATGTTAGTATGTTTTTTGTTTTTAAAATTTGAGATTGTTTTTATTTTATCACTTTATGTTTTAAAATTTTCATTTTCATGATGGGCCAAACAGAAAACTTAATTAAATTTTGATGTTTGGCCAACTAGAAAACTCGACTAAATCATGGAAAGCCAATACTTCAACTCCTCATCTTTCCCTTCCCTCCTTTTCTTTCCAACCAAACATAGTAGACCCACAACTTTTTAAAGCTACATTGTTTCTTAAATACACTTAATTAACTCTCAATTAATTTCATCTTACAAACATATACCATAACACACAAACCCAAAGATGAAGTCTTGAAGGATGGGTAGGGTCTATTGAATAATTATGATCATTATAATTTTAAAAAATATGAATAATTTTCTTTTTGAAAGTTTGATAGTTATAATAATGAGGAAAGGAGATTTGAATCTTTGTTCTCTTAAAAAAGAGAGGAGGTCATTCTATTAAATTACAAGGTTCTTAATAATAAAAAAAATTGGTTTTGATTTTTATTTATTTAGTTTTTTGCTAAGCATAAAAGTATAAAATAATTGGCTGTAACTCAATAAGAATGCGAAAGAAAATGCATTTGTTAATTTTCTACAATAGTTAATAACTAAAAATCAATTAGTTGAGAACCTACTAGGAAACTTTAATCAATAGAAAGAAGGAAGAAGGGAGAAAATTTTAGGAATTCTTTTAAATTATTGAATGTCGTGTTGGCTGGAATCCAAGACTCATTCCTAAACTCATGCCATGATTGATGAGTATTTTTAGAAGGTTCTTTAGTTGTCTCTGACCATATGGAACAAGATCATATTTTTCTCCCAAGGTTTGGAACACAAATAATTCAACCAATTACTTGAAAATTCACCACTGCGCACCCTTGGTGCGGTGGTCACTCCATAAGTATAAGTGCTTGTGAGGTATGGGGAGCAAGGGCAGGGATTCAAATATCCAAGAAGGAACTTCACACACATATATATTTAGGGAATGTTTGTTACACTAAATGGAGATTACGGCAAGAATTGTAATCTTTATTACTAGTAATAAAGTGTGTTGTAATGTAATAACTAAACCTATTCATTAGTTTGGTTGTAAGTTATAATATTAGAATGAAATTTAACATTTATTTTAGGAAATATCTTATTCATACAATTATATCTTCTTAAAAATTGTTATTTTTAAATTTAAAAGAAATATGTGTTATTTTTTATGATTTTTTATTTTTATAATTGTTAGATGTATATGGAAAGTTTGTTTATTTGAAAATATATTAAGTTTTGAAATTATTGCACTTACTAAGGAATAGTCAATACAACATTTTAAAGAGGAATAGTTATTCCTCATTTTAAAGAATAGCTATTTATAAGGAGTGATTATTTCTTGTAATAAAAACGTAACCAAACTAAAGAATAATTAAATTATAGGAATAAATATTATATTACAGCGTCTATTACAGTTTACCAAACATGCTCTTAGATTAAGTTAGAATTAAAATTTTTTCTTGTATTAAAAAAAAATTTCCTTGAAAATTCAATCAGACCAAACCCATTAAAGACCTATTCTTATTGCACTAATTAATAAATCTTGAAAGTCAAAATGAGGAAAATGATTGTAGAGTAATACCATTTTTATAAAAATTGATAGGATCCCTTAATTGATAGAGTGCCATCTTATATATCATTGATTATTGTAAAATAAAATTAATTGAGTCTTCTTCTATAATTCAGAATTCTAATTATTTCGCTCAATTTAATTGATTAAACGGAAGATGTACGACCAAATATTTATCATGTTATTCAAGTTGGTTTGGCCTTCCTTAATTAACGAGTACACTGTCTTTCTTTCTTTTTTCTTTTTCTTTTTTTTAAATTATTAAACCTATATTAAAAAAAGAAAAAAAATTCCAATTAGTGAACCCATTCCTACAAATGCAATCTGAACTAACCCATTGATCACCGACTCTGAAGACAGAAATGCACTAGTGGCATTTGAGCCATTTTCTGATGATGACCTTTCCAAGAAATGGGTTCAATCCAAATTGCACTAGGGGATACCCGCTTTTAACAAAAAGGGAAAAAGTTGGTATTTCATAATTCATGGTACAGTCCTTTGTCATAGCTGGCATATAGTACCATATTTGGTTTAGGGTCAATGCTAGGAAGTAGTCCATATTTTCTTTTGGTCTTTGATTCAAGAAGTCCAATTCTCAATAGCCACTTTGTTGTCTATTATCAAATCATATGGCCCTTTCTAAGGACCCTAATAAAACACAACAAAAATTATGGTCTTTCTTTCCCTAGATGTAACAAAAATATTCATTATGAGCTAAGGTTGAATCATATGCTTGTCGGTCCTAAACATGCAAAAATATTCTGATTCCCACTAATCGACGGTAAAGGAAGGCATGGTGTGTGTGTGAGAGAGAGTTTTACATCAATGGCTAGTAAATCTATGTACTAAGATTTTCAGTGGAAATCTTTTATCCATCTGAGAAAGTTGCCCTACATCACGGATTTTGTCTTTCTTAGCTAGCTTAGCTATAGGTCATGTACCATTGCTACTAGTCCATTCATCATTCAGCTAAAATTCATATATAAATCCATCCTACAATTCGTGGGTCATGAAAGTTGAAACACCAAAGTGCAGGGGCACCAGAGAGAGAGAGAGATAGAGAGAGGCAAGCAGTGCTTGGTGGAGAAAGTAAAAACGTAAGGTCTGTTTATCTAGTATTACTTTTGATGATATTTTACAGTTTAATTCATTTCAGAAAGATTTTTACAATTTTTGAGTATTTTTCTTGTCTGAAAGTTCTCTTCCTTGCATCCCATAAAAATTTAGTAAAAAAAAAAATTCTGAAGAAGATTTGCTATAAAAAAAAAAAAAAAAGTTCGGTTACACATATTACTAAAAATTTCAATTAAGTTGCATCACTGTTTATCTTTTCATGCTTTCTCTTTTTGTCTCATTTTATTTTATTTTGTTTTTCCATAAATAAATAAAAAAATATTTTAGTAAGTTTTATGTTATTATGAATTATCAAATGGGAGGAATCTTATCCCGTAAGTTTCGGAATTAACATGCTAAAAATGTGTCTAACCGAAGATTTCTATTTTGACATGTTGGAGACATGCGGAACCATATCATTAAATAGGCCAATTATTTTAATTTTTATATTTTTACTTTTTTTTTTCTTGGACACATCATTGATTAGGGTATAAAATACAATTTTTCAGCCTAAATTGCAAAATTCACATTCCCCAAAATATAGTAAGCATTTTTATTTTTAAATTGAAAAATGTAATTTATCATGTTATGGTTATGAATAGGCTCATGCATATTTCACATCCAATACATTAGTATATTATGCATAGGGGAAGAAAATAAACTAACCCATTGTCAATTTTTTAAGGTTTATATATATATTTTTTAATGATTTTAAGTTTTTCTTTCAATGACCTTTTAGTACATTTATTTTGTTATGGTATACTTTCTGAGATCTTTGAGTCTTTAACACTTTTTTTCTTTCTTTTTTTTTTTTTAAAGAAATTCGTGAAAGTTATGGAAGGTGGCAGTTCAAACATTTTCGCAGGTACTATATTCTTCTTTGCTCCCTATTCCATTTTGATGTGTAATCCCTTTGTGTTTTTTTTGCTGAATAATTCCTTTGTGTTTTTAGAATGAACAAAAACAAAGATGTCCATAATTAATTATTAGTCTTGTATAGCAATAGCTACTTCTTGCCTGAGATTTTGATGTCATGACAACACAGAAATAGAAAAAAATTTCAATTTTTAAATTTGTACATTTTTGCATCAATTGTGAATATATTAATGGAATAATAGTATAAAAGAATGTGAAAGAATATTTATTACTTACAGAATACATGCTTCTTATTAAATAATAATTTCGCTTCAAAAAAAAAAATACAAGTTTTAAGTTGTAACTTGTATAAAAAAAAGTCCCATCTATATATCACAATATACTAATTTCCTATTATCATCTACTTTTATATTGAAAAGTATATAATCGCTCATACTTTATTGTAATAAATATATAAAATTGAAAAAATTTAATTCCTGTTTTTGGCAATGGACTATTATTTAGAGGTAAAATCACCACAACAAAGTTGGTTTGTTTCGAGGGTAAAAACCCTTAAAAGAAGTATTAAAAGAACTCAAAAAAGATTATTTTTAGGGTCTAGAAGGCCCTTGAAAATCTTGGAAACAAATTCCCTCAAAATAGAAATTTTGATGTGACCCTTGACTTGAAACAAAAATTTCGACTGCCTATATGACCCTTGAAAAAAATGTTTCATCTTTATGGAGGATTGGCGACCCTAAAAAAGTTCAAAAATAAATAAAAGCACACTAACCTTTTTTGAGGATCTCCCAACCCTTAAAATAAGGGTTTTCTCCTTTAAAAAAGAAGAGGAAAAAAAAAAAAAAACCACATCCATGCACATAGATTTTAAAGAACCACATATTACAAAATCAATATTATAACAAACAAAAATATCAAAACAAAATTCAATTAGCTTTTTAAATCACTAAATCCTTCATTTTTGAAGTTTATGGAGACATTTTCACATTAACTGAAAGGAACTTGGTATTTTAACTATAGAATTTTGAAACTAATAAACTATTTTACCCAACACCTTTAATAGCATGCTGAGAGTGTTGGGCAAAGAATGATTTCTCAAGGCCATTCCAAGAGATTAGAAGATGCTTCAAAATACAAGAATTTAAATCACGCGCAAGAAAGCAAACTACTTTGTGCAGGAACAAAAGGCCAGTAGCCACACAACACCCAAATCAACCTAGTGGCTGCACAAAACACAACCTAAGCTGCTATAAAAAGTCTAAATGACCTCCTCAACAAAAACACACAAACACAGTGCAAATAGCTGCACTAAACAAACCAATGGACAAAATACACATTTCCAAACTAGAGCCCAAATAAGCAATTAGTGTCAAGCCTCAACTACTCAAAATTTGAAACAACCAATAAAAATTATTCAATCTTAATTGTTAGTAACATACATATTCTTTTAGACAAACATATTAAGCACTTACAACCGAATTAGTTTTTACTTATTAACAGACTTTCAAATTTCAGAACATCATGAAGAACTAAATGGTACTTCATCCCATGTGCTTGAAGCAAATAATGTCAATTCCTACTCTTTTCCATTGACTATACAAATAATGTCTCATAATTAATATGATTATAAACTGTGCAGTTTATACACAAGCAAGATTTACTAAGATTTTCTTTGGTACTAATGAATTCCTCTGTCCCCTTCCATGTTCAGTCTTGAAACCCAACCTCCCTGCAAAAAAACAAGAACAAATATAAAGAAAATCGGCTCAAATACATTACACATTATCTATTCACAATTAACATTTTCCTGATATACCTGTATAAAGTTCATTGGACATTAGTTGTAACTTTAACATAGCAAATCAAATCAGATCTATTTGGTAGGGCTCCAAGCAAGCAAAGGGAATCAATAAAGAGCAAACAAAACCAAATTTAGTTCCCTACAAGTACTCAAATCTCTATTTATTACTAGAGTTGCATGATGTTTCAACATCTTTTGCTAATATGAATTTACCAACCTATCTGCCAGTAGCAAAAGACCTTCTTTCCTGCATAATTCCACAATGTCACGCTGATTCTCCTCACCAAGAACCTGCAGGTACAACAGAAAAATCATATAATGTACAGGGACAAAAATAGACACGTAGCAATGCATTCTCTTTTACGTGAACTTTAGGTACTTTGCTAGTCAAATCTCTACTTCTTCAAACCAACTAATAGCACACTTAGCTTGTTAGGTATCTGGGATTTATAACAACCAAAGCCCTAACTATGATGCATTGGGACTTGGCAGCCTCCAATTGCTTCTTAAGTGAAGAGACTTCCAATCCCCATCCTGTTGCTTCATTGAGATAGTAAGGAACCTGAAATGACCATACTTCAAGATTGAATGAAAATTCAAAAAAGAATAAATCAAATTTCCATTTTCCAACTTCCAAGTTATCAAGTCAGGTCAGTGTTAAATCTATGCTAAAAAATAAATAAATAAATAAAAAATAAAGTCTTTTCACTTAGTAGTTGAATACAACCAATCTTGAGCTTCTGAATAAAGTGCTACAAATCAGAAGCATACCAGTGTGCCACCATGGAGATCAATTGAAGCAGAGTATAAAGGGTACTGAGGAATGGGACAAAGAATTCCATCATTTTCTGATCTTATCAGTAATTGCATCATCGTATGGACCTGGTAAGAGAGAAACACAATTTGTTATAAATGTATCAATTGGAAATGGAAAATACTGGCAGTTATAGAAACAAAAAGAAAGTGAAGTCAAAATTTATAGCTGGGCTTGCTCCATCTGTCAAGAATATATCTTTTGGATCAACTAAGAAAACCGTCTTAAGCTTCAATACCAGCCGCAATAGTATCACATAAGAATAACCCAAAAAATATCATTTTTATTTCCTACAATAAAACAGAGCTACCAAACACTTTATTTAAATGAGAAGCAGCAATAACTATGGATTCAACAATCAAACAAAACGAAACAAAAGTTAAGGGAAAAATATACCATATATGATATTTTGAGAGGCATTATCTTCCTCACTTTCCTTTGGGAGTGAATGCGTAGAGGTTATGCTCATTTTGTTCCTCAGCTAAATCCTTGACCTTCCTGATGGGATTTTCTCTTTGAGATTGATCTTCATTATCTGCCACAAATAATATATCCGTATTGTATAAGTTAATCTGTTGGCAAAATGATTAAAATTTAAAAGGCTTTGTCTATGATCTGAATTATGTGTGACAAACAAATGAAGATTGTTTTGTGATTTAATCATAGATTACACTAGGAGATGAGCTAGATATGACATTGTTAATGATTTTTGGAAGTCCAGCTACAAAAACTTTTGTGTATACTCCAAATTTCCTACAAAGAAGAGGACTCCTGAACACAAGTTTCAAATGTTTAAATTATAAATTTGTAGCAACTTCTTGATATCACATAGTCTAGTCCTTTCAAAATAAGGGAACTCAAAAAAAAAAAAAATCTAATTTATACTCCATAACACAAAAAACCAATAAAAATGGTTAATCAAATTGCATTGATTTTAGCTAAAATAGCTTGAGAAACACAAAGACTTGCACTGCACTAGTATATAATCAATATATTCATTGGGGAAACCTATATTATAGCTGATTTTCAATAATTAACATACACATATAATTTTCAAAATCAACATCAAACTCTCAGATAAAATACTGGAAAACAAAAAATGACAAACATAGCACCACCCAAAGCCTCATAGATCCAACCCATACTTAAATTTATACTATTGTTATACCACACCATTAACACTTAGAAACTTCTTTTTAAGCATTTCTTCAATATAATATGTTCAAGCCTCTTAGATCCAACCCATACTTCAGATTCCAAAGGACATGCAATCCAAACCCTAGCCCCTAAATTATACCAAAGGACATGTAATCCAAATCCTAGCCCCCAAATTATACCAATGGTGAGAAAGAGAATATCAACCGATGGAGAGAGAGAAAACGAGAGATAATACCAAAAATTGTTTGGATAGTTCCGCTATGTAGTTTCCATAATTTCTCGAGAAACAAACAGAGAAAGACAGACCTATAATCAGAAAATGGGGTGGCAAAGAGTGTTCAGTCTATCAACGACTTGCTTGTCGTTAGAGATGGGATAGTTAGCCACCGCAAATTAGCCCATCGGAGATGAGATGAGCTCCAATCTTTGAGTTTTCTGAGATGAGGTTAGATCGATTTTGAGAGAATTTTCTGAGATGAGCTCCGATTTTGAGAGAATTTTCTGATTTTGTGAGCGGTTTTCTAAGTGTGGAGCATGAACAAAAATGAGTTTTCCTTTTTGTATTTAAATCTTTGACTTTATTTCAAGGGTTGGAAATCTTGAAATATCTTCTATCAAAGGTTGTGATAGGATGCATTGAAAAATGTTTAAATTTGGAGGTGAAATTAGCCCTGGAGTGTAAAAACTAGCCTGCCTAATTTTAATACATTATTCTAAGGGTTGTATAGGTTTATTTTGAGGATTACGTGTTGCTGATGATGTCATGAGGAATGAGGGTGTTTGGGCAGCATTGGACCAATCACTTGGCTTCATGTTTTCTCAATACACTCATGGCTCCTCATGCCTGACTAGTGGTGCTCCTAAGTGCTATTTGAGGGGGACCTGCCTAGTCTCCCTAGTCTAGTTGGATCAATGAGTAGTGATGAGGGGCAGCATGTGGAGGCACGTTGCTCCACATGATGCCCCAAGTCCATGGCAGAGGAGGGCCATGGTGGGCAGAAATGGATTTTGATGATGGGCAACAGCAGGTGGTGTTGACCCTATATGGCAGTACATGGCATTGGTGGCTAAGTTGTTGGTTCCTTGTGTGTGGGCTTGATGGCTTGAGTGCAAGGCAAGGCTCGGCTACTGGGATGATTAAATGCTGTGTGCAAGGCAGTAGGCTAGTGAGGGTTGGCTGAATGCATGGACAAGTGCTAGTGGGCTGATGACAGTAACTTTGTGTGTTGCATGCAAGGGAGTCAATCTCGTACCGGAGGTTGTACCGATTTGACTAGTGGAATGATATATTTCGGTCCTGGTCAATATCGGTGTACCGTTTCGGCCAAAGTTGTCAAAATCGGAATCCTACGTAGGATCGTTGAAGATAAGTAGGATTATAGATCATAGGATCAGATCATAAATCGTAAGATCCTACATATTTTCAGATTTAAAGCAAAAAACGCATTGATAATGACTTTGTATGTTGAATAATCACATAAATTATAAATTCATCCATAAAATAAAAAAAATAAAAAATAAAAAACTAAGATTTGCATCATATGATATAATTTGCATGTTATGCATCGCTAAGTTTATACTAATAAAACAAATATATTTAAATTTTGACCCAATGTATTTAAAAAGTTCAATAAATGTTTAATTAGCAACCAAATGCCAAAATATTTATCAAAACATATAGAAAATATTTTCCAAGTTCTAAGTTCCAAGTTTGAAATTCAAAATAAATTAGCAAATGGAAACTAGCTAATTACAATATGAAATCCAAAAGCAAGATGAATATTAAGGTGAAGTAAAAATTTAATTATTCACATTCTAAGGTTCTTTTAACTATTGTGATAAATTCCTAATCATTATTATCCATTTTATCATCTATGTAGACATTGTATATTTGTATACTAGAGTTGCAAACGACATCAAGATACAATTTCATACTCAACTATTCAAGTTATATTACTCAGCAACAATTAAAGAGCATGCTCAAAAAAATCAATCAATCAATATACAAATACAAGCATAACTGATAAAATTATATATAAAAAATATCTTAGTAATATTAGAACACAAATTAGTATATTGATCAAAAAAATTTAACAACATTATAGCTTAAAATTCAACAAAGCCAATATCAAATTCTTCATTTAGAAATGATGAAGCATTCCTTCATTTTGATTATAAATAAACTAGAAACTAGAAAACATTTGCTTAGGTTAACATAATTTTATAAAAAAAAAAAAAAAAGTCATACCATCACAACATGAAAAAATAAAAACCCTTAAAGTTTCATCAAAACAAAAAATTTATCCCATTAAAAAAAGAATTTATGTTTTTGGTAGGATCGGTAGGATCCCATATGATCCTACAATCCTACACAATCCTACGTACGATCCTACCATTTTTACGTTCCTAATGTGATCCTAAATGTTTTGGTGAAGTGGGATCGCAAAATCGTAAAATCCTACGATCAAAATCGCGATTTTGACAACCATGGTTTCGGGTTTACCGTTATTTTTTATATTTGTGTGTGTATATATATATATATATATATATGCATGTATGTATGTATGTATATGTGTGTGTGTATCATAATATATATATATATATATATATATAAAAGTTTACCATAAAACATTACCTCAATTCAGAACAAATTATTCATGGTTTTAGACTTTAGCATCAATTAAAAAAAAAAAAAGAAAAAAAAAAACAAAATAGAAAAAATAGAAAGTTTAATTGTTCATTGCATACTAAGAAAACAAATAATACTAATAAGTTAATGCAAATAAGTTCCCATTTCGCCTTTACAAAAATTCAAAAATTACAAAACTATAAAAAAAAAAAAAAGCTTTTTTTTTTTTTTTGGGTACTGGCCAGTATTGCCCGAAATTGAATGATATGGCCAGTACTGCCGGTATTTAACCAGTACGAAACGTTGGCATTTCGATACTAGTATACATATTAGTACGGTACATACCGGTCGGTACGGCCGATACCGGTACGGTATCGACCACCTTGGCTGAATGTGGACATGCTGTATGGACTGTAGTGTTGATGGGAGGCCTTGAACATGAGCCAAGCCTCCCTAAAATGTGTGAGAACATGTTGTGTGAGCTGCCGGAGGATGGGCAAAGGCCCCATAATCTGCTAAGACATGGGTTGTGCATGTACAGCATGTGTAGTGGCAGTTACCAAGCAGTTCCTACCTTTCCTGATAATCAGACCTATTGTGTAGGGGCTAAAAACGTGGAGAGCAAGCCAAGACAACATCAGTTAAAGGTGTCCTAAGTCAGAACACAAGTGACAGATTGTCCAAGACCTAGGTTGTTACTAAGCAGTAATTGCCATAGCAATTAATTCTGTGTATTTAACCCTAAGGCTGTTAGGGGTGTCAACAGCAGAGTGTATTTTTGGCCTTAGGAAAATCCTGTGTAATTTTCTAGGCTTGTAAAAGGGTTTCCTTTGTACTTGAAATTAAGTAATAAAGGTTGAGGATGGGTTCTCTGTAAATATTGTGTGTGCTGTGTGGTTAAACGTCCCTATATAATCTGTTCTAAGTGTTATTGCAATATGTGTGTGGTTTTGGCTGAGACTAAGTCAAGGACTTAGAGCTATTATAGGCAGAAAATTGGAGTGGAAAACTGACCTTGTGACACCATGCGCCCCAATTTTTTTAGTGATGGTTTTGGCACTTTTTAGTTAACCCTTGAAAAAAGTGGGTTAAAACAAGTCAAGTTTGTTGCAGTGAAAGTAAATCGTTTTATAGGGAGAGGGAGTAATATCTTAAACATTTTTATTTGAAGTGGTTCATTTCTTCTTAACATGGCAGGTTGAGCCCTATATTTATTGTAAAAACGGGTTAAATAGGCTTTTAGAGTAGGGTATCGAACACCATCAATTGGGACGCAGAAATTCAGAAATCCCAAGAGGGGATTGGTACCTTTAATCCTTGGTTGCAAAGTACATATATATATATATATACACACACACACACACACATATATATATATATATATATATAAGTTCTGATCAAATAAAATCTGGACTTCTAGATAGTTTTGTTTTTCACATTAATTGTTAAAATTAATTATATGAGTAAACCTTACAAATTTAACACCGGACTTAGAGGTGCTACGTAAGCAGCTTGCGGAGAAAAGTGCAAAGATTGAAGAGCTCAAGAAACAAATTGAAGAAACTAAGCATCTTCTGGAAAATAAAAAGAAGAAAGCTCCAAATCAGGACCAAATGGAAGCTTTCAAGACGTTGTGCGAGAAATATAATGGCATGAGAGAGGAAAATAACGCATTGTTGGCCGAGAAGTCGAGGAAACAAGAAGGTGCTACGTAAGCAGCTTGCGGAGAAAAGTGCAAAGATTGAAGAGCTCAAGAAACAAATTGAAGAAACTAAGCATCTTCTGGAAAATAAAAAGAAGAAAGCTCCAAATCAGGACCAAATGGAAGCTTTCAAGACGTTGTGCGAGAAATATAATGGCATGAGAGAGGAAAATAACGCATTGTTGGCCGAGAAGTCGAGGAAACAAGAGACAAACAATCCCGAGTCTCAAAATTGCTGCTATATATAGACGACTTAGCTAGCTAGCAAAAATACTAGAATGCTTTATTTGTAATTATCATATGCTTTCTTTTAAAAAGGAGAGGTGGAAGTTATGTGGGGTAACACTAATGTTACATATTCTACCTATCTTTTTGTACATGTTTGTTGCTAAGCATGACTAATATTAGATTTTGATGGAATGTCATAATTTATCCCTTGTGGTTTGAGCATATAATTAAGTCCACAAACTTTTAAGGGGGTGGATTGTATAGATTGTGATGATGTTCGCGTAGATCCACTTGATCATTCTGTTGAAAGGAATATGGAAAAGAGTGGTGAGGAAATGTGACAATTTTTTTCTTCAAGAAAGTGATGAAATGTTTTGTCATTGTATTCTTGAAAATTTTCTAATCAAAAGATTTTAATGGTACCGAATATTGAGTTTGAACCATTTCTGAAAATTTTGATAAATATGAGTGAGTTTAGACTAATATTCTAAGAGATGTATCCATGTGTGTTATGAGTAATCATAAAAAATGATAAAATACTAGTATCCTGCCTCAATAAGGACTAAAATCAGACCCAAATAAATATTAGAGTGAGCGAGGTTAAAAGATGTTAAACAAAATGAGTTATTTTTATAGAAAGGTAAATTTTTTTGTTTTCCTTGATAATAGGAGGTACAATCGAATTTTCGGTTGTATATAGTTTTTAGCCAAGTTGCTTGTATTTCATATATGCTAACTCAAGATTTTCTGTGCTGATGCTATGTTAAATTATTAATTGTCCCAAAAATTTAAACTAATGAGATATGATAAACCACAATTCTAACACTCACCAATACATTTGGGCCCAAACTCCTTTTAATAGGTGAGGTTAAACACGTGAAATTTTAGACTATTATCTTAAAATGAAAGATGATCTAAATTCCAATGTAATTGGGACTTTGTAATAGAATGAAATCATAAGTTTGTTGTACGTCATCAAGGGGAAAGGTATAGAAGGTGAAGAAAGTGAACGCAATTGTAAGCTAACAAGCAATTTTTAAAACCAATTAAAGTTTGTAGTATTCCAACGAATATGTTGGTTCTTCGTTTCAAAAGTAATTATATATAATTCAACTACTCTCACAGTGATATAACAAACTTAAAACAAATCAAAATAATTAAGAAACGTAACAAATTTAGTGTCAATGTTTATAATAGTAAGATTAAGAAAGATATAGTATATCACTGTTATATGACTTGGCTAAGGAACATTTATTTTACTTTTGTAAAGTTGTGATTTCCATCTAACTTGTGTTGGCTTTAATTCCGTGCCAAATTTGAATGTAATTTCTTTAATCATTTTCCCTATATATATGTGGGTTTATTTGTAAAGGATAAGTGTGAGAAATTGGTGAAGAATCAAGCTTCAAAATGTGAATCAGTGGAAGCCGTGAGTAGCTCGCGAGAAGCAACCCGCGAAAAGGTCACATGTGAAACACATGACTGGAAGCTGAAGAGTCATGCCAGGCTGTAAAGTTCGCGAATATTTTGCGAGAAGGGCCATCTCGCGAAATACTTGCAAAACTCTCTGTTTGGCAAAAAGTTATGTTACTTTACCAAATTCTTTACCCATACTATAAATACCCTCA
Source organism: Lithocarpus polystachyus (assembly GCA_033629205.1). Taxonomy (NCBI): domain Eukaryota; kingdom Viridiplantae; phylum Streptophyta; class Magnoliopsida; order Fagales; family Fagaceae; genus Lithocarpus; species Lithocarpus polystachyus. Next base: position 5,284,122 of record CM066162.1, on the reverse strand, counting down.
TTACCCACGAATTGTAAGGAGTGCTTTTCAAAGAGAAAATCCTAGCAAATACACTTGAGAGTTAGAGATTGTTATACCCACAATCATCTACACATTTTCTTGTGGTTTTCCTCAGCTCCTACCTCTCAATCTTTAGATCCTTGAAAGGTTGTTAGCCCAAACACTTACCACCCTTATTCTGAGTGTTAAGTGAGATTTTGGTGTTGTTGGGAAGTATTGGAAGGAGCCATTCGTTAGCGGATGCAATCAAGCTGAATTGCGGGATCTGGAAAGTTAGAGAAGAAATGACTCTGAGAAGTCCATTGGTAGCAAGACTTTGGAGGGCTCAAGTACATGGGGTAGACTAGGCTTGGAGGGTCTTTTGTTATTCGTGTTCTCCAAATTTATTCTCTAGTGGATCGATTTCGACTTAGAGGGTCGTGAAGAGGTTTTAGCTGAGTTCTTTGATTTTCTCTTCGATAACACGTCTCGGTGTTATCTTGTGTTTGCATCTCCCTTTCCTACTCTTTAAGCTTTCATTTTATTGTTAATGATGGATGAAAATGGCTTAGGGTAGTGTTATTAGTTCATTACGCACATTTACTCTTATTTTGTACTTTGTTTCAATTAAAGTAAAAGCAATCTATCCATAATTTTTTAATTGGGGGTCTGAACAAGCTTTTGTATTTTAGCACAAATTTGAGCTTTCAACTCTCTTAAGGGGCGTTTGATTTGCCATGATGTTATATTACACAATAATGTTACACTATTGTAATCTTACATTAATGTAATCTCAATACAAGAATACAACATTATATTTTTTTAAGAAGATGATGCGATATATTTTGAAATTTTAGGTTATAGTAATGTTAGAAAAAATAAAATAAACTAAAAAATTTAATGTCACATCATCGTAATGTGCATTACATCGATGGCACATCATAGCTAACCAAATGCCCTTTTAAGGGCATTTCTTGCCACTGCAGGAGAATATTCAAATATGCATCTCAACTATATAGCGAGTTTATCAGCATGCCATCCCTTAGAGGCTGAATTCAAATCCTCTGTACCATTTTTGTGTACCACTTTATGTTTCACTAATCACAAATTGTCATGTATTGATTTTTTTTTTTCCATTTTAAATTATATTCTATATTCAAACCCAAACTAGATGTTTCTATGTCAATTTAAAACTTTGTGGGTTCTTTTTTTGGATAGTACCCAGGCCTAAGTAGGAATAAGGATCTTGAGCCTTATACTTGTTATTTGGTGGACTGGACTTAATTCATTGCAGCTATATTGGGCTGATTACGAACTAAGTTGTACACAAAACATGGATCCTACAATACATACACACTTATACATACAAAATATATACGTATTGCACAATAAGGAACAGTAAAGAATGATATAAGTAAAAGGAAAAGTGAATAAAACGTTAAGGGTCCTCAGAATAATAAATAATGCTTTATTATTTCTTGAGTTTCTAATACATTAGGTCCTTTTTGCACTAGGATATGTTACAAGGTCCAAATAAGTTCAAAAGTCACAGACTTAGACAACTCTTTTAGGCTTCTAAGACTTGTGAGGTTTGAATCTCTTTGAATCCAAGTGTATCATCTTGTGTCTGTCTCAGGATCCCGAATGGTGTTTTCCCCCTTTTCTCCCTTTTTGAATCTTAAGGAAGTTTTTCAAAGGTTTTTTAGGCTCTGATCATTTATTGCTGAATGGTTTTTGTTGATAGCTTCTCCTCCTTTTATAACACCTTTCTAAGGTTTTTGATGTACCACTGATTTCATCCATTTGCCGCCCTAGGTATCAGAACCAATATTGTGTCAGCAACATTAGTGGCTTGTCCCTTCCTTATTTTCTCACTATTTTCCCCTTTTGAAGTTTCCCTCCAAAAAGTTTTCAGCTGACCTTCTCCTTTTGAGGGTCCTAGGGACTGACTTTTAATCTCTTTTTCCAAGGTTTCTAGAGAGGCTTTTCAGAACCTCTTTTTTTGCTATCTCATCCTTTTTCTTTTTTCTCTAAATAGGTGAATTCCCCTCTGTCAGGCTTGTTAGGACATATGTGTTTCACATGTTAGGAACATATGTCACTATTTTATGTAATTGGCTAATCTTTTGACAAAACGCACTTTACTTGTAATTGGGTAGATCTAGGATGAGTTTAGTACTTCAAGATCCAGTGTTAAAGCCATGCAAGTCTGTCCAAGAATCAAGTGTGAAAGTGTTGTTCAAGCTAGCTCGATAGCTAGCTCGATAGCTAGCATCTCGAGGCTTAGAGAGTGTCTAAATCCCGTGACTCGACAGTTGCTTGACAGATAGGGTATTTGCTGAGACTTATGAAAAACAGATTTTCAGTTCTGTTTTGCATCCAATCCGTGAATGTATGTTTGAACTTTCTTTTCTCACAACCCTAAACATATATAAGGATTGTTTTAAGGGCCATCACAGGTTACACACTTGCCCAAGTTCATGCAAATTGTGACCGAAGACAGAATTTGCCCTAGTTCATCTTTCTTGTGAAGAAGCTGCTGTGTTTGTACACCATAAGGTTTTGTGACCAAGAAACTTCATGATCTTCATCGTCTAGATGAATTGAAGAGCTTTGCAGCCAACATCCTTCTCTAGTTGGTGTTCAAGTCGCATACTAGGATCTGCGAAATTGGTTAGTCACATACTGGGAGTCCTTTTTTAAAAAGGAGAGATTGTCACTATAGAACAAGTCCAATTAGGTATTGGGGTAAGGGTTCAATTGTAGATTGGTATAAGGTTCTGGGATTCCTTTACTTGTAACCGCTTGTTGTGATAATAGTGGATTCTCGAGAGTGGTGACCTTAAAATCACCCGGTTGGGTTTTTGCATTTAGGTTTTCCCCATTCGTAAACAAATCACCGTATCAATTTATTTTCCGCTACATACTTAGTTTAATTAGTGATTTGTTTGTGCTACCACGCATTTGCATGTTAATTTGATTAATTAATAAACTTGGCTAATTAATCAATTAATTCATCACAATGAGTCAATACGTTTTTGGCTTATCAAGGCTGAAATATCCCTAGCCACCTTCCTTAATGATTCACCTTGCTGCTCTTTCCGATGTACTAGGCTTCCCTTCATAGGTGCTGGTTCCTAAGTTATTATCTGTTTCCAAAGCCTTTTTTTCTAAGTTGCAGGCGGCTGATGGGACATGTCTTTCTTCGTTCCTTGTGCCCATGAGCATGCTTCTCTGATCTGTCCATCTTCCAGCTGATTCTTTCCTACACTTCCCGAGGATCCCCTCCTTGATTCTGGTAGCTCCTCAGTATCCTGGTCTAGTCTCTTTCAGGGCTTCTAGGCAATTCTTCTCACAAAGGCTATGCCAAGCTTACTCTATTTTTTTCTTTCTTCTCTAAGGCCCAAGGCATACCCATTCATGAGCTTGGGCTACCTTTTACCTATTTTAAATGGGCCTTGGCTTATGGATTGGGACTTTTTATCCTTAAGGGCTCATTAGTTTTGGATTTCAATACTTGTAATATTTTGGACCTCTACAAACTTTTATTAGGAATGCATACAAATACCCAATCCACCATCTTTGCACTATGTATGTTGTGTTGAACCAGATAAAAATTTGAACATTATAGATCATGAAATCCTGAGTTTTCTAGGTTTTAATTGATAGTTGTGACTCCTGCTGATAGAAAGATGACACTAATTTAACAAAGTGGAGTGTAATCCACTCACTAGTTATCAATTTGGTGGGTGTGAAAGCTTATCTGCTTCAGGGCTCCGCATAAATCTTATCTCTTGTGCTAGATTTGTAGTAGGTGCCATGAGTTTATGGTAGCAACTAGAAAGTATGGATAGCTTTCAAGCTAGACATGCCTTTTGGCCAAAAATTTGTTATCTCTCTGCTTATGCTGTTTAAGATGAACTCTTCTAAATATATTTTTGATGTAATATATAATCTACATTTCTTGAGGAGAGGTGACCTAATTTGTGTTTGTTGCTTCACTAAAGAATCTATAGCATTACTAAGTTCATTATATTGCATATGGTGATACAACTGGAAAAGTTGCTAAATCTCCCCATCATCACACCTGCTTAAATGGTTTGTTATGCAAACTTTCCTTCGCCTGCCCCTGCACGTTCAACATACCAGGTAGCAGCATTACCATTGGATGCCAAGATTGAAATTGAATGCATTGCTGCAATATAAACTACATTCATGCTCAGAATTTGCCTCTTCACAAAGCTCGATTAATAAGAAGGGAGGGGTATCTCCAAGTTTTGGAGTTTGGCATGTGGATGTTGTTGTTATCTTAAGAAACTACCATAATCAAATTTGTAAACTAATTAGATAGCATTAACCAACACAAGGATGCCTAGATGTAGTTTCCTTGTTAGAGGAAATTTAATGGATGCATTTGGTTTACCCGAAGTTTATTTGCCTTATTTTTGCTAGTGATTGGATGCTTTAAAATTGAAATAAAAAGATAGTTATGCTGTCCAATATAATATACTCTAGTCCAGGCAAGCACAATTAGTGCCATATAGGCAAATGAGTTATGAATAGTACAAGAGAATTACACACATCCAAGGAATAGTTAAGCTTAAATATCAAGTTTTCTTCTCACGCAGTGTGAGCCTTACTTCTCATAGAGTGTGAGCTCTACTTCCTCCTTTTCTTTCTTCCCAAAATGTGGGAAGATCAGGAGTGGTCCACTAGAAGTTTAGTCTGCCTAGATACTAAAAAGGCAGACATAGGTCTTTACCATGGAATCTGAGGTTCTCGATCGTATACAAAACATGAAGCTTACAACGGATGAAGATGAGGCTATGACAATCTGATCAGTAAAGAGAGACAAAATATTGGAGGAGTTTTCCCTAAGTGTTGTCGGGCGATTTCTCACACTGAAACAAATCAACCTACGGGCAGCAAAAAATTTGATGCGATCCATATGGAAGCTTGGCGACGACTTGAAGATAATTGAAGTGGGTGACGAGTTATTACAGTTCAAATTCTTGATGGAGAGCCAATTGATGTGGGTTTGGAACAACGGACCTTGGTGCTTCGACAACCATCTCTTGGTCATGCGAAGATAGGAAAAAGGGATGTCCGTCAGGTCAGTAACATTCCTGAAGCAACCTTTTTGGATTCAAGTGTGGGCCTGCCGTTTGATCTCATTAACGAAGAAGCAGGGAGTGACATTGGTATGAGCATAGGTGAGCTGGTGGAAGTGGATTGTAAAGCCTTCAACACAGACCAATCTCGGTTCCTACGTATTCGTGTGGAGGTCCAACTCGATAAATTACTTCGGCAGGGTGGCCCAGAGAGTGAGTTGACATGTGTGGCATTTAGATATGAACATTTGGTGGGGTGGTGCTACAACTGCGGTTGGATAGGCCATAAGCTCAAATAATTCCAGTCACCGATTAACGCTGAGGATGGAGGTCATCCGTATAGGGAATGGCTCAGAGCAGGAACGCGGGGCAGATAGGTTGATATCGATGGAGGACGGTACCAAGCCAACTGAAACCAATGACCACAAACTCAAAATACCACAACATGGGCTTCGCCTGAAACTGATACATGTATGGAGCCCGATACCAAGTTTTTGCCGTAACAAAGGAAAGTAACTGCAAATTCAGATTTTCCGCAAACACAATCACGTCCCATAATGGCCCAATCAAATCCCATGATTTCCTATAATACTCCCACCACGTCAACATAGCTAGACACAATAAATGCACCCGTTTCACACCTGACTTCAAATACCATTAAATTGAAGCCCCATAACGCCAAAATAACACAAATCTAGCTGGAAAGACCGAATCAAACAACCTCGAACCAACAACATTTAAAACACCCATTAACTACCACCAAAACTCATGCCAATAACCTTTTCCAAGTCCCAATCAGATACGATGCAAACCAAAATAAACCCCAAACCCTAGACACACCACCTTCACATGACCAGCTTAAAAAACCAAACACTAAACCCATACGAAAAAAAATCACACCCATTCTAGTCAAAACATAAACTAAGTCCCAACAGCCTAGCCTAGTGAAAACGAGTACCAAAAGACAACATGACAATAACCACGAGAGTGATGAAGCTAAACGGTGCAAGTTCGAGGACAGCAAACTTCAAACTGAATATCAACAATGGAGGCTAATGCTCAACCCTACCGACCATAATGATCGTCCTAAGTTGGAACTGCCAGGGGCTTGGGAAACGTCAAGCAGTTGCAGTCCTCTCTGAACTAGTGAGGAAAAAGCTTCCACAATTTTGTTCCTCATGGAAACAAAATTGACTGATAGAGAGATGGAACCAATACAAAGGGATATGGGTTTTTATGGTATGCTCGTTCTGTCGTGCAATGGTCTAAGGGGTGGTTTGGCTCTATTGTGGAGAGTAGATGTGACTGTGGACACAAAAACCTATTCACCAAACCATATAGATGTGAGCATACACACACAGACTTCAACTATTTGGAGACTAACAGGGTTATGTGGCCACCCGGAGGAAGAACTCAAACCGAAAACATGGAGACTCTTGAGACACCTACATGCCCGAGCATTTCTACCTTGGGTATGTTTAGGTGATATCAATGAATTGTTAGCCTTAGATGAAAAAAATGGTGGTTAAAGTAGACAGATGGCTCAAATGGTTGAATTCAAAAACACTCTCCTCCATTGTGGTTTGGTTGATATGGGATTTAGTGGCTAGAGCATGAGATAACCTAGATATGAGTTAGGATGGCTGTATGAACTATGTAGGATTAAAAGTCATCCACAGCTACTCATGTTGATTCATAGCTTCTCATGTTTGCAATCTGAATGTTCATTAAACCATGATCTGGTCTGCCAACTTTTGAGGCCATAAAGTTTCGCTATATTGATCACTGTTCTGTGATGTGCAAAAGAGAAAACTGTCATCAAAGCTTTGCCTTCAATGACATCGAAATGTATACATTCTCTTTGGTGACTAGTATATTCGATTCGTGGTTGTCAAGAGAATCTATAGCTAATGCACCTGCACGTTCAACATACCAAGTAGCAGCATTACCATTGATCGAAATTGAGTGCATTGCTGTAATATAAACTCCTTTCATGCTCGGATAGCTTCTTCACAAAGCTCAGCCTTAGTTAATAAGTTGGGAGGGGTATCTCCAAGTTTTGGCGTTTGACATTGTTTTGTTAGCCTGTGGATGTAGTTATCATAACAAACTATCATAATCAAACTTGTAAACTAATTAGACAGCATCAACACAGGGATATCTAGATCAAGTGCCCTTCGAAGGTTATTTGCCTATGCTTGTGATTGGAATATAGTTCAATGCTTTAAAACCGAAGAGAGAAAAGAGCAATACCTGAGAGGCTTTCCGAAGAGGAGCGGTGAGGTGTCGGTGGCTGTGCGAGCAAGAAGACACACTAGTGGCTAAGGACACGTCACTTGGAGTCAGGAGGCCACTGTCTCCAGCTGCGGGCAACTGCGTTGCTGGCGGCAGCAGGGTCCGCTCAATTTCTCTCTCCCCCTTCTCTCTCACGCCGTTGTGCGTTTGTGAATCTAAAATCACCGTATGTGATTTTATTTGGTACTTATAATTGTAGGAAACTTATTTATTAGAAGAGTGATTTAGTTTAAGATTTAAAGGGGATACATAACTCATGGAAAACTTATTTATAATTAAAACAAATATGCAAGTCTAACCACACTAGCTAACTGAAACTGATTTGGTACTTGGGTTGTTTGTTAGGAGAGAATACACCAAAATGTTTCTCAGTTTCTAATCCAGCCTTGCGGTTTTCATCAAACATGGCAAACAAATAAGTTTCTATTGCTTGTCCAGACCTCTTTGGAGTCCCACCCTTCACATGATTAATCAAATTCTTGTAGTAAGTGCCTGCATTGTCTATAGTAGCTACAGTACCACCTTCAGATGGCCAACCACTCTCTGATACTACAATTTGTAGATTAGGTGCACCAACTTTCTCAAGAGCAGAATAGAGTGCATCCAACAATGCATCAAAGATATTTTGGTATTGAAGATTACCATCTGGTACCACTACCCCTGGTGCATTAGTAAATAAGGCATATGGAAGGCTTATGTCTTGAGGGTTATAAGTATAGGCAAAGTAAGGGTAAACATTGGCTAAAAGTGGTGCCCCATTACTGACTAGGAAGTTGATAATTGGGATTATATATGAACTTGCACTATCATTAAATGAACCTGCTGATGGAGGGTGGTTATTGCCCAACAAAGTTGTATCTATAGCTGTTGAAACCTTAATTTGGTCTTGTAAATTAGCAGCTACAATTGCATTATGAATGTTTTGCATGGCAGGTAGAACAAACTTGGCTTCAGCTTTATCAGGATGTACTTCATTCCCAACAGCAATGTATTTGAATTTGACATCAGGCCAGTATTTTGTTATGTTGTTTTGGACCCAATTTGTTGCAGCTGTAGCATCAGTGAGGGCTTTAAGATTGCTGTTAAGGATGCCAATGATGAGTTCTATGTTTGATCCTCTAAGGGCGTCGAGAGTTGTTTGATATGGTTCATATATCCTCATCCTTCCAATGCCATTGCTTTTATACAGATCGACAACTTCTCCATCAGATGGTAGATTGTTTCCATTTCGTCCATAACATACGCCAACAGATTGTGCTCCTGCATCAAAGTTGTAATAAATTTTGATAAGAATTAGCTTAAGTAAACATTGGAAAAGGCTGGGGAGATGAACTGATGGGTTCTTTCAATCTTTGTGTTCCTATCATCATGTGGTGGGAAATAATTTGAAAAACAAAGTTTTGAATGATATATAGTAACCATTTTGATATAAAGTGCAAGAGATGTGATAGCTTGCTTTGCTACGTTTTAAACAATATACAAATTAAACTAGGAAGTTAATTTAAGACTATTACAAATTAAGCCATATAGTTATATTAGTTTAAAATCGAACCCTAGAATTTTAAAAATATATCCATGTAAAAACCCCTAATTAAAACCTAAAATCAGACCCCCAAATTAAACTTGAAAAGCTCAAGGTGTAAATTGCTACGATTTTAAAAGTGTGGGACTCGATTTGAAGTTGATGAAATTATATATGAAGTTTATTTTGTAACAGTACGAAACATATGAAACTATAGATTTTTTTTTTGAAACCACTCTTACAAAATAAGGTTTAAAATTCTGTAACTGTATTAGTTCTACCACCACAAGGAAAAAAGTTTAGGAAGAACTAAAGTTTGACTGCCTTTGCCGCATGCAGACAGGCCTTGAATCTCTGATCAAAAGTTCAAGGCCAAACTCCTTGGAAAAGACTAAAGACCAAATAATATAGAGCTTATCTGGATGCTCACAGTGCTAAAAACCAAGACAGAGCTTCCATCAAAAGATTAGACCATAGCATATATATGCATGCAGTAAGTAAATATACAGGGAGAGAGACTAGCTATATGTATACCTGTTAATTCTAGGCCAGATATCAAAAAACCGGTGAGGAGCAATAATATTGGAGCCATGGGGAAAAGGAAATGAAAATGAAAAACCAACTCTTAATGCTTAAAACAAAGATATCTCTTCATTAATTTATAGGGAATTTAAAGTTCTAGATTTCTAGACAATGCCCTATACCATGTAGTACTAAAATGACTTTGTCAACCACTCCAAGGAAATCAATGTACACGTACTGAGCAATTGTTGCAACAAGCGAAAAACAAAGTTCAAGATCCTTAATTAGACACGTATTACACTAAGATAAAGTCGCACGTTCACATTTATTTGTTTTTTGCGTTTTGAAAAGTCTAGGTAATTTAAGATGCAATTTCCTTCTCCTATTTAATTTAAGGGGCCCTGACTTGAATCGAATGGTTTAGGTTTGTGCGGTTCTATTAAAAAGTCTAGCTAGCTCGACGGATCAATTACGGTCAATTGAGAAGACTGACCAGCTGGTATCTCTTACAACGAATGGAAAATTAATGATTGACCCAGTTATCATAAATCATAATCCATTTGTTCAAAGTCACGTAGTCGCGTATATTCTATCTTTTTAATCTTTAAGCAATTCTCAACATAAGGAAAATGATCTTATTTGCAGCTTCCACCATGGTTGATTATTTTAATGAAAGTCTTGGCACTATATTCTTATATCCCATAAATAAGATCCTTTTGAAAGTAAAATATCTTGGCAGTTGACCTCTAAATTGCTTACAAAATAAGTCGGCAAAGAAAGCACAATCTAGAGCAGCTTAGACTCTTGAGGGTTGTGAAGTTTCGTTATGGTTTTGTACATTAAGTCCTAGTTTACGTGCCTGAAAAGTTTGTGAAATGAAAATGTAAGCTGTAGAAATTTAAGATCAAGATGTGGTTGCAGTTGGCTACATGGGCTACCCCACATTACTGTGCACGAGTTTTCTCTGCCTCGGAGAGGTGATGGGGGCATGGATGGGTTTTGCTTGCCCCATCTTGTGCCTTGCTTTGTCCGTCTCATCAAATGTGTGTGTGTGTACACACACACTAGAAATAATTAAGGGGTTTAAAGAAAACAGAGTTGTTAAGGGATTTAAAACTAGAAATAATTAAGCGACAAGTGATTTACAGAGCAGAGTAGTGGGAGCAGAAGACACTGAGTGTAGTACAAAATGGAGTAATGTAGAAAGAGATTTATAGGTGAGATTGCATTGAAAAGCAATAACTAAGACCAGACTGATCATTGTCTAATACTACTACACTTATTTTGTTGTATTAACACTTGATGTAGTAGACTTTTTTTTAGTGTAGTGGTAGGTGTAAGCTTAAGGCTAAGACCAACCACTGTTGGTTTTCTTTTGTTGGGGTTTTGTTGCAACTTGCATGTGACACAATTTCTTGGCCTTTTTGGATTTTTTTTTTTGGGACAAAGATTGGATTTTTTATTCTTTTCTTGGGCTCGGCTATGTTTTGTTTCTTGTACTATTTTGTGTTCTACAAATAAAAGCCTGCCATGTGTCCACTTAGGCTGGGTTTGGATAGCGCGGACGCGTTTCGCGTCCGCGTCTTCCACTTTTTTTTCTTTTTTTTTTCCCCCCTGGACGCGCGCGTTTCAGCCCAAATTGCACTCTGCGGGTACTGTGCGGCTACTGTTCATGGACCCACAAATACCACTTTTTAGCAACTTTTTCATTAAAAATGGGTCTCACTACATTATTTACACATTTAAAAATTATTCTGCTACAGTGTTTTTCAGTTTTCAATTTTCAGTTTCAGTGGTATCCAAACGAACCCTATTTAAACATGTCCTAATTTTATGTTTATTCTAATATTATTGCCTAAAATAAATATATAACCCAACACATTTCTGTTACCACCACCAACCACTACAAGCATCACTCTACCAGTGCCATTAGCAACAATTGCCAACAACTTCAACACCACCATCTATGGTCATTCACCTTTGCCATTTATGGCCGTTCACCGAATTGTATACCTGCTCATCTTTGACTGGCTCTAGCCTGGACCTTACATCCTTTGGCTTGGACCTTACATCCTCTAGCCTAGACTTGACATCCTTCGGCTTGGACCTAACATCCTTTAGCTTGGACTTGACATCCTCCCACTCTCAAAGTTTCTCTCTCCTCCTCCTTGTTTTTCAAACTCATGTCTCACTCCTCTTCTTGATCTCTTCCCATTCTCTTTCTTATCATCTTTTTCCTCTCTTGCTTTCTTCCCTCTCTCCTTCTTATCATCCTCTTCCTCTCTTGCTCTCTTCCCTCTCCTTCTTCTTCTCCTCCTCCTCCTCCTCCTCCTCACTCTTTCTATTGTCTTCTTCTTCACATGTATCTCTCCTTGTCTTCCTATAGTTATTGTAGCTCTTACTCATGCTTTTGTGTGCAGTGGAGGGACTGAATAGACTTTGGTTTTGCGAGGGAGTGAAAGTTTCGGTTTTGCGAAAGCGTGTGGACTGAACAGAAGGTTTGGTTTTGCGAGGGAACTTTTTTATGGCTATGGCAACCCTCAAATGGTCAGACTATACACTACAAGAAAAAATGTTTATTGCAACGAAAAAAATCGTTCCAATAACATTAAAGTCATTGTAATAGTTGATGCAAGATGTTGAAATAAAATTTGAGATAATAGGTTTGTACAACAAAAATTTTTGTTGCAATAAACTCCAAATATTTTAATGTAACTTTAATGCAATGATATATATATATATATATATACATATATATATATATATATATATATATATTCTTTCAATAAACAATTCACTATTTCAAATATGTTGTAAGTATAGGCTATTACTTCACAAAACCTATTGCAATAGATTGCAAATAATTGACCAAAATAAGTCGGATTAAATTATTGCAATGATATCTTTATTGTAATAGATAATTACTTCATTTTGTCATTGCAATAGGTTATGAAATAATTGATACCAAGTTATTGTAGCAATATATTTGTTGCAATTTTGTGTTTGTCATCACAATAGATTATAAAAGAATTAATATTAAATTATTGCAATGATAACTTCGTTGCAATAAGCTATTAGTTTGAAATTTTCGTTGCAATAGATTGCAAAAATAATTGGTATCAATTTATTGTAACAATTCCTTAATATTAAGTTATTGCAACAATTTTTCCTAATTCATTAAAGCTTCTATTGCAACTAAAAATTATAAGTTATTGCAACTTATTTTGTTGATGCAATAATTTAATACTTTTAAGTTATTATTGCAACAATTTTAACTTGTAGATGCAATATTTTGTCTAATACTTCTATACTTATTTTGTTAAATTAACACTTGATGTAATAGTCTTCTTTTGGTGTATTGAGATATCACTGCAATAATTTAATATAACTTATTATGGTCAATTATTTGCAATCTATTGCAATAATTTATTTTGATGGACCTTAGGCACACTAGGCCTAGCCCATAGCCCATAAAAAAGCTATTAAGTTAATGGTCTTTTATTGGTGAGAGGAGCAGAGCTCAATGCACGTGAGTGACCTCATATTGATGAAGACAGACGAGACTTGACATCCTTCGGCTTGGACCTAACATCCTCTGGCTTGGACTTGACATCCTCCCACTGTCAAATTTTCTCTCTCCTCCTCCTTGTTTCTTAGACTCGTCTCTCACTCCTCCTCTTGATCTCTTCCCATTAGCCTTCTTATCATCTTCTTCCTCACTTGCTTTCTTCCCTCTCTCCTTCTTATCATCTTCTTCTTCTCTTGCTCTCTTTCCTCTCCTTCTTCTTCTCCGCCTCCTCCTCACTCTTTCTATTGTCTTCTTCTTCACATGTATCTCTCCCTGTCTTCCTATAGTTCTTGTAGCTCTTACTCATGCTTTTGTGCGGAGTGGAGGTACTGAACAGACTTTGGTTTTGCGAGGGAGTGAAAGTTTCGGTTTTGCTAGACTAAATAGAAGGTTCGGTTTTACAAGAGAACTTTCTTAGCAAGTTTGACGCTTTTATATGGCTATGACAAGAAAAAACGTTTATTGCAATGAAAAAAAATTGTTGCGATAACATTAAAGTCATTGCAATGGTCGATGCAAGATGTTGAAATAAAAATTGAGATAATAGGTTTGTACAACAAAAATTTTTGTTGCAATAAACTCCAAATATTTTAATAATAACTTTAATGCAATGATATATATATATATATATATATTTTGTTTCAATAAACAATTCTACTATTTCAAATATGTTGTAAGTATAGGCTATTACTTCACAAAACCTATTGCAATAGATTGTAAATAATTGACCAAAATAAGTTAGATTAAATTATTGTAATGATATCTTTATTGTAATAGATAATTACTTCATTTTGTCATTGTAATAGGTTATGAAACAATTGATACCAAGTTATTGTAACAATATATCCGTTGCAATTTCATGTTTATCATCGCAATAGATTATAAAAGAATTAATATCAAATTATTGCAATGATAACTTCGTTGCAATGATAACTTCGTTGCAATCAGCTATTAGTTTGAAAGTTTCGTTGCAATAAATTGCAAAAATAATTGGTATCAATTTATTGCAACGATTCCTTAATTTTAAGTTATTGCAACAATTTTTCCTAATTTATTAAAGCTTCTATTGCAACTAAAAATTATAAGTTATTGCAATTTATTTTGTTCATGCAATAATTTAATACTTTTAAGTTATTATTGCAACAATTTTAACTTATAGACGCAATATTTTGTCTAATACTACTATACTTATTTTGTTAAATTAACACTTGATGTAATAGACTTTTTTTGGTGTATTGAGGCTAGGTATCACTACAATAATGTAATTCGGCTTATTTTGGTCAATTATTTGCAATTTATTGCAATAAGTTTCATGAAGTAATAGCCTATACTGGATAAATGTTGGCAAGAAGCGATACTCCATTGCTAACCAAAAAACCAACAATTGGGTCTTGCATTGTCACTAAAAGCACCTACTAATGGAGGATCAAAAACACCTAACAAATTTATTTCCACCGCAGTTGAGACCTTTTTTTGGTTTTGTAGACTAGAATCTGTAGTTGCTTTTTAAATGTTTTGCATTGCCCAAAGAACAAACTGAGTTGTTTCGCTGGTTGGGTTTACTTCAATTCCAATAACAATGTACTTGAACTACATTAGATGAATACTCTTTTATATTGTTCTGGACCAATCAACTGCAGCTGAAGTATTGGCAAGGGCTTGAAGTGTGTCATTAGGGACCCCAACAATGATTTCTATGTTGGAGTCTCTAATGATTAGGAGAATTTCTATATACGAAGAGTTAATGCGCATCCTTCCAATCTTATATGTTTTGCAGAGACTTACAACTTCTGACTCAAGTGGTAAATTGTCTGCATTGCCACACCCTCCATAGCAAATACCTAAAAAATGTACACCTATATTACATTGTGAACAGATTTAATAAGTTTTAATGAAAGTGGAATAAAATTTGTACTGCTAAGTTCGGTAATCCTAAAATGACATTACTAAGTATAAGTTAAATCTATTCCACCTATGGGGTCCCAGATAATATAGGAGACCTAGATTCAAATCCCATATATAAATATGGGATTTGAAATCTATTAGTGTCTATTCTATATTGTCTAGTATTGATGATAAAGAGCAATGATCATAAAGTGGAGACCATAAATTTCAAATCTTATCATATCTTTAAAAAAAAAAATTTATTCCATTTGTACTATTGAGCTTAAGCTTGTATATTAGGACTCTTCAAGATATCTATGATTTAACACTAAGAAAGGAATTTTTAGGTTGATTTCAAGGACAACCGGGCCTCCCCAAGAAAGGGTGGAGATTAGGAATGGTTAATACTAAGAATGCATCATACTATTCATTGACCCTTCCTTCACATTACAATCCTCTCTTATACTCTCATGCGTTGCTTTCTAACTACCAGGTAACTAACTAATCAATACTAAGCAACTAATTAACTGCCTAACTACCAAGGACATCAGCACATGCTTAATACAATCAGCACATGCTTCTAATCCAATACAATTGCTATACAATACAATATAGCTGTACAACATAATGCAACTAGCTCTCTATCATTGTATTATGGAGACTAGAGCCTCTGGTATACATGTGTGTGACAAAGAGATACCTGTTTGCTCTAGGCTATACAACAGCCCAAGAAATAGCAAGATAGCTATCAAAGTTGTGACTCATATCAGAAAGAAAGAAAAGGAACAAAGCAAAAGAAGAAGGAAGCAAAGATATAAAGGCTCAGATAAAACGACATCAATTCAGTATTGTTGTTGTAGTTTTGTGTTTCTAGTGTTTTAAAACTACCTGTAGTTTTACAATGTAATTGAGAAGGAAGTGTTCACACGTGGAGAAACTAATCAAGACACGTGTTGTAACTGTTTCCGTATAGTTTGGGAGATTTAGGGGTTTGTTCTGTTTTGTATTTAAACACAATACTCCGTACAGATTGATTATTAGTTGAAAATCAATTTTCTCTCAAAACTTCTATTCTCTCTAGAACTCTGTTTCTTCTTCCACAATTTTTGTTACTTTCTTATAATAGCAGCCATAAAAGGTTTCTTCCTCATTGCATTGAATGAAGCCATTGAAGAGAGGAAAGGAAATACCAAACATATCCACTAGTAGCTATGACAAGTATCCACCCTCTCCTTGAATGACAAGTCTCACTGCACACCCTTAGTGCGATGATCACTTCACAAGTATAAGTGTTTGTGGGGTGTAGAGGGTAAGAACTGGGGTTCAAGTATCTAGAAGGAAGCTTTACACACATATACACTTAGATTATGTTAGATAGAATTTCTACTCTAATATAATCTAAGTGTATATGTGTGTAAAGCTCCCTTCTAGATATTTGAATCCCGGCCCTTGCCCCCCACACCCCACAAGCATTTATACTTAAGGAGTGACCACTGCACCAAGGGTGCGCGGTGATAGTAATAATTTCTCTCTTATTCTTTTTAGTTTCAAAAATTATATTTCTTGCTTCATCTCAGTAGCTAATGTAACGGTTGATGTAGGATAAATGTCATTCATATCAAGTACTTTCAAATGTGTAGCACTGCCAAGGGGCTTTAAAATTATAGATTCAATACAAATGTTATGTTGAATTTTTTTTTTTTTTCTTTATTTTGGACTAGCGAAATATTTTACTGTAATAAACAGGGAGAGAGGCTATAGATATACCTGTTATTTGTAGGCCAGATATCAAAAAACCAATAAGGAGCAATAATTTGGAGCCATGGGAATAAAAAGGAAATTAAAAACCAACTCTTAATGCTTAACACAGATGTCTCTACAATTACCATTAGTAACCACCCCTTCATTAATTTATAGACTACTGCATGCCTTGAGAATTTGAAGTTTTAGTCTAAACTTTTAGACAATGTCCAATAGCGTGCACAATGCTACCAACATAACATTTTACGAAACTTTTATCACAATTTGCTAAATAACGTGTTATGAGTACTGAAAATGAGGATCCAATATTTTTTTCTATTCGTTATTTATAATTCACCGCATGACAAATTATAAAAAAATATTGTGTTAAATGTTATGATACTAGCTGATACTAAAATGACTCCGTCAATCACTCCATGGAAATCAATGTATACGTACTGACCAACGGTTGTTTGCATGTGCCTGTGCTTTTCTTCTTGAAAAGTCTAGGTAATTTAAGATGCAATTTCTTTTTACCGTCTAGTCTAGCTAGCTAGGCCTAAGTATCACTTACAACGACCCAGTTGTCATAAATCATCATCCATTTGTTCAAAGTCACGTATAGAGTCGCGTATATATATCTTAATCTTTAGACTTTAAGGGTGTTTGATATGCACTTAAAAATTAAAAATATATATTTAAAAATGTGTAAAAATATATATGAGTGACAAAATATGTGAAAATATGTGTAATGTTGTTTAAAAATTAAAAACTTGTGTTTGAGTGGGCGTACCTAACGAGTCCTAAGCAATTCTCAATAATGACTTGTTTGAGAAGTCAAGCTTGGCAGGAAAATGATCTTATTTGTAGCTTTCACCTAGCTGATCAAGACCTTGGAAATTAAGCATAATATATATCAGCCTTTTCAGATGTGGTTGATTATATTCTCATAGCCCATAATTAATATCCGTTTGAAAGTAACATATCTTGGCAGACTGACCTCTACACCGACCAAATAAGTCGGCAAGGAAATTACAATCAAGGGCAGCCTAGACTTTAGATGGTTAAGAAGTTTCGTTATGCATTGTACATTAAATTTGTGAAATGAAAATGTGAACTGTAGAAATTTTAGATCAAGATGTGGTTACAGTTGGCTACATGGGCCACTTATAGAAGAAGAGAGGAAATTGGAAGGAGGGGAAGAATCTGACTGGAACTCTGGAAGTTTGGAATATTTAAAATTTTGCATATGAACCACTTTGCTATGCACAGGTTTTCTCCGCCTCAAAGAGGTAACCGATGTGTCTTGCCTTATATGTGTGTGTTTTTATTTAATAGTCACTTCATTAAGGATGATAAAATACTTCCAACTGCTCTAAATCTAACTTGACTCCAGAGAGTTTCTTTTTTGACCCGGAGTGGGGAGTAGGAGGCCCAACATGCCTAATTCGACCCTAATTTTCTTATTTTTTGGTAAATGAAAAACGGGGTAACTAGGCTGCCCCAGCCTTCATGGCAGGGCGCACAAGTGTGGATGCTCACCAACAATTGGCTATGGGGGGAATCGAACCCAAGCCTGCCAAGCAGGACCCAAACGGCCCAAATTTGTTCTATTGTTATCCCTACTATAGTCTAAAACTCGCACGTCTTTCATTGGATTTTTTTTATTATTTTTAATTACAATTAAAATTAATCAATCTAAATCCGACTTTCCCAATTCCACAAGCGTGTTTTACTTTGACAAACCAAAAAAAATAGACCAATCCGTGAGTAATGGCAATTGACGAGTTGGGAAAATCGGATTGTATCTGGTAACGAAGTCATGTGGCATGCCGCGTGCATAAGTTAACGTTGTAGAGACTAGAGAGAGGTATTTAATTGTAATAGTTTTATTAATTTTTAATGAATATTAGAAAACTAATACTTTTTTTTTTCTTTCAAAAAAAAAAAAAAAAAAAGAGAAGACTCACAGATTGGTCTATTTTTTGGTTTGTCTTTGTCAAACGCGCTTGTGGAAAGAGATCACAAGCTGACTTGACTAGGCCATGAATGCATAATGAGTATCATATTTTTTATTCCACAACCCAATCCTCCCAACTTAATTTTTACAGGAATCCAGTACCAACAAAGAAGAAAGAAACACAAGAATGGCAAAACTCAGCCTACTACTATTACTTGAACTACTCATTTTCTTCACCCCTTCACTCTCTTGTCCTGAATATCAAAAACAAGCCCTTCTCAACTTTAAAGCCTCTCTCATCAATTCTTCTACTACTACTTCTTCATCAGATGGCCAACGTGTTCTTTTGTTTGAATCATGGAATTCTAGCTCAGATTGTTGCAACTGGGAGAGGATCAATTGTAGTTCTAGCCTTGGTTCAAGGACTGTGACTGCCTTATATCTGAACGACCTTGTCGACCAGCTGCCGCGGGAGCACACAGTGTTGACTTCCAACATCTTGACACCGCTCTTTCATATTAGAAACTTGACGCATCTCGACATGTCAAAAAACAAAATACAAGGGGAATTGCCAAGTGACGGCTTTGCTAATCTGACCGAATTAATTTATCTTGATTTGGGGTGGAATGACTTCTTTGGCTCCATTCCCTCTCAGCTTTTTCAGTTGAGATATCTTCAATATCTTGATATGAGTCGCAACAATTTCCATGATATTCCTAAAGAGATAGGGAACATGACAGAGTTGCGGAATCTTGAATTTTTGGACTTGAGTGAGAACCAACTAGAAGGAATGTTCCCACAATGGCTTGCTGAAATGGAAGTCGGATTTATAATTTTGTCAGATAACAATCTCACAGGTTCTCTCCCTCCTTTTCTTTTCAACTCTACATTCTTAAATATTCTTTCCCTGTCTCGGAACAACTTTTCTGGACAACTACCAAGCAACATTGGTAATGCCACCTTTCTTATGTCTCTCATGCTGAATGACAACAATTTTTCAGGGAAGATTCCTGAATCCATTTCCAATCTTCGCACCCTCATGTTATTGGACCTGTCCAAAAACAAATTTTCTGGCAATAGTTTACCAGATTTCAGCTCTAATATGTGGCCCCAAATCATTGATTTATCTTCAAATGAATTCTCAGGTGAAATTTCAACAAACTTTTCCATACTGACTACAGTTATCTCATTAGGAAAAAATAAGTTTTCTGGCATCATGTCTACAAACCTAAATAATATGCCCAACCTTGAATGCCTAGACATCCATGACAATAAAATCACAGGTGAAATACCAGATTTTATCTGCCAAATCTCCAGCCTTCGAATACTAAATTTACGGAACAACTCTTTTCAAGGTTCAATCCATGATTGTATTTCCAATCTTACTAGCCTCCAAATTCTTGATCTTTCAAGCAACCATCTTGTTGGAAAAATCCCTGCCAAGTTCGGAAATTTTACTGGTATGACTAACACATCTAACGAGCCGATAGTTGGTTTTCCTCCTATTTGGACTCTTTCTTTCAGCTTCCAAGCCAAGATTAATGATCTGATCCTCAATTGGAAGAAGTCAACACAAGGTCTATCTTGGAAGAATCTCATGATCTACTCTTCGTTGGACTTGTCAATGAACCAACTTTCGGGTGAAATTCCAACTACATTAGGTAGTTTGAAGGCTCTAAAGGTTTTCAACGTCTCACATAACAACCTTTATGGGAGGATACCAGCAAGTGTTGGTGATTTGTTGAATTTAGAGAGTTTGGACTTGTCACACAACAATTTATCAAGCTCAATTCCAAAATCACTAGCAAAGTTGCAACAATTAACTATTTTGGATGTCAGTAACAACAAGTTGGCTGGTAGGATTCCACGTGGTAGCCAAATGGATACAATGAATAATCCAAATTTTTATGCCAACAATAGTGGGTTGTGCGGAATGCAAATTCGAGTGCCATGTCCAGAAGACTTTTCACCAACAAAACCACCAAAGGTTGAGGTTGAGAGTAAGGAAAGATGGTTCTCATGGGAAGGAGTGGGGATTGGATATGCAGTTAGCTTCATCATAACAGTGGGAGTCCTATATCTTGCCAAGTATTTTGTCCCTGCAAAACCTCCAAATTACCGCCGTCAACAAAGAAGGCGAAGAATATAAATTATGCATGTCGTCTATGGTCGAAGATCTAAACCCCTGCATTGTAGAGGCTTTCCGTCAAACAAATAACAATGACAAGTGGACCAGTGGTCATTCATAAGTATCGACAGGTAATTTGGCTTGAGGGGCGACCATTGTATCATGTTTGGGGGGATAAACATTAAAAGGTTCACAATGGTTAAGTGAGAAGTAAAGTGGAGTTGCTGAAAGCTATTGCTTATGATGTAAGAGTTGTTTGTTTCGTTTGTAGTTTAGTAGCCAGTGAGGCTTATCTCTTATTTTCTTTTCTTTTTTTATTAAGTTGAGGTTTTTTTTTTTTTTTTTTTTTTTTTTTTTTTTTTTTTTTTTTTTTTACGTTGCTGCCACTTGTTTTGTTGCCTGATTGTGTATGACTACCGAGGTTGAATAAAATCTTGCTTGTTTATCCAAAAGAATCTTTGTCATTGAATTGTAATAAGGTAAGAGGGAAATTGAGAAGAAATATATCAAATATCAGATATAAATCCAAGAAAATTGTTTTTCCCCTTGTATGATTATTTAAACTAGTAGTAGACTCTCACGATTTGTGCAATATATTAGGAATAACAGTCTTTAACAAATTATTTATCTTATAAGAATATTTCATTTTAAATGGATTATATATATATATATATATATATTAGGTGGATTTAACAAACTAAAAAAAAAAATTTGCATTTCAAGAAGCAAGAAGAATGATTTTTAATTTAAAAAATTATATATAAAAAGTTAAATACTATTATTTAAATAAAATTTCATCATTAAAAAAAATTTCTCACTTAAATCTATCACCTCAAGTCTCGAATATTTGTGGCGAAGATTATAATTTCTTCTAATTGAAGTGGTCATGATTGAATTTTCTCCAACTTCCTCTCGAAGCATATAGTCAGGGTCTTCAAAATTGTTTACATCTTCTGGTAAGTCGGTGTCAATCCATGAGGACCAATTTACATCACTATCCATGTCCCAAGACAACTCCTCATTTCTTTGCATGCCATTAATCTGCTCAATTAATGTCAGTAGCATCTGATGGTTCAGAACTTCATAGTCTCTGCATAATTTATAAATCACTAAATTAAATTCTGAATCTATAAATGCTTTGTCTTATCCAAATATTATTCTGTTCTTCATTTCAACATACCTGTATGTGCATATGGCATGGATAATCTGAATTGAGGCAAGAAGCACAAAGAGTGACCTGACCAAATTTATTATCCAAGTGCTTTGTTCGATATTATCATTTGTTGCAAGCCGAAATATTGCAACTTCTATGACAAAAGTAGCAAACAGCCCTGCAAAAATAAAAATTGATTAATGTTATGGTAATATTGGTTTCCAAATAATTTTTTTTTTTTTTTTTAATGTGGGAAACTAATAGAACAAACCGATATATAGCCAGGGTCTGACTTTGTATGTTTGCTTTGTGCTAGCGAAAATGTAGATGATGAAGATTGATAGACAGTACACAAAGAGGCTTTAATTAGTCGTGATTCGAGCAGCATGGCATTGTGCAAAGCAAACAGCTTATCTAAAGCAACAAACATGTTTGCTTGCTTTGATTCAAAAGATTCCTAAAATGCAGAGATGGAGATATCATATGTCAAAATAATGAACATTAATCCAAGCAACCACTATAAAAATATGATAGTAAGGCTCAGAAGAAAATGATAACCTGAGCTGCCAAAATAGACTTTGAATTTTCCATCAAGTGGTCATGAATTCTTTGAAGCTGTTCTTGCCCCTGAAGAAGCTCTTCCTGCTGTCTATGGCTATATTCAGCAAACTGTTGTAGTGTATTCCTGTAATTCATTAGTATTAGAAAATTGTTCATTGATTTTCTTGGTTTAAATTTAATTTATCATTTAGTTTCCTATTTTACCTGCTATCTTCTAGTGCTTGAGATTGAAATTTAGTTAAATTTTGAAGACCCTCAAGAGCTGTGGATTGTCCATCTATAACTTCTTGTTGCTTATCTAAGGAAATCCCTGTCAAATTCCAAATGTCATCCGCTTTGATTTGCAGATTTTTCATCTTCATAAACATTGCATCTCCAACTTTATTTATCCCCCTCTCTATTTCAATGGCCTCGTTTTTCAAATTATCTATTTCTTGGCCCAAACTATTGTAAGAATCATTAAGCAATGACATTCCATCCACCAAACTTTTCCTCATTTCCACTTGTCCTTTTTGCAGCTCTGATTGAGAAGCTGCAACCTTCTTTGATTGCTCATATAAAGCTTCTGAATGCTTGAGAACAACATCTATATGATCACCTACATTCTTAGTTGTTCGAGCTACTAGTTGAACTTGAGTATCAATGGAATTCAAAGAATCATAAATTTCACTTGAGTTCTGCAATAGAGATTCTGTTTTGCCTTCTATTATTTTTAATTTGTCTTCAGCTAGTAGGGCTGAAACTTTCAGTTCATTTACCAATCTCTCTGTTTGTTGCTTGAATGCTTGGGCCCTGAAAACACAACCCAAAAAAAAAAACTATGTTTAGGTTATATTAGAGAAGGAAAAGAAAGTATTCAAATTATGTGAAGTAATAATACTAAACTGTAAATGATGGCAGATGGAGTTTTTTTCAAGATAGAATTCGAGGTAAACCTTATGAGCATGTTCATTTAAGCCCTTTAAGCATTTAGCCATGGCAGATTTTGGGTCACAAGGAGGAAAAGGCAGCCTGCCAGATTCCTTTTGAAAGCAATCACTCAGATGCCAAGCAAATCTAGACCCTTCTCATCTCCGGCAAATATATCTGAGCATCCGGCAAAGAGATTCCGGTAAGCATTTTGCCAGCAAGAGTTTGTACCAGCCAATTTTGTTCTGGCACCTTCTACTAGCCTGGCTCCCTTCTGATCATTAAAAACTTCCATGGAGAATTTTGCAGGGCCAGAATTATCCGTTGTAACAAAAGCTTTCTCATCAAATTGAGTCTCTTCAGACGAGGAAAACCAACCCCATGAGATGCACTTTGTTGAGCATGAGATTAAAATCAACAGAAGAAGAAGATGACGATGATGACCCATTTGAGTTTAACACTGAAACTGTTTAAACACTGTCTAGGTTCTTCTCCAAAATTGTAAAACCTGCATTACACAATTCAAATTATATAAATTTAGGCTGCCAAGACATGAAGTGCATCCACACACAAATACATTGACATCAATGATATGTCCTCACTCCTAGGTATATTTATATTAGATAAAAGAGACTAAGAAGACTTGGAGGGCAAGGAAAGGAAGCAGAAGAAAGTTTAAACAAAAAAAGACAGGTCGAAAGACAAACTATTTGAAAAATTATGTGTAGAGCAACAAAAGGACCTTATTATATCAAAGAACCTAATAAACTATCAAATAACCTACTATTCACTAAACAACATAAAAGAAAAAAGAACCCAAAAAAAAAAACTATACAAAAATCATACTTGAACTGAACTAGCAAGCAAATAACAACAAAAAAATTATTACCTTTGAATATAGAACCAGGCTTAACAAAGATGAAAACCCAGAAGCAACCGACTTTTCTTTTCAGTCTTGTCTTGTCTTGTGGCAGCAAAGTATGAAACAGAAAATAGTGATAAATAATTGTATTTATATATACCTAGGTTTTTTATGCAGTACTTGGACTATAAAAAGCATTCCAAAAATAACCAATACCGAAAATAATATTGCACTGCAGAATCGTAGATGGGCTTGGTGGCTTTCAATGACGGGGTCCAATTTGGGTCATCTTATTCACCCGGATTTCGGCCCATGAGTCGCCATAATGGGTCCAATTGTTGGGTTTTTAAAAGTATAACGTTTAAAATCATATTATATATAATAAAAGTTGAGATTTGAAGTTGTGGTTGCGCCAAGTGATTTTATCAATTTGCAAAAATTTTGTTAGACTTTTAAAAATATATATAATTTTTTTTTTTTGTTCTTATCTTTTTCTCCTATAATTTCTAAGTTGATAAAATTTTTAATTTGAATATAATCCAAATTCTACATAGAAGCCCACTTATATAGTATTCTATTTCAAAAAGGGTAAGAGTCATGTAATTAGAGATAAATAATAAAGAGAGACATGCGTGTGAGGTAATTAGAGAGAGAGCAGCCAAAGAGTGCCGCAGGAATAATGAAAAATAAAAGAAAGAGAAACGCAGTGAGCCAGTGAGATGGTTAATATAAATATAATTTTTTTTGTTCAGGCCAGTTTGGAGAAAGCAAGAATCATGTTCTTTTTTCTTTTTTATAACCAAGAATAATGTTAGTTGGTGAGACAGTGATACTTCTTTTGTATTGTAAATGCATTAAAAGTCACGTTCATGATTGAACATTTAAGGTACGAATTTTATGAATTCAAAGCAATTTTAAATTCAAATTGATGGATGTAGTTTCAATTTTATGTGGTTAAAATTATTTGAATCTTTGTCTTGTTCAAATCAACTTCTTCAATGTAGAGTGTATATATATCAAATAATTCATAATAAATACCTACTATATGATTTTTTTTTTTCTTCACTGCTTCTATACTTACAACCTTACAGGTATATATTTGTTTACACTAATTATATATATATATATATATATATATATATATTTGTTAGTCTAATTTTTTCATCAAATTGAATAGGTTTTGTGTATTTTTTGTCTTTTGTTTAACATAAAAATTTATTAAGTTTTATTTGATTCATATGGTTATGGTTTGAGAATCAAATATTAATAAATTTGATGATAAATTGTTCTATCTATTTTATTATTTAATTTTACTTAAATTCAAAAATGTTTTCCTATTTTATTTAGTTTACGCATGATTCTTGATTAAGCCGTGATTATGTCAAGTAATTTCACCAAATTATAGAATTTTTTTTTTAGATTTTTAAGAAAATAGATATAATTCTTTTTTTTTTTTTTGATCTTATCTTCTTCTTCTATAATTTCTAAGTTGATAAAAATCTTAATTTGATTACAATCCAAATTTTAATCATTTTATTATTAATTTATTTTTTACTATTTTTTTCCTCTTCACAGTCATACACACTTACTTTTTTTTTTTTTAATTTCTTTGGATTAAAAAAAAAAAAAAAACCAACGTGCATAGTTTGGAAGAGTTAGACATGTGCATGAGTTGGAGAGTTATAACTTATATCTACTTGATTATTGAGATAAACCAATCTTCATTGTGATTTTTTCCTCTTCACACACGATTACTTTTTCTTTTCTTTTCCTTTTTAAGTGAATAGAAATAGTTACATACGCATTGGAATATACATATACATCCAAGTCTACTTGGTAACCCCATAATGTCATTTGTTTATTTATAGAAAAATAAAATAAATTCATTATCTAATTTTTTGTATCTCTGATAACTCAAGTATCTTTTTCCAATAGAGATAGGCCAACTAGAGAGAAACATTCATGGCTAGAACCCTCTGAAATTATCAATTTAGAATTATGGGTGCAATTTACATGAATTGAAAAATTATTATAATTATTATTATTTTTTGAGATTATCTATTAGATGAAGACTTTTGAATCCTAATTGAGTAAGGATTTCTAATATATATAGAAAGAGAGTTTTTATTCAGTGTATTCTTCTTTTTTACGGTTTATTTTTTTTTTTTTTATATATATATAAAATAGAAACACTACTTATTATTCTAATCAATTCTCTCCCCCATTATCAATAATTCTCCTTCTCTTATAATTTGTGAAATCCATATTGGAATGCTTTGTCAAACCTACCATCCATGCTTTATCAAACATACCATCCACACTATTATAAGTATGTATTTATCTTCTTTGTCTTTGTGTCTTGTGTGTGTGTGTGTGTGTATACATACATATATTTAAGGTATTGCTAATGAGTCATCAATACAATTTTAAATCCGTGAAATCCATTATAGATTGTGTTATGTTTATATGTGCTTATTACAGTTTTATTTTTGTTCAAATCTCCTTTATAAGTTCAAAGTTTTTAATCTAATTTTTTTAGATAAGTAATTTAATTATATCATTGAAATAAATTGTTTGATTTACATATACTTTTCTATTAAGCTGTGCATTGCATGGGCATAACACTAGTTTAAGAATAAAATAGTAGTGATGTGTACTGTGAAAACCTCAACAAAATCAAATAACTATTTTTTTTAACGGGAAAAAAAAATATCAAATGACTTCGTTTATATACATATATATATATATATATATATAACTATTAAAAAGAGGACTCCGATTTAATATGTAACTAACATTCTAAGAAAAAAAAAAAGTTTATTTGCACAAAAAATATTTTCTTTTCTAACTTTTATGTAATAAATAAATAAATAAAAGAAATTTTAACTATTAATAATAATAATAATAATAAAAGTTTATATACGTGTCCCATTTACATGTTCATGACGCTATAAGGATTGACATTTTTTCTTTTTTGAGAATCATATAAGGATTGACATTAGTTGTGGAAAATATGAGATAAGATTAATTATCAAAATATTTCATCCTTATCCTCATTAGTCATCATTTCGATACATATTTACATCATGTATTAATTGCTACACCAATGGGGGATGGTCACGGGGATCATGGAGTCATGGAACGAGGTCGCCATGGACCCGCGGAATATAGGAGGAGAGAATCGGAATATAAGAGGCATAAGCATTTATATGTAAGCAAACTAATTATTGGCCCACGGGTTGCACAAAATTTTCTTATTTATAAATACTAGTTTATAAACGTTTAAAGTTTTTTTATTTTAAGATAAGTATATCCCAATATATATATATATATATATATATATATTAAGTATTATCTAAAAGTTGAATTTATTGTATTATATATATATATATATATATATATATTATGTGCATCGCTCCAATGCAATTCGTAGGATAATTATTGATAATTAATTATACCATATAATAAAAAGTAAAAAGTTAATAACTTTTTATTTTGAGAAAGAATAATATTGTTTTTAGTGTTTGTTTAAATTGAATGATATGTAAAATTATATACCGCTAAACTTTATCAGTATTTTTCTGTATTATATTATAGTTCTACAATTTTTAGAATAAATAATATTTCTATATTTCATGACCTTCATATGACACAAATCTTGTCAATACTTTTAAAATTCTTGAATTTGCAAGAGGATCCCTTAAAAATTAGAGAGCAATTCGAAAATACTTCTAATTTTGTTTTGCATAATATCTAAAATTGAACGTTAGGAAATTACATATACCAATTCAATATCTTAATCTATCAAATGTACGTTAGAAAATTTAGACCATTCATTTACATATAGCTTCAACAAAGTACCAATCCATGAAGAGGGAAGAACCATCTTATATTAAGTGACCTCTCATATTACTATGAATAAAAATAAGACTCGCGTTATATTGACATATGAAATCAATAATGATGAAAACGTCAATAATTTAAACAATAAAAAACGATTGATAGAATCTAACATTAACAATTTATCTTAAGAAAATCATAGTAACAATATCTTTATCCTCTATATATTTTCACCCACAAAAGAAACAAAGTCTTAACTAACTACAAATATATTTGAAATTGAAGAGAGAATACTAAAAACCTTCTAACTTGAAAGGAGAAAATTTGCGTTTTATCCCCATCATTCTTGAGTGATGATTGATTCAAACCAAAAAATAGAGCATGCAAATGTGAAATCAAAAGGAAAAGAAATACTAAGAGATTTGAAAAGAGATTTCTAATTGTATTCTAGCCTTACCATTGCCTTAGTCTTCTTCTCCTCCTTTGCACAAATTTAGGAACAAATAATTAGAGTTGAAAGTAATTTTTTTCCCTATTGTTGAATGGTTAATAATTAAAGGAAATTAATGTTTCGGTTCAAAGAGTTGAAAAGCCAATGTAGTGTATCCAAGAGTTCAAACAATGGGTTAATCCCACATTAGAAAATGAGTGTAAGTTAAAGAGATTTAAAGTCTATACGTGTATCTACGAGTTAGGCCATTTTGAATATACACTACTGTAAGTTTCTTTAAAAAACATTCTCCTCTCTTCCCATGTGTGTGTTAAAAAATACTTAGTATTCTCAAAAAAAAAAAAAAAAAAAAAAACCAACGTAGTGTTATGTAAAAATTAGTGGGATGGCTGAATTAAAATTAAAATTCTTTTTATTTCATGTCAACTAACCATGGAGAGAAACAAATTAAATTCTGTTCTAAAAAAATTAAAAAAGAAATGAAAAAAGGAAATTAAGCTTTTTTATAATAGGGAAAAATAGAGATGTGGGATGGTTGAAGAATTAAATAAAAATAGAAACTCAAATTAATGTCTTAATAAAGAGAAAATGGAAACTCAAATAAGTTAGTGGGATGGCTGAATTAAAATTAAAATTCTTTTTATTTCATGTCAACTAACCATGGAGAGAAACAAATTAAATTCTGTTCTAAAAAAATTAAAAAAGAAATGAAAAAAGGAAATTAAGCTTTTTTATAATAGGGAAAAATAGAGATGTGGGATGGTTGAAGAATTAAATAAAAATAGAAACTCAAATTAATGTCTTAATAAAGAGAAAATGGAAACTCAAATAAGAGAAATGATATGTCCACAACATTTTTATAACAAATCCTAAGTGGCAGGTTGTTACTAGTTGTTATTGTGTGAATAAAAAAGTAATCTTAGTGTTAGGTTCAAATTTGAACTAATAACAACTAACTACATATAATTTGTTGTGAAAATGTTATAAAATTTTTATCAACGTAGCACCTCTCCTCAAATATATGTCTTGAGAGAGAGAGAGAGAGAGAGAGGGAGAGAGGATAAGCTTTCAATATGGGTTTCAATCGGACTTTGGACTACCCAATACGTTTATGGAGTTTTAGCCAAAAAATAACATTTATGGGAGATTTGACAATGCTCATAGGCACTTTTTTTACCATATATATACCTATAACAACCCATAAAATAACAACCCATAATGTTCACACTACAAAAAACGGGGCCTTTAGGCCCTGTTTTTTTGGGCCGCGTTTGCAAAAACGCGGCCCAAAACGGACTGAAGCCGCGTTTTTAAAAACGCGGCTTAAGTCCGTTCAATGGGCCGCGTTTTAGCAAACGCGGCCCAAAAAACGAGCTTCAGGCCGCGTTTTTCCAAACGCAGCCCAAAAAAAAAGCTTCAAAACGCGGCCTCAATTGTTTTCTGAAACTTTAATTTTTCTCAAGCGTTTTTAGCCCTCATCACCTCCAGATCGAGCTCCATCTCCCACACACCTCACCCTCATCACCCACACACCTCACCTCACCCTCATCACCCACACACCTCACCCTCACTCTAGAGCTCTAAGCCCTCATTACGCCTTCATCTCCATCTCCGATTTCCGATCTCGGATCGAGGCTCGGAGATGGAGATGAAGGCGCTCCAAGCCTCGATCTCCGATCCAATCGGAGATGGAGGCTTGGAGCTCCAAGCCTCCATCTCCGATCGGATCGGAGATCGAGGCTTGGAGAGCTCCATCTCCGGCGTGCAGAGATCGCGGCTCGGACCGGCGTGCAGAGATCGCGACTCAGACCGGCGTGCAGAGATCGAGGCTCGGACCGGCGTGCAGAGATTGCGGCTCGGACTGGCGTGCAGAGATCGAGGCTCGGACCGGCGTGCAGAGATCGAGGCTCGGAGATTGGGTGTGTTATTGTTTAAATTTGCTGGGTTTTAATTTGTTTGTGTTTGTGTTTGTTTAAATATTAATGTGTTTGTGTTCAAATTTTTTGCTGGGTTTGTGTTTGTTTAAATATGTAATGCATTTGTGTTCGAATTTTTTGCTGGATTTGTGTTTGTTTAAATTTGTAATGTGGTTGTGTTCAAATTTTTTGCTGGGTTTGTGTTTGTTTAAATATGTAATGTGTTTGTGTTCGAATTTTTTGCTGGGTTTGTGTTCAAATTGCTGGGTTTGTGTTCAAATTTTTTTTTGCTGGGTATGTGTTCAAATTGCTGGGTTTATGTTCAAATTGCTGGGTTTGTGTTTAATTTAAATTGCATTTATATTTATTGTTTAATCTGAATTATTTTTTTTTTTGAATATTTTTGAATATTTTCAGATTTATTTTTTTTTAATAAACCTTGGTCTTAGGCCGCGTTTTTAAAAGTGCGGCCATAGACCCCGGAGGCCTATAGTCGCGGGGTTTAGGCCACATTTAAAAACGCGTATTAGTCATTAATTTTTCTTTTTCTCATAGGTAGTCTCTTTTTCTTTTAATTAGTCATTAATTTTTTTGGCTTTTCAATATATATACCGTATGGGGTATACCCATCATTTTAGTAGTATTTTTTTAAAATTTTATAATTAGGCATTTAAGACTCCAATTATTGTGTGTATTTTTTTTTTTTTTTTGCACATGTATTATAATTAAAGTATTTTTCAACAAAATAGTTGAATAGTCTTTGAAAGGGGAATGGTTTGCAAAATTTTTGATACAAGATAGAATTCTCCTATAGCTTAATCTAAGTGTATATGTGTGTGAAGCTCACTCTTGGAGATTTGAACCCCAATCCTTGCCCTCCACATTCCACAAGCACTTATACTTATAAAGTGACCATCACATCAAGGGTGTACGGTAGTAGCAAAATTAAAAGGTAAATGGACAATTAACAATGAATAGTCATAAAAAAGAATAAAATCATGAACATAAATATCATATTTAAAAAATGCATTTAATTACCACTGCACATCCTTGGTGTAGTGGTTACTCCATAAGTATAAATGTTTGTAGGGTGTGGGGGGTAAGGGCCAGGGTTTAAGTCTCCATGAGAGAGCTTCATACACTACAAAAAAAAGGACTTTAAAAACGCGGCCTAAGGTACGAAAAACGCGGCTATAAGCCCAATTGGGCTATAGCCGTGGTTTTTTAGGCCGCATTTTTAAATGTGGCCTAAACCCCGCGACTATAGGCCTCCGGGGTCTATGGCCGCACTTTTAAAAATGCGGCCTAAGACCAAGGTCTATGGCCACGTTTTAAACGTGGCCTAAGACCAAGGTTTATTCAAAAAAAAATAAATCTAAAAATATTCAAAAATATTCAAAAAAAAAAATAATTCAGATTAAGCAATAAATATAAATGCAATTTAAATTAAACACAAACCCAGCAATTTGAACATAAACCCAGCAATTTGAACACATACCCAGCAAAAAAAAATTTGAACACAAACCCAGCAATTTGAACACAAACCCAGCAAAAAATTCGAACACAAACACATTACATATTTAAACAAACACAAACCCAGCAAAAAAATTGAACACAACCACATTACAAATTTAAACAAACACAAACCCAGCAAAAAATTCGAACACAAACACATTACATATTTAAACAAACACAAACCCAGCAAAAAATTTGAATACAACCACATTACAAATTTAAACAAACACAAACCCAGCAAAAAATTCGAACACAAACGCATTACATATTTAAACAAACACAAACCCAGCAAAAAATTTGAACACAAACACATTAATATTTAAACATCCACAAACACAAACAAATTAAAACCCAGCAAATTTAAACAATGACACACCCAATCTCCGAGCCTCGATCTCTGCACGCCGGTCCGAGCCTCGATCTCTGCACGCCGGTCCGAGCCGCGATCTCTGCACACCGGTCCGAGCCGCGATCTCTGCACGCCAGTCCGAGCCGCGATCTCTGCACGCCGGAGATGGAGCTCTCCAAGCCTCCATCTCCGATCGGATCGGAGATCGAGGCTTGGAGCGCCTTCATCTCCATCTCCGAGCCTCGATCCGAGATCGGAAATCGGAGATGGAGATGAATGCGTGATGAGGGCTTGGAGCTCTAGAGTGAGGGTGAGGTGTGTGGGTGATGAGGGTGAGGTGAGGTGTGTGGGTGATGAGGGTGAGGTGTGTGGGAGATGGAGCTCGATCTGGAGGTGATGAGGGCTAAAAACGCTTGAGAAAAATTAAAGCTTCAGAAAACAATTGAGGCCGCGTTTCTGAAGCTTTTTTTTTGGGCCGCGTTTGGAAAAACGCGGCCTGAAGCTCGTTTTTTGGGCCGCGTTTGCTAAACGCGGCCCATTGAACGGACTTAAGCCGCGTTTTTAAAAACGCGGCTTCAGTCCGTTTTGGGCCGCGTTTGCAAAAACGCGGCCCAAAAAAACGGGGCCTAAAGGCCCCGTTTTTTGTAGTGATACACATATATACTTAGACTAAACTAGGGTAAAAGTTCTATCTTGTATAAAAAAAATGTATTTAATTCATTCAAAAAATTTAATTATATGCCACATGTCCAGCATTATGACCACTATATTGACATGTACAAATAATCTTTCGACATGTAACACTGTTTTCCATATAATGTCAATAAAAGTAAGAATTTGCCACATGTCATTATAGTATGCTTTAAAAAGAAACTTATGGCATTGTAGTGTACATACATCTACCAATTTTGGGATCCAACTTTTATGGGGCCTTTGTGTTAAAACCCATTTTCCTCTCCCTTGTGTGTGTGTGTGTGTGTGTGTGTGTGTGTTTGTTTCTCAAAAAAAAAAAAAAAAAAAAAACTTTTATATTATTCTACTTATGTGAAGAACTACTCAATTGTAGCTTTATGGAGAGAACTAACAATATAGTTGTGGTTTGTACAACGTTTACACACTATTCTTGAATAGCTGCAACTAAACATGAGGTTGCAACTAAAGTTGAGATAATTTTGATTCACAACAAAGAAAACTTCAAAATAATCATCATTTTTTACTTTTATGGTCGAGGCTTATACCAATACCACACTAATAGTACCCAAAAATGACAATGAAACCAAGAAATTATGAGGGCTAAAACAAAATAAAAAAGCACCTAACCTATGGCATGAATATGAAAAGCTATAGGTAGGTGTACATAAAGTAGCAGAAGTGTAAAAGGTGAAAATGATGAGTGGAAACACGAAAAGTTTTGTGCTTTGTGAGAGAGTAAAGTCTTTTTTTTTTTTTTACAAGATAGAATTTCTACGCTAGCCTAATCTAAGTGTATATGTGTATGAAGCTCATTCCTGAACACTTGAACTCCGATCTTTACCCCCCACACCCCACAAATATTTATATTTGTGTAATGACCACCGCACCAAGGGTGCGCGGTGGGGAGAGTAAAGCCTTAAAACAATGAAGTATGAACCCTAGAAAATAAAGAGTCCTTATCTTTAAAATTTTAATTAGTCCTTATTTATAATGTGGCACTTGAGAAATGTCTTGATATTATGAATTTAAGAAAATAAAAAGTTATTATCTTTTGCATTTTTCTTATGGGAATTTTATTTTGAATTTTAATTAATCATTATCTAAATTCCTGGTCAAAGAAAGTGTCACATGGTAGAACTTCATGCTCTCCCACATGAGGTCTCTACTTATATATATATATATATATATATATATATATATATTGTGAACAATGAACATAGTAAAAGCCTAAAAGGACAAAATTTATATACAACTCAGTTTGTAAGAATTCCTCCAAGATGTAGATAGGACCTTATGAAGATGACAAGTGTCCTAAGTTATATACATGGCAATTGATCAATCAAACTCACCTAATTCAAGTAAAACAAAACCCCAACCGATCCTCTCTCTCTCTCTCTCTCTCTCTCTCTCTCTCTCTCTCTCTCTCTCTCTCTCTCTCTCTCTCTCTCTCTCTCTCCACCAATTTCCCCACCTTAGCCTCTCCACCATTGCCACATCAAACATCGTTGTAAATCTTAACGTATCAGACAACCACCACCGCAACCACCAACAAAACCAACACCACTTATCCCCTCCTCCTTTTACGCCTTTTGCCTCCTTCACCCCTTGCTTGCCACCATCACAACCACAAGGATGTTGGTAAAAAGTACAAACTTATCTAGTTTGTAAAAAACATGAATATCACTAAGAGTAAGAGCCACAAAAATCCGAGAGAGAGTATCTATTTCTTGTTTAAGTGTGTTGACTTGCTAGACTTGAACTGGTTTAGTATCCTGCTACACTAGACCCGTAAAAATCATGACATGTGTCTAAAAGTGGACACATGTCATGATTTTAACAAGTCCAGTATAACTGAACACTAGACTTTAGCTTTACCCACTTGTATAAGGTCAGTTTGACATGACTCATGACCATGGTATTAAAAACTAGACCGTACTAGCCAAACCGACTAGTTCAATCGAGAATCAGGCACCAGTCTAATTCGAAAAAACCCCCAAAATTAATAAAAATCGGCCAAAACCGGGTTAAATTGGAGGCAAAACAATTTTGCCCCAATTCGGTTTTTTAAACCATAATTAGGAATTTAGAAGAATTCTTATAAATTAGATTGCAGATAGATTTTTTATATAGACATCTTTTGCGATAGGTTCACATAATATTTTTTTTTTACCATTTTTTTCTAAATTAAATTATTCTTATAAGTTTTTGAGAATATTTTTTGGATAATTTTTTTTTTTTTGAAAAACAAACACACACACATACACACAAGGGAGAAGGAAAGAGGTTCTAAGACAAAGACATACCACAACTCCACTCAAAAGTTATAGAAACTTTTAAGGGAGGGTAAAACAAATTATATTATACACAATACACTTTCTTAAGCAATGTAGGACAATTATCCAAATTTTTTTTTTGAGAATTATAATTTGCTATTTTGAGGATAAAAACAGAATACATTAACATAACATAACATAACATAACATAAGTTTTTCCTTACACGTGACTCTATATTTAAAGCCAAAATTTTTATTTAATTTTTGATATACATTTAATACTTAATTTTTTTTATAGAACCTATACTTCCAAAAAAAAAAAAAAAAACTTCCTTCTTTTTTAATTTACATATCATTACTGATTAAACTGTTCATCACATAATTTTTTTTTATAAAAAATATAAATTAGGAGTCTCACACATGCTTGCCTAGAGATTAATTTATTCAATAATTCTCTTCATTCATTTTTGAGGTAAAATAATTGGATTGCAATCCAATGCAATATTAAGGACTATTGCACACATGAGAATGAGAC
Source organism: Lithocarpus polystachyus (assembly GCA_033629205.1). Taxonomy (NCBI): domain Eukaryota; kingdom Viridiplantae; phylum Streptophyta; class Magnoliopsida; order Fagales; family Fagaceae; genus Lithocarpus; species Lithocarpus polystachyus. The sequence continues at coordinate 5,248,356 of CM066162.1, read as the reverse complement.
AGGAAAATCACACGTGGGCAGAGATTAGTCAAAGTCATATGTGTCCACAAATCTCACAACGAACACTTCCTCAATCCATTGAATCCACTGACAGTGATATATTATATTGGACTGGGCCCCTACTTTGAAACCAGTCTGAATAATATTATATTATAATAAGCTTTACGACGTCAAAAAAATTCAAAGGTTTGACTTTGAGTCTGTGTCTGAGTATGTCAACTTAGCCCAGCCCGATACCACCAAAAACCCTAACAGAGGTTTTATTCTCACTTGGATGGAACATCATATATATACACTCCTCAGTTACACGCTCATTGCTTATTTCTCTCTCTGTGAGAGACCAAACAGGTTTGTACTTCGTAGTTTGTTCATTGCTCTCGCTGTACTTAGCTTTAGATCATTGCTTTTTTGTATTTTCTTCAAAACTCTGTTATAGTTTGTGATCTGGATTGAGTTTGATCATTCATTATGTTAAATTTCATCTTCTCACATCTGGGTTTTGTTTGTGATCATATGTTTATCTCTATATGTCTGTGTACAGCTTTTTAACGACTTTTTTTTTTTTAAGGTACAGTTATATTTCTAACAACTTTTATCAGATATACACCGTTTGATTATTCTTTATGTTAAATTTCATCCTTTTATATGTGGATTTTATCTGTGTTATGTTTATCTCTCTGTCTGTGAACATCTTTTTAAAGACTCGCTTCTTTTAGGTACAATTATGCTTCAAACAACTTACATAAAATAAACTATGTTTGTAATGTTTGTTTGGTCATTCATTATGTTAAATTTCATCTTTTCAATATTTATGGGTTTTGTTTATGTAATGTTTATCTGTGTGTGTGTGGTTTCTTTTAAATTTTGAGCTAATTTGCTTATGTAGAGCTTTCCAAAGACTTGCTTTTTTTAGGTACAATAATACTTTAAGTGTCTTTTCGCAAATAAACAAATAATCTACCTCCAATATATCTGCGGGTGTGTGTGTGGCAACAGCTTTTTCTTTACATTTAATTCTGTGCAGAATCTTAAAGATTCGTGTTTTCTAGGTACAATTATACTTTAGACAACTATTAGCAAATAAACAAATAATTGGGCTTATGTAGGAATGTATGTAAGTCTGATTTGTTTTTAAGTGTGAATATTATGTTATTGGTTTCAATTAAGAGGAATACTCCCCTAATTACTTGATGAATTTTTATGTATATTCTGGTTCAATTTTTTTTTAGTTGGTATCCGAACTTCTTGATCTATGTGTGCTATGAATTTTAATTTTTAGTGAAAAACAATATTTTAATGTTGCTGTAGAAATATTGTATTTTTGCCATTTATGGCTTATTGTGGCAATACAAATTTTTGATGAAATCAGTAATAGTATGTGAGACTCTGTACTATTGGAAAATTGTTCTAGGTATAAAGGTTTTCTGTTAATTCATTGTGGTGAAACAATTTTTTGAAATCTTTATAGTGTTCTAGGTATACTGTTTGCTTTACAGGTTCACTACAGAGTACAGTAATAGTATGTATATAATGTGGTGATAGTATGTTAAAGGTATATTGTTTGCTTTCAACTAGCAAGTTGGTGTAGTGAAGTTGATCTTGGTAGATATCTATTGTAGTGTATTGGATGAACAAATTTGCTTATTTGAATATGACTTATTTTCTTTTTGTTATGGGCAGGTGTATCTTGATAAATTAGAGGAAGACATTCGTTCAGATTCAAACAGTTTGTGTCATTTAAAGACTAGTCAAGATGGTAAGTTTTTTTGTCTCTATTAAGTTCATTGGGTTGCTGCGGTTTTGGTGCTTATGATCTTAAAAGAGAAATGTCCTTGCTACGTGCAGGTGAAGTTTACAGCTGATGAGCTCCGGAGAATTATGGATTATAAGCACAACATTCGTAATATGTCTGTTATTGCGCATGTTGATCATGGTTTGTGATCTGTTTGCCTTTGGGTCTTTATTATGGTGTATTTTATCTCAGATGGTGCATTATATTAGTATTGTATGGTCATATCGAAGTAAGAGCAGATTGTAAATAGTGTGGCAATTAAAATTGTATAGTTGATGAGGAGTAATCTTGCAGTTGTTGACTATAGACCGCATATTTTGGTGTTTTGTCAACCCCCCGCAAGTTTGGAGTTCTGTTAAAGATGCCTGTGCTTTTATGAGCTGTTCTGATTTCGTTTCTTTCTTCCAATCATTACTTCAGATGTTTTCTGACTGCTGTGCCACTGGTCTTCAATGATTCATAATATTTCCACTTGTATACTTTTATTATAGTGTATTTGGTTGTTTTGGTCAAATTCTGATGTTATTTGCCTTCCTTCTGCTCCCCAATTCACAGGGAAGTCTACACTTACAGATTCTCTTGTGGCTGCTGCTGGTATCATTGCTCAAGAAGTTGCTGGTGATGTCCGGATGACAGATACCCGCCAGGATGAGGCAGAGAGGGGAATTACCATAAAGTCTACTGGTATATCCCTCTTTTATGAGATGACTGATGAGTCTTTGAAGAGCTACAAGGGAGAGCGACAAGGGAATGAGTACCTTATCAATCTCATTGATTCTCCCGGGCACGTTGACTTCTCATCTGAGGTCACTGCTGCTCTTCGCATTACAGATGGTGCTCTTGTTGTGGTAGATTGTATTGAGGGTGTCTGTGTTCAAACAGAAACAGTGCTTCGACAAGCACTAGGGGAGAGAATTAGACCTGTTTTGACTGTTAACAAGATGGACCGGTGCTTCCTTGAGCTCCAGGTTGATGGAGAGGAGGCTTACCAGACATTCCAGAGGGTTATTGAGAATGCAAATGTCATCATGGCCACATACGAAGATCCCCTCCTTGGTGATGTTCAGGTATACCCTGAGAAAGGGACAGTTGCTTTTTCTGCTGGTTTGCATGGTTGGGCGTTTACTCTAACCAATTTTGCTAAGATGTATGCCTCCAAGTTCGGAGTTGATGAGGCCAAGATGATGGAACGACTCTGGGGCGAGAACTTCTTTGACCCTGCTACCAAAAAGTGGACAACTAAGAACACTGGCTCTCCTACCTGCAAGCGTGGTTTTGTTCTGTTCTGTTATGAACCCATCAAGCAGATAATCAACACTTGTATGAATGATGAGAAGGATAAGCTGTGGCCTATGCTAGCAAAGCTTGGTGTTACTATGAAGGGAGAAGAGAAGGACTTGATGGGGAAGACCTTGATGAAGCGTGTCATGCAGAACTGGCTCCCTGCAAGTAATGCCCTTTTGGAAATGATGATATTTCACCTGCCCTCGCCTGCCACAGCTCAAAAGTATCGTGTTGAGAACTTGTATGAGGGTCCTCTTGACGATGCTTATGCTAATGCTATTAGGAACTGTGATTCTGAGGGTCCTCTTATGCTTTATGTCTCAAAGATGATTCCTGCATCTGACAAGGGTCGGTTCTTTGCCTTTGGTCGTGTCTTCTCTGGCAAGGTCTCTACTGGTTTGAAGGTTAGAATCATGGGTCCCAACTATGTTCCCGGTGAGAAGAAGGATTTGTATGTTAAGAGTGTGCAGAGAACTGTTATTTGGATGGGGAAGAGGCAGGAAACAGTTGAGGATGTCCCTTGTGGTAACACAGTTGCCATGGTTGGTTTGGATCAATATATCACCAAGAATGCTACTTTGACAAATGAGAAGGAAGTTGATGCACACCCAATCCGTGCCATGAAGTTCTCTGTGTCACCTGTCGTGCGTGTAGCTGTTCAATGCAAGGTTGCATCTGACCTTCCCAAGCTTGTTGAAGGTCTGAAACGTTTAGCCAAATCAGATCCTATGGTTGTCTGCAGTATTGAAGAGTCTGGAGAGCACATCATAGCTGGTGCTGGGGAACTCCACCTTGAGATCTGTTTGAAGGATTTGCAGGACGACTTCATGGGTGGAGCAGAGATTACAAAGTCTGACCCTGTTGTGTCCTTCCGTGAGACAGTCCTGGAGAAGTCTTGCCGTGTTGTTATGAGCAAGTCGCCCAACAAGCACAACCGTTTGTACATGGAAGCACGCCCCATGGAAGATGGGCTTGCAGAGGCCATTGATGAGGGCCGTGTTGGTCCAAGGGATGATCCTAGAGGTCGTTCCAAAATCTTGTCTGAGGAGTTTGGTTGGGACAAGGATATTGCAAAGAAGATCTGGTGTTTTGGCCCTGAGACGACTGGCCCTAATATGGTTGTTGATATGTGTAAGGGAGTCCAGTACCTCAATGAAATTAAGGATTCTGTTGTTGCTGGGTTTCAGTGGGCTTCTAAGGAAGGTGCATTGGCTGAAGAAAACATGAGAGGTATCTGCTTTGAAGTCTGTGATGTCGTGCTTCATGCTGATGCTATCCACAGAGGTGGTGGTCAGGTAATTCCTACTGCCAGGAGGGTTATATATGCTGCTCAGCTGACTGCCAAGCCCAGGCTTCTTGAGCCTGTGTACCTGGTGGAGATTCAAGCTCCTGAGCAAGCACTTGGTGGTATTTATAGTGTCCTTAACCAGAAACGTGGACATGTGTTTGAGGAATTGCAGAGGCCTGGCACACCCCTTTACAACATCAAGGCATACCTACCTGTTATTAAATCTTTTGGATTCTCTGCAGAATTGAGAGCTGCAACTTCTGGCCAGGCTTTCCCCCAGTGTGTATTTGATCATTGGGACATGATGTCCTCTGATCCCTTGGAAGCTGGAACAGAATCTGCACGGATTTTATCAGAAATCCGCAAGAGGAAGGGCTTAAAGGAGCAGATTACCCCGCTGTCAGAGTACGAGGACAAGCTATAAAAATTCCATTTGATGATTGTCAAGTTACTTGATCTGCATGAAGAAACAATAGTAGGTGAGATTGCTCAGCATAAATTTTTCTTATTTTTCATTTGATGATTGTCACTTGTCAGGCAACTTGATCTGCATGAGGAAACAATTGTGGGTGAATTGCCCAACATAAATTTTCTTATTTTGTTGTAGTAGGTTTCCTATTGGTTTACCATTTATATGCCCATCTTTATACTAGTTTATTGTCTTTGGCAAGGGCCTGAATAAACACTACATACCCTTCTATTTTCAGCTACATGGGATTTTTTTTGAAATATTCTTCTCAGCCTTTGGTTGAGAATGGTGCTACTTCTACATCTTCATGCTTCTGAGGATTACATACGGAAGAGATGGTTGTTCCAATGTTTAATAAACAGCCTAATTCATGTATTGGTATCTCTTTTCTAACTGTTATCTAATTCATGTATTAGCTGCTAAAAAGTAGGCATGATCGAAAATCATGAGTGGTTTCCATTTTTTGCAAGGCAACCTTTGATTAGTTGATTTTATCTATTTTTTAAGAAAATGTAGTTTTGGGTATGCGGTTGAACCAATTAAATCAGTTAGTTTGGTCAAGTTTTCAACACTAGCGCATTTGTTTGTTGTGGTTCATAAGTAAAGTGTGTTTTTTAAAATTATATAACACGATGTATGCATACATTTTTTTTCAAACTCATTTGTTCACTGTGAGCATATTACTATGTTGAGTTGAGTTGGGACTTGTGAGGGTTGGCAATGCTCAATCTGATGTGATCAAAATTGTCTAGGATGTGAATGCGACTTGTGGTAGGAATGAATCATGTTAGTCGAATGAAACTTTAATGTGGCACTTCCACTTAACTTGGATGCTCTTCAAACGCATTAGATGCTCTTCAAACCCCATTTTCAGAGTATGAGGACAAGCTATGAAAATTCTATTTGGTGATTGTGATGCATCCTGATCTGCAGGAGAGATCGCCCATCATAAATTTTAATTTCTTGCTTTTCGTTATTTTCCTGGTTCCTCTTTTTTTTTTTTTTTTTTTTTTTTTTTTCCCTCAAAATATATTCCTAGCGTTTAAATGTCTCTGGCCAAGAGTCTTGTACTTCAACTGACAATGCTACATAGGAGTTTTTTAAATATTCATGACTTTGGTTGATAATAATAAGAGGAACTTTGTTAGTGATGGAGTCGTGCTGATTATTTTGGCCATGAAGGGTTTGGTTGTGTGTCAGTTCAAGTGACATGTTCAATAATGCCTACTACTAAGCTCTTTTTTTTGCCATCCATAACTTGGGTCTAGCCCCAACAAAAGCAGCATTACCAAAGGAAATAAATATTCTAAGATTTTTTTTTCTTTTTTGGTCCATAAAATTTTGACAAGCTAATACAAAAAAAAAAAAAAGTTTTAGTCTTAAAAATTATGGTATCAGGTATGAATTTTGAACAGATTAATAATTAGGATGGTTCAAGTATTGACAGACTTATATCAAATGAAAATATAAATATGTTTTCTTAGATTTAAAAAGGAGACAAATTTTGCAGTATGTGCATTTTTATTTTTTGGGCACCTGTGCAAGTGGCAAACTGACAATAGACAATGAATTATTATCATTAAAGATTATTTGCACATGCTTTGTTTAAATATTAATAAAGGAGACATCAAATAGCTACATTATTATTGTGTATATTAATAGTTTGAGATATCGACGCCAGTTTTGCTTGAGTTCCAATCAAAATTTATTATTTATGTGTATGAACACTATATCTTTATATTTGGTGGAATTATCAAAGATGACTCTCAAATAAGTCATTAAATAATATACCCTTAAACTTCTAAAGTAATTCAAATTGGGAATTGCATCAGTTGTTTGTTGGAACTAGAAGGTCAATGAGTATAAACAATAAAAGCAAGTTATTAGTAGAATGCATGATTCTCAAGATTAGGACAATGTACATTTTTCATTAAAAAATTTCAAATATATTTTGAGATACAAATTAATGATCTTAATTCTTTAAGATTTGGGTAAAATAAGAAAGAAACTTTTTTCCAACAATCCTAATACTATTTTTAATGAAAATCTACCATCAACAAGTATAACACACAATTCCATCCTTTGTATTTGGTATTCAATATAAAACACTATATTACATATTTGGATCAATTTTTAGGTAAAATACAACTATACATTTACCATATTTGTTATTTATTGTAGTTTAATTGACATTTTTTGATTTTTTTTTTAATTTTAATTTTCAAATCACACTTCTACAGTAAGAAAAATTGTATGGTACTGGTAATAAAAGAGCACAAAAATAATGTTTAAGAATAATCTATTTTTCAACTGTCTTAATGTTTAGATAAAAAAAGAAGAAGAAGATGAAAATAGACTTCAAAATTTTAAAAATAAGAATTTCCTCATTTTTAGTGTAGTTTATTTGCCTTGAAAATTTTAGAAATATGTTTTCTAAAGTAAAATGAAAAAAAAAAAAAACGTATAAATAAATTTTGTTTCACTTCTTACTTATGTATATACTTATTCCATAAAACACACAATTCTTAATATGAGCCTTAAAAAAATACATATGTTATCCTTTTGTATTAATAATTTTAACATAAAATGAACGAAAAAGAGATAGTTATAATAATTGAATATCAAAAGAATGTTTATAAAAATTAAAATTCTAGAGAGTATCTATATAATTGCATCATTCTCTTCATTTATTTGTTTTTTTAGGTTTATTTTATAGATGAAATTTAGCTTTATACAAATATAAAATATATAGTTTCACAACTAGTTGGCCCTAATTTAAAGCAAATGAAAATGGACATAAATATTTAGAGTAGTGTTACAGACACAAACTATTTTACAACCTTTTTACAAACTGCTGATGTGGCCAGCCTTTTATTAGTTTTTATTTAGGCCTACAATTAATATCACTTTTTCATTTACTAATAATCACTGGCCACATCAGCAGTTTATAAATTTTTTTGTAAAATAGTTTGTATCTCTAGCATTATTCAAATATTTAATCAAAAGAAAAAAGAGAAAATAGATATTTTATTTCATTACTCAAAATTTGGTTAAGTTTTCCAAAAATATAACAAATTTTATCCTATAGATGGAAGATGTTCTTTTATAATTTCATTCTGTACTTCATGCTAATATAACCGATTTACATTAATAATATTAGTTATGTGTTTCTTCTTAAAAAGAAAAAAGATATAAATATATTTCACTTTTTTTTTTTAAACTTTGGTATGATATATCCAAAATGGTTTGTATGTAATACAAGTTTTGAATTTTTTTTTTTTGTGATAAAGTTTTGAATATTTTTTTTTTGCATTGAAAGTTTTGAATATTTTGATAATACAATTCGTATTCATTTAGTAAAAAAAAAAAAATTGTAAGAAAGTTATTCAAAGATAAGAAGAAATCTAAAGCAATATAAAAAGCAAAAAGTATAACCCAAAAAAAAAAAAAAAAAAAAAAAGCAGCAAAAAAGCAAAAACAGAAAAGAACTTTTTGAAAACGCTATGAGAGGATCAAAAAACTGACCCAAGAAAAAACAGGGGAACGGAAACAAAACGAAACATCTTTCACCCTGTGATTTTCTCAAAACCAAATCTCTCTCTCTCTCTGTCTCTTTTTCTCTGTTTCTTAAGACCAAAGAAAGAAACACAACTAAGACTTCAAGACACAGACACACACACAAAAAAAAAAAAAAAAAAAAAAACCTTTACACATTTACAAACGTTAAAAAAAATCTTTGAAATCCCACAAAAAACCCCATTGTTCTATTAAGGTTTTTGCATTGATTTTTCAAAGCAGAGCTAAGGTGTGGATCAGAGGGTCCCATCATCACCATCATCAAGACCCAGAAGCAATCTCAGCAGTTTGATTTGATGACTTCTGCTTTGACATGTCGCCGCCGTTACTAGAACCTGGCGCTCCTCCTTCACACACAACAACAAGAAAACCCAACAAAGCCACAGCTTTAACGGTGAGTTTTCTCTTCCTCTCCCATTTAATCCTTCTGGGTATCCTTCAAAATCTCATTTTGTGCCAATGAACCCATCAAATTTTGGTAATCAAACTTCTGGGTTTTCGAATTCTAATCAAAATGATCCCAATTTCGGCTTCAATACGCCGTCTTTTCCGCCATCAACCTCCGGTACTTCGAGGCCGAGGCTTGTGAAGATGAGGAGGCAATCTAATTCTCAGAATTTGAGGCCAAACGCCCCCGGTTTCAATCCGTTCAGGCCTCGTTCGGAGAATTCGGTTCTGTCAGAAACTGGGACTTCGGTTTCTGGGTCGGGCAGGGGGGGGAATGAGGCATTCATGTTTGGAGAGAATAGGAATGATTTGGGTGTGAATTTCAATCCGGGGAAGTGGGATTCTAGTGGAGTTTTGGGAAAAGGAGTTATTGAGGAAATGGGGAATTTGAAAATTGGGGGTGGGGATGAGTTTGTGAATAGTAGGCAGAGTTCGAGTCTATCTGGGGGTTCGGAGACTGGTGGCTTTGTATTCGGAAGGGGGTATAAGAAGGGTTCTAGTATTGATGAAAGCATTGCGTCGGAGCTTCCAGAAAATTTGAAGAAGTTGAACATTGAAGGTTCGGGGAATGGTGAACGTATTGAGAAAATTAGAGATGGAAGGGTTAATGTAAATGTGGTTGATAAGACCAAGTTTGGTTTTGGGAGTGGTGACAATGTGAGTAGTTCCTTTGATAGTAGTGTGGGAGCAGAACTCCCAAATGAATTGATGAATAAATTGAACATTAAAGAAGCTGGCCACTTTGATGCCAATGATACGAACATGTTTGTATTTGGAAGTCGTAAAAAAGGTGATGATTCATTTGCTGGAAGTTCAGCAAACACACTTCCTGATCAGTTGAAGAGTCTGAACGTCAAGGAAACTTTAAATACTAAGAGTTTTGAGAAGAATGAAGTTATTATTAGGACCAACGAAAAAGAGAACATTGTTCTTGGAACCAGTAAAAGTACTAGCGGTTTGTATGATGGAAGAAAAGAAGCTCTGCTTTCGAAGAAGATGGAGAAGTTGAAAGTAGGAAGTGGGGCAGGAGACTCTGTATCGGATGCAGGGCCGTATTCCTCTCGAGAATTTGTGAAGGAGATGCAAACGGGACTTTTTGGTGATAAGTTATTCCAAGACCTTGATAAATCAGTACCCACAGATTTCACTTTTCAGCCAGGAATGCAGAGTAAGAATGCCAGTGGTAGTCAAGTTCCTTTCGATGAACCGAAAGATGATACCAAACTTGGTGGAAATGTTTCATCTCCGTCTTCATTTTCATCTAGTGATACGGGTATTCCACCAGCTGGGAGTGCTTTTGAAAGGCCTATGGCTGAGTTTAGCTTTGCAAGCAAACAAGATGGTATACGGACACCCTTTGTAGAATTTAAAACACCAAAACCAAAAGCTAATATATTTTCAGGCATAAATCAGAAAATGGAATTCAGTGCAAAGAGGGAATCAACCAGAGACTCAAGAGTTAAGAAAATGAGTGGAAAATTGAAAAATCCCACCCCAGTTAAGCTGTGGCCTGGTCAAAATTTTGTTTCAAAGGAAAGTGATTCCCAAGAGAACCCAGAGCCTTCTGAATCTTTTTCACCCATGGATATTTCCCCATATCAGGAAACATTGCCTGATAACCGAAGCTCAAGAGAAAATTCTGTGACATCTGATGAGTCATTCAGTCTCAATAACAGCTATGGAGCATCTGATTCAGCACCAACGGTTTCAAGTGATGCTATAGATGAAGATTTGATTATTGCAACACAATGCTTGGATATGAATGATGGTGACTCAATATGCCAAGAAGCAAAAGTCGGAGATTCTGAATACCATTCTTATGGAAGTGTTGGTGCTGGAGACCTTCAGGAAGATTCTGCTTCTGGGGTTGAAACTGAAAGCTTCAAGTCTGCAGCTGAGGAGGTAGACTTTAATATTGATGTTGCTGTTACATCAGCAGAAGCTGAAGCCAGTCCAAGCTTAAACATTGAGAGGCATGATAGTGATGGCAGGATGCACATTGGTATTGCTTCAAGTTCAGAAGATATAAATGTGTCTAACTTTACCTTTGCTGCCTCTTCTGCCGCTCAAGGTCAATTATCCGCTTTGAAACGCCACCAGAAAAAGAAAAATTTGTTGAAAGTTGGTCATGATATGTACGATTCTACACTCAATGCAAAAGTTTCATATGCATCATCCTCTGTGAATCTTTTTCCATCCTCTGGAACTTCATTGCCTTCGTCTCCTGGGCGGGTTCAGAAGGGAGATTTATCTACTTCTCAATCCAAGGTTAAAACAGATATAGAGCCGGATAAAAACCCAGAGATCAAGCAAGAGTCTGCTGCCAGTGTTGCATCTCAGGAAGCATGTGAGAAGTGGCGACTAAGGTCAGTATCAATTCAAATCATCTTCTTTTCATTTCTGTCCTTAAAATTTTTAAAACAATAAAAATCACCTTCCACTCTGCATTTCTAGTATTTAGGTAGTTAGCCACATGCATGTTAAATGTTCTAATTATACCCCCTCCAGTCTGAGATGCCATATTGCTTGTTGAATATGATATTTATCAGGGGAAACCAGGCCTATAAGCATGGGGATCTGTCTAAAGCGGAGGATTGTTACACAGAAGGGGTGAACTGTGTTTCTACAAGTGAGACATCTAGAAGCTGTCTAAGGGCTTTAATGCTATGCTATAGCAACCGTGCAGCAACACGTATGTCTCTTGGAAGATTGAGAGATGCACTGGGGGACTGTGTGAAGGCTGCTGCAATAGATCCCAACTTCCTTAGGGTGCAACTTAGAGCTGCAAAGTAAGGGATTTTATTTTGAGTTTGCGATGACTTTAAGTTGTCTACATATGCTAGTTTATCAGTAACTGAACTTGTTTGCTGCCAAAAAAAAAAATGTGAACAATCTATTAATTGTATTCTTGGTGATTAATAGTATTGCATTGTATTCTGTTGTATTGAAACCTATCAACTTGTGGTTTAATTTGAGATGAAATGATTTGTTTATGCACATTTCAATGGTATATGGGGTGGAAGTTTCCACTCTTGATTTTTATGCACATTTTTTGTTCAACTAGTTTCTTTAGGCTTGTTTCTTATTCAGATAGATAATAGCATATTTATGCTGTCTCATCAGCCTGGATTTTGTTTAAAAATGATAGAAGATTATAATATTCCCTAATCCTTGCTTTTTCATTTTCTTAAAGTTGCTACCTTGCCCTTGGAGAAGTTGAAGATGCATCAAAATATTTCAAGAGGTGCCTGCAATTAGGAAGTGACATCTGTGTGGACCGGAATATTGCAGTAGAAGCATCTGATGGCTTACAAAAGGCGCAGGTACTGCAACTTACTGTTTGGAATAGATCAGATCTTGTCATTGTATTTATCACCAATTTTTTCGTTATATGTATTTAACACTTATAGATATGAAAACTTTATTATAGCATCCAAATTGGAAATAATAACTCACTATTGTCTCATAAAAATATCCAAATTGATATTTGTGCAGAGTATATCTTCATTTATTTTTAAATATATTTTAGGTGAAATGTAGTCAGGAACCATTTGGTTTTTAGAAGGTTGTTTTATTAGTCCTTGCAGCTGAACAATTTGAAGAGTGTAAATTCATTAATTTCATATTGTATCACTCAGAAGTATAGTATGTTACAGTATTATTCATTATATTAATTTCCACTTCTCTATCTTAATCTTTCCAAAATTCAATAATTCAGGCATTTAGACGCATGTCTATTGCCTGATGAGAGTAAATGGATTCAATAATGGTTCTTTTCCATTGGGAAGGGTAGCATTGTAATGGGAAAAAATGTATTACTATTCTAAGAAGCATAAACCTTATATGCCTCTTAGATTATTTTCTGTTTACTTGGGAAAGGTTTTTCATTGACCAATATATTCAGATGCTCCAAACATTATCTGGAAAATGTTTTGTGCCAAAACAAACAGAGTGGTAGTTACAGAATTGTGAAAAACATGATGTCAAATTTTCTGATTGTGTACTAATTGGCTTTCAGTTTTGAAAGGGCTTGGTGGTATTCCTGCTTTTTTCTTTCATATTTTCCTCATCAAGATTTGTTGACCTCTTTTCACGTTTACATCTCTGTGGATAACCTTTTATTCATTTCTTTTTCTGGTGTCCAAACTAATTTGTGTTTTTACTGGCTACCAGAAAGTGTCAGTATGCATGAATCGCAGTGCCGAACTTATCCAAAGGAGCACATCCAATGATGCAGAGACTGCTTTGGAAGTAATTGCTGAGGCTTTGACATTAAGCTCGGTCTCAGAAAAATTACTAGAAATGAAAGCAAATGCTCTTTTCGTGGTTTGTGGCTCTTTTTGTGATACAGAGAAATTTTACTTCAAGACATTGGAATCTATTAGAATTCTTGTCTGTATTGTTTTGAACTTTTGTTTCATCTGGCAGCTCCGGAGGTATGATGAGGTGATTCAGTTGTGTGATCAGACTCTTGGTTCTGCTGAAAAGAACTCTCCTCCAGTGGAAGCTAGTGCCCGTGAAAGAAGTCTGAATGGTTCTGAAATCTTGGAGAACTATTACTTCAGGCTTTGGCGATGCCGCCTGATTTTTAAATCCTACTTCCATTTAGGAAGGCTTGAGGAGGGTCTTGCTTTTCTTGAGGAGCAACAGGACAAAGTATCTGTAACAAATAGGTAATTCATAATCCTAGCATGCATGAAACCTACCCCTCTATTTACATGTTTCATTGCAATGATGGTATGTTTTTGCCACATAAAGTTCCTAATGCTAATTAGATCTGTCAGGAATGGAAGCAAGGCCCTGGAATCATTAATACCCCTAGCTGGCACTGTACGTGAGCTCTTGCGTCATAAGGTATCCTTTTCTTTTTTGAATTCTTTTCTGTAAGTCCGTTTTTTGTGCTTAAAATAGTGTTATTATAAAACTTAATGGACACCTTAAAATGTTGAAGGCACCCGTGTAGGCTGTGTTACTTAAGGACAGCATAGTCTGGTTTACAGCCAATATGTTGTGTGCTCTCATTTATAATTTTGAATGGGATTTGTCCTGTGCAAACATGAGCAATCCAACAGTTACTCATTTTGTATTTTCTTGTTTGGTCTTTTAAATGAATTTTCTTACCGGGCCTCCATGCTTTGAAGCCTATAATGGTTAGTACAAGAATATTAAATATTCTCGTCTGTTTATTTGGGTGTGCATAACATGTTGCACAATTCGTATATACATTAATGAGTGGATATTAAACCTGTATAAGGTCTCTTTGAATGACTTTCCTGGAACACTCAAGTGTTTGGGGAAAGTAGGGTTTGTTCAACAGGCTAGCCACTTCTTCATATCATCTGTTCCCAAAGTAACTCTTTTCTGTTATATGAGACCGTTCCTGACCTGTCAATTCATAGGTCTCTACTTGTTAGTTTAATACGAAGGAAGTTAATGAGTGTGTATTGGCTTCTTGTATGTTACTCTTTCTTATGAATGTCCAACTTTCCCATGACAAAATGCACATTGTTGGATCTGCTTTGATGGTGTGTCCAAAGATGGATCAGGGGAACAAAATCATGGTTCACCACAAGTTTCTTTAGGATACTTCATGCATTGCTAACCAAAAAAGATATGTTTCTTAGGTAAATATACAAAATAACTTGGGTAGTAAAGGAGAAATTTGTACTTTACTATGTTACTAATCGTAAACACATTGTACTTTTCTTATCAATACAACTCTTATTACCTATCAAAAAAAAAAAGGGGGTATTAAAGGAGAAATTTGGATATTTGAATGATTGAATTGCACCTCAACTGCAATGTTAAAGGATGAGACTATTTGGATGTCCATTTGCAGCTGCACAACTGATACATAAACCCAACAATTTGTGATATTTTTTCTTAAGAAAAGAAATTAACACACTCAGGGAATATTCAAACCATTTAGTTTAGAAATTCTTCACACTTCAGTTATAATGGGTTCACTAAAGTGCACTGTCTGCTAGAGCTGACAGCTTGAAAATTTTCCATTTAGGTGTTTGATTTTCCACCTATGTCATTTATAAATGTTTGACTCAGATAACTGTCTCAAAATAACTAGTTTAGTCCAATTGGCTTGATTCTTATTTGATTCTATGCTTTTATTATTTTCTTAGTACTTGCCCCATAATGCAGATCCTTAATTTTCTGGTAGTTCATTGGTAGCAATTCTAGCTAATCAAGTGAAAGAGTAAACTTAAATAAACTCATTTCAATTAAGCTTTTATATAATTAAATGCGATTTACATTTTATGTAAATCTGGGCTATATAAGCTATTGCAGGAGCTCCAATTGTGACTAGTTTTTTGGGAGTCTAGTGTTGATTTGGCTAGAGCTTTCTTTGAGTCATGAAAACTGCATACTTTTAACATAGTTGTTTTCCTTTCTTTTGTTTGTACATATTTTTTCTCAGGCTGCTTCATTTTCTTAATGAAATAGTCTTCTCTTAATACAAGTTTTCTTACCTAAAAAAAAAAAAAAAACTGCATACTTATAACTTATTCTTTAATTATATATAACTGTTATTATCAACAAGTGATAGAATATTTGCTATCCCCACAAATTTTACACTTGTGATGGGTCAAATGTTACTTATCAAATAATGATGGGTCAAATGTGAGACCTCTTCCTTGAAATGAGGAGGAATATGGCTAAACCACAAGAATAATAGTAATTATGAGTATTTGTTGCTTGACTGATGTTAGGGTAAAATGATTGGACTGGTTAAATAGCCACATCATGCTTAGTGACTTTTTTTTTTTTTTTTTTTTCCTTTTAATGTGTTTAGTTTTTTGTACTGAAACTGCTACATTTGCAGGTAGTAAAGTGCTTTATGGTGTATATAGGTTTTATTTTTCACTTGACTTGGTCTTCTTTTTCACTTTAAAAAAAAAAAAAAAAACTCTTATAAAAAACCTGTAATGAGTTATATTTGTATTGATTTATCTATTGTTCTCAACACAGGCTGCAGGGAATGAAGCGTTTCAGGCAGGACGGCATGCAGAAGCAGTTGAACATTATACTGCTGCTTTGTCATGCAATGTGGCGCCACGTCCTTTTGCAGCTGTTTGTTTTTGCAATCGTGCTGCTGCATACAAAGCCTCGGGCCAGATTACTGATGCTATTGCAGATTGTAGCCTGGCTATTGCTCTTGATGGAAATTATCTTAAGGTTTTCCTCTAAACTGATATGGTCTACCTCATTCTTAGATATAAACTTGTTGAAAAGAAGTTGTTGGGGGCATTTGACATCTGGTGGAGACTAAACTCGGTCCATAGTAATGTACTCATTGTTTTAAATACACAAGTCTGTAATCTTAGATGGAACCATCAACATATTTACCATGAAGGAAAAATAGCTGGGTCTTTTATGGAATGCCCAAAGTTTTGAGGAAAAGCAAATGGACATTTAATGCGATTTAAACGGTGAAATCACTTAATTCTGGATGCGTTCAGGTCTATATTTCTTGGTTTTAATAGGACTCCTTAGTAGGCAGAGCTAAAATTGATCTTTTATTGCCTTCTTAAAGATCCAATTTGGACATGTGGAGTGGGCCAATATGTATATCATGCACACACTAGCACTTATACCATCATCATTTACATGCCTGAAACTGCATGTGGATTCCTAAACAGAAATAGATTAAACCCCATTACAGAAATTGAAACAAGTGGGGGATTCCCAGGATTGAAACACAAGACCTTTTAGGAAAACTAGGCTCTGATACTATGTTAGATTCTTGTTCTTTTAGAAAGTGTGTATAAGGTTTTATTAAGTTAATTACCCTAACACATAAATATTATATATATGTGTGTGTGTGTGTGTGGGTGGGGGGGGGGGGGGGGGGGGGAGTGAGTACAACAATACTATTGATACTAACTCATAACAATTCCTTTAGTCTCAAAAACTTAAATCTGTTAGCAAGTGGGCCAATAATGTATACGCAAGCAGACATGAATACCAACTGGAAGAAAATTTGAACTTCCATTATCATATAAATTACCAATCTGTTTGGAATCCAATAATTGAATCTGAAGCCAACTATGAATGAAGGTGCCATAGTCAACCCCTCTTTTGGATCCCCTCAGGCTTTTTTGCTTTAGATTATATTGATGTCCTTTTTTTTTTATTGTGATTTTACCCTTATCATTCTTCTCACTTAAGTATGCATTTTCTTATTTTCCTGAGTACACAGATTGTGCCCCCATTAGCAAATTTTGGTATATTTTTCTTATTTCTTTTTTAAAAAAGAGGCATCTTATCCAACCTTTGATCAAGACAGCTTATTTTGGGCAGTTGTTGAATATGGGTCAATGTGGGTCAAAATGTATTTGCTGGTAGTGAGTGCTATTGCACAATGAGGAAAACATGCAAATTAATTTTAGATATCAAGATAGATTCTACTGTTGTTACAATCAGCTATAGGGAGTTTGAGGAGGAAATTTAAGTGTTATCAACTCATAGATATCGCCATGCACTGCCTTAGGGTCATGAGGGGATTGGAATCTGTATTCTCCCATGGGGGAGTCAAGGCAATGCCATTGAGCCACAAGGCTCTAGGGTATTCATGCACTCCTTTTTGTGCATTGTGTGATACTTCATTAAATTTTTTTCCCTATATTCATTTGTATGTTTGATCATTATCACTCAATCTGTTTGATTTTGTATGCAGACTCGTCAATATAAATTGAAAGAGACTCATGTAGACAACCCTAATTATGTTGTCTTCTTCAGTAACGTTGCTGGTCATATTTGTGCCTGATTGTGTTAATACTTTGACAGGCAATCTCAAGACGAGCAACTCTATATGAGATGATCAGAGATTATGGTCAAGCGGCTAGTGATCTTCGGAGACTTGTTTCTACTCTCACTAAGCAAGTAGAGGAAAAGACCAATCAGTCTGGAGCTGCTGATCGATCGAATAGCTGTGCAAATGATTTGAGACATGCTCGTCTGCGGCTTGCTGAAATAGAAGAAGAAGCCAGAAAAGAAATCCCCTTGGATATGTACCTCATTCTGTAAGTTACTCTTTCTGCATGTTATTCCAACAGGATTTTATTAAATGAGACTTCTTTGTTATGTGTTGTTATCTAGAGATAATTACCACTATTCCCTAATTGCCTGATGCATTAAGATAGTCTATACAGCATTTGATTTGAAGGCTGGAATTTTTTTTTTTTTTTAGAAAGGAGGGGGGGAGGGGGGGTGGTGGTAAAAATGAATTTGGTACTCAATGGATTAATATAAATTTGAGGGCCATTGTGATGCAGGAATAGTATTCTTGTCACTGTTTTTGTTTTTACCCATATCTATTTTAAAAAAGGGCATTTCTAACACAAACATAACTTGCGTCACCCAGGCTTTTGGACACTTAAAAATAAAACCTTCAGTTACCTGAATGCAGATATCATTTTTTTTTTTAAATTAAATAATTTGATAATTGAAGGAGGGGGAATTTGAACTCTAGATATCTCCATTGGAAACACCAAGAGGTGCCAACTAGTTGAACTACAAGGCTCTTGGCTCATCTACAAAACTGGTGCTAGATTGTGTGTGGTGTGTATCTATGTCAAGAAACTTGTACATTAAGAGTTTTAAAGAGGAAAAAAAAAAAAAACTCTTTCATGCTTTTATGCATGCAAACTGATAGTCAATGTAGTTAAATACGTATCTTTATCTTTATAAATTGACAAAGATAGACAAACATTACCAGTTCCCTCAAGGTGTGGTGTATGATATGATTTAATTGTATTCTGAATAATGAATTTGTCTTGACCAGTCTTAGTTTATATCTCATGATCTATAGTTGATGTTGTTGTTTCTTCTTTTAAATGCACGTGGAAATTTCCAGTACAGGAAAATTTCTTTGGGTCTTTCCAAATGTTTATTAGGTTAAATAGCATTCCCTTTGTTCCATACTGAGGGTCTCTTTTGCTACTTCTGTTTGTCTCAAAATTTGCCTTCCATTTGAACGAGTTAAAAGTTTAAATTTGTAGTTTCTCTTTTTATCCTCACCTTGAAACTTGTGTCTGTCATAAAATGTTAAAACACCAATAGTATAAACTATAAATTTTGTAAACATACAAAAGTTGGTTTTCAAGATGTTACACATTAAACTCTGAGTTTGTGTGTTTTGGCAAAAGAGGCCCTCATTATGGGATGGAGTCCTAATTTTCCTTGGGATAAGTAAGTGAATGTTTATTTATTGACACACGCTTGAGTCAAGGAGAAGATGAAGCTTCTTGAATTGGCTAGTGGAAGATTACAAGTTGTGTACAAAGTTCCCTTCTTTATCTTCCTCATTTTTTCCTTCTCTAATTTTAAATGTTGTTTATTTTCTTGGAAACTAATGTTGTGTATTCTCTGGAGCCCTATTAAGTGGTTCTTTTCTTGTTTCTTTTGAGGATTAAGTACTATTAAATGGTTTTTAGGTAGTCTCTGGTGTTTTCGTATATGTATCTGGTTTGGAGTAATGATTTATCAGGGAAGAGTAGGGTTTTTGTGTTTCTTTCATTTATTTTTCTGGCTAATGTAAAGTGAAAATAAATTACTTGTTCACTTTATCTTCTCCTTTGTTCTTTCCCATTAACATGGGGCCTATTTCCTTATACATGTGTCACATCTGGAGCTTGGTCCATTTTCATTCTTTACCTGATTATGTGGCATATATACGAATTAGTTTTGGATGCTTATGCCTAAGTATATATCTGTTAATCCAGTAATCCTTTAAACCTATAGATTTTGGTAGATACATATCAGTTCTTGTAACTAGATATGTACATTCAAATATGCATCATGGTTTTGTGATTGTAATTGGCATTATGGAAGTTGTATTAAAAAGTGTGTAGCTTACAAGTTCCATATTTTGTTTTTAAAGTGCTTCCTTTTCTTTCTTTCTTTTTCTTGGAAAGAGGTTGCCCCAAAAGCAAGATAATCACTTCTAAGGTTATTAATCTCAAGCCTTTAAGATCATTTGCTGATTCAAATTATGATTGCAGGGGAATTGGTCCATCTGTTTCAGCATCTGAAATTAAGAAGGCCTATCGGAAAGCTGCACTGAAACATCATCCTGATAAGGTTTAGTGCTGATTTATTTACTTATTAATAAAAATAAAGAATAAAGGCACTTATTTATGTAGGTAGTTACTGTTATTAACCTCTTAATAAATCCTTTCGTTGTGTAGGCTAGTCAATCTTTGGCAAAAAGTGACAATGGGGATGACAGGCTGTGGAAGGCAATAGCAGCAGAAGTTCATAAGGATGCCGACAAACTTTTTAAAATGATTGGAGAGGCATATGCAGTACTTTCAGACTCTATCAAGGTACGTGCATGTTATCATTCTGCACTGTTTATTTTTCCTTGGCTCAAGGTTTGGAGACTTGCCATTTTTTCTTAGTGTTTTCCTGTAAAGAATATTGCATTTCAAAATGTCGAGTTCTACCTAGGAAAGAGTTGTTAAGTGTGTGTCCCACATGAGTTTCCAACTTCATGGGAATGTTGCATAATTTGACTTGCTCAAGAGGGCACAAAGCCTGAGTTTCTTTTCATAGCGCTAAGTTCATTTTTTATCTATCATAGTCCATAGATGGATGAGGAAAGATATTCTATCTCTGGCTATTTGGATGGATGGAAAATGGAAAATTTTTTCCAGGAATGAAATTTAAAATTAAATAAGAACACAAAGCACAATAGTGCAGAGAAGATGTAAATGGCATATAATAAGATATTCAGGACAGAACTATAAATTTCCATGGAAGTTACACATTGATACATTCTATGAGATTAAGTGCCCCACTGGCGTGTAACTTACCAATAAATGACTTCTGCAGCGTTCACGGTATGATGCTGAAGAAGAGATGCGGAATGCCCAAAAGAAACGCACTGGAAGCAGCACATCTAGAGCACAAACAGATGCCCAGTACCATCCGTTTGAAACAAGTAGCAGTAGGCGGCAATGGAGAGAGGTTGGGAGATCATATGGTAACTCATCCTCTAGAGGGTCAGAAGGCACTCGAGTGGGCAGGTATTCATGAAAACTTTGTGTGGATGTGCATAATTAGAATCTTGAGTTCTGATCAACAAGTCAGAGGGGAGGGGCTAGTCAGATGCTCAGATGCATTCTATATGTAGCTTCTGCTTAGAGGTCCCGCAGACAGGCAATTTACTTTAAGCGACTTTTTGAGATCTAGTGGCATGTGTTTTGCTGGAGGTGCTAGCTGGGCAATAGGTCAGATTGAGAATCGCGGTGTTCTCTTTGACCTATAATTTTTTCAATATATATATATGAAAAAAAAAAAAAAAAGAGTTTTCTGAAAAAATATATTAACATTTTGATAGTTTCAAGGAGGTGAGCTTTTGTTTGGAAAAGAAAAAAATGGGAAGGACAAAAGAAAGAAAGAAGAAAAGAGTTTGCCCTTTCTTACACAAAATCTAAAAGAGAGGTCTGACCGGTCGTTTGAGCTATATAAATTTATTGGTAACATGTACAGCAGTGATGAGATGTGGCATTTCAAAAAAGAAACTTACTGGCTTTAGAAGTTTTGCTAGTTCTGGCTGGTATTAAACAGATGAGTGGGGAACAAAGGGATTTCCTGATTGGTTCTAAAATCTTTGCTATCTTTTCTTTATGTTGGTTGTATGTTCTTTTCAAAACATTCATCCGAGTATGAGAGGAAGATTGTTCCTCCAACATATGGTCTGATGCCACGAAATGAGAGATTTTCTATTTGTAATTGTATTGAGACGTTTCGCTGTACAGTCACTGTATATCATGTAATTTGCTAATCCAACCCAAAAAAAAAAAAAAAAAGGGAAAAAGAAAAAGTAAAGGCAAGAAGTTTGAAATGGTTTTTCTGCATTTATATTTATGTTTTTGATTTTCTAGTTGATCCAAAGTTTCACGATAAAAGAAAGTGGGAGTGGTATTGTTGCCCCCAACACATCACGGTTCCAAAATTGACAAACTATCATATTAATCATCTTGCTGTGGAGGCTCAGCAAGCCTAACATAAGATATTGAGACCAATTGTTTCACTCCCCAGTAGCTAGAGGGGATGGGGGAGTTTGAACCTAAGTTCTCGTCATTAGAAGATTTACGCAATATCATTGAATTACAAGACTCTTGGTATATTTTTATTCAAATTATATATAATATTAGTGAGTAATTAATAAATTGGTTTGTGCGTGGCTTGTCGCAAAGTAGTATTTGTCCTTTTAAGGATCTTTCAAAATACAACCAAGCAAATGATAGCACCGTTGCATATCCAGAAAATGTTGTTTCATTGATTTGCAAAATCAAGACCTATGACTTCCTTCTTGACATATTGTCAACACAGAACAGGAACAACTGAAAAGCACTGATAGTTTGCAATTGTGATCTTTTGTAATTGTCTGAAAAATATATTATAATTGTTTTTCTTTTCAACAGACAGCAGGCAAAGAAATGTATTTCAGATGTTTATTTACGTTGAAATCGCATCAATGATATTCATTGCGATGTTAGTTTGCAAATTTTTTAAAATTTGTAGTAGCTTTAGCATTTTTTCAATAATATAACTGCACTGAAGGAAGTAAGACATGCAATGAATCGTCTTAATTACATAATAATAATTTATACAAAAGGATTAGGTACTAATTGGAGTTTAGAAGGCTTAATTAAGCAGGCAGTACTCCTCTATCTTCTTCATGCAAAACTCATCTACTACATTACTTTGTCTAATAAATATAACTTCAATATAAAAACTTGGAGACCAATAAAACACAATAAAATAGGAAGATGAGGTAAGCTGGAACATATTCAGGAACGTTGAGAAGAGGGCCTCACTTGTTACCATTGGCAAGGATAAAGAAGACCATGAAGAGTATATATAGAGAGTGGCTTGTGAGCTGTTCATAGAGGATTTGACATATAGGTCTTGGATAGTGAACATTCAAGGCAAAAGAGAAGGACCCTGCTTCACAAACACATGGACTCAGCTGTTATACCCACAGATATGTTTGACTTTCTTGTCAGTACCATGGTGAAAAAGTGAAATATTGGAGTCTTAGCTCTTGGGGTCTCGATCTTTCTCTTTCCCTCCAAAGTTGTATACTGAAAGCAAGCATAATAGAAAAAAATAAAAAATAAAAAAATAAAAATAAAAATGAGGGTTACCCATACGGTGGATTTTGTTGTTTTGGATTAGAATGGTTGAAAATAAAGTAAAAAAATAACTTTATAATGACAAAATATTTCTTTCCCCTTCTAAAATAATGAAATCTCACATGAAATAAAGTATTTTGAGGTTAAAATCAAGAATCTCTCACATTAAATAATTGGATTATAATGCAAACTCGGTGTCTCACATGAAATATTGGTTTTAACATGTTCATGCATTATCTCAACATCACATGCTCGTGCATTTCATGCATTTTAGAGTTCATTTGAAGTATAAGCCTTTTATCCTTGGACGTATATCTGCTTCATATTGGTTCCCCTGACTTCTGTATGTTGTTTTATGCAATTTATGTCTCTAAAATGAAAAGATTCCGCTAGAAATAATGGATGTGGCTAGGAGTGTTTATTGACAACACATATTGTGATGCATTGCAGCATTGGGAAAAAGAAAAGGTAATTTCTTAGACATTAATTTAGCACATTCAAAATATAATCACACCTTCGGAGTAATATTGAATGGAACATAACAAGTAAAGCCATAGTCCATGGTTATGTTTTCCGCATGCAATGTGTGTAAATTAAATTTTTTTTATAATTATATTCAAATACAAAATAAATTAATTAATACAGTAATTTGGAGCTAAAAATAGATTTTTAAATTTAAGTTAATCCATCCGGGGCTACTGACATGTAGGTTTTTAAACATCATTAACATAAACATGAATATTTCTTATTTATGCTGCATTCTTATGATTTTTGTTCTATGCATATTGTGCTTTTTGTAGCAAAGACAAAAAGGAAAAAAAAAAAAAAAAATCCCCTCTTTAGGTAGCGTTTGGATTGGGCTGAAATGCAGTGCGTCTACGTTTTAGCCTTTTTTTTTTTTTTTTCCTGGACGTGCTTCTGGCATTGATCATTGTCCATGAACAGTGATTTTAGGCTTATGAACAGTGCCAAACGTGTGAACAGTAACTTTTTTATTATTATTTTTTATTGTTTTCAGTTTTCAGTAAAATAAGCAGTATCCAAACGGACTATAATAAATTTTACATGAAAACACTGCATATTTTGATATGTTAATAAAAAAAATGTAAGTTCTTAATTTCTAGATACTGGTTTTCCATTTCCAAAACATAAATATACAAATTGGAAGTGATATCAATTGAACAGGCCAAAATTATAATGGTATTCCAGATAAGTTCATTACATTCAAAACATGAATATGTATCGAACAAATCATAACATGTAGCATGATTAATTATGTTTTTGTTTTCACACATTTATAAACATACATAAACATATATAAACATATTTGTATAATTATTTTTATGTTCTCACATGCAATACACGAAAGTAATTTTCATACTACTAAAAATAATGAATTACCCTAGATTTTTTATTTTATTTTTAACGTACGAAACAAAAAGTACTCATTTACATTAAAAAAAATGATTGAGTTAATAAAACGTATTTTCAAGTTTTATTTAATTTATTTTTCATCAATAAATTTTTTTCTCGAGTTCATTATGCTTGGGGTAGGGATTTGGGGACGATGACAAGTTGTATTTTAAACTTCATTTGAAATATAACTCTTTACACTCACTGCTATTGACTTTATATTTACATAGTGTTCTCGCTCACATTGAGTTATTAAGGTTTGCAGTTGTTCTTCTGTTGGAATCATATTCATTTAGGTTTTCTTTTTTTATTTTATTTTTATTTTTTTTCCAGTTGAACTTGTTATGATCTAGTTGGGACATACAATTGTTACTATTTACAGTGTTCATCTTCATATACGCGACTAGAAGTGCCCCTTCAAAGTTTAAACAATGATTACTAATAGTTTCTTCTTTACCTCAAATTTAGTTTCTCTCTCTCTCTCTCAATTGAAATAAAGGACATAACTATGAGTATTTATAGACAAATCAGGTTGTTGGTGCATACAATGTCTTCATGGATAGTGAATATCAAGTAAAAAAAAAAAAAGAGTTCTCAAACAATAATTTATTATTTTCAAAATATAATCACACATTTCAAGTGACTAAATAAAACATAACGAGTAATAATCCATGCTTATTTTTCCATATGCATTGTTTGTAAATTAAATTTTTACAGTAATAAAAATCATGAATTAAAGAAAATGTAAGTTCTTAATTTATATATACTAGCCTACTATTTCCGAAACATAAACTTAAATTGGAAGTGATATTGAAAAAATCAAACAATAATGCTATTCAAAATAAATACATCACAATTAAGACATAAATAGATATTGAATATTATGTTTATATTTTCACATGCTTTGAATGTTATTGAAATATTTATACTAGTAAAAACAATAATTAAATTACACTTCTAGCCCTTACATGAAAACAACGTATATAATGATATGTTAAGCAAAAGGAAAAGTAAGTTCTTAATTTGTGGATACTAGTTAACCATTTCTAAAACATAAACACAAATTGAAAGTGATATTGAAACAACCAAAACAATAATTGTATTCTAAATATGGACATTATATTTAAAACCTGAATAGTTGTTGAACATATCGTAACAAGTAGCATGATTAATTATGTTTATGTTTTATACATTTATAAACATATTTGTATAGTCATGTTTATGATCATCTCACATGCATTGTACATAAAGTACATTTGCAAAGCTACTCATTTGGATAATCTGATAAAAATATATCTTTAACTTCCACCTAAAACTACACATTTTTCAAATTCTAAATTTTTGGCTCTTTTATCTCTCCTCTTTTCAAAGTTTAAGAAGTTTCCCCTGTTTGAAATTCTCATTTTCATAGTTCAAAAATACCCTGCACCCTATGATGCAAAGCATTTTAAGTAACTATATACCTATATCCTAATCTACTTGTAACTAATTAGCTAGTTAGTTAGACGATTTCTTAAGGATAAGCCTATAGGATTTAGAGACTTGTCAACCATCTAGAGGCTGCAAATACCAAACAAGTAGTATAAGTAGGAGAATGTCAGCCCCTTGTAAATAAGTTTTTGGTAATTGAATGAATTGTTAGCCTTTGTGTGCTATTTGAAACTGCATTGTAAAGGTACTTATTCACTTATTAATGTGTTCTAAGCAACTCAGCCTTTCATTGTGTCTAAACCATATATACACAAATAGCCCATCACATTCCCTGCATCATCCTACATTCAAACAAAAATAAAACTTGAGGACAATCTAGTATAAATATATCTTTAACTTCAGCCTAAAACAACTCATTTTTTAAATCCTAAATTTTAGCCTCTTTTCTCTCCCCTTTTCAAAGCTTCTCATTTCTTTTTCTTTTTCTTTTTAATTGGGGTTCCCTAATCTCACATTTTCCTTTGAAAAAAAAAAAAAAAAAAAACTCCTATAAAGCCACTGCTATAACTTCTCATTTATATCAGTAAGTTCCAGTTAGTTTTAGTAAAACTTCTAATGGTTGAATAAAATATCTGAAATTCAATTTCTGTCTATACCAAAAACTAATTGGTGTCTTAGTCCGATAACAAAGAACATCATTAAGAGTAGACACCAAAGGCTAAAACTCTCTAAAAAAAAAAAAAAAAATCTATATCCCTTAAATTTGCACTACCATATATATTGTTTTTTTTTAATATCTTTATTTTTTTTTATAACAATTAGTCAATTGCCAAAACAAAACATAAATAAATGTCATCTCTCCCCGCCTTATCTTTCTCTCTCTCTTTCGGTGTTCAAACTTAAAACATTCTTCTATATCGAAAATGGTGTATATTTCAAATGACTGTTTTGTATATCGAAATACAAAGAAAAAACAGCGAAAGAAATACAAATAGTTTTTTTAATTAAAAAATGAAAAAGAAAAAGAAAAAAGCCTAATATATAAAGTTGCTCCTTTCCAAACAGAGATCCATGTACAAATTGCAAAAGAAAACCAATTAAATCAGTCCTGTGTTTCTTTCCTCATATCAGAATTTAAGGAACTACTATACAACCACCTGCTTGCAAACTCAAAACTCCATGACTGTAAACATTCATCTTAAAGTAACATTAAAATCTCCTGGATGTGTATAATGAATCAACGATCATAAAAATTGCATATATTCTAGAAACAAGCACGAGTAGCCATCTATAGAGAGAGTATCATAAATAAAGCTCATATTTAAAAAAAAAAAAAAATCTTTGGACACATCTGTAATAAAGCCAAAAAGGACAGGAAATAATAGATTTCGGTAATATCTAATGATGGTACCATGTCTTTCGATAGTTCTAAAACAGAAGGGTTATATATCCATCTGATCTGTGGAGAAGTGAACAATTTTTTGCATAATGTCCAGAAGCAACATAGTCAAAGTTGATACTGCTGATGGAATCCGTGAATGCACCTGGAAAATGACATGCCCATATGAGAGTTAATTAAGTTGACAGCATACCAAACTTTATTCTCGTGTTGCAAAGAACATCAAACTCCTCAGTAATGTAAGACACCCGAAATATTGGCCATTTAATCTCAATGCTTGAATAGCCAAATTAAGTCTTTCAGGACTGACTTTGGTTACTAAACAGGAATGCAAGCAAATGACGAAGACTGAACAACAATATTACGATTTAAGATCAATTCATAGACACGATAGAAAATCAAGCAGTTTTAAGTTTAACAGATGTAGTTAGCAAGCATTAGAAATACAGCGGATGGATCTACTACTTTTTCTCTATCAATCACACTCAACCACATGGATAGTTGTGGCCAAACTTGTGCATTTTTTTGTGGTACTAGATTTTTTTACCAACACATCATGTTACCAAAGTTGACAACTCAGCAAGCCTAACATAAGATATTGCGACCAAATTTTTTCCCACCCAATAACATGAGGGAAAGTGGCAGCCAAGAATGCAATTTCTTGATCTTTCTTTAAGGAAAATTCCTATTGGATAAAAATTTTCATCTCCCTGTGGAGTACTGGAATCACATTTGTTTAGGGCATGCGGCCAGTGGGGTTGGAAGGCCTTTGTACGCTGATACAGTAACTGAAGTGAATCAAAGGCTCGGTTTTACTCAGGTTTTTGTGGATGTTGATCTGGAGGCTGAGTTTCCTAGGGAGATTTAAGTTGATATGGGGGATGGTAATTTTTTTCTTGTTGGGATTGAGTACCCATGGATCCCATTGAAGTGTCCAAAATGCAATTTTTTTGGACACTCTGCTGCCAATTGTGGTAATACTGAAATGGTTGATCCAAAGAGGATGACTAAGAGACGATGGGTTCCTAGGGCTAAGGAGGTTGTAGATGAAGTGAAGGCTGATAATACAAGGAGAAAGCAAGCTCAAGTGAAGGTTACTAATCCTAAGGTAACTCCGAAGCCTCCTTTCTCAAGTAATAGGTATGCTGTGGTCTAGGTAGATGTGCTATTAAAGCAGACCTAAGGAAAGCTTATGACTCTGTAAATTGGAATTTTATTACCATGTGCTTGATAGCTACTAGTTGTCCAGTGAAGTTTGTAATGTGGATAAGGGGTTGCATCACCAATCCAAGGTTTTCTATATCTTTAAAAGGAGGTAAAACGTGATTGTATTTCTCCCTTTCTCTTTGTTATTGCCATGGAAGCTTTCACAAGGATCATGCAAAGGAAGATTCAAGAACCTACTCAGTTGAAGTTCCATCCCTACTGCAAAGCCTTGAAGATTACCCACTTGAGTTTTGCTGATGACCTCCTCATATTTACTGCTGTTGATCTTTCCTCAACAAAACTAATAAAAGAGGGCCTTGAAGAATTTAAAGTAGCCTCTGGTTTGGATATAAACCCAAGCAAGGAGTGAAGTCTTCTTCTCAGCTGTGCCTCAAGGTCTAAAAGGGAAAATTCTGGATGTGTTGCAATTTGAGGGTACCCTTCCAGTTAGATACTTGGGATTACCTCTTATCTCTGGTAGATTAAGGTTGAAGGACTGTTAGCCACTTATTAATAAAATTAAAGGCAGAATCAAATCATGGTCATCAAGGAAACTATCTTTTGCTGGTAGGTTACAACTCCTACAATCTGTTCTATAATAGTATATAACGATTTTGGTCAAGTAACTTTATCCTCCCTAAGAAGGTCATCAAGACTCTGGAGCAGAATTTTAATCATTTATTGTGGCAAGGGCAGGGGAAAAAGTTTGTTCACCTAAAAGAGAGGGAGGGTTGGGATTGCAAAGAGTTGCAAGTTGGGATAGAGCTGCTATAATGAAATACATTTGGAGCTTGTTTACTAATGCTGGATCTCTTTGGGTGGCTTGGATTCATGCAAATCTTCTCAAAGGCAAGTGTTTTTGGAATGTAGAAATCCCACAAGAATGTACCTGGGGTTGGAGAGCACTTCTTAAATTGATGGATGAAGCGAGAAAGTTTATTATCAGGTTTGAGGTGGGGGATGGGAAAACTATATTTCTTTGGCAAGACCTTTGGCATCTTGCTGGGGTTTTGGTTCAAAGATATGGCTTCTGTGTCATTTACGATGCTGCAAGTAATCCTTAAGCTAAAGTGGATTCTGAAAGATAAGACATGGAATTGGAGGCTTGCTAGATCTGATGCCCTTGTAACTATTCAGGGTCAAGTATTCCTTGTTGAGCTTAAAGATGAGGATAAAGCCCTTTGGCAAGTTACTAAATTTGGGAAGTTTTCTTTTGCTGCAACATATGCTGAGATTAGAGATAAATCTAGCAAAGTTGAGTGGTGGAAGTTGCTTTGGTTCCATTTAACTATCCCAATACATTCATTTATTGGTTAGTTAACTATAATCAACAAGTTGTCCACACGAGATAGAATGGCCAAGGGGGGGGGTATTGGGGTGATAGCTTATGTGTTTTTTGTATAGCCTTGAAAGTAGAGATCATCTCTTTTTCGAATGTTCTTTCACTAGAAGAATTTGGGATGACATGATGAAGTTGTGTCGAGTTTCAAATGCTCAGTTTGTGTGGGAGGATTTGATTGCTTAAGGAGGCCAGCAAGTTAAAAGGGAAGGGGCTGAGAGTAATAGCTTGCAAACTTGCTTGGTGGGCAACGGTCTACCACATTTGGCTGCAAAGGAATGCCATAGTTCATGAAGAAAGAATTTGGACTGAAGAGCAGCTAAAGAGAAGCATCATTAAGGATGTCAAAGCTAGGCTGGGGTTAAAAACCAAGTTCAAGAAGTCAGTTTTGAATGCTACCATCTGTTGTAATTGTGGGATTGATCCAAGTAGCATTTTAATTTGATCCTAGAAATCCATTGCTGCTATGTTTGCCAGAGTGCTATTGTGCTTGAAGGTATTGTTTAGTTGTTAGAGAGTTTTTTTTTTTTTTTTTTTTTAGCCATTTGTTTTGGGCTTGCTTTGGTTTTGTAGTTAGTTTTGTATTTTAGTTGTTGTAGCGGGGAGGTTTCCCTATGCTGGTTTATTTTGGGATTTCCCTTTGTAACATCAAATTATAGCTGAAATTTTTTTTCCTTTATGGACAATTGCAAACAACAGAAGGCTAAGAAGCCAAAAAAAATACGTCCACATTTCAGAGTTAAGAAATGGTTACCAATGAGAATGGTAATTATGCCACTATTGCACCCAATATCAAGACATTCCTTGTCTTCAAACAATTCCTTCTTGAAGACGTTTAACCGAGGATCTTCCTGCAAGTCTTGACCAATCTGAAACATCAAATAAAACAATATTCTTAGGGAATTATTATTATTTTTTTAATTTAACAAAGGTGATTTACACAGCCACTCTAGAGAAAGAGCATCATCTCTAAAGGAATTCTTAGATTCCAAAATGTTAATGTACTAATCCTTTCCAAGTAATTCAAACTGTGAGACACTATATATCACAAACAACATATTCACAAACTAAGTCATGTGCTAAAAATCTATTCTTTTTTATTTTGTTGGCTGAATAAATATACAAAACCACAACTGCATTCATATTAGGTATGACACCCAAAAATTACACCAAATCAACCCTTTTTTTATGCAAAATAGATATATAAACTACATTTCTTATCCCAAAAAAAAAAAAAAAAAAAAAAAAAAACCATAACCAAATTAGATATAAAACATGATAATGGGTATGAGTTATACTCATTCATATGCTTAAAATATACATAAACACAACTTGCTCGGAAACCCAAAATCACACCAACAAGAAGTTTAAAAAAAATTAAAAATTTGAGATAAAACATGATAATGGGTAATGGGTAATCAATCAACAAACTGAAAACAAAAACCTCACAAAGGATGAGTAAGAAAAATTACACAGTAGCCATAGTAGTTTTTGTAATTGCCGAAAACAAAAACAGGTTTGCGTTTTCTCTTACTGAGCTGATGCTGCTGCTGCTGCTCCATGTTTGGTTTAGCGCCGACTGAGCCGCACGCAACGCTCCACAAGCCGTTGGAGCTGGATGGCGTATTCGGTTGCTAACCGAACCGCACCGAGAGAGAGAGTTAGGCAGGTGAACATCACGTACAACAGACTCTTAAACCAAAGGCAAGAAAAATAACACTACCGCTCATCAACAGACTCTTAAACCACCTCCTATGTGTGCTTGGTACCATAACACTACCAAAAGCAAGTGAACATCACGTACAACAAAAAGTAAGAAGCCTGTTAGAAGCTCTATCATGTCTAAAGAGTTTTCGGGCAAACGAAACAATCCTTTCCAACCATATCATGTCCAAGGACAGGTCTTACACCAATGCTTGCTGGATTACATAAAAAATAATTTTCCACAGAGCAAAGGCCGAGAGCACTAAATCCTAGCTCAAAAACATCAGCAATTGAATAAAGCAAGGCCGAGA
The DNA here is from genome assembly GCA_033629205.1 of Lithocarpus polystachyus. Classification (NCBI taxonomy): domain Eukaryota; kingdom Viridiplantae; phylum Streptophyta; class Magnoliopsida; order Fagales; family Fagaceae; genus Lithocarpus; species Lithocarpus polystachyus. Next base: position 5,216,535 of record CM066162.1, on the reverse strand, counting down.
GAACCAAATCCTTTGCTCTCAATATCAGACATTAACAAAAAGAAAAAAAGAACAACACCACCAAATTTTAGCTCACAAACTGCAGCCACAAGCTGAGTACACCAATGCTTGCTGGATTACATAAAAACTAATTTTCCACAGAGCAAAGGCCGAGGGCACAAAATCCTAGCTCAAAACATCAGCAATTGAATAAAGCAAGGCTGAGAGAACCAAATCCTTTGCTCTCAATATCAGACATTAACAAAAAGAAAACAACACCACCGAATTTTAGCTCACAAACTGCAGCCACAAGCTGAGAGTACACAGTTTCAGGTCATAAAATAGCACTTGTCACAATAAACAACTAAAGTTGGACTAGCTTCATCCAAGCTGCATAACAATCATACATTACCGAGAACGGCTAATGCTGAAGCTTTTTCATGCAAACAAGCAATTTACGATACGATAGATTCCCCACAAGTAACGAATAGAATGACTAACTTATCTACAATAGATTCCTATGGTAAAACTTTACTTATCAAAAAAAAAGGATTCCTATGGTAAAACTTCAAGCTGAACCAAAAAAATATCTAAATCATCCTGAAATGAAGGCTTCACAGTAACTTATCTATGAGACAACGATACTGCTGCTAAGCTTATCCAATAGTTATGGTACAAGAGAAGTTGCAATTGATCAGTATACTCAAGATGGGGCATCTGAGTGAAAGAATACCCAAACACATGATATTTACTAGCAAATCAAATTCAAGTATTCAAAGGGGCTATGAGCTTTGCGTATGGGGACTATGTTCGAATCTTGATACACAGCAGGCACTTTGAAAGCAAATTATGGGGCTGACTTCATTGGTGAAGGAAAATGACCTGCTCAAATCATCCACTACTCGAGACCCTATGGTCCTTACCACTACAAAGAAGCTATTTTAACCATGAACAAAAGGATTTTGACAAATTCATCAATTTGGTTTAAACTTATCAACCAAGATGCAAGAGCAGTAAAGAATTGGTAGTACCATTGTCACCAACACAAAGGATAGAAGTCTTAGAGAGATTACAACCTAGCGATGATATGGCTAGGTCGACAGTGCTGAATTCAATCTTTGTGAAGGACAATGACCATAAACTAGTTGGACTTAAGCAATGTTCAATTGCAGCATATTAACTAATCTCCAAATTAAGAAGGCTTTTAATTAATTTCAATGGAGCCTTACATCACCTTGATGGTAAAAAATGTTCTTAACATCTACAAAATACAATAGACAAAATGAACGTAAAACCAAAAGCTCAATTCATTCATAATCACAAGTTCTAACTGAGTTTGTAATACAGATTATCCATAATGATTCTAAATAAACTACAGAGTTCAGGGTCTATAAAATCACAAGCAATAGAAACTTAGTCTTCGAGGAAGCAACCTACTAAGATAAATATCATTGATGGTCTCACTTGGCTTTATGGCTTATGTGATGACTTTGGTTTCTTCATCTTTGGGGTATAAAGTCTAGCATCCCTGCAAGTTGGGCTCTCAATTGGTTTACGTGACAACTTTGGTTTCTTCTTCTTTGATGTATAAAATCCAGCATCCCTGCAAGTTAAACTGCGAGTTAGATGGTGTACAAATAAATGACTGTACTGTTTTATTCTTCAAAGGTGCACATCAAATAAATGCTTGGAGCAAAGATTATAAAGGGGAAGGGGGGATGTGATAAAGGATTTGCAAGATCAATTTTTGTGTAGATATCAAACACTTGGTGTTTTGTTGTTAATGGTAGTCAAAACACCCAGATACAATTGGTGGTGCCACTATACGTTTGCTTGTTTGGGCATTTAAAAAAAAAAAAAAAAAAAAAAAAAAGGATGGCATGACAAAGTAAAGGGAAACAGAAAGAATGTAGTAAGTAAACTTACAACAACACAGTGTGGTAGACTAAGCTACCATGGAACGGATACTTATGGATGGAGACAATGGAAATACCCAATTTGGAGAAAGGATTGTTCCAACGATCACGGTAAAGGTTACGGGAGAAGTCGTCATCTTCGTCATTATCGTGATAATGATAATTTTTGCGGGAAATTGGAGAAACCTCAAATATGAGACAATTAAGGAAGCTTCCTCTGCCGATGCTTAAGAAGAGAAAGCAGAATTTGTGATCAGTCAAGTGGAGCAAAGAAGTAGATAATTGACTAGGCAAGCCTTCACCCTTCCATAAAAGTGAGTAGGGCAAGTCGAGACGACCATAGAACCACACATCCGTATCTAGATTGTATGCTTGTAGGCATAAGTTCTGGTCATCAAGGTAGCCCCAATAGAGAGTATGTCCAACAACTGCAGGTCCTAAAGCAGTGATGGTGTCCTCATTAGGATACCCGTCACGTCCCTTGAACTGGGCAGACATAACGTCTCGCATTGGAGGATCGGAGGATCGAGTGTTGCCCAACGTCGAGTCTCGACATTATAAATATAGAATGTAACACGACCATTCCAACGCTCAGCTACAACAATCTGTTTTTTATCATGGACAGGTGCGGAAAGCATAATACTCTGAAGGAAACATCAAGATGGAGGATTGGGCAGGGATTCCCAAGTTCCTAACTTTGGGTGAAAAACCTCCATCCAACCACAGCCACTGCTCTCGGCTTCAAAATCGGGATGAAAAGAACCCAGTGCATATAGCTTGTTGTCAAGGACCATCACATGAATTCTTAATATTATTTAGATTTTCTTGCATTACAAAGTCAAATGAAGTCTTTATTTATTTCCTAATGTGTTTCATTTTTAGACTTTACAACACTTTTTGGATGGAGTTGGGGGTTCGGGGCTTGAACTTTGGGAGATTTCTGCGGGCCGTGTAATTGGTACTAGCGATATTGGAGGAAAAATATTTATGGATTTAGGAAAAATGTTAATATCATTTTATTGTAAGGGGAAATTCTGTGGGGATATATTAAATCGGGTTAGGATAACAAAAAATTACTATGTACATTACCCATACCCAACCGTCAAAGCTACTAATTCCGATGCTTTATCTAATGGGATAAAGATTGATATTCAGCATTTTAAGAGAATGGTTGCTAAATTGATACAAGTATCATTCCGAGACTATCCTTACATAGAGTTTTCAAACACAGTGAAGCTCTTTTTTTCAGAAATATTTTACAAATATACAGACTATCATATCCTACAGCTTCTTCACCCTATCTGTTAAGTATCTTAATCATCCTGAAATGAAGGCTTCACAATAACTGTGAAGAAGCTGTAGGATATGATAGTCTGTATATTTGTAAAATATTTCTGAAAAAAAGAGCTTCATTGTGTTTGAAAACTCTATGTAAGGATAGTCTCGGAATGATACTTGTATCAACTTAGCAACCATTCTCCTAAAATGCTGAATATCAATCTTTATCCCATTAGATAAAGCATCGGAATTAGTAGCTCTGACGGTTGGGTATGGGTAATGTACATAATAATTTTTTGTTATCCTAACCCGATTTAATATATCCCCACAGAATTGCCCCTTACAACAAAATGATATTAACATTTTTCCTAAATCCATAAATATTTTTCCTCCAATATCGCTAGTACCAATTACACGACCCGCAAAAATCTCCCAAAGTTCAAAGCCCCGAACCCCCAACTCCAAACAAAAAGTGTTGTAAAGTCTAAAAATGAAACACATTAGGAAATAAATAAAGACTTCATTTGACTTTGTAATGCAAGAAAATCTAAATAATATTAAGAATTCATTTGACTTGCAAGAAAATCTAAATAATATGGGAGGATTCGATCTAGTAAAATTCGTGTGAGGAGCAGGTTTCCAACAATTACTACTACTAGTGCTAGTAAGGTCTAGAGTCCACACTTGGTTGCTCTTGCTAGAGGAACTAGGCTCTACGGGACCAAGACAGTACATATGGGAGCCTAGAACTGCTACAGGTAGCCTACGTCTGTAGTTAAATTTGCTTACCGAAATCGGAACCAACAGCTCCTTCTTCCTCACGATACTCCTCACTTCTTTGTTCTTCCCATACTTATACTTCGCCGAAGAAGATGAACGGAAGTATGGCTCTGTGACCTTCATTGCATACCACTCTGGAAATTGATCAATAACACGCGCACAGAAAGCGATCTCAAATTCATATTCATATTCCGAATCTATCTTCATCTTCAGGAGCTTTTGATCTTCTAGGGTTTGGTTTTGGTATTTGGAGAGAGACAGAGTGAGAGATATTTCTGTTTCCAATCGGATGTAGAATTGGTATTGCTCGTTTGTGGCTTTTCTTTTAGAAAAACCGCCTTTGTGTCTTTTACAACTGGGCCGGGCCCAGGCCCACCATTAAATTTTATCACAGCCACTCCTACTGCACAAATTTTTGCTTTCCATCATTTGTGCCAATTTCCTTACTTTTGTTATTTTGTTACATTAGCATGTAGGATTTGTGATTTTTATATAAAAAAGTCACACATGACAAATTTGTGATTATAAGTTTTTGTTTTATTTTGTTTCATATAAATAATTAATTAGTTATAGCATAAAAATAAGAGGTTAAATTCAGTAAGAATGTGGTGTAAAACTAGATACTGAATTGCTCAAAAAGATGTAGCTACATTCTTGCATTGTGATTAGGGTCATTCTCTAGTTTGTAATAACCTACTCAAATCATATAAAATCTTCTCTTTTATGAAAACTAGTCACTAACCCATGCTATGCATGGGAAAGTTCGTCAATTTTGTTTTAATATATTATACGTGTTTGTTTTCTTTATTAAGCACTAACAAATAAAATTTTAATTAAATTTCATATTAATCATAATATAATATTATATATAGCCTAGATTCAAAAAAAAAATATTATATATAGCCTTGTCTACTGCAACAACCAAATATAGCCTCTAAGGACCTGCCATGTCTAGGAAACATCAGCCCATGAATTTAAGCTACCTCTAATTCTCAAATTAAAGCAAATCTGACCATAACCTCTTTTATTGAGACCTTAGAATTCAAAGCCTCTTTTATTGACCAAAAATCAATCACTAAGAGCACTCCAAACTCAATACAAAATGCCATAATCAGATTCAAAAGGCACCAGCCACGTTTTACCCACATAACTAAAACTTTAAAGCAAAATCCTATTCAGCCAGCTAACATCCTCACAATTCTGAAGCATGAGGGTGGAAATATAGGTACAATAGAACCTTCCCTCTGTTACTTGAAATTAGATTTTTTTTTTTTTTTTGTATAAATTTTCTGAGCTGACATTTTTTTTATTAATTCAAATGTGATGTGGGATTTAGAAAATGCTAAATATAATTTTTTTTTTTATTAGCCACATTAGCAAACAGTGTATTCCGTCTGCCACGTATGTATTTTCTGTTAGTGGGTTGACGACAGGGACCAAAATAGAATTGATTTTCTGATTTCAGGGACTGACCTAGGAGCAAAATCAGTTTAGGAACCAAATTGAGAAATGACCCAAAATGTAGGAACCAAAAATGCATTTGCGCCATTTAAAAAAATAAACTGGGGATTATATTGAAACAACATACATTTGTACAAATATTTTCCGATTTGAAAAGCACTTTTCAAAACTGCAGCTGAAATCCTTTCTCAGCTAACAATGCTTTTCTGTGTTCCCCATTAACTAGGCATTTACTACTTATTTTTCCTATTTCTTTTTTACTTCCTCTTTTTCCCATCATTTACATGATTACACCCCCCCTATATTCCTTACACTACCCGCCTATGTACAGAAAACCCCAAGAACCCTCTTCAAAGCCATGCAGAAGAAGCATATAATCCAAGAGACAGGCTGGGGGAGCCACAAGATTTCATGAGCACCCTCTTGTCCAGATAAATGTACTACAGCTTTTTCAGGAATCATATCATTCAAGTTGTGAACTTGCAGAAAGAATGAAGATTAGAGTTGCACTAGTCCAATGGATAGAAAACTTGATGGCCATCCTCATACAGAAGAATCACATCATATGACCTGCACAAAAATAAAAACCCTATAATTAAAGTCCAGTATTGGAGTCAACAAAAACACCCCCATTGCTACACATCATGCTTCATCCCTCAATAACCTCGTACTTTTATGGGGTAAGAATTGGATATGCTAGTGAGAGTGAGTCTAAATAATCCAATCAAAAATAATATGGCAGAAGAGAAGACAGAAAATTACCTAGTGATTCTGTGGACAAGGGGGTCCAACAAAAACTGCCTTCAGGAGTTCATGATCCACGGACAACACAAGCAATTCAAAAATTCTGCAAATATGCCCTCAGCCTGATGGACAGAAAACCAAATGAAGAGCCATCTGCGTACTATAATGCTTCAAGGCTCATTGATGCTTTTGTGAAGGCTGAAAGAACAAATGGTGCTTCTTCCCCAGGGTGTATAGTTGTAGGCACTATTTTATAACCCTTTGGATCAGGGTCCAGAACCATTTCACATGATATTTCTCTAGAATTAACATAATCCGTTCCACCAACTGATTCAAGCAGGTATATGTTGTAAGCAGCGCGGTGGCCCCGGGTTTTAAGTATCCGCATTCCAAACTCAATACAAAATGCCATAATCAGATTCAAAAGGCACCATTTCACATGATATTTCTCTAGAATTGATATAATCCGTTCCACCAACTGATTCAAGCAGGTATATATTGTAAGCAGCGCGGCGGCCATGGGTTTTAAGTATCCGCATTCCAATGTAAAATATCCTAGAATCATGACTGGATTGATAATTTTGAAAACCAGCTGCAGTTCTTGAGAAACCCACACCCTACATACAGAAAATGACAGAAAGTTGGCAAAGACCCGGTGAAAAACCATTAGTCTCTCTATACATACGAAATTGAAGATTGATTTCTAAGTATAACTATGTTAAGGTTATGAACACATGAATTGGTAATGATGCGTCTGGTCCATTGGCTCTCAATCGGAACTGTGGATTTTGATGCCACATATCATAATCTTGGCACCCACCAGCTCTGTAACCATGCCATTGGCCATGAACAGAATAGTGCATCTCTAGGGGGGTATACATGACAAACATATATTGATCGGAAACGAATCTGAAAGTCATGCCAAGACATCCAGAATATACCATCTTTTGACTGTTCAATAAGTAGAAATTCAAGCAATTAGCAATAAGATTTCACTATAGACAACAAATCAAAATAGTTACAAAATCCTGATCATGCATTTATCTTGTGAAAAAACAAACAATCAGATTATGTCCAATGTAACAGTATGATCTAAATTATCACAGAACACTTACTCAAGAAAAAATATAACTCAAAAAAGTAAAACCACTTAAGACTCCTCTTATATAATACAGAAACGGTATAACTACCTGTGGAAGGTGTTTCAGCTTGTTCTTCATCCTGTCAGTCCATTCAGGAGATGGGTCAGACCAAGGTCCATTCCACTCAACTTCATTAGCACATGGCTTTCTAATTTGAACAAGCTTGTGGCCATCAACTTCTCTAACCTAAATAATTGTTAATTAGAGAAAATTCATCACCATCAATTTGTAGATTTTTATTTTTCTAAAACATGTGAAACAAAAGTAGACACTTATACAAAAAAAAAAAATATATATATATATATATATATATATAGACAAAAAAATATAAACTAGTAGAAAAATTCTATTTTTAAATTTTATTTCGCTTTTCATTTATTAATAAATTTTTTAACCTTATCAAGTTCGGAAGGTTTAAGCTTGGATATGGGATTAGGATCCATCATCCATGGCTGGTTGTTTATAATGGTTTAACACTCAATGCAGGTCTTTGATTATTTTGGAGAAACTAGTAAACATCCTATACTAAAGTTTGACCATGTCTCTCTCCATATATGAATTCGAATTATTATGCTAGTTTTTTTTGTCTCTTCTTCTTTCATTCATGTTCGCTTGGTTTTTTTTTTAAGAAACTTCTAATGGATTTTTATATGAGACAGAAAAGAAAAAAGAAAAAAAAAAAGCATAAATCATTAAACCTAACAAAGTGTTAGCTAAAAAATGGTATTGTCATGAGAAACCGAGAACATTATTATATAAAACTAGAGTGGCTGAATTTGAATGTACTTTTAATTTGTTATTTCTTAAGTGGGGACTAGGGGCATGGGTCAATCAGTTAGTGGGTAACAAATGTTAACACTAAAAGAGAATCAAACAATTAGATAGATGGTGATTCTTAAAAAAAAAAAAAAAAAAAAAAAAGGCCAGGGGTGTGGAATAGGAGATTGATTGGGTGAAGATATAAGCAATTTTTAACACAACAAAAATTTTCTTAAGACAATTAAAAAGACCAATTGTTATCATAGTGAAGTTGAATTGTTAAATAAAATAATTGTAAGAGTATAGACATAAAATAATAATTAGAAACATTCTAAATTTTACTAATTAAAATTCAATTAACAACAATACTTAACTTGTTTATTGCATTTAGAAACAATAGATGATTTCCAATATTTAATCTTAAAAGCAATAATTAGTATGTTCATTGTATAAAGAAACAATATGCCTAAAGAACTTATAGTTTATCTTTTATTCTCTTACTAGTACTATGTACAAATTTGAATAAAGAAACCATGTAGACCACAAGGTATATCTTCTACCCAAGATACGTCTACTTATTGACCCCTCTAGAAAAAAAATTCTAGAGCCGCCACTGCACTTAGGCATACCATATGAGCATATATAGAGTATAAAGTGGCCAATTGAAGACCAATCATCCTGTCCTGAGTCTAGCGCTGTTGTGATATTCAAAGGATTGCCTTATAGCTTTTTTTTTTTTTTTTTTGGTGAGATAATTACAACATGTTGCTAATTCTGCAGCTCGAACTCTTTTCCTCCTAAACTTCTAAGTACTTTATACATGAAGAGATGCCAATTCAGCAATAAGGTTTTTGGCAATTGCCTTATAGCTAGCGTAATCTTCCTAACCAGCTCTAAAAGCAAATTGCACAACATATGACATTTCTGCTAACACAGGGTCTTCAACATGACTTTTAGCGGCCATTGGTTCACTTAATGCTCTTAATTTCTAGGGAAAAAAAATCAAGGTCTGATAATTTTTTAGAAGGGAAAATTACAATTTTGGTCTCTAACATTGTCAATTTCAACCATAACATTTTAAATGTATCAATTTAGTCTCTAATTCTTTGATACTATGTCAAAATGGTCCATGTCATTAAGTGGTTGATAAAAAATATTGATATGACTAACAATAATATTAAAATTTTATTTTTTATGCCACTTGTACTGCCACGTGGACAAATAGGTGTCCTTAACTAAACCGAATTCGAAATTGAAAATTTTGCAAAAATATATCATTGGGATTTGGGTCAAAGAGAAAATGAACAAATTCAAGCAACTTTTTTCCCAAATTGAACAAAAGTATTTACCAAAAAAAAAAGCCCAAAATTTCATTTATTAAATTAGGAAAATTCAACCCCCCAAAAAATTGCTTTGTTCTCCAATTTTAGAACATGAAAAATTCTAAGAAAAATGAAGTGAGAATAACGTTAGAGACCAGAATCATAATTTATTCATTTTAGTATACCAACTTTCACCCAGGAATAAATTTTATGGTAAAAAATCGTAGGCAGGCAACATCTTTCGCACTATTAATTACTAAAATAAGAAACTTTTTTCAATAAATAAATGTCCATTATTGTGGTCCATTAACCCAAGGATCAAAGGGCACGCTAAATTTAACTCCAAATCAAGAGACCATGTAGTTCCAACCAAGCCAATTTCACTATGTTTTTAGCTACCTTAATGCCTCACTTTTTTCTTTTTTCTTTTTTGAGAAACAAACACACACACACACACACAAGGGAGAGGGAAAGAGGTTTTAACACAAAGGTACACCACAACTCCACTCAAAAGCCATGGTAACTTTTAAGGGAGGGTGGGGCAAGTTATACTATACACAACACACTCTCTTAAGCAATGTGGGACAATTACACACTCTCTTAAGCAATGTGAGACAATTACACACTCTCTTTTTTTTAGCTACCTTAATGCCTCACTTGGTTACAAGCTCACGTTATTAAGCTTGGCAATAAATATCATTTTTTAAACCTTGGTTTACACCTTAGTTTACGTCTACTTCTTAAAAAACTTAAAAACTCAAAAAAAAAAAAAAAAAAAGTAGCAATGAAAATGCAATTCTTATTTTCATGCTATCATTATTCCATTTTAATCCAATTTCCTTCGGAAATTTTTGTTTAAGTTTAGCTTAAAATTACGATAGAATTAATTCACATTATGGAGAAGACAATTTAAAGTAGATCATTTTTTTTTATTTAAAATTTAAAAGCAAAAGGAAGAAAACATTTCATAGTCTTTTATTGTCAACTAATGTGTAACCTCATGCATATGCACGGGTACATTTAAAAACAAGCACAATTACATATAATATAATATATATATATATATATATATATGATTTGAAATCTAATTGGATCTAGATTCTACGATTTTTGCCCCCAATAATTTACTTGCGACAAAAATTAACAAATTAGGTGAGACACAAGACGCAAAATTGAATTTCAATTAAAATTCAAGGGATAATTACAGTAAACCCACCTGTGCTATGGCCCGTTTTCACTTTGCCTACCCGTGGTTTAAAACTTTACACTTTGCCCACCTGAGGTGCCTTCCGTTAGGGATCTGTTACCCACCTCTCCCTTTGCCGTTAAAAAAACACATTTTTACAAAAAAACAAACATAACAAAGATCAAAAAGTTAAAATTTTTTATTGCTTAAGAACTTTTTTAGAACAAAACACAAAATGAAGAGCGTGATTCCTTTCATTTAATGTGTTTTGTTCATGATAAAACTGAGTTGGGCCGTTGGGTCACCGTGATGAGCTTACGGGGGAGGTTGATACCACAGGTGCTGGTGGTATACACACTGAGGAGTCACCGGCGCCGCTAGAGAAGGCCGGCCCAGCGCGAAACCAAGCCTCGAAGATGGTGATGAGCTCGGCTGGTCAAACTGAGGTGATGGGTTGTCCCGCGGAGTCAATGGTGAATACCCAGTGCACTTTTTCTGATGGGTTTCGCGCCGAGGACTCTCCGGCGACACTGGATAGGGCCGTTACAGCTCTAATCCACACCTCGAGGTCGGAAACGATGTCCCTTCCTTTAACCGAGAATATAGGTTTCCTTGCGAGGACCTCGGTGGAGGCTGAGTGTCTTATTTTTGATGGGTCCTGCGCCGATGAACCTTCGGTCACACTGGGTAAGGCTGAAACAGGGGGTGATAGGGCATTAACAGGTCTTGTGGTATCCAATTACGCACTGAGTCCATCGAGAGTTGGGACTGAGGAGGTGGGAGTTCAGGGGGGCAGATGAAGGTGGCTGGGTTGATTGTGTAAGTGCTATTCAGGGGATAGACACCCCCCATTAGGTTGACCAATCAGTATGGGCAATGACTGAGGTAGAAACAGTTAGTGCAAATGAGGGTTTGGGTGGTGTGGATTGTTTCTCCCCCTGGATGACTATTAATCCTCTGGGGTTGGTTGCGCCGGCTGAATTGAATGGTAATAATGAGGTGATGGGGTTTGATAACACATTAAATGTTTCTAAGTGAGTGAAACAAAGACTCCCCAGTTTTGATTAGATGATGGGGCTTTCTTCATTTTGTGTTTTGTTCTAAAAAAGTTCTTAAGCAATAAAAAATTTTAACTTTTTGATCTTTGTTATGTTTGTTTTTTTGTAAAAATGTGTTTTTCTAACGGCAAAGGGAGAGAGGTGGGTAACAGATCCCTAACAGAAGGCACCTCAGGTGGGCAAAGTGTAAAGTTTTAAACCACGGGTAGGCAAAGTGAAAACGGGCCATAGCACAGGTGGGTTTACTGTAATTATCCCAAAATTCAATCTAAAATCTAATTGAATTTAGACCTTTTGATTTTTGCACCTAATAATTCACTTGATACAAAAATTTTAAAATTAAATGACACATGACACAAAATTAAACTCCAATTTAGAATTTAATTAAAATTTTTCTTTGCTTTAGCTATTAATATATATATGACTTATAAATTTGAATTTTTTTAGTTATATGATTATGTTTTTTATGATTTATTATATTGAACTCCTCGTTTTCAACATTAAATTAACTAATTTGCCACAAAAATTTAAAAATTTAAATTAAATGGGACACTTGGCACAAAATTAAACTCTAATTGAAATTCAATTTTTACATAAATTAACCCGCTTGACACAAAATTCTAAAATTTAGATTAGATGAGACACATGGCGTAAAATTGACACTAATTGAATTTCAATTTGAAATTTAATTGGATTTTCTCTCTGCTATACCTATTATTATATATATAGATTAAGAAACCAACTCAGTAATAAAAAAGGAATATGGAGAAATTTTCATTCAACGAACTATAGCTTGAAGTAAGATTGCATGGAAAACATTACATTGTGATGTATTCAGAAAAATAAATTGCAAGTATTTCACAAACATTGATTTTCCATTTCCCAAATATATACATGTCTTAGAAGTGAAGATGAACAAATCGTAACAATAATCATATTGTAAATAAACACATCACAATTAAAACACAAATAAAAATTGGAAAAATCGTAACGATTTACGGTCAAGTTTTTTATTTTCCACACATGACACATATATAACATATGTGTATCGTTGGGTTTATGTTTATGTTTCCATGTGTATTTTATTTTATAAAAAAACTTCCACACTAGTAAAAATCATGAATTAAATTGGATTTTTTTTTTCCAAATGTGAAACAAGTACTCATCTATATTTATATCTATATATTACTAAAAACTGAAGCATGACATTTATTGCTGCTGAGCTCATGTTGTGCCACCTCATCACCACGTCATTCGCCACATAATTATTAATTATTATTTATTCCTATTTTTTTTTACAAAAAATATATATAAATAGATTATGCGTGGCATTTATTGTTGCTGAACTTCTGTTGCGCCGCTTCATTGCCACGTCATTCGTCACATAATTATTATTTATTATTTATTCTTATTTTTTTACAATATATATATATATATATATAGATTATTGACTTTACATACTCATCTTTGTTGGTTTTAACATCTTTTTTTTTTTCTAATTTTCCTATAATTTTTTTTACATTAACTTATTTTTTAAATATTTACACTTTCTTCAACCTTTCTTCTTCCCTTACCTTTTCATCTCCCTACTACCCTCTACTTTAATATTATTATTCATCTTTCCCTTCATCTTCCTTTGTTTGTCTCTTCTTATCCCCTCCCTTTTACTATAAATTTGTCACTCTTTTCCATTCTTTACATAGTTTTCTCTCACAAAAAGGTTCTCTCTCTCTCTCTCTCTCTCTCTCTCTCTCTCTCTCTCAATGTTTTGGTGGATTTTTATTTTTTATTGTATCTCCGCTTTAGGTTGATAAATTTGTCACTATTTTCCATTCTTTACATAGTTTTCTCTCACAAAAAGGTTTTTTTTTTTTCTCTCTCTCTCTCAATGTTTTGGTGGATTTATATTTTTTATTACATCTCCGCTTTAGGTTTATAAATTTTTGTATTTTTAAGAACTCTAATTTAGGTTGATACAATTTAATTTTGTATTATAAGTTATTATTATTATTATTATTTTGCACTTTGATTGTTAAATTTTATCTGATTACATTATAAAAAATTAAAGATAGTAGATAAAAATAAAAAAGTATTCCATTACATAGTATAATTTGGAAAATTTAGTGTTTATTGTTATATCTTTTAATTTTTCTTATTTTTTTCTTCTCTTCTATTTTACTCAATATTAAAATTCAACCACATCCTCCTTATCATTAAATTATTTAGATTTTCTCTTTCTTTTTGTTTTAAAAAATAAAAAATGTAATATTTTACTTAAATTAAAAAAAAAACAAATTGTGATAGGTCAAACACATATTGAGCCCTTGTGATGAATTAACCAATTAATTAGCCAAGTGAATTAATTAGGTTCAATTACATGCAATGAGCATGGTAGCACAAACAAATCACCAATTAACTAGAGTATGCAGTGGAAAATAAATTGACACTGTGATTTATTTACCAATGGGGAAAACCTACACGGCAAAAACCCCACCGGGTGATTTTAAGGTCACCACTCCCGAAATTTCACTATTATCACAACAAGCGGTTACAAGTAAAGGAATCTCAGTACCTTATACCAACCTACAGTTGAACTCTTACCCCAATATACAATTGGACTTGTTCTGTGGTGACAATTTCTCATTTTGATGCACGACTCCCAAGTACGTGACTAACCAATTGTGCGGATTCCAGTACGCGACTTCAATCACCAACTAGAGAAGTTTGTTGGCTGCAAAGTTCTTCAGCGCATCACACGATGAAGATCCAGAAGATGCTTGGTCACAAAACTCTATGGTGCACATACATAGCAACTTCTTCACAAAAGATGAACTAGGGCAAAATTTTGTCACCGGTCACAATTTGCTTGAACAGAATTTGCTCAAACAGAATTTGCTCAATGCTTGTGCAACTTGCGAACACTTTGACGGCCCTTAAAATAATCATTTTATATGTCTAGGGTTATGAGAAAAGAAGGCTCAAAGACACAACCACGGATCTCAAGAAAACAGAACAAAAAATTTGTTTTTCTTAAATCTCAACAGATAGCATTTGTTGAGAAGCTGTCAAGCAATTGTCGAGTAGCCAATTACATAAATATTGACATATGTTCCTAACATGAATCACATATGTCCTAACAATCTCCCCCTTTGACAATCCGTGACAAAACCATAACAAACAAATGAACATATGAGAGAAGTTATAAATCACTTAACTCATACTCACTTGTTGAATACAATAAAGTCTATCCTAACACAAACTCTTGAAAAACTTTGCAAGAAGAGAGTTTATGGCAAGTAGACTTTAACAATCTGTATTTCTGAAACACTTAAACAAAACTCATCAAGGCATCTTAGTGTGATTCCTTCCACAAATCGTCAGGGCAATCATAACACCCCACTAGCTTTTGGGGTATAAATAGGAGGAGCTGAGGTAGAAAAAGGGGGGGGGGGGGGAGGAAAGAGAGAGAAAAAAGGGAACGTGAAAAAGAGGGAAGGACATTATAAACAAGGGTAAAAGGGAAGGGCCAAAAGGGGAGGGCAGTGAGATCTCAGTAAGGAGGATCACCTGTAGTAAGAAATCCAAAGCCCATATCCAACAAGTAGATTGTGAGCCCAAGTGAAGGTTGGCCCGTCAATTCTTCCACTTTGGTGCGCACACCAACCATTCTTGCCCGTAACTGTAGCCTCTTTCTTGTTCCCTCTTCACATACTAATTCATTAATGCTTTGCTCATTCTCCCATGAATCATAAACAACATGATGACTCAACATCTGACTTCAAATCAGAATCTTCATCAAGTATGTCAGAAAGCTCAGATGAGTCTCCTCCATTGAGTGTCTCCAATACAATAGAGTTGGTTCTCTCGGCCCTGGATCTCTCAAGAGCATTAAAAGCAATAAACTTCACTCGATTGAATTCACTCAAGTGGGTTTCGGGCTTTGAGAACAAAGTTGTGATGAAATGGTTGGAAGGATCAAAGAAAGGGTATTGTTGTATGCCACTACAGCACAAAGTTGGGTCCTCTGCGTTGTCTCATACAGCCATTGTTAAGTTTGTTCCAAGACTGTCTTGCAAAAGTTGCAAGGAATTGGTTTTTTAAACAAAAGAAAACGTTCCATTCTTTAAATGCTATAATTAGAGAGCGTTACGAAAGTGAGGCCAAATAGAGTAAGGTAGGTAGAGAAACCAAAGAGTTTTGAAGGAATTATGATATCCATGATGATGGTTTCAAATACTATGCAATGACGATGTTGAATTCTACAAATGTTGGCTCAGGTATATGGCCAGGTCCATGTTCACGTTCATGCATCATGAATGAGACAATATTGGTCAACAATCAACATTATAATTTATTTTAGAATAATTTATCTTTTATAAATTTTTTTCTCTTTGCCACCATTATTCACGAGGCCAAAAGCGGTATACAATAATAAAACGATTGGCTTGAAGAGGTTTACAAACTTTATTAAAACGATTGGCTTGAAGAGGATTACAAACTTTATATTCACAGCACACGAAAATATACAAGAATATAGGTAGTTCTTTTACTCCTTTAATATTTTTCAATCTTTTAAGTAAAATACTAAGAGTCTTGTAGTTCAATTAACACTTACCTGTGTTTCCATTAAAATCGCCACTCCCCATCTATTGAATTATCTGGAAAAGAAGGCAGGCATTTTCATCTTTTATATTTTGTAAAACAGACCAATAAACTCTACTGACTAAACCAGTAAACTTCCAAGTACTAGTCGTAGATCCAACTTGATTATTTTTATCCTTCAAGTAGTTGACATTTAAACAGGTGAAGATCAGCACGCCTGGCAGATAAATTAAGTTATGAGCCAACCACTTCAACCAGGGAAGGGAGTAGTACCCTGCTACCTACCCCAATTTCTACTGGAATCCAAAAATCAGCAACTTTAATTGATCCGATCATACGATTTGAACAATCTACTTAGAAACACAATTTTGAATGGGAAAAATAAAGCAGACGATCCTACCCTCCCTAAACTCACAGATCACCTTTTAATCACATGCCATTGGATGGTGATTGAAAGTCTCTGTCAGGGTGTGTTTTTTAATTCCTTATAGCAAGTGGTGAAAGGCGGATTTGAACCTACGTTCCGCATACAAGGCTCTTAATCATAGAGGCAATACAAGGCTCTTAATCATAGAGGCTGTATCTGTTACAATCCAATAATGGATAGCACTTGACAAACAACTTAACATATCTATAATATTTATGGCTGTATGTGGAAATAAAAAATCAGAGGAAAAGGGACTCTATTGCTTTGCCGGTAATGGTCTCACACTGCTCCCATGAAGAAAAAACGAGCAGAGTAAAAATATGAACAAAATGAACTTCATATTTGATAAAATTAGTTTCCCCTCTAATCATTGCTTTATGAAGTCTTGAGGCAAGAGAGATGGCAATCCCATCCCATCCCATACCAAGAGTACACAATGGAATCCACATTATCTGAGTCGAACCATATGAGCATGTTTCACCCAAGTTTTCTGAACATCCCCCTGCGGAATTGTATCATTGATTTTTTGTTAGGCTGCAGTGACACATATCAACAACCAATTAAAACATTACTCTCTGAATTTTACATCATATTCTACTGCTACAAAGATAGAAAAATGATTACATATACTAGGGGAATCGTGTTTAAGATGCTGTTTTACTAGATGAGTCATTTGTGGAACACCAAAATAGGTCTGTTGAATCCAGCTTTGCTGCCTGATAAGTGGGAAGTTATATCTTCTACCTTTCTAAATCCAATCTGCAATTACAATAAATATCAGGTATCTTCATTATCAAAAAAAGATTTTGTGTGTGCTTGTTAATCATCAGATATCTGAGGATGTCGACAAACAACAACTGAATAAGTCAATGACTATGTACAGATCATCTGAATTTCAACTTCGGCACTAGTGCTAGAACCAGAGCTTAAAACTTTACCTTATCTAGAAGTATTTCCTGAAACTTTGCTGGACGGAATAGAATACTCCTATAATTCATTGCTGTTGTCTGCAAAACGAGTACAAAGCAATGCCTTAGACCCTCAGCATAATTAATCAATAAAAAATTAATCCATAATATTATAAAGGATCTGAAAAAATCACACTAAGCCAACAATTTGAAAGGTTTCAATTGATTTTTTGTTTTTCATGTGTCAAAAATTTCAATTCATGTTACTGTATATCTAACCTCAGATTCCAGTAAAAAGGATTCCTTTTTCAATAAAAGTACAGGGAAAAAAAATGAAAAGAACTAATGCTACAGCCTAGTAGCAAATGATTAATGACAGACAAAAGGAATCCCATGATATACAGCCTCCTGTGAGGCTCCCTTGTCATAACTATTGTGTATAACTGTTGAATGCAACAGTCTAGGCTGTAGCAACAGTCTAGGGTTTGCAACATCTCTTAGAGATGCAAAAAAAAATGATTACCTCAGACACAAGACGATTGTTTTCATATGACTTCCAAGGTTGAGGTTCCAACACAAGAGCACCACCCTGCTTAAGAAAATAATAACTCCTGAATATATTGTTCAAGATATCATTTCAAAAAACAAGGGGCAGTGCCATAAAACCACAACTATCCTCAACCAAGACCCCATCAATAATTTGAAGAAAATAAAATGTGCATAATAAGAATAAATAAATATTACTGGACGAAGCAGTCTCCAAATCTTTGAAAATAATGTAATCAACCCATCATCGCCCCAATTCAGATGAACCCATTTTGTTACACTCAAGCTGCATTGCAGGAGACAACAAATCTTACCAAACAGTGCACCGTTAAGCAAAATATGAACCATAAATGAGTTTTATAATAGCACGTAAAATTAATAACAATACATATTAACTATCGATATAATAATTGTTTCCATTTTTTGTTACAGATGTTTAGGAAAGCTTTTTTTGAACTGAAAGAGGCCCAAATGCTTTTAAAAAATAAAATAAAATGAAGCTGTTATCAAACAACTCATGAATATATATATCCACTAGCTAAATCAAGAACTTCACAAACCTTTACATTAAGAAAATTGAGGCACATAAGTGCTAAATGATTGGAGAGAGATTAGTAGCATCCAGTTATTTAGGTAGTTTTTTAAATATTTTTATTTTTATTTTTTTCTGTAATGAAAGCAAAGCAAAAGGATTAGGTAGCATGAAGTTTTTGTAAGAAAGTTATTGCTTATTCCTGAAAACAAGATTCTCTTATCTCTTTCTTTTACTTTATACTAGACACTAGACATAACATAGCCAATAAAAAACTTACCAAAGGATAGTATCATATTTCTTCTCCGGTGGACACCGACTCTGAACAAAATTTTCTTGTTGGAATGAGACCATGTGAAACAGATTTGTTTCTGTAGAAGAACAGTCCCTAGAAATTTCCATCATCTCTTCCTTTGGTGATGAAGCAACACTCTGCTCTGAACCATTTGCACTCCTTGAAATCTCCAATTTTGAAGCCTTTGCATGTGTCTTCCCAGTGCGTTCAAATTTTTTGAGATGCCAGTTTGCATCCTCTATTCGATCTGGCACATAAAGAAGATTACATTAAGCACAATCCCTGATTTCAGGTCCATTTCAACCTTGAAAACTTCAATGCTTGAGCACACCTTTGTCTCATACTGGTAACACCATACTTTTAAATGATATGAACAACAATTGTTAAGTTTCAACTAACCCAACCTGAAACAATGCATGTTTGGCTAGGATTTGGCCTAAGGTTTTCAAAAATAAAGTGTTCAAGCTAGGCGTTGATTCTAATCAGAGTCAAACACATACATCCAGATCATAGCCTAAGAGACTCATCAAGCTTGGGAAACAGACATGTCAGATTATCTTTATCTAGGGGCATAAGGTCAATATATAACCAAAAACCAGAATGTGGGCACTTTATATGCACTTATTTCAATACTGCACATGCCTATAGATTAAAAATATGCTACTAAAGCATTCATTCTGCAGAAGTTTTGACACCTCTAGGGAAAAATGCTAGAAAGTATTACTAGAGGAATGTAGAATAGCTTGTGTGAATGCGCCTGAGTGTAAAGAAGGGGTATTGATGAATCTTAATTTTGACACACAAAAAAAAATCTTAATTTTAATTTAGTTTTATTTTATTTTGCAAGTCAGTTGTATTTCTTATGGTATTTTATTTTAGGCCTTATTATTTAAGTAGGTTTTAGGAGTGTTTTTATTTAAAGTCGATTATTTTTTGTAATAAGGCAATTAGGTTTCCTATGCCTATTAGAACAAGGGTTTTGTATTCCTATAAATACAAACTATGTACTCTTATCAAAGTCCCCTTTGATGAAATGAAATTTGAATTGGAAGAATTACAATTGCTTGGTGTTGATTCCTAGCAACTTAGGTGTTGATTCCTAAGTTTTCTATTCTTGGTGCTGACGCTAGGCAAACTCCTAAGTGCTGATTCTTAGGGTTTATCTTTTTTCCTTTTGTTCAATTTCCCCCTTTATCCCCCCATTTGATATTGTCTGGCAGCAGGTATTAATAATGTCAGTGCCCTTTAAAGCTCATTTCAAGCACACAAATCAATATTTATTTTTCCATTTTTTACCCAAAGCCTGAAAACAAGAAAGAACAGAATCATAGAGAAAAGAGCATAATTTCAACTTACATAGAACTTTGGAGCAAAAGATATTAAGATGAATAGAATCTTACCAGAATCAATGTCAATTCCAAGAATGCTTCGGCAACGAAACTTTTTTGCTGTATAAAAGAAATGATAACATCAGTCTGAGTAAAGGCATGGCTAAACCTGATATTATATATCTCACATATGTTGTCAACTTAATTCTCAAACTGCACCACACACACAAAGCAAAACAACCCAAAAAAAAAAAAAAAAAAAAAAAAAAAACAAACAAACAAACAAACAAACAAAGCAAAGCAAAGCAAAGCAAAGCAAAACAAAATAAAAGGAAGGCATAACTTGAGATAAACATGACTTTTTTCAAGATTTCACAAGTCAAACAATCAATACATTAGATCTTTATATCAATCCTACTCCTTTATTGATTTATTTAATTGTTCTTTTGGGGGGGTTGA
This sequence comes from Lithocarpus polystachyus, assembly GCA_033629205.1. NCBI lineage: Eukaryota > Viridiplantae > Streptophyta > Magnoliopsida > Fagales > Fagaceae > Lithocarpus > Lithocarpus polystachyus. The sequence goes on along the minus strand of CM066162.1, from coordinate 5,195,813 downwards.
AGGTTGATCATTCATAATCCCCTTCTCCCCATTCCTATTCTTTTTATCTCCACAACAATTGGAGGTCTCTATTTCAAAATGAATCTACTAGCTCTTCTCAATTGCAATTCTTTGAGCTAAAAAGAATCAATGGGAAAGTAGTTGTTCAACCACCTAGGGAGGCTGTGGATGAGGGCATTGCTAAATGGGAATCAAGTTTAATTGGAAAATTCTTTAACAAGGCTCCTTCATTCCTGTTGGTGAAACGTTTTGTGGAGGATCTATGGGGTCAATATGGTCTTGTGGAGGTATTTGCTCTGGATAATGGCATGTTCTTATTCCATTTCCCAGATACTCGAAGTAGAGACTCTGTTCTTGAAGCTCGACTTTGGCATATTGCAAAAAAATCCATCTTCTTGCTAAGTGGCAGCCAAGAATGCAATTTCTTGATCTTTCTTTAAGGAAAATTCCTATTTGGATAAAAATTTTCATCTCCATGTGGAGTACTGGAATCACATTTGTTTAGGGCATGCGGCCAGTGGGGTTGGAAGGCCTTTGTACGCTGATACTGTAACTGAAGTGAATCAAAGGCTCGGTTTTACTCAGGTTTTTGTGGATGTTGATCTGGACGCTGAGTTTCCTAGGGAGATTTTTTTTTTTTTTTTTTGATAAGTAAAAAAGATTCATTGATAAAAAGAAGAACACCCAAGCATACAGGAAGTATACAAGGGTGAACAAATCAAAAACGAACAGTACAAGAATCGAGAAAAACCAAAAAAGAAGAAAAAAGATGGTTTCTCCACACAGAGGACCAGTCAAGTAAGGATAGGAAGAAGAGAAGCTTGAGATCAGGCATGGAACGCTCCTTGTCTTCAAAACACCTACTATTTCTCTCCTTCCAAATACACCACATCAGACAATGAGGAACGACCTTCCAAATATCACCATTACGATGACGACCAAAACGACCTTGCCAGCAAGCAAGAAGCCCAACAACTGACTTAGGCATAACCCAGCAAACTCCAAATAAATCAAAAACCATATCCCACAACTCCAAAGCAACCGGGCAATGCAGGAAGAGATGGTCAACACTTTCACTATTACATTTGCACATATAACACCAATCCAAAATGCAAACCTTTCTTTTCCTTAAATTGTCAATTGTCAGACATTTCCCCAAGGAAGCGGACCAGACAAAGAAAGCCACTCTAGAGGGAATCTTTTGCTTCCAAATGCTTTTCCAAGGAAAAAACTGCTCGCTATGGCCAACAAGAAGATGGTAGTAAGCACTAACTGTGAATCCCTTACTCTTACAAGGCAGCTAACATCTCTTATCCTCCCCGATCCCCCTTACAGGAGTGCAATAAATGTCATTGATGAAGGACTTGAAAGCTTCCAATTCACGATTATGCACCTCCCTACAAAACTGAATCTCCCAATGGAGGACTCCATTGGTGTACCTCATAAGATCCGCAACACATGCCTCTTTGCTATAGGAAATCCTGTATAATTCGGGATAGCGGATAGCAAGAGAGGAAGTTCCGCACCAACGATCTAGCCAAAATTGCACTCTAGATCCATCTCCAATTTCAAGCATAATAAAACGAGATAAAGAGTGCCACCCCTTTCTAATATGTTTCCACAAATTGACACCATAAGGGCCAGAGAAAGAGCTAGAGCACCAACCACCCCAATCACAACCATACCTCGCCTCAATCACTTGACGCCATAGAGCATCCCTCTCTTGCCCAAATCTCCATAGCCACTTCCCTAAAAGAGCAACGTTAAAAGTTCGTAGGTTCCTAAACCCCAACCCACCTGAAGGAAGTGGGGTACACACCGTAGACCAATCAACCAGATGAAATTTAGGCTCATCTCCCAGGCTACCCCACAGAAAGTCCCGCTGAAGTCTAGCGATTCTATTGGCCACAGAAGCAGGAATAGGGAATAAGGAAAGAAAATAAGTAGGAAGATTAGAGAGAGTACTTTTGATTAGAGTGACTCTACCTCCCTTGGATAGATATAATTTTTTCCAACTTGCTAATTTTCTTTCCATCTTCTCTAGAATTGGATTCAATATGGACTTGTCCTTAAATTTTGCCCCCAAAGGAAGACCCAAATATTTCATTGGGAGGGACCCGCGTTTGCAACCTAATACAGCCACCAAAAGATCCATGTTATGAACTGTCCCCACAGCCACCAGCTCAGACTTGCCCCAATTAACCTTCAAACCGGACACAGCCTCAAACCAGATGAGCACCATACGGAGAAACAACATTTGATCAATATTAGCATCACAAAAAATTAGAGTATCATCAGCGAAAAGGAGATGGGAAACCATCAAAGGTCTTCCGGCAGAAACACCTACAGTAAAACCTGTTAAACGACCTTCATGGACAGCCTTATCCAACATTCTACCAAAGGCTTCCATTACCAACACAAATAACAAGGGGGATAAGGGATCACCTTGCCGCAACCCCCTTGAGCTTCCAAAAAACCCGTGGGGAGAACCATTAATAAGGATAGAGAAACGAACCGTTGATAAACAAAAAGAAATCCATCGCCTCCACTTATCAGAAAATCCACAACGCTCAAGCAAGTGAGTGAGAAATCCCCAGTTGACATGATCAAAGGCTTTCTCTATGTCCAATTTACATAACAGACCTAGTTGAGTAGACTTCAATCTACTATCTAGGCATTCATTAGCAATGAGAACGGAGTCAAGAATCTGCCTATTGAGAACAAAGGCATTCTGAGGAGCAGAGATGATTTCTCCAATAACCTTGCGAAGACGACTAGCCAAAACTTTGGCAAGAATTTTATAAACCCCCCCAACAAGGCTAATAGGCCGAAAATCCTGAACGTCCACAGCTGCAACTTTTTTAGGAATGAGAGCAATAAAAGTTGCATTCAAGCTTTTTTCAAACTGACCAGTTACATGGAAATGGTGGAACACAGCCATGATGTCTGATTTGAGAATTCCCCAACAAGCTTGAAAGAAAGCCATCGAAAAACCATCAGGCCCAGGAGATTTATCCCCATTATCTCAGATTCCTAGGGAGATTTAAGTTGATATGGGGGATGGTAATTTTTTTCTTGTTGGGATTGAGTACCCATGGATCCCATTGAAGTGTCCAAAATGCAATTTTTTTGGACACTTTGCTGCCAATTGTGGTAATACTGAAATGGTTGATCCAAAGAGGATGACTAAGAGATGATGGGTTCCTAGGGCTAAGGAGGTTGTAGATGAAGTGAAGGCTGATAATACAAGGAGAAAGCAAGCTCAAGTGAAGGTTACTAATCCTAAGGTAACTCCGAAGCCTCCTTTCTCAAGTAATAGGTATGCTGTGGTCAAGTTAGATGTGCTATTAAAGCAGACCTAAGGAAAGCTTATGACTCTGTAAATTGGAATTTTATTACCATGTGCTTGATAGCTACTGGTTGTCCAGTGAAGTTTGTAATGTGGATAAGGGGTTGCATCACCAATCCAAGGTTTTCTATATCTTTAAAAGGAGGTCAAACGTGATTGTATTTCTCCCTTTCTCTTTGTTATTGCCATGGAAGCTTTCACAAGGATCATGCAAAGGAAGATTCAAGAACCTACTCAGTTTAAGTTCCATCCCTACTGCAAAGCCTTGAAGATTACCCACTTGAGTTTTGCTGATGACCTCATATTTACTGCTGTTGATCTTTCCTCAACAAAACTAATAAAAGAGGGCCTTGAAGAATTTAAAGTAGCCTCTGGTTTGGATATAAACCCAAGCAAGGAGTGAAGTCTTCTTCTCAGCTGTGCCTCAAGGTCTAAAAGGGAAAATTCTGGATGTGTTGCAATTTGAGGGTACCCTTCCAGTTAGATACTTGGGATTACCTCTTATCTCTGGTAGATTAAGGTTGAAGGACTGTTAGCCACTTATTGATAAAATTAAAGGCAGAATCAAATCATGGTCATCAAGGAAACTATCTTTTGCTGGTAGGTTACAACTCCTACAATCTGTTCTATAATAGTATATAACAATTTTGGTCAAGTAACTTTATCCTCCCTAAGAAGGTCATCAAGACTCTGGAGTAGAATTTTAATCATTTATTGTGGCAAAGGCAGGGGAAAAAGTTTGTTCACCTAAAAGAGAGGGAGGGTTGGGATTGCAAAAAGTTGCAAGTTGGGATAGAGCTGCTATAATGCAAATCTTCTCAAAGGCAGGTGTTTTTGGAATGTAGAAATCCCACAAGAATGTACCTGGGGTTGGAGAGCACTTCTTAAATTGATGGATGAAGCAAGAAAGTTTATTATCAGGTTTGAGGTGGGGGATGGGAAAACTATATTTCTTTGGCATGACCTTTGGCATCTTGCTGGGGTTTTGGTTCAAAGATATGGCTTCCGTGTCATTTACGATGCTGCAAGTAATCCTTACGCTAAAGTGGATTCTGTGCTGAAAGATAAGACATGGAATTGGAGGCCTGCTAGATCTGATGCCCTTGTAACTATTCAGGGTCAAGTATTCCTTGTTGAGCTTAAAGATGAGGATAAAGCCCTTTGGCAAGTTACTAAATTTGGGAAGTTTTCTTTTGCTGCAACATATGCTGAGATTAGAGATAAATCTAGCAAAGTTGAGTGGTGGAAGTTGCTTTGGTTCCATTTAACTATCCCGAAGCATTCATATATTGGTTGGTTAACTATAATCAACAAGTTGTCCACACGAGATAGAATGGCCAAGTGGGGGGTATTGGGCTGATAGCTTATGTGTTTTTTGTATAAATAGCCTTGAAAGTAGAGATCATCTCTTTTTCGAATGTTCTTTCACTAGAAGAATTTGGGATGACATGATGAAGTTGTGTCGAGTTTCAAATGCTCAGTTTGTGTGGGAGGATTTGATTGCTTGGGGAGGCCAGCGAGTTAAAAGGGAAGGGGCTGAGAGTAATAGCTTGCAAACTTGCTTGGTGGGCAACGGTCTACCACATTTGGCTGCAAAGGAATGCCATAGTTCATGAAGAAAGAATTTGGACTGAAGAGCAGCTAGAGAGAAGCATCATTAAGGATGTCAAAGCTAGGCTGGGGTTAAAAACCAAGTTCAAGAAGTCAGTTTTGAATGCTACCATCTGTTGTAATTGTGGGATTGATCCAAGTAGCATTTTAATTTGATCCTAGAAATCCATTGCTGCTATGTTTGCCAGAGTGCTATTGTACTTGAAGGTATTGTTTAGTTGTTAGAGAGTTTTTTTTTTTTTTTTTTTTTTTTTTTTTTTGAGCCATTTGTTTGGGCTTGCTTTGGTTTTGTAGTTAGTTTTGTATTTTAGTTGTTGTAGCAGGGAGGTTTCCCTATGCTGGTTTATTTTGGGATTTCCCTTTGTAACATCAAATTATAGCTGAAATTTTTTTTCCTTTATGGACAATTGCAACCAACAGAAGGCTAAGAAGCCAAAAAAAATACGTGTCCACATTTCAGAGTTAAGAAATGGTTACCAATGAGAATGGTAATTATGCCACTATTGCACCCAATATCAAGACATTCCTTGTCTTCAAACAATTCCTTCTCGAAGACGTTTAACCGAGGATCTTCCTGCAAGTCTTGACCAATCTGAAACATCAAATAAAACAATATTCTTAGGGAATTATTATTATTTTTTTAATTTAACAAAGGTGATTTACACAGCCACTCTAGAGAAAGAGCATCAGCTCTAAAGGAATTCTGAGATTCCAAAATGTTAATGTACTAATCCTTTCCAAGTAATTCAAACTGTGAGACACTATATATCACAAACAACATATTCACAAACTAAGTCATGTGCTAAAAATCTATTCTTTTTTATTTTGTTGGCTGAATAAATATACAAAACCACAACTGCATTCATATTAGGTATGACAGAATTGCTAAGCAACCCAAAAATTACACCAAATTAACCCTTTTTTTTATGCAAAATAGATATATAAACTACATTTCTTATCCCAAAAAAAAAAAAAAAAAACCCATAACCAAATTAGATATAAAGCGTGATCATGGGTATGAGTTATACTCATTCATATGCTTAAAATATACATAAACACAACTTGCTCGGAAACCCAAAATCAAACCAACAAGAAGTTTAAAAAAAAATTAAAAATTTGAGATAAAACATGATAATGGGTAATGGGTAATCAATCAACAAACTGAAAACAAAAACCTGACAAAGGATGAGTAAGAAAAATTACACGGTAGCCATAGTAGTTTTTGTAATTTCCGAAAACAAAAACAGGTTTGCGTTTTCTCTTACTGTGCTGATGCTGCTGCTCCATGTTTGGTTTAGCACCGACTGAGCCGCACGCAACGCTCCACAAGCCGTCGGAGCTGGTTGGCGTATTCGGTTGCTAACCGAACCGCACCGAGAGAGAGAGAGAGAGAGAGAGAGTTAGGCTTGGGCTTTTTGACTATAAGCTTAGTTTTCTCTACTTAAGTAGGGTTAGGCTTGGGCTTGAACGTTAAAACCAAATTGCACAATTTTTCTTTATTATATTTGGGCTTGGGCTTGGGCTTGGGCTTGGGCTTTGGCCCATGGGGTGGCTAGGTCAATTGAGAGGTCATGTGGAAGTGGAACTGTGGAAGACGTCTGAAGCCTCTAAAAGTCTGTTTTTGATTTGAAATTTAGCATTTGAGTTTATCTTTGCGTGTAAGTTTTAGATAGTTAATAAGTCAGTGCTTGAGTCATATTAATTTCAGTCTTCACCTATTCACCTAGAAAGAACCGAAAAGATATAGTTAACGGCTACCTACATTCAATGGCTATGGCAAAGAACTTCATCAATTAACGTGGATTCAATTAACTTCAAAGAAAGTAACGGCTCCCTACCAACGGCTACGGCAAAGAAAAATACAAAGAAAGTAAGAAATCCAATGGCTACCTACATCCTATGAAGCACGGGTGCGTTTCGGGACTCAGGTGCGGGTGCGAGAGCGGGTGTGGGTGCGGCGGGACTCGGCGATTAAAAAATTATTAAAAATATTTTTATTTATATTTTCTATATATTTTTACTATTAAAATATTCTTAAAAAATTGAGGAATGACAGATTTAGGATTTTTGGGCCTCATTAAAGGCGGATTTCGGCTTTTCCGGCGAGATTAAGTGCATTTTTCGGCCTGTTTCGGCCCGTTTCGGTCACCGGTCGATACGTACCGATACGGCACTTTTCTGGCGGATATTGGCTCGATTCGGTGCGAATCTAAGCCGATTCGCCGTGAATCGAGCCGAGTTAGCGCGAGTCCATGAAAAAAAAAAAAAAAACTCAGACGCGGCACCGACGCGCGGGCAGTCGCGTCGGACGCTGCGTCCCGCGTCGGGTCGCGTCGGACACCGCGTCCCGCGTCGGGTCGTGTCGGACTCCGATGCAGCACCCTCCCAGCCGCGTCCGTGCTTTCTAGCCTACATCCAACGGCTCTCTTTCTTCCTTCTTTATATATCTCCCTCTCTTTCTCCAGCAATATTTCTGTAGCTCTCTTTCTCCAGCAATTTCACTCTTTCTACTCTTTTTCCTGTTGCTCTCTCTTTCTCCAGCAGTATTCACTCTTGCTGCTTTTTCTCCTGTAGCCTTGCAAATCCTAACCCCTCTCCCAAGGCCTTTGTAAATCCTAAACTCTCCAATTTCACAATGGGCCTCATCCCTCAAATAGCCGACATTGTTGACTTCAATGAAGACCCAGAATCATATGGAGATTTGCTGCCTGAAATACGAGGCACGGATCTCAAACTTAATTTTGTAAGTTTCTTATTTTGAACCCAAATTCTTATTTATTTGATGCGTTAATGAATTATGCTATAATACATGTTTTTTCATGCGTATAATTTTTTTTTTTTTTTTGATTCAATGTGTATAAAATTTTGACTGTGACGAAAAACCATGGTTATCTTTTTAGATTTTCTTGCAAGTCAAATGAATTCTTAATATTATTTAGATTTCTTGCATTACAAAGCCAAATGAAGTCTTTATTTATTTCCTAATGTGTTTCATTTTCAGACTTTTCAACACTTTTTGGATGGACTTGGGGGTTCGGGGCTTGAACTTTGGGAAATTTCTGCGGGTCGTGTAATTGGTACTAGCGATATTGGAGGAAAAATATTTATGGATTTAGGAAAAATGTTAATATCATTTTATTGTAAGGGCAATTCTGTAGGGATATAATAAATCAGGTTAGGATAACAGAAAATTATTATATACATTACCCATACCCAACCATCAAAGCTACTAATTCTGATGCTTTATCTAATGGGATAAAGATTGATATTCAGCATTTTAGGAGAATGGTCGCTAAGTTGATACAAGTATCATTCCGAGACTATCCTTACATAGAGTTTTCAAACACAGTGAAGCTCTTTTTTTCATAAAGATTTTACAAATATACAGACTATCATGTCCTACAGCTTCTTCACCCTCTCTTTTACAGCTCAATTGAAAGGCTTAATTTTATACTACTAGTGGACGAGTATATGAAAGAGTATACATATAGTGAAGTTGGATTAGCTGGTTTCTCCAATCGAGAATATGGTTTTGTTAATTGGTGGACCCACATTCCTCCCACAAGCATTTGTCAAGATATTCTACACTTTGAGGACAATTTTAATATGATGTATTATCGACGCCCCTACAATCTCATCTTATTTCTAAGAAATTGCCATACCCACCTAATTAGAAAGAAAATGGTATGTTGTTATTGTTGTTGTTGTTGTTATTATTATTGTTGTTATTATATAATACTAATGAGAAATACTTTCGTTTTTTACTAGGCTACACATTTGGAAGCAGATTCTATGTTGCACCAGCTATTTCCTGATGTTTGTGATGTGGCTATTGATGCCATCGCTCGAGCAATTGGTATGGAAGACTTAATGTCTAACAAAAGCCAATACACTTTGATGGAGTATTTTTTTGTCAGCACTTTTGGTTTCAATATAATACCGTACAGTTACTCAAATAATCCCTTATATACTCAAATAATACCGTACATATATATATATATATATATATTGCAATTTATTAATGGATGTTATATATATTGCAATTTATTAATGGATGTTTTGAATGTTTGCAGATACCCTGGTGTTCATTAATTCTAAGCTTCCTCACTCCAGCGCATAACACTCTATTAGACCCAGGTTTCCTTTTTACTTTTTATCTTCTATCTGTATGGCATTCCTTGATTTGGACAAGCAACTCTCATTATTATTATTATTATTATTATTATTATTATTATTATTATTATTATTTGTTGAATTGAATTTCTTAAATAAAAGGCTGTGGAGATTTTTTTAGCTGCATGATATTCCTTGTTCTGGACAAGCAAGCAATGCTCAAACTTCAATTTTTCCAATGCTTGCTGCGTTGGCTTTCCCAATGGCTCACTGGGTGTCATTAATTTTTGGTTGTTTTTATGTTCAATTTAGTTTGGCTCTATCAATGGCTTGTCTAGCATTTTGTTCTGCAAATTCATTATGTTGAAAAAAAAAATTCACATGTTTTTGTGTTAAGTATTACTGCTTGTTACTGACTCTTCCTGTCCTTGTGGTCGTTGTATCTGCCTTGGCAGTTGGGTCTTAGCGGCAATTACTGCATGAGGATGGATCATGGCTAGGAGGAGGATTGAAAGGCATTATGACATTAAGCTTTCCAAGATTTAGAGTTCGGTGGATTTGCCTCTGTATTATATACATTAAGTTTTCATGTCCTTTAGATGTATATACATTTGAAATTAAATCGTATTTTAGGTAATACTGCTTCTTAGTGCCCTTGACTCTTCCTGTCCTTTTGCTGTATATTTTTTTCCATTGGATTAGCATGAAATTGTTCAAGCACGCGTGACTTTGTTTAGTTATTTCTTCTACTTTTAGAGAAGAACAAGAAACTGATTTATTCTACTGCATAAGGAGGCCAGTGAACATCACGTACAACAGACTCTTAGACCAAAGGCAAGAAAAATAACACTACCACTCCATTGTGTATTTGGTACCATCAACAGACTCTTAAACCACCTCCTATGTGTGCTTGGTACCATAGTTAAAGAAAAAAGAAAGCCTGTTAGAAGCTCTATCATGTAAAAGGAGTTTTCGGGCAAACGAAACAATCCTTTCCAACCATATCATGTCCAAGGACAGGTCTTACACCAATGCTTGCTGGATTACATAAAAAATAATTTTCCACAGAGCAAAGGCCGAGAGCACTAAATCCTAGCTCAAAAACATCAGCAATTGAATAAAGCAAGGCCGAGAGAACCAAATCCTTTGCTCTCAATATCAGACATTAACAAAAAGAAAAAAAGAACAACACCACCAAATTTTAGCTCACAAACTGCAGCCACAAGCTGAGTACACCAATGCTTGCTGGATTACATAAAAACTAATTTTCCACAGAGCAAAGGCCCGAGAGCACTAAATCCTAGCTCAAACATCAGAAATTGAATAAAGCAAGGCTGAGAGAACCAAATCCTTTGCTCTCAATATCAGACATTAACAAAAAGAAAACAACCCCACCGAATTTTAGCTCACAAACTGCAGCCACAAGCTGAGAGTACACAAAGTTTCAGGTCATAAAATAGCACTTGTCACAATCAACAACTAAAGTTGGACGAGCTTCATCCAAGTTGCATAACAATCATACATTACCGAGAACGGCTAATGCTGAAGCTTTTTCATGCAAACAAGCAAGTTACGATACGATAGATTCCCCACAAGTAACGAATAGAATGACTAACTTATCTACAATAGATTCCTATGGTAAAACTTCAAGCTGAACCAAAAAAATAAGTATCAAAATCATCCTGAAATGAAGGCTTCACAGTAACTTATCTATGAGGCAAAGATACTGCTGCTGAGCTTATCCAATAGTTATGGTACAAGAGAAGTTACAATTGATCAGTATACTCAAGATGGGGCATCTGAGTGAAAGAATACCCAAACACATGATATTTACTAGCAAATCAAATTCAAATATTCAAAGGGGCTATGAGCTTTGCGTATGGGGACTATGTTCGAATCTTGATACACAGCAGGCACTTTGAAAGCAAATTATGGGGCTGACTTCATTGGTGAAGGAAAATGACCTGCTCAAATCATCCACTACTCGAGACCCTATGGTCCTTACCACTACAAAGAAGCTATTTTAACCATGAACAAAAGGATTTTGACAAATTCATCAATTTGGTTTAACCTTATCAACCAAGATGCAAGAGCGGTAAAGAATTGGTAGTACCATTGTCACCAACACAAAGGATAGAAGTCTTACAGAGATTACAACCTAGCGATGATATGGCTAGGTCGACAGCGCTGAATTCAATCTTTGTGAAGGACAATGACCATAAACTAGTTGGACTTAAGCAATGTTCAATTGCAGCATATTAACTAATCTCCAAATTAAGAAGGCTTTTAATTAATTTCAATGGAGCCTTACATCACCTTGATGGTAAAAAATGTTCTTAACATCTACAGAATACAATAGACAAAATGAACGTAAAACCAAAAGCTCAATTCATTCATAATCACAAGTTCTAACTGAGTTTGTAATACAAATTATCCATAATGATTCTAAATAAACTACAGAGTTCAAGGTCTATAAAATCACAAGCAATAGAAACTTAGTCTTCGAGGAAGCAACCTACTAAGATAAATATCATTGATGGTCTCACTTGGCTTTATGGCTTATGTGATGACTTTGGTTTCTTCATCTTTGGGGTATAAAGTCTAGCATCCCTGCAAGTTGGGCTCTCAATTAGTTTACGTGACAACTTTGGTTTTTTCTTCTTTGATGTATAAAATCCAGCATCCCTGCAAGTTAAACTGCGAGTTAGATGGTGTACAAATAAATGACTGTACTGTTTTATTCTTCAAAGGTGCACATCAAATAAATGCTTGGAGCAAAGATTATAAAGGGGAAGGGGGGATGTGATAAAGGATTTGCAAGATCAATTTTTGTGTAGATATCAAACACTTGGTGTTTTGTTGTTAATGGTAGTCAAAACACCCAGATACAATTGGTGGTGCCACTATATGTTTGCTTGTTTGGGCATTAAAAAAAAAAAAAAAAAGATGGCATGACAAAGTAAAGGGAAATAGAAAGAATGTAGTAAGTAAACTTACAGCAACACGGTGTGGTAGACTAACCTACCAAGGAACGGATACTTATGGATGGAGACAATGGAAATACCCAATTTGGAGAAAGGATTGTTCCAACGATCACGGTAAAGGTTACGGGAGAAGTCGTCATCTTCGTCATTATCGTGATAATGATAATTTTTGCGGGAAATTGGAGAAACCTCAAATATGAGACAATTAAGGAAGCTTCCTCTGCCGACGCTCAAGAAGAGAAAGCAGAATTTGTGATCAGTCAAGTGGAGCAAAGAAGTAGACAATTGACTAGGCAAGCATTCACCCTTCCATAAAACTGAGGAGCGCAAGTCGAGACGACCATAGAACCACACATCCGTATCTAGATTGTATGCTTGTAGGCATAAGTTCTGGTCATCAAGGAAGCCCCAATAGAGAGTATGTCCAACAACTGCAGGTCCTAAAGCAGTGATGGTGTCCTCATTAGGATACCCGTTACGTCCCTTGAACTGGGCAGACATAACATCTCGCATTGGAGGATCGAGTGTTGCCCAACGTCGAGTCTCGACATTATAAATATAGAATGTAACACGACCATTCCAACGCTCAGCTACAACAATCTGTTTTTTGTCATGGAGAGGTGCGGAAAGCATAATACTCTGAAGGAAACATCGAGATGGAGGATTGGGCAGGGATTCCCAAGTTCCTAACTTTGGGTGAAAAACCTCCATCCAACCACAGCTACTGCTCTCGGCTTCAAAATCGGGAAGAAAAGAACCCAGTGCATATAGCTTGTTGTCAAGGACCATCACATGAGGATTCGATCTAGTAAAATTCGTGTGAGGAGCAGGTTTCCAACAATTACTACTACTAGGACTATTAAGGTCTAGAGTCCACACTTGGTTGCTCTCGCATGAAAAACTAGGCTCTACGGGACCAAGACAGTACATATGGGAGCCTAGAACTGCTACAGGTAGCCTACGTCTGTAGTTAAATTTTCTTACCGAAATCGGAACCAACAGCTCCTTCTTCCTCACGATACTCCTCACTTCTTTGTTCTTCCCATACTTATACTTCGCCGAAGAAGATGAACGGAAGTATGGCTCTGTGACCTTCATTGCATACCACTGAAATTGATCAATAATACGCGCACAGAAAGCGATCTCAAATTCATATTCATATTCCGAATCTATCTTCATCTTCAGGAGCTTTTGATCTTCTAGGGTTTTGGCATTTGGAGAGAGTGCGAGACTTCACTTTCCAATCGGATTTTGAATTAAGGATTCGGCTCGTTTGAGATATTTATATAGACAACGTACAACCGCCTTAGTCTTTTAGAACTGGGCCGGGCCGAGGCCCTCCATGAATGTTTATCACAGCCACTCAAATGCACAAAATTTAACTGAAAAAAAAAAAAAAAAAAAAAAAAAAAAAAAAAACAAAACAAAACAAAACAAAACTGAAATGCCTGACTGGGTAAGCAATTGCCACATAATTTTTATAGAAAACACCCAATTAAATTTCGGATTAAATTCTTTAGAAAAAGAAAAGAAAACCCAACCCAAACAGATGAACCACCAAGTGGATGAACCACAAGATCAAAATACCAACAATTCTATTCTGTTCGATTCTAAAAGAACCCATTACTCTTCCATAATCTAGTAACCCAGAACACCAAGAAAGAAAAAAAATTAACATAACTTGCAAAAAAATTCGAGACCCACAAGCAATCTCAATTTATTGAGTTTATTAAAAATAGAAGTTTAGGCGTACCCATTTTTTGGTTGATATAACCCCAAAAAAAAAAAAAAAAAATGCCCAGCTCAAATCAGATTTTTAAGAAAAAAAACCATGATAACTCTCTCCAAAAGTTTCAAGTTCAACGGACCTTAAACTTGTAATCCAATGCTTTCAATCATCTCATCTCCTTAACTTCATATAACTTACTCCCCTTTGCCGGCCTGCCTGTCCATCACTCTTTGTTTCTCTGTTCCTGAGTCTTTGGGTGAGCTAAAATGAAGTGAAATTTGTGTATGAAACGGTGCGTTTTTATCAGCGCGCTTCACCAAAACAAACAAAATATGACTTAACCAAAAAACAATGTTGAATGTTGATAAGCCCAAAATAGTGCGCATAAAGAAAGACACACCAAATTTTAAATCCAACCAAACACTCAAGCCTCTTCACACTTTTTAATATAGTTAATAGAAGTTAGACCCACATTGTTTTTTAGAACTGGGCTGGGCCACGCCCACCATGAATTGTTTTTATCGTTTGTTTCTTGTTTCTTCTTCTTTTTTTCTTTTCTTACTTTGCTTAAATTTATAATCTCTTTGAAAATTAAAGTTACAATTTAAAATTTTATATCAACTAAAACTCTATTTCATCTAAAATTCTATATTAGTTGTAAAATTCTATTTCATCTAAAATTCTATTTCAACTAAAACCACTATATTAGTTGTAAAATTCTATTTCATCCAAAATTCTATTTCAACTAAAACCATGAGTATATATTTTCTAAATTTTTCATTAAAGTTTGCCAAATAAGCAAAAGAAATTGATACTTCTGAAATTTGGATAGAGGGAGACTCCTACACTTATTGAGAAATTAATTCCTCCAATTTTAAAATTTTACCCTCAATTAATTTTTCCAGCTGTATAATTCCACACTCAATGAATAAAATTCTAAATGTTATCCTGACTCCTGAATGCAAAGGCCACATGGATGCTTTTATATCTATTCCATTGAAGCTTTGAGAGAGCTGATTACTTCAGGTCTAGATGTTACTCTTATATTTTTAAATGTGTATCTCATATTCATGCCACAAGTTTTTTATTATTCCTTTTTTTTTTTTCTTTTCACTTATTTCATCATTTGTTTTATCAAGATTCATAAATATTTATTTTTGTAAATTGTTTATAAAAGGGTTATATGAAATCAAACATGCATAAAGGCCAGGTATGCCTTTTATACTCTCTCTCTCTCTCTCTCTCTCTCTCAAAATATGTTGGATATGTCCTATCACATGTCCCCCCCCCCCCCCCCCCCCCCCCACCCATTCGGCAGGACAACGATTTCTTAAAACTAAATATGTTGGTGTTATTGTAGAGTGGAAGATTGAATTTATGGTGAAAAATTATGTAGATAACCTATAGCATTTTCGCTTTTATTTTAGTTCTACAAGTGTTGAGAAAGCATAAATTTTGATGTGTGAAAATTTACATCTTCTTATCATGAAATTTTAATTATCACAATTGAAAAAAAAAATTGCATCCTTTATTTTAATAACAATCAAACATCTAAGAATCTTATATGTGTTTGTTCATGCTTTAGTTATGGTTTCTTTAGAAATCTAATGGTGCATTATTTCAATGAGGAGTATTCTTCAAAAGGTCATACTTAGTGCATAAAACTCTCAATTTTACATGGTTTGGGATTGGGAGAGGTGATGATAGTTGAGTGTGAAAAATAAACAACAAATTATAATTTTATAGTAATTGTTGTGGAATGCAAGTGGATTTGGTTACAAAATCTGATAAGGCATGTGAAGATCTAATAACTAATCATCTCAAGCAACATTACTCCACGTAAAAGGTTAACAATTATTCCTTCCTTTCTTACATGATGCATCAAAAACGTTAAATAGTGCTCGTAGCCTCAAATGTTGTATTTTATCTCCTCAAAATGCTCATTTTTCATTCAAAATTAAAATTTTTTGGTCATAGGAGTCATTGACATAGTTCATTTTAAGTAATTATTCAATACACATGAGCTAAAATTAAAGTGTTTTGGTCACAAGAGTCATTGACACAGTTCATTTTAAGCAATTATTCAATACTTAGCTATGTAGTAATCACTACTCTCATAGAAAACTAGGTCATACTACTATATACGTAAAAATATTTTACACTCTCATTAATTATTAAGATATTTATTGTGGATCAAAAACTCTTTTACCTAGATTGATTATAAATAAAAATATATTTCCTAACTTATAAGAAATTTTAAATTCAACTTCACCTAAAATTAGATTAGCAAGAGTTTCAAGTTATTTAAAGTACAACTCTTATAACAAATAAATAAAAAACCATTTTTTCTTTTCTTTTTAGATAAATCAATTGGGTTGGAGGATTTGGATACTAAATGTCTCTGTTAGAAATATTAGGAAATACAACCATTTCAAAATGTTGAAAAATAAGCTAATAACAAACAGGTGAGAATATGATTGCTTAGATAGTTCGCCTACTGATACTAACAAAAAGCATAGAGTAACACAGGAATCAAAATTTGTGAAATCAACCAAGTCTCGTAAACCACCTCCTATGTGTACTGGTACCATTAATTGCTAATGTATTAACAAAATTAGTGTGTAGCTCCGTACATATGCATGTATACAATTAAAAATAATCATAATTACATGGTTTAAATTATACATTCTTTTTAGAAGAGGTTCAAATAATACATAGTATTAGCTTACACTTTATATATATATATATATATATATATATAAATTTAATTGGTTTTAAACTATTCAGTTTTTGCACCCAATAATTCACTTGCCACAAAAATTAAAAACTTAAATGGACACGTGACGAAAAATTGGACTCTAATTGTAATCCAATTTAGAGTCTAATTGGATTTGGACTCTTCAATTTTTACACTTAATAATTCACTTGACACAAAATTAAAAATTAAATAAATAAGACACGTGACACAAAATTGAGAATCCAATTAAAATCTAATTGGATCTTCTCTGAGCTTTGGCTATTAATATATGTAGATAAATAGATAGATGCATAGAGTAACCCATGAATCAAAATCTATGGAATATCAACAAAGACTCATAAACCACCTCCTTTGTGCGCTGGTACCATTAAGTACTAATGTATTAACAAAAAGTACAAAGGAACCTATGAATTAAAATTAACAGAAAATCAACAATAACCGCTAAACCACCTCCTTTCTTGACAATATCTTATTTACATAACCGCTAAACCACCTCCTCACTTCTTTGTTCTTCCCACACTTATACTTCGCCGAAGAAGATGAACGGAAGTATGGCTCTGTGACCTTCATTGCATACTACTCTGGAAATTTATCAATAACACGCACACAGAAAGCGATCTCAAATTCATATTCATATTCCGAATCTATCTTCATCTTCAGGAGCTTTTGATCTTCTAGGGTTTGGTTTTGGTATTTGGAGAGAGACAGAGAGTGAGAGATATTTCTGTTTCCAATTGGATGTAGAATTGGGATTGCTCGTTTGTGGCTTTTCTTTTAGAAAAACCGCCTTTGTGTCTTTTACAATTGGGCCGAGCCCAGGCCCACCATTAAATTTTATCACAGCCACTCCTACTGCACAAATTTTTGCTTTCCATCATTTGTGCCAATTTCCTTACTTTTGTTATTTTGTTACATTACCATGTAGGATTTGTGATTTTTATATAAAAAAGTCACACATGACAAATTTGTGATTATAAGTTTTTGTTTTATTTTGTTTCATATAAATAATTAATTAGTTATAGCATAAAAATAAGAGGTTAAATTCAGTAAGGATGTGGTGTAAAACTAGATACTGAATTGCTCAGAAAGATGTAGCTACGTTCTTGCATTGTGATTAGGGTCATTCTCTAATTTGTAATAACCTACTCAAATCATATAAAATCTTCTCTTTTATGAAAACTAGTCACTAACCCATGCTATGCATGGGAAAGTACGTCAATTTTGTTTTAATATATTA
Source organism: Lithocarpus polystachyus (assembly GCA_033629205.1). Taxonomy (NCBI): domain Eukaryota; kingdom Viridiplantae; phylum Streptophyta; class Magnoliopsida; order Fagales; family Fagaceae; genus Lithocarpus; species Lithocarpus polystachyus. The sequence goes on along the minus strand of CM066162.1, from coordinate 5,178,032 downwards.
TACGTGTTTGTTTTCTTTATTAAGCACTAACAAATAAAATTTTAATTAAATTTCATATTAATCATGATATAATATTATATATAGCCTAGATTCAAAAAAAATATTATATATAGCCTTGTCTACTGCAACAACCAAATATAACCTCTAAAGACCTACCATGTCAAGGAAACATCAGCCCATAAATTTAGGCTACCTCCAATTCTCAAATTAAAGCAAATCTGACCATAACCTCTTTGATTGAGACCTTAGAGTTCAAATCCTCTTTTATTGACCAAAAATCAATCACTGAGAGCACTCCAAACTCAATACAAAATGCCATAATCAAATTCAAAAGGCACCAGCAACGTTTTACCCACATAACTAAAACTTTAAAGCAAAATCCTATTCAGTCAGCTAACATCCTCACAATTCTGAAGCATGAGGGTGGAAATATAGGTACAATAGAACCTTCCCTCTCTTACTTGAAATTAGATTTTTTTTTTTTTTTTGGTATAAATTTTCTAAGCTGACATTTTTTTTTATTAATTCAAATGTGATGTGGGATTTAGAAAATGCTAAATATAATTTTTTATTATTAGCCACATTAACAAACAGTGTATTCCGTCTGCCACGTATGTATTTTCTGTTAGTGGGTTGATGGCAGGGATCAAAATAGAATTGATTTTCTGATTTCAGGGACTGACCTAGGAGCAAAATCAATTTAGGAACCAAATTGAGAAATGAACCAAAATGTAGGAACCAAAAATGCATTTGCACCATTTAAAAAAATAAATTGGGGATTATATTGAAACAACATACATTTGTACAAATATTTTCCGATTTGAAAACCACTTTTCAAAACTGCAGCTGAAATCCTTTCTCTGCTAACAATGCTTTACTGTGTTCCCCATTAACTAGACTTTTACTACTTATTTTTCCTATTTCTTTTTTACTTCCTCTTTTTCCCATCATTAACATGATTACACCCCCCCTATATTCCTTACACTACCCGCCTATGTACAGAAAACCCCAAGAACCCTCTTCAAAGCCATGCAGAAGAAGCTTATAACCCAAGAGACAGGCTGGGGGAGCCACAAGATTTCATGAGCACCCTCTTGTCCAGATAAATGTATTGCAGCTTTTTCAGGAATCATATCATTCAAGTTGTGAACTTGCAGAAAGAATGAAGATTAGAGTTGCACTAGTCCGATGGATAGAAAACTTGATGGCCATCCTCATACAGAAGAATCACATCATATGACCTGCACAAAAATAAAAACCCTATAATTAAAGTCCAGTATTGGAGTCAACAAAAACACCCCCATTGCTACACATCATGCTTCATCCCTCAATAACTTCGTACTTTTATGGGGTAAGAATTGGATATGCTAGTGAGAGTGAGTCTAAATAATCCAATCAAAAATAATATGGCAGAAGAGAAGACAGAAAATTACCTAGTGATTCTGTGGACAAGGGGGTCCAACAAAAACTGCCTTCAGGAGTTCATGATCCACGGACAACACAAGCAATTCAAAAATTCTGCAGATATGCCCTCAGCCTGATGGACAGAAAACCAAATGAAGAGCCATCTGCGTACTATAATGCTTCAAGGCTTATTGATGCTTTTGTGAAGGCTGAAAGAACAAATGGTGCTTCTTCCCCAGGGTGTATAGTTGTAGGCACTATTTTATAACCCTTTGGATCAGGGTCCAGAACCATTTCACATGATATTTCTCTAGAATTGATATAATCCGTTCCACCAACTGATTCAAGCAGGTATATGTTGTAAGTAGCGCGGCAGCCAAGGGTTTTAAGTATCCGCATTCCAATGTAAAACATCCTAGAATCATGACTGGATTGATAATTTTGAAAAGCAGTTGCAGTTCTTGAGAAACCCACACCCTACATGCAGAAAATGACAGAAAGTTGGCAAAGACCCGGTGAAAAACCATTAGTCTCTCTATACATACGAAATTGAAGATTGATTTCTAAGTATAACTGTGTTAAGGTTATGAACACATGAATTGGTAATGATGCGTCTGGTCCATTGGCTCTCAATCGGTACTGTGGATTTTGATGCCACGTATCATAATCTTGGCACCCACCAGCTCTGTAACCATGCCATTGGCCATGAACAGAATAGTGCATCTCTAGGGGGGTATACATGACAAACATATATTGATCGGAAACAAATCTGAAAGTCATGCCAAGACATCCAGAATATACCATCTTTTGACTGTTCAATAAGTAGAAATTCAGGCAATTAGCAATAAGATTTCACTATAGACAACAAATTAAAATAGTTACAAAATCCTGATCATGCATTTATCTTGTGAAAAAACAATCAGATTATGTCCAATGTTACAGTATGATCTAAATTATCACAGAACACTTACTCAAGAAAAAATATAACTCAAAAAAGTAAAACCACTTAAGACTCCTCTTATATAATACAGAAACGGTATAACTACCTGTGGAAGGTGTTTCAGCTTGTTCTTCATCCTATCAGTCTATTCAGGAGATGGGTCAGACCAAGGTCCATTCCACTCAACTTCATTAGCACATGGCTTTCTAATTTGAACAAGCTTGTGGCCATCAACTTCTCTAACCTAAATAATTGTTAATTAGAGAAAATTCATCACCATCAATTTGTAGATTTTTATTTTTCTAAAACATGTGAAACAAAAGTAGACACTTATACAACAAAAAAAAAATATATATATATATATATATATATAGACAAAAAAATATAAACTAGTAGAAAAATTCTATTTTTAAATTTTATTTCGCTTTTCATTTATTAATAAATTTTTTAACCTTATCAAGTTCGGAAGGTTTAAGCTTGGATATGGGATTAGGATCCATCATCCATGGCTGGTTGTTTATAATGGTTTAACACTCAATGCAGGTCTTTGATTATTTTGGGGAAACTAGTAAACATCCCATACTAAAGTTTGACCATATCTCTCTCCATATATGAATTCGAATTATTATGCTAGTTTTTTTTGTCTCTTCTTCTTTCATTCATGTTCGCTTGGTTTTTTTTTAAGAAACTTCTAATGGATTTTTATATGAGACAGAAATGAAAAAAGAAAAAAAAAAGCATAAATCATTAAACCTAACAAAGTGTTAGCTAACAAATGGTATTGTCATGAGAAACCGATAACATTATTATATAAAATTAAGAAACCAACTCAGTAATAAAAAAGGAATATGGAGAAATTTTCATTCAATGAACTATAGCTTGAAGTAACATTGCATGGAAAACATTACATTGTGATGCATTCAGAAAAATAAATTGCAAGTATTTTACAAACATTGATTTTCCATTTCCCAAATATATACATGTCTTAGAAGTGAAGATGAACAAATCGTAACAATAATTATATTGTAAATAAACACATCACAATTAAAACACAAATAAAAATTGGAAAAATCGTAACGATTTACGGTCAAGTTTTTTATTTTCCACACACGACACATATATAACATATGTGTATCGTTAGGTTTATGTTTATGTTTCCATGTGTATTTTGTTTTATAAAAAACTTCCACACTAGTAAAAATCATGAATTAAATTGGATTTTTTTTTCCAAATGTGAAACAAGAAGTACTCATCTATATTTATATCTATATATTACTAAAAACTGAAGCATAACATTTATTACCGCTGAGCGCCTGTTGCGCCACCTCATCACCACGTCATTCGCCACATAATTATTATTTATTATTTATTCCTATTTTTTTTACAAAAAATATATATAAATAGATTATGCGTGGCATTTATTGCTACTGAACTTCTGTTGCGCCACCTCATTACCACGTCATTCGTCACATAATTATTATTTATTATTTATTCCTATTTTTTTACAATATATATATATATATATAGATTATTGACTTTACATATTCATCTTTGTTGGTTTTAACATCTTTTTTTTTTCCAATTTTCCTATAATTTTTTTTTACATTCACTTATTTTTTAAATATTTACACTTTCTTCAACCTTTCTTCTTCCCTTACATTTTCATCTCCCTACTACCCTCTACTTTAATATTACTATTCATCTTTCCCTTCATCTTCCTTTGTTTGTCTCTTCTTATCCCTTCCCTCTTACTATAAATTTGTCACTCTTTTCTATTCTTTGCATAATTTTCTCTCACAAAAACGTTCTCTCTCTCTCTCTCTCTCTCAATGTTTTGGTGGATTTTTATTTTTTATTACATCTCCATTTTAGGTTGATAAATTTGTCACTATTTTCCATTCTTTACATAGTTTTCTCTCACAAAAAGGTTTTTTCTCTCTCTCTCTCTCTCTCTCAATGTTTTGGTAGATTTCTATTTTTTATTGCATCTCCGCTTTAGGTTAATAAATTTTTGTATTTTTAAGAACTCTAATTTAGGTTGATACAATTTAATTTTGTATTGTAAGTTATTATTATTATTATTTTGCACTTTGATTGTTAAATTTTATCCGATTACATTATAAAAAATTAAAGATAGTAGATAAAAATAAAATAGTATTCCATTACATAGCATAATTTGAAAATTTTAGTGTTTATTGTTATATCTTTTAATTTTTCTTATTTTTTTCTTCTCTTCTATTTTACTCAATATTAAAATTCAACCACATCCTCCATATCATTAAATTATTTAGATTTTCTCTTTCTTGTTGTTTTATAAAATAAAAAATGTAATATTTTACTTAAATTCAAAAAAAAAAAATTGTGATAGGTCAAACACATATTGACCCCTTGTGATGAATTAACCAATTAATTAGCCAAGTGAATTAATTAGGTTTAATTACATGCAATGAGCATGGTAGCACAAATGGGGAAAACCTATACGGCAAAAACCCCCCCGGGTGATTTTAAGGTCACCACTCCCGAAATTTCACTATTATCATAACAAGCGGCAAGTAAAGGAATCTCAGTACCTTATACCAACTTACAGTTGAACCCTTACCCCAATACACAATTGGACTTGTTCTGTAGTGACAATTTCTCATTCTGATGCACGGCTCCCAAGTACGTGACTAACCAATTGCGCGAATCCCAGTACGCAACTTCAATCACCAACTAGAGAAGTTTGTTGGCTGCAAAGTTCTTCAGTTCATCACACGATGAAGATCCAGAAGATGCTTGGTCACAAAACTCTATGGTACACATACACAGCAACTTCTTCACAAAAGATGAACTAGGGAAAAATTTTGTCTCCGATCACAATTTGCTTGAATAAAATTTGCTCAATGCTTGTGCAACTTGCGAACACTTTGACGTCCCTTAAAATAATCATTTTATATGTCTAGGGTTATGAGAAAAAAAGGCCCAAAGACACAATCACGAATCTCAAGAAAATAGAACAGAAAATCTGTTTTGCTTTAACCTCATCAGATAGCATTTGTCAAGAAGCTGTCGAGCCACGGGGCTAGAACAGCTTCTTGAGCTCAATAGATGCTAGCTGTCGAGTTTTAATGACAGGCACTTTCTTGACTTGAATCATGGACAGACTTGCATGGCTTTAATACTTAATCTTGAAACAAGGTTTCTTAAAGTATCAAACACATCTTAAATCTACCCAATTACAAGTAAAGTGCGTTTTGTCAAAGAACTGGCCAATTACATAAATATTGACATATGTTTCTAACATGAATCACATATATCCTAACAATCTCCTCCTTTGGCAATCCGTGGCAAAACCACAACAAACAAATGAACATATGAGAGAAGTCATAAATCACTTAACTCATACTCACTTGTTGAATACAATAAAGTCTATCCTAACACAAACTCTTGAAAAATTTTGCAAGAAGAGAGTTTATGGCAAGTAAACTTTGACAACATGTATTTCTAAAACACTTAAACAAAACTCATCAAGGCATCTTAGTGTGAAACAGAAAAAATAAATTGCATACACGAAATAAGAAGCATGTGCATAAAGAGAGAAAAGAAACAACACATGTAAGGATAGGTGAAAGAAACATACATCAACATATAAAGAGAATAAGTACAATGTATGTTAATAAAAGTCACAAGACCTAAGGTATATGAGCAATGTATATAAAATAGAAAGAAAAGACAAGATACATCAAATTCTCACCACATCTCTCAAAATATCAACACTCCCCGTAACAAATTGTCCTATACTAACTCTCCCCCTAAGTATGACTACTCTCATAAACCAAAACTACTCCCCCTTTTTGTCACGAGTGACAAAGGGTAAAAATGTCAAGTAGACATCTCATCGGTAGAGCTAGCATCTCCATCATCATCATCCTCAGCCTCAAACTCAGAAGCTACTGGAGGAGGTGAAGGAGAAGCCTCAGAAGTCAAGCTACCCATGATCGCCTGCCGCCATGCAATACAGTCGACACGAACGTTCACCTGATACAACTCCGTAGAGAGTGTATCAAGGCGAGCATCTATGCGCTGAAACTGCGCCATGATATCTCCTAGAATCACATCACCCATAGAGGAGGAGGGAGCGGATGTGGATGGAGCAGATTGAGATGGAGCCGAACGGGAGAGAGGAGCTGCTTACCTAGTCTACTGCGACCTAAACTGTGCCTCGCTACGTTTAACGATAGCGGCATCTATGACACACATGACAGAGAAATGGTTAGACGAGGGAAAAGGAATGGAAATACGGCTCAAAATCCGCGTGATAACTGAAGGGAAAATAAGCTTATCACGGGTAGCCATATCCCTATAGACATCTAGAATGGAAAGAATAAAATGTGAGGGAAAATCTATAGTGAGGTGCTCGAGAAAAGACAACAAAAATCAAGCACAAGGCTCTGTGATAGAATTGTAGTGAGAAAGTGGATGCAAAACAAAGGTCATCACCTTATTTATAATGTGTATATATATATATATAAAATTTTCATATACTATTACTTTCGAAAATCTAATGAACAATGCTACTTCTCATTTATCGTCTTAGTTATGCAAATCATCAGTTAGTAAATATATGATAATATTAAGAAGCGTTACAAATGAGATCACTAAAAACAATATATAAAATTAATTAGTCACTATTATTATGGAGTAGTAGTCTATAATTTTATGCATCCAAAAAATTGGAATATATAGAGTTTTCTTAAAGGTATGTGTAAAGATTCACTATGTGTGTGTGTGTGTGTATGTGTGTGTAAAGGTAAAAAAAGGTATATTTAAGGTTATTATTAACTTAAAAACTAATGAAAAACTAATGGTTAATAATTAAAATTATAGTATTAATAAAATATTTCATGGGACCATCCTAAAAAAATTATCACGCACAACGCACATGTATGCGACTAGTATAGGATAAAAACAATGAGTATATTACACTTTCAGCTCTTATAATTGGGCTTTGTTTCATTTTGACCATTAATGTAAAACAAGAAGTACTCATGTAAGTTCTTAATTTGTAGATACTGGTTTACCATTTTCAAAACATAAACACAAATTGAAAGTGATATTGAATAGTACAAAATATAATGGTATTCCAAATAAGGACATTACATTTAAAACTTGAATAGGTGTTGAACATATCATATTATGTAGCATGATTAATTATGTTTGTGTTTATATATGTGAAACAAAAGGTATGCACATATATATAATATCTAAATGTAGAAGAACAAAATTTAATATTGTTGCACTCCTGTTGAGCCATAATATCAGCCGCATCACCTTTTTTTTTATTTATTGATTTGCTCATCTAATTTTTTGATAATATTTAATATATTAATAAATTGACTTTTACATATTCATCTTGAATAGGTTTTTTGTCAAATAATATCTTGGGCAGTTTAACTTCACATACGTACACATCATCTTCTTTAATTTAGAAAGAACTATTTCCGCACTTTCCTTTTTCTTCGTTACTCTTACAGTCTTACTTCAATGCATTGTGTCTCCCTCTCTTTCCACCTATCCTCTACCCATCAAACCCGAATGACTCTTCAAATTTCAGGTGCTTCAATTGCTACTCACTAGAATTAAAAGTCCACCTATTTTTTCCAAACTTCTGTCCCCTGCTCCCAAATGCTATTACCCACATGCAACGGTAACCACCATCCAGAAAACAAGTTGCCTCACCTACCACCGAGGTGGTGTGGTCTGGTGGTCCTAGGTGATGCATTGAGTTGCGCCAAGTGCGAAGTCCCATGTTCGAGTTCAAATATGGACTTGCGTGGGGTAGCTTCCCTTGGCAGCCTAAGCTCACTAGTGTCCCTCGTGGGGCTAGGAAGCTATGGCTCACCGGTTCCCCTACATTCCTGCAAGGCCCAGACCTAGCGGGTAGGGTGCTACTATGGTCACGCCCAGGTAGGATTGCCACGTTGGTCGCCCCCCTCTACCCATTTTTCATTCAGCAAAAAAAAAAAAAAAAAAAAAAAAAAAAAAAAAAAAAAAAAAAAGATTTGCCTCACCTAAATCAGCATCAATTGTCATTGTCACAATATGCCACCTGCAAAGCATTTATAGAACACCAGTGAAAGTGAGTTCTAGTAAATGAAGTACTGACAATAACAGCACAATAAAACAATAACAGACACAAATGAAGGGGTACAAAATAAATTCTACGAAAGAGAGAAGAAAAGCACATGCACTACAATCGTGCTGAATTGTGCTAAGTACATTCTAATAAAGATAAAGCCTAGACCTTCCATCTGCAATACTTGTGGCACTGATACTCCACTGTCCAGTCTTTTGCAACAGTTCCTTAATTGACTACTATTAAGAATAAATGCTAAAAGGAACTACCAACCATTCTCATTTTCTGGATCTGTAAGTTGAAGCAAAATATCTTCTTTTTTTTTAGTATCTGTAGCACAAGTTCAAAATAAAACAGAGGCTCAAGAGAATCTGAGAACAGCTCACTCTAAATTAGGATTTGTAGAAAAAATCATATGGCCCTACTCAAGGCAAAGTTAAGGGGTAAATCCGGGCACAGGAACCAGGCTTATTAAATGATTTAATTATTGCAAATAGTAATAATAGTTAGTATACATAATCATATTAAATTACTCGATATATGTCATTTCTCACGACTAAATATAGTGTTTTAGAACTTAATATGATCTAAAAGTGTTTTAGAACTTAAAAATATAAGTGATGTTAAATTAGTCTCTTTTTAATTAAGTAAAATAAAATAAATAAATAGATGAGTTTGAAATGAGTTTGGATTCATTAATAAATATATATCAAACAAATTTGGATTAAATTAATCAAATTCAATAAAATTTGGAATGAGTTTAAGATCTCTATTTTTTAATAAATTCATATTTAAAATAAGTACTCTCAACTCAACCCAAATCTATCTTTATTCATTCTTAAGTAAGTACACCAAAATGGACCAAAGTAAACTGAATTAGACCAAAAAGATTAAACTGGACCAAAGAGACAAGATTGGACCAAATAGACCAAATTGGATGTCACAGTTTGATTGATCTCAATTGAAAGTATTTTCTGCTCCAATCTCCGTTCTGTACCTTAAAATCCATCACTTTTCTAGTTTTTTGAAGAGTCTGGTTTATAAGAAATGGGATGCCTTGTCAACTTTTTCCAAGGAAAGAATACAAGAGTCAAGACTTGTGTTACCCCCTTAATAAGAAACATTTAAATCAAACTACTTTATAGAAGAGGAAATGGTATTTAAAAAGGAAAGAGACAGAAATGGCCATAAAATAAGATTAAAAAAAATAAATTGGGGATTATATTGAAACAACATACATTTGTACAAATATTTTCCGATTAGAAAGCACTTTTCAAAACTGCAGCTGAAATCCTTTCTCAGCTAACAATGCTTTTCTGTGTTCCCCATTAACTAGGCATTTACTACTTATTTTTCCTATTTCTTTTTTACTTTCTCTTTTTTCCATCATGTACATGATTACACCCCCCCTATATTCCTTACACTACCCACCTATGTACAGAAAACCCCAAGAACCCTCTTCAAAGCCTCGCAGAAGAAGCATATAACCCAAGAGACAGGCTGGGGGAGCCACAAGATTTCATGAACACCCTCTTGTCCAGATAAATGCACTGCAGCTTTTTCAGGAATCATATCATTCAAGTTGTGAACTTGCAGAAAGAATGAAGATTAGAGTTGCACTAGTCCGATGGATAGAAAACTTGATGGCCATCCTCATACAGAAGAATCACATCATATAACCTGCACAAAAATAAAAACCCTATAATTAAAGTCCAGTATTGGAGTCAACAAAAACACCCCCATTGCTACACATTATGCTTCATCCCTCAATAACCTTGTACCTTTATGGGGTAAGAAGTGGATATGCTAGGTGAGAGTGAATCTAAATAATCCAATCAAAAATAATATGGCAGAAGAGAAGACAGAAAATTACCTTGTGATTCTGTGGACAAGGGGGTCCAACAAAAACTGCCTTCAGGAGTTCATGATCCACGGACAACACAAGCAATTCAAAAATTCTGCAGATATGCCCTCAGCCTGATGGACAGAAAACCAAATGAAGAGCCATCTGCGTACTATAAAGTTTCAAGGCTTATTGATGCTTTTGTGAAGACTGAAAGAACAAATGGTGCTTCTTCCCCAGGGTGTATAGTTGTAGGCACTATTGTATAACCCTTTGGATCAGGGTCCAGAACCATTTCACATGATATTTCTCTAGAATTGACATAATCCGTCCCACCAACTGATTCATGCAGGTATATGTTGTAAGCAGCACGGCGGCCACGGGTTTTAAGTATCCGCATTCCAATGTAAAACATCATAGAATCATGACTGGATTGATAATTTCTAAAACCAGCTGCAGTTCTTGAGAAACCCACACCCTACATACAGAAAATGACAGAAATGTTGGAAAAGACCCAGTGAAAAACCATTGTTCTCTCTATAGATACAAAATTGACTGAAGATTCATTTCTAAGTATACCTGAGTTAAGGTAATGAAGACATGAATTGGTAATGATGCATCTGGTCCATTGGCTCTCAATCGGAACTGTGGATTTTGATGCCACGTATCATAATCTTGGCACCCACCAGCACTGTAACCACGCCATTGGCCATGAACAGAATAGCGCATCTCTGGGGGGTATACACGGCAAACATATATTGATCGGAAATGAATCTGAAAGTCTTGCCAAGACATCCAGAATATACCATCTTTTGACTGTTCGAGAAGTAGAAATTCAGGCAATTAGCAATAAGATTTCACTAAAGACAACAAGTTAAAATAGTTGCAAAAACCTGATCATGATTCATGCATTTATCTTGTAAAAAAAACAATCAGATTATGTCCAACGTAATATGATCTAAATTATTGCAGAACACTAAAGAAAAAACAAAACTCAAAAAAGTAAAACCACATAAGACTCCTCTTATATAATACAGAAGCAGTATAACTACCTGTGGAACGTGCTTCAGCTTGTGCTTCATCCTATCAGTCCATTCAGGAGATGAGTCAGACCAAGGTCCATTCCACTCAACTTCATTAGCCCATGGATTTCTAATTTGAACAAGCTTGTGGCCATCAACTTCTCTAACCTAAATAATTGTTAATTAGAGAAAATTTATCACCATCAATTTTTTAAGTGGGTATATGACAGATATTATCAGATAAGTAGCTTCAGAACATACCTGCAATAAAGAGTAAGCATGCCCTTGCACAATGCCACTGGAAGAAATGTGCACGTCAGAACCTGATGGACTCCCAGCACCAAGCAAAAAACCCTCTTGTTTGAAGCGCAACAATTGAGACCACAGTCTACCACTTGCAAGATCAATTTGGGCCTGGGAACTCCTCATGTCAATTTCCTCACCAGCACCCCCAGTGAGGTCCACTAGAGCATCCTGAACAAGCCCGCCTTCTAATGCCTCGTAAGAGCCATGCAATTTGGCATACGCCTTCTCCAATACAGAAACCCAGAGCTCATTTCCCTTCCTACTGGTAGCAAATGCTGGTTTACCTGGTGCTTCGCATGGAATCCAATCATCGACAACAACTGGAACCCACTCACCCTAAACAGAGACAAAAAAAACCATAATATGCAGTTGCTACCATACTAATCACAAAAATAACCAATAGAAACTATTGTAACAAACATCAGGTATCTATCATGGCAATACATAACGTAGCACTCAATATCACGATTGATGACAATAAGTCGTCAAGAGTGGGGACCACAACCTAGCAAAAATCCATATTCCTAGAAAGAAATTTAGCAAGGTAATTCTTCAAGCAAAGCCAAGAGGGATTCCTCTAAAATGGGTCTACACCCCAACTACTAAAGAACCAAAACCAGACCAAATTGGATCTTTCCCAACTTGGTGAAGAGAAGTTACACCCCTAGTCCCTTTGGTGGAAAGCGGGGCATTGGCATTGCCCAATGTCTTAATGCAATTATCAGCTAATTGCCCTAGATAGAGATTTATATATATATATATATATAAGGAACGTGAAACTAATATAAATAAAACCACCCAATTACACTGGAAATGTACTACAGGGGCAGAGCGTCAAGAGCCCAAAGCAGGTAAAAGTAGCCTCCATTGAAGGAGAGTAAGAAAGAAAAGAGACTTGATCTTGGAAATTGACCGTTCACAATCCTCAAAGCATCTAACATTCCTTTCCCGCCAAAGACACTAAAATAAGCAATGAGGCACAAGCCTCTAGAGAGCTACATTTCGTGTCAACTGAACTTACCCAGCCAAGAAGCAAACAGCTCAATAACCCTCTCCAGCATAACCCAATTAATACCAAACAAACCAAAGACTATGGACCACAGCTTATATGCTATGGGACAGTGAAGAAGTAGATGGTCCACCGATTCCACGCACCTTTTGCACATATAGCACCAATCAAGTACTAAAATATGTCTCTTCCAAAGATTATTGATAGTTAGGATCCTACCTAAAGAAGAAGACCAAGAAAAGAAAACTACCCTACTTGATGGCATGGAGACAACTTCAATTCCAAAATTATAGACATTGAATAACTTTTCTGCAACAAATTTATAGCATTTGAACCTTCTAATCATATACTGAAATTCTATGATGGAACTGGGAATATATATATTGAGAGATAGTTTTCCACACAAGCTTTTTAAGTGCTTTTAGAACTTTTGGTTCTTTCAGCTAACACGTCAAAGGCCTTTCTGCTAGTACCAGAAAAGGTTATTAAATTTGTTCATTACATTACAAGAGAAGTCAAAAACAGGAAACAAGCCATTGGTTCTCTCCAGCATGAAGTGCAGGCAAGTCATCTGAAATGCACACTCCCATTATACCAACTCATAGCAGATGTATAGAAAACATTTGATTCAAACCCAACCCCCACCCCCCCTCCACCCAAAAAAAAAAAAAAAAAAAAAAAAACAAAGCTAATTACCTGAATACAGAAGCGGACTGTGTAAATTCCTTCCTCATTATATTCTGGAGTTATAATCACCTCTGATATTCGTGAAACCTCCGTTAAAACTGCTACAGCACTCAAAAACCAACAATCACCCAATCGGCCCTGTTCAATAGACAATTGAGCAATTTAGTAAAGCAAGAAAAGCACTCAACCAACTTTTTCTAGAGATGTAAACAAAAATGTACAAGGTTCAGACTAAAGCTTTGCATAACATGTTGCAAAATGTACCAAACCTGACAAACATCTGAAGGATTTGCGGCCCCCGTAAATAAGCATGGACCAGAATCCAGACGGCTCTCTTTCACAATTTCAGTAGGCCTCATCCACTCAGAAACAACCTACATTGGGAAGCCAATAAGATTGCAGCAACCATGTCAATAACACATCACTGACCCCCCACCCCACCTACAAAAAAAGCATAAATATATATATAATAATATAAAAATACATCTAACAGTCAGGAAAACACACCTGTAACTTCAAAGGGGGATTTTCAGGATCTACAAACAACGATTGATCATTTGGAGGAAACTCCTGATCAGTGAAATGTCTTTCTCCTCTTGCACAGAGGGCTTCTTTGACAGCCAGTTCCATTGAAAGCATCCGTTGATTAATTTCTTCCTGTGTTTCCATCCTAGGTTTCCTAAACCTCCGGGCAAAAGAATCCACATCAACCACAACCCCATCACGGTCCAACCTTCTTCTTCTCCCACTTGAATACTGCCCATCCCAATCTACATCATCCCTGTCATATAGATCTACATCCGCAGGATCACTGTCCCACCCATCAATCTATAGAGAGCACATTAAGCAGTAAAGAGTGAACAGGTTCAGCAAAACACATTAAATAGTATCTTCAGCCTTTTTGAAATCAACCAAATACACTATGATGTGATATATTAAAGCATTGAAAGGCACATACTCTAGAAGGTGAATCGGCCCATTGCCAATTATCTTCCGGAAAATCAATGGCATTGTACTCAGCTGATCCAACAGCAGCATGAAGAGCAGCGATCTCGTCTTCAGTTAAGCACCTTCCCCAAATGAAAACATCCATGATATGCATCTTGGACTCAACTCCTTCACTATCCGATCTCCCAAATGCATCAATATCTATAGGTGGTCTAACACCAACCCAAACTTCTGTCCCCTGCTCCCAAATGCTATTACCCACATGCAATGGTAACCCAGTCTGGTAGCCATCAAAACCACCATCCAGAAAACAAGTTGCCTCACCTAAATCAGCATCAATTGTCATTGTCACAATATGCCACCTGCAAAGCATTTATAGAACACCAGTGAGTGAGTTCTAGTAAATGAAGAACTGACAATAACAGCACAATGAAACCATAACTCAGAGACACACAATGGGAAATGAATGAGTACAAAATCAACTCTACGAAAATGAGAAGAAAAGCATATGCACTACAATCTTGCTGAATTGTGCTAAGCACATTCTGATAAAGAAAAAGCCCAGACCTTCCATCTGCAATACTTGTGGCACTGATACTCCACTCTTTTGCAACAGTTGTTTGTCTATCACCTTTAGTAATCAGTCGAAGCCCAACTTGTCCAGCCTCAATACCTTGTTCAGAACCAGCCACCAGAATTTCCCAACATACTTTTTTCTGGAATTCAGTGCCTAATAGACAAACAGGTCCAGACTCTGGTTGGATCATCACCGCAATGGAAAAACTGACCTTTTGACTTTGACATACACTAGGATCAATCTGGCCACAGTTTCTGCCACTTGCAGTTGGTTCATCATCAAGAACACATACAGCACCAGAAACCCCCGTCTGCCAATGACATTAACAAGCAATAGTTTCAGAGTAAGACTAGCTGAGAATACCAAAAATGAATGGTCTCCATTAACTATCAGAAATCAGGGTGTTCCAAATAAATTAGACCAGAACAGATGGGAAACTATTTTCTTAAGATTGAAATAAATGTAGGTGATGGTCTGGATTCAATGTTACGTGTAGATATGTATATGGTGACTATAAGATGGGGTTAGTGGATCACCTTCCTGTCAAAAGAAATGTGGATATGGCTTGGACAAAATTTGCACAGATCTAGAAAACTTCAAGAGTGGGACATTGAATACAAGTGGTAATTTGTCAAAATTCCGAAGAAAGAGTATCTAATATAAGTGGTAATTGTGCCTAGAGGCAAAGACGTAATCACTCCTGTTGTTTACTTTATATATATTAATGTTCGACTGGCCAACCATAAATCAAATTATAATTGAAAAACTCAACCTGAAGTGCTCGGCGAGCTAATTGAGCTGTGCGTATCCTTCGTGCAATGCTTGCAACCCTTTCTCGTGCAAAAGAATCATCAAGAACAGCATCACCTCCAACTGCACGAACTGCAGCTGTCATGGCTGCAGCCTCTCTGTTGCCAGCGTTGGGAATAGACGAAATAAGTGAAGCTTCTATCTCCTTCCATTTACGTTCTTCTTTCTCCAGGAGAGCCTTCCTTCTTTCTTTTCCTCTTCCCTCTTCTTCACGTCTTTGTGTTAAGATTTCCTCTTCCATCTCCTTTTCTCTTATGTAGCTACAAAATTCATTTAGATAGAGATTTAGAAACACTAAAAATTTATGATATTCCAAAATGGAAAATAGCAAACCCAAATTCACATGGGGCAAAGTATTTCTTTTTCAATAAGTAACTACCTCTCCTGAATAATTTCAAACTGCCTGCGGTCCTCTGGCATCCATTTTTTTATTTTCTTGGCGCTTAAGTCTGAAAATCCTATGCTATCAAGAAATAGTCTCAGGCGAACCTCATCCTACAACAGCACAAAAACAATTATATCATTATCTACAATCAAAAACATCATGCATGGAATGCAGTTCAGGATTTCTTTTTATAGGTCACCTGAACTCGTTCTGCCTTAGCAGTCAAACCAAGCAAAAGAAGTAAATAACCACCAAATTTATCCCACATGTACACCCATTCAGTGTCGATGGCCTCTTCCAAAGCCAAAATACGTGCATGAGCACACATTTCTCTTCTGTGATCTACATCATTGGCAGGTTCACAGCGGAAGATTCTTTTATATCTCATTCTGCAGAAGCATGATCCAGCAACTAATTCTTCATTCCTTAAACGGTCTCTGAGTTTCATGACATCAGCCCTAGGAAGCACAAAATTTCCAGCCCTGTCTCTCATAATGGTAGGGTCTCCTACCAAAAGAGCTGCTGAGCTGGCAGATCTCTGAGGAGCCGAATAAGTTCCAGATAGTGCATTTCGGGTCTGTGAGACAAATAAATTGAACTCCAATGAACTTCACAACTAAAAAGGAATAATTTCCTTCTAAAAGTGTGCCAAATTATTAAAAAATAAAATATGACATCGAAAAAAGAGCTACCATCCCGAAATAAGAGGTAAACTGGTAAAGCAAATACAAGTTTCTAGCTATGTTTGGAAAAATATAAATTACTGTTAGCAAAAGGCATAGCTACCATATATGGCTGATATCTAACATTGTTGTCAATGCTATGATGACACTACCATCAAATATGTATCATGCAAGGAGATAATAACTTATGACATCAATAAATTTCCATTGGGCAGTTTAGTTCGTCATCCAACACCAGCATTGTTGTATTAATCAAAAAAATTGAGTTTTCTTGTTGCACCACTTCTAACAGGTTCTCAGATATGTTTTCACAAGTTAGTATTTTTGGCATCTAAAAAGTCTGCTTTGGTTCTGGACAACTTAATCTTTATCCTTTGTAGTATTATTATTCTTAGATGAAAACTCCCCTATGTGCCTCCATTCCCTTGTGTTTGAGGTATCGCTTCCCAATCATTTGCTGGAAGAAAAAATTTAGTGCTTAAATGTAGATAAATTTTGATATCTCTGCCTGACAATCTGTATATTATTAACTTATTGAAACAAGAACTTGTCCAAACTGTTCCATGATTGTAGTGCCAGCATATAGAAAGCACATTGAGATTATTAATAACAAAGTATCTATTAAGTTTTTGACGATGGTGGATATGTTCTGTAACAATTTTGTAATTATTACAATATCATCAATCATCACATTGTCAAAAATCAGTATCACCACCTCTAATCATGAGCAATGTTGAAATGCAAGGGAACCACCATATATGCCTTGGCTAAAAGAGAGGGGAAGAGAAGGGGTGGGGTACACTCATTTCAATGTTTTAATTTCAACAGCAGTTTAATCTATATCACTGCAGAAGCAGAACTCATAAAATTAGTTCAAATTATATACCTTGGTCAAGGAGTTTTTATTAATGACTACCTTCTTTAATATTGCCTGGCCCAATACCAGTTATATCAATGACAAAATTTGTAGTACATGCAAGCTTCCATATTAGACAACACCAGTAAGGTTTTTTGAATATAGCTTTGAACACCAAGCATAGCACCATAATCACAAGCACATGGGAAAAGTAAGGAAATAAACAAAGACCAAGTAGAACAGTATTAGGTGCATCTCACCAACATCTAAGTACAAGTTTATGCAATGTTCTAATAAACAGACAAAACTGACTAGCCATAATTTGTATGTGTGCGCACACGGGCATGTGTTAACGTATGTATGCATGTGTAGCGGTGAGCAAGAAAACCAAAGACAAACAATAGCATTGATCAGAAACTCTAGATAACAAAAAATTAATTGATATACCAAACTGCAGTCACAGAAAACCATGCTTGGTTGAGTTGAGTTCACAAGATAATCAAGAACAAGCTACACTTCAAATATAACAAATCTCAAGCCACAGTGATGAATCCCAACCCCCCCCCCCCCCAAAACCCAAAAAAAAAAAGGAAGGATTGTTGGTAATTATTTGGAAATCTTAGGATAAGGTTCAAAAGCCAACTTGTAACAGAATCGAACACACCTTCGTTGCAGATCGAGCGATTGCTTGAACAACAGTTTCCTTACTGAGGAAATGCACAGCATCTTCCATCGTCTGGAGATTGAAGTAAAAAAAATCTTCTTAATGGAAGCAAAACTATGAAGAGAGACATGAATCAATGAACACAGTTCTTTCATATAACAATCTCAAAAACAGCTTTCATGCTATCATGACATAAGACTGGTGATCTGCCAATTGAGGAAATTATTTTAGAAATAAATATAATTTTATTCAAAAGAGGATATGGTTCACATACACAGGATGCATAACCAACCTTTGCTAAAGAATTGCAATCTCATATTCAAAACTCTAAGAAATCAAATAAGAGACAATGAGCGAATGATGCCCAAAGCAGACATTTAATCATACATGGACCTCAACATATTGATCACAGTTAATGCACAAACCTTAAGAGTCAAGCATGGCCGAGAGACAGCAAATCCAAAGGCTACAACAAGAGTAATTGCTGACACAGCAGCACCAGCAAATGGTGGATAAATTTTCAAACTGGCAACAACCCCCCAGCCCTCAGTTGCCAACGCAATTCCATAAAGCATAAGAAATGCAGCACTGTTAAGCAATTTAATCGATAGATATTAGATGTGAATAAATTATCTGGTAACTCATTACACAACATTTTGATAGCAAAAGTACAGCACAATAAGTTACAAAAGAGTTAGAATACGCTAAAATGAAAGAAAAATTAAAACAGGACACTCGACAAACCTGACATTCTTTCCACAATCTGCATGAGCGTCGTAGACATATACAGGCAATACTCTTGGAGAATAAACAACAATTGGAGGTGAAAGAAGAACCTGCCGAAAATAGGTTATACTATAATGCAAATGTAGATAAGGTAAAACAACCAGAAATAAGACAAAATTAAATACAAACATAAAGATTCAAAGTTTGAATGAAGTTAGATCAATGTAACTCACAGTCAATGCTCTTCCAGCAAGAAGAAACAGAAACAAGAAATAACCAACCGATGCTCCAACAAATGGTTTATCTGAACAGAAAAGGTCAAAAAGGAAATGTCATAAGCAGCATCATGATGTTTTTTGCAAGAAAACTGACAATGTGGGGGTAGCAAAATAATATTGGGTGGTAGCGGATTCTGTTTTTCACCTTCAAACCATCCAACAAGAAATGCTGCCAAAGCCAAAAGAGAAGCAAGAAAACAAACAAAGAACATCTGTGTTCTCGTCAAATAAAAATTGTTTGACGCCCAGTGGTGGATAGCACCAATAGCTAGTACCATCATGAGAAGAACCAAAAGAAATGCTACTCCGATCTGTTTCCAATTAAAAAGAAAAAGGCACCGAGTTAGACAGGTGCACTACAACTTTAATCTAAAATAAGCTGCAAACACCAAAGTGAGCCTCACACTCCAAGGTTTGACAACAACTGTAACAGCTGATATTGCACCAAGCAGAAGGAGAAGGCCAATGCTAACAAATACATATACACCTCGAGAAAGTCTCCAACCATCGTCTTTCCTACAAAATTTACCATAGCGCATTAGAAGGAGAGCAAGCAGCCATCATACTATAAAGTGGCTGTTTCTTTAAAATTTCTGAACAATGCGTTTGTTTAACTTAAATGGTACGGCAAAGTTACTAAATTAAATTAACACGAGTAGTTACTTACAATCTACAAAAACCAGAGCAAAGTGATAGCACTGCTGGAATACAAACTAAGTTACTAAACTAAATTCGCATGAGTAGTTACTCACCATTTATAAAAACCAGAGCAAAGTGATAGCACTGCTGGAATACAAACCAAAGGCAGTAAAGCAGCCAGGAAATCAGTGTTTGTTGGAACCTGGTCATCCCTTGATTTGACAATTTCCAAGTAGGATGCACCACAAAATGCCACAAGAACAACTACGAAGACATTGCAGCAGCAAAGAATATATGGAATAACATGTCAATATAACCCAATGGAGTTCCAATTGAAGGGTACAGAAATCAAAGCCAAAGAAAATTTAGACAATCTACCTGAGAATATCCCAACACAGATGGCAGAGGAAAGAGAAAACCGATACGTTGCAAACCACGAAACAATTGGCAGCACACCAGTAACCACTAAAACAATTGCAGATGCCATCGCCCAGCCAAGGTACACGGATGATACATAAGGAGAGCTAAAGCTTTTCGGGTCACCACTCAATCCCTTGTATCCTAAATCATCTAGAGGCTTTGCTGATATTATTGCACCTAGGGCTAATACAGATCCAGTAAATACTGATATGCAAATGGCCAGTACAACACCCTGAAAGAGAACAATTTATAACAAGAACTGAGAAAGGAAAGCTAGATATTTTAAACAAATTCCAGGATAAAAGAAAGAGTAAAGAGTGAAAAAATTATTGGATTAATTCAAATGCACAAGTGCCTTAAAATTCAAAGAATGATTGATGTGTCATTAGATGTTACAGCTAAAATACAAACAGCTAATAAAGTTCTGCAAGAAAGACTATATTTAAGGCGCTTTATGTAAACAGCCAGATAAGATTATTGAAGTAATTAGTAATAAAAAGAAGTTATAATGGAGAAAGAAAAATGAAGCAAGGAGATCTCTCAGTCAGCAGTATATAAAGAAACAAAGGAAAATTTTAATTGGAAAACAACAAAGTGGAAAGAAAAGTGTAACATGGGCCTTCAACAAATATAGATTTGTTACTGCCTATATTATCAGATTTTATGTAAATAAAAATCTTTATTAAAGCAGCAAAACTTTCAGGTACACAGGCAGTATACAAAGAAAAACCAACATCAACGTCTCACCGAACATAGCTCTAACATATCTGAAAAAGAATCACAAGAGAGAGCTTGAAGAGCAATAACTGAAAAAAAAAAAAAAAAAAATTAAACTCTGATGGACTGTTCACGATCCTCAAAACTTCTAGCATTTTTCTCCCACCACATGCACCACATTAGGCAATATGGTACAATCTTCCAAATTGCAGCATTACAGTGCCAACCAAAACTGCCTTGCCACGAGACTAGAAGATCCATAACCCTCAGTAGCATAACCCAATGGATACCAAACAAACAAAAAACCAAGGACCACATCTTGGAAACTATAGGACAATGTAAAAGTAAATGATTGACGTCCCCATCAATCATGCTAATACCTCTCCTCCATAAATTATCCCTAGTCAAAATCCTCCCCAACACAGCACTCCAAGAGAAGAAGGCAACCCTAGGAGGGATAATAGATCTCCAAATAGATTTCCATGGAAAATGGATTGAATTAGAGGGACATAAATGCCGGTAATATCCTAATACCCCAAAACCCCTACTCTTATTAGGCTTCCGACACATCTTGTCATCTCTCTTTCCAAGCACAGAAGATGAATAAATTAAATCCATAAACCCACCCAACGAGTCCAGCTCCCAATCTTGTACCGACCTGGAAAAATGAAGATCCCAATGCTTCACCCCATTGTTGAATTGCAGTAAATCTGCAACGGAAGAATCTCTATCCCAACTTATCAAAAGTAACTCTGGGAACTCCTTTAGAGGGGAATCCCCACACCATAAGTCATATATATACATGTCAAGACCAGAAATATCGGGAAAAAGAAGCAAATCTAAAATCAGCAAAAAAGCAAGGAGAAGGAGAAGAGGCAGTATAAATAAAGAAAAGAGAAAGCAATATACAAAGGAACAAACAAACAGAGGATTGTGATTTAATTTACATAGGAAAAGTACATGTATGGATAGCATAAAATAAATGAACACGCATTCAAAAAAACTAATCCTATCTATACTAGCCACACTTTTGAGCACATGTTCTGTGCATTTGTTTATATAAACGGCAGAAGCACATCTGGTAATACCAATGTAGCCAACACCAGCCTCCCCAAGAGGACATCAATAAATAAGAAGACAACAAACCTTCAAAGCAGTGGAAAGGCCAACAATGTTAATTATGACTAATAGAAATATGTTACCAACTGAAAAATAAATATATAGTGTGCGCATGAGATTTCATACAAGAACACATATCAAGATCTCATTTACAACTGTATATTTTAAAAATAATCATGTAGTTACATAAGTGCGGGGAGGGTGAGAGACAAAGATCAAACCTCCTTTGTCCCAGGAGTTCGATGATTTCCAGCATTACCAGCACACTGTACTTGAGGAACCCAGAACTGGTAATTATTACGGATCCATATGGGAATGGCAACGGAAAGGCATGCAACCATTAGTGGAACAGTCAAAGACAATCCAAGAAGAACTGAAGATTTGCTGCAAAACAAACACAGATATCAATCAAAACATTGTGTTCAGCTAATAAAACAGCCACATCAAAAATAAAAATAAACAAAAGTTTCTTACTTCAGATTTTAAATACAAATCACTCATCAAAATTGATTCATGAATATAAGGAGGATGAGAAAGAATCTGATTAAGAAAATGTTCTTAGTAATCATATTGCATTTCTGTATTGTCTTGTTTGTAAGTTTGAACCTATGATCTACCCCAATCACTTAATAACATATTTAATTATAATTTAGTTGTTTGAGTTCCTAGACAAATATTAGATGTTTGGGTACAAATGAATCACTCTTTCTTCACTTCAAGACCTAAATACTTTTTTTTATAAGTACTTCAAGACCTAAATACAAAAAACATATGTAAACTAGCCAGTATAAAGTGACCATTAACCAACTGATAAATTATGCTAGTCCCAAAAGTTCAAGCTGATAATCAAAGGGTAAAATTAATGATTTTGATCCCTTAACCATTAATCCTACACTGCCCCACATGTGTGGGCCTAAATTCCCGCTCAATAAGTAGTGCCCAACAAGTGGAAATTTTAACCATTTAAGTGGAAGGTAGAGTGGAGACAAGATTCAAGGTCCATTTGAGAACAGCTTATCTAGCTTTTTGCCAAAACCTTTTTTATTTAAGTGTGCTAAAGTATAATTGTACCTTGAAAAAGTGCGAAAAAGCAGGAAAAAGTGAAGTTTTAAAAAGCTATACATAAAAATTAAAAGCTAAAAACTAAAGCTTAAAGCTGATGCCAAACGCACCCTCAAACTCAAGTTCACCTACTTTGATACCATAACAAATTACCATCAATCCCAAAGACTAAAGCTAATAGGAAAGGGTATTAACCATTATTCTAAAACTCCCATGCTACCATATAGCTAGTAGCCTAGTACAATGGGGTGATTGGAAAATTAGAACTCTCACGGTTCTCACTCAAGCCAAAAAGTGTTGTTGTTAGTTGACCTAGGCTAAAGATGGAGAGACCACTAAAACATGTAAGAAATAGAACCATGGATACATCTAATAAGGAAGAAAAAGATTGAGTCTAACCCCTCTCCCCCCCCACCCCCCCCCCCCAAAAAAAAAAAAAAAAAGTTAGATGCGTATGTAAAGGTGCAGCAAGCCCCATTCCGAACACATTTTATCAATTACATGATCCTTTTTGGCCACTCTGCTCAACCTTAAGCTTTATGTGGTGCCTTCGACTATCTTCCTCACTTACTTGTCTATCTTTTTGGCCATCCTCTATCCATGTGGTGCCTTTACTGATCTTAATCAAACTTGACCAACTAACCATCATTGTTATAGACATAAATCTCCCTAACTGCACACCCTGCGGTATATCATAGAACATAAATTGGAGCCTAGCCTTGTAGCCTCCTAATAAGTTCTTCCATTTAGTATGGTTTTTATCCATAGGACACACCATTCAATGATGCACTTCTAATTTAACCGTTCTTCTCTATCAACCTCACTTTTATATACCTCTACTTTATATGTAAACCAACAACAACAAAGCCTTAGTCCCAAATTTTTGGGGTCAAACTATGAATCCTAAATAGATTTGTCAGGATAGGCCATAGGTATTTATATGTAAACCATAAATAAAAATTAAAAAGGACGCTGATGAGTATTATGCATCTTTCCCTCAGTTGTACTATCTTTTACAAAAATTACAACAGAGAATCAATCTTGAAGTCCAGCTGGATTGGCAATATTTCTACCGTTACTAAATAATTTCTTCATTATTGTTGTGTTTCTCCTTGAGTTATAAAATGCTGTCACAAATTCTACCACCATACATTTTTTTTATAGGTAACAAAAAACTTTATTAAAAAAGAAGCCAACCCGGGTACATTGTACTGTGGGGAATCAAGAACCATACATGAAAGGGAACTCCACTACAATTCCTGCAGTCTTTTCATTGATTCACCATGCATTGTGACAATGGCCTAAGCATTGATAGAGGCCACTCAATGAACATACTACACAACCATCTAGAACCTATTGCTGTTATAATCTCATATATGATGAAGTGTATGTAAGATAATCAATTAAGCTGATAAACAATCAGCTTAAGGCTAAGGCTCCTCGGCATGTCTCTTTCTTTGTGTGGACTGTTGTCTGGAATAAGATCCTCACAGGTGATAATTTGAGGGGTAGAGGGATGGTTTTTGTAGACTGGTGCATTATGTGCCATGGGGATGGGGAGACTGGATCATTTGCTACTTCAGTGTAGTAAGGCTCATAAGTTGTGGAGTTTGGTGTTTAGATCTTTTGGGATTTCTTGGGTTTTGCCAAGAACGGCTGCAGATACTCTCTTGGGTTGGTGGAATTGGCCTGGAAAACTTTCGTCTAGCATTTGGAATTTAGCTCCTTTGTGCTTAATGTGGTGTCTTTGGAGGGAGCGAAATGGGAGGACTTTTGAGGATATGGAAAGTTCGGATGACCAGCTTTTGGCCTCTTTCAGTGGCACTCTATTTGACTGGTCTAGGGCTTGGGGACTCACCTCTAGTAAATCTCTTCCTTTGTTTCTTAATTCTCTCCTTTTGTAATTAGTTTCTTTTTCCTATCTTCTTTTCTTCTTTTCTTTCTTGTTATCTTTTCTCTTGTTCTTTTATCTCTGCCTTATGTTTCCCCGCATAAGGTAGTGTTCTTTAATATATATCTTTATTACTTATCAAAAAAAAATAAACAATCAAATTCAAAAATGCTGCATTAAAGCTCGATTTCGGAACTACAAATTACTATGAAAATGGAGGATTCATTTTGGAACATTGATAACCATGTGAACAAAATTTAATATTTTTAAAAATGAAATATGAAAGCAAATTATATGCTAATTAAAAAAGGCAAGCACATTTTGGATGTCAGGATCTACTGACATCAGTCAACCATTCAAAGGAACATCTAAAACAGTTGTATTAATTCACAGAATCATTATGTTTATACATCAAAGGGTATGCGCTCCATTAAACATTATCAGCACAGTAGAAAGAACGCAAACAGATAACAATGATCTATTGAAACATATGGACCATACCTCAGGAAAGAAAGCAAGAGTCCAACGCAAGTACTGAGTAGCCAAGCAATAAAGCCATACTGCAAAAAATTGCAAAATAGAATTAAAAAAACACCCAATGATGCTATTAGAAATAGCTTATAATGGATACTAATGCACAAAGTTAAACGCATTCATAATTACATATTGCAATAGATAGCTTTTTTAAGTATTAGAGTTAGAAGTAACAATTAGTTTTATGACGGAGATAAACTATTTAATACAGGAATTTGCAACTGAACTACCATATTTATAAAGTCACCTTAGATTAGAGATGGAGTAAGTGGTAGTGCCAGCCTTTGTTAAAAGGCTTTTACTCTGTGTAGGAAAGCTGGGTTAAAGAAAAAAAAATTAAGTACGCAAAATGCTTGTAGGCTCATAGCAGCTTTTCTCCTACATATTCCTTTATTTAGATAAGCACTTTCATTCAACTTACAGAAAACAACTGATCAGAAAGACAAGTAAGTAGGCTTCCTTCAAGAACGAACAGTTTATTCATTTTTACAGGTTAATTACAAGACCATATACATATCCAACTCAACTTCAAAGACTTCCACACTGCAGAAAATTCAACTGTAACCACTTCCAACATAAAAACCACCATATTTCCATATCCAATACATGCACTCATACCTTGCGGGGTTTCGATGTCATGCCCACATCTTCCACTTGAAGTGATCGTAGGAAAGCCATGATTGAACATACAACTGGAGAGAGCAGCAGCACCGCGAAGCCAAATTCAAACTACAAACACAACATTTCCACCAAATATCTAAATGAGGTGAAACAATGTCATACCAAAAACACCTCTAAAGTATAAAAACCCATTTAGTTCCCACCATCAAACTGGAATGATTTAAAAACCCATCAGACGGCCACCAAATAAAATGAAAATTAGTCAAAGGAAGAGAGATCCTACTACCTGTTGGTGTGTAGCATTAATGATTTTGATGGTCTTTGGACGAAAAATTGCCACAATGATTGTTTCAAGGATGAAGACAAAACTAAAAAGAACCCACGCTCGCTCTGGAGTACTTGCTACATGGTGTAATACAAGTCTAGACAATTGAAGCCATTTTTCAAGCCCATGAAGTCTCAGCTCTTCTGACAAAGAAATTTGGTGGGGCATAGCATTGTCAACACTGTTTGAGTCAATTACAGTGATATCAGTGTTGTCACGATGATCCCTATCTGCATCCAAACTACTCCTCTGTAGCAATGCCAATATAGTTGGATCCAAGTTCTTCTCCTTTAACATCATGGCAAAATTAGGATCCAATCCTTTATCTTGCAATAAGTTAGTCAATTCCAGGTCACCTTGCCTCGCCCTTCTTTTCAACATAGAGGTAATCCTAGGGTCATTCAGCCTTTCTTGGAAGGCAAGAGCTAAATAGTCTAAAGCTTGTTGATTTGCAGAAGTTGAAGCACTAGACTCACATCCTTGGCTTTCGAGCCCACTACTAGAACAAACCATCAAGGAGCTAGTGTGATCAACATTTTTATCAGCACACGACGTCCCTATCTCAGCCTCTTGAATGACAGAACGACAGGAACTGCTGCGTAATGCTAAACTTGGCCTTCCACTATCTATGCTCTTATCACTGTTTATTCCCTCTTGTGAACTAGCTGTTCGACACAGGACAACATTATTCCAGGAACCACCATCAACTGTGCATTGTGCCATACTTCTGCCACTTGCTTCAATTACATTACCAAGGTGACCCGCTTCAACACTACTACTGCGTTTCATACTTGAGCCGCAACCTTCAGAAGAGCTAGATGAACTGTTCTGTTCCTTTTTACGAAATCCCTCTCTTAGACGAATCACTGTGCTCTGTAAGGCATCCCTCCTAGCTGCCAATGGATTCGTGGCTGATAAATGACGAGAAACTGCAGCCCCCAATAGAACAGATGCTACAACGGCATAACTAACACAATGCCCCAAGTACCTAAAATGAAGAAGAAAATACAATGACTGTGACAACAATGACAAAAACCAGTGACATTACAATTGATGTCTGAGATCAGAAAGTCTATAACAAACCAGTAATGCACTCCAAAGCAAATTAGAAAAACCCGAGATGTGCCAGCTACAAACAATGCTGCAACACGACTGTTAAGAAGCTTAAAGCCATACAGGCATGCGCCCATATTCCAATCTACATGACAACAAATGCATTTGAATAAATTATCACCATAATAAGTAATAACATCTTGTTGTTGAAGCAAAGACAGCAATACAAATTGCCAATTACATACTAAAAGAGTGATTAAAAACATACCAAGAATGATAACTGCAGCTGATGTAATGGCTCCCAGCCAATGTGCCTCCTTTGCTGTTACACCATATAAGATGGAGTACACAAGAAGTACCATAAGTGAGCCGAGGTAGAGAAGTCCGAGATGCGAAGCCCTATAAATACAAAGCAAAAAAATTAAAATATGGAAGACAATGGAACAAGATTCAAGAGGAAAAATAAAATTCAGATATATCAAATATGCACCATAATTGTCAAGTAGAAATTGAAGCAAGGTTAAACTGCATATTCGGTCTTCAATATTTGATCTTTGTTATCATCCTTATTCTTTAAAAATTGTTTAAATTTAGTCCTTATACTTTCAAAATTGTTTCAAAAAGGACATTATCATTGTTTGATTGATGGAAATGCTGATGTGACAAAGAAAATTCATGCCATGTCATCAAAGTGATCACAGTTTCACAAATTCTGTATGTTACATCAGCATTTTCCATCCATCAGATGATGGTAAGGACCTTTTTTTTTTATAAGTAATAATGGTAAGGACCTTGTTAAAACATTTTAAAGTATAAGGATGATTTTGAAACAAATGTCAAAGGTTGAGGACCAAATATGCAATTTCAGCTTTAAACAGGTCAAAATCTAACACCCAATCTAATTTTAAAACAACCACACCCTCCCTTCCCAGAAAGAGAGAAGAAACATGTCAACCTCAATGAAGTACAATAATAATACCTACTCTATACTGCACAAATCCCCATTTTCAACTCGTCTACATTGAACCTTGAAGAAGGTTGTGAAAAAAATTATGCAACTATTTAAATCACAAACTTTAAGAACCTAGCCATCCTAGTAATAACCAACAGCTATCAACAATATGAAGATCCAGCAACAGCTGATTAAATATAATAGCTAAACTTCAGCGCAAAAATAATGACTTGCCTACGAGATTGACGAGGATACAATTCATTGGGGTCTGGTGGCTCTGGTAAACAAGCCACAGGACCAACTTCTATACAATCAGAATAAGCAAATTTGTATGCCCGCCGCACATACTCATCCACATCTAAGCCATTTCCTGTATAGTAGGGAAGAAAGTTGTTAAGAAAAATAATAGCAGTAACTACAAGATTCATGCCTCGAGTAATTCAAAGTACCACAGTGCAATTATACCCCTGTAATCACGTAAGCGAAGAAACAAGCATCAGGTCGAGAAATTACAAGGCTTACCATTAAATACCATTCTGCAAATAAAGAGCATGTTGATTGCCAAGGCAATTGCTGATACACCAAAGAAGAAACCAGAAGGTGAATATCGCTCAGATGCACTTGAACTAGCTGTAACGTACACAGCACAAAGTTCATATGCACAGAGTAGGAAGACAGCCAGAAGAAGTAGAATAGCAACAGCCCCTGTTAAAGCAAAAAGAAGGAAGTTAATGCAAGGATAAAGTCCACTTTATAAGCCTCTGTGTGTGTGTGTGCAAACATGTTAAGACATACTATAAATCTTTTTTTTTTATAAGACATACTATAAATCTATAACAGAAATTATTCCCCCACCCTCTATCTATCATTCTCCCTATCAGCATTGAAAAGAAAGCTTAACAACTAAATTAGAGATGATAACAACAAGATAGAAACAATCTATGCCAATGAGCTATAGCTCGAATGGCACCTCGTTCCCTAGTAAGACTAAGGTGGAAGGTGAGGTCATGGGTTCAAGACCCACCAGGATCATAACTTACCTATAAAATAAAAGAGAGAGTGAGAGAGATAGAAATAAATCTATTTAACAAAATAAAATATAACCTCCCATCAACCATTACTCAAAGAACACATTTTTACAACAATTAACAAAGAAAATTCTCTGCTTGCTCGTTTTATCCATTCTTTCATTTCCCTTTTTCTTAATAGGTTGCTCCACCCACCAATTATCTTTGTTAATTTCCCTATTATCCGTTTTCTTCTGCCTTTCTCATTCTTTCTTCTTCCTAACATAGCGCTCTTTGTATCCACACCTCAAAATTTAAACCATAATCAACAAATAATAAAATAGTAAGTAGTTGCTCCTTAATAGTATGTTTTTCTCTAAATACTTAAGGCAGTATGTTCACCTTGTCTGACCCACTACGAATCTGTAAAAGTTCAAAATATGCCATCTGAGGTGGGCTTTCTTACCACACTTTATTTGAAAGTGTAAGGATCCATTCCACTCATGTTCAGAAAGCTTTTGCAAGCTTTCATAATCACTTTGCCATCGCTATTTCATATGCTTTCTGTTTTTCAAGTTGGCAAGAGACCACTCTGAGCAGACAAATTACACTCAAGCAGCTGGACTATAAACTACCAAAATTTAAGTGTGTAGCCACCATTACTGTGCTAGATCTAGATCCTAATTCCTAACTCCAAAAGTTAATTTTTAACCCCCATGGACATAATCTATGGGGAAATCATTCCAGGTAAACTTTTTTTATTGATGAGCTACACATACCTGATGGGCCTTGAACCCATGAGCTTACCTTCCCGATATTACAATGGGGAGGAAGTGCCATTTAAGCAAGAGTTCGTTCGCACAGTGGATAATTTGATCAAGAGGAAAAAGGTTTTTTTTACATTGGTGCTGTTTGTTTTTAGATGGAAAGAGACCACAGTTTAAGCAAACTAATTAGAGTCATGCAGCACAACTATAAACTACTAAAGTCTAACCGTTTAGCCTCCATTACTGAGCTAGATACTACAGCTGTTGGCTTCCCTTGGAATGCTATATTGCAGGCTAAGGTGCCTCCAAAAGTTGACTTTTTTGTCCATGGACAGCATCTATGAGAATACGGTGGATTTTTTCATATATTATTATTTGTAAAGCTGGGGGTCTTTAACTAATGACCTCACCCACCATGCTCTTACAAGGAAGAAGGTGCCATTTGAACTAGAGCTCATTGGAGTGGATAATTTGATGAGGGGAGAAAGGATTTCTGAAATTGGTGCTGCAAGTCAAGTAAAAGTGAAAGTGCAAGGTGGGGATCGCCAATTTCTTAGCTGCCATATTGAAAGAGAGACGTGGTAGTTATTTTTCCTATTGTTTGGAATTAAAAATTCCAAATTCAGGGGGTTTTCTTTTTTATTGCTGATAATGGAGGTTAGGGTGACAGAGCACAGTGTTTGGAAAGTGGTACTATTGTGCCTAATGTTCACAATATGGCGGGGGAACAAAATAAGACATTTCAACAGGCATAGTATAGGTTTCCAAGGTTGTTGTATCAGTGGATTGCTCCTTTAGGCAGTATGTCTTCTTTTATTTTATTTCTTGGATTCCTTATTCATGCAGTTGTATCTTGGGGACTATACTGTGTACTTTAGTTCCCCCTTCTTTGATAATTTTTTTTTACTATTTATGAAAATAATTTAGGAGAATCTTATGTAAACATTGTGCATGCATGAGGTCTCTTCTCATTCTAATACAACTTATTAATAGCTTGTTTGGGAGTTAAAAAAGGAGGGGGAGTAGAGTAGAGGGAGGGAGAGTAATTCAACTACCTTGTTTGGAAGTTTTTTAAGGAAGAAGAGGGAGGGATTTGGAAGGGTTTGGAGGGGTTTCAACTACCTCTAACCTCTCATTTTTAATTCCTCCAAATTGGAGAGATTTGGAGGGAGAGTAGAGTAGATAAATTATTGGCCAAATGAATTTTCTAATTTACCCTTTCTAAATTAACAAAATTACCCTTTCTAAAGGGCTAATTACCCCCTTCCCCCTCCCTAATTTTAAAAACATCCATAAAATGTAGAGGGAATCATTCCCCTCTACTCTCCTCCCCACTACTCTCCTTCCCTCTACTCCCCTCTACTCTCCTCCCTCTCTAAACTTCCAAACAAGCCATAAAAGAAAAATATTCCAGGTTTTTAGCGCCTATTTGAGCATGTAAATTGACTCCATTTGGTTCCCATTGCAGATGAAACATTTGAAATCCCTTTACGAAAGTCCCATTAAAAAATGATCTCCAATCACTTAAAAGGCATCTGTAATTTAAAATTTAATAGACTACTATGCAGAATAAATGTTGAAAGGAACTACCAAACATTCTCATTTTCTGAAAACTTATTCATAAGAAGCCAACAATAAAAATTATTTAACATATATATATATATATATCTATATGAACCTCATACAAGTACAAGCAACCAGAAATATCACTTTGGAAGCGGGAATTGCATCCAAAACAGCATGCATCTTGCGAAACAAGCCCAATTGTTAAGTTGAAGCAAAATATCATTTTTGTTACCAAACATAAGAAAACTCAGTACAAACTCTAACTTAGGAAACTTGATCGCCAACTAAATAAGATTAACAAATCAGAGTAGCCAAAACTAGTAATTTAATAAGTTCAACAATAAAAAGGTCAACAGAATACATACTTGAGCTCTGCCATTGTGTTCTCCACCAAAGCATGATTGAATAGAATGCCAAAAGAAGAGCAGTACCAGCCATTATTACAGCCAACCCAATTATATCTCGACCCAATATTACAATCAACCACCATCCCCAGGAAATAAGCACCACACTGGGGAAATAACAACAATCCATGCAGACAGATTCAAGATACCACAAAGTAAACGGAGATGCGGCCCTTGCAAGATATCTGGCCATTTTCTGGCAAAAATCCAACTGGATAGAGAAACAAGGAAAAAAAAAAAAACTGAGTACAAAAGCCACAATACTGTATTTTGGGCAAAGTACAGGATGAGGAAGGAAGAATTGGCAGTATGTAATAAACTGATACTCTGAACTTAAGAAACACATTACTTACAGTAATTGTGAAAGATAAAATTTAGAAACCATCAGTGTACAAAAGAATTTAGAAACAATTTTTCAATGTTGGAAAAAAAAATACAATACAATCAGCAATAGTATATCAAGTTTAAGGGAAACCAGAGAAACATAAATCATATGTTCTCATTTTTCAAGTTTTTCCATATACCTAATAGAAAGTTCTTCCTTAATTATTCCACTATAGTTTCAATTACTGAACCCTTACTCTTTCTCCTCTGTTTTGCTAAAGTTCCTCACTAGTTTTCTTTACAGTCATTCTCAGAAGAAGTTCATTTAAGTATACTTCCCCTGTACTAGGGTTGCACCCATTTTAGTGTTTTTTAATACATTACTTACTAATCTAAAAAAATTTCCCACTAAGAAAACTCACATATTCATCCATCATATCCTCCTCTCAATCTTTTCCATCATCTCTCCCTCAAGATTCCTTATTAGAATGCAAGGTCTTTCTAATTTTACATTTTCCTACAAAAGTATGGACCTAATTACCTGCCTCTGTTACCATTTCGCTGCCATTTTCTATTCTTACCATCGTAGCAGCACAAGTCAGGAAATGAGGAAATAATTCACAAATAGAAAGCAAGTGAAACGCAATTTTCAGCTCTTCAAATACAATTTTCAAATATGGTGATCAGAAAACAAATTGCAACACCCCCCCCCCCCCCAAAAAAAAAAATTTAAAAAGAAAAAAATTTGAGGCACTTGCCCATTATAAATTTTTAGTTGCTAAAAAGGGACTATTTTTCTAAAGATAGAAAACAGCTTGTCAATTTTCTATGTTTCTCCAGAAGACTTCATAAAAACATTTCTCAAAAATGCCCTGCCAAATGTGTTCGCAATACCACATTCTGTTCTCAGCACTTTACAAAAATCTAAAGTAAATTCCAGATCACTAGCCATATGCAGCCTTAATATTTAACTATGCATTTAAAACACATAAAGACAAAGGCCGCCAAATTTTGTGTTAAAAAAATACAATAATGCAACTTAACAAGAAAAACGATACAATCAAACCAATTATACTGTATATAAGAATCCCATGCACTGGTATAAAGTTTATTACTTATCAATAGTCAAGGACAGGGAATGAACTGTTTTCACGTGCCACATTTATTGGCCAACATTTCCAAACAGCTTTCCTCTAGGCTTCTGTCAAATTCTAAGTAATTACCAATTTTACTCTCCCAAAATTTTCTTTAAAAATGCAATTTTTCCACCCCTCTTACATGTGCCCTTGCCATTATATTTTCTGGTTATGGTAAGGAAGCTAACAATCAAACTTTGGGATCATCAAATCCATGAATTAAAAACAGTTCTAAGAAAACCAATTACATGCCCATATATGTGATAAATAATAAACTCATTATGTTCAGGTCATTGTGATAGTTAAAGGGGCCAGAATGTTCCAAAACATAGGAATTGGTTTTTATGTTCTTTCATTGCAAATTTTTGATTCTATTGAAGATTAGAAAAATTAAAATTTAAAACTAAAAAGGGAAGTAGAGTCTCAACAAATTCAGCCTTTTAGTGTTCAATAAATTATGCCTTTAAATTCCATTAAAACTAAAGCCAAAAATTTTACATACATAACAACCTTTAACTGTTAATTAAGAACCAAATACAATAAATCCTATTAATGCAACCTTAGATTAAAATCTAATCCCATCTTGGCAATAATAGCAACAAACACAAAAGTTCCAAAGTTTAAAAAAAACTAGATACCTATAAATCCTCCAAGGCCTCCAATTCACAGCCCACAGAATAGAAAATGAACCAGAACCCAAAACTGTAAAAAGGGTCCCTGAAATCACACACGCCAAGAGAACTCCATGCTCGTCCCCTGCCATGGCTTCCCCACCTCTTTCTTTCTCTTTCAGCTACACCCACATGCACCAAATCAAAACCCCACAACAGCAAAAAAATTATAATAAGATCAAAAATTTAAACAAACAAACATCAAAATTAAAGACTTTATAGAGCACATTAATGTGGGTGAGCTTTACCTAGCCCGAAATGGCAATGACATGATGGTGAATTGAGGGCAAATGGGTCATTTTGTAAGTGGGTTTTGAAGTCTGAACTAGGGTTTGGAGCTGAAATTTGAGCTGGGCATAGAGTCTAAAGAGTAAGGGTTTAGCTGAATAGTCAAACAAACAAAAGTAAAGCTAGGATTTCTAGCAAAAGTAAAATGAAGAAGAAGATGGGAATTTTAGGGTTTGGCTTAGAATTTTCTTGTTTGGGTTTTCTCTTCAGATTAAACCCTACTGTTCTCTCTCTCTCTCTCTCTCTAACACTCTAGTCTCTATGTGGGTGTGAACTGTGAAGTGAAAAAAAAAAAAAAAAAAAAAAGATTTTTAGTGAGAGAAAGTGTAGAGAGAGAAAGACAGGACACTAAGAAAATGAGAAAAGATAGGAGAGTGGCTATGAAATACAATAACAGCTATCTTTGTGCTGTGACTGGAGTTTCACTCACCTGCACTATGCAACTGTAAAACACTCACCAATTGGGGAATAAGATGTTGTATTGATGAGGCCATAAGGGTCTACCTGGTGGGTCATGATTGTTGGGTGGTGTCACTAGTTTTTTGAGTGAGAGTGGGATTGGGATTTTCATGTTTTGACTGTGTGAGAAATTTTTTGGAACCATTTTTCAGACAAGGATTAAATAATTTTTTGGACAAAATTATTTTTACCACAAAGTGACCTTTCAATATTACTTTTTAATATTTTATGGGGTCAATTTTTGTTGATGTGGGAAAGTAATTTCTTAAATTAGTAGGTGAAGAATTTTTGCAAGTCTTCAGACATCATTTGTTTAATTAGGTAAAGAATATGGGATGGTTGGTTTTTGTTTACTATTTAGAAATTGACTTGCTGACAGCTTTGGTCATTTGCACAAAAACTTTATTCCACTATTTTTTGGTCTTCTATGAAGTAAAGGACTCAGAGGGTGATCTAATAATGTGCAAATCTATGGACAGTCAAGGTCTCTGTATTCTCCCATTGTGCCCTGTACCCATCATAAAAGGTTTTTTTTTTTTTATGAGAAGGTTTTTAATTTTATCAAGACCAATATTATAAATTCATTTGTTTAAAAAAATTCTTTAGATCAAATATTTCTTTAGATTGATAACTAATAATTATAATTGATAAGACATACTCATGTCCCAGTACAGTACATGAGAAAATATAGAGAATAAAATAAATGATATATCATATATATATCAAGAGAGAGCATCAAATTAATGTTATTAACAATTTTACAAAATTTAGCACAATTTAAAATTTAAAAATTAGGTTTTACATATTAAGATTAAGATAGATTAACTTACATCTTATTCATGATCTATGTTATGTGCATAGACATACGATACAAATTTATCCATTTAAGTTTTGATTCAAATAATACAAATTTAAAAATATTAGCATTTAAGATCTATTTGAAATCCGCTTATTTTACTGAAACTGAAAATTTTTGCTAAAAGTAATATAAATAAAAGTAAAAGTTAGCTGAAATAGTATAATGGAACTCATGAATAGTATCAAAGATACAATGAAACCTATTAATAATAGCAAAAATAAGCTAAATAGTAAAATAAGTTGGCAAAATTAATCATGCCAAACGGACATTTAGTTAAATTTGACTTATATTTTGCTCATTTTTCTATATTGTGCGAGTAAACGGGTGAAGCAAAACCTTACCCATTTAAGCTTTGGTTGAAACAATGGGAATAAAATACCACTATCGAATTAACCAACAACAAAAAATGGGAATAAAATTCTTTTAAATTTAAAACTTAAAGCACTTTAAATTATTTTATTGCTAAAACAATCAATTAAGAGGATTATATCATAAACTATGTAATTTTAGTGTAGCTCAATTTCAACAAAAATGCTCACACATCTCTAGTTATTTATTTTTGTTGCAAATTATACAACTTTCTACAGCATTATGTAAAATTCTCTCTCATCTTTCCTCTAGGGACAACCAAACCACAATATTGCCTCTCTCAAAGCCGCTGCTGCCAATGACCATTTCCATAGTCATAGTCATCAATGATAAAGCTACCTAAATTTTCAAAATATTAGATTTTAACCATGAATCAAAATTAGCTTTATGTTGTGATTGACTATATTATTTATATTACAAACCGCCTTATTATGAGTCAGTTTATTAACACAACTTAAAGTTTACTAAAACAACTTAAAAGAGTGGCATAATTGCATTGTAAGTGCCCCCAAGACCATTAGCCATGTAATAATTCAACTCAATTTGAAGTCAAATGAATAGATAAGGAAGGTATTGGGATGTCGAATTGTTGCAACTGTTTTTATTTGAATTAAAATTAAAATGTGGGGTGTGTGGATAACATTAAAACTGCTAGTAACTGCTAAATGATGATATTGGGAGGGAGAAACTAATTGAAGATGTAAAATTGGATGAAAGAAACTGCTTTTCAAATTTAATCTAAAATTTAAGAGTTTTTAAATTAGTAATTTTATATGTCTAACCATAGTATATATATATATATATATATATATATATTTTCTAAACATGTGGATTTGAGTGTGTCTAGGCACATAAAAGTGGAAGTCCAAACATGGTAAACCCCTTAAATGGTATAGATAATAATTCAACCCTAAGAAATGCATTAATACGCTTGAATTGTGAGCTTGTCAGCTATATGAAATGGTTTTTCAAAAACCTTATTTATGACTGAACCTTAATTTAAGATACCAAATCATGACGAAATTCTCTTGTTCAATTGATAATCTCACCTCCCCTTCTTCAACTATTAATCAATATATATATATATATATATAAAGCTCTTATTTAAATCAAATTGAAAAGATTTAGGATCGCAAACTATTCCACAACTTTTTTGCCACAATTGTGATATAGCAAATTGTGAGTAATTATTTATCACTTACATATGAACCCACTATTTTTTCATAATTAAATACAAAGTAATCCTCCGCTTCAAGCAAAATATAAACAAATAATTATATTAGGGATGTTACAAATTTATTAGGTAAGCCTTACAAATTTATGTATGAATTTTTAAATCTACAACAAAAAAATAATGAAGAGATTTATTATTATGTTATTAATATGATCAATTCATGCCTTTTTTTTTAGTGATAATTTTAATCTATGAGTTCTACTTCTAATAATTTATCTTTATCATCAGATTAAGATATCAATTGGTTTTTAGTGTAAATAAAAATTGAACATCATATCTTTTATTCAACGAAAAAAGAATTGAACCCCAATTTCGTTAATTTATAAACTTTTATTGTAAAATGAATAATAAGTTAATAATATCTTTAGCATTTGTCTAAAACAAAAGAAAGATAAAATGGATAATTTTTGTGGCATTGTTCAACTTTTCTATTCACCTATGAATATCATAAATTCATAATAATAAGATCATGTGGCAAATATTTTACTACTTAAAAATTAGATAATTTGTTTTCTTCTCCTTTCTCATTTTTTCTGTGGACAACAGTAGCAACTGTGTCATAAAGTTGTTAACATTTTCATATTTTGTTGAGGAATAGTGAGACACAACAATTAATGACACTTCAAACCCGGGGAGTGGTACGTATTCGAGGAAGACCCATAACATTAAATACATCATGATTTGCACCTAAGTAGTAAATTGCATTTATATATGTTCCAACTCGACCACAATTATTTTTTCCTTTTATGGAAGCAACTCGAGCACCAAATTACCACACAACAAACAAAGTGTACACTCTTTATGAAGACATCAATGCTTTCCATGAGTTTATGCATCCATTTCTATCCAAGATAAATAATTTATATAGTGTAATTTCTTCACCAAAAAAAAAAAAAATCAAAATTCAATATATGTACCATTTTTTTTCCTTCAATGTTTGATGAGACAAGGATTTTTTATATGTTGCACTTGAATCAATTTTCTAGAAAGTGAATCATTTTATTTTGAAAAAAAAAAAATAAGACATTTTTTGTTAAAACAATTGGAATAGAAGTAATGTAGCTATGAAGGTTGTGAGAGAGGAATAAATTCAAGCCTGCAAGTAGTTTGTCTGCTTTGAGGTCGAAGAACCTGCATGACTTTATTATTTGCAAGCGATGTGAGCAGTTTTTAATACTTGCTCCCACATCGAAGAAAAATACGCCCCATGCCTTATAAGTCTACAACACAACTGCCACCCAAAGCGAACAGTACCTTTGATGGGCACTACCCTCAAAAACACTTATTTGTGGAGGAGGAACAAATCCAAGCCTACAAGCAATTTATCTATTTTGGGCCCGAAAGACCCGCACGGCTTTGTTCTTTGCAAGCGATGTAAGCAGTTTTTAAGACTTGCTCCCACATCGAAGAAAAATACGCCCCACTCATGTGTTGTAGTGGTACACTCTTACCTTCAGCTAAGACTTATAAGGCATGAGTGGGGCACATCTTTCTTCGATGTGAGAGCAAGTCTCAAAAATTGCTCACGTCTCTTGCAAAGAATAAAGCCGTGCGGGTCCTTCTACCTCAAAGCGGACAAACTGCTTACGAGATTGGATTCGTTCCTCCCCCACAAAGGTAATCGATATAGAATTGGGTAGTTTTAGCATTAAGATTAAGATTGGCTATTTCCTCAATCTAATTAATACTAGTAAATAAATAAATAAATAAGAAAGAAGATGATTGGCTATTTCATCTATATGACATTTGAAGGACAGGTTTGTGTACATTGACAGCATCTACAATTATTTTTTTTTTAACAAAAAGATGGATAAATAATAGAGATTTATAGCTTGCGAAAGCATGATACAATCATTATATTAATTCCAATACGGACAATAAAAGTGAATGAATGAATTAATTAGCGAAAAGAGTAATTGACTTGGCAGCTTTGTAATTAAATTGGAAAACATTTCGCATTTCGCTGTCAGAGAACTCCATTCGTGGTGTCGAAGGTTTCTTTTAATGTTTACATAGACACCATGCATGATAATTGAACACGTTTTAATTAATTAATGAATATAAGTTAAAATACGATGGTATAAACTAGAATGTCCTTTTGTTATCTAAATTACCTACTATGGTATTTATTTTAAACAAAATTATTAAAAAAAAAAAAACTTATCCTCTATGGTCATGCACTGATGCACTAACAAAATTTCCTATAACCATGACCGGTAACTTTGGAGGGTCTTTACTCTCTTCTTCTTCTTCTTCTTTTTTTCTTTTCTTTCTCTTCTCTTTTTGTCAAGAGATAAAAATGTAGACAAACACACGAGGGCTCTAGCAAATCTTCAAAAATCCAAGACATTACCTCATACTGGATGAGCAAATGTAATTTCTAGTTTGGCATAGGCACTATGAGAGAGTTAAAGATATTGGAGAAAAAGAGTATAGGGGTGCTGTTGAGAATGGTCATATGATACGTCAGAAGCTAAAGCAAGTTGGGGTAGGCAGATAAGCAAAATATGTTCTCACCTTGTCCTCTCTTATGGGCAGAGAAAACACAAGCAGAACAATATAAGGTTGGTTGGTAGGGATGCTAACAGCACACGTGTCCTTTAGTGTTAAGATGGCTATGAAGGTAGTCATTAGAGAATAAGGTAAAAAAGAAAGGG
Source organism: Lithocarpus polystachyus (assembly GCA_033629205.1). Classification (NCBI taxonomy): domain Eukaryota; kingdom Viridiplantae; phylum Streptophyta; class Magnoliopsida; order Fagales; family Fagaceae; genus Lithocarpus; species Lithocarpus polystachyus. Next base: position 5,137,705 of record CM066162.1, on the reverse strand, counting down.
GAGGGGGGGGGGGGGGGGTTGGGGAATAATGGCTACGTGTCACTCTTTGGAGAGAAGAAAATTGAATGCCCAATTAGAATGTGACATGTAGTGTGCATTTGGAACGCACGTTGAACGTTGTTTCTATATTTTGCTGAAAAATGGTAGGTCTCGTGCACTGTTCGTGGGACTCGTAAGTACGGAATTCAGCAAAAAAAAATATTTAAAACTGGGTCCCACATGGCACTATTCATATTTAAAATTTATTTTGCTACAATGTTTTTAACAATAAGTTTTTAACAAATAAGCAGTATCCAAACAGACTCATAAATGAAAGGTTTTTAAAAGAAACACATATCGAGAAAGTTGGGTTTAACATGTGTTGATGGAAACTCGACACTAAATCCAATTACAAGATGCTTTACACTTCAATTTTTTTTTTAGATTCAATCATTTCATATCATATTATTATTGGATAAATAAGGTGTTTTGGGTTCAAGTTTACTTGAGCAATCGGGTAGGATGATTGATCAAGTGCAATGTGGAAAATTTAGGACAATAATAAATTTTGAAGTTTGTATCAAAGAAATGTGACATGAATAGCGAACAAAGACATTGATAATGCTTGGGCAGAGAGAGAGAGAGAATAAGGGGCTGTTTGGATTTTTAAAAATGCTCACTCATCACTTAAATATCATCACTCATCACTCATCAATGAAATTATCACAACTTCCTAAGGTGGCATGTTTGGCACTTGTTTCCAACTTTGATAACTAAAAAAAAAATTACTTTTTTTGGGACCCATGGTTGACTTAGTACAACTTTTACTTCTTATTTCTTTCTCTTTTTTTTTTCTTTTTTTTTTCCTTCAACACCCAATACCCAAACTCACCGAACCCAAATTGCTCTCAAGCACCGTTCATCGCCTCCTTCTTCATCCATTCACAGAGCCCAACACCCAACTGAAAAAAACCATCACCGTGCAAACCACAAGACATCAAACCAATCCACCATAGCAGATCCGACCATTCACACCACCAACACCTTCAATACCACAACAAATTACACTATAAAGCTTAGAAAGAACTAAAAGAGGGAAAACGGAGAAGAGAAAAGATCATGAGAAGTGAAGAAAGAAAGAAAGAAAAAGAAGAAGAAGAAGAAGAAGAAGAAGAAGAAGAGAACCCAGAAACCCAATGAAAAGGAATGGAAAAAAAGAAAAAAAAATGCAACCAAACCCAAAAATCCAATGTGAAAAGGAAAGAAAAAGAAGAAGGAAAAAAAAAAGAAAAAGAAAAAAAAGAACCCAAGCCTAAAAACCCAATGAAAAGAAATGGAAAAAAAATGAAAAAAGAAAAAAAAAATGCAACCAAACCTAGAAACCCAATGTGAAAAAAAAAAAAAAAAAAAAAGCAACCAAACCCAGAAACCAACATGAAAAGGAAAGAAAAGAAGAAGAAGGAGAAGAGAATAGAGAAAGGTGATCGTCCCAAACCCAGTGTGAAAGACCAAAAAAAAAAAAAATGACAACGTGTATTGGAGAGAGCAAAAGGTCTAACTGTGGGTCCCATGTATGTGTGTTTATTTACCAAAATGTCATGAAAACTGAGTTTTGATAACTTGAAAATACCTAAAATATGTTTTCAGTTTCCATAACACATCACTCAAAGATCAAAGCATTGAGTAATAGAAACAAAAATTGGAAACACATCCAAACACACTACACGGCCTTAGGACCTACCAAATTTGAGTTATGGGTGATGGAAACTAAAAATCCAAACAGCCCTTAATGCTTCTACTATCAGTTTTACACATAAACATGCAATGAAGTGTCATATGCTAATTCCAAAAACCCAAAAAAAAAAAAAAAAAACCTTGAACTGCACAAGAAGGCAAGGGCGCAAAGGCATTCAATTCAATGTCATAAATAAACGAGGTGACTGCATGCGAAGGGGGGATTCCAAATAGAGGCTTTTGGAGTCAACATCTAAACTTGGCCCATATGAACAGTATCAGATATTAATTATTCCTAAGTGACTCGTGGAGCATCATAAAGATCACAACCAAACATAATAAAGAGCAGTCAAAAGGGCCATTTGGACCCTAACCCACTCTATTGACACAAAATGGTTATGTGGGCTTGAGATGCACCTTATTCCAAAGCCGATGGTATAGAGAAGCACACCTCCCAAAGTGTAAACACTTAGGGGAGATGAAGCTTCAAAATCAGGCCTTTATTAAAGAATGCAGATGCATCATTGTCACACGTATAGAAGCTCTACATGTGGATGTGGGTCCTCTCTCTCTCTCTCTATCTATATATATATATATAAAAGAGCAGTATTTTATACATAGTAAATAATTTATGACACTTAAATTACGTTTGAAATTAGAGTTTAAAGTCAATTTATTTTACTATTTAGTTTAGGATTAGGTTACTATTTAGAGTTTAAAGTCAGCTTGGGATTAGGTTGTATTCGACATTGGCTGAAAAATGCAGTTTTTTTTACTATTTAATTTATTTTTGCTAGTACTATTTATATGTCCTATTGCACTTTTTGATACTATTCATGAATCTCACTATACTATTTTAGCTAATTTTTAGTTTTATTTATAGTACTTTCAGCAAAAAAATCAATTTATTTTACTATTTATAGCTTATATATAACAAAATTGTTTGCTAAAAATTTTTTTTTAATTTTTTTTCTTCCCTTCTACCAATACAAACAACAAATTGTCTTCTCTTATAAAGAAAAATGGGGAAGACTTGTACTACTATTTGCTCAAATTTTCAGTATAAATATTTTTGCTAGAGAGGCATTTTTCTTGGTTGACAAAGGAGCCAAGAAATACCCCATTTCACTCAAAATACTTCTTTGATGAGTATGCTGGAAAGCATTTTAAGATTTTTGCTCGGAGCTTATTTAACTCATATACAACTCCTTAAAAGTTTTTTTATAAGGTACAATTGTACTTTTATCCAACTAATTTTTTTAAAGTCTAATAAGGCAATGAATGTAAACTTTCTAAGACAAGCAAACTAATAAATTTCATAGTTCAACTAACAGAAATGGTAGGTCTCAACTGTAAATTTGCTTCTGTCGACACAAGTATCATTACTGCTTGAAACTAATTCACATATAAAGCCATCTATTCTTCTCAATCAAATAATTATTTTGTGGAGAATGAAGTAGCCACTTGTCTTCCAATATAATTTAGGCGGTTGGATGAAAATGACATATAAACATCTAGATCATCCTATAAATGCACTTAGCTTTTAAGATCCTTTTGGTGAAGGAATCTAAGTTGTTAGCCCCATTTCTGATCAGATAATGGAGGAAACTAGCATAGACATTGAAAGCAGGAAAGGATAAATATTTGTTAATACCAAGTGACTGGCTAGGGTGTGATGGTAACAGAAGTGGGGCTCTTTACAAAAGGAGATGCACAAGTGATATGAAAAGTTCTGCCATCCACTCACATGCAAGACTGATCTAAATATCTTTTCAGTATTCTTCAGGCCCTTCTCATCAAAAAGCAAATTCGAAATTGCTTCAAGAAACAATATATAAGCTTCTCCACACAAATGGAATTAGAATATCCCAATTTGCAACAAAGTAATGGTTTTTCAGCTCAAACACCAATATTCATTCATTAACAAACCACTCCCAAGAGAGGAGTAAACAAACAAATAGAATACAGAAATTTATAAAGGCCTGTTTCTTTTAGGCTTTTGAGAAACTTGGCCACCTTCCCACCACTTACATGGAGAATCTTTTAAGTAAAAAAAAAAAAAAGAGTCAAAACTTCCCACTACAGAAAGGTAAAAGGTTACTGGTTATAGCCCCACCTAAAGAGTAAAAAGAGAAGGGTATACAAGAGAGAGAGAGAGGCAGTACACTAGATTGAATGATACATAAGAAGATTAAGAGGGTGAAATGGGTTTTTCTTCAAGCACAATTTGCATTTCTACCAGGGCCTCCATAGTAAAAGAACTGGCCCCAATCCCCATTTCTGCCCAATTGGACATCATAGCAGTTAGATTGCTCAGTAAAGGTACCAATCCCTTTGGGAGCCTTGAGATTGTTTGAGCTATCAACAACTTGGACATTCCTGAAATAACTTGACTTGCCAAACCCCTCCTCAGGAAAATGACCACTGCCCATTTGAGTTGAGGTGTGCTGACCACCAGGCTGTGAGTTCACAACTTCACCACCCCACTCAATCATGGAAGCACTTTCAGCCAAGTACGAGAATAGGAAAGAAGGCCAATAACCCAATACATAGTCATTGCCAAACTGCATCCACCAATGCCCCTCTGTTGGATCCTGCAGAAGTTCCCAAAAACAAATTATATAAGTAATCAGTTTTTTTAAGATATTAACAAAGGAAAAAGAAAAAAAAAAAGGATTTTTCAGGGCCCCCCTTGTTTTACTCAAAAGGGGCACCACCCAAACTATGTTAACCAAAGGCAATGAAAAGCTAGAATAAAATTATAGTGTTCTACAATTTTTTATGATGTGCAAAATAAGAAAAAGAAAAAGAAAAGGCAACTCTAGACTTTCCAATGTCTGTAAGTAATCGTTTTCTTTCATCATTTACCGTGAGTGTCCAACCAAATCAATGACCAAAAGAAATTGGCAAAAGATTCTTAACATCAGAACTGTCCAATGATGTCTTTTGACTCCCTACCCTCAATTATACATGGAGGTACTGATTTTGCTGGTAACACTGCCAAGGATCAATTTGCACATCTAATGGAAGTACCCTATGAAAAGGACAATCACATCGATGCTCACATGCATCCATCCTTGGCAGTATCAGCTCCATCTACCTTTCTCAATCCTATTATTATAAAGGGTGGTCAGTATTTTATCAGGGGCTGAATGAGGGTGGTTCTTTGGCCTTTACCTTCCAGACAAGTATACTAATATCATATTGGGAATTGCGATATGCAGAAACAGGAGAGATGCTTGCTCCCATTGCTATCTCGCTGTTAATTTGAATAAAGCCTGAGCAGAGGAGGTTGTAGCAACCTGTGGCTTGGTATGCATCACTCTGAAATACATTCACAGAAAGCAAAGTGTGAGAGGAAAATCCATTAACATATCTATTAAAATCAACAAAAGGCATACACAAAAAGACATGTAGCTCAGGAGAAGTTGAAATATGAAAGCTTAGTAGCTTACAGTCCAGTAGGTGAAAAGTCTTGTGTTGTTATCACCATATAGATCTGGGCTAACCTGTTTCATGCATGTTCAAGTAGTAATTTTGCAACGGGCTTAAAGATTGAAACAGTGTTACCTGTTTCCAATTATGAGTTTAATTACTTTTTTGTCAAGCCCAAGTATTTATTATAATAATACCTGCCATCCAGCTTCAATGCTGTTGAGATCTTCACCAAAAGAACCTCCTAATATCCAAAGCTGAGACAAGCTGAACTCATTAGGCTGTTGTATTTTGGGTTCCCAAACATTAATGGTTGCTTTTGCTCCATAGTACTTATCTCCTTGGACATAAGCTATTGCATGCTAAACAACCCCAAAAGAAAAAGACCAAACAAAAGCAACAAAGAAATTAGAAACAATTAAACATGATAACAATGAGAAAAGCCACTTTACTACTTTAAAAAGAAGAAAAAGGTCACAACTTTAATTACCTGATGACCACTCTGATTGATGAGATCAGGATCTGCTGACCTGGGCTGAGGGGCGGTTCTTCTCTTCTTCCTTCCATATCTTTTGATTGTGCTTGCTCTCAAAATATCATCCTCCTTTGTGCGCCTAACGGGAATGGTGCCCTCAGGGCACTTGCCATTTTGGTGCCACAGCTGTTTAACTGGGCTTGATCTTTCTATGGGGTTTGCTGCCACTTTGTTCTCATCAAATAGCCCTTCTGGGTGGTAACTAGGCCTCATCTGATAGACCAAAAAGACCAAACAAATTAGTAGCAGTTTACAAAATTAAAAAAAGAAAAGAAAAAAATCATGGAGATACATAGGTGAAGATTATTGACCTGAATTTTATGGTCTTTAAGGAATGGATGATCAAAAGCTGGCTGGTGAGACATGTGAACACAATCTATGATGTCCCCATCTGGACTCTGCTTAAATCCAAAATATCAATAAAGTAACATGAGATGTCTTACACTATGATGAGACATTTCTGAAACACACAAAATTTCTCACAATATGAAGAAGTTACTATCAAGTGAAGGGGATAAATTAGAAGCCTTTAAATTAATCCAAAAAGAAAAAAAAATATTACAAGGATTAAAATGAATAAATAACTTTGACTGAAGTACACAGTTGTATTTATGCAATACATCTCTGCTTGGTTGCAGAGACAGTGAATCAATTATCATTACAGTATTTTTTTTATAAAAAAAATATTGAATATTGCTCCATCATATATTTTGGTGATTTCATTATTGTTTCAAGTTCAATAAATACATAAAAGAGAAATCATTGTCGAGAGAGAAAGACGGAAAAAAGGTAATATAATCAGAAAATCATTACTGCCTCAAAAGCCTGAATTCCCACCAAAAATGCTACATATTTTTGGTGGAAATTATAGAGCAAGACTGAAACTTGAGAAATACCCATTTGCATATATGCACCACACTAAAAAAATACAAAAAAAAATCAACAATACAAAAATAATAACGCATTTTTGATACTTCACTCACAGTCTGTAATAGCAAAAACAAAAGGCACCCATTTCACCAAAAAAACAGGAAACACCAACTTTCAATCAGAAAAAGAGTATCCTGTCCTTCACTTTCTCTCACTTTCCTTCATTTTCTCACCGTCCAAACAGAGGCCAAATAATATTTTAAAAATTAAAAAACACACACACATACAAGAAAGTTAGAGAAAAGAGAAAGTAAAGTGTAGAGAAAAGAATGGGACCTCAATGCTTTTCACTGCAGGCTTGTTCAAGCGGTTCAAATGCTTCTGGACCTCAAGTTTCTGCCTTGAAGCACTCAATCTAGCTGCACAACACATTGAGATCAAACCCCATAAGCAGAAAACCACTGCCAAGCCTCTACTTGTTCTCCCTCTACTACTAAACTGAGAAAGACCCATTTTTTTCTCAACACCACCTCTAAAGTTAGTAGCTTTCTCACACTATACACAAGCTCAAAACCAGTGCAGTTTGAAGCAAAGGCTTTGTTGTTACTAGTTGTTACACAACCATTACACCCTTAAGCTAATAAGAAGAAGCTCTCTCCCTCTTTGCTTATCTCACCAAACCTCAAAAGCCCACAACTTTAGCAGTGGGACTGGTTCTTGTTTCACAAAAAAACCCAATAAAAACAAAACCCCACTAGCGCTCAGTGCCCACCTCTGTCTCTCTCTCTCTAAAAAAAACCAATAACTTTCTCTCTCTACACAATGTCATTTTCTATCACTTACTTTTTCATTAAAAACTATCCCTATTTTTTTTTCCCAATCTCTCTCTCTCTCTCTCTCTTTCTTTGTCATTTTGCCTCTGCTTTTTCTCCCATTAATAAGAATGCCACACTGTCCACCTCTCTTTCTCTCTCTTAAAAAAAAACTTTTCACTTTCTCTCTCTAATTGCATGAGGGGTAAAAGTGGAATAGGAAAAGTTGTGGTGGGAAATGGGTCGTTTCAAGGAAATGGAGGAGGTTACGGAAAACGGAACAGGCACACACACGCACTGGCAAAGCTTTGTTTGTCGTTTGGGGGTGGCCCACAATGGACATTTTTATTCAGTTTCCCATTTTTGCCCCCATCCCGTTTGAAATTTGACCTCTTGGAACAGAACATAATTACCGATTTGCCCATTTCCTCGTGCTTAGTTTACCTTTCTATTTTCCTTAATCAATTGCTTAACTTGGGAAATGATTGTCCAAATTCAAATGTTGTGCCTACTTCCTATAGCTGTAATGGCGTCTCTAGATATCCTAGTGGAGATTTTTACCTATATATATTATTAGAGATGGTCAAATTTCAAATTATGATAATTTTGTATGTAATGGAAGATTTTTTTTTTTTTTTTTTTTTTTTTGAGAATGGGTAATGGAAGAATTTAGAGGGTAATTGGATCCTTGCTCAAAAAAAAGAAAAAAGAGGGTAATTGGATCTATATGCATTTATACCTAAACAGAAAAGGAAAGAAAAGATTGTTTAAACTTTTTAAATCACAAGTGGTCAACCTTACAATTTATCAGTGGAAAATCCAAACTATCAGGCTTTTGGGGTGTCACCCTCAAAGTATGGATTGAAACTCCAATTTAAGTCTAATCTAAGTTTACAATAATTTAAGTCTAATCTAACCACCGCTCCCCTTGGTGCAGTGATCACTTTACAAGAATAAATACTTGTGAGGTGTGGAGGGGTAAAAATCGGGATTCAAGTTTTCAAGAGGGAGCTTCACACACATATACACTTAGACTAGTCCAGAGTATAAATTTTATCTTGTAAAAAAAAAAAAAACTAGTCTAAGTGTACGAGAATGAAGCTCACTCTTAAAGATTTTTGACTTAATGCTTGCCCTCCTTCACTTTACAAGAACTTGTACTTTTAAAATAACTATTACGCTAAAGGCATGCGATAGATACAATTATATTATATTCAGAGCCCGCTTGAGATGTGCTTATTTGCTTCAACTTATTTGAGTTTTTAGCTTCTTTTTTGTATTATCATGAGTTCTATTGTACTTTTTGGTATTATTTATGAGTCTTATTGTACTATTTAGCTAACTTTTAACTTTTTTTTTACACTTTGCGCAAAAAATTTTCAGTTTTAGGTAAATATATTGTTCTAAACAGATTGAAGATGCAGTGAGCTCTCTCTTTTTTAAGGTTGGCAACTTTTCTTTCTAAATTATGAAAGCATCTTGTAGAAATTTCACACACATATACACTTAGACTAGTCCAGAGTAGAAATTTTATCTTGTAAAAAAAAAAAAAAAAACTAGTCTAAGTGTACGAGAATGAAGCTCACTCTTAAAGATTTTTGACTTAATGCTTGCCCTCCTTCACTTTACAAGAACTTGTACTTTTAAAATAACTATTACGCTAAAGACATGCGATAGATACAATTATATTATATTCAGAGCCCGCTTGAGATGTGCTTATTTGCTTCAACTTATTTGAGTTTTTAGCTTCTTTTTTGTATTATCATGAGTTCTATTGTACTTTTTGGTATTATTTATGAGTCTTATTGTACTATTTAGCTAACTTTTAACTTTTTTTTTTTACACTTTGCGCAAAAAATTTTCAGTTTTAGCTAAATATATTGTTCTAAACAGATTGAAGATGCAGTGAGGTCTCTCTTTTTTAAGGTTGGCAACTTTTCTTTCTAAATTATGAAAGCATCTTGTAAAATTTACCATAACAATTATTTAAAAAAAAAAAAGCATTTGCAATGTTCACTGGAAATTACGAGAACATTTGTAATGTGCATCACTCATTTAGATGATCAGTGGACTCGAGTTGAAGTGTTGATTTCCAAGTTTTGAACTTTCAAGGTGGATGTTGCAAATACCCCTTCTAGTTATATTGGATAGCTGCAATCAAAACTGATTTTTGGTATTTTATATTGCAATATTTTCCATGTTATTTAAATTATTCATATCCATTAGTGTAGTTTTGAGAGCCTGAATTTTAAATAAAATCCATCATTGGATAGATTTGCTTTGCTTTTCTTTTCCCTTTTACCCTTGTGATGATTGGTTGAACCATATTTGTTTATATTCATAATGAACTTTTAGAAATCACTTTAAATGTCATGTGTTTTTTTTTTTTTTTTTAATAATTGTAGATTATGGCCATATATAACACCTTTATATTCTACTAGACGGTTGGAGATTTCAAACATTTCCATAATTTAAAATCATCTGTACGTAAAAAGTTAAAATCGTATTCTAAACCAAGTGATTTACTTTTTAAATTAAATTACTCAAAATCATCTTGTTCATTCCCATTTGTGTAATTATCTTGATAATCTTAAAATGTTTAATTCAAAGAGTGCTTCATCATTTGTCATCGTTTTTGGTTCTTTGAGAATTGGAGGTTCTCCATCATTGCAAAATTGATTTTGTGATCTGAATAAATGAATAATGTAGGGTCATTTTTTTCCCTCTGAAATTATTGCATACTTTGACCATCATTTAAAGGAATCCAATGAGAAATCTTACTACTCAAAATTATATTAATGTGTAAACATTACTCAGTACTCAGTAGGTGCTCAGAGAATCATTTACAACGTGGCGTTTCATCTACGAACATGTTCTATGTTATTCTAGACAAAGATTCTTTTGTTCCACTTCTATTTATACGTTTTTTTTTTTAACGTATCAATACTCATTAACATTTTATAATACTAATAAAAAATAAACATGATATAATTTTTTAATGACTTACTTGTAAAAATTCTGACATTAAACATTGTGAAGATACTCGGAACATTGGTCAAATTCAAAATTTTATTTATTCAACATTGTAAGTGCACAAGTTTCGAGAACATAGTTAAAAGATATGCATTATTATGGTGGACATTAATAAAATAAAAGTATATGTTTTTAATGCAAAATATTGAAAAAATAAACGTTTTGTATTCTTTTACTTTTGTTTGTTCTTTCCAGTATATGTAGTTATTTAGTTAACAAAAATAAAAACAATTACATGGAAATGGTGGAATAGGTACTTAATTCAATCGTAGCACACTCCAAAAAACAACTTGTGGTCCATATTTATAAAAACAATTACATGGAAATGGTGGAATAGGTACTTAATTCAATCGTAGCACACTCCAAAAAACAACTTGTGGTCCATATTTATAAAAACAATTACATGGAAATGGTGGAATAGGTACTTAATTCAATCGTAGCACACTCCAAAAAACAACTTGTGGTCCATATTTAGGTCCAAATTTATCATCCATCATTAATCTCTCTATTTTTTTTTTTTTAGAGAATTTCAACCTATGGCATCCGCTCCTGATGATAGCTCTTTATCATCAGACCAAGACACCAATCAATTTTTAGTGTAGGCGAGGATTGAACTCCAGATTTCTTATATAATCATCAGAAACTTTACTAGTAAAGCTAACTGGAACTCACATCCATCATGAATCTTTGTTGTTGATATTATTATAAAATTCTTAACACAGACGGTTCTAGGGGTGTCAAAATATAACAAAGTTTTGCACATTTGCATGTTGATCAATGTTAGTTTGATAAGAAAGTAATAATATTTTTATAGGAAATGTTAACAAATGCCTTAAAAGGCAATAGTTTATAAAGTATTTTTAGAAACTTTTTATGAGGAAAAAAATCTATTAACGAATTGTTTTTTTAGAGCCTTTTATATTTTCTATAAAAATGGTATTAAAATCTTCTTAAAATGATATATTGAAAAATCCTCTAACTCAAAAGAACTCATTTTTTCATATTTTATATAGATTTTGGTTTCTCAAATAGGGTTTGGCTTACATTTAGTACTTTTTAAAAAAGAATCTCATTTTATTTTAATAAGAGACTACTACATCACTCACTAACTAAATAAAGGGTTTACCCTAAAAAAAAAAAACTAAATAAAAGGTGGAAATTAAAGTTCACTACTACTTATCATTATTTATTTAAAACAAAATAACATGTTTAGTTAAAAATGTACTAAAAGTAAGCTAAACTCTTTCAAATACGGTATAAAAGACCACTAAAAGATTTGCACACACCCAAAAATACAAAACAAAGAGCCCAATATAGCAAATTAGCAAATTTGATTAAGGGGATCAAAGATATTGTAGATTTAAAAAAAAAATTATTGAGATAGAAATCTTATTCTAGTATAATATAAATGTATGTGTGTAAAACTTTGGAGAGTTGAATGACAACCTTTACCCCCATCCCACAATAACTTATACATGTGAAATGACTATATTATGCCTAAAGTGTATGTTTAGATTTTTCTTTTTAATTCTCCAATTGTAATGTGCTTTCTTTATTCTACTTGTAGATACTACAATTAGCAAAATATAATTTCATTTTATTAGTTTATTAGACTATAAAGATAACTTTAGTAAAAATATATTTTATCTATAAAAGTGTACATTTAAAAATTATAACTAATCTATATATATATATATATATATATATATAATAATAGGTAAAGCAGAGTAAAAATCTAATTAAATTTTCAATTGGAATTCGATTAGTGTCTAATTTTATGCCATGTGTTTCATCTAATCTAAATTTTAGAATTTTGTGCCAAGTGAGTTAATTTAGGTAAAAATTGAATTTCAATTAGAGTTTAATTTTGTGCCACGTGTCCCATCTAATCTAAATTTTTAAATTTTTGTGTCAAATTAGTTAATTTAATGTAAAAAACAAGTAGTTCAATATAATAAACCATAAAAAACATAATCATATATATAATATGTAATTGCGATTGTTTTTAAATGTACCCGTGCATATACACAGGATTACACATTAATTAGAAGTTTAAAATATGTCCTTGCAAACAGATAAAATTGATAAAAGCATAATATTTTTGGAGACCAAGAAACGGTTAATTACTTACTTTTTTATTTTTGGAGATATATATTGCAAAAATATATCATAAATAACATTTCAACGTATAAATTTCTTAGAGTACTCTAATGGCGATTTTTCCTTTTTTCTTTTTTTCTTTTTTTTTTCTTTCCCCTTTTGCTCGACATGCTACGGAGAATTCACTTTCAACAAAAGTATTAAGAAATAGAACAACATATTTTAGTAAAAAAAAAATCTTCTAAAAAAGAAGTATATTTTCATTTTAGTTTTTTTTCGATGTATAATCCACAACTTGAGAAACAGAGGAGAGCCAAGCACAATGTCACCTAAACCGCACGGTTTTGTTACCCCTGAAAGGCACGCCTCTACCACTACTACACATGTGTAGTAGTGGTACGCTCATAGTTGCTCCAACGGCTTATAAATCATAAGTGAGGCAAATTTCTTGTCGATGTGGGACTAAGTCCACGTGCAACACTTGCTTGAAAACAAAACCTTGCGGGTTTGGCTCCCCAAATAGGACAAACAGTTTACAGGGGCTAGAACAAAATCCTCCCCTACAAAGAGCATTCGCATCAGTAGATGCAAAAATTTTGTAAATTTACACATCTAAAACCTACTTTTTTTATTTTACACTCCCATTTTTACAAAGCACACATATCAGTTTGTCTATTATACACGTCAATTTATTTAAATAATCATTTTAATTATTATTTTATTATATACCTCTTCGTTAATATCTATATCTACCTTATCTCAAATCTTTGCCCCTCTCTCATCCCAAACCCCTGCCTCCACACACGCACACACCGTCACAAAGCCAAACCTCCTTGGCTAGAGCTCCAGGGCCATGGCCGAACATCACATAACCATCACAAAGGCAGAAACCCACATAAATTAAACCCCTGCTCTTTCTAGTTCTCTAAACTCGAATCCCACCTAGCCTAGACCACCATGGCCTAACACTATGGGTTCAACCAATCAACCACCACAAACAAAAGGCTTCTAACTTTGGTTCTCTCTTGGGTTTGGGGACTTGGTAATTTTGTTTGGTTTTTGGATTTCTGAGCTGTGGGTGTAGTTTGATTTAGGTTTGGGGGTTTAAGAAATGTGGGGTTTTTTGGCTTGGGTGTGGTGGGTGGACGGTGGTGGGTGGTTGATCGGCTTAGAGAAAGAGTGAGTGAGTGATGAAGATGAAGATGGAGATGAATATGGGGAAAGAAAAGATTTTGGGAAAAAGAGAAAAGAGAGGTCTGATGAGTGGGTGAGAGAAAAAAAATATTAAAAAATTATTTACACAACTACAGTAACCGTGTAAATATACACGGTTACTGTAGCAGATGTGTATATTTGCAAACTTATACACCCACTGATGTGGGTAGTTTTTGGTGAAAATGTGTAAATTTAAGCACTTTTTGTATTATACACACATTGGTATGATTGCTCTAACCCAATGCAAGACTCGTAAAGCACGTATGATTGCTCTAACCCAATGCAAGCTCATTGGCTAAAAAGGATTATACTTAGTTAATCGATGTTTCAAAATTTAGTGTTAGTCCACTAACTAACCAAAAAACTTTAACATAAATGATCTTAAACTAAAAACAATACAAACATAAATGAAGCTATCAGTAGGGATGGTGGTTGGGTGGCTACTAGTGAGGGGTGGAGGTTGGTTGATGATTTTAGGTGAGGAAGAAAATCTTTTTACGGTAAATGAAAGTGCAAACCATTTTCAATTAGAAGTGCCTTTATTTTATGGTCAATCAGAAAACAATTCCGGGCTAATCAACAATTTCAGTTGTCCTAAACATTGGCAAATGTGAAAAATATTTTCCATCAAACCAAACACCACCTTGAGCAACCCTTAAAATGAGCACAATATACTCTTGTGGAAGCAAATGACACTTATACATGGGCGGCTCCACTTTGAGCTCAGGGGGTTCAAATGGAGTAATTCTTAGGTACTCTCGGAGCACGGTAAATGGTGCTCCCTTATTTCACAATCATGGTAGAGTCCACTTATTAAATTTATAGTGGAGGTTCATCATGAATGTAAGAGGAGGGAGCACTATTTTCACTATACTCCGGGACTACCTAAGTATTTTCTATTTAAATGAATTCCCTGAACTGGCCAAAAAAAAAAAAGAAAACTATATATATAATATATTTTCTAATTTTTTTTTTGTTTGTTTTGACCCCCTAAAATAAAATAAAATTTTGAACACTTTGATTCTATTTTTTTTAAGCCCAGTTAAAATAAGTTTGAATATGATCCTCTTAACAATATTCTGACATTTTTAAACACAAAATAGCCCAATAACAAACTAGTTTGATCTAAAATTTGGAAAGAAAAAAAATTAATAAGTCCAACAATATAAGTAGAAATTTGTTAATCTTAAAGCTTAGAATAAACCTATTTAGATCTTAACAAATTTGAAATAAATTAATTAAATGGGAGACCAATGAATGAATGATTGATTGATTATGTAAATTGAAAGAAATGTAGATCGTATGATTGATAATGAAGAAATCATGCACATAATGATTTCAAACTATGAAAGATCATAGGAAGCAAATGTAATACTTTGTGTCTTTGGGTTTTTGATTTTTTTTTTTTTTGTTTGTTTTAGTAATGTCGATATATTCAAGCTCTTTTTTATTTTAAATTTTGTATAAATAATATTTCTTAGTGACCCCCTAAAAAATAATTTTGGAGCCGACACTACACTTACAAACTCATATGTATTTTAAAGCTAGCTTATGTTATCGTGTATAAAAAAGTTGAGTTGGAATCTCACTTATATTAAAAAAAAAAAAAACCATTGTATATATAAGTGAAAAAAGACACACATAATGCTTACCATGTATATGATTACTAACCAAAAACGTTTTAAAATGGAGTATATTTTAAAATATAAACTTCAAGGGTGGAATAGTCATATCGGCAGCACAATTTCAATTTAGGGGCAAACGTACTATTAAACCCCTCCTTTCCTTCGTCGTTAGTCGTTAATTCCAAGGCGGTAATGCATTGAAGGCCACTGTCCGTTTACGTACATTTTAACGCCGTTTAAAAATTCCATCACCCGCGGGTCACATTCTATATTTCTAACCGATCGCCAATAATCCAAAACGAACAAGAAATGACGTAAAGTGTGTTTTCACAAAATCATAACCACACGTACCCCTTCCTGTAGGGTCCCATCGCATCATCATTCACTCTACACGTGTACGGCTACTGTGACACAAAACGCGCCCGTGAGCAGCCTTTGTACTAGTTTTATCAGCACGAATTACTAGGAATGGTAAATTTATAATAAAAAAAAAAAGATAAAAAAAAAAAATACCCAACGGTAAAGTAGAAAAAGAATCCAATGGGGTGAATAGGGTTTAAAGAGTCATAATTAGATTCAAAAAAATTGGCACAACCCACGTAGTATTCTGTGTGTGTGTAAGTTCCATTGGGATAAGAGTCAAATTATTTTCAAAAGGACAAGATTTTTTTTTTTTTTTTCTGCATTTGGGAATTCGAGAATTGAGATGGCTACAAATTTTTTTTCATTATTTTTTTGCTCAATTTGCCAATGTAGATCAAATGTTAATGATTTCAATTTCGTCAATTTTGAAATTGATTCATTTTTATGATTAAGAGTCTTTTTTTTTTATATATATTTTAACATGACTATCAACATGTAAATAATTATGAAATGACATATAATGAGTGTTCGTTTTTAAGTCAAACCTCATAGTCTCGTGGGGTCACTCTTAAGATTTTCTTTATGTAATGACTTGATTTACGTGGGATTAAACATTCGAGAAATAATGAGGTATTTAAATAGCGGGAGAAGTAAGAGTAAGACTGTAGACACATTTGGAGAAACAATTGTGCAATGGAAGAGCTCTAAACACCTTGTCGGCAAAAAAAGGAAAGAAAAGAAAAGAAAACGTGTTAAGAATTTAGGAGAGAATAAACTCAATAATGAAGTTGATATAATTTTTTTTAAATGATAAAAAAATAAGAAAACATGTGCTCATACTTCACCCACGAGTTCTTTGACTCTTGCGATTATTTAGAAAAAAGAAAAATAATGTATGAATAGTACGTTTATTGGCAGTGGCCTGGGTGTTTGGGTCTGTTTTTGTCACTGGACACATGGTGCTTCTGAAGCTGAGCTGTGTGTGCAAGTGTGTGGTGATTGGTACTTTGTCAGGTTTGTGTGTCTGAAATGTATAGGTAATTCTTACATGCCCTGGGAGCAATGCTCCCTTCTCTCATATGAGAAGTGGGCTCTATGGTAAGACCTACACGTGAAGCCTACCCCTCATGTGAGAGGAGGGAGTATTGTTCCTGAAACACCTAAGTTTTTTCCGAAATGTATATTGTGCATGCATTTTGAAGATTTTGGATCATAACGAGAGCACAATTTCTTTAATCATGCTTGTAATGTTAAAAATTAGTGTGATGGAATGATCTTTGATTACAAACTCGAAAATTAAAGGTTTGTTTGGTAGGGCTCCATTCTTCTTTCATGCATATCTTATATTGGAATTTTTTTTTTCTTTCCATTTAGCTTTATTTTTATAATATTTTAGTTAGTTGTTTAGTTTGCTAACTATTTAGCAAACTAGCATCTAGAGTGTCTAAAACGTGTGTCTAAAACTCAACTTCTAAGATAGAAATCGAGTTTTTAAAACTCGAGTTATAAGTGGTGGGAGCGGATGTGGAAAAAAATTCACGTGGAACTTAAGTTATTAAGACTCGAGTTTCACCATTTACTTTCCTGTGCTGCTTCTTCTGCCCCTGTTCTTCTTTCCTTCAACCCGTGATTCTTTTTCATTGGATTTGCGTTCTCCAAAGAGGTTTTCGGATCTAGTACTTCTGCTTCTTCTTCCCATTTCTGGTTCTTCATCTTCATCACCATCTTCGTTCGTCTTCTTCTTTGGAACTTGAGTCTTTAAGACTTGAGTTCCATGTGGCAAAAACTTGTCCATCTCAGCAATTAGAACTCAAGTCTTTGAGGCGCAATTTTTCCACCAAACTCAAGCCTGTGAGGCTCAAGATGTTATTTTCCTCATTTCTTCCCAGTTCTTGCTAACTAACTATATAGTGTGGCAAACTCCTGCTATTCTGCAAATTACCTCCTTATAATGAGGCAGTTTGGAAATGTTAATTTTGATAGGCAACACTTAAATGCAATAGCCTTATAAATGAATCAAGTTGTGTTGTGTTCTTTGCTTAGGAAACAAGCCAAACTCAAGCTTAGACTTGAATATTAAACAAATAAAGCTTAAACATAATAAGATATTCGTGAATAAACTCATGAACATGCATACTTGATTTAACAACATAATATAGTATTTTTATATGTACATATGTCTAAAAAATACTTATATAAACTTGATAATGGATTGTGTAAATTTGTGACTAGGTTCATCTAATATCAAATTTGTAATTATAGTTCATTCCTAGCAATATTTATAGATTTGTGAAGGAATAAGAAATTTTAGCCCTAAGGTACAATGCAACCTTATGATTGAATTCAATTGTGAAATTTAAAGTACAACATCTGAGTAACTATATATATATATATATATATATATATGAGATTTAAAGCAAAAGTAGAATAAAAGTACAATAATCTGTCTACAAACAATAAAATTTTAAAAATTGTAGATAAGTTAAATAATTTGAATAAATGACTTTGTTCTCTTCTATCACTCATCCAAAAGAACACTGGCGATAAATTTAGTTATTAACAGAAACAATTTTATTTTCAAAGAATTTGGGGGCGTTATTGTTATTTGGAATTATTCCCATTGTTTGTTCTGATTTTTATTTTGCTAGAATTGGAAACATACGATGAAGATCAAAGATTTATTTGTCTATTTGATTGCTTAATAATGAAGAGTTTTAGTGGTGACAAATGGAGAAAATGACTAGTAGGTGAAATCAATGAAAGGGATTTTCTTGCTTTTGTAAGAAAGAAAAAGATTAGATTTAGAAAGGGGAAAATTAAAAGGAAGAAAAAAATGGAAATGTTTCTTTATTAGACAGCACAACATTAAACTCTCTTTCCAAAGCATTCAACAATTGATTTTTTCTTCTTCTATATTGGTCTATAGTCAAGAACTATTATATAGAGTAAAAGTATTAAACTAAGTCGAAACTTTATGCCTTTGTGGTGTAAATTATTAATTAATCTTGTGAATAGAGTAATGGACCCATGATTTGTTAGGCATCAAGGCCAGCTATTGATTGTTCTTATCACATTCCACTCATGTATGACTTTTAGATATATGTATTATGCTACATTACCAAAAGTGACTTTTCCATCATTTTTTTTTTTTTGGGTTCAAGTCTTTATTCCTATTAGTTTTCTAGAGCATTGAACAAATGCTTTGTTGCTATAAAATTCTTAGATTCGAAATAAGGGAAGAGAATTTTATTTCCAAAGCTATCATAACACCACAAAAAAATTCCATCACAATGGTTCTTCTTGTAATGCATTATTATTGCATATTATATTTTATAAAGGCATCTCATTTTTTCATGGACCCAATTGAAAAAACAGACTCATGTTGATTCTATTTAGTATTTTGCTTATGGCAAAAGATTTTTTACCCCCTTCCCGCTCTCTCTTTAAGAAAAAAAGAGGGCTTTTGGTGTGGAATCATGGAACTCTAGCCTCTAGGTTGAACCTCAATTGCAAAAGATCACTCTTTTGTTTTCCCCCTTCCTAAAAAGATAACTAATCATACATCCTTGTTAATCTTTTCTTACAATCATTAAAGCATATTAACCAAAAAACCATAAAGTTTTTATTTTATATATATATATATATATATATAAATAACCATAAAGTTTTCAATCAAAAGAAACCTTTCTTTGTTGTAGGGTTAAAGAGGGTGGGGTGTTGAGAATTGAGATGGAGAAGGTATCTCTTAAGATTTAGCTCCATGGAGCCTTTTGATTATGCTCTTAGCAAGTTTCACATAATCCTCCCAAGTTGATGAACATTCAAGTTTAATCTCATCTAGATGACATAGAAGAGAAAAGCTTGAATTAAAATTTATGTTACCATTTCATATTTTTTCTCTACAGTCACAAATATAATTAGTAATATACATCTATGAAACTCTACCAAGATGAAATTATGTTAAACTTTGTCGGTGAGCCATTGGCACCATTAGCTCCATCTTCAGGTCAATACAAAAATCAATTAGTAGGTGTTGAGCACCCATCATATGGACAGTGCAGTGGTTTGAGGCACCTCTTGACACAGAATTTTCTTCAACATAATAAAATAAAGGAATTGATACAAAGATGACTTTATTGAGGCATACTAGAGGCCAAAATTTTGGTGGGACAATTTCTTGTGAAATTGCTTGTGAATAGACAAGGCAATGGTGTCTGGACATTGTTGAATGTTAGTTGTATTGGGCATAGTTAGTCTACAAAGTACTACAAAATATGGAATACAACCAGGAAATTTTTTATTTTTTTTTTTCTTTTTAAAAGGAAATAATCTTATGGGGCCTACCTTTTGAATGCTTTTTATCCAAATACAGAGGAAAAATTGGAAGTGTGTTCTTATTTTTCTATAGAATGGAATAGAACATTTCATGATCTAGATTCTAGACAGTGTAAAATTAATGACCATGTATAGTCTTCTTAGAAATGTAGGTGGAAAGTACGAACTGTAATGAGCGTGTGCTAGTAATTTGCATGTAGCTATTGATATTAAATTAGTAGTCATATGTCAAAGCAAACAGAACAGATAAATAGATTAATATAAACTTAGGCAAGTGGTAGTCAAGCTGTCATAGAAAACTCAATTCTCTTCCAAAGAATTTGATATGATTACGCATTTAGAATCAGATAAAAAATAAGTTTTTGACTAGTTTTCACTTGTTTTTAATTTAGTATTTTAAGGGTATTTTTATTTTTCATTTTAGTCATTTAATTTCTATTTGGTTCTAATGTAGTTCTTCTATCCAAGCCAAACTACTAAGTCCATCCAAAACCAAATCATTTTGGAAAGTGAAAAATACTAAAAGTCTAAAACTAATGGCATGATTGGACAAAAGATGGAAAGACTAATTAAAGTTAAGTATTGAAATAAAAAATGTGAAATTTAAATCCCTGAATTGAAGACATGTTAAAATTAGAGGGTAACCATTGCACGCACCCTTAGTGCGGGGTCACTCCATAAGTATATATAATTGCTTGTAAGGTGTGGGGGTAAGGGTCGGGCCAGGGTTCAAATCTCTATGAGAGAGCTTCACACACATATACACTTAGATTAGACTAGAGTAGAATTTTTATCTTGTATAAAAAAAAATTAGAGGATATAATTTGTCATTTATCAGTTTTATTTTTTTTTGTTAGGGTTTTTATTTTTTATTTTAAACAATGGATTGATCTTTTATTTCATAAATTGCAATTATGACGAAATGATATTTGAAACTAAAGCCACTCACTTTGGAAAGATGAGATTAAGTATTAGTGGAGAATAAGATACTTATTACCTGTATATTGATCATTCTTATACAGGCTTTTAGTGGCATAAACATAACTCACCACACCATAATCCCACAAAATGCTTTTCACAGAATTAGCCAAAAAGTTATATTAATAGGGACTGAAAATGGAAGTAATTGATCTTTGAAGATGAGTACCAATAAAGAAAAATAATGTAATCTGTAGAAATATATGGAAGTAATCATTGCTGACCTAATTTTGTTGTAAGTTTCATTTAAAAATTGAAGTTTTCCAGATTGCTTGTAATTGTACGGTTACCACTACCACACCAGAATTGTTTTGAGGCAAATCTTCTCCATGTAAAAGTGCTTCTATTGACCTTACTAATTTCATTCAACAGTGGTCTTTGAGTCTTTCATATTACCCTCACTGTTCCAACCATACTAGGCGGTCATAATTTTAGGCTTGACTTTTCTTGGAAACAAACAGGGAGAGAAGTCAGGAAAGTTTTTTTGCACTCCACACCCATATCCCCACCAATTGAAAAGCTGGAAAGTTAGGGAAGAAAAGGCCAGCAGTCAATGTCTAGTGTCTACTAACAAAGAAAGAAAGAAGTGTATCTTTAATACTTTTGTTTTAGGTTTTGTAAATGTGATATTGTCATTCTTAATTAAAAAAAAAGAAAAAAGATGAGGGTCGGTCCATGCTTTTTTGCCTCCTTTTTCCACCCTATAATTGTGCTATCTGATTCTTATTAAAATGCTACCGCTTAGCCATCCATGGACACAAGATACCCTTTCATCTGGACAATAGAAAATTGAAGGCAAAGGACCCCACATGTGCCGTGATTGATGCAATGCCATCACTCCTAGTTTACTTTTATTTGTCCTTCCATGAAAATAATTAATCCACACCGATGAGCAATGTTTCATATCTATGGTCTTCACACATAACATGTTATAATCCTGCAGTCTTCTTTTTAGTCAATGGCCAACTGTATGTATAGGATACTTCGGTGGATGCCAAACTAGCACTATATTGGGTCAATCACTCAGTTGCTCAAGCAATGTAGCACATATTGGTTCATTGCATTATGGCAAGAAGTGGGGAATGACGTACCCAAAAAAAGAAAGAAAAAAGAACTGTTTGAATAAGACTATATATGATAATGATATAAACGACTTTTTTTTTTTTAACGGTTTGTTAAGGTGGCAAATTAACTGATTTTCTTACGATATCTTTATTGACATCACTTTATTATCTTCTAAGAACAAAACAACTTGTTGCCTGCTTCAACATTTGTGAAAAAATTTGTGTTTGCAAACTTATTCTGTAGTACCATCTATACGTCCCTTCCCTTGAGGAAAGCATCGAGCTTCCATTGAGGTATATAATTTTAAGTTATTGGGTATCGGTTGCTATGTATTACAATGGTTGCTAGGAACATTAACACTACTAAAGAATGTTTGAGCATGCATTTTAGTGACTAAACAATCTCACTGATGACATGGCTCATAATGTTGAAGTGGTCATCAAGTGTAAACATTGTTCCAAGGGTAAGTGAAAAGCACGTAATCCTCTCATCCTCTTTATGAGTAGCAAGGATTAGAGTCAACAACTTGTATTTGGGGTGTAATATGCACTATGAAAGTAGACGTTTGATGTCCTTTTTGTTGTGTTGTTTATCCATTCTCTTAAGTTGAATAAACATTAATAAATCTTGGTTCCATAATTGTGCCATTTTTTAAAGAAGACAAGTATGGACCGCATGTTACATGGGAACAAGACGCTCGCTGATGATGATTACCTTTTAACTTGTTTTGATGATATTATAATAAAAAATCCAAATCGTACCTGTAAGAAATTAGAATTTCACAATAGTGTAGCAAAAGTAGACTGCATAATGCAGCTACCATTAACATTGAAATAGTAAAGAATGGCCAAAACCAACAACAACATGAGTGTACATCATTTTAGAGAAGATGTAATAGCTTTAGAACATGGCCAGCAGGTTCTAAAAGACCTGAGTGAAGCTAAAACAGCAGAGAATGCTAAAGATATCACAAGTTGAGGAGTCCTAGTGATTCTGTCAGTACGTACAGGGGAAAAGTTCTCAGCCCTGAGCCATTTTCTTTGTATCAATCAAGCTTAATTTGGGATAGGTCTGAAAAGCATATTTGCCAATTTAACCTTGATATTGTCAAAAAAAGAAAAAAGAAAAAAAAGATGATAGGATGAATCAAAGTAACAAAATCACGATATGAACCTTTTGTTTCTCAAGTTACTGAAAACCTTTTTCAATCTTGTCAATTACAAAGCATCGGGATCGTTATGAGTTAATTCTTTCAATCCTAGTCATCAAAGCATCTCATTAGTTAGAAAAATACTGAAAGCATATTTTACTTGCGTAGCAGCATCCCTCCAATTTGGCATCTGCAAATGTTCTATTCTCTACCACCACAAAACAAGTTGATATTCTCTAACAACATAGCACAAGCCGATATTCTCCACCGCCAGAGTACAAGCAAATAGTCCCTACCACCATAACACAAGCCAATTCCTAGCTGAATTATATATCCGTCCATCCTACCAATCTACCTTCAATAATTATCGCTTACCTTCTTGAGGAAAGGAATTGGACTAACATACCGGCAGTAGCTAGTTGTTAGTAGGGCGGTAAAGAAGGTGAACTATACATGTTCAAGCTAGGCTTGTTAGGAAAAATCAAAAGTTCGAGCTTGGCTTGAGCTTATGACAAACCTAAAAATAATGTTTAAATTTGAGCTCGTAGCAAAGCCAAAAAGCTTGAACTTGGCTTGGCTTAGCTTGATTTATTAGTCAAGCCAAACTCAAGTTAAATGTCAAGTTCAAACTCGAGCACAGGTCAAGTTTTTGAGCTTGAGATCTAAAAAAATTACATTATTAAATGCTTAAATCTCAAAAATTAAGAAAAAAGAAAAAGAAAATAGTATACTTATTTTATCATGCATCTAGTCTTACTTATGATTATCTATTATTCAAATTAATAATTTACATAATTAAATTCATTCATTCATCATTTCTTGTTTACAGCTTCAGCAATTGTTTAAAATACAATTTTACATTCACGTTAAATGATGAAGGACTAGAAAAATACCTGTTTATAACTATTATGAATGAGAAAATACTTACATTTTTCATAACTTTATTTTAGATCATTGATAGAGAAGGACCATATGTGACCTACTTAATTATTTATTTATTTATTTTTAAATGTAACTATAGTTTAAAGTAGTTCTTGATCAGTTTAAAAGGAAGGAAAAAATTAAGGTAATATAGGTAGTGGTCTCATTTTGACCATGTCATTATTAAGATATGTGTAATGAGTATATTTAGTTAACACATATAAACTTATAAATGAGTCTATGCTTGAATTGTTGTGCATTAAGCCTAATAGTTCACGAGCTTGTTCGTGAACAAATTTTTTTGCTTGGGCTCGGCTTGTTTATTAAACGAGCCAAAACTAAGGCTCAAGCTTTGCTTATTTATAAACAAACAAACATGAACAAGCTTTTTATCGAATCGAGCCCGAGTTGTTCATGATCGGCTTGGTTCATTTACAATCCTAGTTGTTAGAGATCACATATTGTTGACTGTTATCAACTCTTTTTTTATTTATATTTTTTATTTATTTTTTTTAGAAAAAGGCTGTAAGTATTAAAGTGTGAAAGAACATCTTTCATCCACACCAAAAAACCATTAACATATTTAACATGTCAAGCAAGGCTATGAACTACAAAATAACCTTGTCTTCTAAAATGGAAAAAAACAACTTTGACAAAGGAATGTATTAGAAATTTTGCCTCGTCTATAAGATAACCATATTCATATGAGCCCCATTTCTTCAAAGTGGAATGATTTAGAGAAACGAATAGGTTCCAATGCCTTGGCACTATCCACAGAGGAGAACGATTAGAGGTATTGCAACTTAAATGGTGAACCTTAGACTCTACAAACTTGAGAAGCCAATCATTCGTAACAAAGCCATGGTCTAGCCTTTCCCATATTGAATGTCCTGCCCCAAAATGCTTCTGCCATGTAAATTGAGAACCTGTAAAACCAAGATCCAAAAAACCACATTTATCAACTGCTTCTCTATAAATTTGCATTTGTGCTTGACTCCAAGAACTACCGCATTCCTTTTCTTAACTTCTCAAAATTTCATTGAAGTCACTAGCACATAACCATGGTAAATTCATACGGTTATTGAGTAGCCATAGCAAATTCCATGACTCATGCCTCTTATGTGTGTCAGGTGACTCAGGTTCCCCATAAAACCTTGAAAATCTCCAAGCTTCCTTTGTGCCCTTGCCAATGATGGAGTCAATGTGATTTTTTGGAATATGTTTCAATTGATAATTAATCAATCGAATTCTTCCAATACATCACTTAGAATGTAAATTTCTCTTGATTTCCTTTAGCCTTGCTTCATTCGCCTATGTTTTGGCTAAAAGCACAACGGAGGGATCTTTAGCTTGTACCAAACTTACACAACTCATTGTTCTTGGAGGGGTTGCACAGCAGCCTCCACCATTGCATTAGATAGAATTTTGTCATCCTTTGAAACCTACAACCTCTTGCTAGGTAACTCAGATTAATCCTCATTAATTTCATTCCCCAATCTCTTACCCAAAGTCCAACCCTGCATAGGTGAGTCTTCACTAATCAACTGACAAGCAAGTCTTTTCCAATTTCATCAGCCTGTGGTAGTGTCTACTGTCTAAATTATCCATTAAAATAACGTTGTTTGAATTAAGATGGGAAGGAGTAGAAGAGTCCAAATATTCCAATCCTTTTCTGGATATATCTTCCTTGAAAATTTTTGTCAAACCCTCATCAATCTGTTGGAAACTACCATCAAAAGGGATTGAGGGAATATGAGAATATCCAAAAATCTGAAATAACACCAAATGTTGATCAAAACTACACGTCTCATTCAATACCCGTTCCGGATCATTTTCCGTTTCAAAAACAAAAAAGAATCACTTGATTTCCTACATCACGGATCATGAAATCCCTTCGAGTATTCCATAAAGGTTTGAAAGTTCTGCCAATAGCTTCGACATTCAAAATACGCTTGGTTAAGAACTTTGCTGCTAAAACAAACTCATCAGTACTACTACTATTACTATCAAGGTTAACATGCATTATCTGTAAGAGAGAGTTTGTTCGAATCATTTAGAAAGGTCTCCACACCAAAGATGACAAACTAAAGAACAAGAGAAACAAAAGAAAAACTGTATCCCCACCCTCGAAAGAAAGCCCGACAAACCCTACCAATAACAGTGTTAAAGGAGGGAGGGAATTATCATTCTTAAGGAAAGATAAGAATTTCTGCTGTGAAGGTTCCATGACTGAGAGCCACAGAAACGCTAGTAGAGAAAAAGTAGCCCATGCTCAACTTGACTGAAGATCATGTTCATAATATCAAATGAAGGCCAAAACTATAACCCAAGAATGCCTGTGGAATAGGTTCAAGAGATGCAGTTCAGGCTCACATGATAAGATTAAGAAGTCAAGCATTTTTCATTTATTAGTTTAGATCTCACTTCAAGTAATTAATAGAATATAACAAAATGACACGTTGAGTCAAGTCGATACGATGATAGATGGACTTGACTTCATTTGGTTATAACAAATTTTATGTTCAATTCCAAGCTTTCATGCAATGCATTTGCGAGGTTAGAGCAAAATTTAATCAAGTTTTTTTTTTTTTCCCACTCCCTTACATAAATAACAATTAATAAATCACCTAGAAAAAGAGTATTTCAATCATCATTATCCACATATAATGCCCTAGTCATAATTTGATTTAATTCTAATATTTGGATGACAACTCTTTTTATTTTATTTTATTTTATTTTGTAGATATGATAGTTTTTAATATTTTGTAGATAAGATAGTTTTTGATCTATGACGTTTATTCTTAATCACTGCCTTTCATTATCATTTTAAAATATTAGTTGATTTTTAGTTTAGGCGAATATCAAACGCCATATTCTTTATTCAACGACAATAAACTTTTAATAATAACTTATTTTGAACCAATTGTTTCTTCATCTCTTGGGAGATTAGAGGCCTAGCCACTGAGGGCCTGTTTGGATTTTTTTTTTTCATAGCTCATCACCTATTACTTAATTTCCATCACTCATCACTTATTACTCATCACTCATCACTCAAAATTCCCTAACTCCCAACACCCCACCCGTTTGGCACCATGACCCATTTATCATCACTCAATATTTTTCAACTATTTGTGGGTCCCATGCTTGTCATTAGGTACAGTTTTTTTTTTCAGTGCCCAGATCACCCGAAAAGAAGAAGAAGAAGAAGAAGAAGAAGAAGAAGAAGCCCAGATCACCCGAATCCAGTGAAAAAAAAAATACCAAAGAAGGAAACAGGTCACTGAACCAAGTGAAAGAAAGAAAAAAAAAAGAGAGGCTAAAACCCATAAGTTGATCAGAAGAAAGGAAGAAAAAAAAAAGGGAAGAAGACGCTGATCAGAAGAAAGGAAGGAAAAAAAAAAAAGAAATAAAGAAGGAAGAAGACGCTGAATGCTGATCAGAGGAAAGGAAGAAAAAAAAAAAAAAAGAAAAGAAGGAAGAAGACCTTGTTCATCAGAAAAAAAAGAAAAGAAAAAGGAATGAGTCAAAAGTTGCGGTTGGTGGGGCCCTATATGTATGTTTAATTACAAAAATGCCATTGAATTATGAGTTATGGAAACTGAAAACAATTAAAATGTGTTTTTAGTTTCCATAACTCATCACTCAAAAATTAGAGAATTGAGTGATGGAAACAGAGTTATGAAAACAGAGTTATGAAAATCCAAACAGACTTCTCAACCTTGGGTGCCACCATTTTTAAGTTATGAGTTATGAAAACAGAATTATGAGTTATGGAAACTTAAAATCCAAACAGCCCCTGAGTCTCCCAAAGAGATGGGTCTCCTATAATGCTATTCCGGATGGAAATGTTGGTCAGGACAATTTATTGTCCACTATACCTCCCATTAAATACTAGTTATAAAGAAAAATATTAATTAGTCTATCTCAAATATAAATTTGGTGCTTCCCTATTGCCTCTTTAATTTAGAGCATAAGCTATGCTAGATAACTATACATGATATGTTGTAGAAAGATTGAGCAAGCTGATAGGGGACGACTAAGTTGTTCATTTTAGGCTTGTATAATAAACAAGCTAAGCTTGAACAACAAAATTTATTTAAGAATAGACTCGTGAATAATAGGGCTCAATTAAAAAAAAAAAAAAACCAAGCTGAGTTTAGGTAGCTTAATGAACTCGATAATAAGCATGATATGAGCTTGAAAAATATACTCTTATCTTATTAACTTTTTAATTAATTAGGAGTTGGGACCACATGTTTAAACCAAATAGGTTTGATAATGTCTTTTTATTGGATCTAGAGCTCAAAAAATCTTGATATTAAGCTTGGGCTTGGCTTAACTTATGAATCAAGCCATATCAAGCTCAGTTTAAGCTTCTGGACTCAATAACAAACTTAAGCTCAAACATAGCCAAGCTCAGTTCAAGCCAAACCTTTGCTCTTTTACAGCCCTATCAAATTGTATGTTTGAGTATTTTGCACATCAAAATAATCAAAACTAGCATTAAGATGTGCACACGGTTATTTAACAAATTTTTTATATTTTTGTAATCGAGCAAAAAAATAAGATGTATGTGAATTAAATCATCTTCAAACTAATCTTCAAAGAAAGCGTCTTTTCTAATTCGTAATTTATCCACTAGATGCGTCCTCCTTAAAGTTGAGCTGTAATTGTACTTGAACTGATCATCTAGTCATTGTCCACAGTAATAATCAACTCATCGTTAGAGAGAATTTCAGTGCTTTGAATTCATTTCTCCAAAAACAATTTTACAAAAGAAGTCAATTAATAAATTATTTTACTTTAACAAAAAAAATTAAAAATATATTTTTAATGAAAATAACCCAAATTGCATTTTGCATCCTGTGCAATCTCAAATATTTAGATGGAGAAAAGTTATAACTATTTACATAATGATGATATCAAGAATCAACTCAGTAAGCTACAGGGTCTTCGCGCGCTCCGAATGAACTTACACAAGTAAAAAGAATCTCAATGGGGAGTACCGGTGTGGTACCGGCCAACGACCCTTCGATGGCTAAGTTAGTATTGCTCACAACTCTAGAGTGCCAGAGTCGGGTAGAATTATGCGTACCTCAATTTGGGAGGGCTTGGAAATATTTATAATAGCATGGGGCCTTAGCTGAGATGTGCGTGGGAAGATACCTCCTTACCGGAATAACCCTTGATTAGCATGGAGTGCAAGATACCTCTTGGGCAATAAGTGTGTTGGGCAAGACATCCCTTTGGGAGCAATCGTGCTGTGCAAGATATCTGCCCAAGTGTGAGCGTACGTGGCAAGACTCATTTTCTTATGGAAGCGTACATGCCAAGATACCCCATGGTGCCTTCGATCTCACCCCGTTGTTCCTTACTCTTGTCGGCTTGTTTAAGCCTCGTCTCGTCAAGGTGACACGTCCGTCGTCTACGTCCGTCGGCATACGCCACCCCATCAGCTTGCGCAGGCTGTCGGCGTTTAGCAGGTGTTTTATCCCTATTAGGTGCCCCCTCAGCCCATCAGTCCGTGACCCCACAGGAGACGGACTAATAGGATGACGGTTCCAGTTCATAATGAGAAAGATCTGACTAGATATGCTGTCACACGGTAATTAATGCTGAGTAATTAATGTAGGACACGTGTCGTCAACTTAATGGCCGCTTGGAGGGTTTTCCTGGGGGTAGAGGTCCTGTACGGAACAATGTCCAAAAGAAAGAAAAGACTAACAGTGGAAGAGTTCTTCTACTGTTACTGTCTTGTTGAAATAGCAAAATCAAAGGGGATGTATAGTTTTGTAGCTAGGAGTCCATTATTAAGACTGGTGAGTGATACTCCAGATTCCAATAGGGACTAGAAGTCTAGGTACTTTTTTATGGACAGTAGTGAGTGGATGTGTCGTCCTGGTGAGACTGAGTACATGTCGGTTGACACAACATGCGGTGTATTACCCCCGTCTGGTATGAACCCATCCTCTTCTTTGATTTAAATTCTAAATATAGTTGATTTCTAACCGTCTTCTTTCTGCAGCTCAAGACCGTCCACAAATCACACTTGAGCAGTGGAGTTTTTTGGAGAAAATTTTCCAAAAGACTAAGTTGGAAGATAGATCTTGGGCGAAGTTGGTGTACCTTGAAACCATCCATTGGCACTGCGACGGACCTGAACCGTCTAAGGAGGCGATCAAATACGAGAACCAAGTTCGAGCACGTGAGTTCGTTCACTTGAGTATTACACTTAGTTACTTTCTTAAGTCATTAACTTATATACCGTCTTCTTTTGCAGAAATGGACGATGCAAGGAGGAGAGCCATCATCAAACAACAAGCAGCTGCAAAGAAGAAGAGTGGCCAGACAGGTGGAATGGACCCCCCAAAGCCACCCGTCGTCAAAAGGAAGACCGGCCAGGAGACGGACCGTCATGCCAAGAAGCCGAAGGTCATGACTGAGACCGTTGTCGGCCTCGAGGCGGAGGCGAATAATACAGTCCCCATCAAGCACGGCAAGGGGAAGGGCTTCATGACGGTTGGCCAAGTCCCCAATATTGAGAAGCCACCTGACCTCCTGCGCGAGGATTCCAGGTATGCTATAGAGAAGCTGTCTTCAATCATGACGGCAAACGATTACGAAGACCTTGGAAACCACGCGACGGAATCAATGGGTGAGATGGGTCTTTTTAGCCTCGCCCAGGTGAATAACTTTCCGTCATCATCATTTTTTTGTATATACTTGTTTACCGTCATGTTGACTTAACATTTTCCTGTTCCAGGCCGTGCTTATGATGAAAGGTCTTATGGACCGTTGTGTCCACAATGAGACGGCTCTGGGCTATGTACGGGCTAAAGCGGCTAAGACGGAGGACGAGCTAGCCCAGTTCAAGGCCTGGAGAGTAGTTATTGAGAAGAAACTGTCTGTGTTTGAGCAAGAAAGGGGTGAGTTAGAGAAGCAGACGGAAGTGCTGCAAAAAGTTCTTGGCGACAAAGAGAAGGAGATTATATCCGTCAAGGACCAACTCCGTCAGGCAAAGGAGGACACCATAAGAGAGTATCGCGATTCTGAAGTTTACTTGACGGAGTTGTGTAGCACCTTCGCAGATGGTTTTGACGATGCCATCCGTCAAGTGAAGGCCTCTCACCCCGAGCTAGATCTCTCCAATGTGAGCATTGATGAGGCTCAAGCTCAGACATCTGTCCTCCCTGCAGCTTCAGGTAGCACTGATCGTTTGTTTGATGAAGATAAAAATATTAAGGGTGCCGGGAGCCTAGAAGACGAAGCAGAGATAGCAGTCCAGGATCATGCTCAAGACATAGATGACGAAGTAAAAGTTATTGATTCCCCCGTCGAGTAGCCTTGTAATTTTTTGTAGAAAGATTAATTTTTGAACCGTCATAAACAATGTTGCCTTTAAAGGCATTTTAATGTATTTCCTATTTCAAACTCGTCCTTGTATGGATTGCTTATTTTTATTTGAGCTTTGTATATGATTCCTTTTATATTTGTCGCTTCCAACGAGGCCGTCAGGTTCCATGTTTAACAGGCTTTTGTACCTTTTTATAAATTTAGGGTAGAGCCATTAGCTTGTAAGCCGTTAGCTTTTATACTTAACAGGCTTTTGTGCCCTTTTGTATATTTAGGATAGAGCCGTCAGCTTATAAGACCATCAGCTCTTATGCTTGGGTGTTTTTTTTTTTTTTTTTTTTTTTTTTAGGCCTTGCATATCCTCATAGGACAGTATCATTGGCTTTGGGCCGTCAGCTTTTTTTAGACCGTCGACTCTCATACTTGGGCTTTTCATGCCTCTTATCCTTTTTAGGATAGTGTCATTGGCTTTGGGTCGTCGTCTTTTTATGCCGTTGGCTTTCATACTTAGGCTTTTTGCCTTTTATCCTTTTTAGGGTAATGTCGCTTCGGGCCGTCAGCTTTCATACTTAGGCTTTTTTGCCTTTTACCCTTTTTAGGATAATGTCGCTTTGGGCCGTCAGCTTTTTATGCCGTCGGCTTTCATACTTAGGCTTTTTGCCTTTTACCCTTTTTTAGGATAATGTCGTTTGGGCCGTCAGCTTTTTATGCCGTCGGCTTTCATACTTAGGGTTTTTTGCCTTTTACCCTTTTTAGGATAATGTCGCTTTGGTCCGTCAGTTTTTTATGCTTAACAAGTTTTTATGTTTAACATTCAGTAAGGTGTAAGAGAGACTTTGGATAAACTTCTGAATCTTGCAACATTTTTAAGAAGGGGGGAAATATGCCCTTTGAGTTCCCAAAATACATTAAAGCAGACTACAAGTAGGGGGTTGCCATTCTTTCTTACTGGTAGTACTTTCATAGGTGCTCGGCATTCCATGAATGGTGCAGTTTTTGTCCTTCCAGTGTTTCCAAATGGTAGGTGCCCTTTCTTCGCCATGCTGTGATCCGGTAAGGTCCTTCCCCGTTGGGGCCGAGCTTTCCTTGGGCGAGGTCTCTGGTGCCCATGATCTTTCTTAGAACAAGGTCTTCGACCTGGAATTTCCTGTGTTTGACTCAGGAGTTGTAGTATTTAGCCATGCGATCTTCGTACCGCGCGAGCCTTTGTTCCGCTATTGCTCTGATTTCGTCGATTAGGTCGAGCTATAGGCGCAAGGCCTCATCGTTCCTGCCTTCATCGTGGGCGTTCACCCTGTAACTTGTAAGTCCTACTTCGGCCGGGATGATTGCCTTGCTTCCGTAGGTTAGCCGGAATGGTGTTTCTCTTGTAGCAGTTCTTGCTGTTGTCCTGTATTCCCATAGTACGCTGGGCAGTTCCTCAGGCCATATCCCCTTTGCCCCCTCGAGCCGAGTCTTGATAATCTTAAGCAAGGATCGGTTCGTTACTTCTACTTGGCTGTTGGCCTGGGGGTGGGCGGGGGAGGAGTAATGATTCCTTATTCCCAGCTGTGAGCAGAACTCTCAGAAGGAGCTGTTGTCAAATTGCTTCCCGTTGTCGGAGACTAGGACTATGGGAATCCCAAACCTGCATACGATAGATCTCCAAATGAAACTTCGAATGTTTTTCTCTGTGATAGTGGCCAAGGCTTCGGCTTCTACCCATTTCGTGAAGTAGTCTATGCCAACCACCAGGAACTTCAGTTGTTACATAGCTGTTGGGAATGGGTCCATGATGTACAGCCCCCATTGAGCGAACGGCCATGGGGCTGTCATGGGGGTTAGCTCTTCGGATGGCTGTCTGATAATGTTGCTGAACCTCTGGCACTTGTTGCAGGCTTTGACATAAGCCTGGGTGTCTTTTTGTATCGTGGGCCAGTAGTATCCTGCCCGAATCAGCTTATGCACTAATGACCGCGACCCAGAATGATTTCCGCATATTCCCTCGTGTACTTCCCTCATGACATAGTCCGCTTCCTCGGGACCCAAGCACCTAAGGTATAAGCGAGAAAAACCCTTTTTGTACAAGACGTCCTTCATCAATACGAACCTTGCCGCTCGGACCTTCAGCCTTCTGGCGGCTTCTTTTTCGTTCGGCAGGACGCCATTTTTCAGATAAGAGACCAATGGCGTGGTCCAATTACTTTCGGAGCTTATTTCCTGCATATTGACAGAGTCTATTAGCGGAGAAACCTGTACAAAAGAGAGCACATTGTCAGGGGTGGTCATATGTTCCAATGAAGCGGCTTTGGCAAGGCGGTCGGCTTGCTCATTTTCTTCTCTGGGGATTTGGACTATCTCTGCCTTCAGTTCGTCCACCCTTCTCTTCGCTTGATGGAGATATTTCTTCATCCTGTCGCCCCTATATTCATAATCTCCATTTACTTGGTTGACGACGACTTGGGAGTCACAGTAGACTACTACTTTGGCGGTCCCTGCTGCTCTGGCGAGGTCGATCCCAGTTATCAAAGCTTCGTATTCCGCTTCATTATTGGTGGTGAGAAGTCCAGGCGGATCATGCATTCGATCCGATCTCCCTCGGGGGAGTGAAGTACGACCCCTACTCCTTCGGCCTGCCTAGTCGAAGACTTGTCTGTATGTACACTCCATGGAGGGCATTCATCTGCCCCCTGGTCTTCCACGCTGGTGAACTCAGCGATAAAGTCAGCGACGGCTTGTACCTTGATGGCGGTGCGTGGGCTGTACCGGATGTCGAACTCAGTCAACTCGATTGCCCACAGGGCCAGTCGACCGGCGGTTTCTGGGTTGTGCATCGCCCGTCGCAAGGGCTTGTCGGTTAGGGCAACTATTGTATGAGCTTGGAAGTACGACTTAAGCTTTCGGGCCGCTGTAACCAAGGCGAAGGCGAGCTTCTCCATGGGTGGATACCTTTCCTCCGCTCCGCGAAATGCCCGGCTGGCATAGTACACAGGTTTTAGGACCTTGTCTTCCTCTCTGACTAAGGCCGGCTAACGGCTGCTGGGGATACGGCCAGATAGAGAAAAAGCTCTTCCCTCGGTTACGAGGGGCTCAGTAATGGCGATGAAGAGAGGTAGGCCTTCAGTTCCTCGAACGCCTTTTGGCATTCATTTGTCCAATCAAAAGTTCTCTTCAGCGTGCGAAAGAAGGGTAGGCATTTGTTTGTCGCCCTTGACATGAACCTGTTCAGGGCAGCCACCTTCCCATTTAAGCTTTGCACCTCTTTCATGTTCTTCGGGGTGGCCATCTCTATTATGGCTCGGATCTTGTCTGGGTTGGCCTCTATCCCCCTTTGAGACACCATGAAGCTAAGAAATTTTCCTGCCGTCACTTTGAAAAGGCATCCATGAAGCTCAGCAGCTGGTGTTGGGCCGTAGAGTCCACCAGCGTGTCGACTCGTGGAAGGGGATAGCTATCCTTAGGGCACGCCTTGTTCAGGTTGGTGAAGTCAACACACATGCGCCACTTCCCGCTAACTTTCTTGACCATCACCACATTGGCTAGCCATTCGGGATAGTATACTTCCCGGATGAAACCCGCCTCCTGTAGTTTGCCGACTTCTTCCGTTACCGCTTGGTCTCGTTTCGGAGCTAACACCCGCTTTTTCTGCCGAACGGGCCGGAAGGTGGGTGATACATTCAGCCTATGTACCATGACCGAAGTCACGGCCTTCCATGCATTGAAGGTGGGTCACCCTATGATGGCGTTGTAGGCGGAGGAGGAGTCGACAACGAGGAAGGTAACTTCCTTGGTGACTTGCCGAGGGTATTCCCCAATTGTGACTGGCAAAGTGATGGCGCCGAGGGGGTATACTCTCGTCCCTCCGAACCCGATGAGCGGTGTGTTGGTAGGTACCAGGTGTTCTCTGTCGATCCGCATCTGTTGGAACGCCGGGTAGTAGAGGATGTTTGCGAAACTTCCGTTGTCGATCAAGACTCGGTACGTGTTATAATCCCCTAGCTAGACGTTGGCAACAAGGGCATCGTCGTGCGGATGATGAAGACGTTGGGCATCTTCTTCTGTGAACTCAATAGTAGGGCTGTTGACTCGTGACTTCTTCTAGACCACACCTGTAGTTTGGACATTCTGAACTGCTCTGAGATAGGCTTTTCGAGCCTTCTTCGTTGAGCTGACGGCTGCCGCGATCCCAATGATCATCCTTATGTCTCCTATAGGCGGTCTGGGACGCTCATTATCCCGGCGGGGACTTGTTCCTGTCGAGGTGCTTCCGTTCTTTCTTGGCTGACGAACTTCTGCAACTTTCCTTGCCTAATCAGGGCCTCAATCTGCTGCTTCAAATCGTAACAGTCGGCGGTGTTGTGGCCGTGGTCTCAATGGAAGCGGCAATACTTGTCCTTGGGTCGTCTATTAGGATCCCCCTTCAGCTTTCCCGGGAACGTTAGGGACCCTTCGTCTTTGATCTGCATCAAGACTTGGTCGATTGGAGCCGTCAATGGTGTGAAGCTTGTGAACTTCCTGGTTGGGGGATTCGGGCGTCTGTTGTCTTGGCTTTCTCCTGTCCGAGCTACCTTTCGCCCTTTGTCTTGCCGTGCGTCCTCTTGCCTTTCCCTCTTCTTGGGAGCCTTCTCTTCCCGGGCCAGTAGTGCATCTTCCACATTCATGTATTTAGTTGCCATGTAAAACACGTTCGACATAGTTTTCGGGTCATTTTTGTATAGAGAGAACAAGAATTTACCCTTCCGCAGCTTGTTCGTGAATGCAGCGACCTGAATCTTATCATCCGCCTCATTGATCGAAAGTGCTTCTTTGTTGAAACGGGCTATGTAGGATCTTAGTGTCTCGTCCTCCCGTTGCCTAATCCTCATCAGGCACGCGGTGGATTTTTGTACCTGTGTCCCCCGATGAAATGAGAGGCGAACTGAGCGCTCAACTCTTTGAAGGTACCTATAGAGCCGGGCGTTAGTCTGCCGAACCAGGTCCTTGCGGGGCCCCTCAACGTCGCCGGGAAAGCCCGGCACATAATTTCGTCCGGTGCACCTTGTAGGTGCATCAAGGTCTTGAAGGACTTTAAGTGGTCCAGCGGGTCTTTGGACCCGTCATAGTTTTCCACTTGGGGCATACGGAACTTCGGCGGCAGAGGAAATAAAATGACAGGCGTAGTGAAGGGGTGTCCGTACGGTGGACGAGGTCGTCAAGGTCGCTGGATACTCGCCTCTTGAGGGCGTTCATCATGAAATCCATGCGCTCCCTCATCACCTGCATCTCCGCGGCAATGTGGGACGGGACGTAGTCAGAAGCCGACAGACGGCTCGCCTCTTGCCTTTCGAGTCGGCTCGAGGCGTTGCTGCCCTCTGGTCCCCTAAGATTCCTCTCCGCAGTGCTGTCTGCCTCCTGATTTTCTCCTTGATTGTTAATTGTCGCGTTTCTCTGTCGCAGCTGCTCTTCCAAGTCGTGGTTATGTTTTGTGAGGCGTTCCACCGCAGCCGCTAGAGTTTGGACTTGTTTCTTGAGAGCCATAGTGCGCTGTTCGTTACCTTGATCGTTCATGGTGGTTGCCCTTGAACGCGTGAGTACCATGTAACTTTTTGTCCGGAAAGCACGGAGCACAGTTTACGTTCTTTCCCACAGACGGTGCCAACTGATGATGTCAAGAATCAACTCAGTAAGCTACAGGGTCTTCGCGCGTTCCGAATGAACCTGCACAAGTAAAAAGAACCTCAAGGGAGAGTATCGGTGTGGTACCGGCCAACGACCCTCCGATGGCTAAATTAGTATTGCTCACAACTCTAGAGTGCCAGAGTCGGGTAGAATTATGCGTACCTTGATTTGGGAGGGCTTGGAAATAAAAATAGTAGTATTGGGCCCTAGCCGAGGTGTGCTTGGGAAGATACCTCCTTACCGGAATTACCCTTGATTAGCGTGGAGCGCAAGATACCTCTTGGGTAATAAGTGTGTTGTGCAAGACATCCCTTTGGGAGCAATCATGCTGCGCAAGATATCTGCCCAAGTGTGAGCGTACGTGGCAAGACTCATTTTCTTATGGAAGCGTACATGGCAAGATATCCCTTGGTGCCTCCGATCTCACCCCATCGTTCCTTACTCCCGTCGGCTTGTTTAAGCATCGTCTCGTCAAGGTGACGTGTCCATCGTCTATGTCCGTCGGCATACGCTGCCCCGTCAGCTTGCGCAGGCTGTCGGCGTCTAGCAGGCGTTTTATCCCTATCACATAAAATTCTTAATCCTATAATTAGTAAGAAGTATTAGATAAATAAAACCAACTGACTGCATCCATAGTAAATTCAAAATTGCTACATTGAGCACAATTCTTCAAGAGCATGTTTATCACCTACAAGGCTAAGGTTCTAAGCAAGATATAGAGAGTCAACTTCATCTGGTTTGAATTCTTCACTATCATCGTCATATTCACTATCGTTTTCATCCCCAAACATATCTGGTTTGTCATATTCAATGTCGCCTAAAGATGATACACCTTCATCTTCAAACTCATTCGTCTTCATTTCCATCTTCTTCTTCTTCTTCTTCTTCTTCTTCATCATCATCATCTTCACCTTCACCTTTTACAATACATATTTTCAGCCTACGAAGATCATGACTTCTCAATATATATCTGTAATTAATCCAATCCAACTCACATCAAAGTCAAGAAGAGTATATCATTTTAATGGAAATAATCAAAATATCAAGAGAATGCATATATTTATACATCTCTATATTTATCTAAAAGTTCGGATTTGTGTGAAAGCACAAGAGCTTGTTTAGACCCTAAATTAAAAAATACGGCTAGATTGCTTTTACTCTTACTTAATCAAAATGCGAAAATAAGAATAAATGTGCGCAATGAATCGATACTACTCTAGTGCATAAACATGAACAACAAACAATAAAAGTAAAGTACAAGAGTAAAGAAAGAGAGATGCAAACACAAGATAACATCAAGACATGTTATTGAAGATCAAGAAACCAAAGAACTCAGCAAAAAACCTCTCCGCAATCCTCCAAGTCGAAATCGATCCACTAGAGAATAAAGTTAGAGTACACGAATGACAAAAGACCCACCAAGCCTAGTCTACCCAATGTACTTGAGCCCTCCAAGCTCCTACTACCAACGGACTTCTCGGAGTCATGTCTTCTCTAGCTTTTCGAATCTCACAATACGCTTGATTGCATTTGCCAAGCCTTACTGGCTTCTTTTAGTAAATCCTTAAAACTTCTCAAGCTCCAAAACACTCTCTACACTCTGAAAATGTATGAGTTATGTTTGGGTACAAATCTCCTTTCAAGGTATAACAATGAAAGAGGGAAGGAGAAGAAGCTACAATGATTTCTCACTAAGGATGAGTAGCTCTCTCTCTAAAAGATGGGTGTGTGTGTTGTAGAAAGCCTATCTAGGGTCTAGGCTTTTTCTCTCTGAATGGTTTCTCATACTTTTATGGGTAATGAGGGTATATATAGTATGGGTGAAGGGTAAGAAAGTCACACTTAAAATCTTTCAGGCAGAGAGTTTCGCGCGTGTCTCGCAGGTTGGCCCTTCTCGCAAGACACTCGCGAAACTGACAGCCTGGCACGACTCTTTAGCTTCCAGCATGTGCTTCTCACGTGGCTCTTTCGTAGGTAGGCTTCTCGCGAAATCCACTTGTTCATCCAATACATGCTCGATTTTTCACCAATTTAATACTAAATCCAATACAATAAAATCTCACAAAATACAAGGAACAAAATTAAAGCAATTACAACACTTTTTATCATGAAATAAAACTAACATAGAATATAGTTGTAAATCACAACTTTACATTATTAAAGTCAGGTCAGGTTAAATACACCTCGTAACCCAAACACTACAAAAGAACCCTAAAAATAGAGAACATTTTATATTCTATATCAAGTATTATAGAGAATCAAATGAAAAACTTAGAAAACTTGGGGAGTTTGGGTTTGCAAAACACCAAGCTTTCAGGGGAAAAAGAAAGAGGATATTGTGTTAGTCATGAAAGATGGGGTCTTAGATTCTGTTTAAACTATTCAAGCCTACAAGAATCAAAACTTAAAAGTTCAAAACTGTTGGGAGAGAATATTAGGGAAGGGTGCTTGTTAATGAAGGCTAATGAAATCAATAAAAAAGAAGGTTAACCACCCTAAGAAGGAATGGTAAACCCTCTAAGCCCCTCAATTTGAAAGCAAGTGAAGGAGTTGGACCTAAAATCATGAAACATGAAAGTAAAGAAAACCTCAAATCTTAATAGTCATACCACAGATTATTATAATCCACTTAATGTTGTAGCTGTTATCTTGTGGCAAAAGGAAAAAAATATATAAAAGAAAAGAAGAAGTCAGATTTTATCATAATGGGAGTTGAATCTTAAAAAAAACTTATATAGGCAAATGAATTCCACACACAGCTCTACTTTACCTTCTAGGACAGGAAATTACAACAATTCTTTTAGAAGAGATAAAGAGAGGAAAAGTTCCACTTAAAAATTGTGCAACACATTTTCCAAATTATAAGAAAGGCATCATTTAGTACATGCTTCAAGACATTCAAGATCAACTTGGCTTGCTTTTAAAAAAAAAAGATTGTTGCCTTCCTTAACAATACATTCACAAATACTTATATAATACAATACAGTCTCAAACAGACTCATGTCAATGGAATCAACTACATGATCTATGATTCTCAACATATTAATCAGTATCAACCAAGTGTATTCGAGAACTGTAATAAAA
Organism: Lithocarpus polystachyus; assembly: GCA_033629205.1. Taxonomy (NCBI): domain Eukaryota; kingdom Viridiplantae; phylum Streptophyta; class Magnoliopsida; order Fagales; family Fagaceae; genus Lithocarpus; species Lithocarpus polystachyus. The sequence continues at coordinate 5,097,481 of CM066162.1, read as the reverse complement.
CACAAAAATAGATTTCGATCAATGCCTCAAGTCAATCAGCGAGACAACAAAGTCCAATGTAGGAAAAATCAATTTCATGACCTGGATATATTCAACAATAATCTTTAAAAACATAATAAACAAAAAAACAACACCCAAAAAAAAAAAAAAGCCTTGAATTTTGCTACAAGTGATAAATCAATATCATGACCAAGAATAGCAAGATATAATATTGTGAACAAACAATAGATGGAGAGAGATAGAAAGAATCAGGAAAGCAATGTTCTCACATCATAATATATAAAACGACGTATAGAAAGTGTACAAGGACAATTTCTTGGACTGATCTTTGGTTTTTTCGATTCATCAAGGTCGTAAGCAACTCTTTTTAGATCAAGCTTAGTATTTTAAAGTTCTTCAAAAAGCAAATCATAACGAGGGTCCTCTAGATTAATCCTGTGAAAAATAAATTAAATAAAATATAATTAAATCTATCAAGAAAGGCATGGAATTGCTAGGCTCAAACTAAAGAAGTCCCACTTTTTCTCTCTCCATGTTCTGATTTTGGAGCCAAAGATTTTACAGGTGAATCTTGTGATTGTTGCATGATAGCATTAGGTTCTGTGGTTGTCGCAATTGCTGACTATTTATGTGACATTAAAAAAAAAAAATCAACAAGTAATCATAGGAGTTTTCTAAATGAAAGTCAGATCAATCAACGTCTAAAGCATTGAAATTAATACCAAAAACATCACAGAAGCCAAACCAAATTAGAAAAACAAATATTGTCTAACTCAAAAAGCAAACGATCTTATGTTATACAACTGCTAACATTATTTGAAAATCAAGTATGTTACAGAAATACAAAGTAAAAAGACAAGAATATAAACACGGGTCATCCATATATGATCATAATTTTATTTGAATTAGTAACCGAGTCTGTGATATATTTGGGATCAGCCCAATTAACTTATTCCTTTCCTATTTGGATTAGTAACCTAGTCGGTGATATATATGGGTTCAACCTAAGAAATCTAGTTTTATTACCGTTGGTTCTCTATATTTATACTACCATTTAAGGGGTTTCTCTTATTTGGGTTCCTCATTTTTGTTATAATAAAATATTCTATCCTATTCACTTACAAGTTTTCAACTAACGGAGATAAATACGTAAAATAAAACCCTTATACTTTAGTAGACCACAAACCCACATACATTTTCTTCTATCTATACTACCATGTAAGGGCTTCTTCTGTTTGGGTTTCTTATTTTCGTTGTTCTAAAATAAAGCCCCTATACTTTAGCAGCCCACTTTTTCCCTATACTTTAGCAACCCACAAAGGTATATATCATAGATGTGATTCTTTCTTGCTTGAAAAATGAAAAGAGGTATACGATCATCTAAAACTTTTCGTTCAGTAAAGAGAAAACCCTGCATTCAAACCCACTTGAAAACCCTAAATCCCCAAAATCCTCAAATTGGATGGAAGCCCTAATTGGAGCAATATGGAGGAGATGGTTGTGCAATTAAACAGCGAAATGTCGAAAGATTTCTAACTGAAATTGGTCGGGTTTTGGGGCTTGGGTGAGCTCATTCCGTATATGTTTTGTGTGTTTGATTTTTGAAATGATTTCGTTGGAAGACACATAAGATTTAATCCCTTACATTCCAATTCTCAATTTTTTTTTCTTCTTGAAGATTGTACTATCTTGCATTTTCTTGCCAACCAAACACCTCTCAAGAAATTTTCCAGCAACTTTGATCTTTGAAGGGAGGCTTCTTGATCTACTTGTTCTTCCAACCTTGCCTATTTTGGGTCTTAAGGTAATTCTCAAATTTTCCTATTTCATTGGTTGGTTACAAGAACAATATGTTTACAAGAATATGTGCTAAAAATGGAATTATAAAATGGGCAGATTTTTATTTTGCATTTATCATGTTAACTGTAATCAAATGCTATAATTTCTATATATTAAGAGGATTCAGAAAGTTAGTTATGCATTCAAAAAATGTCAAAAATACCCCTAAGCTAATTAGATAATCTTTATTCTTAAAAAATAAAAAAATGGTTAAAATTGTAATTCAAAAAAATTTAAAAAAAAAACTACTAGAGAAACTTTTTTCCTAAAATTAGCACACTCTTTATTTGAATATATCTCATGCACGTTTGATACATTTTTTTCCTAAAAACTAGCACACACTAAATCCAACAGTTTGCTCTATTTCAAAATTTAAATTTTAGTTTCTTAAAAATCCCTTCCTGTGTAACCTCATTAAGAATAGATAAATTCAAATTGAAAAATTACATTAAACTCAAAATAAAAAATTAGCCTCATCACATGTGCAAAGCATGTGTGGAGCGCGTGTGATGAGGCTAGTGTATAATAAAATTTAAGGGCCTTTCCTTGTTTGGGTTTTTCATTTCTATGGTTTTAAAATACTCCATCCTAAAAGCTCGAAAATGTGTTAAAAACACAAGAGCTGTTTAGACCCCCAAATTAAAAGATTACGGCTTGATTGATTTTACTCTAACTTATACTAAGTGTGGAATAGAGTAAATGTGAGCGGATAAACAATATAACTACTCTAAGCCATATTCAATAAAACATAGTAGTAAAATGAAAGCTAAAGGAGTAGGGAAGAAAAATGCAAACACAAGATAACACGGGGATGTGTTATCAAAGAGGAAATTGAAGTACTCGGCGTGAAACCTTTCCGCCGCCCTCTAAGCGGTAAATCGATCCATTAGAGAATAAGTTAGAGTACACGAATAACAAAAGACCTTCCAAGCCTAGTCTACTCATGTACTTGAGCCCTCCAAGCTCTTGCTACCAATTGGTTTCGCTAAGCCTTGTCTTCTTTAGTTTTCCAGATCACACAATTCAGCCTGATTGCATCTACTAAACAAATGGCTTCTTCCAATGCTTCCCAGTAGCACCAAAACCTCACTTTACACTCAGGATAAGTGTGGTAAGTGTTTGGGCTATCAACCTCTCAAGGATATGGAAATGGAGATGTAGGAGTTGAGAAAAACCACAATGGATTGTGTAGAAAATTGTGGATATAACAATCTCTCACTCTCAAGGGTTTGTGACTAAGGTTTTCTCTCTGAAAAGTACTCCCTAACATCTGTGGGTAATGTGAGTATATATAGTGTGGGTACAGATAGTGTGTATTAGATATGACAGTTCAGCAAGACAGAATGTTTCGCGGGTATCTCGCGAGAAGGCCTTATTCGCGAGACACTCGCGAAAACTAGCTATCACCAACCTGTCCTATGCATGACACATGCTTCACTTCGTGGGTAAGTTTCTCGCAAGACACCCACGAAAACTTCTTGCTATTCACTTTGCCTTCTTCACACTCTCTCTCACACACAACCGTTACAATAAAATCCCATATAAAATACAGGGTACAAAAGATTGAACATAATTACAATCAAATTTAGCACGGAGTTAAAGCCAACCCAAAATAGTTATAAATCACAGCTTTACACATCCTATTCATTTACAAGTTTTCAACTAACAAAGATAAATACGTAAAGTAAAATTCCTATACTTTAGCCACCCACTTTTACCCCTATACTTTAACAACCCACAAAAGTATAGATCATGGATATTTTTTTTTCTTGCTTAAAGATTAAAAGAGTTATACGATCATCTGGAACTTAATTATAAAGTTTGAAGACACGTGATATTTAATCTCTTACATTCCAATTCTCTCTCTTTTTTTCTTCTTCTTGAAAATTGTACTATCATTAACTGTAATTAAATGCTAATAATGTTGGATGTATATATCATTAACACTGTTCTTATGAATCCTTTTGTAACTCTCTTAGCAAGAAATTTCAAGGAAAAATTGTCTATTGTGATAACTTAGAGGAGATGGAATCGGAAAAACTTGCTGGTGCAAGTGAGATTGTGTTTCGAGATGGCATAGAGGAACCTTACGCCATGGCCTATGATAATGTTCCATTTTTTTGGGTCAATTATATAGATATTAGAAAGATTAGTAGATATTTAAGTTATGCTAAACTCAAATTTAAATTAAGCATTGATTACCTCAAGATATACTATTGTTATTGTCGCTGCCCGAGGACCGAGGATGAAGTTGAATAGTTGCAGTATTAGTGTGGGAATGCCACGGGCCATAGGCCATGGGCCCAAAGAGGAAGGACATCCGAGGAGAGGAAGGAACGAGTCAAAAGATTCTGAGATGTTTCAGGTGGAAAGAAAGGTTTGAAGAGAGAGAACCTGTGATCATAGGGGAAGTTTCTAATTTGGAGTGGCTTGTTGTCTCCGCATTTAATGGTGGGCAACAGCTTTATCAGTTACATTGATGAGGAAGTGACCAGAACAGTGCAAATCACAACTAAGTAGATTCCATCCGCCACCTTCTTTAGATAAAGATAGAGACAAGTGCCCTGATAGAAGGTATGTTAGGTAAGGATAGATGGTTGAGATATGAGAAAATGAGTAGTATATAAGAAGAAGGGGGTTTACAGAGAAAATGATTGAGAAAAAGAAAAAGACCAAGATATAGGCAAGAAGCAAAGAAAAAGGTGGAGAGAAGAGAGTGAAAAGGGTAAGTTTCTATACAACATTGGCCTCCTCGGACAGGCTTGTAAAGAGGACATTGGCTCATTTATACCAGAAGTTTGGCCCTTTTTTCCCTATTTTTTTTCTCGGACAGAACCTACTCTTGTTGTTTGTTTTCCTCTCTTACAAATTTTATTGATTTAGGCCAAAGTTGAATTGTTCAACTCACTACTCTAAGTGGACTTGAGCCGCTAGATTTTTTGGTCCCTACAGTTATTATTATTTTTATTAATTATTAATTAATTTATTTTATATAAAAAAAGTCAGAACTAAAGTTACAGCAAAAATCCTTAAAAAGTGTTATGGTTAATGAATCATGCCAAGTTGTTGACTTCTCTAGTAGAGGGCCAAATTCAATAACACCAGAGATAGTTAAGGCACGTAATTGCAATTATCTTAATTTATAATGCACTTTTATGTTAGATTGAACTTCATTGCAATTATCTCAATTTATAATGCACTTTCTGCTAGAGTGAACTTTATTCTCTCAATTTTATCCAGCCCGACTTGATTGCTCCTAGAGTTGAGATTTGTGTGCCGTCTGTAGACTTGGGGGAATATACAGTTACAGAGGGATCTTCCTTTGCTTGCCCCACGTGCATTTGAGAATGATAACTTAAAACCTTCACCAGCACAAATCCACTCCGCTCTCGTTACTTCTGGTAAGTGAATGATTTTCTTACTGTTTCATGTTAAAAAAAAAAAAATACAATTCTCTTATACTAGCTTGCTATCTATTTCAGCTTTTCATCTTAAGTTCTTAACACTTGATGTAATTGACTTAGTGTAGTGTGGAACCAAAAACCTTGCACTTTGATGAGAAGATTCGTGAGTAACGATTTACAGTGCTTTTGAAGGTCAAAATGAAGAATTGGACTACCGCAGTTAAAATTGCAAGTTTAGAATGGAATTCCGATAAAGACGAGCGGAAAAAAATTCATATTGTTAACTTGTTAAGAGCCCAATTGTAATCTATTACTAGTAAAAAGGGGATTACTAAAACTAACAGGCATCATATTGCGATGATTATTTGACTCAAATTTTGATTGAAATTCTAATTTTAGAGAAGTTTTTAGTTATGAAATTTGGTTATTTGGTTTTATAACATGTTTGATTACATGTTATTTGTAGGAGTGAAAGACCCAATTCCAGATAATGGGCCATGGGCCTGTCCGAGGAGACCTGTCTGTCCGAGAACAGTAAATCATGAGAACTGTACCTGCTTTAACTCCTTCATGTAGTAAAACTTATGTGAAGGAAGAAAGGAGTGGTCCGAGGAGCACTACCTGGTCGGATGATTAGAGGGACGATCCAGGTGAATGCCCCAGTATTGATTCTATCATTTCTGGAGAACCTCCAGATTTATGTAGGCAAAGAGGACAAGTGGCAGCAAAGAGATATTATGTGAAATGCTAATGCCACCGCAGTTATAACCCTGCAGCTAACCTCCTAGCCGCATTAATGGAGAAAAGACATCTGAATAATGACCTTCACCCTTTACAGCTGTCGTGCGGAGACTTTAAGTGAAGGTTGATGGGACAAGTATCAAAGGAGAATCACTTAACTGGCATGTAAGGCAAATTGGCCTATAAATAGAGCAGGAAACAAAGAGAGAAGGTATCGAACAATCGGAGAAAAAGGCAAGTAACTGAAGAAGAGAGCAAGAGAGCAAGAAAGAGGAAGACACAAGTACTAAGAATAGATGTCTAAGTTCACTCCTTGGACCAAGCCGAGAAGAACCCTGCGCCATCTCAACATTTCATTTATGTTAGTCTGGACATAACTATATTTGGGCCGTCAACTCATTTGTCTTCAACCAAGTTTACTCGGCCCACTCTCTACAAATTCATTCCAAGGATACTGTTTACGTCATGGGCCCTAGTTTCTTTCGCTTGTAGGCCTATCCTGTGAGTTGTGTCCTTACATTATTCATTCTTCTAAAAAAAAAAAAAACTTGTTTTATTCATATATCAGTCATTATTACTTAAATGCTTAAAAATCAATAAATAAAAATCCTTAGGAAATACTTTTCTTCTTGTCCTTTAATGAATAGTGGCAAATACAGCAATTCATAAGCTTCGGCAATAGGCTTTGGCTGATTCTTGTGATCCTTCTTTTTATTATTACTAGTTTCACTAGATACGTTGTGATGTGGACATGTGTCTAAAGCTGAACGCTTGTCCGTATCCCAACATGTCAAATGAAACTAACCACTGTCACAAGACCAATCCATGGATATGATACTCTCATTTTCAAGGTCAATATCAAAATGGAGGCATGCTTAAAATTTGGCTAATTTAAGATTGCTTGAAGCACATTCAATTATTTATGTTTTTCTCCCTATATAAATTGTAGAAAATTTGTATAGGAGTCTACCAAAAAAACACATTTTTTCTTCTTCTTTTTCATGGGTCACAAATTGGTTTACAATTAACAACAATGACAATGATGTCGTGGTGAGATGTTTCTAAAGGGATATCTAATAAAAATAAATAAATGATACTCAACCTTAAACCTGAAAGGAAAAAAAAAAAAAACACTTTTATCCCTTGAGATTTGAAAAAAAAAAAAACCACTCTCCATTTACCAAAGTTTAACCATGATTAGTAAAAATATAACTAATAAATTTAGAATTAAAATGCAAAGTTTATCAAGTACCAAAAGACTTGCAACGACAAATCTCTCCATAGCTCTTTGAAAGAAAATGGAAAAGAAGAACAAACAAAAGTCATACTAAATATTTTAAATTAATCTTTAATTAAAAATTTAAAATAATGGATTTTAATTCTGAAAGATAGGATAATTTTGAAAAACTGCCCTTAGGTTAAGGGTAAGTTAGTATACAATATTTTTAATATTAATTTATCAGAGTTTAGTTAAATAGAATTCAAAGAGAGAATATGTTTTTCCCTTAGAGATTTAGAGTGAAGTGTCATTCCCCTGAACCTTAGGGAAGGGAGTTTTAACATCTCAATATGATAGGAGGGATTCGTGGTTTGCATTTTTTAAGGTGTAGCTGTCTGGCATTTCTTCCCCCTCCTTTTACACAACTAATGCACTCAAACCGGATTTGATTTGTGATGTAAGAGTCGAATGTTTGTCCATTCTCTTGATGTCTTTTTTTTTGTTGTGTTGTTGATGCCATTAGACCAGGGATGTCATGGCCATGGCCATGGGTAAGTTAATTGAATAAACATTAATAATTCTTGGTTCCCTAATCGTGCCATTTTTTAAGGAAGACAAGTATGGACCGCATGTTACTTGGGAACAAATCGCTTGCTGATGATGATTACCTTTTACTTGTTTTGATGATATTATAATAAAATCCAATAGTGTAGCTACCATTAACATTGAAATAGTAAAGAATGTCCGAATCATCACCAACATGAGAGTGCATCATTTTAGAGAAGATGTAATAGCTTTAGAACATGGCCAGCAGGTTCTTAAAGACCTGAGTGAAGCTAAAACAGCTGAGAATGCTAAAGATATCACAAGTTGAGGAGTCTCTAGTGATTCTGTCAGTACAGGGGGAAAGTTCTCAACCCTGACCCCTGAGCCATTTTCTTTGTATCACTCAAGCTTTGAGATAGGTCAGAAGAGCATATTTTCCAATCTAACCTTGATACAGTCAAACAAAATGATGGGATGAATCAAAGTAAAAAAATCATGATATGAACCTCTTGTTTCTCAAGTTACTGAAGACCTTTTTTCAATTTTCTCAATCACAAAGCATTGGGTTGCGCTATGAGTTAGTTCTTTCAATTCTTAATTATCAAAGCATCTCATTAGCTAGAAAAATACTAAAAGAATCTTTTACTTGCGTAGCAGCGTCCCTCCAGTTTGGCATCTGCATATGTTCTATTCTCTACCACCACAAAACAAGCCAATATTCTCTAACAACATAGCACAAGCCAATATTCTCTATTGCCATAGTACAAGCAAATAATCCCTACCACCGTAGCCAAAGCCAATTCCTAGCTGAATAATACATCCTTCCTTCCTACCAATCTACCTTCAATAATTGTCGCTTACCTTCTTGAGGAAAGGAATTGAACTAACATACAGGCAATAGTTGCCAGAGATCACATATTAACTGCAGACTCAGCAATACAGCAATTTAAGAAGGTCAAAGGAAGCAACACAGAGGATCACACCATTGAACGAAAGGTTGTAAAAGCTCATGTCAGACAGCTCAATTGTTGAATAGAGGTTGCGCTTTAACTATCATGAAGCAATGCTCATATAAGGATGTGAAGATTGTGCTTTGTTAAATGGAGTGGTAATGTACAGCTTTTTGTATTTTAGCAATCATACTAAGCTCTTTAAAATCACTAAACAGAAATTCTCAAGAGCAAATAAACTCTAACTATTTACTTAAAAATTACAGAAAATTAAAAATAGATAACTGAAATTTGAAAAAGGAACTAAGGTAACAGAAGTTCATATAATCAAATCTCACACATGTATGTGAACAGAACCAATGGCTTTGATAATAGGTTGGGGTGAGTGCAATAAACTCATAGGCATCAATGCAAGTGAAACTTTAAGAGATTAAAATCCCATTCTTTATGAAACCGACTTGGACATACTGAAGATTTAAATATGGTTGCTCATGGTATTTGGATCTAATTCTAATGTGATGTCCACAAACCACAACCTATTATCAAAGCCACAACACATTATCAGTATTATATTAATAAGAAAAAAATTCTTCATTGCTAATAAATAGATACTAGAGATTCATTTGCATTTCCATTGGCATTCATTCCACATCATGAATAGATGGCGATTGGCTTATCCAATTGACCAGCATTTTTCATGTTTGTATTCCACTACTATCAAAGTCATTCAGTTTTGTTTTTATATCATTCTATTAAAAGTTTGAGCCACATTTACAAAAGATGGTCTATGCCTCTGTTATGTAGGATCATTAGGGATTTAGTACTAAGATTTCTTGATGAGTTCTTGAAGGGTTTATGGATAAGGATTGATGTTTAAGGGTTCAGGTAAAGAAAAGATTGAATCTTGAATATGTAGATGGCTGTTTGGTGTTTAAGCAGTGAATAGAACAAAAAATAAAGAGAGGTAAACACTAAGCAATCACACCCAAGTTTTCCTAAGCAATCACACTTAGGTAGGAGAAGGCAATCATACCCTCAAAGCTTAAAATAAGCTGCTGGAATTTTATTAGAATCAATCTCAAAATGAGTGTAATTGACTACAATAAACCTTTATATAGGCTATAGCTAAGTCCTTTCCTAGAAGGACTACGACTCCTAAATAACTTATTCCTAGGAAAACTAGGATTACTAATAACAAAGAAAAAGTACTTCAAAGCTTCTAAATCAAAAGGGAAAAGGACTTGAAACATAAAACAAGATTCATGGGCCTTTGGCCCAAAAAAAGAATATTATGTATCTGGCATGTGTAACCACCCTCTCACATAAGGACAGATCCCACAAGCATGGGACCCACCCCTATGTGAGAGGATGGTTATATATACTGGACACACTATATACTCCCATCCATTGATAAATCCAAGGACAGCCCATTCTGGAAATCTTGAAATTACCAAAGTGCCCTTACTCTAATAAAACATAATTAAAACTGATCCAGCAGCAAATAAAAAAAGAAAAAGAAAAAAGGAAAAAAAAAAAAGAGACTCTATTCAGCTTTAAAATGACTAAGCAAGGTCCCAAGAGAGCTCTCCATCATCTGCAACATTCCAAACTAGCGCTTGAGCACTAGAACCTACTATCCCCACCTCTTATAAGTCTTTAAAGGAGGCTGCCAGTTATGTTCACCATCACTGTTATTATACATATATCTGGTTAATATTTCTCTCTTTCTTTACCTTTACTGTGTAAAAATTGTGAACCAAATAACCACAGTTAGTTCCTTATACCCTGACCTAAAATGAAATCCTAGGAGGAACTCGCTTTTCTTGCTTTTTTTAATGTCCATTGTATATTAGTGATGATGATGAGGCTAATTAAATTTTTGTAAATATGACGTGACTCGTAAACATCAACCCAAGCAGGAAAATTGTGATTCCTAAATATCATCAAATAATCACTTGTAAGTATCTAAGACTCTCTAAAGCTATTGTTGTACAAAGAATGCAAGATGAAAGGTTTTTAAAATAATAAGGCTTTTTGTCAATACCAAGAAAGTATATGTAGCAGTTACTAGGCAAGAAAACAAAGACCAACCATATATACATTGTATTATTTTAGGCTACCTTACGTATAGATCTGATGTACACGAGCTAGTTCTTTCTCATCATAAAATTTTTATTTATCAAAAAAAGAAAAAATAAAACCAAGACTAGCCTTGCAATCATCTCAGCCAGTTCCCTGGAAGTTAAACTCTACAACTATTAAACATGGCCAAGAGGTTATGGGATCAACCTCCTATCCTTCAAGTTCCTACAAACATTATGGTACTCAACCAGGTAATGCCTTAAGAAATCAGATCATCATGCATAGTTGCACTATTTCTCTATACAGATGAAAAAAAGAGATCTAACTTCTAAGCAGAAACGCAAATTAGAAGAGCAACTATCTTCCTCCAGCTGTATCCTACCCACATTTCTCAACAAGAAGCTAACTCTTTAAGAGCAGAAGGGTCTTGCTGATATTTCTTAGGAATTCTATCAGGTACGTCAATACCAAAAAACCCAAAATGAGTTGTTACAAATTCTTAATTTTGTAAAGCTTGATGGTATTTCCTTGGCAAGAAAATAGGATATCTTAAGTCTTGTTCATTTTCCTTTTCTCTTGGACCCACTAAATCAAGCGAAAGAGAAAATAAGACCCACATATCTGCAACTTCTTTTTAATTTGATACATATCTGTAGCTTCTACTGGAGAAAGAAAAGAATTCACCATTTTTTTTTTTTTAAGTTTTACAAAGCCACCATACATTTCATGTCAACAACTATACATCAGCATAAATCCTGTTCCTCATCAAAACCCTATTTCCAGTAACAGTATTGTTCAATATTCTCCTTTGCTACTGTAGACTTCAACACACATCTGTATTGTGTTGCTTTATTGCACACGTCCTAAACAATGAAAATTAGCTCTCCCTTACTTTATAAAAGGTTTAGTTCACTCTATTTTTCATAAACATGGCAAGTCAAGGTTTTAAGTTCTCATCTCACAATTCCATCATTCTCATTAATCTCTCATTAATCTATTACATTATTGATTTCGATACTTCTAAAGGTGAATTTTACATGCTTTATGTTAGACTTCTTCAAAACTATCAGAATCCTCATTTAGATTATTTTATTTGTTTTATTTTTATTAGTAATGTGATAGCATTAAAATTCAGAAAAAAAAAAAATACGGGAAGTATAAATGCAAAAGAAAGAACAGCATAACATTGAAAATTAAAAAACAGGCTCAGACTCGTGGGCTAATATGTAAAGAGGCTATGAAATCCAGAAAAGCAGTGGTAGAATTGTCATTTAGAATCTTACCATTCTTTTGTCTATAAGAAAATAAATACTCATTACATCATCAAGTATAAACAAAGCGAAAGACACAACCTCAAACAAAATATGTGACCACAAATTATTCATGCTATACAAGTGTTATCTAAGTCACATATATCACCCTGCTATGAATATAAAGACCTCTATAGATCCAGTAATCAGATGCAAAGATCTAAGACTTCACAACTGCTGTTATACAAAGAGAAAGAGTTTAAAAATAAGTGGGGTCCTCTATATTATCATACTGGGAAAAAATTTCCTTGTTACCCTGCAATGACCATAAAAGTGAGTAAACAAGTAGCCTAATCCTGCTTTGCAATGATCCCTGGTAACTTCTCCGTCAACCCCCACAATTCTATCACATGGCCAAGAATCCAAACAAAGAATCTATCTCTATCCATCCTGCAAGTTCGTACAAAAATTATTAAACTCCATAAGCCAATGAAGATGTCAAATCATGATTCAACACATACACTTTTTCAAAATCAACGTGCAAAAAATCTAAGTTACTTAATGATTAGGCAAGTTATAAAAGTGACCTTCCCATGATCTCTCCCTAACTCAACTCCCCAACAAGAAGCCAACACTTCTAGAAGCAGCAGCAACCCTGGAGGGAACTCTGAGGAACCAGTCCAGTGTATGCAAATTATAAAACTTAAGCATACAACTGTAAGGTTTAAAACTTGAAAACCTGTGAAGCTAATCATCAGCTAGAGAAGAAAATAACTTAGTGTGGAAATCTTGATCCACACATCCCAAACACTGCAATGGCTCTACCTCCATTACTTAAGAATGGAAATTCTCTACTGTTAAACCTTCAACTGTCCATTGCATCATCCTCATCTTAGTTCTTACCAATAAAAGGTTTCTAGGCTAGCAAAATTTGCTTTATAAGGCAAACCCAACCCCTGACTCTATCCATAAAATATCATAAGTTCAACTGAACACGCCAGTAACTGACTTAACACCCATAAGCGTATCCCCATGAAACCCAACTGTTTTAACTCCATGAACAATCTCATCGATTTATCCTAAGAATAAGTTAAAAGCTATTGGCAGTGGATTCTTAAAAGTATTTATCATTGATCAAATTTAGTGAATATTCTCTGGACTTGCTTTGCTGTCAAGACCATGAACTATCATCTCACATCACCGTTGTGGTTCTCTTTGAAAAATCTTCTTATGTTGCAATTTACGTGCTTGCTTTATGTCAGACTCATTGCTTTTCTACCAATAATCTCTACAATTTCTATGTTCAAACCTATAAATGCTTTGGTCTAAAAAGCAACTAAATACAACAACAACAAACAAAGTCTTAGTCCCAAAATTTTGGGGTCAGCTACAGATCCTCAACATATTAGTTAGGATCAATCATATGCATTCTTTGCCTCCATTCTACTCTATTGAAAGTCATATTTTCTATTACTCCCTTAATTAACATGTCATTTTTTTATTACTTCTACTAATGTGATTTTTGGTCTTCCTCAACCTTTTTTTCGTTCCCTCAACTAGGATATATATATATAGTAGCTACTCCAGAGTTGACCTAGGTATTAACTAATAATAAGTGGCAGCAAATATGAACCACAATAAGTGGTAGCTGAAATTTGCCAAAAGGTATAGCTTCCCACCAGCACAATCCTTTCAATTTCATCTTTCTTAGTCAAAGGAACACTTTGTTATCTCAAACTTTCGAAGGGCAGCACTGATTATTCCAGACAACCCAATTCATCAATTCAAACAAAGTACTCAAAACATCAACCAAAACAAAGTTCCACCCTCTGATCATCACAAGTCTTCATAAACCCAAAATTACAAACTTGAAAAAGAAAAAATTTTGCAAACAAGCCAATTCGTATATCCCCATAATTCAGCTAAAAAACCAAATTTGCAACCAACCCAATTCGAATATCCCCATAATTTAGCTTAAAAAGAAAACCTGCAAACAACCCAATTTTATATATCCCCATGATTCAGCTAAAAAGGTCAACCAAAAGATTAATCAGGCAGCAAATTAGCACAAACCCCACATTACAAAGACAACAAAAAAAAAAAAAAAAGCAACTAATTGAAAGAAAGAACAGGAGAGAGAGAGAGAGAATTACTGTGCATGAATCCCATTGAGAGAGAGTATCAATCTGAATGGGAATGATAATAGTATCCATTGTTGTAATTGAGAGTGGAGGAAGAGTCATCATCATCGTCATCATCGTCAGAAGATGAAGAGGAAGAGTAATAGGCGTAGGAGTAGAAGGAACCAGGAGGAGGGAGACAGAGGAAGGTCCAGAGGCAGAGAGCAAGGCGACCCAGTTGCTGCAAAGGGAAGCAGCAGATTAGATCCAATAGTTGATGGCTGCTCAGCCTCTCTGGGTTGCAAGCTATGTATTGCCATGCGTCTGCCGATACGTGAGCCACTGACAGCACCATCAAACTGTTGAAAACCATTTTTGGCCCTGTTTTGCCCTGTTTTCTTTCTCTCTGTTTTTTTGGCCTGTTTTGCTTTGTTTCCTCTCTGTTTTTCTGTGTCTGAAATACAAGCAAAGGCAAGGCAACAAATGCTCTGTTTCTCACACTCTTTATATTTTTGTCTTTTTATTTATATTTTTAATTTTTATAAGTTTATATTTTTGTCTTAAATTATGGTTTGGTGTTTGATTTGGTTTGTCTGTTCAATTGGTAGTGATGTTTCAAAAATGTAAATAGTCTCTATTTTTGTTTGATTGCTTTTTGGTTGAATGAGTCAATGTCTTTATCTTTTTGTTTTTATATAAGAAAATAATATTACAGTCTTTCACCATTCTTATTTATGAAATATTTCGAAATTTCATAAATTGATAGTATGACAGATTGAATTTGATCGCTTAGGCTTTAGGATTTATGTCATGCTTATAGTGTCTTGTGGAGATATAAGCCTATATACATATTCATTACCTATAAGATTTTTATACAATTGGAGTATTTTATTGGCTTTAGTTTGTTGTCCTCTCCTCTCTTTCTTTAAAAAAAAAAAATGGTTATCCTACTCTTTATTTTGTAAAGGGAAAACAAAAGAGGAAAGAGTTCTTAATTTTTATTACACAATTCACAAAAAAACTCCGCTCCAACAGTCAAGTTGTGGATCCTTGGACTTTCCTCAAACTCTTTTCCAACTATCAACATGTGGGTCTTGTACATTTTCTATTTTAGTTTATGTCGGCAACACCGACACGTAACCTATTATGTACTTCCCTAGATTACACCTAAAGTTAGGCCAATAGTTCTTATACGGCAAACGTTGAGGCACTATTCCTATCTTTTATAACATGGTAACCTATCTCTGTCCCTTTTGTGTGGAGTGATGGGAGACTTCAAACTCATGCTATGCGAAATTGTTCCATTGTCCAATCCTTTAAGAACCAGCAAGGAATTCCTTGGCGTAGACATCTCATTTCTCAAAATATACATATTGAGAATCCAAACAATAACAATAAAAATGTAGTAATCTCAAAATTTTGGGATTTATTATGAATCCTCAATAAATTAATTAGAGTTGATTACATGTATAAAGAATACCAGAATAAATATTCATGGTGAATCTATTCATAATAGAGTTATTATATTTTATGATGATTGCCAGCCTACAGCAAGTCTCCACTTTTTCTTGAGCTTGAGACCGACTGTGAACAAAATAAATAACACTTAACATAAACAGAGTAATACATTGAGAATTTAAGGCAGGAATAAAATTGGTGTTTCAATATTCACATGCTCATGGGCAGAAAAATGTTACTTCTCAAGAATTTTTAAGGGTAAACATTTGCTCACTCAACAACCAACAATATACGTGCTCTACATAATATATACATATATATATATTTATATATATATATATATATATATATATGCGTGTGTGTGTGTGTGTTTATGTGATTCATAGGTTATTATAGGAAAGAGGGGTTGTTTATTTTTTATTTTTTATAAGTAATAGGACATCAATTTTTTCTATGG
The DNA here is from genome assembly GCA_033629205.1 of Lithocarpus polystachyus. Lineage (NCBI taxonomy): Eukaryota > Viridiplantae > Streptophyta > Magnoliopsida > Fagales > Fagaceae > Lithocarpus > Lithocarpus polystachyus. The sequence goes on along the minus strand of CM066162.1, from coordinate 5,081,415 downwards.
GAGGCCAAACTAAATATAGCATGAAAAAATTAAATTCAAATAATAACCTATGAATCACATAAACACACACACACACACACACACATATATATTATGTATATTACTTTTATATATAATAGCATTATACCCGTGCGATGCACGGCTTAATCAAAATTCAATTGTAAATAATTATTTTATTAATTTACTTAAAATAAATTATAAAAATAAATGAACATTTTACTTTCTTTTTTTTTAGAAAGAGTTTCAACTTATGGCGTCAGGTCCTGATGAGGTGGAAATTGAACTCCAGATCTCTTATACAACCATAAAAAACTTTACTAGTTGAGCTAACTGAAACCTACAAATATTTTACTTTTAAGTTACATAATGAATACCACTGCGCACCCTTGGTGCAGTTGTCACTCTACAAGTATAAATACTTGTGGGGTGTGGGGGGCAAGGGCCGGGGTTTAAGTTTCCAGGAGGAAGCTTCACACACATATACACTTAGATTAGGTTAGAGTAGAAATTCTATCTTGTATAAAAAAAAAAAAGTTACATAATGAATGCATGTTATGTGAGACTAAGGTATCATAAAATGCATATATATATATATATATATATAATTGAATGGAAGATGGTAGAGGTACCTAAAATATATATATATATATATATAAATGATTTTCAATAATACATTGAACTTTAAGGCTCAATTAATCACATAAATTTAAATGGAAAACTCTTGAATTTAATAGTTAAAAACTATCCAAAACAATAATTGAAATTATGTTTTAGTAGAAACCTCAATTCAATAATTAAGAACAATCTAAATTATTAAACATTTAAAAATTTGAAGTAGAGAGACTCACATGAGAATTTAGGGTCTGTTCGGTTGGAGGAGTGAAAAAGTGAGAGGATGGAAAATTGTGGGAGGATGCAAAATATTTAGTTTTCCTTCTTGTGTGTTCGGTTGGGGGAGTGGAAAAGTGGAAGGATGAAAAACTCTTGTGTTCGGTTGGGGAGAAAAAGGAAAGAATGGAAAATGTAATTTATATAAATTGACTATTATACCCTTTTTATATAATATATAAGAAATGAATTTATTTTTAATCATTAAATAATATAAAATTTATCACATCATATATATAAATTTATATTATTATAATGTAAAAATTAGATTAAGTAACGTTGAAAAAAAAAAGCCAACGTTAACAACAACAACTTGTTAACGTTGAAAAAAAAAAAAAAGCCAAGACCAACGTTGTTCACTGAACAACATTGTTCAGTAAAAAGGAAAAAAAACTAACGTTAACAACAACATCTTGTTAACATTGAAAAAAAAAAAAAAAAAAAAGCCCAACGTTGTTCACTAAACAACGTTGTTCAGTAAAAAGGAAAAAACACCAACGTTAACAACAACGTTGTTGTTGTTAACGTTGAAAAAAAAAAAAAAAACCTTTCAGGTCAATGTTGAAAGAAAAAGAAAAAAAAAAAAGAAAAAGAAAAAAAACGTTGAAAAAAATAGGTAGAAAAATGGTATTTTTGTAAAAGTGCTACTATAGAACTTTTCTCTTCAGATTTTCCTTCCAATTTGGAAGGAAAAAAAAAAGTGGGCCCGGAGAGAAAACTTTCTCTCAAGTTTTCCATCCTCCCTATTTTCCTTACCCAAACGAACAGTGGAAAACATCATTTTCCACCATATTTTCCATCCTCTCTGTTTTCCTTCCAAACGAATGCACCCTTAATTTTTGTCCTTAAAAGTATGGAAGAAAATACTAAAACTTGAGTGAGTTCACCCTACAAAGTTTAAGTTTAAACTTAAAGTTTAAGTCATGTGCGTTGTACGCTACATGTGTGTATTTGCAAAAAAAATTACTTGAATTTAACATTTATTGTAGAAAAGAGGTGGTGTAGTCTTACCTTTGTCTAGCTAATTCTTATTCTAATCCCTTTGTGTAGCGCGTGTATATGCATGAAAAATGATCTAAATTTAACATTTATTGTAGAAAAGAGGTGGTGTAGTTTTACCCCTATCTAGCTAATTTTTATTATAATCCCTTTGTCTTGCGGCGAGAGGGAGAAACGCTTCTTTTGGAAAAAGAAAAAAGTCAGCATATAATATATAATAGCTAAGATATTAATCTTTGGAAGTGGTATCTCATAAAGATTAGTATTTCAATTGTGGTTTTTGGTAGTTAGTAGTTAGTGCATAGTAGTTAATAATTAGAAAATTACTTTGAAATTTTTTTAAACCAATCCCTTAAAAAAGTTTTAGTAGAGTTTAAATCACGTTAATAAATTATCTCTCTATTCAAAATTTTTTTTTTAAATCATGTTAATAAAAAGTTACTGATAAAACTATTATTAGTAAAAATTGCTTACGCTTATCTATTTAGCTTTGTTGCTAAATTTATATAAACTCTTTTATTTTATTTTATTTCTTTTTTTTTTTTTTGAAGAATATAACACAACCGAAAACCTATAAACAACAATTTTCATTCAATATAAAGAATATAATCAAACTTATTCATAATTTAAATAAGAAATTAACAAAAATTATAAATTAAGATATAAATTTAGAAAAAGAACAAATAATAAACCTGTTTGTTTTCTCTATCACTTTGAGAGATAAAAGTGTGAATATGTAACTAAGACCGGAACCAATTATTGTAGAAGAGAATAAATGAGTACAAAAGTTTAATATTATGAATTGGGTTAAAATGTATGTGAGAAGTTTTTATTAATTTTTTTAAAGTTAAAGAAAAATAGCTTAAACAAAATGAAAAATAATAATAATAATAACGAAGAAAGAATGCATACATGTCATGGGATTTAGGTATTCACGTATTAGAATAAACTTCACTTCAAAAAGGATATTTAAATATATATATATATATATATATATATATATAGAGGTAGAGTTTCATTTGATACAGAATTTAAATCCAATAAGAATTAAGATTTCTAATTAATTTGTTTGTTGCTATCAAATAAATCCCATAAAAAGTGGGATAAAAAAAAAGTTATATGAAGAGAAAGAAAAAAGAAAAAAAAATTTATGGAAAAAAGGAAACTTTTCTTTTATAACCAAAAAAAAAAGCGTTTTTTTTTTAAGAAGAACAAACGTTTATTATATATAAATACTTTTTTTTTTTTTTTTGGAGAAGAAAGAGAAGGTCTTTACATTAAACTTAAATACTTATTACCTTATTTACAATTTTTTTTAACTTTATCCAAAAATATTTTTGGTAAATCTATATGAACAATAATTACCTTAAAAAAAAAGTTACATGTGAAGAGGAAGATTTCGCTGTTGAATACATTGTCGTTTCTTTTTACAGGTATTATTGTTGTTGTTTTTTGTTTTTTACGTGTACTGTACTATATTGTTTTTTTTTTTTTAAGATAAAGAGTTTGAATTGTAATCAAATTAAATTTTTTTTTTCAACTTATAAATTATAATAATAAAAGGATTAGATGAAGAGTTTGGATTGTAATCAAATTAAGATTTTTATCAATTTAGAGATTATAGGAGAAGAAGATAAGTACAAAAAAATTATATTTATTTTTTTAAAATTCTAAAAAAAAAAATTATGCAATTTAGTGCAGCCACATGGTGCAATCACGGCTTCTAAGCCCAACTTTTATTATATAGTATCAGTATTATGCCCGTACGATGCACGACTTAATAAGAAATCATATATAAATTAATTTTTTTTGATAATATAATCAAATCTAATAACAAATAAAATAGTAAAAATATTTTTTAAAATTAAGTTTCATGGAAAATGTATATTATGTAAGATTTTTTTTTTTGCAAAAAAATATATTATAAAATATTTCAAAAAATTATGGCAAGTTTTAAATTTCTAAAAGCTCTTAGTAGTAAAGTTGTAATTTAATTATATATATATATATAATATTCTATAAATATTGCTGCAATTTAAGATGCATTAGACCTCTTTTTTTTTTTTTTTTTTTTTTAGTGTAGTATACGGTTGTTGCAATTTAAGATGCAGTAGACCTTTTGATTTAGTATAGTATATGTTGCTATAATTTAAGATGCATTAGGCTTTTTTTTTTAGTGTAGTATACGGTTGCTACAATTTCAAATGCATTAGACCTTTTGATTTAGTGTAGTATACATTGCTGCAATTTAAGATGCATTATGCCTCTTTTTTTTAGTGTAGTATATGATTACTGCAATTTGAGATGTATTATACCTTTTTTTTTTAGTGGAGTAATTAAAAAGAAGAAGAATTAGATTAAAATATGTCTACTTTGCTGTAATTTAAGATGCATTAGTCTTCTTTTTTTATGTAAATATTTTATTTTTTAAAAAAATTTCTGCAATTTGGTGCCACCACTTGGCGCAACTATGACGTCTAAACCCAACTTTTATTATATAGTATATAATATGATATATATATATATATATATATATATATATATATATTCATCCAATCAATTTGTAAACTGTTGGCTATCTCTTAAATCATATTGATAACTATTATTACTCTTTAAACAATTTAGATCAATATTTTTTTTTTGTTAAAGAATTTAGAGATAATACGGTTAGAATATAATAATAATTAAAAAATTGATAAATCAAACAAAAATTTAAATACTATAAACATTACTTTACATACCTTAAGTAAACTAAAGTTAGGCTTCTAGCTGGTTTATGATGCCATAAGGTCAAATAGTCACCATTAACAAGGTAATCTTCGAGATGTTAGATAATATTTTAGGAGAATCCATTAGAAGTGTTATTTTCTTTTTAAGCAAATAAAACCTTTATTCATCATTTCACCACTTTTTCATTGGGTTATTGATAACGCTTTAAAATGTATACTTGTTATATATTTATGTGGGCGTTATTTTCTTATTACTATGCTTAATTTGTATAATTAAGTCATGATTTGCATTAGTCCCTATTATTTATTTTTACATAATTTCTTGAATAAGATGTCATTCATTGTGTATAATTTTCTACTTTCAAGAAATTTTGTGAGAAAGATGAGTTTACAGGAATTTGTGAGAGAATGGAGGCCAAACTAGAATTAAAGTGGAGCTAAAGGACCATGTTTAAATGTTTAAGGAGGTGCAGCTAGAGTGCTTGGATTGTCTACCATGATTGGAAGCTTCAAATAAGGAAAGAATCAAAGGGTAGAATCTAAAAAGGAAAAATCTGATTTGAGTATTGACAAGTATTTTGGGCGTATCTCTCTTCTCAAAAATCCAATTGACACAAGACTAGATGGGTTGGAACTGTGACTTAAATATCTACAACTTTTTAGTTTTGAGTTTTTCAAAATTCTCAATTTTTGAAGGCTGAAATTAACTCACAAGTTACCGCTGTAAACCTGGATGGAAATTAAAATCGAAAAAGTTTTATTTTCTTTAGACACTTGGTCATTAAGGTTTGGAAGGGAGGCTGTGAGAACAAATTTTGGGCAGAGAAAACCTTGTATTTTCCTTTCTCTAATGGCAGTCTAAACACTTTACTAGGGCTAGGGGCTATGTTTCTTTTATACGGTATGAATATTCAATGTGATTCTTTCTAAGATTTTAGACAATAACATATTTGATTGTTCAATTAGATTTCTTTTTGATGTATTAGTTCTTCCATGCTTTCAATAAGTTCAATCATGTTTTTCTTATTGTTTAGATGAATTTCTAATAGTTTTTCTGAAAACTTTTTTAACCGCATTATTAATCGAGGTTATGATGTGTTCTTGAATTGTCTCAATTAAACCGAATCATAAATTTTTAATTGTATAAGAACAATCAATTATGAAATATATATTTTTTTAGATCACAAAGAATCTCATATCGATAGAGGGAAACACCCCGATGCCCTGGTATTTACATTATTGATTTAAATCAGTTTTGATTATTATTCTTGTTAACAATCACCAAGCAAACATATTTTTCTTCATCACCCAAATTGTTATTTAATTATATTGTCTTTGAATTTACCCTGCTCCTTGTGGTTCGACCTCGGTATTTCGAGAATTATATTGCTACGATCTCCTGCATTTGGGAGTGAGCAAGCAGTTATCACCATTTAGACCACAAAAGGTGATCATATCTTAATCAAGTCCTATAAATTAAAATTAGGAAAAAATGCAAAACTGACCTTCTAACTTTCAGTCTTTTTCATTTCAATCCTCTAACTTTCAGTTTTGTCATTTCAGTCTTCTAACTTTCAATTTTTGTCAATGTAGGATTCTATTAGAACTCAGTTAGGGGCTGCTGTTAAATGAGACAAAATGGCATCGTTTTGGTTTTTTTTTTATAATAAATTTCAAATTTTAAAGAAAAAAAGAAAAATCTGTAAAAAAGAAGAAGAAGAAGAAGAAGAAGAAGATGATATCGATTCAGAACTCTATCATCAATCTCAATCAGAACTCCATCACTGCTCCACAAACGGACAAACCACCCTCTCATGGCCCAAACCCGAATCTGAATCTCTCTCCATTGTCACCGAAGCCGACCCAGATTCCACCTCCACTGCCACTCTCCAACTCCACCACATAGACTCCCTCTCCTTCAACAAAACCCCAGACCAACTCTTCAACCTCAAGCTCTAACGCGACACGCTGCGAGTGGACTCTCTTCTCTCCCTCGCAGCCACCAAGCGTGGCAGAGGCGGAGGTCTGGGCCTAGGTTTCAGCAGTTCAATCATCTTCGGTCTAACCTCAGGCAGCGGCGAGTACTTCACATGCATCAGCGTTGGAACCCCACCTAAGTACGCATACATGGTCCTGGACACTAGCAGCGACGTGGTTTGGAGTTCGGTGATGGAGTGAATCGGTTTTTTTTTTTACAGATTTTTTTTAAATTCCGAAATTTATTATTAAAAAAACAAAAACCAAAACGACGTCGTTTTGGCTCATTTAACGACTGCCCTTAACTGAGTTCTAACGAAGTCCTGCATTGACAAATTTTGAAAGTTAGAGAACTGAAATGATAAAACTGAAAGTTAGAAGACTGAAATGAAAAAGATTGAAAATTAGTGGGTCAGTTTTGCATTTTTGGCCTAAAATTAAGTTAACAGAAAGATAAAGCCAGATAATTCACCATTGACCAATTATTTCCCATCAACCAAATCCCTTTGATATCTGCACACCCATCGGTTTACACAATTTTACGCTGCATGTCCCACCATTCTCTTATTCCATCAACACCAAATCCAGAAAATTCTCAAAAGAAAAAAAAAAAAAACACCATATCCAGAAAGAGGTCACAAAAGAGAAAAAAAAAAAAAAAATGGGTTACAAGCATTTAGCCATGCTGATATTGATCTCTATGTGGGTGGTGGTGACCAATGCAGATAAAAAAGCAGAAAAATTCGCAATCTGCATCAAAGAGTGCACGCCTCTGTGCATGAGTTTAGATGGTGCAACACAGCCAGCTTGTGACCCTGCTTGTTTTCTTGGTTGCAAACAGTTACAAGGTAAAGGAGATGTGTATTCACCTGCAAAGGATAATTGATTTTGAGGTTCTTGCAAACTATATATCTGGTTTTGTTTTGTTTTTGTTTTTATGATTCGGGAATGGTGATTTGTAACAATTTGTGATTGGACCAAAAAGTGAGTTTTTATTAATGTATTTATGTTCCTAAATAGTTTTTGAACGATGAGCATGCATATATCTAGATAAATAAATACATCACATTACACTGATCGGGGGTTAATAATTTTTGTCACAAATATATAATATGAGAGCATGATGTGTTTTTTGTTTGCCACAAAATGGCTTGGATGATTTCAAGTGAATGAAAAATTGATATATTTTCCATTCTCACATTTTTCTATTATTTACTCTTTTTATCGTTCCACCTTTCGATCATATGAATCTAATTCAATTCAAATGAGTTAACGAAAGGACACTCTTTGGCCTAGGAACCCATGAACTCGTGCATGTACAGTTGTGAGAATACATTAATTCTCAAATTAATATAAACCCCCTAATTTTTTTTATTTTTTAAAAAAGGGGTGCCGAATGCATTCTTTGCCCAAGTGCTCAACAAATCTGATTATAAATCTCTTAATCAAGTTTCTTTTGTAAAAAGAAAAAAATTGCAATGGGATTGTCTCATAATGAAGCTGTCACTAGCTCTTTTATTTTTAAAGAAGATTATGCTATCAATTTCAAAACTATAATCTTATCATTGGATCAAGAACTTCATAATAATCCAATGACAGGATAAAGGTTTCATCATGCAATTTGAGGCTTGAAACACAGGTTTTAACTGTAGCCTAATTTCCATTTATTTATTCATATATCCATTTGTTATTTTTTTTGGGTGTTACAATGGAAAACACAAGTCAACAGAAAACAAACCAATAGATTGAAACATATTTTCCAGAATATTACATTCTCAACGGACCATAAAAATTAAATTTTACACCACAAAAAAAATCCCAAAAATAACAATAAGAGATAGGGACTAGAGGGCAAAAGAGCCATAATCAACGAATGTCTTGGAATCATAAGATGCCAACAAGTCGAGTAACAAGACTCTTGGCGACAGGGTTGAGTGTTAATTTGCTTTTCCTATAAGTAGTGTATCATCCAAAGAGACTATTGGGCAATTGCATACACCATTTGAAATTTCTTCTTACAAATTAACAAAACAATAAATAATGATTTTTTTTTTGTGTGTGGTGATTTTATGATATAAATTTGGTACAACAGCAACCTAGAAAGTATAGGCCGCTACATAAAATTATCAAAACAAAAAGCCTAATGCCATAATTTTTTTCAAAATTAACATTGATGTGTCATAATAAAAGTAATATAGTAGCAAAATCATACGAAAATAATGCCATTCTTATCACAACTTATCAAATTTGCAAGTTACGTAAAAAACAATGGATGCTCTTAACATTACTCTTGACAAAAAATTAGATTAAATCACATGCAGATTTCATTTTTCTTCTTCTTTTTATTTATTTTTTGAATATTCAAGGCTAATAATTTTTTAAAATCACAAAAATTTGTATAAAAGATTCAAAATTGTTTCATGTAGTTTTGAAAAGATGGATTTTTTTCCCTTCAAAAAATTAAAAAAAGAACAAAAAAAAAAAAAATTAAAAAAAGAAAAGAAAAGAAAAAAGGCCAAGGCTACTTGATGTCCAAACTCATAGGTAGCACACTAGTGGATAAACCCATACACATACCCACATAAACCCAAGAAAACAAAGAAAGGCCAGCAATGGAGGCACTGAGAGTGTGGAGCCTAACGACGTCGCAGCCATTGAAGCACCTCTTTCGCCTCGCAACCGCTACCACCACCGCTACCTCCTCCGTCAGATTCGTTCTCAGGTGCTCCTCCTCCACCGCCGCTACCACCACCACCACCACCGGAGGCCGTAACCGCCGATCTGCTTCTTCTTCGTCTTCCACTTCCGACAAAGACGCCGTTCGCGCCATTCGCTTGAAGAAGGTAATCTTATAGTTATCATTTTGGTTTATGTGAGGGAAGAATGGAAATTCAAATGCTGAACTTGTGGAGTTTGAATTGTAGTTACGAATTGTTACTTGGAGAATAGGAAGTTAAAATGTTTAATCTGTGGATTTTGAATTGTATTTCAAGGCAGAGAAGAAAGCAATCAGATTAATTTATCTAATAGTATTTGTCCAACTTGCAAAAGTTTTGATTTTGATTTTGATTTTTTATACTCTTTGTTTGGTTGCTGAGAAAAAGTGGGGAAATGTTGGTTTTTTTATTTTTTGGAACTTCAAAATCAAAAACTAGAGTTTGAGGGGCAAAAATGCTTGTTTTGTAGGTTGAAGAATTGAGGAGCAAGGGGTTGGACCCGTATGCATATAAGTGGGATAGGACTCACACTGCTAATCAGCTGCAAGATATTTATAGACATCTAGGGAATGGTGAGGAGTCGAATAGTGAGAGCGATCATGTTTCAATCGCGGGAAGAATTGTGGCTCGCAGAGCATTTGGGAAGCTTGCCTTTTTCACACTACGGGACGATTCTGGGACAATTCAGGTTTGCAAACTCCCTCTGTTTTTGGTTTAGCACTGAGATATTTGACTTCACGATTTATTCACTGGTTCAATACTTGTTATGTTGGTACAAGTGCATATTCCTTGCATTTTTGTGAATGTGCCTGATGGTGATGGCTAATATGGACTCTCTCTTAAAGTTGTAGTTGAATGTCTAGTGGGTTCCAAAAGATCAAGTGAAACGTTTCTGATCTTTTAATTAAGTGTGTAGAAGCAAGTGGTTTAAGCGATTTTATTCTATAGATTAAGTGGTGATGCATAGAATCGGGGCTATATATAATTAACATTTCACTTAAAGCTTATCAGTTTTCGTTGAGTTTATTTTGGTTCTACATTAATAATTAACATTTCACTTAAAGCATATCAGTTTTCGTTGAGTTTATTTTATTCTATAGATTAAGTGTTGATGCATAGAATCGGGGCTATATATAATTAACATTTCACTTAAAGCTTATCAGTTTTCTTTGAGTTTATTTTGGTTCTACATTAATACATTATATATCTTCTAGGTGTATATATAGTCCTAGGGTAGCAGAATTTATTGGGAATCACGTCTCATGAAGCGGAGGTCACTAGTTCAAACTTCAAATATTCCCTTTTGCGTTCCCTTTGGGCCAAAGCTTACTTGTTACAAAAAAATTATAGATGATGTTATTAAAAGTGCCAGTATTTTCTCCTGCAAATTACTATAGCAGGGCACCCACTGAAGTAATGAATTATTGGTATCAGCTTTACTGCGAGAAGGAGAGGCTTGTAAATGATCAATTTGACCAGTTAAAGACACTCGTTGATATTGGTGATATACTTGGCGCAAGTGGTTCAATCAAGAGGACAGAGAAAGGTGAGTCTTGCATGATATCATGATTCGTAGTTTTCTTTTAAAAACAATCTGGGTAGAGAAAGCTAGAGTCAGATTTCTTTAACTATTATTCTCTTGAATAGCTGCTGATAATATGTATGTATGCATGGTGTTTGGGGACATTTTAAACATCCATGTTGCATACAAAGTAGTCATTTTGGAACTTTTTTTCCATCATTTTTATAAACAACTACTTCTAGAATCTAGATCAGTTCGGATGGGCCACCTAGAAAAAAAATTACTTCTTATAACAACAGACTATCTTTTTTTTTTATTAGAAGAAGTTTAAAATTGAGTGAGGGGGCTTGCGGAGACCCTTTTCCTTAGCTCAGTTTTCTTGCTTTGTGTTGGCTATAATTTCCTTCTTTTTTTTTTTATATTTGTTCAGTTGGGGTCCTTTTACGCTGCACGTGTACCAATTCGTTTCCTTCTTCTAATGTAGTATTACATATCAGAGAAAATAAAAAGAATATTGATACTGTGATTCTAGTTTACCCTCTGTACTGATATAGATGTGGTTGTTGGGCTCACATGCGAACTTCAGTGACACCAATGTTACCTGATTAGTTCAGGGCATCCAACACAACCTGTTACATATCAACCATATTTTCATTCCAGTCAGGAATATCAAAAATGCCTTGGTTGTAGCCATGCCTTTTTCTTTCCTGATATTTTATTATGACATTTCGGAACATCAGCTTAGACCTAAGTTCTTTTCTCCTTGGTTTATTTTCAGGAGAACTTTCTGTTTATGTGAATTCATTCGCCATTCTTACTAAATCTCTACTCCCACTGCCGGACAAATTTCATGGTCTAACTGATGTGGATAAGCGCTACCGCCAAAGGTGAGTTCATATTGTTGATGTTGTTGAGCGTGTGCATTTTTTCCTTACCAAAAAAAAAAGTGTGCACTTTTGGAAAATGCAATGCAAGTGAATCAGGTGAAAAAGAGTGACTTCATTAAGATAATTTCTAAGGTTGGTAATTGTATTATATATGAAGGATGTGATTTTCATAATATTTTTATGAAGATAGCAACTAATGTAGGAGATATTCTGGTTTTCAAGTTGCATTGAAGCTCTTTCGTTATACAGTGTGATATTATGAGCTCTTCCAGCTAGTCAAAATTTTATATAAATTCTGAATGGCATGCATTTGGCAAAATAACTTGTGGATATATATATATATTTTATCAAGCACAAACTCAATTTCAAGTCTCGAGCACTAGTAAACTAATGTAATTAAGTACCTATGTCCAGTGTTCACATGTTTCTGTTGAGAACTTTCTCTTTGAGTTACTTCTACTCTCTTGATTGCTTTTTCTCCAGATGTATACATAGTCTCTCCTGTGTGTTTGTCTAGGTAACCCAACCGGACCTACTACCAAACTTTTTAAATGAGCTTTCTTTGGTGGAGCACTTACATATGTATCCTACTTCATTGTTTCAATTTCTTTTGGGTGCAACTCATTACTCATCCATCCGCCACTGTAATCTATTTTCAATTATCTCCGTGGTCGTACTTATTTTCCTTAATGCTTGATTCTATTTTTAGTCTTTGGCAAATTGGTTAAGTTCTGATGCCTAACTATATCTATATGTATCTTATCTATGTTTAGGTATGTAGATATGATTGCAAATCCTGAAGTAGCTGATATATTCCGGAATAGAGCAAAGGTAAGTCATCTTCTTTTCCCCTCTTTCCAAAAAGTAACAAAGGACCTTATGGAGCTCTCAAGTTTTCATTTTCTTTTCTAAATATAAGTTTTTTTGTATAATTTAAGTGTAAAATTGCCAGCTGTGTGATATTTCTGTACATAGGTTTCATGCAGCTGTTTTATATCTCTTGATACCATCAATAGAATATGACTTTTTCCCCCAACATTTAATGTTAAACATCTTTATAGCAATGTTAAGATAGCATTGTCAAAGAATTTCACAACATGAAATTGCTAATGTTATTGTGATGTCAAGTGGCATCTTGAAGTAGTGCTCACTTTTTCTCCAATAGATCACCTATATTACTGTTCAGCCAGCAAGTACTTCAGTAGTGTAGACTTTCTGATATTTTTCAGTGTCATACTTTTTAAGTTCTCTCTACAAAATCAGAGCCTCTAATTGATTGGCATGAAAGCTACGTAATCTATAAATGCTTAAGGAATTGGATAAATGGAAGTTAAACTGACATTTATGAAGCTCCCAACTTCCTGCACTGTAATCAAGGTTTCTGATTTTGTTATAGCATCTATTATGGATTTTGGTTGAATTGAAAGTTTCTTTTGAATTATCAACTATATTTAAATGATAACTTTGCGGAAAATTCTTTACTGGTTTTGGAATTTCTGTTTATATAATCAGTGGATTGGCTCTAATTTAAAAGGAGAGTTTGAATAATCTTATTGGATGGCCGGGTTTTCCAACCTAGTCCCAATGTGGTATCACAGACTGCTTTTCATTAGATTGTCCTTTTCTTTTTTTAAGGCCTGAGAAATTAAAAGCTAAACTTTCTGAGCAGATTGTGTCAGAGATACGTAAGACAGTGGAATCATTAGGCTTTCTTGAAGTTGAAACTCCAGTTTTACAGGTTTGTTAATATCTTCGAAGTTTCTTCCCTTTATATAGTGCACAATATCATAATGTGCATGAATTTCATGCCTGGAGCTTGGTTTTAATTGATTTGATTAACTAGGGAGCAGCTGGTGGAGCGGAAGCTAGGCCATTTGTTACACACCATAATTCACTGGGAAGGGACCTTTATTTGAGAATAGCGACGGAGCTTCACTTAAAGAGAATGCTGGTGAGAATTTACATGTCAGACTTTCCCTATTCTAGTAAGTTATGACTTATGAGTGGTCTTGTCAATGCCTATCTACTGTTAAGTAATAAACTGCTAGTTTGCAAGATAAGGCACATTATTCTCAGAGTAATCACTGATCAGGTATCGTTAATTTTAAGGGACATTATGTGGTATACAGTAGACTTCTGCTGTAAAATTCATTACCAATAGCTTTTGAGGAATAATTCATTACATAGTTCATCAACTATGATGGTTGAGGTTATTTAGGGCTCGTTTGGTACATGTACTTAAATAACAGTTTTCAGTTTTTAAACAATATTACACGTATTTCTACATACTTTTTCACCCACATGTATTTTCAAAAAATACAAACAACGTTACTAGAACAACATTACCAAACGGGCCCTTAGAGTTTATGGTTTTCATCTTTTTTAAATCTACAAATTTCTATCCATTTCTATCTTAACAACAAGGAGATAAGTAAATTATTCAGCTCAACTAATTTAGCGTTGAACACTTATTAGTCCTGAATATCAGATGTATGCCCACGAAAAATATAGGTGTTATTATCCGACACTGTACATTGCTGGAAGTTCTCCTGCAACTAATTCAAATGGTGTCACTTCATGTATCTATTCTGTTATGCCAATATGTAAAATCTTGTGAAAATTTCCCCCACAACTGGCATCCTTGTCCTTTGGGATTCTGTCACTTGTGCGAGATATTTAAAACCTTCCCTTGGAGTTTTGGAACCGATAAAGTTGATGGTGATTCTTTAGCCAGTAGAACAGCTTCTATGAAATAGTGTTGGGAGATTTAGCATCTTCTTTTTAAAGTTTCATACTCTTGCACTCTCTCTCTCTCAAATTTTAATATAAACCTGTTGTCTTGCTTGAGTTTTGTCAACGAATATCAGTTTCCTTCTTGTTTCTCTCCCTTTCTTTGTTTAGTGGATTTCATTTTCTTTAATATGAAGAGGATCTTTTTTGACTAACTCAATTCACTCTCTTTGGGCCCTATCATTGCTAGTGTAGAGCCTTCATTCTGAACCAAAATAATCCTTTCTTTTAGTGTATTCATGCTCTCCTATGAATATGACCTGATCAACATTATGGTCTCTTTTTAGGTGCTTAAATGTCACTACTATCTTCTTGTCCTATACATTTATTTTATGATTGCTGAAACTTTTTACATGCGTAATTGCTGGTCTTGTAACAATAAAATAGCTATGTTTTCTTCCAATGTAAGTTTTGAATTGGTTTTTACTAATTTATATCTTCAATAAAACCTGTGCCTGTGGATGACAGGTTGGGGGGTTTGAAAAAGTATATGAGATTGGGAGAATATTCAGAAATGAAGGCATTTCAACTCGTCATAATCCTGAATTTACCACAATAGAGGTAAATTTATTTTTTTGGATAAAATTTTTGCTTTTGTTGGACCTAGTACATAATTAATGTTGGTGCACTCTATGTGAGGTTAAATGTTGATTGCCTGTAATAATATATGCTGTTGACGGTTCAATCTGTTAAATGAAGCTCTTATTATTATTTGTATTAGTTTGATCATAGATGTATGAAGCATATTCAGACTACCAGAGCATGATGAACATGGCGGAGGAAATTGTTAGTCGATGTGCTGTTGCAGTTCATGGGAAGCTTACAATTGACTACCAGGTAATTGTTTTCTTACTTGCAGTTCTGTAGCACCAACAAATACCTGCGCTTAAGTGGAATATTCTGGAATTGGATTTATTGCCAAATAAGTGAAACACAAAAGGTAGTCACTGTGAATTAAAATTTAACTGAACATCCGTCTCTTTTCATTTCAACCTTGCTTATAAGATTAGCTCTTTTTCCCCTCTATTGAGCTTTAATAATCCTGGTCTGTGTACTGTGTTAAAGGCAATCTTGGTATTGAAATTGGTCACAATTTAGGCATGCACGTTGCCCAAAGTATGAGTTACCTAAAAGTTCTCGGTAAGCAAAATGTTAAATTTGGAAGAAGCTTTGGTTGCTTCTGTAGTTTTGTATGTGAGCATGGGACTGGTTGCTTTGCATGCTTGGAATTGCTGTTGAAGAAACAAATTAGAATGACACCTCCTGTTAGTAATATATGGCAATGATTGATGTTTTAATCTGCTAAGCTGGTGTATTACATCTATGCAGGGTGTGGAGATATGTCTTGAGCGACCTTGGAGGAGGGAAACCATGCACAATCTTGTAAAAGAAGCCACTGGGATTGATTTCAGTGAGTTGGGAAATGATCTTAAAACTGCGAAGGAAGTAACTCTGCAGGCCCTTGGAATTGACCTTGAGAACAAAGACAAATCTTCTATTGAAGCAAGTCCATCTGTTGGCCACCTCCTTAACGAGGTCAGTAAGCATCTATATATTAAGGAATCTAGAATTAGTGTTTTATTTTATTTTATATTTCTTTATAATAATAATAATAATAATAATTTTTTTTTTTAATTTTAATTTTTCTTATGTGCAATTGCAATGTACATAGAGTATTTTCCTCAATTATCTTTAATGTTGGTGGACTATTTTTTTTTCCCGTCCTTCTAGTCTTTGTTTTCCTGTATTTCCAATCTCATTAAATCTGCAATTCTCGTGTAATTTGCTTAGATTTTTTTTTCTTTTTCATTTAAGCGCTGCTGTATGAAAAACAATAATGCTGAAAAAGAAGAGTTTCTTTTTGTATACTTGCTTTTCTTTTTGTTATCCAGACTTCCTCTTTTATGCAGTCCTTCTCAGTATTTAGTCTTGCCTCCATAATTTTTCCAGGTATTTGAGATTGTTGTAGAACCGAAACTTCTGCAACCCACATTTGTGTTGGACTATCCTATTGAGATATCTCCTCTGGCAAAACCACATAGAAGGTAATTGAAGTTGCACGATGAGATTATTTGGTTGTGTAGTACTTGCTATGCAACGCCACAACTTTCAAGAACAATTTAAAAGATGTGGTGCAATATTGCTGTTACATGTATTTTGTATGTAATTACCATGTCAATTACAATTATTACATCAAATATGACTTCAATTTGGAATCAAGTTTATCTTGTGATTTAAACCTGAATGTCTCCATATCTTCTGTACTTCTGGCATTCTAGAGCCTTCTTTTTGCATGGAATCATTCATTGAAGAATGAAGATCTTCATTCATTTCCTAAGAAGCATGGACACAGACTACCACAATGGTGTGGTGGGGATATAACAATTAACTAATATATATCTTTAGGCATATTTTATTTTTATTTTAAGTTTTCAAAATAAATGACAACTATCAAAATCATTAAAAACATATCTAAAACAGAAGTTTATTTATTTATTTATTTTTTAATTTTTATTTTAAAATCATTCATTGAAGATCTTCATTGCCTAAGAAGCATGGAAACAGACACTAAGACTACACAGCACAATGGGGATACAACAATTAATTAATTTATAATTTTATATATATCTTTAGGCATATTTAATGTCTATTTTAATTTTTAAAAATAAATAACAACTATGTAAAACTTTAAAAACACATCTAAAATCAAAGATTAAAAAAAAAAATCATTTCCCCCTCTTGACACATTGAGGACATTCATGCAAGAGTGTCCTTGGTATGTCTGTGTTTGACATGGACAAACCAAGGATTTTGGAGTGTCCGTGCTTCTTAGTATTGCACATGGCCAGCTTGATTCTGCTAGTTTTGTCTTGATGTATCATATACTGGGTTATTCCTAGGTTTGCTTTATGCACATGGCCAACTAACAGATCTGTCCTTATACACATGTAAATGTATTTGCTTTCCTCCTTGTTGCCTACCAGTTTATTCTTGTTTTTCCTGTCCTAAGCAGACTGATCTTTACAACCAAACCATTTTGTACTTATTTCTGATAAAACATGCAGAATTCTGTGTGTGTGTTTGTGTGTTTTTTTTTTTTTTTTTCAAAAAGTAGTTCCTTTTACAGGCATTGCCTTGCATCAATGAAGGAACATGTTGTGGAGAGATGATTGAAAGAATAACTTATTTGTTATTTTGGATGTTCTTCACAATCTAATTCTTAATCTTTCCACCTTAGGCATGCAGGGTTAACTGAAAGATTTGAGCTTTTTATCTGTGGTCGTGAGCTGGCCAATGCATTTTCTGAATTGACTGATCCTATGGATCAGGTGAGCTTATCGTACATTTTTGGATTTCATGATTTGCCTTCTATCTTGCTAACTGTCAACTTCCTGCAACAAATTCACAACTGAGGAGCATCTGATTTTGAAATATTTACTTTGGATGCATTATGAACTAAGTGTCTGTAGGTTATGGTTGGATTCAAATGTAATTCAGTTGCATTCACTTCATGAATCCATTAGAGTCAACAAATAAAGTCAGTGATTTTGGTTTTCTTGTTGCTTTATCTGGCCTTCCTTTATTTCAATGCAATGATAATTGCCTTAACTTGAGCTTAGAAGGGTTATGATGATACCCTACTCATAACCAACTAAATGAGTAGGGTATTTTTTTCCTCCTCGTATAACAAGTGGGGATGGGGGGATTCAAACCCAGGTTTTCCCTATGAGGGAAACCGGTCAATGCTACTGAGCCACAAGGCTCTGCTCTTGGCAACAAAATGAGTAGATTTGTATAACACTCATTATTGTCATCATTTAAGCCATCCTCCCATATCTCATGGTGGATGGTAGATACAGGATCTTGTTCCTTTTTGTTTTCCCATGATTTCTAGTTTGATTTATTCCACATTTCTCTGTGTATTTTTATATGCACACAAAGTAAATTTATAATTTTTAAGAATACTGAATCTTAAAAATGTGGTTGTGGTAGAATGGTTGATGTGGTTTTGGATTTGAAGAAAGTGGAGTAATGGTTTGGATAGCATCCACTGACCAGATTTTTCTTTGGTTGGACTTGGATAATTATTCTTCAAGCTATAATCTAAAATGGAATTTGGGAGGTTGTATAGGGGTTTATGTCCTCAGAATAATTTAGTATTGACTGGTACCGAAGTTGATGTTGAGTACATTTTTTTTTTATACTTGTTTGTGGATGTTCTTGTTGTTCTGTTAAAACTGTACATAGAGTGGTTTTGACTAGAAAGCAAAGGTGTTGTCATTAATCTTGTCTTTTGGCAGAGAGGACGCTTGGAAGAGCAAGTGAGGCAGCATAATGAGAAGAGAGCAGCAGCTGCTATGGATACAAACTCTGTGGAAGGAAAAAGTAATAAAGATGAGGATGGCTCATACGAAGTGACTCTTGATGATGACTTTCTGACGGCTTTGGAATATGGAATGCCTCCAGCTTCAGGAATGGTATGAATGTCCTTTTGCTGTATATTAATTTTGCTTGGGTATTTTTTGGAGGAATCCTCAAAAAAGTGATTACTTTAACTACAAATTTGTTGGGGTAAAAATGGGTTGAGCTCTTACTATTTTATGCATCTAGAAAGTGCATCAATTTTATTAAACTGTTCATACTCTCTATTTATGGTGTTTGATTTTATTTTGTAGGGCAAAGTCTACTCAACAATTGATTTGTATTGTCCAACCAACCTTTTTTCTTTTGTACAAACCTTAACAATAATTACATTAAGTAAAATTATATACCATGTTAAATAGATAAGCTAGTGCCTGTTAAGTTCGATCATTAAAAAACAAGAAAGTAACAAACAAAAGACCAATTTAACTAGTCCTTAAGATATAAGGTTAAGCAAAAGAAATCTGATGCTAAAATTATGAAATTAAAGTAGCTACTAATATTATTTCAAACTGATTATCTTCATCTTGTTGATCCTTTTTTGAGACCCCCTGTGTGTTTTTAATGTATGCATGATTATATAATAATGAAAACTTCAAAATACAAAAATGGGTTTATGTAGATCTCTTTTGTAGTTTGCATTATACTGCACACATTTTTACTACAAACGGAGTATGGGCTGCTTGTATTATGTTTGGTAATTTCTTTTTAGTGTAATACTAAAAAAAGGTATAATTATGTTTAAATGTTAGCATATACTATTATATTGGTACATAAATATGTATATATTTATATTTGGAAAGTTAATCAACATTCTGATAATTCATATAATGAAGGAATTTTTTTAGAAAGATTATGATTTTTTTTTCTCAGAAAAAAAGATAATAAATTAAAAAAAATATAAGAGAATATGCGTTATAACCTACCTACTGAATAAAGTTGGTTCCTAAAAAATTCTGAAATACTCAGAATTGTTAATTATTTATAATATGAAATATAGAGGGACCTGCTGTGTTCCCATGGCTTTTCCAATGTTTTATTTTTTTCCTGATAAGGCAACTCATTTTCTTGCATGGTGTATAGGTCTTTTATTAGCATGATGGTCTTTGAAGTTCTAACTGAAATGCCTGTTGTTGTTATTTACTAGTTTGAATTGCAATATTTCACATAGTAAATAATTTCACAACTCTGAATTCTCCAATATTTATATTCAAGAAGACATTGTAAGAAATGTGTGCATAGGTGGGTAGTTGCATGTGTGCGTCTACTACGTCTGTTCATTCATGCAAAGAAAATGCAGGATTGAGAGCATTAATGATTTTATTTTTCACTCAACTGCTATTGCTACACATCTTCCTGAGCAATCTTAATTGAAAGAATATGTTTTCAGGGACTTGGAATTGACAGGCTAGTGATGCTCTTGACCAACTCTGCCAGTATCCGAGATGTAATTGCTTTCCCAGTCCTTAAGATTCAGCAGTAGTGTTGCAGCAAAAGGTCCGGTGGATGATAATTCTTTTGGATTAGTAATTATGTTGTAGTTTTTAAGAGGATTATAGCTGTCTCCAATGTCGACCTTTTGGTGGTTAGAGCCTATGCTGTTTTGTTCAAAACGTTGTGATCATTTTAGGAAAATTTTGGCTTGCATGTGGAGTGTGATGTAGCCTGGATGAAAAAAGCTTCAGTATTTGTTCTTAACGCAAACACATTACAGATTTTATTATTATTATTATTAGTATTTAATTTTTTCAGTCCAGGGTGTTCATTATGCGGCTGGCTGTAAATTATGACTAGATTGAGACACTTGAGCTGTAATACAGTTTCAATGAAATGAATGAATATGATAGTTGTGTTGCCTATTCTGGATTCTGGATTCATGCCTTGTCTTCCTTTGCTGGCTTATCCTAAATCCTGCCTATACATCTTATTAGCAGAAATTATGTGGTCTTTACTACTGTGGGAATTATGGTTCTAAAAGAAAAATATAAATTGGTTTCAAGGGGAAAAAGTGAGAAAAAAAGGAGAGGGCGGAGGGGGGGGGGGGGGGGGAGTGGAGGGGGGTTGAATCTCTCTTGAACTATAGCCTATATCAAGTGTCTTTGAAAACGCAGCATTTTCCAATGTGCAATGCTGGTGGGTTGTTTTAAAAAGCATGATTTTAGGACCCACAAATGGTCTCCCAGCTATAGCTTTTTACAAAAAAACAAAATAAAAATGGCTTTACACATTAACTTTGTTACTTTGATGCGATATATTGATGATGTTACACGTTTTCTTGGCGTGAACTATGCCATATGTCTTTTGGCCAGACAACAATGTGGTATGTTTGATTCACAGCTGTTATCATGTCTTTTCAATTTTTTTTTTGCAGTTTATTATGAATACAGCCAATAGCTTCCATCGCTGTGAGGGGGAGCAAGATTCAGACTTCAATTATTGGGATGAGGGGGTATTTATTTTTTGGGGAATTGGGGATTAACCAAGGAGTTGAGAAAAATTCATTTTTATCAAGCTAAATAAAGATAAAATTTATCTACCTAAACAGACAAACACAAAGAGACGGTTTCCTCTCATTACGAAACCAATGGGCATCACCTTTTAGCCTTTGTGTTAGGCAAAAAGTTGGATGAAAATTTCTCCCACTCACTACATGGCGATTGATAAAATTTTTATGTAGTTTTAGTTACATGACCTATTTAATGAGTTCTGTAATCTGCTTAAATGATACATGTCAATGGTTTTATGAGTTGCTATGTAATAGGTTGGAGGAAAACTTTGTGAGAATGTTAGCTAACATTAAAAACTAATGAAAATCAAATCTGAATTAGGAATTTGCTTACATAAGATTATAGGTTACATCTTCTTGTTACAATGATGTACAAAATAGTAAACCTTCATAATTGCATGCAACTCAACTCTAGAAATTACATGTTGTCATCATGCAAGACAGATTTGCAAAAGGGTGGGGACCTTTGTTCCCACACTCGAATACATTTGGGCATGCGCTTGTCTCTATAACACAAAAAAGAAGAAGCTAAAAGCCTAAAACTGACATCCCCCATTCCATATATTCATTGATAATACTACTCTGGTTTTCAATCACCACTCATCAGCTTTAATTGGCTTTCTCTCTATTCTAATGATGTTGCTTTCCAGATGTTGTACATTTGTTTGAAGGGCCACCAGTCCCATGCCCATCTTAACCTATGGCAAGCCTACATATTAATTGAATATTTATTCACAATAATTATCTTAGGAATCATGATTTTGATGGACTCAAAAGCTTTGCGGATTTGGCTCCTCTATTGGGAAGCTGTGCTTTACTGTTGGGTCGGATCTAAACAATCATGGTTGTTTTATTTTTTATTTTTTTAAGAGATTATCATTATTGATGTGACAGATTCATTGTCGGTAACATCTCTTAGAGGCTTAACCTGGAAGTATTAGAGTCTGCATTAATAATTTCTTACTGTGAATCGGAATATGAGTACAGCAATAAAAGGATAAAAGAAACAAATTTTTTTATGCTTTGACAGGGTACCATTATTCAATGTCATTTTCAAGAGGCAATTGCAGAAGTTGGGGATAACTGATTGATGGTGGTTAAAGTATCTTGAAAAGTGCATGGACTAATGGCGTGTATTAGTTATATTACCTAATAGAACAGGACAAAAAAAAAGGAGATACCTATTTAATCTTGAAATGTTTGGTATTTTACATGCTAAAAAGGAAAGAAGAATTGCTAATAAAGAAAAAAGTTGCATCATATACCCATCAAGTTATCTCACCCAAAAGTGAAAAAGGAAAAGAAAAAAGCTTGTGGGGTCTTTCAAGATGGGCCTTCCATTGAGGAAAAGGCCAGACAATTTCATAGTTCAGAAAGATTAGAATAACACAATTTGGGTTAGTAGTTAGTGCAAGCCTTAAAGGTCAATCCCCAAATCCCTAAGAAGTTAAAGGTGGTTGCTTTGGCTTAAATCTTCTCAAATTCCTTGAAATCCTCATGCAAGATCATTAGAATATGCACACATGTGAGGCAACTTGGAAGCCTTGGGGGCTAATAATGCAAAATAGAGGAAACATGAGGTACTTAAGGGAACAATAGGTAATGGGAAGTCTTGCATAGTGTGGCATCCTCATTGAAGGTGTAGGTTAAGAACTGCTCCTAGGCACACAATAGAATCACTCATACAAATACAATTAACAATTTAATTTTATTAAAACAAAAAGCAGACATTTTAATGGCTTTGGTTGAGGTTGCATATTGGTTTTAAATATGTGGATGGAGTACTAAAATTCTGCATATGTTCTTTTCTTATACCATTTCGTTGACCACAAATCTTATGTGATCCTAGTGAGGTTCTCATTCTAGCTATTATTTATAATATCCTTACTTAAATTAAAGAAAATACTACTATATAAAATTTTAAAGTAATGTTAGTGGTTAAAGGAAAGATATTTTGAAGTTCAAAAGTTCTTTCGTTGTATACAGTGTAGAATATTTATGGCAGTTACTATTTAAGTTGATTTTGGAGGGACAAACAGTTACTATTTAGAATGTTGGACAGTTGGATTTGTCTTCAAAACTTCCAATTTGGTCAATCTCTTTCCGGGCCTTCCAGCTAAGGTTTTCCTCTCTTTCAGTTCTTTCTTTTCTCAGTTATTACATTAGGATTCTTCTTCCCTTTAATCATCATTGACAATGAAAGTGAAATCCTGAAAGAGGGTAGGATAGTCTTTTTAGAATCCATACATTGGAGCAACTTGTTTCTCACCTGGTAGAATACAAAAAAGGAGACTTTTCCTGCAAAGAAACAGGGGAAACAGAGGTTCTGGATAGTTACAGGCTTGTTTCTGAGTTACAAATTTCTCTTAGAATTGGACTTCATTATCAGAAACCTCCAAAATTCAAAATTCTTTTCTTGGTTTCACTTCTTTCACTGCAAAAATTTGTCTTTCTTTCTCTATCAAATCCTAAATCTCTGAAACAATAATGAATGTAAGCCTTTTTTTTTTGTTAATCAGTATTTTCATTAATTTGGTTCTATTTTTGTAAGATTTTGCTACTTGCCTATTTGGGTCCTTTTTGATAAAACATTCTTATGATGAGTGCCAACTTGACAAAAATCTCACCATTTAATGTACTTTGCTTGTGAAATTCCCATGTTTGGTTTTTCTCTTAATAGTGAATACACTTTAATCAAAGGGTTCATGATTTAATTTAAATTAATGCGTTCTATTTGGAGTTGTAAAGAGATGGGCTAATTGTACTAGCAAACAGTTGTTAATCAGGAAAATATTTCATGAGGTTTTTGTTCTGCAAGATCCATTGTCCGTCCTTCATTTGCTTTTGCAAACCCTCTCCTCACATATACACTGCTGGACCATTGAAATTGGAAAATTCTCCACATGTGCCTTCAAAACCTGTCTCAGTTCCTGAAGCCTCTGATAAGTTACCTGGTGAGACCATTGAGGTCAAGGAAGAGAGCTTAGATGGGAAACAACAACCAGTTGTGAAATGCCTAAAAAGCAGTCTCCGGAAGCCGACTTCAGAGTCTGGTTCTGTGAAAGAGGATCAGAAGAAGAAAGTACAATGGATGGACTATATAGGAAAAGAACTTGTTCAGATTAGAGAATTTGAATTGAGGTAGGCTCTCTTCTTCTCTATCTCCAATCTGCCTTTGCATTTCTGCCTGAATGTTCATTGTTCAATTTTGTTTGCAGTGGAATTTCTTATTAGCTATGTACTTTTTGTTAGTTGCTAATAGAGTACTAAAGATTCATAAAGATGTCACTTTATCTGTTTAATACTGTTCTTGATGTTTTGTTACTTTAGAAAGTAGTAGGACTTGAGGATTGCTCATATTAAGGAAAATTCAGAATATTTATTGTCTTGTGTTTCTTTTATTAAAAAGGTTCCATGAATTAATTGAAAAATATATTGGCTAACATATTTATGAGAAAAGGATTAGTGTGAATGAGTGAAGAGAATCGGAATTGTACATGTCAATCTAGAGAAGAAATGGGGTTTGATGGATAGCTTAAAGTCATATTTTTACGTTCTGGTCTTTTGCAGAAACCTCATATTACATCAGAAAAGATAATAATAATTGTTAATAGTTTTGAGTAGCTAAGATGAAAATGCTATGCTTGTTTCAGAAAAATGAGTATATGGTTGAGTAGCATAAAAAAAAAACCCAATCAAATTGTAGTTTGTGGCTTTATAGGTATTACACTTCCAAAGATGTCCTAGTCCAAGAAAGAGCATCAATAACTGAATGCAAATATTTTCAATAATGAAGATAATTGTGGTAAAATGGAAACCGGTTCATATTGATAATGAGTGAAAAAGATTCTTTTAGGCATTTATTTCAATCCTCAAAAAGAATGTGCTTGAAGTTTCATGAGGACACCATATAATATTGAACTCTTGAAGCCATAAAACTGTATGGGTGTTGTTATTTCTGTGTTGATGAAACATTCTGCTGCTAATGCTAAGAGGGGAGTAATCTTGTACTAAGCATCATTTGTATGTGGCAACGTGATTGATGTAACTTTCCATTCCATTTTTACAAGTTTTGTTCTTTTTGTTTTCCTTATGGGCCTGAGCGAAATAATTGGTGTGATTGAAATGCTCAATATATATCTTTTTTCTGCCGGGCCTTCAAAATTATTTCTTATTCACTGAATGGTAGGCTTAATTTTTATGTATGGCATGGATGTGAAAAACTACTATCATGATGCCTTTACATTAATTTAAACCTATTGGTGTCTCTTCTGGCAAGAGGCTTCATCATAGGGAGGGTGAAAAGTGAAAAAGCATAGGGTGAAGGGAATTTCAATGTAAGTTTGGAATTTAAGTGAATTTTCTAGTTCAGATTTTTCCATTCTTTAAGATATTGGAGATAAGATCAAAGGATGGGAGAAGTATTGGGATGACTGTAGCTCTTGTGCGCAGGATATAAAAAACCGTTTTTTTGGTGATTAGGGTTTTGTCTTGTTGTAGTTTTTGAGAGAGCAAAAACACTGTAACCGCACTCTGTATTTTTCCCTGATAATAGTGAAATTCCTATAACTCTGTGGACGTAGGCAAATTGCCGAACTACGTAAATATTGTTTTGTGCATGTGATTGTTTTTCTTTGGCGTGTGTTTTCTCTATTTTTTGTTTCTCACAGGTTGGGAATTTCGGTTTAATTCCCTACATTCTTCTCATTACCTTGTTTCACTTAAGACAGTATAGTAAGGCAATTTCTCATAGACTTAAAGGCTAAAACAGAATGGTGAAGTAGAAGTGTGTGTCTTCATTGCTATGACATCTAACATTATTATTTTTTTTGGGGGGTGGGGGGGGGGGGGGGGGGTTGTGAGGAGATGGATGACATGCAAAGAATTAGTGTAATAACAATTAAAGTTTGATTCTTCAAACTGAGATACAATTTTCAATCAATGGCCAAGTATTTAAGGCTTAGAATGTGCGTTGTGGATGTTAAACATGAAATACCATTCTCTCCTGGATCTGGATGCTTCTGTTATTTCATAATTACGCTTCAACTTTCTGTAAATTATGTCTTTTTGAAGTGCAATAACAATCAAATCTAGCTTGGTTAAAATTTCTTAGATTAGTTGGGATATGGATTTTAAAATTTGTCTTCAATCACCATTGTCTTCAGCCAGTCAACGTGTGCTTACTTATATGTGTCTGTGTGTTTAGTTTAAATGAATATATGCATATATTTTAAATTAATGCAATCAGAAGGACTTTCAATAGCACATTGCACATTAGCAATTGCTAAATATTGAGGGATCCATATTTTTATGCTCATTATGCGGTTGTGTTTGTGATTTGTTTACATTTCATTCTTTTTTTCCCTCTGACAGTGAAATAGAAGATACTGATAATGACAGTGATGACAATAAAGGCTGTGTTTGTGTTATTCTTTGAACCTGTTCAATCAACTTCTACTCTACAATTTCAGCAGCAATTACAACAATGACAAGGGAGGCAAAACAGTTTAATGGTTTTGAACTTCAGCATATTCATTATATGGATATGGAATTGGAAAGGAGCTATGTTGGGCTCAACATTTAACTTTCATTTACTTTGGTGCTGCCTCATCAGCTCTCTAATCAAGAGTACTCCAAAAAAATTCTGTACACTAGATAGTTAATTTTCTATTGTAAGAATATCAAGCTATTGTTTATTTTCTTTTAAACAACAACATTGGTTCCTTCAGCTGTCAATGAATTTCACAGAAGCTCTAATCTTTATCAAGATATGGTTTATTCCGTTTTTGTGCTTACTGTTTCATCATATTCAAGGTTTCAACACACAGCACTTCTTAGAGCTATTAACAAATTTGGTTCATGAAAACACCTTACATCAGTCCGCATCACATAAAAGTTGACATGAAAAAATGATATGTTGTGTGATAGTGTTTAGAGTAAATGAGTAGCTTTTAACACGATTAAGGAGTAGATCAATAATAATATGGCTTATTTAACATGCAAACAACTTGAAATGTTCTAATTTATATAAATAAATGTCATCTTTATCTACCATAAATTTAAATTTTAAATATAAAACTGAGTAATTAAAAGAATTTAGTATCCAACTCATCAATGAATGGACCAAAATGGACCAAAAAGAAAGAAACTCACTTTAGGATTCTATTGGTTCAATGAATGGGAGAGGTGAGATGACAAAGAGGGCATTTAAAAATCTAATAGGAAAAAAAAATCAGTGGAATTTTAAATTTTAACTCTAGGGAGTAACTATTGAAGAAACTCAATTCTGAATAGTCATTCGGGTTTAATGGGTAGAGGAAGAGTCAAAAGAGAGGGAGAAGCAATGAATTGAAGTAAGAGTAATGAAGAAAAAGAAATGTGTGGAAATAGATTTTTCTAAATTAAAGTAGATCATGAATGTATAAAGACAAAGTATATATGAAGTTAAACCACCAAAGTTTTTAATAGAAAAAGAAATCATCTAAGATGAATTTGTCGAAGTTAGTTGGTTAATATATTCAAGGGTTTCGTTAATGGATGTCCTTAGGTCAATTGTTAATAAACAATTTTAAGAAAGTTTTGATATCACTTTTATGAAAAATATAAAAAAACTGTCATAAAAATTAATTGTTTTTTATTTTCCCATAAAAAATTTATAAAAATGTTTCCTAAACTAATACTCTTAGAGCATTAGTCAACTTTTCCCTATATTTAATATTGTCAACAAATTAGATGAAAAAATCAATAAAAAAATGCTGATGAAATGGTTCAATTTGTGATTGTTTTCATTTTAACTCTTTGTGTTTCAAAATTTTTATTTTGGTATTCATGTTTAATTTGTATTCATATGCCCTTTACATTCCAAAATTTTCATTTTCATGAAGAGTCAAAATGAAAGTTTTGAAATGTAAAGAGCTACTTGTTTTAACTAGTATATAAATTTACATAATATGCAATGCATGTGTAAACATAAATATGATTATATAAATATGTTTATGTGTAGAAAACATAAACATTATTTTGAATATCTAGTTTTTAGTTTTAATTATAATGTTCTTATATGAAATAGCACTATTATTTTTATCTGTTCAATATCTCTTCCAATTTAAGTTTATGTTTTGGAAATAGTAGACTAGCATATACAAAGTTTGCCCAACATATCAAAATATGCGTTTTTTCCATAGAAACTTTATGCTATATAGTTGGCTTCTACAAGTCCGACTTGATATTGACCACATGATTCTTCAAGGAGATTTTTTTTCATCTCTTACAAAAACACAAAATGCATAGAACAACAACCATTGTGATTAAAAATATGTACTTGGAATCCAGAGTCAACTCCAAATGTAAAAAGCTTCTACTTCCATTGAGGCTTAAAAACCAATTTGATCCTGAAACCTTACCCAAGGTTAGCAAACTTGAAATTTTTGTTAAATTTAGTAGCCCACAATGGATTCACTTAAATTTGAATATTTTTTGAACTCAAAATTTATGTATTTATTTATTTAGTTATTTTGTACATGAATACTTTTTGTATCACACGTTCTAAAAAATAAAATCTAAAAATTAATTTATGATTTTTATTACTATAAAAATTTAATTCATGTACAATTTCATGAGGAAAAAATAAACATGGACTATTGTTCATTATGTTATATTTAATATTATTTTGAAATAAATTTTTAGAAAATCAGTAGACCTATTTGGAAAGTTAGAAACACTCCTTTCATATTCTTCAACACTAGTTTTTAACATTGGTTTTAGCTCAAAATAACTCCTACCTGTATGATGTTAATAGCAACATATATCATGTGCAAAGGCACACAATAAATTGAAAAAAATTAATAAGTCTGATTAAATGGTAACAAGTCCAATTAAAGAAAACTAAATGATTATGATTTTAACTAAAGAACCATTACAAAACCAAAACAATTCAATGTGAGTGAGATACATGCCATTGAAATAAAAAGTCAATATTGTAAGGAGTAATATTACAAATGAAGTTTAAAATACAACTTGTCATAAACTTGAGAAAAAAATTATTAGTGAAAAATAAATTAAATAGAGGTTGAAAATGTGTTTTACTAACTCATAATCTTTTGTATTTAATTTTATTTTTTATGTGAATACTTTTTGTTTTATATGTCAAGAAAAGTAAAATTGGTAAGTTAATTCGTTATTTTTAGTAGTATGCAATTTATTTGATGTGCAATGCATGTGAGAACATAAACATGATTATACATATATGTTTATATATGTGTAAAACATAAACATAATTAATCACGCTACTTGTTATAATATATACAACACCTATTCATGTTGATTAAAAAAAAAAAAAAAACCTATTCATGTTTAAAATGTAATGTCCTTATTTCGGATACAAAATGCAACGTAAATGCATAGAACAACACAAGATGCATAGAACAACAACCACAAAAATGAAATGTAAATATGAAATATGCCCCTGCAACACTAAAGGTATAAAGGTTATACTTTCAATAAAGTAGAAAAAAAAAAAAAAAAACTATAATGTCATCTATCCCAAACCCCATGCAAGACTAAAAAAGTTGAAATTTTCAATAAATGAATTATCCCACGATGGATTAACTTAAATTTGAATATTTATTTTGAGCTCAAAATTATTGTATTAATTTATTTATTTTGTATTTGAATATAACTATAAGAAATTTAATTCACATACGATGCATGCGGAAAACATAAACATGGACAACCACTTTACTTGTTATGCTCTATTCAATATCATTTCAAAGGTGTGATTATAGTGTCAACATTATGAGCTTTTACATACTCTATATGTCTTGCTTTGTATGTCATTCATCATATTCATACCCATTAGACAGCTCGCATACATTAAGAAGAGCATCTACTTGATCAAATGGTTCCTTGAAATGAGCTTCACATGCTGCACCACTAATCGCGGTGTACTTCAAAAAAAATTGGTCCACTCGATCCATGTAGTGTATTTCGGCCCACTTTGGTCAATTTTGGTCTAATTTGGTCAATGTCAGTCTATTTAGTCTAATTCAATCTATTTTGGTCCTCTTCGATATATTTTGATCCGCTTTTGTCCATTTCGCTTCATATTGGTCTACTTTGCTTCATATTGGTCTACTTTGCTTCATATTGGTCTACTTCGGTCCATTTAATCTACATCAGTCCACTTTTGTGCACTTACTTAAAAATAGGAAAAATATAGGTTTAGGCTAAGAGTACTTATTCAAAATTCGAATTTATCAAAAAAATATAAACCTAAAACTCATTCCAAATTCTATTAAATTTCAATAATTTAATCTCAAATTTGTTTCACATATATTTATTAATGAATTCAAACTTATTTCTACCCTATCGATCTATTTATTTTATTTTATTTTGGTTAATTAAAAAGAGATGAACTTAACATTATTTTCTTTCTCAAAAAAAAAAAAAAAAAACTTTACATTATTTATTGTTAAATTCAAAAACACTATTAGATCATATTCAAACCTTAGAGCCACTATGTTTAATTGTGAGTTATGACACACACACACACACACATATATATAGACACACGTACACACAACTAGGATTCAGAGAGATGGGAAATAATTTACTCAATTTTGTGAGCTATAACATGTTTTAATGTGAAGGAAAGGTGGAACAAAGGTAATACTGGCATTTCAATGTGAGTGAGCACATGTTCTAAGCAATTCGTTATGACATTTATTTGTAAAAACCCATATGAAATTATTGTGATTCACAGAAAGTCATTGTGAATATGATGATGCCATGAAGAATATGAAAGTTTGGAGTAATATAGCTTCAGAACTAATGTTGCTGAGATTTAAAAGTGACAGGTTTTGGTTTAGCTTTTATTTTTATATTTCATTGTGCATTGGTTCTGAATGAACTGACTTTTCTTGTTTAAAACGAAATCCCTTGATGAGGGGTGTGCCATAATGATAATCAAGTGACGTCTAAACAACAACATTTATTTCTTCAACTGTCTATGAATTTCACAGAAGCTCTAATCTTTATATCAAAATATGCATGGTATATATATTCAGTTTTTGTGCTTACTGTACTTCTTAGAGTTATTAACAAATTTGGTACATGAAAACACCTTACACCCATCCACACCACATAAAAGTTGACATGAAATTATGATATTTTGTGCGCTAGTGTCTAGTGTGAATGAGTAGCTTTAACACGATTAACAAGTAGATCAATTACAAATTGACTTATTTAACGTGCAATCAACTTGAAATGATTTGATTTATATAAATAAAAGTGTAAAGTTAAATTTATTCAGCTATGTGTTGATTTTATTTTGTGCCAAATTTGCTTGTAATTCAGCAATTAGAAATCCTGTATTTAAGTGGGAATAATGTAAGGGTTGTGTGTGAGAAAATGTAAAGAATTGATCAAGTGTGTACATCAAAGAGCATCTCGCGACTGACTCACGAGTGGTGATTCGCCAGAAGTGTCACACATGTGAAGCATGTAGGAAGTTGAAGGGATAGGACAACTGGATTACTGCAGAACAAAAAGTACAGTCTGACCATTCTATTATTTGGCAACTGGAACTCGTGACTTGTCCCAATCGCGAGCGACTCGCCAAAGCATCCTGTTTTGCAGAAAAATGATTTTTTACATTCCATCTCATACCTTACTATAAATATCCTTATACCCACGAAATATAGAGAGCTTTCAGAGAGAATTTTGAGAGATAAACCTTAGAGAACAGATTGATTTATCCACAATCTTATATTTTTTATTCTCCAAATTCCTCTACTCTTACCCTCTCCATTGTCATACCCTTAAGAGGACCTTCAGCCAAATCCTTACCTCATCATATTCATATCAGTGAAAAGGTTATTTGGTTCTTGGGAAGCAGTTCAAGAGAATACCAATTCATTTGGTTGAAACAATGAGCTTATTGCGAGATCCGGTAAGCTAGAGAAGACAATGGTAGGCTTAACCCCGTTAGAGTAAGGAGCTTGGAGGGCTTAGGTGCATCGGGTAGATTAGGCTTGGAGGGTCTATTATTGTTCATGTATCCCAACTGATTTTCTAGTGGATCATTTTACCGCTTGAAGAGTGGCGGAGAGGTTTTTCACCGAGTTCTTCAGTTTCCTCTTTGATTACACGTGCCGGTGTTATCTTGCGTTTGCTTCTCTCTATCCCTTACTCTTTGCATTTAATTACTGTTGTGCTCTGATTAAATTATAGCTTAGAGTAGTTTGTTTATTTGGCTATAGCTTATATTTATCATTCCGCACATATATTGTTTGAATATAAGCTTGTGTTGGTAATTTCGAATTTGGGGGTCTAAACATTCACTAGTGTTTTACACACTAAGTGAGCTTTCATAATGTCATTTTATCAACCATAAATTTAATTTTACATATAAAATTGAGTAATTAAAGAATTTTGTATCCAACTCTTCAAAGAATTGATACTAAACTTAATATCATTACTCTTCAAATTTCTTATCCCTTAATATATATATATATATATATAAAAATATATATATATATATATATATAAATATATATATATATATATAAATATATAAATATATATATATATATATATTATATTATATCAAAATGCTAAAGTCGTTTAAATCAGTCAAACTAAAATATTAATCTTAGCTAAGAGGAAAGGGGGGGGGGGGGGGGGTAGGGGGAGAACATAAAGAAAGATAATATCACAAATCATTAAGCCTCCATTTGGATAGAGATGAAAAATTAAAATTATTTTACTATTCATCTTATTTTTGGTACTATTCATGGGTCCCATTGCACTTTTTGGTACTATTCATGGGTCTCACTGTATTATTTAAACTAACTTTTACCTTTATCTACAGTATTTTCAGCAATAAATTAAACAATTAAAAATAATATTATTACTTTTTTGTCATCAATATTTTTTAATAAAATTGGACTTAGAATAAGTACTCTCAAGCAAAACTTGTCTTTTTTTTATTTTCTTAAGTAAGTGCACTGAAAATACACCGAAGTGGGACTGCATTGGACAGAATGGACTAAAGTGGACCAGAGTAGATGATGCGGGATGCAGGAGCGTTAAGAAAGCAGAACACGTTTGATCAGCAGAATATAATGTTAGCATTCTGAGCTTGAACATACTCTATATTTCATGCTTTGCTGGTCACCCATACCCTTTAGACAACTTGCATACATTAAGAAGAGTGTATACTCATATGGTACCTTAAGAAGAAGAGGATAGTATATTTGGTTGTTTCTGTTAGAATTACTAAAGAATATCAACCAATTGAGTTACAAGGATCTTAATTAGTTGAAAATAAAATTTGCAGTATCAGTAAAAAAAGAGAGGTAACTAATAAGACATACCAAAATTATCATGTATGGGCATAACATAGAACAAATTTATTGGAAACTAATTGCTAACCTATGCAATGCACAAGAACTTACTTGTTTGTATGGTAGACTAAAATAATTTTATGAAATATTTAATTGATTATAAAACTATACCATTGCATAAATTGTTCCTATCGGGCTTGAATTTGTGTTACAATTTGATGAAGAAGTCAAAACTTAAAATATTAGTGAATTAGAAGATTCATTGCCTAGGTATTGTTGAAACAAAACAAAAATATATATAGCTACATAATAGAGAAATATAAGAGAAAAATTAGTTATCTTCAAAAGAAAAACCCATAGTATAGTTGTTGAAGTCTTCCAAACATGTTCAACTATTGCTAAAACTAATGCACAATTTCAGATGTTAAGACTTTCAAAATGTCAAAAAAAAAAAAAAAAAAAAAAGAAGAAGATTCTAAACCTAGAATTATTGAAACAATAGAAAAAATATATGACTACAGTCACTACACACAAAAAAGATATATAAGAGAAAGATGTTGTTGAAATATGCCAAATAGTTTTAGAAAATGCAAAAAATAAACCCAAAAATTCAAATGAAACTAAAGAATTAGAAAATTTGGTGCCTACAAATTATTGAAACAAAATATAAACAAAAAAAAAAAAAATGTAACTACACATAGAGAAATAAAAAAAAAAGATGTTCTACCCTCAAAAGAATAATCCATTGCTATAATTGTTGAAGTCTGCATGAAAATTTCAAATGTTACAAAAAATTAACCAAAAAGTCAGAAATTAAAACACAATGGAATTATTTAGATAAACCAAGCTATGAGTGGGTTGAATTTAGCCCCAAGTTTACCAGCTAGTTGTTGAGACTTAAGATCAAAATTATATATATAATATATTACGAAGGAGTATGATAAGCTTAGAACTCCTAGCTAATAGAATTTAGTAGTATCATGGCATTGTAAATCTATAAAATAAAATAAATATATACAAAAATTAACGATCTTGATTTAAAGTTTAAAAATATCCAAAGAGATATTTATTTTTTATAATCTAAACAATTGAATTAGATTCCCACTTAAACTTATTTGATGATGTATAATATGTGTATTGTATCCCAAGTAAACTTGTTCATAAGAAAAAAAAAGAATCAAGAATTTACGTTAATTACAGATGCCGTGTTCTATTGTTAGTCTTTTGTTTAGTAAAACTTCTAACTTAAAAACCTTGTGCCGTGTGAGGAGGAAAAAGACTTGGGAAGAACTATTATTCAACGATAAGATAAGAAGAAATAAGTAGTAATATTATTATTATAAAATTAAAAAAATGTTATCAAAAAATTGATAAGTGGTAAAAATTTGATGGCAAGACAACTGGATTTTGTATGTCACGGCTTCTAGTATTCAAACTCATAAAATTCAGATAGAAGGAGAGTTTTAGAAATATAAAATCAGAATTTTTGTTTTTTTATTTAAATAATGCTTAAGTTGGACTTATTAGAAAGATAGAGTTTCACTTCTTGTTAAGTTTTGATTAAACAAAAATAATTTTGTTTAAAAAAATGATAATGATGAGTTTGAGTTTAAGTTGGACTTGTTAGAGAGATAGAGTTTCACTCTTTGTTAAGTTTGGATTAAACAAAAATAATTTTATTTAAATAAAATAATAATTTTATATAAATAAAATAATAATTTTATTTAAATATTGTGCTGATATAAAAAATTGTGAAAACTTCAGAGGTTTCAGTTATATATAAACACACACACACACACACACACACACACACACACTAGCCTCTGAGCACGCGCATGGATGCGTGCTCAGAGACTCTTCTATTTTTTTAGGTAAAAGTTAAAAATTTGCATCTATTATAATTTAGAAATATATATATTTATTTTTCAAACAAATAAAAAAGATAAACTTTAAAGTTAAAGATAAGCAGTAACCGTAATTTTTTTTCGAATGTAAAAGGAAAAAAATCCTAAATTTTAGGAATTCTCTTTTTGAATTCAAAATGAAATTTGTTATTTGACATTTATGACCGTATTTTATATATATATATATATATATATATATATGTATAGAGAGAGAGAGAGAGAGAGAGAGAGAGAGAGAGAGATGCTACGTCCATAACATTTTTATAACAAATCATAGGTGGTTAGTTATTATAGGTTCAAATTTGAACCTAAGACTAGAATTACTTTTTTGCCCCTGTTAGGTTCTAAGAATTAGGAACTAATGTATTAGAACTTCATTTTGTAATGTTGACAAACCATGATCAAAACGGTTTTAGTCTTATTTAGACTTGCTCAAAGTATAGGGTTTTAATGTAAAGTTAGAATCGAGTTACTGCAGAATTTATTGTGCATTTCTGCCTGGCTCGATCGATCGAAAGTCGTGCAGAATGTTTTTTCTGCAGAATTTCTAACTCAGCCCTAGTCCATTTAATGTGTAGGGTTTTATGTTTTGCCCTAAGTATAAAAGGGAAAACCCTAGCCACGTTTTTAGTGTTCTAAATATTGTGTTTGTGAATCTTATTTGTGAGATCTAGAGGTGTTCACCTTCACATACACTTAGGGTTTCCAAACTTAAGATTGATGTCAAGAGCTTGGTAATTATTCAGTTGCAGAATCAAGTGCTTCAAGATATACAAGCAGGTGTGCTTGTGCTTTGTTGAGAATTCAAGGAAAGAAGTAGTCCGTGGACTTGGAGCTGTCACGTGGTCATGGTAGTAAGTTTCTTACTCGAGGTAGCAATAGGATGTTAGTGGTCTAAGTCGCTATTGTGTAAACTTCAATTCTTTCATAGTGAATTCCTTTTTACCTTGAGGATAGCTAGGTTAAATCCTCCCTAGGTTTTTACCGATTTGGTTTCCTGGGTCATTATATCGTGTGTTATTTATTTTCCGCATATTTACATGATATGATATATTTGTGTTAACCTAGAATTTTTTAATTTACCTAAGTTAATCACTTGGCTAAATATCTAGATTAATCTGTTTGGGTTTACCGGGTCTAAATTTCTTACAGTCCCAATAATAACAACCAGTAATAACCTGTCACTTAGGATTTGTTGTGAAAATGTTGTGGACATATCATTTCTCATATATATATATATATATATATATATATATATATAAAAGCTGGAATCCAAGAGAGAAGGAAACGGCTTAACATTCTCACGGCTCAAGACCAG
Organism: Lithocarpus polystachyus; assembly: GCA_033629205.1. Taxonomy (NCBI): domain Eukaryota; kingdom Viridiplantae; phylum Streptophyta; class Magnoliopsida; order Fagales; family Fagaceae; genus Lithocarpus; species Lithocarpus polystachyus. Next base: position 5,044,412 of record CM066162.1, on the reverse strand, counting down.
GATGGTTCCCGCGATGCTGAGATAAATCAGATTAGAAAAGAATTGAATGACCTATTGGATAGTGAAGAGATGCTGTGGCACCAGAGGAGAAAAATTCACTAGTACAAGGAGGGGGACAAAAATACAAAATTTTTTCATGCCAGAGCTACGGACAGAAGGAGGAAGAACACAATGTTGGGTTTGTGGAGTGAGGATGGAAGGTGGTGTGATGATAAAGAAAGTATCCCATCAACGGCGGTAGCCTATTTTCAGAATATTTATACGACTTCCTCTCCAAGTTGCATTGAGGAAATCACCAGGGCCATTCTAATGAGGATCACCAGTGAAATGAATGAAGAGCTGATCAGACCCTTCATCGGTGAAGAAGTCATAAAGGCCCTGCACCAAATTCACCCTACCAAGGCTCTGGGCCCCGACGGTATGTCAGCTGTCTTTTTTCATAAATAGTGGAGCATTGTAGGAATTGATATTACCAATACGGTGCTTAATGTTCTTAACCAAAACCTTCCCATGGCAGAACTCAATAAAACAAATATTGTTCTCATTCCCAAAACTGCACACCCCTCCAAAATGTCTGAGTTCCGGCCAATCAGCCTTTGTAATGTGGCTTATAAGCTCATCTCCAAGACCCTTGCTAATCGTCTAAAAGCTATTCTCCCTACGGTTATCACTGAAAACCAGAGTGCTTTTACCTCAGATAGGCTAATTATAGATAATGTCTTAGTCGCATTTGAACTAATGCACTACCTGAACCACAAAACGGAAGGGAAGGATAGTTTCATGTCAGTCAAACTTGATATGGGTAAAGCATTCGATAGGGTTGAATGGGGTTTTGTGAGGGGAGTTATGGAAAGGCTTGGTTTTGATGGGAAGTGGATCTCCCTTATTATGCAATGCATCTCTTCTATTTCCTACTCGGTCCTTATTAATGGTGAAGCATATGGTAACATCACTCTTACGAGGGGTCTTAGATAGGGCGACCCCCTCTCTTCGGGCCTCTTCCTCTTATGTGCTGAAGGCCTATCAGCTCTCATCCATCAGGCTGCCTGTACTCAAACTCTTCATGGTATATCCATTTGCAGGGGCTGCCCAAACATCACCCACCTATTCTTCGTAGATGATAGCCTTTTATTTTGCAAGGCTACTGCCCAACAATGTCTTGAACTGATTCAAATTCTTAATTCTTATGAAGCGGCCTCAGGACAAAAAGTCAATGCGGATAAGTGTTCGGTTTTCTTTAGTCCTAACACTTCCAATGATGTTAAGGAAGAAATCTTAAGCATTCTTGGCCCTATGCAATGTTCATAACCCAAGAAATATCTTGGCCTTCCTTCTCTTATTGGAAAACCCAAAAATCAAGTCTTTGCTGAGATTAAAGAGAGGGTGTGCAAGAAATTGGCTGGATGGAAGGAAAAGCCTCTTTCCATTGGGGGTAGAGAGGTTCTCATAAAATTAGTTGCTTAAGCGGTGCTCACTTACACTATGAGTTGCTTCCAATTGCCAAAGACTTTATGTGATGATTTAGAAAGAATGACGAGGAATTTTTGGTGGGGCCAAAGAAATCAGGAGATTAAATTGGCGTGGGTGAGTTGGAAGAAATTATGTAAATCAAAGCTTTATGGGGGCATGGGCTTTAGAAATCTCCAAGCTTTCAACTTAGCTCTTCTTTCCAAACAAGGATGGCGGATCCTTTCAAATCCTAACTCACTTTTGGCCAAAGTCTATAAAGCCAAATAGTTCCCCTATGATGATATTTTGAATGCAAAGTTGGGTAGCAACCCAAGCTATGCTTGGAGGAGCATTTTCAATAGCCTTGAGGTTATTCGAAAGGGAACCAGATGGCGGGTGGGCAATGGCAAGAGAATCCACATTTGGGAAGATAAGTGGCTTCCAACTCCAACCACCCACAAAGTTATCTCCACACCGAGGGACTTTGGTGATTTCCCTATGGTTTCATCCCTCATTGATGCGAATTCCAAATGGTGGAAGCCAGACTTGGTGAAAGCTCTCTTTCTACAATCTGAAGCTAATGAAATCCTCAAAATTCCTCTCAGTCATAACCTCCTTGAGGACTCTTTAATCTGGTTGGGGAATAGAAAGGGCTCCTTCTCGGTGAAAAGTGCCTATTATGTTGCTAAGGAGTTGGTGGATTCAGAGGCCGCAGGTGCAAGCTCTTTAAATCACCTTGCTCTCCTTTTTGGAAGAAGATTTGGTAGGTAAATGCTCTCCCAAAAGTTAAAATTTTTGCTTGGCGTGTGTGTTTGGATGGCTTGCCCACTATGCTTAACCTTAGGCGGAAGGGTTTAAACACTGCTGGGTTTTGTCAAATATATGACAAGGAGTTGAAATCAATATCTCATGCTTTGTTCCATTGTAATCATGCAAAGCAAACCTGGTCTTGTTGGAGTGATTGCCCTGTGAATCTTTATTTTCCAACCTGTGATTTCATTGACATTACCTCCCAAATTATGGAGAAAGAGTCCTCTTCTGATCTTGGTCTCTTTTTCATGGCTGCGTGGTTTATTTGGGGAAATAGGAACAATGCCATTCATAATGATGCTAGCTGCCCTCCTTCTCAAGTTTGGGAGATTGCTAAAAGATCTTTAATTGACTTCACCGCTTCCAACTTATCTGATCTTCCTTCCCACCCATCGGTTAGTGTTTATTGGTCTCGTCCCCCGCCGGGTTTCCACAAAATTAATGTTGATGGGGCCACAAATAATAATAGGAATCACTCTAGTATCAGAGTCATTATTTGAGACCACATCGGGGACAATATCGGTGCTTTCAACAAGTTGCTCGCATCAGCATTCCCTGCTCCTACAACCGAGGCTTTTGCTTTTCTTCAAGGTGTCCTTTTTGCAGTGGAAATGGGCTCGACAAGGGTTATTTTTGAATCTGATGATTTAGCCCTTATTCAAGCAGTTAATTCTAATGAAAATGGGGGAGATCTGGGTCATATACTACAGGATAAAAGATCTCAAGCTCTTGTCTTCAATCGGAGCACTTTTCAGCATCTGAAAAAGGATGGCAACAGGGTTGCCCATGAGTTAGCTAGAGATGCAAAGCTCACGGGTCACTCTCGCACATGGAAGGGGGTCTCACCTCCTATCATTCATCAGATCTTAATTGAGGATATGTTGTAATTGTTTTTAGGTACTGTTGCTATCCAATTTCAGTTCTGCTGTTTTTTCAGGTTTATGTTGCTTCAGGTTTATGTTTGCTTCTTTCAGTTCTGATGTATTGCGGTTTTCACTTCAATGAATTGCATTCGTTTTCCCATCAAAAAAATAAAAATAAAATAAAAGCTAAAATCTAAGGGTCTGTTTGGATACTGCTTATTTGCTGAAAACTGAAAACTTATTGCTGAAAACACTATAGCAAAATAATTTTTAAAGGTGTAAATAATACTATGAGACCCAAAAATGCATGGGTATGCGCATTTTGCTGAGTTTGGTGGTCCTATGAACAGTGCTGTGGGACCCCAAAAAAAGGCCAAACGTACAGTAAATGGCATTGGAAAAGTAACAAAAAAGAAAAATATAAATTTGGGAAAATTTCAAAGTACATCCAAGCGAGGCAACCTCACTCCAGCTAGTGGTGACGCCACGTGCAACTCAGGGTGTTCCTAGGAACACCCTGACTTGAAAGAAAACCTAAATTTTTTTTTTAAAGGTGTGAATAATACTATGGGACCCAAAAATGCATAGGTATGCGCATTTTGCTGAGTTTGATGGTCCTATGAACAGTGTTGTGAGACCCCAAAAAAATGCCAAACGCACACTAAATGGCATTGGAAAAGTAACAAAAAAGAAAAAAAATACAAATTTGGGAAAATATAAAAGTACATCCAAGCGAGGCAACCTCACTCGGAAAATGTAACAACAAAATAATAGTTTTAAAATTTTTGAAATATTTGGTAATATTTTTTAGAATAAAATTTTAAATCTGTTGAAAGACAAATAATAGAATTGTACCTAAATTAAACTAAATTTAAATCTTATCATTTGATTTGAGGAAATATATCCTAGCAATTAATAAAAAAACTAATTTAATAATTAACGAGAATGTAATCATTTATCCCAAAAAGGAGATAGTCACTTAGCACAAACATAGCTTCTAGCCAGTGGCGACGCCGCGTGCAACTCAGGGTAACACCCTGACTTGAAAAAAAACTTGAAATTTTTTTTTAATTTTTTATATTTTTCATGTAGTAGGAAAACCCTGAATCACAGAATTAGGAACACCCTCAAATTAAAAAAAAAAAAAAATTATATGTTCTACTTTCAAACCAAAAAAAAAAAAAAAGCCAAAAAAAAAAAAAATTTGAACTAAAATTTGAAAAAAAAAAAATTTGTACCAAAGCCAAGCCCAAGACAAGCCCATGGCAAGCCTAACAGATTATAGAGTAGCAAATCCACGGATTCTCCAAAAAAAAAAAAAAAAAACAGAGCAATGCCTCAATGACTCAATGTCTCAGTCCCTAAGTCTAAATCAGAAATCATTAAAGGGCAAAGGCTTTATCACAAAAAAAAAAAAACCCACTAAAGGCCTAAAGCAAACCTAAACTCAATCCCTCAGAGCAACACCGCTTGAGCCTGAAGCCAACAGACACCAGACAGAGATTGGATCGGTCATAGCTCGCTCGTCGGAGATCGGATCGGTCACAACTGAGCTCATCGTTGTCGCTCCCTCGCCCTTCGCCGCTTCGCGTCGTCGTCGTTGACGCTAACCCTCATCGGAGGACGGAGATCGGCAGATCGAGATCGCCCGCCTCCTCCCTGCTTGGCTGCTCCAGTGCTCGGTAGATCGAGATCACTCGCTTCCTCAAGATATTTCATTTTTTTAAGCTAACTTCTCTCTTTTTCTTTGACTCTCTCTCAGTCTCTCTCTCTCTCTATCTGAACTTAAATGAAATGAATGAAACTCTCTGTCTCTCTCTCTTTATTCTTTAATAAGACTATCTCTCTCTCTCTCTCTCTCTCTTGAACTGAGTCTGGTTGTGATTGGCCGAACTTTAGCTTTGCCTTTATTAATATATTTTGTGACTTTTGTCTGTTTTTGACTTTTTGAATTTGGCTTTTACCATTTTATCTTATTTGTTGGTGTTAGTGTGTGTAGTGTGTTGGTGTTGGTGTTGTCAGTTGTGAGATATAAATTGTCTTTTAGTGTAAATGTGTAGTGTATGATTGTGAAATTTTCTTATTGGCAGGGGCATGAGGCATGCTTGTGTGTTGAGTGGGGTGGGGGTAAATGGGCACATGGGGGGGGGGGGGGGGGCGGCTACACCTGCACATTACACTACTTTAGTGCTTTAATTATTGTGCATTTGTGCTGCATATGAGATGTGTAATGTGCACATCAGTATAATTAATGACAAATAAATTAAAGTAATATAGTTTATTGTTAGGCTAAACAACAATAATTAAAGCTGTATAATTAAACAATACATTATAAAAGACAAACAAATTAAATTATATTAAGCTAAATAATAATTAATAATTTTATAATTAATGAAACAACAATATAACAAATTATAGCTTATAAAAGACAAAAAAATTAATTAAACAACTAAGCAACAATAATTAATAATTTTATTAATATTTTAAATGAACTTATAGTTTATTGTTTATTCTTTTGCTAGAATTATGGACAAATATTTGATAAAAAAACCACGTACCCAAGATTTATCTCATGTGCAAGATTCATCTTCATCTTCATCTTCATCTTCTAAACGAATTCGTGTTGAGTTTAACTTAGAAAATCTTCCTTCAGATCCTAGGCTACGATAAAAGATATCATCTTATCATCCTAATAATCAAGATGAAATAAGAAGATATTATTTAACAAAAGGCCCTTGTCAACCTGTTCATGATTACCCTGTATCATATTTTTCTAGAAAGCCTCGTTGATTTAGATTTGAATGGTATGCAAATAGAAATTGGTTGGAATATAGTATAGATAAGGATGCGGCATTTTGTTTTTATTACTACTTATTTGGGCAAGATGTTGGTAAGCAAGGAGGAGGTGAGACTTTTGTAATGAAGGGATTCAAACTTTGGAATCAGCTTATGAAGTTAGAGTCCCATGTTGGAGGAGTTAATAGTGCTCATAACCATGCTGTCAAGAAGAGTGAAGATTAACTGAAGGAAAAGCAACACATTCAAAGTGTTTTGGTTAAGCAATCAAATCAAGATAAACTTGAATATCGGGTTCAATTAAATGCAATAGTTGATTGCATAAGATTCCTTTTATGCTGGGGGTTAGCTTTTCGTGGCCACGATGAATCTCAAGGTTCAAGTGATAAAGGAAATTTCCTTGAACTTCTACAATTTTTGGGGGATCACAATGAATCTATCAATGAAGTGTCGCAAAAAGCTCCAAAAAATTGCAAGCTTACCCACTCTGATATTTAAAAAGACATTGTGAATACAATTGCACGTGAAACATCCAAAGTCATCATCAAGGATCTGGACAATGGGTTCTTTTCAATATTAGTTGATGAGTCACGTGATATTTCAGTGAGAGAACAAATGTCCCTCGTTCTTCATTATGTGAACAAAAAAGGAATTATTATAGAGCGGTTCCTTGGTGTTGTACATGTAGCAAGTACCACCGCTTTGTCACTCAAATATGCTACTGAATGTTTACTTTGTGAACATAATTTAAGTTTATCGAACCTACGTGGGCAAGGTTATGACGGGGTTAGTAAGAGGCAAGGTGATATCAATGGTCTCAAAACTTTAATTTTGAAAGAGAATAAGTTAGCATTTTATGTCCATTGTTTTGCTCATCAACTTCAATTGACACTTGTTGCTGTTGCTAAAAGTCACATTAACATTGCTGAATTTTTTTATGTGGTTAGTAATTTAGTAACTGTTGTTGGAGGCTCTTGTAAGAGACGAGATGCTCTTCGAGATGCACAATTTGCCAAAATTAAAGAAGATTTAGAGAATGGTGTAGGTAGAAGTGGGCAAGGTTTGAATCAAGAGACAAATCTTAAAAGCCCTGGTGATACATGTTGGGGATCATATTATGGGACTATTCTCAACTTGATTTTGGTGTTCTCTGCAGTTGTTGATGTACTTGAGATTATTGAAGAAGATGACCTCTCTAACCAAAAAGTTGAAGCTCGATCTATTATGAGGTCAATTCTATCTTTTGAATTTTTCTTTGCTTTACACTTGATGAAAAACATTTTAGGGATCACAAATGAGTTGTCAATAGCATTGCAAAAAAAAAAAAAAAAAAATAAAAATCAGTATATAGTAAATGCTATGGATCTTGTTAAAGTGTTAAAGCAACGATTGCAAGTGATGAGAGATGATAAATGGAAATCTTTATTGACTGAAGTGTCTTCATTTTGTACCACACATGATATTTCTATCTTGAACATGGATGAAAATTTTGTAGTTAGTGGGAGGTCGTGTCGCAACACTCAACAAAATACAAATTTACATCATTATCATGTTGAGCTATTCTACACAGTCATAGATATGCAATTTCAAGAGCTTAACAACTGTTTTTCTGAAAGTGATGAGAGATGATGAATGAAAATCTTTATTAACTGAAGTGTCTTCATTTTGTACTACACATGATATTTTTGTCTTGAACATGAATGAAAATTTTGTAGTTAGTGGGAGGCCGTGACGCAACACTCAACGAAATATAAATTTACATCATTATCGAGTTGAGCTATTCTACGTAGTCATAAATATGCAACTTTAGGAGCTTAACAACCGTTTTTCTGAGGCGAATACCGATTTGCTACTTTGTATGGCTTGCTTGAATCCAAGTAATTCATTTGTGGCTTTCGATAAGGAAAAGTTGATACGTCTAGCTAAATTCTATCCTTCTGATTTTTTTGGGACAGATATTTTGGCACTTGACTCTTAACTTCAGAATTACATTTTTGATATGTGCAGCAATGGCTTCTTTTTAGAGCTTCAAGGAGTTAGTGAATTTGCTGAAAAGTTAGTGAGCACAAGGAAGAATGAGACTTATCCATTAGTCTATTTGCTTGTGAAGTTAGTTTTGAGCCTTCCAGTTGCTACTGCAACAGTAGAAAGAAGTTTTTCAGTAATGAAATATGTAAAGAATAAACTGCGCAATCGAATGGGAGATCAGTGGTTGAATGATTGCTTGGTTGTGTATATTGAAAAAGATGTAACTTGTAGCATTGATAATGAGACTATCATGCAACAATTTCAAAATATGAAAACTCGTAGAAGGCAATTGTAAATTTTATGTATTTGCGTGTTTTTTTATTGTTGTTGTTGTTGTCAATATATAAAATTTTCTTTTTATTAGATTGTATAATTTATACTTATTGAGGAACACCCTGAAAAAATTTCATGGAGTCGCCACTTCTTCTGGCCTAGTACAGTATTTGATGTAAGAAAAATGGTTAAAAGGGCAGGAAAAAAAAATCTGAAAAGGATTGTGTGTTTTGATTAGCAGTCGAAGGTTAACACAACACCTATTTGGTTGGTCTAATATTAAAGAATTTTCAATTCTATAAAAAAAAAAAAAATCCCTTGTTTGGGTGAATTATAAGGAGAAATCCTGTCACGAATGTGGGATTAGAGAAATTTTAACGAATTTTTTTCATGAAAACATTTCTAATCCCTTATAAAAATAAAAATAAAAAAAAATAAAAAAAGAAAATTAAAGAGAAACATTACTTCCAAACTCAATAATTGTTATTATTTTTATCAATAAAAATTTAAAATTTTTGTATACATGGGCTTATTGGGAAAAAAAAAAGGAAGGTAATTTTTTTTTTTTTTTTTTTTAAAGAGGGCAAAATGCAGATGACAGTGACACAGAATGGTCAACGGTCAACTCTGTCCTGGGTTGGGTTTCGTTTAGGACATGTTTCCTGTGTGGGCTTGGTATTGGATATCAGATCTGTCAAAGGCTAAATGGTGAAGTCCTGTTTGGGCCGGGCTGGCAAAATCAGGATGTAGTGAAAAGTGTAAACTACTCAGTCTGGGTTGTTTCCGTCCGGTCCTGGATTTGCAACCATAAAAAGGACAGGACTGAACATTTAAGTACATATAATTTTTTAAAAATTTAATAATAATTAATAAAAAAACCTAAGTGCTAATACATATGTGAGAAAAAGGTTAATGTGAATGAGCAAAGGAAATTGAAATTGTACATGTTAATATAGAGAAGATATGATATATGTTAAAGATTTGAAATTGAGTATATGATTGAGTAACAAAAATTGAGTAACCCAAAATAAAATACCACAAATTGGAGTTTTTGGCATTAGATACATTGCACTTCCAATGATTTCCCAGTCCTGGAAATAGCATCATTAGCTAAAGGCAATTATGTTCAATAAATGAAGATAAGTAGATAACTGTCATAAAATGGAAACTGGTTCATGTTGATGATTGGCGAAAAGGATTTCTTTTTAGGCATTTATTTCAATCCTAAGAATAATTTTCTTGAAGTTTCATGAAGACATGACCCAAGAATGTTGCACGTGTAATGGTGAACTTTTGAAATCATAAAACTCTATGTGCATGTATCGCTTATCCGCGTTTATCATGATGATGAAAAATTTTGCTGGTGACGTACGCTAAAAATATATCTAACTCTCTTTATGTTTGTTAGATTTGGAAAATTCTAGCTAGTGCCAAAACATATCAAATTTAGAATTGGATGAAATTATGAGGAGGTAAAGAAGGTTGATAAGTGTAAAACTGGATGGGACCAATTGAGCATTTTAACTGTTAACTTTTAGTGATTGCAGCAAGTGAAAAAGATTAATTGCAAGACTATAGTAAGAATTTCTCTCTCTCATTTTCAAGTTATTTATTTGTTAATGTGTGAATAAGATAATGATTATTGCTTATGTTGTGTAAAAAAAAAAAAAAAAAAAGCTTGTAATTGGTGCTAAGAATGAGTAATTCTTGTTAAACATAATAGAGGTTCAGTTGGTGCACTGTTTACTGATTACTGATCAGGGCTTCCAGCAAATAAAAAAGAAAGTAGTGATCATGGCCACGGTCTCTGTCCCCGGAATCGGACAATCAGTTTAGTCCAATTTTGGCCACTTTTTTCTTTGAAGGGAGAAGCATGGCCTTTAAAATGGATATCATTTTCTTGGTTTCCTGTATAGTACATTGTTATCTTTCCCAATAATGAAGGAAGACAAAAATGATATAAAATGAAAACGAGAGCAAAAACCTTTTGATGAGTGCCAACTTGACAATCGTCCCACTGTGAAATACAACATTCTTGTTAAATTCATTCCCTGTTTAGTTTCCTCTTACTACACTTGAAGAAAGATAATCAATGAATTCATTGATGATCAGGCAAGATTCATTGCCCGTCCTTCATTTAAATCGATAAATTCCCCACATGAGCCTCCAAAACCTGTCTCAGTTCCTGAAGCATCTAATAAGTTACGTGGTAAGACTATTGAGGTCAATGAAGAGAGCTTAGATTCAGTTTTGAGAATTGCCTAAAAAGTTGTCTCCGGAAGCTGTCTTCAGAGTCTGTTGCTGTGCAAGAGGATCAGAAGAAGAGAGTACAATGGATGGATTATATGCACTCTTCTTCTATATCTCTATTCTACCTTTGCATTTCTGTCTTTAAATTCTGTTGTGCAATTTTTTTTGAAGTGGAATTTCTTATTGGCTATATACTATTTGGCAGTTTCTAATAGAGTACTAAAGATTCATAATGATATGCTGCTACTTTAGAAAGTAGTGGGACTTGAGGATTACTCATATTGAGCAAAATTCAGGACAATATTTATTTTCTTGTGTTTGATTTGAATAATAAGGTTCCTTGCATTAATTGAAAGATATATTGGCTAACATATATGTGGGAAGAAGGTTAACCTGAATGAGGGAAGGGAATTGGAATTGTACATGTTGATCTAGAGAAGAAATGGGGTTTGATGGATAGTTTAATGTCATATTTCTATGTTCTGGTCTTTTGCAGGAAGGTTGAATGATAACAGGAGATGAAAAACTACTACCATCATGCTTTTAATATCATTTTAAACCTATTGGTGTCGCCTCTCCTGGCAAGAAGCATGGTCATCGATGGGAGGGTGAAAGGACTTTCAATGCAAGTTTGGGATTCATGTGAAGTTTAGTTTAGATTTTTTTTCCTTCTTTAAGATATTGGAGATGGGCTCAAAGGGGATGACTGTGTTGAAGAATATACAAGCATCCTGAATTCAGAGAGATAGCAAATAACATCATAACCAAAATTGTGAGCCACAACATGTTGTCTGAAAGAAAGGTGGAACAAAGGTAATATTGGTATTTCAATGTGAGAGAGCTCATGTTCTATGTAATTCATTATGGCTCCCTTCTTTTTTTAATTTGTAATTCACAAGTCATTGTGAGTATCATGATTCCTCCTAGAAGAATATGAAGGATACTGGAGTAATATCGCTTCAGAACTTGTTTCTGAGTTTTGAAATAGGCAAGTTTTTGGTTTAGGTTTTAATTTTTTGTTTCCATTCACTTTGGTTCTGATTGAACTAACTTTTCATGTTTAAACTGAAGTCACTTGATGACAGAAGTTGTACAAAAAATGATAATCAAGGCTGACGAAAGGAGGCAAATACTCTCTCATATAGCCATTTTGATGTCATACTAATTTCACATATAAAGACAATTCTTTCATAGTATTTTTTATTACGGGACTGTAATGTACGACACGAAAAGTGTTTTCTCAAATCAACTACATACTTTGTATTAAACAAATACAGAGAGGGCAAGAGATAGGAAACGTTGCTTCATTCTTTTACATTGGTAAAAGGAACATACATTTTGGTGAAAAATAATAACATATAATGTTGATCTTTCAGATTAGCCACTGATCACATGTTTTGAATCTTTGACTGCTAGCATTCAACACTATTTTTTTTTTTTTTCAGTTCAATTTTATTAAAAAATTAAAAATTTGTTTACTTGTTCTTGTTTAATAGCTTTGTTACCAACAACAAATCATGCAGAACATACCAAATGCATCATTGTTGCTAAATGCATTCTCATTCAATACACCTCTGACTTTTGCAATGGACTATGCCAGCCAAATCAACTGAGGGAAGTCGCATCCATGATGGGAAACATAATAACATAACATCAGAATTATAGAAACAACCTGGTGGAATATCACAGGTATATGAAGGTCTTGCAATGTCAACTCAAACCCATTATTCAATTTCAAATATGTAATCTTGAAGATGAAATGCCAGAATGCAGAAACACTAAGACAATAAGAAATAAGCCTCATTAGAAAATAAACTACAAAAGAAACAACCTAAAAATAAAAAATAATAAAGGGATCCCCCACAAACTTCATAATCTTCCTCGTACATCATAAGTAATAGCTTTCTGCAACTCCATTTCACTTCTCACTTTACCATTGTGAAACCTTTCATTTCTATCCCTCCAAACATGATAATAGTAGCCTCTCAAGCCAACTTACTTGTTTATACTTATGAATGACTACTTTCCACCATTGTTTGCTTGACTGAAAGCCTTTACAATGTTGGGATTTAGATCTTTGACCATAGATTGCATGCATAACTTATAAGAGACCTGAAGTTTATACCCCTTGCCTTCTTTGTAGACTACAATGATCAGGAAGTTTGCAGGAACAAAGTACTCAATAAGATATAGGATTCCCACTGTTACAAAAAAGCCAACTGCATATCCAATCTCCAGTCCTTCCCACGAGAACCATGTTTCCTTATTTTCAACCTCTAGTGGTTTTGTTGGTGACAGGTCTTCTGGACATGGCACTTGAATTTGCATTCTGCACAATTCACTATTATTGGTATAAAAATTTGGAACATCCATTGTATCCATTTGATTACCAACTGGAATTTTACCAGTGAGTTTGTTGTTAATTACATCCAAAATGGTCAATTGTTGCAACTTTGCTAATGATTGTGGAATTGAGCCAAATAGATTGTTGTGGGACAGGTCCAAACTCTCTAAATTCTTTAAACCACCAAGACTTGCAGGTATCCTCCCATTAAGGTTGTTATATGAGACGTTGAGAAGCTTTAGAGCTTTCAAACTTCCTAATAAAGATGGAGCTTCACCGGAAAGTTGGTTCATTGATAAGTCTAACAAAGAATAGATCTTAAGGTTGTCCCATGATAGGCCTTGTTTCGACTTCTTCCAATCCACAGTCAAATCATTAATCTTGAAGATGGGATTGGAAATTATAATACCACCTAAATACGGAAATTCAATGGGTGTTTCAATCATAGCAACAAGATTTCCAAACTTGCTAGGATTTCTCCAACAAGAAGGTTGCTTGAGAGATCAAGAATTCGGAGGCTAGTAAGATTGTAAATACAATCAAGGATTTAACCTTTGAGGGAGTTGTTTCGTAAAATTAGGATTTGAAGGGTGGAGATTTGGCTAATAGAATTTGGTAATTCATGTGTGATTTTGTTGTCATGGATGTCTAAGTATTTAAGCTTCCTCATGTTAGTAAGCTTTCTAGACAAGTTGCTGGAAAACTTATTTTTGCCCAATGAGAGACTTATAGTTCCATAGGGAAATTTGGTTGAAATTTTACCAGAGAATTCATTTGAAGATAAATCAATGATACTGAGATTTTCATTGGAGCTAAAATTTGGTGAAGTGTTACTAGAAAACTTGTTGTTCGACAAGTCCAATAAATGGAGGCTCTTAATGTTGGTGACGGATTCGGGAACCTTCCCCGAAAAATTGTTTTCATCCAACATAAGAACACCGATTTTTGTGGCATTACCAATATTGCTTGGCAATTCTCCATGAAAGTTGTTCTGAGACAGGGAAAGAGCAATTAAATTTTGAGAGTCAAAGAGATGAGGTGGGAGAGAACCTGTAAGTCTATTATTTGACAAAATTACAAATTCAACTTCCATTTCAGCAAGCCATTGTGGAATTTTTCTTACAAGACCACAAGAGTTCATGGACAACTCGGATAGCATAAACTTCGGCATAATCTTTGCATTGTTATTCCAAGTGAGATGATTGCCTCCGAGAAGAAGACTCTTCAAGCCCTTGATATTGAACAACCAAGATGGAATTTCTCCAATGAGCAAGTTGTTTTCCAACGAAAGTGCTTCTAACTTCGTCAAATTCTGTATGGACGATAGGATTGTACCGTTGAAATTGTTGCAGCTCAAGTCCAATCTAATTATTTTAGATAGATTGCCAATATCAATTGGAATCTCCATTGCCAATGAATTGGAACTCAAGTCCAATGTTTCCAATTCCTTCAAATTCATAATTGAAGATGGAATTTTACCAAAAAAATTGTTTCCATGAAGAGACAATTGCTGTCATATTCCCTATATCCCTGGGGATATTTCCATGGAATGAATTGATCTCATACCAAGATATTGAAGAAACCTCAAGTGAAAAAGTTGAGAGGGAATGGAGCCATTGAAGTCATTCTGCGACAAATCAAGATAGACCAATTTGCTCAGATTGGCAAAGCCGTTGGCTGGCAATTCTCCATGTATTAGATTCCCGGTCAAGTCAAGGTTCATCAAGCTTCTAATGCGAAAGAGTGGTGTCAAGATGGTGGAAGTCAACACTCTTTGATCCTGCGATACGTCAAGGAGGTACCATAGAGATAGAGCAGTCACAATCCTTGAACCAAAGTGAGAAATACACTCGACCCTGTCCCAATGGCAACAATCTGAGCTGGAATTCCATGACTCTAACCTATACAGCTCGATTTTTGGTGAAGGGCTTTAAAGTGGAGAAGGGCTTGTTTTTGATATTCAGGACAACAGAGAGAAGGGATGAAGAAGATGAAAAGTACAAGTAGCAGTAGGCTCAGTTTTGCCATTGTTTATACGTATGGAAAGTTGGGAAGGAGTGGGCTTTGGGATAAAAAGAGCTTCACTTGCTGAACTTCACTACCGTCCATGGTCTTTTATATAATTGAGAGGTGAGAAGAATAGAAACTGGAAAAAGCACATTGGCTTGGCTCTTTCCTTGTAATGAGTTGAGTCAAATTAGGACAAACGTGATTCACAAAGGCTAGTAATCTCACCATATTAACTCTTCATCTAGGTTTCCTTTATAATGTTTTGTTTTCCTCACTGATAAGATATTTCTTTCAGAAGAATAAAGGACGAAAAAGTGAAAACAAAAACCTTTTGATGCTTGTCAACTTGACAGCAATCTCACCATTTAATATGAAAGGTAGTCAATGCATTGGTGGTTGATTTCATTAGTGTGTACGGTTTGTGCAGTTCTAGTGTGTACAACAATTTTCCGGCCACTAATTGTGGTCTATTCAAAGTCTAATTCAATAAGTACGTAGTATTAATTTCTTGGGAAAGGAAAGAGAGACGGCATTAATGAAGCATGAGAGCACTGCATGGAATGCGTTTATAGTTATACTCTAAAATTTGACTTCTAGAAGAACTTAAATAATAAAGAGAGCAAAACGTGAAGAGCATTTTTGCCATTTTGAAGAAATGAATACACGCTTCTGAATAAACGACTTGTCGTTATTTATCTCCTGCTTTATTTACTGCAACAAGTCGTGTATCACTGTGTAGTGTCGTTTAGTTATGTAACTTTAATCGTTGCAAGATGCTGTAAGTCGTGCAGGATATTTGTTTCCTTCACGTGCCATGCTCATGCTTCTTTAATACACATGTTTTCTTTTGATTGGATAAGTTGTTTCACCAGTCACAACCTATCAATTCAACGAATTATTAAAATAAAATAAAAAAAGTTGTATCACTTGACTTTTTCTACTAAATATTTATAAGACCAAACTATAATTTTTTGGTCATTCCTTACATATTTCTCAACATGCCAATTTTATTTTATGTAAAATTGAGAGGAGTGGGCTTGAGTTTTGCTATTATTGTGTTTCTTTGTTCTTTGTTTGATGGTTATAAAAATTAGATAAAGTGCATTTTTTACCCTTAAAGTTTAGATTGCTTTAAGCCTTTTATGTTTCAAAATTTTCATTTTGACCCTTCGTGTTAGATTTTATTTTCACATTAACTTTGCTGACCATTTTCATTAGTAATTTTTTTTTGAGGAGAATTTTCATTAGTAATCTAATTGTTAAGTACCCTTTATGTTTAACTATTTTTCTAAAATTTTGACACTACAATTATGTGGAATATAGACATTTCATTGTTGTAGGGGGGAAAAAAAAAGCACATTATTTGTAGTCTAATTAGTAATGGAAGTGAATGACAGAGTCTATATAAAAATGGAAATAGAGTCAAACTTGAATGGTTAAAATGAGAATTTTAAAATTTAAATAGTTAAAATAAAAATAACCCCAAACATTTAGGACCAAATGTATATTTAGTTTAAGAATTAAGTTAAGAGGAGTGGGGTGTGATATAAATGTAATTTTGCCTAATGCACTTCAGATCATGATCTAGTTCAATAAAGTAAATAATTGATGAGGTGGGAAAGAAAAGACTGAAAAAGTACATTAATTTGTCTCTTTTCTTGAAATGATTTTCCTTAAATTTTGGTGTCAACTGTTCTTTTCTTCTTCTTTTTTTTTTTTTTTTTAATAGCAAAAGTCTACAAATATTAAAAAATTTTACAAAATTTACAATTACTATTATGACAATTTGTTAGTATCATATAAAAAAATAATATTAATTGTAAATTTAGATGAGAACTGGTAAAAATTTCTTAACTCAACTAATATAAATTTTTTTATGTATATAACAGAAAGGGAAAAGCCCAATTTAGTAAAATAGTTTATTAATTTTTTAATGGGTCTGCACACAAACTTCTCTAATGGACTGTGATTCCTTCCCTAATGGGCTCCTTATGTCCCTTAAGTCCGATATATTAGAGCATCCATATCAGCTCGTGCAAATTTTCTGTTTATTTTGCAAGAGAAAATCTACTTTTTCTATTTTACACGTTTATTTTTACAAAACACCCACATCAGTTTATCTATTCTACACATTTATTCAATAAAATATTCATTTTTTTACATTTTTTATTATTTCCTTCCCTCTCCTCTCTGGAACAAACCGGCCACCTCGTCTTCTCCGTCCACACCCACACCCAGCCAGCCACCCTTCAACAAAATCCTTCAACAAAATCCGGCCACTGATTCACCGATCTTCCACAACAACAACGACACAACAACAATCACAACAACAATGATTCACCGATCTCTGGAATAAATCGGCCACCTCGTCTTCTCTGTCCACACCCACACCCACACCCAGCCAGCCACCCTTCAACAAAATCTGGCCATTGATTCATCGATCTTCAACAACAACAATCACAACAACAACGACACAACAACAATAATCACAACAACAATGATTCAACGACACAACAACAATAATCACAACAATTTTGACCTACTCAAGGACTCAGCCACTGATTCACTGATCTTTCACAACAACGACCGCCGGAGATGACGCGTTGTCGTCGAAGCTAGCCTTGGAGATCTATGCCGATGAAGCGATCGATGAGGACTTCGATGGAGTGTTTCGATCGGTGAGGACTTCAATGGAGGGTTTCGATCGATGAGGACTTCGCTCTCAGGGAATAGAGGAGGTTGGACTGAGCAACTGAGGGATCGGACAGAGAGGTCAGAGGCGAGGAGAGAAGCGAGGTGAGGAGAGAAGCTAGAGAGTGAGGTGAGGTGAGAGAAACAAATAATAAATTAATGTATAAACGAGCTACAGTACACTTTTACACATTTTTACACCCACTGATGTGGGTGTTTTTTTCCTCAAAATGTGTAAAATTGGTACTGTTTTTCTATTTTAGAAGACTATAAATGATCTGATGTGGATGCTCTTATAGGCTCCTCATCTTGGTTTCCTTTATACTGTTTCGTTTTTCCATGTTAGATATTTCTTTTAGAATTCTTGAAAAAAAGATATATATTTCGTGCGCGCACACATACAAAACTAAAAAAAAAAGGAGCTTTTTAATGGGTGCTAACTTGACAACAATCCCCACCATTTAATATAACTTTAGTGGACCACTGCGCATCCTTAATGCGGTAGTCACTTTACAAGTATAAGTGTTTGTGGGTTGTGAGGGGTAAGGGCCGAGGTCTAAGTTTTCAAGAATGAGCTTCACATAAATATACATTTAGATTAGACTATAGTAGAATTTCTATATTGTATAAAAAAAAATTTATATATAACTTTGGTGGAATATTTTAAATTTAGCACAGTTTGAGGGTCCAGCTATTTCAACTTAAGCCCATTCTTCTAAGATGAAATGGCAGTTTGTTATTAATCCTATAATAACAAAGCTCTGTGGAGCTAGTTATTAAATCTTCTATTCTTACACATTGTGATGAAGACAATAATTGCAATTTACACCTTTGTACAATGATTGAGCTTTTTATATATTTTCTTCTAGACAAAAAAAAAAAAAAAAAAAGAAAGAAAAGGAAAAACAGTAAATGTTATGACGAGAATGAAGAATTTACTTAGATTTTTTTGATGGAGTATAATTGAAATAGTATCTTTTATATATATATATACACACACACACACACACTTTAAAAGTCTATATATGTTATTTAAAATTGTGTTATTTAAATTGCAAGTTTTTATTTTATTATTATTATTATTTTGCAGTGAAACATAATATATTTTGTAGTCAGGTTATGAATATATATTGAAATATGTATGGAAATGCAAATTGTTTTATTTTACAATGTGAAAACACTGAGGGACTGTTTGAATTGAGAGGGAGTATAATAGAGTTGGCCGGAAATTAGTTTAATTTCCGGCCAACCCTACTCTACTCTCTTTCTCGAAACAGAACCTAAACCAAGCTATATAACTATTTATACTTTGATAATTACTAAAAGGATGCACGAGAATCAATTGTTGTAGGAATGTTTCTCCACAAAACATAGTTATGTGTCTCATTCTTCCACAAAATCTATATATTACTAAAAGTTGAAGCGTAGCGTTTAATGTTGCTGTTCTCACGTTGCGCCACATCAGTTGTCATGACATTTTTTTTAAAATATAATTTGTCCTACAATTTTTAAATGGTTTTTACAATTTTCAGCCCTATAAATACAGTTCACTACTCATTTATTTACTTTCACTATCACCCTATAATAAATCTGTATAATTAATCCAGCCTACCTCTTATTTATTTAGTTTCATTCTCAAGCACAACCTAAAGCCTTTTTAGTTCAGCTTTAGAATTTTGTGAGAGTCTTTTCAGCTTAAAGGAAGCAAAAAAAAAAAAAAAAAAAAAGAAAAAAAAAAGAAAAAAAAAAAAAGAAAAAAGAAAAAAGTTGAAACCTTTCAAGCTTTAGGGTTTTTTTTTTTTTTTTTTTTTTTTCAATTTTCCTATAATTTTTTTTAACATTTATTTTTTTAATATTTACACTTCTCCAACATTTCTCTCTCCCTTACCATTTCATCTTCCCACTACTTCTTTAATTTTTCTTCCTCTCTTACCTTTTCATCTCCCTATTACCCTTTACATTAATATCATTCTTTCTCTTTTCCTTCATCTTCCTTTATTTTTGTCTCTTCTTATTCACATCTTCTTACTATAAATTTGTCACTGTATCTTCTATTCTATGCATAGTTTTCCCTCACCTAAAAAAAAAAAAAGGTTCTCTCTCTCTCTCTCTCTCTCTCTCTCTCTCTCTCTCTCTCTATATTTTTTGGTGGATTTTTTATTTTTATTTTTCTTGCATCTCTACTTTAGGTTGATAATTTTTTATATTCTTTAAAACTCTATTTTGGGTTAATGCTATTTAGTTTGTTTTTTAAATTGTGTTGTTGTTGTTGTTGTTTTATTTATTTTTTATTTTTTTATTCTCTTTGATTGTTAGATGTTATCATATTGCGTTTTAAAGAATTAAATATAGCATATAAAAATATAATATTATTATATTACCTAGCACGATTTGGATAATTTGGTATTTATTCTGTTACATATCATAATTTTTTATAGTGCTCAATTTAGATGTTAAACAATGAGATTTTACTAATTTTTGTTTATTTTCTAATCCTTTGTGGTGGACAAAGTACTCTTAATAGTTGTATTAGAAGTACTTTATAATGTCATTCATTTAAAGAAAAACAAAGGTCAGTCAAACAAAAATAATCGGATAGGTGACAAATTTTAACTTTTGCAATTTTAATTTAATTATTATTATTTTATTACAATGCATGTATAGAAATTTAATTATTAGATTTTGCTAATAATTTTTTATTTGATAATATGTTTTGGGTGGCTAAAATTATAATATTGGTTCAATTAATCCTTGTTAAGTTTTATTAATTTTTTTTAGTTTACGTTTTTTTGGTGTTTTGGATTGTTTCTATATTAGATTTATGATTGTTCCTATAATAAATAAAAATATAATTACGAAATACATTACTCATTATTAGATTAGTTTAAATTGTAAAAGAAATAATAATAATAAAACCACTATAAAAATAATTGTCACGCGCAACGCGCGGGTTCACAGCTAGTTTAAACTTAAGTGAAAACTAAATAAAGATAACCATATAGTAGATCATAATCATTCAATAATATATCAAAAAATGGAGAGGGAGGAAAAAGCAAACTTGTTTTCTTGAGAGAAAGATGCTTTCAAAATATGATACAATTACAAACTATCAAGACGAATTTAGAAAGATTTTAAAACCAAGGGATTCCATCTCTTTATTGGTTATCCTCTTTGGTAAGTGTTATAATGCATGACATTCCTAATGGTTTATAGTTTGTATGGTGGCTCCACCTTTATCCACCTTTCTCTATATTTTTATTCACATCAATGAAAGGAAAAGTGTTACAATTTAATGAATAGTTGGTATGCACATTGAAATACATAACCAAATATTGTGTGAAACTCAAATGCCCATTCCAAAAATCCACAAAATAATAACCAAAACTCAAATCAAACCAAAGTGATGAAAATACAAAACCTGTGATCGGGAATTAAACACCTAAACATATAAACCAACATAGATTACCAAATAAAGCAAAATGCACCAGCTTGAAGCAGAATTGAATTGAATAAAATACTAAAATTGTTAATACTTTGGTAACACTAACATAGCAAATTAGATGCGGTGGTTAAATAAGCTTTAACAAAAAGAACCATTAGAGAAAAAATATTGTCGATGATGTACTGATGATGTGGTGTAATAAGAGTTTTGAAAATTACATATGATGCTTCCATTATTATATATAGGTATAGATATTTTATATAAATCTTCTTAGTTACCCTCTCACTTTGTTCTACATTTCAATGAAGTCAGCATAACTTGTATGAGACTAGAAATTTAAATTTTCCATTTCAATGTAGTTTGCACTCTTTGCCTTTTCTGTTGGCTGCAATAATTTGGAAATCCTACAGGAACAAAATACCCAGTATGATATAGGATTCCCACTGCCATGAAGAAGCATAATGAGTATCCAATCAACACTCCTTCCCATAAGAGCCATGTCTCCTTACTCTCATCTTTTGATGGTTCTATTGATGGCAACTCTTTTGGACATGACACCTGAATTTGCAGTCCACACAACCCACTGTTGTTGGTAAAAAGATTTGGATCATTCATGGTGTCCATTTGGCCACCAACTAGAATCTTACTTGTAAGCTCATTGTTACTCACATCCAAAACGGACAATTTTTGCAGCTTTACTAGTGATCATGGAATTAAGCCCGATAGTTTATTATGTGACAAATCCAAACTCTCTAGACTCTCCATGTCACCAATACTTAATGGTACCTTCCCAGACAGTATGTTATGTGAGATGTTGAGAAGTTTTAGACCCTTCAATTTTCCTAATGAAGCTGGGACTTTACCACAAAGTTGGTTCATTAACAAGTCTAACAAAGAGTAAAGCTCAAGATTGTGGCTTGAGAGAGCTTGTTTTGACTTCTTCCAGTTCACTGTCAGATCATTAAACTTGATTAAGATGGTGTCAAAATCATGAATTAATGAAGTTTTTTTTGGTATTTCAATCATACCAACAAGATTTCCAAACTTTGCAGGGATGTTCCCAACAAGACTGTTGCTTGAGAGGTCATGAATTCTGAGGCTACGAAGATTGAAAATACCATCAGGGATGGAACCTTGGAGGGTGGTGTTTCGTAAATTTAGGACTTGAAGGGTGGAGATTTGGCCAATAAACTTTGGCAATTCACCTGAGATTTGTTGTCATGGATATCAAAGTGTTCAAGCCGACTCATATTGGTCAAGTTTCTAGGCAAGTCGCCGGTAAACTTATTTTTTCCCAATACAAGAATTCTAATATCTTGGGGAAAGTATGTTGGAATTTCACCAGAGAATTCATTGGAAGAAAGGTCGATGTACCCGAGCAATACATTGGATCTAAAATCTGGTAAGTTTCCAAGAAATCTATTGCTTGGCAAGTCTAATATTAAGAGGTTATAAATATTGGAGATAGATTGAGGAACCTTCCCTGAAAAATTGTTTCCATCCGGCATGAGAATTCTGATTTCAGTAGCATTACCAATGTTGTTTGGTAGCTCTCCAGAAAAGTTGTTGATAAACTTCGAGGGTTGAAGAGATGAGGTGGGAGAGAACCTTTAAGACTGTTATCTGATAAAATTATACTTCCAACTTCCATTTCAACAAGCCATTGTGGATATATTCCTTCTAGCTTGTTCTTACTTAAGTCCAAAAATTCAAGAGTCTTCTGTTCAGAAATCCAATATGGGATTTCTCCTGTAAGACCACAAAATTTCATATACAAATGAGATAGCATACACTTTGGCGTAATCTTTGCATTGCTATTCCAAGTAAGATGATTCCCCCCCCAAAAAAAGACGCTTCATGCTCTTGATATTGAACAACCAAGATGGAATTTCTCCACTTAGAAGGTTGTTTTCAAACTGAAGTGTTTCCAACTTCTTCAATTTCTTTAAGGATGATGGAATTCTCCGTCAACTTGTTGATACTCAATTCCAAACTAGTTATATTGGATAGACTACCAATAAAAATTGGAATCTTCTTTGACAAGAAATTGTCCCTCAAGTCCAATACTTCCAACTCCTTCAGATACAAAAATGAAGATGGAATTTCACCAAAAAAAATTGTTATTGCGAAGATATAGCTGCCGCAACCTTGTCATATTCCCTTTCTCCTTAGGGACATTTCCAACAAGAGAATTTTCTTCCAAGTTCAATACCCGCAAGTTTTGAAGAGAGCCCACTTCCCCAATAAGAATACCATGGAATGAATTGCTACTTAAATCAAGATATTGAAGATACCTCAAGTGAAAAAGTTGAGAGAAAATGGAGCCATTGAAGAAATTATTCTTCAAATCAAGATAAACCAATTTGCTTAAATTGGCAAAGGCGTCACCTGGCAATTCACCTTGTATATGATTCCCAGCCATGTCGAGCAGCATCAAGCTTCTAATGCGAAAGAGTGGTGTCAAGATGGTGGAAGTCATCACTATGGGCTCCATGGATTGCATGGACACAAGGGAATCAAGATATAGAGCAATCACAGTCCTCAAATGAAAACGAGTACTACAAATGACCCTTTCCCAATGGCAACAATCTGAGCTGGAATTCCATGACTCTAACTCAAACAGTGGGATTTCTAATGATGGCGAACTAGTAGTTTTGATGAGAGAGGATTTAGGATCCGTTCGGTTGGAGGAGTAGAAAAATGGGAGGATGGAAAATTGTGGGAGGATGGAAAAGTGAGAGAATGAAAAATATTTAGTTTTCCCTCTTGTGTGTTCGGTTGGGGGAGTGGAAAAGTGGGAAGATGGAAAGCTTTTGTATTCGGTTGGAGAGAAAAATGAAAGGATAGAAAATGTAATTTATATAAATTGACTATTATACCCTTATTACATAATATGTAAGAAATAGATTTATTTCTAATCATTAAATAATATAAAATTTATCACATCATATATATAAATTTATATTATTATAATGTAAAAATTAGATCAGGTCACGTTGAAAAAAAAAAAAACAGCAACATTCAGTAACGTTGAAAAGAAAAGAAAAAAAAAAAACAACATTGTTCAGTAAAGTTGAAAAGAAAAGAAAAAAAAAAAAACAAAAATAACGTTGTTCAGTAACGTTGAAGAAGAAAAAAAAAAAAAAAAATAAAAACAATGTTGTTCAGCAATGTTGAAGAAGAAAAGAAAAAAGAAAAAAACCAACGTTGTTCAATAACGTTAAAAAGAAAAGAAAAGTAAAAAAAAAAACAACAACAACAACGTTGTTAACGTTGAAAAGAAAAAAAAAAAAAAACTTTCAGGTCAACTTTGAAAGAAAAAGAAAAAAAAAAAAAGAAGAAAAAAAATAAAACGTTGAAAAAAATAGATAGGAAGATGATATTTTTGTAAAAGTGCTACTGTAAAACTTTTTTTGTCCAGATTTTCCTTCTGATTTGGAAGGAAAAATAAAGTGCGCACAGAGAGAAAACTTTCTCTCGAGTTTTCCACCCTATTTTCTTTCCCAATTAAAATGAACAATGAAAAATAGTATTTTCTACCATTTTTTCCATCCTCTATTTTTCATCCTCCCTATTTTCCTTCCAAACGAACGAACCCTTAAACTCAAGAAGTGCTTGTTTTTTATCTTCTGGACAACAAAGAGAAGGGGTGAAAAAGATGAGATGTGCTGGAAGCAGGGTGAGTTTAGCCATTGTTGGTGTCTCCTTTGTTCTTTGTCGGATGATTATGAATAGTTTTTGGAAGAGTGATATAGAGAGGTTCACATGCTGCACCACTAATCGCGGTGTACTCAAAGTCTAACTCAATGAATACGTAGCTGTAATGTTTTGAAAATCGGTGGCTAAAGAAAGAGAGACTAGAAGGCATTTTGGCCAGTCTGGTCTCTCTTTTCATGGCGTGAGTTTACTCAAAAATTTGACTTCTATCAGGACTTAAAAGTCTCTTATCAGGACTTTTATCTCTTTTCATGGAAGACTAGAAGTTGACACTTGCCCATCTAAGCAATTGACTAAATAAAAATAATAAGTAATTGAAAGAGCAAAATAAGCAAGAGATAAAAACCAAGGAGAGTCATGTGGCTTTGGGAAAAGCAAATAAAATAAGAGGCTTTTATGCTTTTGGTGGAGAAACCAAGAGAAATACGTTCAACAATACAGCTTATACTAGTCCAATATTAATGTAAAATTTAAAACATTCAAGCAGAGAAAGCTTCTCAAAAAAGTAGAGAAAGAATTTTAATAAGCAGAACAAACGAAGCAAGGAGAGAGTAGACGAAGAAGGGAGCGATTACAATGGCTAAAAAGAAGATCTAAGTGGCTAAAATGAAGAAGAAGATGATGTTGTTGATGATCTAGCAAGTTGATGCTTCAATGAGAGTCACTAATTGCTGTAAGTTGCTGTAAGTATTATTTTTTCAAAAAAACCAAGTTATATTTGTACCGGTTCGAAACAAAAATACCACTGAAAAGCTCCTAAATTTGCCAGAATAGTCGAAACAAGCCGATACACCTTGGTATTTTGGGCGGTACGATTCAGCCCTGTTTCTATACTGGTTTAGGCACTGGAACGGAATATTCTGGCGGTACCGGCCGGTACGGTACGAAATCGTCTTCCTTGGTATAGCATGCATCATTAGGAACCTTTTTTCTTCCTCAGAAAACACTAAAGATGACTACTCTGGCTCATGCTCCAAACCAAGGGTGGAGCTAGAAATTTTTATTTAGGGGCCAACTTGCGACAATACTATATTTATCAAGACAACCCAACACACACCCCCCCCCCCCCCCCCCCCCACACCTAGATTTGACATCTTGCTGAGACCACTTTTGGGCATATATTTGTTGGGAAAGCATCTTTACCAAAATGGGAAAAGAGTAGGTGAGAACCATCTAATGCATGCTAGAGGGTGGTAACAAAGAGAATTAATGGAGGCTTTTACCATTTTAGGGAAACATATGTGAGGTGGCTACGTGGTAGATTGACCTTTACCCAAAATGGGGAGGTTATTTGTCTTAAGGGATAGGCTAAAGGCTCCTTAATGGGAGTATATAAGGCTGAATGTAGGCCGTATGTAGTGGGGCAACACCCAATTGGACATGGTCAGGGTAGTGGGCAATGTGTTGAATGGAAGAATGCAGCAGTAGAAAAAAGAATGGATAAGGATGAGGGCAAAATGGTAAAAAAAGGTATCAAAGTTTAGGTAAAAAAAGATGGAACAATACCCATGAATGGACAAGACGGGTAACACATAAACCAAGGAAAACATATGAGGCAATCTGAAGAGAAAATGAGATAGTTAAAGAAGAGAAAAGAGGAAAAGAAATTGACATTTGAGAGTAGAGAGAGAGTAGAGTATACATGGTTGGTGAGTTAACATGCAATGCATCATTGGGAACTTTTTCCCTCCCTTAGAAAACACTAAAGATGACTACTCTCATGCTCCAAACTATACAACTTTATAGTCTTATTTGATAATAAGCTTGTGTCAGTTGGGGTTGAGATATTTTTAGTTAACATCCTGTTGAGAACACTATTGCTCTTAATTATGTCAATTGAAATTTATGTTACTTTTGTTATTATTTACTGTAGTTTCATTTTGAAAAAATCATTGTTTAGCTATATATATATTTATATTTTTTAGGGTTTTTTTTGTGTGCCCAGATTGGTTCCCAGGTGCATCTTGCAAAGAGAACTAGGCCTAACTCTCCACCCATATCTAGAGAAACCTTGACCCAAAAGCCAAAAAAAGGCGCCAACACCATTCTTAATGGCTACTAGTTGTTTTAACAGTCCTTTGATAAAATTTGTCCATTTTTATAATTTATTTAGAGTCATACTACACACACCAACAATACAACAAAAATTTTACGAAGTCCGACACATGTTCATTCCACTTGGACCCTATCGCAATAAAAAAAGAAAAGAGCCTATCAAATTATTTAGACTCTCTATTTTATTTTGGACAATTATTATTTTATATTGTACTATTAATGTAAAATTTACATTGTACACTAAATAAAAGTGTACAACATTGTACATATTTACAGAAAGTGTACAATATTATACACATTTATATAAAAATGTACAATATTGTACACATTTGTTTAGTATACAATATAAATCTTATATGGATAGCTCGATGTAAGCTAATAATTTTCCTTTTATTTATTAAGACTCTGCAAACATACAAAAGCCTGAATTTACAATGGTGAAGCCTCCATCTATGACAATATTATGTCCACTCACATATTTTGACTCATCACTTCCGAGATAGAGAGCAGCCAGGGCTATATCCACTGGCTGGAGAACTTCACCCTTGAGGTTGGAATAAACACGATAAACTCCATCATCATCTGGCTTAAGGAAATCCCTTGCCAAAGGTGTAGCAACCAAATAAGGTGACACACAATTCACACGAATTCCAAACTGTCCAAGCTCCACTGCTGTATTTCTCATTAATCCAACCACACCATGTTTTGAGCTTGTGTAGGCATGAGGTGCAGCTCCTCCTATGGTTGAACATACACTAGTGGTATTGATTATGCTACCTTTTTTAGCCGGAATCATCACACGGGCTGCATGTTTGGTGCCAAGGAAAGCACCTACAAGGTTGACACTAACCACTTGCTCAAATTCAGCCTTGGTGTTGTCAAGGATGTTGGGTTTGGCTACCCCAAATATACCAGCATTGTTGTACATAATGTCTAACTTACCATACTTGGAAACAGCTTGGTTAACTGCATTTTCTACGTCTGTTTCTTTAGTAACATCACAATGGACAAAGGATGTAGATTGAGGATTTAGTTCTTCGCATACAGAGTGACCCAATTCATCTTGGATGTCAGCAATTACAACTTTTGCTCCATGTTTAGAGAAGAGTCTTGCAGTGGACTCACCAATGCCGCTAGACCCACCGGTGATTAGTGCCACTTTTCCTTCAAGCCTGTCACATTTTTACAAGATATTATCTCTCACTTTTATTATTCAGCATATTTTAGATGGCATAATTGCACAAAATATTTGCTAGTCCATGGTTAATATTGGATGCAGTGTCCAACAAAACAAATAGAAAAAGTATTTACCGGCAGAGAGGATTTTTTTTTCATAGAATATTGTTCTATAACAAATTAAACATATTGAGGCAAGATAGCTAAAAAAATTTCATACCTTCTTGCTGCTGCCGAGAGTAACGAGAAACTTCCCATGGTCGAAGGAGTTAGAATATGAGTTGGAAAAATGAAAATGAAACCCAAATACCATCCACCAATTTGCTCTGTTATCTGATTTATCTCTATTGTTATATAGCGGAGATGTCAAACCCAGTATTCCAAGTATGCCATATTCAAACACAATTATTTAACTTGGCCTACCGGCAGCAAGTTTGGTAGAATAGTTAAAGTGGGCCACATGCTGTAGTAAGTACTAATTATTAAATTTTTTATTCTTTATTTTTTATAGCTTTCTATTGGTGTGCAGTTAAGCAAAACCAAACCAAATGTCTCAATAAAATGAATGATATTACGTGCTACTTGATCAAATGTAATTATATAATATAATATTAAAAAAAACATATAACAATAAGATAATATATATATTATTACTCAAACCAATGTTGTCGAATGTAAACATCAAATAAACAATAACTAGCCACAATTATCAATTTTAAAAATAAAATAAGATAATATAGATCATAAAAAGATGCTAGCCTATATACATGAGATATATTTCTTTTTTGTATTGCCTAGTAGAAACTGATTCATGTGGAAGAGGAATCCTTTTATATCTTTGAGATATTTAGAAAGGATTTTTTTCCTCTTGTATTGCTGAGTTGGGATTATTATTATTAGAGAAATGATGTGTCTACAATATTTTCACAATATTTTTACAACAAATTTTAAGTGGCAAGTTGTTACTGGTTGTTATTGTTGGGTCAAAAATGTAATCTTAATGTTAGGTTCAAATTTGAACCAATAACAACTAACCACCTATGATTTGTTATAAAAATATTGTGGACGTAGCATCGCTCTTATTATTATTATTTTTTTTTATGGATTTTTTGATAGAGTTAGATTTGGATATCTGTTATAGATTTTTGATGTTAGGATTTGAAAGATTATGAGATTATGGACCTAAGGGAATGGATGGGCCAAAAGTCGTGTCGTGTCCGATTTTGATGTTAGGATTTGGATGATTATGAAGATTATGGACCTAAGGGAATGGATGGGCCGAAAGTCGTGTTCGATGTTGATGATTTGGAAGAATATGGACCTAAGGGAATGGATGGGTCAAAAATCGTGTCCAATTTTGCCACTTTAGGAAGGAGGGACCCATAGTCCTCTAGCCCCTCTTTAGATCTGCCATTCTGTCACAAGTTTAATACATGAAAAATTAGAGTGTATCAAATATCAATAACCTCCATAGATACGCCACTGGTCTAATACATGTAAAATTAGACTAACAATTTCCTTAGGCTTTTTCTCTTTCCCTGACCCTAAAAAATAATATGCATATTTTGGTGGTTCCGCCACTGTCAAAATTTTTTTTTTTTTTTTTTTTTTTTTTTTTTTTTTTTTTCTATTTTTTGAGATAGGAACCTCCACTTTCATATTATTTTAATAAAATTTTCTTTTCATTAACCTTGTAAAATGGTAAAGTTTATAATGGAGTTACAATCAATCCATCATGACTCAATTAAATTCACTAGGATATTATTTTAATATAACCATTCCAGCATGATAAAAATGCATTGTTTGTCTCATACTCCATTTCTATTTCCTTTACTGGAGAAATTTTTTTTTTTGTTGCACTGCCACTTGTAGGGGCGCACGAAAAGATTGTGTTAAATACGGCAATACCTCTCAATTAGTATATTTCAATTACCATAGCTGGTTAAAGCCCTATATGTAAACATGACCCGTAGAAGATAAAGTCTTGCGCTCCAGTGCTCTTTTTATTTTTTTATTTTATTATATATATATATATATATATATATATATATATATATATACACACATATATATTCTTTTGATACTCTGTCACAATAGCAAAATATCAAAAGTTCGGGTAGACACGGACAAGGAGCAAAGACACAACAACAGTATTGGTAGCCAAGGAAAGAATGGCTTTGATACTAAAAAAGGGAAGGGACCAAGGCGTAGAAGGTGGAAGCACAGATATATATTGAAAATAAGATTAACAAAATAGAACCAGCTAGGGAGGGGACCAAGGCGCAGAAGGCAGAAGCACAGATATATATATTGAAAATAAGATTAACAAAGTAGAACCAGCCAAGGAGGCGGTAGCAAATGTAATAATCAAAGTAATTTAAATCAAGTATAAGGCGGTCGAACCAGTCAAGCAATACAGCATTAAAACAATAAGTTGAACTGAAAGTAGTTAATCTTGAAAATACTTAAAACATTTACAACAGTGATAAACACTTACAGTAGTTATAGGTTTACAGGATAAGCAGTGCAAGGCTTGAAGACTAGTCTTAGTTACCAACTTTGTGAATAAGGCAGTAGTGAGAATTCTAGTAGAAAATCTTAGGGGAATTCTAAGAGAAGATCCTAAAGAAAATTCTGATTTGCAAATAAGGGACATCCCCCCTTATATAGGTAGAAAAAGCAAAAGTTTAACAGTGAATAGTAAAATGAACAGTGACTTTTTTACTATTCATATCAGGGCCTGTGAGGGTCAGCAGGAGCTTTATTAAAAGCCAAGAGATAACATTTTGGCGTTTTGTACCGAAAGTAGTCAATAGTTTCCCATGGGGGACAAGCAGAGCAACAGTCGAAGCTTTAACCAAGGGTAAACAATGTAACAAGTTGACCATTGTGTAGGTTAGACAAATAGCAAATCTTCAAATATCTCCTTGGTTAGGAGAGTCTTCATCGTGACCAAACAGTTTCTGGTCATAAGGGAAATAGGGGTTATTAGCAACAGATGCTTCAGAGGAAGCCTTTGACTCTTCTCCTTCAGAAGTTCGGTTGGTAACTAGGTCTTCTGCACACTTGAGCAAGGCAAACAAAGCATTAGGATCCCTTCGCAGATCATCAAGAGGGGAACCTTTCTTTTTAGTAGGGCGTTTAGGTTTAACATTCTTAATGGATGAGGGGGAAGGTGCCTCAGCCTGAACAGGGGTTTGAATTGGTGAATAATTCCTAGCAATAGAAGGAGCAGCAAAGCTTGAGAATTCTTTGGTGATGGTGGCAATAATACTTTGAGTATGGGGAAACCTATCCCACCATTTAACATACCAATGTCGAGCAAGGGCATCATCATCATGGATCTCATATTGCCATTTTAGTATCCAAGGGATCTTATGGCATTAAACAGAGTGAAGTAGAGTAGGAAACTTAGCATTATGAGGGTCAACCCTGTAGCCCCTTGAGAATAGCTGGAAAGCATCCATTAATGGCTCAGGCAACAAATCAGGAATAATGCCAAATTGGTACCACTAGCGGATGAACCAAAGGGGCAAATAACCAGTGTAATGTTTAAAACCTGATTTCCTTAGCCCTAGTTTTTGAATCCAAATCTAGAACCAAATTGAAAAAATTGAAAGCATATAATAGATCTAATTTACCTAAAAAAATCAGAGAAAGAATAGAACCCATCGGAGGCGTTGTTTGTGGCCAGAGGGGCTTTTACTCTAATCTTGGCGAGAGAAATAGAGAGGCGTTCTGTCTCTACGTGTCCCAAGATTGCCTGTCTCTTTTTCTGTTTCTTTCTCTGTGTCTTCATCGCCTTTCTCTGTTTCTTTCTCCGTATATTCATTGCCTCTCTCTCAATTTCATCGCCTTTCTCCCCAGTTCCCACTCCGTGCCTTCTCTGTTTACTGTTTTGCCAAGGTTTTGGGTCTGCAAAATCGTTTCTTGAAACTTTTTGTTTTCGTTGCCTCTCTTTCTCCGCTTCTTTCTCCATGTACTCATCGCCTCTCTCTATTTCCATCTAGGTTTAATTGGGTTTATTATTATTATTGTTATTTATATTTATAATGAGAGGATTTTAAACTGGTTATTTTTTTTATTTATAATGAGAGGCTTTTAAATGGTGGTGTAGCATAACCAAACAATGTAATGTATCACTTTTTTAAATTAAACGTGGCTAAATTTTAGATAGGCAATTATCCTATTTGTCAGCACCTTCTTAATTGTAGGAATCCACTTTCTCTTAGCTTCTACTATTATATATAATAGCGTTTAATCCGCACAATGCGCTGGATTATGAGTTAGAAAAAAAATCAACTTAATATATTATACTTAATGTGATGGTAAAATATGGAAGGGGGAGGATGGTTAGTTGTTTAAATAATGATGCTAATGTGCAGGTGTTCTAATAAAAGACAGACATAACCTGGCATCAACACATAATCTAGAAAAAATGTTAATTGAAATCTCATAAGTTATAACTAATTGGTTCAAGGTTTTTTTAAAGGTTGTGGGTTCAAGAAAATATAGTTATTGAAGTATGAAATAAGTAATTGGTTCAAGGTTTTTTTAAAGGTTGTGGGTTTGAGAGAATATAGTTATTGAAGTATGAAATAAGTAGGAGAGAAACCTGGCTAATAAAATCAATTTGTAAAAGATTTTCCTCTTGTATTAAAAGTTGTCCTAACAACATTTATTTGAAATTTAATCTCTTCCCTTGGTATCTCTATCACATAGGATTAAAAATTCTGAAGTTAGCTAGCATTCATTATTCCTAGAACTGGTCCAATATTTTCCAACAGCTTCACTTTCAGTCATCACAATCCAAAATTTGGTGGTATTTACAGAGGAGCTTGACAAATTACATTGAATTAAAATAGACATGCCTTTTCACAATTAGTTGGAGCTAAACAAACTAACCTTTAATGCAATATAATCGCAATCATGTTGAAATATTCTTTGAAGGCAAGAGTTATGAAATAAACTTGAACATAATTAAATTAATGGCTAAACTTGTATTCACCACCAACACCACTACAATTTTTTTGCATAGGTGAATCCTAATGTTCAAAGGTTCTACACATTCATTTTGTCACATTTTTAACCCATGGTATTAACAAAAACAAAAAATACAAGATATAGAATTTCATAAATTTAAAAGATCACAAAAATAATACATATAGAATTTCTTAGACTTGATAGAGTGTGTTATCCTTCGGATTAATACATATAGGTTGAAAGAAAGACACATTTTTAACCCCAACCAACATTTCTTGTGATTTGTGACAATTGTATAACTACTACCTGCCATTTGTCAATATTTATCTATAAGTTGATTTGGCTGAAAATACAAAACCATAATATTAGTTAGAATGCCAAGAAGATGTAATATTAGCCCAACAAATATGTAATGGTTTATAGGATATTAGCACTATGATTTAAGTCATTGGTGTTTTAGATACAATCTGATAGTAAAAACATAAAGTAAACTTAGAACAAACAATTATCAATAGAAATCTACCATTTTTTTTTTGTGAGTAACTAAAATATAATATAGGTTCTGCTAATGACAAAATTCCTTGTAATCCTTAATAAATCATTTGTTGGAGTAATATCAAAACACAAAAAATACTTCCAGGACTTATAAATGTGATTAAAACCTAGGATGATTTTTGCAATTTCTATGACACCTATAACAACTATTATTTTGTCTACCTTTTAACTTTTCTTTTTTTTTCTTTTTCTTTCTTTGGCTTTCCTTTATTTTTTTTTATTTTTTTTTCATCTTTTGATTTTGGCAATTTTTGACTTTATTAATAATCAAAGACATGAAATTTGTGACCTAGGAATAAAATCATATAACTATAACCAATTGCTGCACAAAAATGAAACTGGCAACGTCATCTTCATCTAACACATATATTAGGTAACTTTAATATAATGCTTTATTATGTTAATAATGAAAATCTATACAATACTAACAAAAGAATTATAAAAAAGATAAAGAAAAAGATAGAGATAATTTAGTAGAAAACAAACTCGAAAGAGAAAGGACTTAAAGCATTATCACAGTCAGAGTAAATCTTTCCCTTTCACTTGTAGCTCAATTGACCTGAAATTTCATGGAATCAAATGGCTAAACATGGTGATAAGTTATTGAATTTCATGTTCTTTCTAAGGATGACATCATCATTACCCGACGTTTTCATTAATCTTTGACCTATATCATATTCAGAGTTAGTCTCTCTCTCTCCCACCCTCTAATTTCATAGTGATTACAAAATTAAGAAAACAATTATAACATATGAAGTACATTACTAATTACATAAAAACAAAAGGAAAATGTAAAACAAACTGATACAAACCTGGAGGAGAAAGAAGAAACGGAACAAAGTGGCAGATTTTTAAGCGGGGTGTTTCCCTACATGTCACAATGGCCTTAATTGCAGAGAAAGGTTTAAATCCTTCTATCATTGGCCTTCTTAACCAGAATTCTCAAAAAAGAAACAGTACTCAAGGAAGTTTCATATTTAAACGCTTCTACCTTCTGCATAACTTTGATTATTTTTTTTTTTTGGCTACCAACCATGGTGCTCAAAAACTTTCAAAAACTACAACATGGTCGTACAAATGAACTGAAAGCAGTAGGAAGGGGTAATCACAAATTTAAAAATAGTTGATTTCTAATGACCATGCTATCAATAACTTATCAAGGAAAACTCATAGCAAAATGAATTGCATGGTTAACATTGAGAATAAGGCCAAAATCTATCTCGAACATTGGTCCCATAGGCCATGAATTCAATCATGCAGGCCATACTTTGTAATTACTGAATCAGCACATATAGCTGATTCCGTCCATACTTTAGATCAATCCTCACGTGCCCCAATTATACAAATATAAATAACCATATATCTTAGGCAACAAACTTAAGTGGACCTCGAGGCAGCTTGTACATAACTTGAACATAAGTCCATTATTAGGACCTAACAATTGCATCCACTACAGAAATGCCTATGTAGGATAAGTTTGATTGGATTAATTTCAAGCTTAGTTTTTCTTCCAATTAAACACTAACAATCTATTATTAATCCAGTAAGTAAGCATTTCATGCACATACTAATTTGATTTCAAAAAAAGTTGTAGAGAATTACTACAATAAGTAAACCATTTAGCAAAATATTCCACATAATATAATCTTTTCAAGGCAGGCATTTTATCAATCACATATCATGCATT
This sequence comes from Lithocarpus polystachyus, assembly GCA_033629205.1. NCBI lineage: Eukaryota > Viridiplantae > Streptophyta > Magnoliopsida > Fagales > Fagaceae > Lithocarpus > Lithocarpus polystachyus. Next base: position 5,009,283 of record CM066162.1, on the reverse strand, counting down.
ATTGTTGCAATCACTGCTCCATATAATCTTATCAAAGAACTACCTACAAATACATTCAACTCAAAACCCAGCAACTAAATCCTTTGGTAGACTAAGTTCTCCAAATTGCAACTGCCAGTACTTCGAATGAAATTGTTGAGGCTGAAAGAATATAGAACACATACAATACATTAAAACACATATACAAAAAGAAGAAAAATCTCATAGATCATTTAATCTAAAAATAAGATGTCAAAAGCTCAAACACGTTAAAGCAACAAAAGAAACATCATAAATTTATGCATAAAGCCTTGCCTATATGACTTTAAATAATCCAAATGCAGCAACACATATACATCTCATAAAGAACAAATAACATATTTTGGGGAAAAAAAGATAATATTTAATGCACAAATTTAAAAATGAAGAGGAAAACTTACTGTTAGCAGTCCTGGCGAGTCAGTGGTAGGAAGGTACACGTTGGCCGGAAGCTGGCTTGACAAAGGGGCTGACCTACATATTTCTATCTCCCTCTCTCTTTATTTATCTCATTTTGTTCTATGTTTAAAGTTTATTAATGATTATGAGCTCTCTTTTTAAGTTTTTTTTTTTTAAATAAAGTGTGGATCGGTGGGTTTTAATGATTAGGAGTGTAGATATTGAAAAATTCAGGTGCTAAGGAAAAGCAATTGTGGTAAATTGCAAACAACAGAAACCGTATTTGGAGAAGGAAAAGTATTTGAACAAGATAATTAACAATGTTATGCTTAAACTTAGGAATATGGTGTTGCAAATAATAGTGCAGTAAATGACCACCTAAATCAAGTTAATACCTACTCACAGAAACAGCAGCAAAAGAATTAACTCCTATATCCTTTGCAATCTTTAATAGTTGGAAACTGATTCACATGCTTAAGTGCATTATAGAGGTACAGAACTGTAGAGATTGCAATCTTTAGGAGGTAGCAAACAAATGTGCAAGAGAATGGAAGACGGCATTGAAAACAGGTCATTCTAAGCTTTAGTAGTTGGAAACAGTTTCACATGCTCAGGTGTAGGATAAAGAAGGCAGAAAGTGACATGGGGGATTCTTTTTTTTCTTTTTTTTTTTTTTAGTATAGAAATGGGGATTTGTAAGAGTTTTCTTTCATGGTGACTCCTTGAAGGCTTTTAAGGCACCAGTAAGACTTCTAAAGCCAATTTGAGCAAAAAAACAGTAAGACTTCTTAAGTAAAATATAATCTAATGTAAAGAAAATCGTAGACTTAGAGATTTATAAATAAAAGGGACAAAGGACCAAAGGAGGAAAGAAAGGCCAAACTAAATATACTGAGTCTAGTTGCTAAATATTAAGGAGAGAGAGAGAGAGAGAGAGAGAGAGAGTTAGAAATGAGTTTCCTTCCATTATCAACACCAAGCCTACAACGTAAGTTTTTTTTTTTTTTTAATTTTTAAATGAGGAAAAGGTAAAACTAAAGATTTTTTTTTTGAGGCAATTGTTCAAATAATTCAAGCAAAACTAAAATAGAATAACACTGACTCACTGACTCTAAATGCAGCAAAATACACCCTCTTACATCAGAATTTGTTAGGTTCTAAGGAATTAGGAACTAATGTATTAGAACTTCATTTTGTAAGGTTGGCAAACAATGATCAAAACAGTTTTTTTAGTCATGTTTAGACTTGCTTAAATTATGTGACTTTTATGTAAAGTTGGAATCAAGTTATTGTAGAAGTTACTGTGCAAATCTGGTTGGCTCGATCGATCGAGAATTAGACTCGACTGATCAAAAGTCGTGCAGATTGTTTCTTTCTGTAGAATTTCCAACTCAGCCCAAGCTAGGTTTTGACGTGTAGGGTTTTATGTTTTGCCCTAAGTATAAAAGGGAAAACCCTAGCCACGTTTTAGAAGAGTTCTTTATGCTGTGTGTGTGAATCTTTTGTGAGATCTAGAGGTGTTTACCTTCACATACACTTAGGGTTTCTAAACTCAAGATTAATGTCAAGAGCTTGGTGATCATTCAGTTGCAGATTCAAGAACTTAAAGATATACAAGCGGAAGTGCTTGTGCTTGCTGTGAATTGAAGAAAGAAGTAGTTTGTGGACTCGGAGCTGTCACGTGGTCATGGTAGTAAGTTTCCTACTTGAGATAGTAATAGGATGTTAGTGGTCTAAGTCACTATTGTGTAAACTTCAATTCTTTTATATTGAATTCCGTTTTACCTTGAGGATAGTTAGGTTAAATCCTCCTCAATTTTTTTACCAGTTTGATTTTCCTGGGTTATCATATCGTGTGCTCTTTACTTTTCGCACTTTGCATGATATGATATATTTGTGTTAACTTAGAACTGCTTAATTTACCTAAGTTAATCACTTGGCTAAATAACTAGGTTAAACTGTTTGGGTTTTAAGGGGTCTAAATTTCTTACAAGTGGTATCAGAGCGGGTAGCTTTTTGTTGTAGATTCTTTGATCTAAAAGCTGATTCTTGACCCCAGTTGTCATGGAACAGGGTCATTCTCTTGTTACTTCACCTCATTTTGATGGGAATAATTATGCTTATTGGAAAGTAAGGATGAAAGCATTCCTAAAATCTATTGATGAGAGAGTCTGTAACTCTGTTGAATACGGATGGGAGAAGCCCACTACTCTTGTGAGTGAGTGGCAAACTTCTCAAAAAGAAGCAGCCGCTTTTAATAGCAAAGCAATGAATGCTATTTTTAATGCTATTTCTATGGAGGAATTTAAGAGAATCTCTAATGTTGAGGTTGCTCATACTGCTTGGAATATCCTCCAGACTGTACATGAAGGCACAAATGCAGTTAAAATTAATAAGTTGCGGCAATTGATTACTACATTTGAAAGCATTAAAATGACTGATGATGAATCTTTTGATGAGTTCTATGCTAAACTTAATGATATTGTTAATTCTGCATATAATTTGGGTGAAATCTATGATCAACCTAAAATTGTTAGGAAGATTCTTAGATCTTTGACTGAGGATTTTAGACCCAAAGTGACTACATCACTGAAAGCAAGGATGTAGACTCCATTCCTGTTGATGAACTTGTAGGATCTCTTCAGTCCTATGAGTTGGACCTACCTAAGACTACCAAATCCAAATCAATAGCTCTTAAGTTTGTTGATGATGTTGATGGGAATGGATTTGATGATGAGCTCTCTGCTACAGAGATTGCCTATCTTGTCAAGAACTTTAGAAATTTTCTTAGGAACAACAACAGAAGGGCAAGAGGTAAGAACACTGCTGAACCAAAATTTTTTAGGAGGAATGATCCCACTAAGGTTAATAACATTGAAAAATCTAAAGAAAAAGTAGGTCAACCTTTTAATAATTCTATGGGGCAACAATGTTTTGGGTGTTAAGGGTATAGTCATGTAAAATCTGAATGTCCTACATACTTGAAATCTAAGGGTAAGGCTATGGCTGTAACCCTTAGTGATGATGAAGTTTCTGACAATGAATCTGGTAGTGATGAGGATGGAAACTTCATTGCTTTCACTACTACTGCTGTAGTCAATGAAAGCGTGTCTGTTGAGGAGAACCCTTTTGATGGGGAACTCTCTAAAGATGCAGATTTACAAGAAGCCTACAATAAACTTTGCAAAGTTACTGCAAAGGATGTTGTGAATGTTGATCTCGACTTAAAGAAAATTGCATCTCTTGAACTTGATAAGAAAAATTTGCTTGTGAAACTGTTTGATGCAAATGAACTTTTGAATAATGTGAAGATTGAGAACATGCTTTTACCTGATAAAGTTAAAAATTTGGAATTTGAATTGTCTATTGCTGGAGAACAAACTAATAGGTCTGCAAGCTCTAAACTTGATCACATGCTAAGTGTTTAAAAGTCTACCTCTGATAAAACTGGCTTAGGTTTTGTGGAAAGCATCTCTGTGCCTGAACCCCATTCCATAAACTTTGTTCCATCTACTGAATCCCTTATGAGTGAGGTTGTCAAACCTTCTGTGAGTGAGGCAGCTAAATCTGTAGAAGTTACACCTCCTAGGAAGATTAGGGTTGATCTTTAAGAGTCTAAACCTAAGGTTCCTAATCCTCCAAAGGGCAAGTTGCATGATAAGCCTACATGGATTTGTCATTTTTTGTGGAAAGTCTGGGTACATTCGTCCAAACTATTTTAAGTTGCAAGTTGCTAAGCGAGCAAATAAACCAAAAATACCTGTGTCTCAAGCACAAGACCCAATGGTACTTATTGGTGAATTGGTAAAGGTGGTAAAGGCGTTAAACCTTTATTCCAATCTTGGAGTTGCTCAGAATTCTAATGTGAATAATAACTCCAATGTAAGAGTTGCATCTAAAAGGTTTTGAATGCAAAAGGCTCGATCTAATTGAGTCTATCTGACATGGTCCTTGTACTTTATTGCTTTATTTCTTGTGACCATTTTTTTTACTAGGATTTGCATTGCATAACATTCACGCATTTCATTCTAGGATGTTTTATATAAAAGAAAAAAAAGAATAAAAAAGGGGTAACAAGAATGTGTTTTGCAAAATGTGTTTTGCAGTATTTTTCTTGAATTTGAAATCAAGGTTGGTCAATTTATTTTTACATAACATCTTTATGTGCCTTGTTTAGCTTGGATGAGCTTCTTTATTGCACGTTACTAGTGTGAGCTTTGTAGTGCATGTTGTGCGGAAAGATGTTTATAGTTTTTTGATCACTTTGTCTTGATCTTGAAGTCACATGCCCTTGTTTGTCGGACTTGAACTTATTGAGAAAGGCATAAATAACCATCTCACCACTGTTTATTAGCCAATCATGAACACCTTAGTGCATATCGTAAGATTTTGTACTCAAGAAAGTGTAGCACATGCACAAAAAGATCATAAGGTGTAGCCTCGGTTAAAATGCTAAAATTGGTGTGTACATAATTGAGCTATAATAACTTCACAATTCAAATAAAATTGGTGTGTACATTATCCTAGCTATTTTAAATATGTTTCTGATCAATTAAAATTGGTGTGTACATTATGAGGCAAATCAAGAAATTTAGATGATTGCAAGCTTTTATTTTAGGAGATGTGAGAGTTATATGATGTAACTCTTTAGGTGATAGTCTTTTTCAAATTTATGTGATGAATTTTGTAGACATTGTGATTGCTTACTATTCACATATCACTTCACATGTATCTTAAGTTTCTACTAGTTGCACACACTACACAAGTTACTTTTTGCTAAACTTTATACATGTTATTGTGTGTGATTTTGGTTTGACCAATTAAGTTTGAAAATTTCTTGAATTTGATGCAAAACATGTTTGATGTTTGACAACTTGAGGAGAATTGAGTGAAAATCTTAATTTTGAAAACTTGGATCAAAACAAGTGTTTTTGAAAAGCATTTCATCTCACACTCATGCATTTTATTCACAAAATTCAATGCTTTGAGGAGTTTTTGCACAAAAATTTTTTTTTTTTTTCGAAAATTTGATTTTTTCAGAATTTCGATCGATTGATCGAACCTGTTTTTTGACTGATCGAAAATGCATTTAAAACCTTTGGTTAGCTTCTGTTTGTTTTGGTCGATGCTCGATTGGTATTGGATCAATCGAAGCTTTTTCGATCGATCGAACCTAATTTTCGATCGATCAAAAATTGCGATGAGAGTTTTTTTAAAAGCCTTTTTCCTCACGTGTTCATCACTTTTCAAAAAGTTTTTCAAGAGTTCTTTCTCTCTCACCGATCGGTCAAACCTCCAAAGAGATTTTTTGTCGTTTCCTTCGAAATTTTTTCAAGGATTCTTTCTCCCAAGGCCGGTATGTCTATTTTACCCCTCCTTTTCTTTTTATTTTCATTTTTCATGTATTAAATCATGCATTCTTGGGTAATTTTCGGACCTTTCTCTTTTTGGGATTTTTGATAATTCAGGCCATTTCTTTCACAATTAATCAACGGGTTTTTGTTAGGACACTATATATAACTGATCTTGTTGGTTTAATTTGGTTAATTTGGTGGTTTGTGAGACATTGAAATTTCTAGGGCTTAAAATATACCCAATTTGGAGTTTTTGTTCAATTTGTTTTAAATTGATGAAATTGGCTTGTTGGATTGAATCATTTGATCATTATATTGTGATCCTTATCTTGTGTGATGATTAATTGATCAATTTGTTGAGATTTGTGAATATATATATATATATATATTTTTTTTTTTTTTAAATTTGGGATTTTTGATGAAACATTTATGCTCAAGCCAATTTTGTGAATTTGGAATATAATTGACCTGTTTTCATTGCATTAGAACATTCATCATTTGAAAATTATGTTCATGCATCATATAGAATTGTTATTTCTATATTGTTTTTGTGCTAACTTGCAGTCTGCCTTTGGTTTTCTTTTTGTCTCTTTTCTTTCTGTGTCTTTCTATCTGGTCTGTAGAATTACCTAGGAAAACTAGAGCTCATAGGACAATTTCTTCTTCACCATCTTTTGATAGTGATAGGTTTCTAAATGAGAAACATTAGGAGACCTATGAGACACTTAACCTCAGGAGGAACATTTGGGGTGAGCGTAGGGTTCTTTTAGATGAGTTAGATGCTAAGGTTAGATGTAACTTTGAGCATCGGGGTTGGTTACCTTTGTTAGACATCGATCAGCCGCCTCCAGCTACCCTGATTAGAGAGTTCTACTCGAACTTCTCTATCCACGTCTATGATTCCAACACTTTAGTAAAGAGTTGGATAAGAGGTGTAGAGTATCGCATTACTCCTTTGGTAATGTTTGATGCTCTTGGGGTACCTGTGGTTTCTCATCCTGTCTATCCTTATGATGAGTCTCCTCCCCTTGACGACATCATGTCATACGTCACTGGTACTTCTATCTAGTGGGGTTCTGATCCTCAGATCTTATTTGCTGAGTTTTCTGAGATCCACTATCTTTTCTTTAGGATTGCCTGTCATTCCTTGTAGCCTATTTCTCATTTACACACTATCCCTATTGAGCGATATGTGTTCCTATATGCTCTTGTGACTGATGCTCCTATCAGTTTTCCTCACATTTTTCTTCGTTCTTTGAACGAGGTGCATAGGAGTAGTTCTACTGCTCATGTTTTTTTCTTTCCTGTTTTTATTCATCGGATTTTTCTCCATTTAGGGTTAGGTGACTTTCTTGCTTCTGAGCCTGTTCACATTGTCGCTCCCATTGGTACCATCTTTCTTAGGCAAAGGCTTGCTCAGCTTTGAGCTAGCTCTAAGCGTCCTAGGGTTGAGCCTTCCGGTGTTACCTTTCTGCTGCTGCTGCTTCTCCACCTTCACCTGCAGATGATTCGGACATTCGTCGGATGTTGGATACTGTCATGACTGTCCAGGCAGCTCATGGTCAGCTTCTGGTGGACATGCTTGATGAACTTCGTGCTTTGCGAGCAAATTTGGAGAGTTTTCAACGTTCTCCTCCGCCACCTCCTTTTGGTGATGAATGAGTGCCCTTTGGCAATTCGTCACAAAAAGGGGGAGTACATTGTATCTAGAGGAGATTTTGTTCTTAGGGGGAGATTTTGTTGTGATACTTGAGTTTTGTGATTTTGTGGAGCTGTGGAGCTTTTAGATTGTATCTAGGTGCTTCATTTTGTATTTATCTTTTTGGCTCATGATTTTTGTTTGGGTTGTCCATGATAGGGGGAGATACACTGATTGTGTATGTTTCTTTTTTCACATTGTGCTACATTGCTTATTAATTTATATTTATGAGGTTATTCATGATATATGTCTTTCTTTTATGTTATGTGAAATCAAGAAGTTTTTTTTACTTGTATTTTTCCACATATGTGTTTAAGCATTTGTTAAGTGTTACAGGAATATACAGGTTGATTCAGTTGTGCTGCTGTCTACACTTGCAACTGATAGATATTATTTGGGTTGAATTGTTTTTGTTGGGCTATTGTTTTGTAATGGGTTGTTTTTTTTGTAAACTTTGAGCATTGTGTTAAGTTTGTGTTTTGTCACGGATTGCCAAAAGGGGGGTTTGTTAGGTTCTAAGGAATTAGGAACTAATGTATTAGAACTTCATTTTGTAAGGTTGGCAAACCATGATCAAAACAGTTTTTTTAGTCATGTTTAGACTTGCTTAAAGTACGTGGCTTATATGTAAAATTGGAATCAAGTTACTGCAGAAGTTACTGTGCAAATCTGCCTGGCTCGATCGATCGAGAATTAGACTCGACCGATCAAAAGTTGTGTAGATTGTTTCTTTCTTTAGAATTTCCAACTCAGCCCAAGCCCGGTTTTGATGTGTAAGGTTTTATGTTTTGCCCTAAGTATAAAAGGGAAAACTCTAGCCACGTTTTAGAAGAGTTCTTTATGTTGTGTGTGTGAATCTTTTGTGAGATCTAGAGGTGTTCGCTATTGGGCTTTGTGGAGACTAGTTTATATTTGATCCGATTGACGACCCGAATAATGTTGCGTGGTTTTTAATGGGAGATTTTTTGAGGCTTAGTCCATGGAGCGGAGGCTTGGGCGGATAGGCCCAAGTCGGAGCGCAGGATATAAAAACCGTTTTTTTGGTGATTAGGGTTTTGTCTTGTTGTAGTTTTTGATAGAGCAAAAACACTGTAGCCGCACTCTGTATTTTTTCCCTAATAATAGTAAAATCCCTGCAACTCCGTGGACGTAGGCAAATTGCCGAATCACGTAAATATTGTCTTGTGCGTGTGATTGTTTTTCTTTGGCGTGTGTTTTCTCTATATTTGTTTTTCTCACAGGTTGGGAATTTCGGGTTAAATTCCCTACATTTGCCTTCACATACACTTAGGGTTTCCAAACTCAAGATTAATGTCAAGAGCTTGGTGATCATTCAGTTGCAGATTTAAGAACTTAAAGATATATAAGCGGGAGTGCTTGTGCTTGCTGTGAATTCAAGAAAGAAGTAGTCCGTGGACTCAGAGCTGTCACGTGGTCATGGTAGTAAGTTTCCTACTTAAGGTAGCAATAGGATGTTAGTGATCTAAGTCGCTATTGTGTAAACTTCAATTCTTTTATAGTGAATTCTGTTTTACCTTGAGGATAGCTAGGTTAAATCCTCCCCAGGTTTTTTACCGGTTTGGTTTTCCAGGGTTATCATATCGTATGTTCTTTACTTTCTGCACTTTGCATGATATGATATGATATATATATATATATATATATGTTAACCTAGAACTGCTTAATTTACCTAAGTTAATCACTTGGCTAAATATCTAGGTTAAACGGTTCGGGTTTTAAATGGTCTAAATTTCTTACAGAATTCAATATTTGTTCAGCATCTATAGTTTTGAATGTAACTACAGAACTTATTTTTTTTTTTAATTCTATTTCATTAATAGTTTATACAGATTACAAGCCCCTCAAAGGAATTATATAATGATGAGAAATCTGATTGAACATTCATAAAGAACTTATATTTCTCAATGTCCTACCATTTAAAAAAAAATTGATATAGAACTTATATTTACAGACAAAACTAAAAATTGTTGAACTTGCTTCATTTAAAAGGCATATATATATATAGAGAAATTGATGAGCAGAATATTGTAAATTGCTTCAGGTGGTGTGGCATATGGGACGTAAAAGTTTTCTTTTGGAATTGGAAATCTTGCAAACAGAAACCTTTCAGGTAGATTTGTTCTGATTTCTACCCCACAACAACTACATAGTACTGTTACTATGACATGATTGAGACATTATAATGAAAAGTTCAAGCAGGTATAATTAAAAATTATGCATTGTTAAGAAGTATATATGTGCAGTATGTATAATTGGAATGAAAGAAATTAAAGTATAAAGATAGCTTTAAGTGAAAAACAGACCATCGAAAACCAACAAACACCTGGAGTTGTCGTTTCAAATTATTCTAGTATAGGGAAATTCAAAATCAAACTACAGAACTTGGGTTTTGATGATGGAAAGTTCTAGCGTATAGTGTACTAAATTGCTACTTATGTTGTTGACATAGAGTGTCTAAATGCACATTAAAAAAATGCAATAACCAATGGCAACTAAAACCAAGAGGCACAAACCATGGAGTGGATATAAACTAATGCAAGAGTAAGTAAATCATTTTGTCAAACGCATGGTGAGCACAAAATTTCAATGTCTAAGATATTATCGATTGTTATTATATATAAAAAGAATTAAAACATAAATACACAGCTTATTGGCACATTGAATAGTTCCTACAACGCAACATGTCTAACATTTGTTTGATTCGGACCTCTTAAAAGAAAGGGAAAGTTTTCATATCACCAAAGCAAACATGGTATAATCTGGAAAATTGTCTAAATCAAAACATACAATGGTAAAATTATCTCTAGCAGATTAGCTGAAGGAAATAAAAACACGGCAAATGTTGCAATATTGGGTTTTTACCTTTTTTTTAACAATGCAATACGGTAGCGTGATTGTGTGAACATCGAGGGTGGAAGGAAAAAGAAATTGAGCTACCCAAATTACATAAACAAATTTTCACTTAGAAGAAGAAGAAGATTAAGAAATAAAATCCAAAGCACTACAACTGAAAGGGGAAAATGAAACAAATCATCTTTACCGGTAGTGGTTTCGCTGGCTGACCGGTGGCGACAGGCTAGTGAAGGTAGGCCTCTGTTCTCTCTCTTCAAGCGTCGCTAGGTTTCTTATAGCGGAAAAAAAATAGAATAACAGATGGGGAAAATTGAAGAGAAGAAACAATATATAAGAAGGCAATAGAGTGGTTACATACTGAATCAGTGTGGGTTTTTAAAAGTTAAAAGTAAATTTTTGGTGAACATGTGTGAGGATAAGAATGAAATCAAATTTAAATCAAACATCTAAATCGATATCAATCTAGCCAAATATAAGTATATAACCAAATCCATTAATTTTAATAATGAAAAAAAAAAATTATTACCGTGGGGTCACAAGAGTCTGATAGTGGTGGGAGATTGGACTTTACTTTGGTAGGTATACGGCCAATGAACTCCCCGTCTCTATCCTTATTATTTTTTTTTTTGGGTTGTACCAAAACAATTCTCCCTCTTGTGAACTCTATCTTTGTCCCTCTTGCGAACTCCCTCTCCATCTTTTTTTTTTTTTTTTTTTGGGTTGGTTTTTTGGGTTGTACCAAAACGGTTCTCCCTCTTCTCTATTGACCCAGGAAGCAAGCCAATAAAAAAAAAAAAAAAAAAAAAATCAAAACAAAACAAAATTTGAAACTGAAATTCATGAAAGCAAAGGAAAAAAACCTAGAAACTGAAAATTCCTAATAAAAATTCAGTTAAAATTTGATACAAAACCCAAGAATAGAAAATTCTTAATAACAATTCAGTTTGAATTTGATCTTCTAGGTTGTTTCCCTGATTTCAACGAAATCCCTAAATTGACAGCAAACATAATTGAAGACAATAGGGTAAGAGATTAGTTGAAAATTACTGAGAAAGAATGGTTTGATATCAAGAGTTCCTAGGAAAGGTTTTTTTTTCGTGCTTATGTTGAAGGCCGCTTCATCTTCCTTCCTCCTTATTTCGGGAAAAAAATAGAATGAAAAATGCCTCTAAATTCTGATCTTAGATTTAGCGAAAACTAAGAAAGGAATTTGAGAGATGGCATCTGCAAAATCTTGTTGTTGGGAAATTTAGACTCCAATTGATAAAATTAACAAGTTTTAAGCTCAAGTTGTTAATTAGATTTATTATGAATAAAACTTTTTAAATCAAACAAACATCAATGTCATGTCAAAAATAAATGCAGCAGAAAAGTAAATAAGATAAGATATGATGACCCAAGAAAACCAATGAAACAAACTAGTTTCACAGTAAAAAAACTTGGAGTGAAACTTCCCAAAAGGCAATCCACTATAGTAAAGAGAAGTTTCAGATCTAGTACAAAACCTTTGTCCCTAGACTCTACAGTCTCGTAGATGAACTCACAGCAGAAACCTTCTACCACTTCAGAACTTCTGAACTCTTCAATATATGAACGCCACCCTTTGATGCATGAATCCCAGTACGCAACTTCAATCACCAACTAGAAGAAGATGTTGGCTGCAAAGTTCTTCATTTCATCAACAATAAAGATCAAGAAGCACTTGGTTACAAAACCCTAACGCGCAAAGATGCAGTAACTTCTTTCAGAGAGAATAAGGCATCGGTCACCTTTTGCATATGTTCTCCTTGTATTCTCTTATGTGACGGCCTCTAAAATAAGCCTTATATATGTCTAGGGTTGTGAGAAAAGAAACCCTACACAAATACATAAGCTTAGGCTGAAAATCAAATCTGAAAATCTAAATTCCAGTAACCTCGATAGATACCTCGATTGATCGAGAATCTGTCGAGCTTCATTCATTAAATCTCAATAGATAGTTATCTGTCGAGCAACTGTCGAGCTATCTGTCCGTAGGTGTCGAGTAATCTGTCCAGCTTTAATGAATAGCTTTTCTTCACTTGTTTCTTGGTCCAATCTTCATGGCTTTAATACTAGATTTGAACAATATGTTCTTTGAATTGTTAAACACATCCTAGATCTACTCAAATACAAGTAAAGTGCATTTTGTCAAAGGATTAGCCAACTACATAAATATTGACATATGTTCCTAACATGAATCACATATGTCCTAACACTTGTTTTGAAACTTTTTGATTTCTTATGCCCAATCAATGTAGTCTTTACCATTCTGCCTCTTTCTGTTTCTTTCTTGTGCCCCAAGCCTCATCGCATCTCTCTCTCTCTCTCTCTCTCTCTCTCTCTCTCTCTCTCTCTGTGCATAGCATTGTAACCGGTTAATTTTTTTTTAATTTATAAAGAGGCTTTTAAACGGTGTTTTAGTATTGTCAAACAATATAGCATATCGCTTTTTTAAAGTGAAACGTGCTTGAATTTTAGATAGGCAGTTATCCTATTTGTCAGCGCCCCCTTAATTGTAGGAATCCACTTTCTCTCAGTTTCTGCTAATATATATATATATATATATATATATATAAATTGATGAGTTGCACTCTCCCATTTTCTTCTCCGTTTTGATCATTTCTGTTCTTATTCTTTAAACAAAATGAAAGAAAAGAGACCTATTTGTTTGAACCCGCAAAATAAATGTATATAAATAATTTATATTTATAATATGTCTTTAACATGGGTTATTATTTTTTCTATAAAAAAAAGAGAGTTATTATATACGTTTTTTTCCCAGATATAAGAAATTTTATTAAGGCAGTTTTATATAATTTAAGACAACTATTTCTTTGAATAAGTCATGTGTAATTATTCTTTAAATTATTTAATCACAGTCAATATGTTTTAAATATTTTAAATCAGAATTTTTTGTTAAATATATTAAAATCTAAAACTGACACATTAAGCGTATGACAATAATTTCAGACCGAACATTTAATTATAGAATCATAACCCCTTCTGTTCTAGTGGGAAAAAAATCATTGTATTCCTATGTCCTTCACTCTCGAAATGCTTTTCCTCAAAAAAAAAAAAAAAAAAAAAACCCTTGAAATGTAAATGAAAATAGTTTGTTTTTGGAAAAGAAAAACATTGAAGAAGAGAGAAAGGGGAGAAACAAGGATAAGTGAGAGATAAATAGAAGTGAAGGGATGTGTGGGTTTGCGGAGGAGTAATAATGAAGAAAAAAAAAAAAAAGGAGAAAAGAAAGGAAGGAGAGAAAATATGGGGAGCACTATTGAAAATCCCCCACAAAAGAGAGAAGAAAATATTTGCATGTGTGGTAAAACAACCCACATGTTCAAGGGGCTAATATTGATACCTATAATTTCACACATTTGGGCTCAAGGGGTAGAGGATTTAAGCCCAATGTACATAATGACATTTTTAGTAAATGTGTATTAAGGGAAGGCAAATTGGTAATTGCACTCACACCTCATGGGCAATTAAATCAAGACACATGGACACATATGGGCCAAGTGTCACACCTACCAAATTCCACTAGTTCCAAGCCTTTTGAATAAAATGAATTGAAAAATGGAGAGAAGCCCATACTTCCTTGGGCACTTCTATAGATAGAAAAAAGAGATAGAGATGAAAGGTTCAATGCATATATTCTACAAAATGATTTTGACAGATTAGGGTGAACTACATCCAAGACCTTTTTTCATCCAATAAAAGAGTATTTGGCGCATAAAGGCCTAATTCCTTTTGAATAAAAGGATGGGAATAACCTACTATCACCTCCAGTAAGTGACACGATGAAAAAAAAAATAAAAGTGGTAGTGGTAGATAATGCGTGAAGGACAATTAAAATTAGAGAAAATACAAGAGTAGCAAGGCAGGTGAGTAAGGTAAGGTCTGAGCTTTGCCCTTCTGCATCCCAGCCAAGCAAAGGGAATAAGGCCTATGGTTGAAGAAATGCAAAGGGTGTGATTTGATAGAGGGGAAAAGGACCTAGATTTGGCATCTCTGTGAGACCACTTTTAGAAATATACTTGCCGGGAAAGCATTTTTAACCAAATTGGAAAACAATAGGTAAGAACCATCTAATGCATGCTGAAGGGACAGAGAGAATTAATGGAGGCTTTTACCATTTTAAAGAAAGAGATGTGAGGTGGCTACATGGTAGACAAACTTTAACCCAAAACGGTGAGGTTATTTGTCATGAGGGATAGGCTAAAGGCTCCTTAATAGGAGTATATAAGGCTGAATGTAGGCGGTAGGTAATGGGGCAGCATCTAACTAGACATTGTTAGGGTAGTGGGCAATGTGTTGAATGGAAGAATGCATGCAATAGAAAAAAGAATGGAGAAGGATGAGGACAAAATGGTAAAAGTAAGGATCAAAGGTTAGGTATAAAAAGATGGAACAGTTCCCATGAATGGATAAGACAAGTAACACATAAACCAAGGAAAACATATGAGGCAATCTAAAAAGAAAATGAGGTAGTGAAAGAAGAGAAAAAAGAGAAAGTGACATTTGAGAGAAGAGAGAAAGTAGAGTATATATGGCAGGAGAGTTTAACATGCATCACTAGGAACCTTTTCCCTCCCTCAGAAAACACTAAAGATGACTACTCTGGCTCATGCTCCAAACCATACAACTTTATAGTCTTATTTAGTAATAAGGTTGTGTTAGTTAAGGTTGAGATATTTTTAGTCAACATCCTGTTGAGAACACTATTGCTCTTAATTATGTCTATTGAAACTATTTGTTACTTTCTATTATTATGTATTGTAGTTTCATTTTGAACTGATCATTATTTTGCTGTATATATCTGTGAATATATATATATATATATATATGTATATATGTTAGGACATATGTGATTCATTGTTGGAAAATATGTCACTATTTTATGTAATTGTCTAATTCTTTGACAAAACGCACTTTTCTTGTAATTGGCTAGATTTAGGATGTGTTTAATGCTTCAAGAAACCTTGTCTCAAGTACAAGTGTTAAAACCATGCAAGTCTGTCCAAGAATCAAGGAAGAAAGTGCAGGATTTTAAAGCTCGATAGCTAGCATCTATCGAGGTCTAAAAGTTGCTAAAGCCCGTGGTTCGACAGCTAGCTCAATTGATAGGGTATTTGTCAAGGTTTATGAAACTCAGTTTTTCAAGACTGATTTTCATCTAATCTGTGATTATATATTTGGGCTTTCTTCTCTCACAACCTAAACATATATAAGGATTTTTTAAGGGCTATCAAAGGTTGCGCAAGTGTGAAGTAAAGTTTTGTTCATGCAAATTGTGACTGGAGATAGAATTTGCCCTAATTCATCTTTCTTTTGAAAAAGCTGTTGTGTTTGTATACCGTAGGGTTTTATGACCAAGCAATTTCATGATCTTCATCGTCTGGATGAACTAAAGAACTTTGCAACCAACATCCTTCTCAAATTGGTGATCAAGTCGCGTACTGGGATCCGCGCAATTGGTTAGTCACGTACTAGTAGCCGTGCATTACAAGGAGAGATTGTCACTATAGAACAAGTCCAATTGGGTATTAGAGTAAGGGTTCAACTGTAGGTTGGTATAAGGTACTGGGATTCCTTTACTTATAACATTTTATTTTGATAATAGTGGATTCTCGGGAGTGGTGACCTTAAAATCACTTGGTAGGGTTTTTGCCATGTAAGTTTTCCCAATTTGTAAACAAATCACTGTGTCAATTTATTTTCTGCTGTATACTTTACTTAATTAGTGATTTGTTTGTGCTACCATGCGCTTTACATGTTAATTTGATTAATTAATACACTTGACTAATTAATCAATTAATTTATCATAAGAGGTTAATACATCCTTGGCCTATCAATATGTATTTGTTTTTTTTAGGGTTTTTTTTTTTTTTTTTTTTTGCCCAAATTGGTTCCTAGGTGCATCCTGCAAAGAGAACCAGGTCCAACTCTCCACCCCTATCTATAGAAACCTTGACCCAAAAGCGCAAATAAAATGCACCAACACCATTCTTAATGGCTACTAGTTGTTTTAACGGTCCCCGATAAAATTTGCCCATTTTTATAATTTATTTAGAGTCATGCTAAATGCACCAACAATACAACAAAAATTTTTCATAGTTTGACAGACGATCATTTCACTTGGACCCCATCGCAATACAAAAAGAAAAGAGCTTGTAAAATTATTTAGACTTTGCATTTTATTTAGGACAATTATTGGTTTACATTGTACTATTGTTTAGTGTGCAACGTAAATCTTACATTGATAAATGTTGTACAATTTCGTTTAGTGTACAACGTAAATCTTACATTGATAGCTCAATATAAACTAATAATTTTCCTTTTATTTATTAAGACCGTGTAAACATACAAAAGCCTAGATTTACAATGGTGAAGCCTCCATCTATGACAATATTATGCCCACTCACATATTTTGACTCATCACTTCCGAGACAAAGAGCAGCCTCGGCTATATCCTCTGGCTTGAGAACTTCACCCTTGAGGTTGGAATAAACACGATAAACTCCATCATCATCCAGCTTAAAGAAATCCTTTGCCAAAGGTGTAGCAATCAAATAAGGTGACACACAATTCACACGAATTCCAAACTGTCCGAGCTCCACTGCTGTATTTCTCATTAATCCAACCACGCCAACGTTTTGAGCTTGTGTAGCCATGAGATGCAACTCCTCCTATGGTTGAACATACACTAGCGGTATTGATTATACTACCTTTTTTAGCCGGAATCATCACACGGGCTGCATGTTTGGTGCCAAGGAAAGCACCTACAAGGTTGACACTAACCACTTGCTCAAATTCAGCCTTGGTGTTGTCAAGGATGTTGGGTTTGGCTACCCCAACTATACCAGCATTGTTGTACATAATGTCTAACTTACCAAACTTGGAAACAGCATGGTTAACTGCATTTTCTACATCTATTTCCTTAGTAACATCACAATGGACAAATGATGTAGATTGAGGATTTAGTTCTTTGCATACAGAGTGACCCAACTCATCTTGGATGTCAGCGATTACAACTTTGGCTCCATGTTTAGAGAAGAGTCTTGCAGTGGACTCACCAATGCCACTAGACCCACCAGTGATCAGTGCCACTTTTCCTTCAAGCCTGTCACATTTTTACAAGATATTATCTCTCGCTTTTATTATTCAGCATATTTTAGATGGCATAATGGATGCAGTGTCCAACAAAACAAATAGAAAAATTATTTACCAGGAGAGAGGTTTTTTTTTTTCATAGAATATTGTTCTTTAGCAAATTAAACATATTGAGGAAAGATAGCTAAAAAAATTTCATGCCTTCTTGCTGCAGCCGAGAGTAAGGAGAAACTTCCCATGGTCGAAGGGGTTAGAATATATGTCGGAAAAATGAAAATGAAACCCAAGTACCATCCATCAATTTGCTTGTATAATATGGCGGAGATATCAAACCCAGTATTCCAAATATGTCATAATCAAGCGCAATTTAGTATTTTACCCTGGACCCACAGCAAGTTAGTTAGAATAGTGAAAGTCGGCCACATGCTGTAGTAAGTACTAACAACAAAATTTTTTATTCTTTATTTTTTATAGTTTTCTATTGGTGTGCAGTTAGACAAAAAGAAATGTCTCAATAAAATGAAGGAGATTACGTGCTACTTGGTCAAATGAAAACGAATACTGCAAATGACCCTTTCCCAATTGTAGTTTTGATGAGAGAGGATTTAAACTCGAGAGAAGGGCTTGTTTTTGATCTTCAGGACAACAAAGAGAAGGGGTGAAAATTATGAGAAGTGCTAGAAGCAAGCTGAGTTTAGCCATTGTTGTGTCTTCTTTGTTCTTTGTTGGATAATTATAAAAAGTTTTTGGCAGTGTGATAGAAAGAGGTTCAAATGCTGCACCACTAATTGCGGTGTAATCAAAACTGAAAACTGAAAATATTGTAGCAAAATAATTTTTAAACGTGTGAATATTGCTCTGGAACTCAGTTTTAAAGTTATTTTTGTTGAAAAAAGTACTTATAGGTCCCGTAAACAGTGCAATGGACCCACACAAAAATGCAGATGCACTAAGTAAAAACGCAGATGCACGGAATCCAAACGTGCATAAAGTCTAACTCATTGTATACATAGCAATAATTTCTTGAAAATCAGTGGATAAGGAAAGAGAGACTAGAAGGCATTTTGGCCAGTCTGGTCTCTCTTTTCATGGCGTGAGTTTACTCAAAAATTTGACTTCCATAAGGACTTAGAGCATCCACAGCAGTGGATCTAAAATTTTAGCTATTTGGCACCTTCAACAATTACTTTATCTATTTTACCTCTTCACAGCCCACAGCAATGCATCTATATTTTTAGTTATTTGATTAAAATAATACAAAAAACTCATTACAATAATAATAAAAACTTTTACAGCAAACTTTAGCACAACCATTACCACCACCACAGCAAACTTCAGCAGTTCACAGCAGAAAAGAAAGAAAAAAAAAGAAAGAAAAAAACCCAACGAAACCCAACGAAACCCAAAGAAACCCACGATGAAGATCGGTGAGATGGAGGACGGCGATGGGTCGGCTACCATTAGCCACAGCCACAGCCACCGCCACCACCACCACCACCACCACCACCAATCCACAGTAGGAAAAAAAAAAAAAAACACTAACGAAACCCAGAGAAACCCACTATGAAGATTGGTGAGATGGAGGACGACGATGGCTCGGCGGCGTGGGACGGCGATGAAGATTGACGATGAGATGGAGGACTGAGCAATGAAGATGGGCAATGAAGATCGGCGATGGATGAGATCGGCGATTGAGAGCGGCGATGAGGGAGAGAAAAAAAAATGAGAAGGAAGAAAGAAGAAGAAGAAGAAGAAGAAGAAGAGAAGCCAGAGAGAGAGAGAGAGAGAAAGAAAGAAAAAGAGAGAAATTAGTTTTTAAATGAGAGAGGAGAGAGAAATTTAATAAAATAATATTTTTTTTAGCTCTCATGAACAGTGCACATCTATCTATAGATGTGCACTGTTCACGTGGAGCTAAAAAATAAGGATTTGCTAAAACAAAATTTGGGGCTAAAACAAAATATTATTATTACACTAGATGATTATTTGCTATCATGATGATTGAGAAATTTTTTTAGTAAAAAAATAATTATAACACGATGAATAGATTGACTCATGGAACTTAAGCAAATTATTGACCAATATTTACTTGAAATTAGATTTGGAATCTCAAAGCGAACCCACTGGCACTACTCTTGAAACTTAAGGAAGTGCCTAAGGCGCTTTACTTTTTTGTCTATTTAAGCAAACTCTTGCATGGATCACTTTGTTCCCCATCTGTGACCTTAGGAGCTACATTAGATCCAAATTCTATCCAACACTTAGAAGCCTTTCCTAAAGCTGTTAATTTACTCAAGGCTTGTGACTCGAGGAGTCGAACAAGGCCGAGGTTCTGCTTAACTCTTAGGACTTTTCACGCAATGTTAATTTACTCTAGGCTTGTGACCCGAGGAGTCGAACAAGGACTAGGTTATGTTTAACACTTAAAATATTTCACACAATGTTAACTTATCCTAGTCTTGTGACCTGAGGAAACGAAAAAGGACTAGGTTTTGTTTAACACTCAGAATATTTCTTGCGATGTTAATTTACCCTAGGCTTGTGACCCGAGGAGCCAAACAAGGCCTAGGTTCTGTTTAACACTTAGAACATTTCATGCGACTTTAATTTACCCTAGGCTTGTGACCCAAGGAGTCGAACAAGGCCTAGGTTCTGTTTAACACTTAGAATATTTCTTGCGATGTTAATTTACCCTAGGCTTGTGACCCGAGGAGCTGAACAAGGCCTAGGTTTTATTTAACACTTAGAACATTTCATGCGATGTTAACTTACCCTAGGCTTATGACTCGAGGAGTCGAATAAGGCCTAGGTTCTGTTTAACACTTAGAACATTCACATGCACTGATTACCTCAGAAATACGTCCATAGTAAAAAACAACTAATCAAGATATGAATGGCAAAGGTGTTCATAGCTTTAATAATAATAACATCATAGATTGTTTACATTTTCATCCAAGTCTTCTAAGTAATAAGCCCCAATGCCAGCAATGGAGGTTATCCTGCAGGACCTTTCCCAGTTAGGGCCCGGCTTTCCCTAAACGGGGTTCTTTGCTGTCCCCCACCACTTTTCTCAGGACCAAGTCTCTTGGAGATAACGGCCTCAACTTCACCCCCTTATCATACCCTTGTTTAAGTCTTTTTTGGTAATATGTCATTTTTATTGCAGTCACCTTTCTATTTTCCTCGGCCACATCTAGGCCGTCAAGAAGTAAATGGTTATTTTCCTTAACAGTGAACTGATTAGTTTTCAGAGTTGGGAACCCTGACTTAAGGGGGATTATAGCTTCTGTCTCGTAAGTCATTGAAAAGGAGTTTTCCCTGTTGATCTTCGGGGTGTAGTGCGATAGGTCCACAATACATGGGGCAATTCGTCTACCTATTTCCCTTTAGCGTCATCTAATCTTTTCTTCAACCCAGATACTATAACCTTGTTGGTGGCCTCGGCCTGTCCATTTCTCTGAGGATAAGCAGGTGTAGAGTACCTGTTCCTAATTCCTAACTCCCCACAGTATCTTCAGAAGCTTTTGTTGTCAAATTGAAGACCATTATCAGAGATCAGTGTGTGAGGAATTCCAAACCTTGTGACAATATTCTTCTAGATTAACCTCTTAGCATCCACATCCTTGATATTAGCAAGTGGCTCAGCTTCTACCCACTTGGTAAAGTAATCCGTGCCGACGAAGAGCCACCTTCGGTTCCCTAT
Source organism: Lithocarpus polystachyus (assembly GCA_033629205.1). Taxonomy (NCBI): domain Eukaryota; kingdom Viridiplantae; phylum Streptophyta; class Magnoliopsida; order Fagales; family Fagaceae; genus Lithocarpus; species Lithocarpus polystachyus. The sequence continues at coordinate 4,988,099 of CM066162.1, read as the reverse complement.
AGCTTGGGGAAATGGTCCCACTATATCCAAGCCCTACTGAGCAAATGGCCAAGGGCTAGATAGTGGGTTTAGGACTCCCCCTAGCTGATGAATATTCAGGGCATATCTCTGACATTGGTCACATTTCTTCGCATAATCCTAGGAGGTTTTTTGCATGCTTGGCCATCAGTATCCCTAGGTGAGGGCTCTATGCACCAAAGACCTATCCCCCGTGTGACTCCCACATATTTCTTCATGTAACTCTTCCAACAAGGGCTCCACTGCCTCTGGATGCACGCACAATAAATATGGTCCTGAGTAAGAGCACTTGTACAACTTCTGTTCTTCAGATAGCCAATAGTGATAGGCCAAGAATGTATTGAGCCATTGTGATGAATTAATTGATTATTAGCAAAGTTTATTAATTTCAAATTAATATGCAAATCACGTGGTAGCACAAACAAATCACCAATACATGATTAACCATTTGCGTGGATCCTAACATGTAAATCACGTGGTTGCAAAGTTTTTCAGTTCATCTAGATGATGAAGATCACGAAGTTGCTTGGTCACAAAACCCTACGGTGTACAAACACAACAGCTTCTTCAAGAAAAAGATGAACTAGGGCAAACTCAGTCTCCGGTCACAATTTGCATGAATAATCTTTTCCACACACGTGATCAACCTTTGATGGCCCTTAAAACAACCCTTATATATATATTTAGAGTTGTGAGAAAAGAAAGCTTAAACATACATTCACGGATTGGATGCAAAACAGTCCTGAAAAACTAAACTTCATAAATCTCGACAGATACCCTATCTATTGAGAAGCTGTCGAGTCTCGGGCTAGAACAGCTCACTTAAAATCTTGATAGATGCTAGCTGTTAAGCTTTAATGAACAGCACTTTCTGACTTGATTCTTGGATAGACTTGCATGGCTTTAACACTTGAACTTAAAAACAATGTTTCTTGAAGTATTAAACATATGCTAGATCTACCCAAATATAAGTAAAGTGCGTTTTGTCAAAGGATTAGCCAATTACATAAAATAGTGACATATGTTCCTAACATGTAAAACACATATGTTGTAACAAATAGCGAGGAGTACTTCTACAAACCTTCTCTGCCTCACCCTTGTCCTCGGGCAATAATCCCTGCTTCAAAAAGTTACTATGGGATCCATCTAGTTTGGCCCCACTTCGAGGTTGTACACCTCGACCAAGGGTCCCTTTGTGAGACTAAAGCTATCCATGTCCTTAACAATAACAACCCAAGGAAGATTTGACCCTAAAGAAGTGGCCAACATTGCCAAGGAGTCTGCATGAGAATTCTATTCCCTAGGGATTTGCTTTAGAACAAAGCTCTTAAACTGAGCTTGAGCACACCGCACCTTAGCAAGATATCCTTACATCCTCTCATATCGGGCTTCAAACTCTCCATTGACCTAGCTGACCACCAACTGAGAATCTGAATACAACTCCATCACATCTCCCCCCAGCTGTCTAACCATGGAAACTCCAACTAATAAGGCCTCATACTTGGCCTCGTTGTTGGTAGCTAGAAAACCCAACCTTAACGACTTCTCCATTATCAACTTTTCAGGAGTGATTAACACAACCCCTACACCTACTCCTTTTCAATTGGCTGCTTCATCAGTATAAACTTCCTAAAGGAGAACATCAGTGGCCGATGTGACCATAACCCCTAAGGCTTTGCCTTCCCCAACCATTGTACCATTGGTAAATTCTGCCACAAAGTCTGCTAGAACTTGCCCTTTTATAGCAGTCCGAGGCATGTACTTAACATCATAGGCTCCTAGCATGGTCCTCTACTTAGCAATTCTGCCTATATAGTTTGATTTTCATAGAAGAGCTTACAAAGGTAACTGGGTAAGCACCACAACAGTATAAGCCTAAAAGTAATGGGGAAACTTCCGAGTGGCATGCATAATGGCCAACACTGCCTTCTCCAAGAGTAAATGGTGGGTCTCAGCCTCTTATAAGGACTTGCTGATATAGTAGACGGGACTTTGGACTCCATTCTCATTTTTGACCAAGATGAGACTGACAACATAATCTGTAACGGCCAGGTACACATACAACACCTCCTCCTTCTCGGGCCTGAAGAGTATTGGGGGGCTTGACAAATACTGCTTGAGATCCTCAAAAGTTGTTACACACTCCTCGGTCTATTCAATGTCCTTCCACTTGTGAAGAAGCTGGAAAAAGGGTCGACACTTGTCTGCAAACTGAGAAATGAACCTATTTAAGGCCGCTACCATTCCAGTCAATTTCTGCACCTTTTTGGGATTCTGAGGGAGATGCAAACTGTTAATAGCCTTAATCTGCTACCTCGATCCCACGGTTGGTAATCATGTAGCCTAGAAATTTACTCGAGTTTACCCCAAAAGAACATTTAGAAGAATTCAAGCGTAACTTATGCTCCCTCAAAACTGAGAATATCTCCCCTAAATCGGCCAAATGCTTTTCTACTTGCCTGCTCTTTACTACCATGTCATCAATGTATGCCTCCATATTCCTCCCAATCTGTGACTCAAACATTCGCGTCACCATTCTTTGATACGTGGATCTTGCATTCTTGAGGCCAAAGGGCATCACCCAATAATGGTAGTTCCCATTAGGAGCACGAAAGGTCGTCTTCTCTTGATCAGGTAATGATAGAGGTATTTGATGGTAACCTTGGAAGGCGTTCAGAAAACTCATCCGAGGGTGTCCCACCGTGGCATCTACCAATTGGTCAATTCTAAGGATGGGAAAGGGGTCTTTTGGGCAAACTTTATTCAAATCAGTGAAATCCACGCAGACTCGCCACTTTCCATTCTTTTTCTTAAGCACCACAGTGTTGGCCAACCACTTGGGATAGAAGATCTCCTTAATGGCTCCAGCTTGTTTCAACTTGTTTACCTCTATCCTTACTGCTTCAGTGTGGTCTTTGGATGACCACTGAAGAGGCTGCTTACATGGCGTAGCCTCGAGATTCACGTTCAATTGGTGACATATGAACCTAGGGTCAATCCCTGGAACGTCATAAGTACTCCATACATACACATCAATGTTAACCTCTAGAAACTTCACCAACTCAGTTTTTTTCGAGGGTGGCAATTGGGATCCCACCTAGAAATATCGCTCTTGATCCTACCCTATTACCAACTTCTCTAGTTCCTCGGATAACTCTTTAGAAGCCTTGGTCTGCTACCCCCCTGCAGGGCCCTTTAGTTGCTATAAGACTAGATCTTTAATCATCGAAGTAAGATCTCAAGGCTACCGTGTAATTGCTAACACTAAGCATTGCCTGGCCATGGCCTGGCTACCCACCAACTCTCCCACTCTCCCCTAAGTAGGATATTTAACCATCAAATGTAGGGTTGAGGACACAGCACCTATAGCGTGAAGCCATGGTCTAGCCAGGATAACCATGTAGGGGGAAAAAGCTTCCACCACAATGAAGTTAACTTGCACCTCCTCATCCCCAGCTTGTACGGGTAACCTTATCATTCCTCGGGGGACCACCATCCTACCATCAAAACTCACCAATGGTGAGTCGTGCCTCTCCAAGTCCTCGGGCTTCATGTTTAGCCCTCTGTACAAATCAGGGTACATGATCTCTGCTTTGCTTCCCTGATCAACTAGTACCCTCTTTACATCATAACCACTAATTCTGATGGTAACCACCAGAGCATCATCATGTGGCTAGAGTGTTACCTCCTTATCTTCCACAGATAAACCTAATGTAGGGGTGATCATCACCCTAGTTCTTTTAAGAGCCTAATCCTCGGCCTCTAAATCACAACCTCCACCCACGGACATAACCTTGGTACTCGACCTCCCATCATCTCCCAGCTTGGCAAAGATCACATTGATAGTACTCAACGCTGGCCGAGGAGCGCCATCCCTATGAAACTCAACTCCTAAGTGCCTGAACTGCCTTACAGGTTGATGCAAAAATTGATTGAGCTTCCCCGCCTTCACCAACTGGTTCAAGTGATCTAACAGGGTTCTACAATCCTTTGTATTATTTCCTCTGTCCTGATGGTAGTGGTAATAGAGGCTTTGGTTTTTCCTGGACGAGTCCCCACCCATCTTATTGGGCTACTTGAAATAAGGCTCATTCTTAATTTTTTTCTAATATCTGATACACTGGCTCTTTAAACAATGAATTGACCACGTGAGCTCCCGTGAGTGACGCTTGATTAGGAAACTCCCTTCGGGGACGATTACCCTGGTATCCTTCTGCTCGAGGATCCCTTTTCTCTAGGAACATTTTAGCCTTACCCTTACCCTTTCCTTGTATCTAGTCCTCCTCCAGCCGCTTATACTTATAAATGCGATCCATAAGTTGGCGCATGTTCAAAGCGAACTTCATTGTCAACGACTTCCTCAACTCGTGCTTGACAGGAAGCCTAACCTTAAAGGTTCTCACAGCCACCTCCTTAAAGTTCCCATCTATCTCATTAAATGTTTCCTAGTACCTATCCAAATATGTCTTAAGGGTCTCCCCTTCCCTCATTGCCATAGACAGTAAAGAATCTACTGGCTTGGGGACACTACTGCACATAATGAATCTTGCCTCGAAAGCCCTCGTCAGTTCCTTAAAAGACCCACTGACCCCTCCTCAAAGGCATCAAACCAACGCATAGCTACTGGTCGAAGGCTAGAGGGGAAAACTTTGCACATAAAGGCTTCATTACTAGCGTGAACTACCATATTCTGATTAAAGTGGCTGACGTGTTTCACGAGATCAGTCCTCCCATTGTAAATGGTAAACATTGGCTGAGAAAACCGATGAGAAAGTTTGGCCTTGTTAATCCTCCTAGTGAAAGGTGACTTAGAAATTTGCTGTAGGGCTTTACTCATTGCGTCGTTTCCCATGCCATGGCGGGAAGACCTTTTCTCACGCCTATTACTGCTCTTCTCCAACTTGTCCTAGCGTGAAGAGGCTAAATAGGACACACTAGATGGAGTTCTAAACCTACGATGATATGAGCAATCCTTGCTCCCCCCTGACCTATCACTTGGTGGGGAAGATGGACTCCTTCTATTATGCTCCCTGCACCTTAGCTTCCTACGCAAGCGTTCTACTTCCTGTTGCAACTTCCGTGCCTCCTGATCATGTTAAACATGACTCCTAGTCCTTGAGTGACTCCGCTTAGTGTGCTCAATATGGTAAGACTCTACCATAACGCTTGGGGTATGTTGCCTATCCCTCCTTCACTCTAAGTTAAGAAACTGGTTCTCCTTTGGCGAGCCAACTGATTCTTCCCCATCTTGGCCTACGTTAGCCATAACCACTCAGGACAAATCCACAACACCTTGTTGCTTCCCACAGACAACGCCAATTGTAAGGTCCATAAACTAGTGACCCAGGCCCACTTAGAATAATGTCTAAAGTTAGTTCAACAGCGGCACAAAACAATAAATTTGTAAGAGAGGGAAACAAACAATAAGAGGGAGGCTCTGCTCGAGGAGAAAAACAAAGAATAAAAAGAAAGTATGAATAGATGGATGAGCTGATTTTTTCATACAAGTTGGCCCGAGGATTCATGCATCAAAGGGTGGCGTTCATATATTGAAGAGTTCAGAGGTTTTGAAGTGGTAGAAGGTTTCTGCTGTGAGTTCATCTACGAAGATTGTAGAGTCTAGGGACAAAGGTTTTGTACTACATTTAAAACTTCTTTTTTCTATAGTGGATTAATTTTCGGGAAGGTTTCCCCCCAGGTTTTTTACTGTGAAACTAGTTTGTTTCATTGGTTTTCTTAGGTCATCATATCTTGTCTTATTTATTTTTCCGCTGCATGATTTTGACATGATATTGATGTTTGTTTGTTTTAACAAGTTTTATTCATAATAAATCTAATTAACAATTTGAATTTAAAACTTGTTAATTATATCAACCAGGGTCTAAATTTTTCAACAAGTGGTATCAAAGCGAGTTCACTCTGATTGGATTAATTTCCTGAGTGTGATCCTTGACCCCTATTGTCATAGATTGTGGAAAATCTCTTTTGATTCCTCCTTTATTTGATGGAACTAATTATGCGTACTAGAAAATTTGTATGAAAGTTTTTTTGCAGGCTCTAGGTGAACAAGTATGGCAAGCTGTTGATGTTGGTTGGATTAAGCCAAAGGAAGCGCCGATGAATTGGGATGAAGAAACAATCAAAGCGTCAAATTTCAACAGTAGGGCCTTGAATGCTTTGTTTTGTGGGGTGACTAATGAGAAATTCAAGAAAATATCATCCACGGAAGTTGCTAAGGAAGCATGGACCATTCTTGAAACCACCTATGAAGGTACCAATGCAGTAAAGACTGTGAAGCTTCAAAGACTCACTAGTAGTTTTGAAGAAATAAGGATGGAAGAGGATGAGATCTTTGATGAGTTCTATGCTAAACTCAAGGATATTGTGAATTCTGTTTTCAACCTTGGAGAATTTATAGAAAAATTCAAAATTGTTAGGAAAATCCTTAGGTCCTTACCTGAAAGATTCCATGCCAAGATCACTGCCATTGAAAAAGTAAAGGACATTGATCAAATTCCTTTGACTGAGCTTGTAGGGAACCTTCAAACTTATGAGATGAGATTAGGCTCAATGGGAAAAGGTGAAAAGAGTAAAAACTTGGCTCTCAAGGGTATAGAGGAAGAGATTGAGGACTCTGAAGATGAAGATAAAAGTGAAGATGAGGATGAGGATCTAAGCTTCATAACTGATGAGATTATCAAGCTTCTTCAATTTAGGAAAAAGGATAAGGGCAAACCTCCTAGGAAATCTAAATCCTCAAGGAAGGGCAAAAATGAGAAACCCCCTATCAAATGCCATGAGTGCAAAGGTTTTGATCATATAAGGATAGAGTGCCCAAACTACCTTATGACGGAAAAGACCAAGGAGTCAAAAGATAAAGGTTTGGTTGCTACTTGGAGTGATACTGAGAATGACTCTTCTGATGAGTATGCGGATGAATGTAGTCACGTTATGGCATTTGCTGCCTCAACCGATAAGGTGATTGCGGAGAGTGCTAGTAACAGTAAGGATTCTTCTAGTGATGAAGTACCCAGGAAGTTGACCCTTCAGAAAGCCTATGATAAACTATGCATTGAATTCATAAAATCTGAAAAGACTTCTTATCTTTGTAGAAAAGAGCTTAATGAGGTAAAAACTGAAAAAGCTAATCTGTTAGTCAAACTAGATGAGACTATAAGGTTAGTTGAGACTCTTGTTATGGAGAACACCTCATTAGAATAGAAGGTCAAGAATCTTGAGGTTAAGCTTAGTCAAGCTAGAACTCAAATAGAGAGGATGTCTAATGCAAAGCTTGATGAGGTATTAAGTGCTCAATAGCCCAGTTCTGATAAGACTGGCTTAGGATATGCTATTTCCTCCAGCCCTTTCTCTTCCACGACTTTTGGATCAAGGACTGTCTTTCTGTCCTAGTCTGAGAAAGGTGATAAATGTATGAAATCCAAAACTGATTTGGTTAATTCTAAATCCTTTGTTAGACCTCATGTTTGTCACCATTGCGATGTTCCTAGACACATTCGTCCTAATTGCTTTAAATTGTATCCTCATAAGCAATTGTCCAAACGGTCACAGGTTTCCTCTCAAGGACCTATTCCTTTGTTTGGAAAGTTATTAAAAGTTTTGAGCTTTTTAACTCAATTTTAGGAGAATTTTAATTCTTATATGTCCTTTAGTAGATATACTAGGACACGTGCCTTTTCATCTTCACGGCTAAAGATTCGTGCTGTGTGGGTGAGAAAGGAGCCTAAGACTTAATTTCCTTTTATGTTTGTCCTCTGCTTTAATTCTTTCTATCTAAAGTAGGATTCTCTTAGCTTGATTTTTTATTTGCTTTTGGAATCATGTTTTCGTGCATTTGCATCTTTCTATCATGCCTTCATGCATATGCATCTTTCATTCATGCTTTCATGTTGTTTGTCTGTTTTTGTTTGGTTGTTTAGTCTTTATTTTTTATTTTTTCAAAATAAAAAGAGAAAAATCAGAAAAATATAAAAACAGTGTGTGTTTGTGTACATTGGTACTTATGTACATTGGATGGTCATTGAAACAAAGTTTTCTAAACTTTGTATCTTTTGTAGCTTAGATGAGCATCTCTATGCACAACTAAGCAAGTGAGCTTTGTGGCTCGTGTTTGTGATGAGTAAGGTTAAGTGATCTCTTATACTTAACACTCATATCACTCTTTTTGACGGGAAGGACTAGAAAATCTTAAGAGAAAGGCATAAATAACCATCTCACCACTGTTACTCGCTAATCATGAAATGACATCTGTATGCTTCGGCATAGCAAAAGTGCAATGTCAAAAGCTTAACATCATTGGACATTTTTTTTCTCTCTTATATATGCCCATGCATGGTTTGCTTAAAAGAAAAATATGCAAAGAAAATTAAAAAGCGAAAAGATTAAAAATGCTTTTAAATATGATTGCAAGTGCGTTTTCTAGGAGATGTGGGAGTTATAAGATGTACCTCAAAGGTGATAGTCCCCATTAAACAGTTATGATTGTGTGTGAGTTAAAGTGATTTTCTCATATCTCAAATCGTCATAACATGCATACACATTTGCAATCTTGCAATGTTTTTCACACACAACATGTAATATTCTTTGCTACTCTTGATACATGTGCAGGTATAATGTGATTTGGCCATCACAAGTTTTACATGTGTTAATGTATGCTCACTAAACCGCCTTAACTTGTTTTTGAAATATAAAATTGGTTAGACTTGTTTTGTGTGTGTGTGTGTGTGTGCGTGTTTTGGGATCAAAATGCTTATCATTCTTTTGACGAGAGATGATTTTTAGAGCTCAAAATGTTGTTTGGATCTTTTGTTGAGTTGCATGCTTGATTGCATTCATATCTGTGTTTTTCTCTTCTTGAAAAACTGTCTTTAAGCAATCTCGACACCTCCTCGACACCTCTCAATACCTGGCTTATCTGTCAAGCTCTTCAGTTGCTTTTTATCGCAATCTCGACACCTCTCGATAGCTAGGTCAATCGATCGAGAAACTTTCTATCCCCTTGATAGATCCTCGACACCTTCTTGATCCATCAAGATTGGCTCGATAGCATCTCGACACCCCTTGATCTGTCGAGATACTCTTGCATGCATTGTTTTTCACATGTTTTGCATCTTTCTTTTATCTTATCATCTATAGCATCTTGTTTCATTATATTCATGCATTTTTATGGATTCCTTATGCCCTTTTGATCATCCTTGATCATCTTTTATGTTTCCCAAGTGAAGCTTTCTAGCTTCTGGTACCCTTTGTCAATCATGACAAAAAGGAGGAGAAATTGTGAAAATATGTTGTTTCTTTTTTTAAGATTCTACATGTTAGGGGGAGAAATACATGCCTTTGTAAGGGGAAGATGTGTTTCATCCTGTTAGGGGAAGTGCTTACTTCCTTCTTCTTGTACACCGGTCTTGTGACCATGTTTACATATATTGTGCTTATCTTTGATATATATATATGGTGATGTATGTCTCCTTTCATCTATCTCTACATATGTTGTTTCTTTTCTATCTTTATACACATGTTTCTTTATGTGTATGCAATCTATTATCTATGTTTCACACTAAGATGCCTTGATGATTTTTGTTTAAGTGTTTCAGAAATACAGGTTGTCAAAGTCTACTTGCCATAAACTCTCTTCTTGTAAAGTTTTTCAAGAGTTTGTGCTAGGATAGATTTTATTGTATTCAACAAGTGGGTATGAGTTGAGTGATTTATGATTTCTCATATATGTTCATTTATTTGTTGTGATTTTGTCACGGATTGCCAAAGGGGGAGATTGTTAGGACATATGTGATATGATGTTAGGAACATATGTCAATATTTTTTGTAGTTGGCTAATCCTTTGACAAAACGCACTTTACTTGTATTTGGATAGATTTAGGATGTGTTTAATATTTCAAGAAACATGTTGTTCAAGTCTAGTATTAAAGCCATGGAGATTGGACTAAGAAACAAGTGAAGAAAGGCTATTCATTAAATCTCGACAGATAGCTATCTATTGAGATTTAATGAATAAAGCTCGACAGATCCTCGATCAATCGAGGTATCTATAGAGGTTACGGGAATTCAGATTTCTAGATCTGATTTTCGGCCCTAGCTTATGTATTTGTGTAGGGTTTATTTTCTCATAATTCTAGATATATAAGGCTTAGTTTAGAGACCGTCACATAAGAGAATACAAAGAGAACATATGCAAAAGGTGACTGATGCCTTATTCTCTCTAAAAGAAGCTATTGCGTCTTTGCGCCTTAGGGTTTTGTAACCAAGTGCTTCTTGATCTTCATTGTTGATGAAGTGAAGAACTTTGCAGCCAACAATCTTCTTCTAGTTGGTGATTAAGTCGCATACTAGGATCCGCGCAATTGGTTAGTCACGTACTGGGATTCGTGCATCAAAGGGTGGCGTTCATATATTGAAGAGTTCAAAGGTTCTGAAGCGGTAGAAAGTTTCTGTTGTGAGCTCATCTACGGGGATTGTAGATTCTAGGGACAAAGGTTTTGTATTAGATCTGAAACTTCTCTTTTCTATAGTGGATTGCTTTTCGGTAAGGTTTCCCCCCAGGTTTTTTTTTTTTTTTTTTTTTTTTTTTTTTTTTTTTTTTGTGAAACTAGTTTGTTTCATTGGTTTTCCTGGGTCATCATATCTTGTCTTACTTATTTTTTTGCTGCATGATTTTGACATGATTTTGATGTTTGTTTGTTTTAACAAGTTTTATTCATAATAAATCTAATTAACAACTTGGATTTAAAACTTGTTAATTATATCAACCGGGGTCTAAATTTCCCAACATTAGACACAATAGCTTCACGCTTAATTGAAAACCTTTACAAGTCGGGAATTAAATATTTGACTATAAAAAAAACAACATAACTTGTGTGAGACTAGAAATTTGAACCTTTGGCCCATTTCATTGGTTGTTATGATTTTAGGAAGTGGTTAAGGAACAAAATACCCGATATGATACAGGATTCCCACTGCTATGATGAAGCCAAATGAGTATCCAATCACTACTCCCTCCCATAAGAACCATCACTCCTTATTCTCATCCTTTAAAGGTTTTGTTGGTGATAGCTCTTCTGGATATGGAACTCAAATCTGCATTCCACACAGTAAACCATTGTTGGCAAAAAGTTTGGATCATTCATGGTGTCCATTTGACCACCAAAACAGTGAGCTTGTTGTTACTTACATCCAAAACAGACAATTGTTGTAGCTTTGCTAGTGATCGTGGAATTAAGCCTGATAATTTGTTATGAGACAAGTCCAAACTCTCTAGGCTCTTTAAGTCACCAAGACTTATTGATACATTCCCATGGAGGATGTTATGTGAGATGTTGAGAAGTTTTAGACCATTCAATCTGCCTAACGATGCTGGGATCTTACCAAAAAGTTGGCTTATTGACAAGTCTAACAAAGAGTAGAGTTCAAGGTTATGGCTTGACAAACCTTGTTTCGATTTCTTCCAATTCACTATTGTACAATTTTAGATCCCTGTAAAACACAAGTTGATTAACCTAGTTATTTAGCCAAGCAAAAAAAAAAAAAAAAAAAAAAATTAAGTTTATTATTCAGATCTAGGTTAAAATAATAACAATCATATCATGTACAGTGTGGAAAATAAAGAACGCAACAATATGATAAACCAGGAAAACTAAACCGGTAAAAAAACTTGGGGAGGATTTAACCTAGCTATCCTCAAGGTAAAACAGTAAATCCACTAAGAAAAAATTGAAGTTTGTACAATAGCGACTTAGACCACTAACATCCTATTGCTACCTCGAGCAGAAAACTTACTACCATGACCACGTGACAGCTCCGAGTCTACGTACTACTTCTTTCTTTGGCCTTTGCAAAACACAAACACCCATGCTTGTGACTTTGAGATCCCACTCAAAGGTTTAGCAACACAAACTCTCCTGTTTGTGACTCTAAGATCACCCTTGAAGGTTTAGATCATCAGCAACTTTGATGACTAGAGAAGGCAGTAACTTCAACAACACTGAATCTTGAAATTCTTCTAGGAATAAAACTTGAAGGTTTAGATCATCAGCAACTTTGATGACTAGAGAAGGCAGTAACTTCAACAACACTGAATCTTGAAATTCTTCTAGGAATAAAACTAGTAGAAGATATGAGAGAGCTTTTTGGTTACAAAACCCTAGATACAAAAGAGGTACACTCTTCTCTCTCTAAAAAGCCTTATAAAAACATTCTTAGGGTTTCCTTTATATAGTAGGAGTGTTTTACTTGAAACCCAATACTTTTAATAGAGTTTGGGCTGAATTGGAATTCTACAGAAAAATCAATCTGCGCGTGGTTCGATCAATCGAGTCTAATTTTCGATCAATCGAGCCTTGCAGATTAAGTCCAATAATTTCTGCAATCACTTGATTCTAATTTTACAAATAAACATAAAATACTTTGAGCAAGGCTAAGCTTAGACTCTAAGTTTTGATCATGGTTTGCCAACACATTACTTATTGAAGTTTTAATACATTAGTCCCTAAGGTCTTAGAACCTAACAATTATTGAATCATTATACTTTAGTGAGATGGTGAAAATATTAGAGACTGATGAAAATGATTTGTTTGGTTTTTCAATCCAAGAAGATTTCCAAACTTTGCAGGAATTTTGCCAACAAGATGATTGCTTGAGAGGTCAAGGATTCGGAGGCAACTAAGATTGGAAATACCATCAGGGATGGAACCTTGGAGGGTGGTGTTTCGTAAATTTAGGACTTGAAGGGTGGATATTTGGCTAATAAACTCTGGCAATTCACCACTAATTTTGTTGTCATGGATATCTAGGTGTTCAAGATGGCTCATATTGGTTAGATTTCTAGGAAAGTTGCCAGTAAACCTATTTTTTCCCAAAGCAAGAATTTCAATTTCTTGGTAAAATTTTTTGGAATTTCACCTGGGAATTCATTAGAAGAAATGTCAATGTACCCGAGGAATACATTGGAGCTAAAATCTGGTAAGTTGCCAAAAAATCTATTGCTTGACAAGTCTAGTAATTGGAGGCGATATATATTGGAGATAGAGTGAGGAACTTTCCCTGAAAAGTTATTTTCAGCCAACATGAGAATCAAGATTTCAGTTGCATTACCAATGTTGGTTGGTAGTTCTCCAAAAAAATTATTTCGGGAAAGGGAAAGAATTGATAAACTTTTAGAGTTGAAGAGACAGGGTGGAAGAGAACCTGTAAGATTGTTATCTGACATAATTGTACTTCCAACTTTCATTTCAGCAAGCCATTGTGGGAAAATTCCTTCCAGCTTGTTCTCACTTAAGTTCAAAAAGTCAAGAGTCTTCAGTTTAGAAATCCAATATGGGATTTCTCCAGCAAGACCACAAGATTTCATGCACAATTGAGATAAAATACACGTCGGCTCTATCTTTGCATCACTATTCCAAATGAGATTATTTCCTCCAAGAAAAAGATGCTTCATGCCCTTTATATTGAACAACCAAGATGGAATTTTTCCACTGAGCAAATTGTTTTCCAATTGAAGTGTTTCCAACCTCACCAATTTCTGCATGGATGATGGAATACTCCCAGTGTACTTGTTGTTGTTCAAGGACAAACTAGTTATGTTGGATAGATTGCTAATAAAATTATGAATCTTCTTTGACAAGGAATTATCCCTCAAGAACAATACTTCCAACTCCCTAAAATACGAAAATGATGATGGGATTTCGCCAAAAAAATTGTTGCTGCGAAGGTACAACTGTCGCAACTTTGTCATGTTCCCTATCTCCTTAGGGATATTTCCACCAAGAGAATTTTCTTCCAGGTTCAATACCCGCAAGTTTTGAAGAGAGCCCACTTCCCTGGTAAGAATACCATGGAATGAATTGCTACTCATATCAAGATATTGAAGATATCTCGATTGAAAAAGTTGGAAGGAAATAGAGCTGTTAGGTTCTAAGACTTTAGGAACTAATGTATTAGAACTTCATTTTGTATATGTTGACAAACTATGATAAAAACATTTAGTCTAGGTTTAGACTTGCTCAAAGTTTGGTTTAATGTAAGTTTGGAATCGAGTAATTGCAGGAAATTATTATTCAATTTATGCAAGGCTCAATTGATTGATAGTAAGGCTTGATCGATCGAGAATCGTATCTGCAAAATTTGAATTAAGCCCAAACAGTAGTTCAAACCCATTAAAGATTAGGGTTTCAGATCTACTTCTCCCAGTATATAAAGGAGACCCTAAGCACGTTTTTAAAAGGCTTTTAAGAGAGAGATTATAGTGCATCTTGTGCCTCTTTTGTAGATCTAGGATTTTGTACCCAAAAGCTCTTTAAGGTCTTTTGATGTGTTGTGTGTTGAATCTCTTGTGAGATTTAGAGGTGTTCATCTTCATACACAATTATGGTTATCAAGATTAAGATTCATGTCAAGAGCTTGGTGATCGTTTCAGTTGCTGCTTAAAGAACTTAAAGAATATCACAAGTGGGAGAACTTGTGGCTGCAGAAGATCAAAGAAAGAAGTAGTCCGTGGACTCGGAGCTGTCATGTGGTCGTGATAGTAAGTTTTCTACTCGAGATAGCAATAGAATGTTAATGGTATAAGTTCTATTGTACAAACTTTAATTCTTTCATAGTCGATTTGTTTTTTACCTTGAGAATAGCCAGATTAAATCCCCCCTAAGTTTTTTATTGGTTTGGTTTTCTTAAGTCATCATAAATCATAATATTGTGTTATTTACTTTTTCGCATTGTTTACATGATATGATTTGATTGTGTTAACCTAGATCTGAATAATTTATCTAAGTAATCACTTGGCTAAATAACTAGGTTAAACAACTTGTATTTTAAGGGGTCTAAAAACATACAAGAGCCATTTTAAGGAAAGAGATGTGAGGTAGCTACATGTTAGACCAACCTTTATCCAAAATGGGGAGGTTATTTGTCCTCAGGGATAGGCTAAAGGCTCCTTAATAGAAGTATATAAGGCTGAATGTAGGCAGTAAGCAGTGGGGCAGCACCCAACTGGACATGGTCAGGGTAGTGGGCAATGTGTTGAATGGAAGAATGCATGCAGTAGAAAAAAGAATAGATAAGGATGAGGGAAAAATGGTAAAAATAGGGATCAAAATTTAGGTATAAAAATATGGAATAGTACCCATGAATGGACAAGACAAGTTACACATGAACCAAGGAAAACATACGAGGCAATCTAAAGAGAAAATGAGATAGTGAAAGAAGAGAAAGAAAGTGACATTTGAGAGAAGAGAGAGAGTAGAGTATATATGGCAGGAGAGTATAACATGCATCACTAGGAACCTTTTCCCTCCTTCAGAAAACACTAAAGATGACTACTCTGGTTCATGCTCCAAACCATACAACTTTATAGTCTTATTTGGTAATAAGGTTGTGTCAGTTGGGGTTGAGATATTTTTAGTCAACATCCTGTTGAGAGCACTATTACTCTTAATTATGTCTATTGAAACTTTTGTTACTTTCTGTTTTTATGTATTGTAGTTTCATTTTGAACTAGTCATTATTTTGCTAAATCTATATCTGTGAATATATATATATATATACACATATTTGTATTTTTTAGGGTTCCTTTTTTTGTGCCCAGATTGGTTCCCAGGTGCATCCTGCAAAGAGAACCAGGTCCAACTCTCCACCCCTATCTATAGATACCTTGACCCAAAAGCACAAAAAAGGCACCAACACCATTCTTAATGGCTACTAGTTGTTTTAACAGTCCCCTGATAAAATTTGTCCATTTTTATAATTTATTTAGAGTCATGCTACATGCACCAACAATACAACAAAAATTTTACTGTGTCCAATAGACATTCATTCCACTTGGACCCCATCGCAATACAAAAAGAAAAGAGACTGTAAAATTATTTAGACTCTCCATTTTATTTAGGACAATTATTGGTTTACATTGTAAAAATTTACATTATACACTAAACAAAAGTGTGCAACATTGTACACCTTTTTCAAATATGTACAACGTTGAACACTTTTGTTTGGTATACAATGTAAATCTTACAATGATAGCTCAATCTAAACTAATAATTTTCCTTTTATTTATTAAGACTGTGTAAACATACAAAAGCCTGGATTTACAATGGTGAAGCCTCCATCTATGACAATATTATGTCCACTCACATATTTTGACTCATCACTTCCGAGATAGAGAGCAGCCTCAGCTATATCCTCTGGCTTGAGAACTTCACCCTTGAGGTTAGAATAAACACGATAAACTCCATCATCATCCAGCTTAAAGAAATCCTTTACCAAAGGTGTAGCAATCAAATAAGGTGACACACAATTCACACGAATTCCAAACTGTCCAAGCTCCACTGCTGTATTTCTCATTAATCCGACCACACCATGTTTTGAGCTTGTGTAGCCATGAGATGCAACTCCTCCTATAGTTGAACATACACTAGCAGTATTGATTATACTACCTTTTTTAGCCGGAATCATCACAGGGGCTGCATGTTTGGTGCCAAGGAAAGCACCTACAAGGTTGACACTAACCACTTGCTCAAATTCAGCCTTGGTGTTGTCAAGGATGTTGGGTTTGGCCACCCCAACTATACCAGCATTGTTGTACATAATGTCTAACTTGCCATACTTGGAAACAGCATGGTTAACTGCATTTTCTACATCTATTTCCTTAGTAACATCACAATGGACAAATGATGTAGATTGAGGATTTAGTTCTTCGCATACAGAGTGACCCAACTCATCTTGGATGTCAGCAATTACAACTTGTGCTCCATGTTTAGAGAAGAGTCTTGCAGTGGACTCACCAATGCGACTAGACCCACCAGTGATTAGTGCCACTTTTCCTTCAAGCCTGTCACATTTTTACAAGATATTATCTCTCACTTTATTATTCAGCATATTTTAGATGGCATAATTGCACAAAATATTTGCTAGTCCATGGTTAATGGATGCAGTGTCCAACAAAACAAATAGAAAAAGTATTTACCGGCAGAGGATTTTTTTTTTTTAAATAGAATATTGTTCTTTAACAAATTAAACATATTGAGGCAAGATAGCTAAAAAAATTTCCTACCTTCTTGCTGCAGCCGAGAGTAACGAGAAACTTTCCATAGTTGAAGGAGTTGGAGTATGTGTTGGAAAAATGAAAATGAAACCCAAATAACATACACCAACTACCGGGCTTTGTAACCTAGTGGTATCTGATATTATGTATATTTATGAGCTCAGGGTTCTATCCACCATAATTACCTAACAAAAAAAAAAATAAAAACAAATACCATACACCAATTTACTTTGTTATCTCTATTGTTATATAGCGGAGATGTCAAACCCAGTATTCCAAGTATGTCATAATCAAGCACAATTTAGTATTTACCTTGGCCAGACCCACAGCAAGTTGCGTAGAATAGTTAAAGTGGGCCACATGCTGTAGTAAGTACTAACTACTAAATTTTTTATTCTTTATTTTTTATAGCTTTCTATTGGTATGCAGTTAAACAAAACCAAATGTCCCAATAAAATGAATAGTATTAGAGCATTAGCATTGGGCAATTTCAATTTTACTCTATTATACCATTTCAAAAAACTACTTTATTATTATACCATACCATTTTATCATACCTCTAGCATCTCAAAACTCTATTTTTATTAAAATATTATTTTTTAATCTTTCTTTATTATTTTTTTTCAATAGCCAAAACTCAATCTCATCTCACTGTTCCCTTTCTCTCCCTTTCTCAGACTTTGCTCTCTCCCTCAGATAGGTGTAGATTGGCGGTGGCTCACTGCCACCACTACCAAGCTGCCACCGCCACCACTACCAAGCCGCCACCACTGCCACCAAGCCAAACCCAACCCAACCCACCACCACCACCATCAACCCACTACCCACCACCAACCCACACAAACCACAACTACCAAACCAAGGAACAAAGAAATTCGGCCACCCACATAGCTCGCTGCCACCACCACCAAGCCGCCACCACCACCACCACCAAGCCGCCACCACCACCACCAAGCCAAACCCAACCCAACCCACCACCACCACCATAAACCCACTACCCACCCCACCATCAACTCACTACCCACCACCAACCCACACAAACCACAACCACCAAAAAATCCGGCCACCACCACCACCAAGCCGACCACCATCAATCGACAACCAACGTCGGACTCGCCAACAGAAACCCAGAAACATTGACCCACACTGTCACCCACGCTGAACTCGCCATCACCCACGTCGTGACCCATGCCGTCACCCACGCCGACCACCATCAACCCACAACTAACGCCGGATTGCCAACAGAAACCCAGAAAAATTGACCCATGCCGGACTCGCCATCACCCACGCCGTGACCCACGCCATGACCCACGCCCCACGCCGTGACCCATGCCGTCACCCACACCGTGACCTACCATCACCCACGCCGTGACCCATGCAAAAAGAAAAAGAAAAAAAGAAGCAACCACAGAGGAGAGAGCAGATGAGAAAGAGAGAAGGAAGAAAGAGAAGATCATAGGAAAAATGAGGGAGAGGAGAGAGAAATTTTGGTGAATAAAATATATATTTTTTTACAATACTGCTACAGTACAATTCTACATTTAGAATTGTACTGTAGCAGTATTGCAAAAATTTTTGCAATACTTGAGTTTAGCATTCTCTGATGTAGAGCATTTTAGGACTTAAAATGCTAAATTCTCCTTAGATTTGGCATTAACATTCCCCAATGCTAATGCTCTTATGTGCTACTTGATCAAATGTAATTTTATAATATAATATTAAAAAAAAACATATAACAATAAGATAATATATATTATTATTCAAACCAATGTTGTCGAATGTAAACATCAAATAAACAATAACTATTTCTCAAAAAAAAAAAAAAACAATAACTAGCCACAATTATCAATTTTAAAAATAAAATAAGATAATATAGATCATAAAAAGATGCTAGCCTATATATATGAGATATATTTCTTTTTTGTATTGCCTAGCTAGTAGAGACTGATTCACGTGGAAGAGGAATCCTTTTATATCTTTGAGATATTTAGAAAGGATTTTTTTCCCCTTGTGTTGCTGAGTTGGGATTATTATTATTATTATTATTATTTATGGATTTTTCAGTAGAGTTAGATTTGGATATTTGTTATAGATTTTTTATGTTAGGATTTGGAAGATTATGGACCTATGGGAATGGATGGGCCAAATGGTATTTTATTAGGTTCTTTGTTTCAATTAATATTTGGATAAACTGCAAATTGCACTTTTTAAGTTTAGGATAAATTACAACTTATCCACGTGTGGTTTAACAAAAATTTAAATTATTTACTTTTGGCATAGAAGTTGGCACTTTGCCTACTTGATATTCACTCATTTAGGTTTCCGTAACTTGCCTATGTAATTTCATTGTTTTGGTTTAATGAGATTCGCTCTCTTTATAAGAACATTCTCATGCCTATCAATTCAAACAAATTTGTCAATGGGATAGAAAAGATTGAGAAAAAAAATATTGTGGTGTGTTTGATTTGGTTTTAATTTTTGGTTGCAGTGGCTGTGGGTAGATTTCTAGATTTAGTTCTTGGTTTGAGTTTATGTTCAAAAATTCTGGAAACATAAATACAATCTTATGCAATAGCAGCAATACTGCCCAAATAAAAGTCCCAACTATTTCAAGGTCCAAAAATGGAAGATTTTTGGATAAGAAATAGAGAAGAAGTACCCGGCTTGGGGACATATGACCGTTTCCGTTTGATACAATAAGGAGCCTTTTTCCTCTGTGCTTTTAAATAATACTATATGTTATAGAGGCATAGTGGTAATGCAAAAATTCGAAAGCTTAGGAACAAATTCCAATTACAAAGTACAATATGATAATATCAATTTTTTTTTCTTTTATTATTATTATTATTATTATTATTATTATTATTATTATTATTATTATTATTATTATTTTGCTGTGTTTGGCGTGCTCCCCAGCAGAGGAGTTCAAATTGAACTTTGATGCTGCTGTATTTTCAGACCAACATTGCTCGGGTTTAGTGCTATTATCAGGAACTCTTTTGGTGAGGTTATGGCGGGTATGTCAGTAAACGGTCCTTATGTGAATAGCAGTGAGGAGGCTGAGTTTATGGCTTGTCGAAGAGCTGTGGAATTCTCAAGGGAAGTTGGGTTTTCTCGGTTGATTATTGAAGGAGATTGCCTAAATGTGATGAGGGCTCTATCTGTTTCTACAGAGAACAGCTCACTGCTTGGCCACATCTATGAAGACATCAAGTTCAATCTTAGAGGAATGCAAGTCCTATCCATTAATTGGGTAAAGAGAGGTGGAAACATGGTTGCTCATACATTAGCAAAACATGCTAAGAATTTGATCGATGATTTGTGTTGGATTGAAGATGATTTGTATTGGATTGAAGATATTCCACCACCTGCGGCGGATGCTTTGTATTATGATTCTTTACATTTTAATGAATGATTAATTGGTTCGCCTTCGAAAAAAAAAAAAAAATCTGAAAGAACAAACAAATCACGGGTCCTATATAAAAAACAAAATGGGAGAAACGTGGAGAACAGCCTCGTCGTCCATTTCGACAAAGACATTTCCTAAAGTTTTGTTTGATAGCCACCCCACGTTCCCCACATGGCTTTCCACATTTGTGAAAGAATTGACAAATTATTCCAAGGGGCACTCAACCGGTCATAAATTTTGAACATAAACCCACAGTCACAGCAACCAAAAATTAAAATCAAATCCAACACACCATACATTTCTTTTTCAACTTTTTTTATCCCCTTGACAATTTTGTTTGGATTGATAGGCTTGAGAATGTTCTTATCAGGAGGAAGAATATTCTTAAGCCAAAACTTCACCATATTAAGAAATATGTTTTTAGATATTGGTTTTTATGTTTTTGTTGTGTTTTTAACGGTGAAAGTACAAAGGTAGATTATGAAAGTCTAATGGAGTGAATCTCAGGTGGGCAACGTGCCAATTTTTAAACCATAAGTATACAACTTAAATTTTGGTCAAACCACAGGTGGATAAGTTGTAATTTGCACTTAAGTTTAACTTAAATTCATTTTAGTCTTTTAACTTTGTTTTTGTTCAATTTTGTCCTCTAAGTTTCAAATTTATTCAATTCAGGTCTTTCGCTCAATTCCATTAAAAATTTCAGTTAAGTAGGCAATTGATTTTGAAAATAATTTTTTAAAAATAAAATAAAATTGATCACATGAAAAAAAATCTATAAAAATAATTTTTGAAAAAAAAAAATGCTATTCCTTATTTTAAAATAAAAAATAAATAAAACCCTAAGAGGAAACATGCATTAAAAACAAAACTAAAATCAAAATATAACACACACACACACACACACATATATATATATATTCAATGTTGAAATTTTGACCTCCTATCAAAATTTTTAAAAGGCAGGGTCCTAGGAGGGTTTGCGGGTCGTGTTCGATTTTGCTACCCTAGAAAGGAGGGACCCATGGTCCCCTAACCCCTCTTTAGATCTGCCAAACTGCCACAGGTTTAATACATGAAAAATTAGAGTGTATCAAATATCAATAACCTCCTTAGATATGCCATTTGTTTAATACATATAAAATTAGAGTGTAACAATTTCCTTCGGCTTTTTCTCTTTCCTTGACCCTAAATAATAACATGCATATTTTGGTGGTTCCTCCACTGTCAAACTTTCTTTTTTTTTTTTTTTTTTTCTGATTTTTGTGAGGAACCTCCACTATCATATTATTTTAATAAAACTTTCTTTTCATTAACCTTATAAAATGGTAAAGTTTATAATGTAGTTACAATCAATCCATCATGACTCAATTAAATTCACTAGGATATTATTTTAATATAACCATTCCAACATGATAAAAATGCATTGTTTGTCTCATACTCCATTTGTATTTCCTTCTACTGGAGAAAAGTTTTTTTTTGTTGCACTGCCACTTATACAGGGGCGCACGAAAAGATTGTGTTAAATACGGCAATTCCTCTCAATTAGTATATTTCAATTACCATAGCTGGTTAACGCCCATGTTTACATAATAAAACTTTTATTTATTTATTTAATTTTACGAAAAATAAAATCATAAAAAACAGTGGGCTTCCGTGTGTAATTATGACCTGTAGAAGATAAAGCCTTGCGCTCCAGTGCTCTTTATATGTATATATATATATATATATATATATATAGAGAGAGAGAGAGAGAGAGAGAGAGAGAGAGAGAGAGAGAGAGAGAGAGAGAGAGAGAGAGAGAGAGAGAGAGAGAGAGAGAGAGAGAGAGTGTGTGTGTGTGTGTGTGTGTGTGGAGTTCAAATTACATCTGGTGTAACTTTAAACAATGTTACACTACTCAAAATTTTTAAATTGAATGTGAATATTAACAAATTTACCGTTAGATTAAATTATTTTCATATATTCTCCATGTTTGCAAAATTTCAAGGTGGTCAAAGATTAATAGTCATTTTATCAATCAATTGTTAAAATTCAAGTTTTTTTAGTTTAAAATTGAATGTTCAAATAGCGTATAAAACATTATGAACGTTTAGACCCCGAAACAACAAATTACCAATTTAAGCTTAATATCAAACAAATTATGTGCGGAAAATAAACATAAGTTTATAACAGAATTGATAAACAATCTAAATCAAATAAAATCACATCCATAGCAGAAATTAAATGGCAAAAATTAAGGGAAGAGAGATGCAAACACAAGGACAACACAACGATGTATTATCGAAGAGAAAATCGAAGCCCTCGGCGTAAAACCTTTTCGCCCCCCTCCAAGTGGTCAATAATTCACTAAAGAATGTAGTTGGGATACATAAATAGCAGAAGACCCTCCAAGCCTAATCTACCTAGTGTACCTAAACCCTTCAAGCTTCTACTCCAACGAGGTTACGCTGAACCTATTTCTTCTTTAGCTTACCGGATTCCGCTATAGCCCAGAGCACCAAAAAGCCTTCTCACAGATATAGGTATGGTGAGAAAATAATTTGGCTAAAGAACCTCGAAAGGATCTAACAATGGAGAGGGTGAGAGTAGAGGAATTTAAAGAGTCACTATGTAAAGATTGTGGATGAGTCAATCTTGTTTTTCTCTAGGGTTTCTCTCTCAAAATTCTCTCTGGAAGCCCTCTACATTTCGTGGGTATAAGGGGTATTTATACTGGAGTGAGAATGGAATGCAAAGAGTCAGTTTTTCCAAAACAGAGCTGACTGGCGACTTGGCCTTGCGACTTGACTGAGTCGTGAGTACAAGCCGCGAGCTAATTGAATGGCCAGACTGGTCTTTTTGTCGTGTAGTGCAATAGCTGGCAAACGGTTCAGCTTCTCTGCACGCTTAACTCATGTGCATCTTCTGGCGGCTTGCCAGTCATGAGCTACCCGCGAGATCCAGTCGAGATTCCCTGCTTCGCTACACAATCTTCACCATTTCTTCACACTCTCCCACACACTATCCTTACATGATTTCCACCTAAATACAGGGTTTCTAAGTGTTGAATTACAAGCAAATTGGCACGGAATAAAGCCAACAAAATGGTTGATAAATTTCAACCTTACAATCTCTCCCTTTAGCTATTCTATGACAAACCCTACAATAAACTCTAAACTTAATGCGTGAGTTGGGAACAGTTGAACAAAACTCACTCACACCTAACTCTAGAATTTGTGAAACTCTTGAATTAAAAGTACAAGTATCTCCAGAAAAACAACCACATAATATGATCATTGTATGCAGAAAAACTTGAAAAGCATATGAATCAAGCACAATGTGATCAAGCAAAAAAGAATAAAGCAATAAAGCATGGCTTGACCAAAAATCAAACAATCACTATAAATAGTGATCACAATTCTCATTCACAAAAGGAATGAACATCCGGACATGCAAGCTAATAAGCTTAATGCAAAGTATCATTTGCATGTCCAACACTCAACCAATGCAACAACACAAGGTAATTGCATTAAAGATATAAAATCTAACAAAGGGCACAATAGTGATGCACTTAAAGAAAATGCATGGCATTTAGCAACAAGTACTTAAGCTACAAAGTAAGGGTACAAAATAACGGCTACAAAAGCAAACGTACAAAATGTTTAAACTGAATATCTAAAAATATATACCAAAGTACCAACAGCTTTGAACAAAAACATAAAGAACCATATCCAAGAGTTTAAACCAAATGTATTTAGCAAACCCATAATAATACCAAAACACATGAATATAAACACATAAAGTAAACTGCTGAGATAAAGTTTTTATGCATGCTCCCCCTCAACATGTGCTTCCCCTCAAGAGCTACCCTCCAAAAAATCTCCCCCTTTTTTGACCAGAATGGCCAAAAAGTCACTACTGTGTGATGAAGCTGCCAAGCTTTGCTGAAAGAATGTTCATCTGGTCTTAGAGTGTAGCTAGCCTGTCAGATTGTTCATTCTGTACATCTTTGAGCCCATCAATCCTCTCAAGGATGATCTGGAATGCATCTGGAGGTACAACTGATGAAGATGATACTCTGCTTCTCTTACCACGGCCTCTTGAGCTTGAGGGTTGACAAAGTCTCTGTCTTAGTCTTCATGGCTTCACCTTCTTCTTGATTACCTTCCTCTTCATCACCTGGAAGACGAACTTTTATCCTTGTGATGGTTAGCTTGTTAATGGATGAGGTAGTAGTCATGAGGCTGATATCATGAGGGATTTCCACACCTTTTAGTCTAAAAATCCTCATAAGAAGACTAGGGAAAATCAGCTTGGCCTTGGATGTTGTCCTGGTTTCATCAACAATGGTGTCGAATATGTGAGCACTGATGTCTATGTAGGTCTTTTGCTTGAGCTCCATGATAAAGATGGCTCTGGCATTGTTGATTGTGGTCAGGTTCTTCACTGGATATAGGTTGAACATCATTATCATAGTGAGGCATCTCAAATCTGCTGGAAAGGTAGTGGTGTTGAGATATCTTCCCTTTCGAACTCCACCAATATGTGTTTGAACAATTTCTAAGGACAGCATCCTATCCTTGTAATGTGTGAAATCATGGTCATCCATGCTATCAAAACCCAACACTTCATCAATGTCATCCACATCTATGGTGAATTCCTGTCCCCTTATCCAACAGTTGATTTCATGCTCTCTCTATACAACATTAGCATAAAATTCCTTGATTAGAGGTTCACATACCCCAGACAGGTCACTTAATAGCTTCTCCCAACCTCTTCCCTCAAAACAACTTGGAATGAAGGTGTCCTTAAGATCCACCAAGTCTATAAACCTCTCTTGGATAATATGTGCTTTCAAGTAATACTAGGTGTATCTCTCAAAATGTTGAGGAGATCTGAACTTTGTATTGTCCATCTTCAACCTTCTGTCACCCTTTTTGGCAGTAGATTTCTTCTTTGTAGGAGTCATTTGCAAGACCATGACAGCAACACCCACAAAAACAGAGCACAATAGATGGAAGCTCAAAAATTAGTTACAGGTTAATAACATTGAAAAGAGTAAAAACTTATACCAACCATTCAGTCTATACACAGTACAGAATCAAAGTGACATTAGACGCCCCAAAACTGAAGAGCATAGTACAGTTTCATCACCAACACTTAAAGTATAACACAGTGTGACAAAGTGCACAGGAACACACATGAACAACTTAGGGTGCCCATTCAAACACAAATGTAGAGATGCAATAAGTAAATAGTGAACCAAAAGCACTCACAAATAGTGAAACTAAAAAAACTCCTAAAATATAAGCACTAGTCTAAAAGACGTATCTCAAAGGGTATGATAATCACAACACAAATCAGATCAGTCAACATATTCAAATATAGACATCAATCAATCATGATAAACAAGAATATATTGCAGCAAATAGATAAGATAAACATATCCCAATCAATCAAACTCAACAAAATACTCAAACTATGGCCGAATCACCATATAACACAAAAACCAAACACTAACTCAAAAATCTAAGAAAGAAAGGTTGAACTCATGAAGAATGTAGTGAAAATAAGAAAATCCATACCTTTTTCTTGAAGATTGGAGTTGAAATGATGAAAAACAGTGAAGGTTTATGTGAGAAACACGGTAAGTTTGAGAGAGAGAAGAGCGAACAAGACAATGAATAGTTAGAAAAGTTCGAGGGAAAAAACTGACTTTAAAGAAGCCGCATTCAAGTCGCCAGAGCTAGTTGCCTGAACACTTAAGACAAATTTGAAAATTTTTCATAAGTGTTTTTCACAACTGGAAGTTCCAATCGCGAGAGAGTCGTGAGTTGAGCCGCGAAACTTTCTGTATGATTCTCGCGACTGAACCTCCACTTGCAAACAAGTCGCCACATCAAGTCGCGTGAAACCTTGAAACCTAGATTTTTAAAAATTTTTCAAGTATTTTTCGCTACTGGACCATTGACTCGCCAGTGAGACATGAAAACTTACTGTATTGGGCTTGCGACTGGGGCATGCGATTGGACTTACCTGCGACCAAGTCGCCAAAACAGGGCAACACAGTTTTTGAAAATTTTGATAATTTTTGTAAAAACAAAATACTTTCCAAAAACAACTAAAAACACTTAAAAATCTTTTTGTGTTTAATCAACAAAAATTGAGCATGTGAAACACATTTAAACAAGTACAATCACACAAATAAATAAGACATTCATTGATAATAGACAAGTGTGATGTGTGTGGATATCAACAATGAGATAGTCATTAGTCTAATGTGAAGCTTCAATGATCAATTCAACCAAGGCATACACAATTAGCACGAGGAAAAGTGACCTATCTCAATTATAGAAATATGCATATATGACCTGCCACAAAACTTGATAACATGATAGCATAACATTGAAGCTTTTCATTTGGCTCCAAATACATCATCTCATTTGATCTTTTGAATGGTAAATAACATCCGATTAATATGAAAATTGGCATGCATGTTATGAACATATAGAACATATAATTTAACAGTTGAATTTTCAATATATTAATTCAATAATAAGTTATTGGGTGATGTAACATTACTTAAAGTTACACCATGTGTAACTTGAACCCAACTCATATATATATGCGTGTGTATATACCACTACGAGAATAACATAAAAATTGTCTATACCCACACTTTTTTTGAGGGGCTAGGGGCCCTTAGGCTTGAATTTTTTTTTTTTTTTAAGTTACTTAAATGTGTTCAATGAATTTAGGTATCTAGAACTTACAGCCCCTATTAGGAAATTATTAGTTTACACCATGTGGGTGTTGTGCAAAACTTTTTCAAACTTGTTGTTTTCGCAAAAAGATTCCAAAATCTAAACTTTGTTTATTCAAAAGAAAACCTTTTGTCATCTTTTATAAAAAAATTTAAGTTGAAACTCTTTTTTTTTTTTTTTAATTGGATAAAAATCATTGTTTCCAATTAAACTATGAAAACCCTTTTCTCAAAATAAAACAATATTTTATCCTATCTATCTAAATTTCTAAAAAAAATGAAGAAAAACCTTGGTTCTCAACAAACCTTGGAATCCATTTTCTTGAAAATAAATGAAACTTTTCTCACCAAAAAATGCTTTTCTATCCCATCTATCTAAAAAAGAAACTTTTTCTCACCAAAAAATGCTTTTTTAATTAACCTCTTTTCTTTAAAACCAACGTTCTTCTTCCATTTTTTTATCAAGAAAAATCCTTTTTATATATGGAAAAAAAAACCTTCAAGTCTTTTACTAAAAAAAAATGGCAAACTTGTTTTTCTTCAAATAAACTCTTTTTTTCAAAATAATTTGTGCATTCCCTTTTAGGTAATTTTTTAAACTTTTCATCTTTACACATTCAAGCATTGTTGTTTTAAATCTTTTTCTTACAATTGCATCTTTTAGAGATTTGTGCCTACAGTTCAATTTCATTGAATCAATAGGCACCAATCAAGCTAACATGATTCCCCCCTTTTTGGCACTAATGTTTTATCCTATTTTGTTGTTGCATGAAAAATGAGAAAAATATGGTGGACAAGTGCTATCTTTTTACTTTCCATCTTTTTCTTTTGTGTTGTAAATATTCACGAACTACGAAAAAATGGGGCTATCCCAGCGTTTGCAAAACTGCTGAGATAGCCCCAAAAAGCACTGGAATAGGGGTCAAAATTCCTATCCTGGAGTTTTTTTTCCTGGTGCTTCAATCCGCCTCGCAGTGATAGTCGGTATAGGGTCACCGGACCTATACCAACACTTTTCAAAAGCGTTGGGATAGGTCTCGGCTCTTTCAGACCCTATTCCGGCATTTTTACTTGTGTCGAGATAGCCCTTAGGAAAATATGAATATAACCTATACCAGCGCTTTCGAAAGCGCTGGCATAGGTAATACCTATTCCAACATTCTCGAAAGTGCTGGTTAGGGGTGTTCAAACCAACCGGTCAACTGACCCACCCGGCCGATCCGAACTGAGAACCGGCCGACCCAACACCAGTGACGGGTTGGCGGCGGGTCGCCGCCCCTAGAACCCGAGACCAGCAGGTCGGTCATCGGGTCTGAACATGAAAATCCGAAGAAAAACCGATCCGACCGTTACAGTGGAAAATGGCCTGATTTTACTCAAAACCGATCCGATCCACCGGTGGTTTTACTTAGAATAGTCGATAAATGGCTTGATTTCTTCGAGATCTCGTCGAGATTTGACCAGATCTCGTCGAGATCCGGCCTAATCTCTTCGAGATTCGGCCAGATCTAAGCATCTTCGGCCCGATTTGGCACAGATCCGGTGGATTTCAGCATATTTTGGTGTTGTTTTGGAATTTTCAACCCCGACTGAGAACCGACCGGTCTCCGGGGAGGTCCGACCACCCGAACCGACCTCTTTCACCGGTCGGCGGCGGGTCTAAAAATAGTAGACCAGATGTAACCGGGTCGGTTCCGGGTTGGGCACAAACCCGACCCAGACCGACCCGTGGACAGGCCTAGTGCTGGTATAGGTTTGCAATGAATATAATTAAAAATGCCTATACTAGCACTTTTGAAAGCGCTGGCATAAGCAGTACCTATTCTAATGTTCTCAAAAGCGCTAGTATATGTCTTGAATGAATATAATTTAAATACATAGTATTTAAATATTCACATGCTATTGTATATATTATTTCTTGCAATGTGGTAAAATGCTTCTTACATGCTATGTATATATATTTCACATGCTTTGTTTGTAAATAATTCTTTGAAATAAATATTCACATGCTACGTTAAATATATATTGTTTTTACAAAACTTTTTTCAAAAAACTAAAATGCCAAGTATCTAATTTTTCACTAAAAAGATAATGTTATAATTAAATTAAAATGGGGACTATCCTTTGGATAGGTGGTGTGTGGTGTCTAACACCTTCCCCACACATAACCGAATTTCTGAGTCCGAGGTCTTTGGTTCGAGACTTTTAGTTTACCTTAATTAATAAACCATTAAAATTGGTTTAGTTAATTAGGAAACATTAAAAAAAATTAGAAAAGTAGGTGACTGATCACACCTCATACAAAACTCATGGTTGGTGGTGACTCTTAAAATAAAAAGCCTTCAACAATGTGCGATAAACCAAAAAAGAAAAGCCTTCAACAAGCTTTCTTAGTGCTCTCTTTTTTGGGGCATCCACAGGGGGCATTACCAAAAAGTCACTCAAGATTTCAATAATAAAATAGCGGAGAAGGGGGTCCATGTCCCCCCCCCCCTCCCCCCTCCCTCTCTCTTTGCCATTGAATGTTAACAATCTGCTATGTAAGAAAGGAAAATGGTTGGTTTACCAAAATTAAATTCTCAAATTTTTAGAAAATATTAATGATCATTAATGATTTGACAAATTTACTACATATAAAAAAAAAATTTAGGGCTTCAATTGGTTTAGGTTTTTTATTGGTCTAATACGTTGGAGGCCTTGTTAGAAGTGGGAAAATAGTGTATCATTTTTTTAATTTAAAAAAGACAATTATTATCATTAAATTTAGGCCTTTTAATAATGGGGTGGGACCTTTTATATAAAGGGAGTGAGGGATTTTGGTAGGGAAAGGTTTTGCTGCATACTTGTATGCGGCAATTGCTACATAATGGGTTATGTCGCAGCAAAAAGAAAGCAACATGTGTCCAAGGGTCATGTGCAATGCACATGATTAGGTAGACCCTTAAACACTTGTCACTTTCTTTTTGCTATCACATAACCCATTATGCAACAAAACATTTCCCTTTGTAGGAGGGGACTTAGGCTTAGGCCTAGGTGGCCTACATGTTGGACAGCTCTTGCCCATCACAAACACCACTTTTCACTACATAAGGAGTTCACTCCTTATCCCCATGTCTGCCAAGTCAAGGCATGCCTTGTAATTATCCTTTGTTTGATCCTTCAAGTTCAACACTGTGCCAAGTATATTGTCCATCACATTCTTCTCTATATGCATCACATCAAGATTGTGTCGCAACTTGTGATCCTCCCAATAAGACAAGGTGAAAAATATACTCCTCTTCTTCTAACCA
The DNA here is from genome assembly GCA_033629205.1 of Lithocarpus polystachyus. Classification (NCBI taxonomy): domain Eukaryota; kingdom Viridiplantae; phylum Streptophyta; class Magnoliopsida; order Fagales; family Fagaceae; genus Lithocarpus; species Lithocarpus polystachyus. The sequence goes on along the minus strand of CM066162.1, from coordinate 4,957,572 downwards.
CTATGGTCTGCCTCCCCTCTCTTTCTTTTATTAAAAGCAAGTTGACATTTCCTTCCCAGACAACGTCCAACTAAATGTTCAGTTTCTAGAATAATGTCTGACGCGATTGGTGGTTCAGGAGCCGATCACGTATCATTAGATCCATCAAATAACATACCTTCTTTCCGGAAATTGTGGTCAACATCCAACCATCGCCTATGTCCCATGTAATAGAATTTGTGGCCATTTTTCAAATAGCGCGAGTCAGTTTCCACGGCACAAGAAGGACACGCCAACCCACCTTTGGTACTCCAACCCGACAAATCTGCGTATGCAGGAAAATCATTTACTGTCCACATCAATGCTGCACGCAATTGGAATATTTCTTTTGAAGATGCATCGTATGCTTGTACTCCAACATCCCATAACTCCCGTAGTTCTTCTACTAACGGTTGCAAGTACACATCTATAGCAATCCCTGGCAAGGTAGGACCAGGAAAAACTAATGATAGAATCATAGATGACCATTTCATGCACAGCCAAGGTGGGAGATTGTAGGGGACCAACATGACAGGCCACGTACTGTGACTAGTACTCATAATTCCAAAGGGGTTGAACCCATCCGCAGTTAATCCAAGTCTGACATTACGAGGGTCAGACGAGAACTCTAAATGCTTACTGTCAAACATTTTCCATGCATCTGAGTCAGTAGGATGCCGCATAACCCCATCATCAGTACGACCATTAACATGCCATTTCATAGAACTAGCTAGATCGAGTGAAAGAAATAGTCGCTGCAATCTTGGCTTTAAAGGGAACCACCATAGGATCTTTGCAGCTTTCTTCTTCCCTTTATTGGATGAAACATTTTTACTAGCAACAGATGTGTCATTTGTTTTCCACCTTGATTCATCACAACAAAGACACGCCTCGAGGTTAACATTTTCCTTCCAAAACAGCATACAATCATTGGGACAATCATGGATCTTCTCATAACCCAAACCCAAATCTCGGACTATCTTCTTAGCCTCATAATGGTCCTTTGTCAACTTAGCATCTGAAGGAAGTATATCCATCAGGACTTAAAGTAACATAGTAAATGACTTGTTTGTCCAACCACACAGAGTATTCAACTGGAACAACATGACAATGGCTGAGAAAATGCTAAATTTTGTACAACCTTCATATAAAGGTTTGTCTACATCATCTATCATCTTGTAAAACTTCTTGGCCTTATCATTCGGACCTTCAGCCGAATGTTGCGCAGTTGGACCTTCTTCCATTGGTCTGGGTGCCATTTCATGCGAGGGGCATAAATCGTGCAACTTCCCACGAAAATCACCATATAGATTTTGGGTTTCTTGCCCATGAGAGCTCCCACATTCAGTAGCCGTCGTAGCAGCCTCCGGTTTCCCATGAAATTTCCTAACTTTGTAATTGTTAAGCATCCTCGAAGCCCAACAATGAGCATGTGCCACATTTAGCGGTTGTAAAATCAAATTCACACATTTCACACAAGGACATAAGATCTTCCCATTGCGCGCGGAGAGAGAGGCAAATTCCACGAATTGGGTTGCACCTTCAAAATATTCCCTTGAACCCCTTCTCTTGTCCATCCAACTTTTATCCATTGCGATAGAATATTTACGGAATTTTACCTACACCAAGAATTGTTGCTACAAAGGTAATAATTATTTTAATTACATTCATTTGTGATTTGTTAAGAACAAACATACCCAAGTATGCAAAAAGGCGATTAAAACATATAACACTTGTCCTAGACTAACTCAGTGTGACAAGTTGTAAAAGTAGTTAAGCATAACTGTTTTAAAAATATATTAAAAATTACCCAATTCATGCAGAAATGCGATATGGTTCAAACTCCAATGATCTATATTTCTACCCAATGAACCTAAGTTCTAGTAGATTCATAATTGGATATGGTTTGGGTGAACCATGAATGATTTTATGGCTAAGTAATAATTAATGCGTTGGTTAACATTATTGTTTTATATATTGCTAGTTATTTGGATTGTTGTTTTTGCACGTAAGACTGGTTTCGTGGAACAAATCTAATTTATGCAATGTAACCAAACCCAACTCCACCCATAACTCTATTAGGCATTGAAAAGCCCAAGTCTTAGAAGTAGAATATAGACCTAACAAATGACCATAAAAAAAAAAAAAAAGGCTTTCAACCTACATCATTTATATTTCCATATAAAAACATAATCATAATAAAATATTTATTAATAACTATTATAATTATTAAATTTTATATTTAGAGAAAATAAAAGTTTTAAAAAAATAACTTTTAACTTTTCTACTCATTGTGTTGATTTAAAAATTGTGCCCGTAAAAAAAAATTGTACAATCTGGCAGCATCCTATATAAGACGTGCACTTTTATACAATCTAGGACCCAATGAAATCCGGCTCCTCTTCGTAGTTAGTCAAATTGCTCTCAACCCCAACCCCAGCCCAACGAAATACAGTATATATATATATATATATATATAACACTACAAAAAACGGGGTCTAAAGCCGCGTTTCTAAAACGCGGCTTTAGACCCCAAAAACGCGGCTATAGGATATAGCCGCGTTTCCTATAGCCGCGTTTTCGACCCCAGCTTATGCCACGCAGCAAAAGGCCCCAGAGGGTCTGTAGCCGCGTTTTTAAACCGCGGCTATAAACCCCTCCTAAAGCCGCGTTTTTAACCGCGGCTATAAGCTTTAAGCCTATAGCTGTGTTTTTAGGAAACGCGGCTAAAACCCGGATTTAAGCCGCGTTTATAACCGTGGTTATAGACCCTTTCAACGCTGTCTACCTATAGCCGCGTTTTAGAATATAGCCGCGTTTTAGAAAACGCGGCTATATACCCAGTTACAGCTGCGTTTGTAATGAGAAACTTAAGCATCCTTTTATCAAAAATAAAAAGTCGACAGCATAATCATATATAAGCCATATATATATATATATATATAAATATAACTGTGAGTGCTGATCCACTTTCAATACCTACCATCTAACTTTGATACTACTTGTGGGCTCATCCCTATGGACCTATCTCATCTATCCCTTCATGAGTGTTCAAAGGAGAAAAGGATGGAGATGGCTGGTCACTACACTTGGTATCTTTGTCTTTAATAAATTTTCCTTGTTCACCCAAAGAAGAGAATCAAAAAATCCCAGCCTTTGACCCAAAGGAACAACATCATTACCATTTTTTTCCAAGAATAAGAAAATTATACTACTACATGTTCCTATCAAAAAATAAAATTCCATGTCGTTTTAGACAGTGATGTTATGTAGTGGTCATGAAGCAAACCTAAAATGTTTAAGCAGGTGTATCTAGCTGGATAAAAGTCAGCTAGCTTTTCTGTGATTGGTTCGTTGCATATCATTTATTTGATTTTAGGTGACTTAGTTTACTATATTATTAGACCACAACAACTTAACAAGATAAAGTGATAAACTCTCAACATTTCTTAAATCCCTAATCCAGGTATTATGATTTATTCCTTCAATTATAAAATAAAATGATCTATAATTATTTTCGGAATTTTACCAACAAAACTGAATAATTGCAACTTTGGTCTTTGACTCATTGGATACTCAATTCTAAAGCGAACTTGACCAAGGCACCCCCATTAAAACTTGAAGACTTTTTTTTACCATAAACGTAGTAACAAAGACGGATTTCTCGGTGTATAATCCTGTTGGATTGTTGGTTGAGGTTGTTACTTACAGAAAAAAATACAAGAACCTGACTTTGCGTGAATCTTTTTTTTGTTTTAATTAAAAGGTAATCCAAATTAGTTGTGTGACTTGTGAGGATAGCTGAAGCTAAGCTCAGAAACTCTACATCAAATCCAAGAAATAGCAAAAGTTCCATTCAAGTACCAACTCCAAATAAAACTGTTCAAACTCAAGTAAAGATAATAATAAATGGTATTATTTAATACAATCAATATACAAAGACACTTTTTCAAGTTTCTAATTTCTTTTTAAGAAACAAAACACTATATATATACACATAACTATCAATATTGTAGGCCGACATCTTAGGTGCGAAGCATGTCTACTCATAAAAACCCTTTTTTTTTTCCCTTTTTTTTTTATTTTTTTTTATTGTAAACACTAAACTAGACCTCTTAACATCATAGGCCAACTTTTAAGGATCGAGCTTAAAAATGCAGCAGCAGGAGGCACCGGAAACCGGGAAACCGAAATGGAAATGGGGTTCGGTAATTTTGAAGAAGCAAAGTGGCTTTTACCGTCAAATTGACCAATCACAAACAAAGACAACACACACGCTTCTTTTTCTTATACCTACCAAACCAAAAACGAACCCGAGCGGGCTTTAACCTAATGGAAACATTTTTGTTTTTAATTTGTTACACACACACATACACAGTGGGCCCTAAACCCAAAATCTCACCCTGCATCCCATTATTATGGCAGGAGAAACTGCCTATTCAGCTATAGCTCATTGGCAACTTGGACAGGAAACATATAATACTGACAGCCAAAATAAGTCAAAACACATGGACTTGATCAAAAACATATATAGCAATGATCAATATCATTAAGAACTGAAATGTGAATTGAATTAAAAAAAGAGAAAGGAAGTACCTTATCAAGTATGCTTTCTATCACATCATCTGAAAGATTCCTTCCAGATTCAGCAAGCGTGGCCACTACCAGTTGCTTTACCTATTCATTAAGATGATCAACAATCAACTCTCTTTAGATGCATGCCCGAGTGTTTTTTCTTCAAAGAGAGAGTAGAAGAAAAACAAAAGTTGTGGCAGGTATGAGATACAAAGTTAGGCAAATGCACCATTAATAAACTCATATGAATCAGTTCCAAAATTTTTAGGCAAAAGCAATTTAGAAGATGGAAACAGCAAAAGGGTGAAAGTGATTTTATCATCATGATTGATCCATGCAAAAACAGAAGGTGTACTTCCACTTTCAGTGTGGTTGGGATCAGCCTGCTGCACTGGCCTAGCTGGCCAGCTCACCAGATCAAGTCCACTACAACCAACCACTAAACCTCCAAAGTATGACTCTACCATTGCAAAGGTTATATTAATCGCACGTGAAATCTTCATTTATTGCTAGGGAGGCTTGAGAATTTTGAATCTTCCCATACAGGGGTAGCTGGCTGCCATGTAAGTCCTAAAAGAGTTATTTTGACCTTATCTTCTACAATGCATTTAGAAGTGAAACATGAGAATCTTGACTTTCGAGAACTTGTAGCTTCACATTGGAAGCTGCAAGGTCCTTTATGAAAGATTCATCACTTATATATTCGGCCTTACTGAGTCAGCCCTTTGTAAAGGTCGCCCATTCAAAGCCCTAAAGTTCTAAGAGGCCACTATCATGATTGAGAATGAGCCAGATTATGATTTCAGTCAATCAGTCCTCCACACTGATGCTTCAAACATGTAAAAACTTTCTCTATTATAAGGCTTGTATAATGGAGGAAAAGAATACAAGTGACGGACCCTAAGTAATGTATGAAAGATCCATCACCAAACCAAAATTTTAGGACTAGGGATTTGTTGTTGTTGTTGTTGTTGTTCGACATAGTTCCAGGATATGCAATTTTTGTTCAGTATACTTATTTTTTATTAAAATAGAAAGACAGAAAGAAAGAAAGGATTTCATATGAGCAATGAGCCAGTGAGTTCCCTAATAGAAGTTTAGATCACTCCATTGTCACCTCAAAGAAGTATAAAATAGTCAGAAAAATATGTTGTCAACCACATGTTAACCTCCTACGGCTAATATCCCAGAAAACTACATTTTTCTAAACACCCTAATAAATGGAAAAAAAAAAGTTATAGAAACAACTAAATTTTCCATTTTTTAAGAATAAAATGCTAGAAATCATGTAGTACACACACACACACACACACACACAGTTTCTGTAGATTAAAATGCCAAGTACAAAATTAGGTTGTAAGGGTAGTTGACAAAATATGCTATATTCACTCAACAGCAACTAAGAGCAATACCTCCTGTCTCTCAATGAACCCTTGCTGTTTGAGATCATACAATTGGAATGAAACTGCAAGAAGGGAAATATTATGCATCCACACCACACAATCATAAGGCAATTACCAAGAGAGAAAGGGCTAACAAGAGAAAAGCTAAAACAGAAGAATTAAGCTATGACACCCCTTTAAATCCCCAATAAAAAAAATTATGAAGGCATAAAACAAGAATTGTAAAATGTGACATATACTTGCAAAACAGTTCCATTCCAATTGTAAAATGTGCTGTGATTGAACATCTGTTTGAGGTGAGCTTTTGGTTGAAATTTGTTTTGTATATATAATTGCTTCTCATATTTTCCTTTCAACTCATGCATTTGCAAGTCTGTTTAAGTATAGGCAAAAAAAATTGTTAGTTTGTTTAAATAATATTTTAAACGGGCGGCTTAAAATATTTGTTTTTCCACATGTTCTTTCGTGGCTATCTTATGTTTTTATGTCTGTTTTCTTTTTTGGGTCATTGACCCCCATTGACCTACTGCTTCTTCGCTTTTCGTACGATCTGTTTTATTTTTATTATTTTATTTTTTTTGGTGGTAGTTAGAGTTGTTTGAATTGCATATTACAGACACCCAAATTGACATCGACCCAGTTCTCTAAACTTTATGTTTGGTTCATTTTATGATATCATGATTGATTTCTTGTGGATTCCAGTAATAGATCCAATCAAGATAAAAATTTTATTCTGAAAGTGAATTTTGTTTACACTTTTAGATTTCTAATAATTAATCTGAACCATGAAATGGCTTCATATCAATTGGAGAGGATCATAATCAACTTACTTTATAGGTTGGAATGAGTGTATTTTATCATTTGGTACATGTTTCAGGAACTTTTTGGATGCCATTGAAGTAATACTCATGAACCGAGTACTCTTTACATCACCAAAACTTCACATTAGTAATGTCCAATGCCTATTAGTTCACACTGACATTTGTGATCATCAAGTATAAGAGAATATTATTTTTCTTATAAGCTAGTCCACATTCTTAGGCCAATTACGTGTTAGCTCTTGGTAGTCATAAAAATTATAAATTTGAGACTAAATAACTTTACTTAAATAATATTTTAAACGGGCGGCTTCAAAGTAAATACTATATTTTTAAAATATTTAAATTAAACCCTTTAAGACTGTTACATATTGAACCTTTGGTAGTTTCTAATTGAACCCTGGATCGAGCTTAAAACCTAATCCAAAATCAATTTTAGTAGAACTTAAACAGACTTGCAAATGCATGAGTTGAAAGGAAAATATGAGAAGCAATTATATATACAAAACAAATTTCAACCAAAAGCTCACCTCAAACAGATGTTCAATCACAGCAAATTCAGCCATACCCAAAACCCCCATTTTTCAAACCCAAATAATTCATATAATTCTAGTCATCAAAATATTTAAAACTGAAAAAAAAAAAAAGAGAAGAGAGAGAGCTACGAGATAACCTTGAAAGAGGAGAAGAATAGACCGAAAAGCAACACCGGTGGCGGCGGCGCTAGCGTCGAGCAGAGGCGGCGAGAAATCGCTAGAGGAAAAAACCAAAACCGCGGCTATGAGCTGCGAGACCGAGCTACAAGACCGAAGTTCTCGGCGGCGGCGCTGGCGTCGATCAGAGGCGGCGATGGCGAGCTCGAGGGTTTGTGGTGAGAGTGATGGAGAGCGATGTCGAGGGTTTGTGATGGAGAGTGATGGAGAGCGATGGAGAGTGATGGAGAGCGATGGAGAGCGATGGAGAGGGTTTGTGGTTTGAGAGTGTGAATTAGAGTGAGCTGGTAGAATGGTATAGTTAGGGATTATTTTGCTATATATACCAAGCCTGAAGCCGCGTTTTTACGTATCAAACGCGGCTTCAGGCTTCTGGCCGTGTTTGGAAAACACGGCTTTAGGTACTTCTACTGTATTCTTTGGCCGGGTTTTCCAAACGCGGCTTTAGGAGAAGTCCTGAAGCCGCGTTTTTTTTTATATAAACGTGGCTTTAGGGGCTGTTTGGCCGTGTTTTCCAACACAGCTTTAGGGCTTCGGCTAAAAAAATATAAACATATATGCAATGGGGCTAGAGCTGCGTTTTTAGGTCAACAAACGCGGCTTTAGCACCCATCTGGAGCCGCGTGTAATAAATGCGGCTCAAAGAAGCCTGGAGCTGCGTTTTCCAAAACGCGGCTCCAAAAAACGCAGCTTAAAACTGCGTTTTTTGTAGTGTAATCTGGTGAGAGTTTTATTTGCAATCTTTCTGTTAAAATCTGTTCAGCTTGTTGGGATTTTTTAGATTCTTCTATTTTATAGTATTGATGAAAGAGAGAGGAATAAAATTAAAAATTAAAAATAAAAATAAAAACATTTTTTAAAAATTATTTAATGATTAGTTTTAGTTTTCATTATAAAATTTTTATATATATTTTTGATGTTTTTGATCCAAAAAGAGAGGAGAGAAAAACACATTGAAATTGGGTTTATGTTTTTTTGGTATTATTGGTATTGGGTTTTGGTTCTGAAAGTGGTACTGAATCTTCAACAGTAGCTAGTGAGTTGAGAGGTATACTTTTCAAGTACAGTGAAAGGCCAAAGGTTAGATCAAAGTAAAGACTAAATATACATTTTTTGCTTTTTTAATGTGGGCCGTTGGATATGAGTGGGTTGTTATGTGGATTGTCTAGTAGATGTGGTTTCTTTTGCCTTGATGTGTTTTGTGTTTGGGTTGTGATGAGCTTCTTCTTTAGCTCATACTTGCTCTCAGCCTAGGTTAAGAAAGGTCATCATTATTCATTATTGGTGATAGTACAGTGAGTTGTGACTGGTGGAGTCTACTTTTTAATCCATTCATTCATGGGTGGTATTATAAGTTTGAACCATATCACATTTCTATCCCTCCTTCCATGGAAGCTTAAGTTCCTAGCTTCTTCAACATTTATATTTATCAATGTATTGTAGTCAATTATGAGACATTTAGGTGTGGTATATAAGTAGAGGACATTCTAAAGAAGTGAACAAATAATATATTGATTTACTCAGCCATGTATCAATCAAAGGCATCAATTTTTAAGATGACTTGTGAATAAGCTAAATGGTCCTTTTGCATCATGAGTTCATGACATTTTGTCACTCTCAATACACGACAACAAGTTTTGAACTTTAAAACCCATTGCCATTTGCGACTCCACTAGTACATTTCTGTCATAGTCGATTATGATCATGTAGTTTCTCCACTTTTAATATATATATATATATATATATATGAATTTATATAAGAACACAGATAAATAATTCCTATAGCTTATTGTAATTATAAGTTGTCATTGATTATTTTCAATTAAGATATTTGATCTATCAGCTTCTTTAAATGGTAGTCAATTTATCCATTTCCACTAGAAGAATATATATTGCATTTGATTTTCCTTTGGGTACACTACTCCCTTTTGAAGGCATAATAAGTATATATAACCAAAAACATTGTTTAACATTGATAATCAAAAGTATGAAATAGCGAACTAGTTGACAGCAGTTTATAAAAGTTTCATTGCCTTATTTAGATTTTTTATGTTTCTATTGTCGACATGAAATTTTCAAAGTATTGCTAATAAATCATATGATACACTTGCATATGTTATGTATTATACATTTTTCATACTCACGTAATGACATTTGTCACTACTCATTAACAAGATGTTTGGTTCGGATCATCTGTTAAGATTATTGAGAATTCTAAAAAAATTGTACTACAATATTTAGCTAAAAATTTCAAGAGAATCCAAATGCCAACAGCATTTAGGTTCTTCTACAACCGCATATTGGAATGCAGATTTTCCCCTAAAACATGTTGCTCTCCACATTCTCAAGACATGGGAAAGTTATTTTTCTTAAGTGACAAAATATACTCATTTAGTTAAAGTATTAGTGTGTGTATATATATATATATGTAATCAGTGCCATTGGCCACCTATTGACAAGCTTTTGCTATACGAAGTAGATATTAATTGTTGCTTTCATATTATGTTGTAATATTTTTTAAAAAAAATATTAAATGATACTGTTGTTTTCTTTTTCTTTAATCCAAAATTTGTAGCCAACTTAATATATATATGACGTATTTCAAGTTTATTTTGTATCAAATATTTTGAGAAGAATTGATAATATTATAGTGATTATAGGAACAAACAAAATATGTGGATTTTATATTCCTAGAAGCTTCATTACATTACCAATCAAACCAATAATGAACATAACTACATTTCTGAAATTTCTTGGTTAATCTATATACCGAGACACATACTAAATTTCCTAGACCAAACCTAAAGATAGTAGGGGCAATTAACTAGCTAGAGATGCAAGACTGTTTTATGAAAAATACATTAATAATTGAAAATTCTTGGCATTAATTTTCTTTTTAAATTTTGTGATGAGGGGACAAGACTTTATAAATTATTATGATTAATCATCTAGAAAATCCTAATTTTGTATCGTATAGATATTTATAAAAGAAAAAAAATTATAGAACATAATAACAGTATACATCTCATGCTTTACTATTGTCCTCCAATCATACCTTATTTTATTTATTGTGAAAATGTGACGTGACAAAAATCTCCTCACAGCATCTAGTTTGTTGGACTTTCTTGGAAATAGACCATATGATACTAAAGTACTTCGACCAAAAAAAAAAATTGTTAGTAAAGGGAGTAGTAAGATATACTATACCTTTATAGAAAATCGGTTAGTTCATTAATATATTAATATGTCAAAATGATATTAATATTTATTTCATTTTATAATATGGGCACATTCTTATATCAGAATGTCCCTTGATTACATATATAATTAATTTATACCTATAAGAATTAAGAGGTAGAAATAAAATTTTCTATAGGAGACAGAAAAGAATTTGAACAAATAAAAGTACTATTGGGATATATATATATATATATATATATCCCAATATATATATAACAAGTAATTTTTTATGGAAATGATAAGATTTTAATTTATGGTATCATCTATGATGATTACTTTTTATTATTAGGTCAAAATACTCATTAATAGGATACAGATCCATAAAGAGCAGTGACAGAGCTAATAAATAAATTTAAAGAATAACCTATTATTCTCACACACACAAACAAAATATGTTTATAACATAATATAATATATGTTATTTCTCATATATGACAAAAATATTTACATGAAGTTTGTCTTTACATAACTCAATTATTTTTCTTCATCCAATCAGTTTGTAATTTGTGAACTATTTTTAACACAAATTAATATTCTTTAAACTTTTTAATCAAAAAGTTGATCATTTTTTTTAAAGAATATTATACAACTAGAATAAAATATTAAAAATTATGAAACATATAAAAATCTAATCCATTGTTAAAAATTAAATAATAAACGTTTTTGTACATCTAATCATATACAAGACAACGGTACAACAACAAAAAAAAAAAAAAAAAAAAAAAAAAAAAAAAACAGCAATAATTAAAAATGAAGAAAAACCATATTTTTCAAAGAATAAAAATGCAATAATGATTTCCAACCCCTTACCAAAAAATATGCGGTTGTTCTTTTTTCTTTTCTGTTTTAAAGTAACAAAAAAGAAGAAGAAAATGCATAGAAAATATATAATAGAAAATAAAGACGCCTTCTATTAAAGACTACAGACTAAAATTGAGTATTCTTCAAATCAAGAAGTTAGAATTAATAATCAACATAAAATTAACGTCTCAGCTAAACTTTCTTCTGACCCAAAAAAAAAAAAAAAAAATTAATATCTTCCCATACAACTTTCCCTCTATGGTTTTTTTTTTCTTATTATTTTTTTATTTTAAATTTTTAAAGACAGCTTCAACCTACTAAGGTGAATCTTCCTTTTGGTATCTTTTTTATTTAATTTATAATAGAAAAGTGGTACAAATATCTCAATGACTCCTTTTTTGGAATTGCTTTGGTCCATCTAGTTCCTACAGTCCTAGCCACTCAGTTGAGACTCAACCTGCTTCAACTAAAACACTATTTTTGATGTAAAAGCCTAACCTTTAAGTTAATTATAAACAAGGTGCACATCCCCTTTTGAAGGTTCACCACAACTAAACCTTTACTTGTGTCTGCAAAAAATTTGTGTTTTTCTTTTTCAATGTCACAAAGAAGGAAGTGGTATCTTATACATGTAATCATTCTCTAATAGGATATGAATTTCATAAGTGTGTGGACTTGAACAATGGTAAGTAAGAAAGCGATTAAATATGATGGCTTTATAAGATATGAGTTACAGTAAGTAAGATATGAGTTTCAATAAGTCAGATATGAGTTTCATTCAATCTAATCGAAATCCCAAATGCACCTTACTGTTAATTGTACTGGTGTGTAACCCCGTGCATATGCACGGGTACATTTAAAAACAACATATTATATATATGATTATATTTTTTATGGTTTATTATATTGAACTCCTCGTTTTCTACATTAAATTAATTAATTTGACAAAAAAATTTAAAAATTTAAATTAGATGGGACACGTGGAACAAAATTAAACTCTAATTGAAATTCAATTTTTACCTAAATTAACTCACTTGGCACAAAATTCTAAAATTTAGCTTAGATAAGACACGTGGCATAAAATTAGACACTAATTAAATTTCAATTGAAAATTTAATTGAATTTTCTCTCTGTTTTACCTATTATTATATATATAGATTATAAAGCCGAAGGGGAGAAGTGCAGGGGGGCTTACATCATACCAATGGCCGCGAATTTTGCATAAAGATTAGTAAGCTCTCAAAATCTGTCTGCCTTCTTTACTGCAGAAAGCTCTTCCTTTACCGGGCTTTCAGTTTTCTTATCAGCAGCTTCTAACCCTCTCACTTTTGGTTCTAGTCGAAATACCTCATCAAATGCAAACATACGTTATGAGTCAATATTCACATACTACATAGATGCAAAAAACAACTAAACAGTACATCCATTTACAAGTAAATTCCCATCCATAACCAATTAGCAAATGAATGAAGTTCCTTAACAACAATAAGTAAAATTTTCCACACTTTATCAGCAACCAAAAAAATATAGTACATTGTCCACACTTTTTCAGCAACCAAACAACAATACACAATCAAATTTGAAAAATTGAAAAACAAAAGAGAAACCAAACCTCAGGATGTAAGCAAGTGCTTTAGAAATAAGTTCCACCACTTTTTTCGCAGCCCCTTCAAAGCTGAAACTTGTAGAAAACAAAAGTAACAACTATTAAACAAAAGAGAAACAGGTGAAAAAGAAATTTTTGATTTAATGTTTGGGTCCAAAGTAATATTTTATAAATAAATAAAAAAATACTCAAAAAAAAAAAGTTAGCTACCACATACAATTGTAAGATCTTTCTGAACCCACATAAAGCAGTACTCTTGGACCAGTGGTCCTCCCTCATTACTCATTTGATCACATGTCGTCCAATTTAAAACACAACTAGTTGTGTTTAAAATTTGACGAAGAAAAATTAGAGAACAGGAAATCACAGGCTCAATCACATCTTCTTCTGTGAGTTGTGTTTTTAAAAGTCTAGAAAGACTTGTTGGATTATAATCTGCACCTTAGTTTTTTTACTCTGACATCCACACAAGTTTCTTTGAAAAGAGTTTCTTCACTTTGCAATTTGCATTGTGCACCTTATATATGGTATTCCCTTCCATACATGCACAGTAGCGATGCGTTGCACACAGTGGCGGCGCCACTTATAGTTCAGGGTGTTCCTAGGAACACCCTGACTTGAAATCTCTTTTTTTTTTTTTTTTAATATGTATAATAATTTAAATTTTTTTATTTGTTTATCCTTAAAAAAAATATAGGAACACTCTCAAGCAATATCAGGAACACCCTCAAAATTTTTATGCCAAACAAATTTTGAATTAAAATCTAATACACAGTGGGGTGTGTGCTAGTGTGTGCTAATGCACAATGAGATGTATGCTAGCGTATGCTAATGCAAAGTGGAGTGTGTGCTAGACTGCTAGTAGTTAGTAAAAAAAAAAATAGGAACACTCTCAAGCAATATCAAGAACACCCTCAAAATTTTTATGCCAAACAAATTTTGAACTAAAATCTAATGCACAGTGGGGCGTGTGCTAGTGTGTGCTAATGCACAGTGGGATGTATACTAGTGTGTGCTAATGCATAGTGGGGTGTGTGCTAGACTGCTAATAGTTAGTAAAAAAAAATTAATGAAGCAACTAAACATCAATAATTAATAATTTAATTAACTAATACATTATAAAAGACAAACAAATTAAATTATGTTAGGCTAAATAACAATTAATAATTTAATAATTAATGAAATAACAATACAACAAATTATAATTTATAAAAGACAAACAATTTTATGAAACAACTAATAGTTTATTATTAATATTTCAAATGAACTTATAGTTTATTGTACAGGTACTTTTGTTCATTTCTTTTCTTTTCATTTTTTTTTTCCTTTTGAGGTTTTTTGGTGTACTGAATGCAAATTTGTTTTGGTTTTAAGAATATTTGTTTTTTTTTTAAGCACAAACTTCATGCTGGCTAAATCTTGAATTTTGGCCGGTATTTACCAAAACGTCCCCAAACAGACTGAAATGATCCAAAATTTTTTCAAAGTGGAATAGGAACACCCTGGACAAAATTCCTGGAGCCGCCACTGGTTGCACATGCTATTTAAATAGAGTCTCAATAGAAGATTGGCCTTTTAGGACTGAAATTGTCCAATTTCAGCTCATCTTCCAAACCAAGCTGTTTGTTAATGCAACAGCCCTTTACAGAACCATTTTTCCCCATGATATTATGGAGAGAGCACAATCATACTAACTAAATAGGTTTCCACTAACAGAGTAAATAGCAGTAGCACACCTATTGGAAGTATGAAGGTGCTATCAAGCTAGAGTACTAGACTTTAATAGTATTATGATAGACTTATGATTATCACACACATTGTGTACATACACAGGCTGAAATCGTGTTTTCAGTTCCAAAATTAAAGATAAAATAATCTACGTTCTTCAAAGATGGCTATTGTGGCATATAGAAATTCAGGTTGCATACGATTCACATACAGGATTTAATTAATTTAATTAGAGACTGCTCACTCTCATATTTTATTGGAATGCTCAGTCATAGATAGACTCGAGTTGTAACATTATCATTATTGGTTGTCAGCTCAAGTTTTTGCATTACGATTAATTTTATATATGATTTACTGTAAAACAAAAAAGGAAATGGAAAGCGTCCTACATATAGATGGATACTGATCTTTCAAAAAATTCAGCAAGATAAATATGTATACATATATGTGTGTGTATATATATATTTATATATATATATATATATATATATATATATATATATTGGATAGGGGGAGGGGAATATAGTGGGAAGATGTAGGACTTAGGGGGAGGATGAGCTGTGAATTAAAGAGGGCTAAGAAGAATCATATGTCCTCCTCCCTCCCATGTGAATTGCTTCTAACTTGTAAGAGCCCACCTTTCTTTGCTTTGTCCCCAAATCAGACTCACATGGGAGGATTTGTGACCCTTTTTGCCTCTCTCTCTCTCTCTCTCTTAAATTTCTTGGTACCTTCCATCATCTGATCATGTTGGAATTTATTAATCTAAGTACTTAGGAGACGCTAATAATGATTAATTGAAAAGTTAAAATGCATGCCAAGTAATCCCCTTTGATTATTAACTAATTAACAATTTGTCTTTCAATTGTCATTTCTATTGTCCTTTTTCTTTGGCGAAGGGTTTTATTTTCTTAATGTATGCATATGAATTTATTAAGTAAGCATTTGAACACAACGGGTTTGTATTGTATCAAAATAATTAAATAAATAAATATTTGGTCAATGCCCATAAAATGATAAACTTCCACTATGCAACTAATGCCATGTTCTGCTCTATAATATTAGCGTGATTATTTTATATAATCACCACCCAACCAATATAACCTTTATCTAAGAATATATAAAAATATATATATATATATATATATATAAATATTTTGGCTAAGATATAATGTACTGTTATTACGCTTAAGACCTCTAATCTATTTGCTGTCTCCTCCAAAGGGATGAGATCGAACAAAGTGATAGGCAATTAGCTCAAACAGCCTTGTCAGTGAGCTTAGCCAGGGTGCGTTCAGCTGCAGCGTATGTAGCCAAGATGACTAAGGTTAGAGGGATTAAGGGCAAGGAGTATCAAGCTGTAAAAGACTGCATAGAGAACATGGGTGATAGCGTGGACCAGCTTAGCCAGTCGGTTCGTGAGCTCGGCCATATGGGTCGAGCTGTAGGTCAGGACTTCATGTGGCATATGAGCAACATGCAGACTTGGGCTAGTGCATTGGTCACTGACGAGAACACTTGTCTTGATGGGCTTGATGGCCATGCCATGGATGGAAATGTCAAGGCTGCTGTAAACAAAGGGTCACTAATATTGCTCAAGTCAGTAGTAATGCTCTTGCATTGGTTAATCGTTTTGCTTCAAAACACCAAGCTACGACAGCCCTCGAAAGTATATGTGAGATGATATTTCGTAAGTAAGGTTTGTTCCTGAACTAGATGGTGTGTTAGGGTGGTCTCTGCTTGCTGCTTAATGTAAATTAATGTAAAATGGACCTAATGTTAAAGTTTGTTTCTTGCTTATGTCTGCCTTATAGAATATCATACTTTTGTTTCTTATAATTATGATCTCTCTAGTGTTTAGAATTTTGCCTACCTGTGGTTTGGATCGAATTTTATTTGTTAATTGCAAGTTTAGAATTTTATTGGTTAATTGCAAATTTAAAATGACTTGCCTCAAAAAGAAAGCTCAGAAAACACAATACTCCTTTTAATGATGAATGGCTGAAGTGTGATTCCTCCTAAAGAAATCCCATTTAGTTATTCATGAAAATTATGTTGTAAAATAGCGGAAGTTCAAATTACTAAGATTGATTGTGAAACATTTTAGACTTGAGAAAGATCTCCAAACTAAACAATAGGAACGAAGAAAATTAATCCAAAAGAAAATAGACACAAAACACCAAGAATTTACGTGATTCGGCAATAGCCTACATCCAGGGGCGACGACGAACAAATTTCACTATAACAAATTTGGGATAATGCAAATTGGTGTAGAGACGCTCTCACAAACCCAAATCCCAAATACACTCAAGTAGCTCTCTCTCACAAATACAAAACAAATAACCAAATACAAACCCAAGAACCAAAGGTACACAAATACCAAATACGAATACCAAATACCAAATGCGAATTACGCATAAACCAAAAATAGAGCCATAAATCAAATCCAAGAGTTACAATGCACCAAGAGAGAGCAAATCACCAAGCCGCAAAACCAAAACTAAGCGGCAACAAAACCTCTCTCACAATTCCAAATTGCAACCCACAAATTTCAAATAAACAAACCAAGAGAGAGCCTCTTTTTCTCCACACACAAAACTCTATGTTCTCACCCTTCTCAATTGTCACAACACACTACTTATATAGGATCTTAAGTCGGCAAAGATGCAACGTGCAAATTACACTCCAAGCAAAGACAAAATACTTTAACTAGAACTCTATATCTACTTTGCTACTATTCCAAACCAATCAAATATTCTTTGAGCACGTGAGATCCAAAACATCAATTCCAAATTGAATTGAATATCTAAGCCGGTTGGGAATTCAATGGGCAATTATCACAAGCAACGTGGTGCACAATAATAATCCAAGCCATCAAATATAACAAATTACACATTCTTACACTAAGTGGAAAGGGGGAAGAATGATTTGACTGATCTACCTAACCAATCTTTCCAAACCACCACTGTCTTTGTCAAATTTTGTTTGGACTGACATGAAGGAAATTGTTTCCGCGTTTTTTTGTGTTGAATACGAAATGAAAACAGACCACTTAAAAATTAAATTTTTTCACACTAATGTGACACTTAAACAGGTCAAATTCCTGCAGATATAAGATCAATTGAATCCTATGCTCAATTTTTAGGCTTGAAAGATTAGCTACTATGAGAAGTTGAGTTATTCATATATCTTTTTAATACACCATGAGACTGATAAGTCAAACCTCGAGTTGTTTTGCAATTCTCTCCAATTATTTTAATTGGAGGCAAGAGGGTGACCATGCTATATAATTGGATACTGTTAACGGGTGTTGTACAGCACTTGTTAATAATTTATTTAAAGAAAGTTTTTAGGAGAAATGAAAAAAAAGTAATTAATATTTTGACAGTTTTTTTCATTTTCCATATGTTGAGGCTCATTTCTTAAAGCCCAACAAGGAAAATAAGCCCAGCGACATCAGAAAGAAATAATCAAGGAATAAATGAAAAAGCCCATTAAACTTGAGCGGCAGGAATAATAGAGTATAGGTCCGTAAAGTAAATAAACGGGTCTTGAAGAAGTAAATGGGCCTGAAAAGGTCCGTAAAGAGAGGAATGGTAAACCATGGGCCGTGGATATAGAAAAGTGAGAATGGGCCATAACCCATTGCGGCAGGCCCAAAGTAAAGCAAGTATATAGAGCCATGGGAAATTTATGGGCTCTAAAGGAAATGAGGAATAGTTGAGCCGAGGAAGCCCAATGAGGTAGTAAAGGCCCATGGAAAGCACGAGGTTGCAAGGGGCCAAGGATGCCCCAAAGAAGGATAAATGGGACACAGGAGCCCGCAGGCATATATGGCGAGAAAAGTCCAGTGGGCTTATTAAGCCATTGAAAAAGAGAGCACGCAGTGGACCCAAAGAGGCCCAATTGTGATTAAATGGCCATCCTGTTAAAATGGCACGGCAAGAAACAATAGAAAAAGCTGTAAAACACAAAGAAGCAAGAAGACCGAAGCCCACAATCAAGAACGAGCCCAAACCACAAACGGCAAACCAGTGAAGAAATAATCCACGTCATAAGAAGTTAGAAGTAAACGGTAGGATAAGAACGCAGACGTCCACGCTGCGGCAAACGCATGACCAGCAGAAAGACTTTGGACGGACATGAGAACAGGGCACGCGCAAGGCCCAGGTCCCACCAGCCTGTACCTAGTCAATACGGGTGAAGGTTGACCATGGGTCAGAGGTAAAGGGGGTGTGGTTTGGCGGAGGGGAGAGGGAAGAACCCATTTCAAGGCTCCCGCTCAGGCCATTTTCGGGTGAGTGTCCTGCTGGGATGGCATAGCACCCGAAAATGGCAAAGCTAAGTTGGAACCTTTCGATGCATGCCATGAGGGAGAGAGAGAGTACTCTGCCGTGACAGGTGAGAATGCTACGGCAAGCTAACGGACAAAAACGCCCTTGTCTTCGTCTAGTGATGTGGTGCAACACGGCCAACGCAGGAACGTGACGCTAGCTGAGTACCTGACCAACCAATAATGGTCGGCGAGTACACGCATTGGACAAAGACAGTTAAGGGGGTAAAAGAGTACAAGCAACACATCGGCAGGCACTATATAAGAATGTTGATGGAGTAAACCATGGGTCCCAGAACATGCGGCAGAGAAAGAAGACGCCCGCTGGAAATGCCCTACAAAACGCAGAGCAGCGCTACATCACAATGGCGGAAGTAGTTGCTCTCCTGGAACGTGAAAGAGCCAGAGTACCAAAAGAAAGGTTTTATGCACGAAGACCGCCTTACCCGCTCAGAGTACTCAGCAAGCCATACCCGGAGACGTATGAACCGCAAACCTTCGCACAATACGATGGCAGGAAAGGAAGTGCCGTTGAACATGTGAGTAAGTTTATTGACACTCTCGGACCTTATGCAGCAGATGAAGACCTATGCCTTCGGGAGTTTTCTAAGTCATTATGTGACCGGGCTTACACCTGGTATACCGGTTTAAAGCCAGGGTCAATCCCAACTTGGGATGACATGGTGGATGTATTTTGCACTAAGTATTTCCATGGGGAAGAAACAGTGACGCTCGCAACTTTGCAAGCTACCAAGCAAAGGAACGGCGAAGATCTGATGGAATATATCAAAAGGTTCAGAGATATAGCACTTGACTGCTATGACCACTGTGAGGAGAAGACATTAGTGGAAATGTGCATGACGAATATGATCAAAGAGTACCGAGCTGTTCTAGAAAACTTGGAGATTTCTCAGTTTGCATAACTATTGCAAAAGGCTAGGAGGACCGCTCAATCAGTAAGGCCAGCTCCTGACAAAAGAAACGCCCCACAAGCCATGACAGCCTCCATAGGCGAAAGAAAGAGAAAGTCAGAGGGACAAGAGCATAATACTTCCCCACCAATACCTTGCACCCCAAAGGAGTTAGATGTGCTCCTGGACAGGTGGATAGTTGATGGAGTCTTTAAGCCCAATCAAGTCTCCAGGGAACCCACAGAGGAAGAGCGAAGGGACCCACGCTTTTGCCGGCTGCACAACTACGTGCAACATCCTACCGCAGAATGTTGGGCACTTCGCAGGCTAGTACACCGCAGGATCAGAGAAGGAACCCTAGAGTTGACACAACAAGAAGTTCAAAGAAATCCACTCCCGAACCACAAAGGGGAAGGTGTAACGGTGGTAGTAATCTGTGCAGACCCTGGGGAGGACGAAGAGGAGAGCCCAAACTTGCCTACCGCAGCAATTAGCACCCTGCAGAGAAGCTCCAAGTTCAAGAACTTGTTCGATCAATTAGGCCTCACAGCGAAGGAGCGAAAAATAGCTACGGAGGCCCTGGTAAGCATTGCCTTTGGAGCGGGAATAGAATATTTAACCGCAGAAGTCACAGATGACAGAGCTTTCTTGCAAGAATCAAGTGAAATCACTTTCAGTGATGAAGACATGGAGGTGGGAAGTCCCGACCACAGGAGACCCCTTTATTTGGCCGCATCAATAAATCAAATTCCTATCAAAAGAGCCTTGGTAGATACGGGCGCCTCGGTAAATCTGATTCTGTTAACCACCCTGCAAGCAGCTGGAATTTTAGAGAAAAGGATCAAGGGGTGCCCAATGGAAGTAACTGGGTTCAAAGGAAGTGGGGAATACACCGCAGGCCATATTCAATTATGGCTAAAAGTAGGCCTCATAGCTTCTTTAGCCCGGTTTCACGTTGTAAAAATAGAGGTTTCATATCATGTGTTATTAGGAAGACTATGGCTGCATAAGCACAGGTTAGTCCCATCCACCTATCACCAATGTGTGAAGGGAAGGCTAAATGGCAGGATGATACGAATAGCGGCCAACCTATCACCGTTCGAGCAAGCAAAAGCCCATTTGGTGGAAACCATGTTCTACGACCAGTAGGCGCCATTAGGGGAGAGTCTAGTGTTAAAACCGAAAGGCACCTTTGTTCCCAAATGGGAGGATATCCGAGACGACCCAGAACCTGACCTAAGAAAGCTCCTGTCTCAAAAAAGGAAGAGGAAAGAAACGCCTGCCGTAGAGGCGGATGATGCACCCCGATGTGTCAGGGTTCGAGGCCCTGATGGCAGAATTGTATACCGGTTATGAAGGTACGCGGGGCCCACAAGTGAAGCACATGCGGGCCCCAGATGGGAATGGTAGCACAAAAGCCTAGTGTGTTGCAAAGTTCAAAAGAGATTGGAGGAAAAGGACAACGACGAAAGAATTGAGGCAGAAAAAGACCCGCAGGTTGTGGCAGAAGAAAGGTTAGAGGAAGTCAACTTGAGAATTGATTTGCAGGAACCAAAGCCCATTTCAATTAGTTCGAAGTTGTCATAAAAAGAAAAGTTGGAACTAATAATGTTGTTGAAAGAATATAGAGATGTTTTTGCATGGGACTATAGTGAAATGCCCAGATTGGACCCTAGATTGGTAGTGCACACACTAAGCGTAGACCCAGGGGCTAAACCGGTGATTCAGCCTGCCAGAGTATTCCACACCGAGATGGAAAAACAAATAACCAAAGAAGTACAGAAATTTCTGGCTGTGGGATTCATCAAACCCATTCAGCATCCTCGATGGTTGTCTAACATTGTGCCAGTAAAGAAGAAGAATGGGCAGATAAGATGTTGTGTAGATTTCAGAAATCTCAACAGAGCATGCCCAAAAGACGAATTCCCGTTGCCAAATATGGATCTGCTGATAGATTTTGCGGCAGGAAATGCCATGTTCTTGTTCATGGATGGGTTCAGTGGGTATAACCAGATTAGAATGGCACCAAAGGATGCAGAAAAGACTGCTTTCAGAACACCCATAGGCAACTTTTACTATACAGTAATGCCATTCGGGTTAAAGAACACAGGTACAACTTATCAGCAGGCAATGACGGCCATATTCCATGACATGATGCACTAGGAATTAGAAGACTATGTAGACGACATAGTAGTGAAGTCAAGAAGATGAGAAGAGCATGTCCAGGTATTGAGGAAAGTATTCGAAAGGTGTAGAGCTTTCAAGCTAAGAATGAACCCTCTCAAGTGTGCATTTAGAGTGTCCTCAGGGAAATTTCTAGGCTTTCTGGTCCATAGCAAAAGAATAAGTGTGGACTCGGCCAAAGCCACGGCCATAGTAACCATGAAACCACCAGCTACAGTTAAAGAATTGAAGGGCTTCTTGGGGAAGGTCTCGTATATACGAAGATTCATCCCGGTACTGGCATCTATTACCTCTGCTTTCGGCAAGCTGCTCAAGAAAGGGTAAAACTTTGAATGGGGTAACGCACAGCAAGCGGCCTTCCAAAGGCTACAACAGATCACGATGAACCTTCCTACTGTGCAAGCCCCAGTCCGCAGGAACCCACTGCTGTTATACTTGGCCACCAACCAATATGCTGTGGGCGCATTGATTGCCCAAGAAGATAGGAATGGCAACGAACAACCGGTGTACTACATCAGTCGTGCCTTGAAAGACGCAGAAACTCGGTACCCGAGGGCGGAAAGGGCATGTTTGGCCATTGTGTACGCCTCCCAAAGACTACGACATTATTTCTTGGCCTATGAGATATGGCTGATGACCAAGTCTCACGCTATAAAAGCCCTGCTACAGCAGCCGATCCTCTCTGGCAAAATATCCCAGTGGCTGCTACAATTGTCACAATACGACCTAAAGGCAGGAACACCCAAGGCGGTAAAAAGTCAAGCTACAATTGACCTACTGGCACAATTTTCAGGGGAGGAAGAGTTCCCGTTGGATGATGAAGTCCCGGGAGAAATAGCCATGGCAGAAGAAGTCAGGGAACAGTGGGTAATAAGATTTGACGGATCCTCCACCACCTAGTCAGGAGGAGTGGGAGTAGTTCTGTACCATAAAGAAAACGAAGCAATGGCACTATCCTTCAAATTAGAGTTTCCATGCTCAAACAATATGGCAGAATATGAGGCATATCTAACTGGGCTAGCTACAACCCTTGAAATGGGAGTCAAGCATTTAAGAGTAATAAGGGACTCGAACCTAGTGGTCTGCCAAGCCAAAGTGAGTTTCTCTTTAAAGAAACCCAACCTAGCCCCGTATAGAGCGATGGCCCAGAAGATGGAAGAAGAGTTTTTGACCTTTGAAATAGAGCATGCCTCGAGGAATGAAAACTGGTTCGCAGATGCACTAGCCGCGCTGGGTTCACAGATAATTTTTTAAGGAAATAGCGCATGGGTGGAAGTTAGCAAGAGGGAATAGTCCATCATTGAAACATTGAAGGAAAGATTTCAAGAGGAACGTTGCGAAAAGGACTGGCGGAATCCAATAAAAGAGGCCCTGACGAAGGAGGAAGAGAATATGGATTTGAAAGTATTAAAAGATTATGTCCTGGTAAAGGGAGAGTTGTACCGTAGGATGTCAGGAGGAGTCCTATCCAGATGCGTAGGATAGATGAAAGCCCAGAGGAAATTAAAAGAAGTACATGACAGGACTTGTGGATCCAGCGGAGAAGTCAACCTCTACCGCAGGCTTCAAAGGGCAGGTTTTTATTGGCCGAGTATGGGAAAAGATGCGAACCAAGTCTAAGTCCAATGTGGGGCATGCCAACTGGTGGCAGACAGGGAGGAAAGCTACGCAGTGTTCGTTTGCGAAGACTGGAGGAAGCCGTTCACTCAATACTTAGCAGAAGGAATCCTGCCACAAAAGCACAGTGAACGGTACAAACTCAAAAGGTTGGCAACGCGTTACTTTCTACACAACGGGATTCTCTTCAAGAAGGGATATGATGGAGACCCATTGCGATGCAAGGGTCTCGATGAAGCGAAAGAAATGCTGAAAGAAGTACACAAGGGAGAATGTGGGGAACACCAAGGGAAGAAGAAGCTATACAGATGCCTGCTACAAATGAGTTATTACTGGCCTGCCATGAAGAAGGACACGGCAGAATTTGTAAAGAAGTGTCACAGTTGCCAAGTACAGGCTAATTTAATCCACACCCATCTGCAGAACTTGCAGAGCATGTTCACCCCATGGCCTTTCCATACTTGGGGGCTTGATCTGGTAGGGCCAATCAATCCACCATCACGCGGTTATGTATGGATCTTGGTAGCCACAGAATATTTCACGAAATGGGCAGGGGCAGTACCACTCCCTAAGGCCACGGGAGGAGCAGTGGCGAACTTCATCAAGGAGAACATAATTGTGAGGTTCAGAGTATCCCATAAGATCATCAGCGATAACGGTACACCTTTTGTTAATAGAGACGTAAGGAAAATGTTGGAGTTTTACCAAGTGAAACACCATCGCTCATCACCCTATTATCCTCAAGGAAATGGGCAAGCAGAGGCAACAAATAAGATCCTCATAAAGATCATCAGTAAAATGAGTCAGGAGTACACGGGGGGATGGGCAACACACCTACCGGACGCTCTTTGGGCTTATCGAAACTCATCAAAGTCAGCTTCTGGATTTTCGTCCTTTTCTCTAGTTTATGGGGCAGAAGTAATGAGCCTGGCAGAAATAAAAACTCTATCATTGAGAGCCATGCAGATGCGCGAGAAGGAAAAAGAGGAAGGAGTCTTTGCCGCGGAAAGGTATGAAGACTTGGAGGGACTTGATGAAAAAAGAGAAGAGGCCCAAGAGCATAGCCACAGATATAGACAGAGAATGATGGAAGCTTATTGCAGGATGACCAAGGAAAGGGTGTTTGCAGAAGGACAACTCGTGTTAAAAGTGGCAGACTATGTCAGGAGAGGCATGGCAGGACCATCTAAGTTCGCAACAAAATGGGAAGGGCCCTTTGTGATAAGGGAGGCACATCCAACTGGGTATCACTGTTTGACTCAGATGGACGGTGGGGACTTGAACGATCCCATCAATGGGAAATGGTTAAAACGTTATTACACTTAAGGGCGAAAGCAATGTAGTTGTTTTTTTTTTTTTTCCTTTTGTCTTTCCTTTTTTTTTTCCTCTCAAGTGACTGAGTCACAAAACATGATTGTAGTGTGTTTTTTTTTTTTTATCACAATGGAAAGAAGTATGAAAACATTACCAAAAAAAAAAAAAAGGGATAAAGCATACCATGTCATAGCGATAAGTAGTAGCAAATGTAGCATCTTAGTTACAAACCCAAATTGTAGCAAGTCTTAAAAAAAAAAAAGACAAAAAAAAGAAGGGAGAAATAATGTTCAGGGGAGAGCAAAAGATAAGTAAAACTAAGAACAGGGAAACTACATCATCTACGAAGTCCGGAGATAAGAGATTGATCCTCAAAACGGCTGGACTCACCAACACCTGAAAGAAGATGCCCACAGCGAGCCTCCAAGTCTGCCACCTCTTTCTTTAGAATCTCGATACGTGCATCAATGGCATCGATGGCTGGCTGAACTTTCCTCATAAAAAGAGCACGGGCAACCTCTCGCAAGTGATCAAGAATGAAGTCCACAACAAAGCCAACACTGATAAGCTCTTGAATTGCGGCCCTCTATTGAAGGATCCTCTCAGGGGAAATAGTGTCCACAAAGTTGTGCTCAATATCGTTCAGCACGCTCCCAAGCATCTTTAGAAAATGTTTCCTAACAGGGCGACCCAGGCGGAATCCCTGCATGAAATCACCACGGCTACTATAGATTGCCTCCAAATGAGAAACGCAGTCCTCAGGGACTTTAAAGCCATGGAAATCCACATAAGGTGGACCAGAACACCAGAATTTCACAGCACCAAGGTCATTAGTTTCAAGCTGATCGAAGCGGGTAAAAAAGGCTGCAGCCTCGCTTGCTGAATCTATAGTTGTGGAAGAATTGCTACCTAATTCAAATTGGGAAGGAATGGGAAGAGGTGGACCTGACAAAAAAAAAAAAAAAAAAAAGAGAAAGAAGGCGAATCCGTGAGAAGAAAGAAGGAGAAGTAAGAAAGTAGCAAAATATAAAAAAAAATAAAAAAAAAATAAAAAAGAAGGAAAGGGGACCGAGACCTGTAAAAACAGGGGCCGTGAAGGTAACGGGATTAGGCGC
This sequence comes from Lithocarpus polystachyus, assembly GCA_033629205.1. Lineage (NCBI taxonomy): Eukaryota > Viridiplantae > Streptophyta > Magnoliopsida > Fagales > Fagaceae > Lithocarpus > Lithocarpus polystachyus. The sequence continues at coordinate 4,931,196 of CM066162.1, read as the reverse complement.
AACGGGTACAGCAGGAGGAGTAACAATGGGCGCGTCTGCTGCAATTTCTGGCTCATGAAAAGTTTCTGCGGGAATAAAAACGCAAAGTAAAAGGGTATTACAAAAAAAAAAAAAAAGAGGAAGTAAGAAGAAGAAAGAAGACTCAGCAGGGTAAAAGAATACATACCCATTGACTTAACTCCATGCTCAATATCCTCATCCTCCTTAGAATCAGAAACTACCTTCTTCACTACGGGTTTATCATCGCGATCCTCAAGGATATCTTCAGAGCCTTCGGAAGACAAGTCCATGTCAGGCCCCTATGTGGCAGAGCTCGGAATAAAAGGAGTAACAACCAGGGAAGAGCCATCCTTCGCTGCTTGAGAAAGGGCCAGAAAAGGGTCGCTGGTGGAAATAATAAGAGGAGTAGCAGGAGAAATGGTCTCAACCTTAGCAATACCTGAAGGAGCAGTCTCCTTAACTTACTCGGAATGAACACCCTCGCTCATAAATGTTGGCTCAGCAGGAGGGGTAGGGACCTCGGTAAAAACTCTTGGTGCAGCAGTGGCAGGAGTAGGTGTCACAAAGGCCACATCAGTCCTGCCAAAGAGACCTCCTAAGGGCATTCCCTTTGAGGCGGAAAGTTCTTCAGTAGTAGGACGATATATGGAAAGAGGTTCGGGTTCATCCTGAAGAACAAAAGCAAAAAGAGGGAGATGGAGAAAGCTCATAACTAGTAATGAAGTTGAAACCAAGCCAAAAAAGCGAAGAAGCATGGCAGGAGAGATATGAATAAAAGAAAACAAAGGAAAAGCAAGAGACATACTTCAGACTTGGGTTCGTCAACTGATATGGGGTGTGTGGCAGACGTATCTTCCTTGAATTTAGACTGCAAGGGAAGCAGAAGGCAAAGGTGAGAGGATGTACCAACAAACACATAAGGGTTAGCTGCGAGAAAAAAAACAAAGACAAAAAAGAGAGAGAGAGAGAGAGAAGAGAAAATAAGGTCAAAAGTGATTTACCCGTCGTTTGGTAGTAGTAATCACAAGAGGAGAGAAAAACTTCCTTTTACTGCCTCTTGTCCTGCTAGAAGGAGGAGCACTGGTAGAAGGTTGTGGGGCAGTAGACTTAGACTTACTGGCCGTAGGTTGCACATCAGAAGAAGCTTCAGAAAGATCAACACTCTTTTTGGCAGACTTAGACTTGGCGGATCCCTTTTTAGGCGCCAAGATGTTTATCACTTTCACTTTCTTTTCCCAACCTGGTGGGTAATCGCCAGTATGCCAATACCAACCTTTCTCTTCATCCTTCCACTCAAAGATGGTGGACCGATTCTGCTTTCGGGCGTAGGCTAACACGGACTTTGAGGGTAAGAGCAAACGAGGATTGGCTGAGATAACTGCACTTAGCCCACCAGGGGGAATGAGGGAGAAACCACGGCTGCCCACCAACTCTTGTTCAAATGACGTCATCATAGCTCGCCAGTACCCGTGCATCACAGGTGTTTAGATGCCCTCCCTTGATGAACCTGGAATAGTAACCACGGCAAAGCGCTAACTCCAAAATGCAAAAGCAGTGTGCCTCAAGAATGGATGGACGGATGTGGGGGACTCCATGAGAAAGGAAAGATTGTCGGGGATATCTTGGTCCAACCCAAATTGCCTCCTCACTCGGTTGGCAGGATAATGCACAAACCGGAGACCTTCATCAGCGAAGTAGGGCAGCCACCCAGCATTAGTAGCTGTCAAGTAAGTAATACCGGTCTCATCAAAAGCAGTCAAAGGAGTGGTGGTGCCAACCGTATCAACAAACAAACCCATGACGGAATCGGCGCACGTATACCCCGCGCCCAAATTCCTGTAGGCCCTCTAGGAAAATCCAATTTCTTGATCAAAAGACTCAACAACAGAGTAATCAATAGGCTTCAAACCAACCCAACGAAAAGCCAGCAGAAAGTCGGACTCGAATCTGCTGCAAAAATCAGATATGACTTAAGGACAGGATTGGTACTTCTCTTTGGCGAAACGAACAGGCCTGCATCTCGCCAACTGTTTAGCACAACGCTCATAAAGTAGATGCTGCAAAATGGTACTATGAACGGAGGAGGTGACTATGTGGCAAGAACCAGCTTGGCCTTCGTCGTTCCGCAGGATATCAAGTTAAACATACAAGTTTCCCAAAAACATTGGAGCCAGCGGGAAACTTACCCCAGTTGAGATTTTAATGGCTAGCCGAAAATACAAAGGCTTGATAGCATAATAAGGATGAGAAGCAAACACAAACTTACACAACCAACAGGCGAGAAAAGTTGCGTGGTGAGCAGCAGTAGAAAGCTTAGCAGGAGAACTGATTCAAAAAGACAGCTTTGCGTTACCAATCATCCTTTTATTTAATTCGGCCTCAATGGCCTTTTCTTCTGGCGAAAGCTCTAGAGCACCGGGGTCGGCCTCACCGAGAATTGGAAGGAGTAGTTGGTTGGCCACGTCTTCCAGGGTTACGGTAATCTCGCCGCAGAAGAAGAAGAAGGTATGAGTAGTAGTGCACCACTTGCGGACTAGATGTTGCAGATTGAAGAGATCTCTGAAGTTCGATAAGCAACGGGAAGAAACAATGGCCTTCAACACACCGGCCCGTTGAAGCAAACCCATAAAACCCGTATCCGATAACTCTTTATCAACCCACTCTTTCCAACCCAAGGCAGTGCCGGATCCATATTTGAAGTGAATGGGTACGGGGAGTGAAACGCTTTCGCGAATAACAAGATCATAGATTGAAGAAGCCAAGGGAGCCCATGAAGTGTCTGTATCTCGCTAGCAAAGGGCAAGCCATTCATGGCCAGGCGGCGGCGGCGTGTATTCGCCAGGAACTTTAGGGAAGTGTGGATGGATATCATACCATGGGTCGATAAAGGGAGCACACTCGCTATCCGGGGCGCGTTTGACTCTTCCTCATCAGATTGGTCCGATTCGAAAAGAACGAACTCCTCGCCTACGTCTTGAGAGACTGGAGGATCACAAGTAACTCCTTTCCCTTTACGGCATGAGGAACTTTGACCTTTCACCGGCGTCATAGTACGAGGTTTGGATCGGAGTAAAATGGAAGGGAGTGATTTGGTAATAAGAGACGGCGGAGTAGAGGAAGTAGAGATGATATTTGCGCTGAAAAGAGAGAGAGCGCTTGAAGGAGGATTACGATGAGATTTGTCTTTGGGTATTAGTGTAATTAATAGAGGCGTGAAGAGATGCGATGGGTCAGCCATTGGAAAGGGAACGGAATTAATGAAGTGCCATTTCAGAATCAAGATAACTGCTAAATGAGGAATGCGAAGAGACAAAGCTGTTTGCAGCAGGAATGTATATATATATATATATATATATATCTGAATATGTCTGAACAAATATATGAGTTGGGGACCACTGTTTGAAAAGCCCGCGAAGGAAAAGAAGAAAACAAGACAGAAAGGATAGGAAAGTCTTTCTATTCACATATGAACTGCAGAAGCACTTCATATGCTCAGGGGGCTAAATGTTGAGGCTCATTTCTTAAAGCCCAACAAGGAGAATAAGCCCAGCGACATTAGAAAGAAATAATCAAGGAATAAATGGAAAAGCCCATTAAACCTGAGCGACAGGAATAATAGAGTATAGGTCCGTAAAGTAAATAAACGGGTCTTGAAGAAGTAAATGAGCCTGAAAAGGTCCGGAAAGAGAGGAATGGCAAACCATGGGCCGTGGATGTAGAAACTGAGAATGGGCCACACCCATTGTGGCAGACCTAAAGTAAAGCAAGTATATAGAGCCATGGGAAATCTATGGCCTCTAAAGGAAATAAGGAATAGTTGGGCCGAGGAAGCCCAACGAGGTAGTAAAGGCCCATGGAAAGCACGAGGTTGCAAGGGGTCAAGGATGCACCAAAGAAGGATAAATGGGGCACGGGAGCCCGCATGCATATATGGCGAGAAAAGTCCAGTGGGCTTATTAAGCCATTGAAAAAGAGAGCAAGCAGTGGACCCAAAGAGGCCCAATTGTGATTAAATGGTCATCCTGTTAAAATGGCACGGCAAGAAACAATAGAAAAAGCTGTAAAACACAAAGAAGCAAGAAGATCGAAGCCCACAATCAAGGACGAGCCCAAACCACAAACGGCAAACCAGTGAAGAAATAATCCACGCCACAAGAAGTTAGAAGTAAACGGCAGGATAAGAACGCAGACGTTCAGGCCGCGGCAAACGCATGACCAATAGGCAGACTTTGGACTGACATGAGAATAGGGCACACGTAAGGCCTAGGTCCCACCAGCCTGTACCAAGCCAATATGGGTGAAGGTGGGCCATGGGTTAGAGGTAAAGGGGGTGTGGTTTGGCGGAGGGGAGAGGGAAGAACCCATTTCAAGGCTCCCGTTCAGGCCACTTTCGGGTGAGTGTCCTGCTGGGATGGCATAGCACCCGAAAATGGCAAAGCTGAGTTAGAACCTTTCGGTGCATGCCATGAGGGAGAGAGAGAGAGTACTTTGCCGTGACAGGTGAGAATGCCACGGCAAGCTAACGGACAAAAACGCCCTTGTCTTCGTCTGGTGATGTGGTGCAACACAGCCAGCGCAGGAACATAGCGCTGGCTGAGTACCTGACCAACCAATAATGGTCGGCGAGTACACGCATCGGACAAAGACAGTTAAAGGGGTAAAAGAGTAAAAGCAACACCTCGGCAGGCACTATATAAGAATGTTCCCTATGCAAAAGAGGGGAGGGGGAGGCCAAGTAAGGAAGAATTAAGGGAAAGAAAAGAAAACAGAGCAAGTAAAAAGAAAAACAGAGTAAGAAAAGAAAGAAGGGAGGGAAAAGTAATTGAAATAAGAAACTAAAAGGGAAGAAAGGAGGGGATAGGCATGCACCGAAGTGGGTTTGTTATTTCCTCTCTCCCTCTCGAAAAACCACACCTTCCATTTGCTCACGCTTGGAACAGAGGTCATCTAGGGCCGTTCCTTCAAAGCCATTAATTTCTCACTTGAGAAATTAGTTGCATTGAAGGAGTGTCGTCTCCTTTTTGGCTTGGATTCCTTTAACATACCACGGCAAACCAATAGTTTTATCAGCTTGCTGTCATTTCTTGCATATTTCTTTTTATACTTACTTCTCTTAAGTTCATTTTTGTTATGTGTTCATTCCGATGCTTACTTATTTAAAGTATGGCAAACGCATTTCCCTTATATTTATAATATACTTGTCTGCAGTAATTATTTCAAAAGGATCTGCCTGCCACAACTACGAAACATAAATTGTGACAGGTTAGGGCATAGCTTGCCCACAAGCCGGGCCAGGGTGAGTTGCAACTGGGCCGGTCCCGACTCTCCAATCCAGAACATTTTGGGCTTAGTACGGCAGGATAAGATAATCCAGCCCAATGTCACAGTAGCAGCCCAAGCACCGTTACACCATAAAAGTGGTATCAAAACTTTCTTAAAATGGATTATTAACAAGTGCTGTACAGCACTCGTTAACATTTTCCTATATAATTTTAGTTGAACCAGCAAAAGTGGACAATGGAGGAGAGTTCTCATATTTTATTGGTCATTGGTTTGGGTGATACTCTAACTCTATCATATGCAGTAGCAATTTACGAACTTCTCTAGAATGCTCTTTAGATAATTTAGATTTTACTAAGATAAGGACTACTTTAATTAAATGGTTAGGCCTGAGGAGGACAAGGAGACAGCCAGACCGCAATCTGCGGGCATATAATTTGAAAAAACAAAGCACACTAAAGCTAAAGCTAAAGCTTAGTGTAATTTCCAATGTGATTATTAATTTATTATTATATCCTCCTTTTGACTACTGCGGATTTCCTTTACTGAAGATCAAATCTGATGACAGTTGGCTTTCTACGTAATGGAAAAAATCTTAAACCTTAGAATATGCAACTAATTAATTGAGAGGCTTATCTTCTAAAGCATTTTTTTTATGAAACTTGAGAAGCTTTAACTTTGGGTTTTTTTTTTTTTTTTTTTTTTTTGGGTGGAAATGTAGAAGCTTATCTTTTAAACACTCTGAAATAATAAAATGATGCCCAGAAGACATGGGAAAGTAGATATTCTAGGACAGAATCAGTAATAAATTTAAGCTAAAGTGACTAATTCAGCCAAAAAATCGCAATGTTATGAGAGCCATATTCGTTTATTCCACAGCATGTGATACACTTTAATTGTGTAAATCCTAATCCTACTCTCCCACCCATCCCATTATCAAAAAATGAGAATCTATCTTACTATATAGCCCATGAGCCCAATACCTTTGAAAATTCTTTTTTTCTAGAATTACAATAAATTACATACTGTCTAAAATTAAAAAAAAAAAAAAAAAAACTTAAAATGAGAACCTCTCTCAAAACTCTTAAGCCTAATAAGGAGATACTACTAGCACACAAAAATACAACCACCCAACACTAAGCAATAAAGATTTGACAGTCATTCTATGCAAAGTTATTGACAAATGCATGCTTAGGTGCTAAAGCAGAAACAATTAATAATACATAGAAAAATGAAGACCCAATTTTAAAATTTTCTTAAACTCACCGGGAACAACGGATTCCAACACTCAAACTCAGGCTTGGAAGCCACAGTGATCCTTGTGACCCAAGAGATTAACATCATGAGAGAGCCACATGCAAGGGAGAGAGTTGAGGTCAGCCATGTATATAGTGTAGAAAAAAAACGCTATGAAAATGAAAAGCCATAGAAGATCGTACCTTGCAGAAGCAGATTTGACTCTCTCTCAGCTTTTTTTGATTTCACAGAGAAGAGAGAGAGAGAGAGAGAGAGAGAGAGAGAGAGAGAGAGAGAGAGAAACGAGACACGAGACACGGCCGGACTTCGTCTGTGCGATGACGGTGGGGTGTGAGGGCTTGAGATCGGAGAGATGGAGGGTGAAGGTTGAGATCGGAGAGATGGAGGGTGAGGGTTGAGATCGGAGATGGCGAGTGAGGGTGAGGATGAGGGTTGAGGTCGGAGATGAAGGCTTGGAGGGTGAGGGTTGAGATCGGAGACGGAGGGTGACAGTGAGGATTGAGATCAGAGATGGAGGGTGAGGGTGAGGGTAAGTGTTGAGATCGGAGATGGAGGCTTGGAGGATGACGGTTAAGGTCGGAGATGGCGGGTGAGAGCGAGGGTTGAGAACGGAGATGGAGGCTTGGAGGTTTGAGATCGGGCTCTTGAGCGATGGAGGCTGATGTGTGGGAGAGGCTAGGATTGATAAATTTGACCCAATAGTATATATACAAATCCTAAAGCCGCGTTTTTAACCTGCGGCTATAGGAAAAATTTGAGGCCGTTTTTTATAAATGCGGTCCCATTCCAAACTAAAGTCGCGTTTTAAACACGCGGCTTCATAACAAATTGTAAAGCCGTGTTTTAAACACGCGGCTTCAAACCAAATTTAAAGCCGCGTCTATAAAACGCGGCTTTAGGCATGATAGAGCCGCGTGTTTTAAACACGGCTTCAGTTAAGGAAAAAAAAATTATTTGCCAAAATAAATGAAGTCTGACGCGTGGCTATAGTCGCGTTTAAAATGCGGCTTTATCCGCAAACTTCTATATAATTGCTGCTAAATGTAATAGAATATACTAGCCTTTGAACATGCGCTCATGCGCAGGCTCAGGCTCTTCTATTTTTTGGATATGGGTTAATTTAGAGCATTTATTATAATTTAGAGCATTTATTACTACATTTTTCAATTACAAAAAAAAACTTAGGGATGTGACGAGTATCATGTGTGGAGAAATAATTTTTCATCACACTTTTAGATTTTTTTTGTTATTGGAAAATGTAGTAATCCCAAATTATAATAAATGCTCTAAATTAACTCATATCCAAAAAATAGAAGAGCCTCTGAGCACGCGCTCATGCGCATGCTCAGATGCTAGTTTTATTTTATTGAATTGCTTCCTTCACATTTGATGCAGTACGGATGGTAACTATTTTTATTTCAATTCAAAATTTTAAAATAAAGTGTAAACAAAGGCTACTAAAGGAGGTAAGGGATGCCAAACTGTTTAACTGTTCACGAATGATTTTAAATACTTTTTTTGTAGCATAAGGCAGCCTTGTCTTTGGATCACCATACCTACAACATGAAATGACAATTCATTTCAAAATTACATCAAAAAAAAAAAAAAAAAAAAACCAAAAAGAGAGTTAACGTGATACATTAAAAAAAAAAAAAAAAAATAGAACTTAAAGAAAGTCAATCATAAACAAAAGAAAAGAAAACAAAGAGGAATTTGCAAAAGATAGAACCTGAAAATTTGTTGAAACCTCTGACAGTAAATGTCTTTAATTTGAAGAAAAAGAAAGGAGGATGTAGAGTTAAACTAAATGTCTTCAATCTAAAGAAGAATGAGAGATAAAAACTGTAGAACGTACGTGAGTTTGTGGGTCTTAAAGTATAGGAGTTTTAATTTACATATTTATCCCCGTTAGTTGAAAACTTGTTAGTGGGTATGATAAGGGTATTTTAAGCATAAAAAATGAGGAATCCAAACAGGAAAAGTTCCTTAAATAGTAGTATAGATATCTTCTATAGGATTTATGCATGATTGGCAAATTAACCTTAAATAAGGAAGTTGTGGATTCACAAAGTTAGTTACCTGTTTTCTGAATTTTCAAAATCACGCTTAATCTTTACCTAACATTATTTTAAACTAATAAATAAATAAAAGAAAGGGTATAAAAGTCATTTAAAAATTCTTTGTAAAATTAAAAATACAAAATTCACCTCATTTCCCTAAAATTTAGCATATCTATTTAAAATTTAAAATACTCAACTTCTACAAAAATACAAAGTACAGACTTCCACCACCACATACACATTATAATCCTTATCTTTTCTTTTATTTTCTAGAAAAAAAAACTTTTAAAATTGTTCAGAAATCTCTCTTACTTAGTTACTCCTTAACTAAACTTTAAAAGTCTTAAGTTTTAAAATTTTAGATAAGTTAAAACTTAAGACTTTTAACTGTTCACAAACACAACAGCTAGTATTTCCTTTAAAAAAAAAGAATTGCTTACACGATACGTCTACCCACATTTTAATCTTGCTTGAAGTTACAAGTTAAAATTTATTTATTTTTTGATACACTTGCTAGATTGGGTTAGTTCAATTTTAACACTGAAATCAATGGCTGAAACAAACTTTTTAGAGGGCTTTTCTAATTTTAAAACATTTTTGTTGAGATTCAATCATCCTTGTTCATGAATTATTACTTGAGACTTGAAAATGCATTTTGAGTACGCTAAACGGCATGTCTCCATAAAAGCATGTGAATGTGGAAATTTAGATATTTTAGTAGATACCTTCAATATAATGCATTGGTTGCTTTCAGCAAGGCAATGCAAACGATATAGCTCTAGTCAATGAGGAAAAAGGGTCCTAACAAAAAATTCATGCGTCGAATGCTAAGTCCAGTCCTGCGTTTTCCTTTTAAGTCTTTCACGCGCATTTATTCTCAAGTATGCAACTATCTTTACTTCATAGAATCTAAATTTTAAATTTTGAGGGGCAAAAATCGAAATTTCAGGGGGGCAGTATTTATATTTGAGAAAGGATATGTTCACAACATTTTTCATAACATTTTTACAACAAATCCTAAGTGGCAAGTTGTTACTGGTTGTATTCATATTTTCATCTAAGTTCTAGGCATTTTAACCTAGTCTAATGGAAAATCTAAAAAGCTAGGGGGGACCATGGCCTCCCCTAGCCCCCCCTAGCTCCACCATTGACGGAGAACTTTAATTTTAATATAAATAAAAAATTTACAAGAAATCAAAATAAAAGTTTATGTGAATATATTAAATTGATACCAAGCTAGAGAATATAAGCTATATGATTGAGAAAAAGGGTTGCTAATGGATACTCGAGATGCTAAAGAAAGATCAATTGATGTAAAACTGAAAACTAGTGCCCTGATGCTACTAGGCATAGTGCATATGATAAAATTACAATGAGAAATAATAATTTAAAAATATAACATTAAAATTTTATTTATTATTTATAGATATGATAAAATTTTAATGTATGGCATCCATTTTATGATGATTATTTTATATTATCAGACCAATACATTAATTGGAACTAATAAATTAAGACAATCACAATTATCAAAAACCAAATAGAAGAATTTTTAACAGACTTTTATTAGAACCTAAATAAAATATATTCTATAATTTAACTTATTTAGGAATTTTAATATACATTTGATTTTGTTTATTTTTAGCTGTATACATGCATATGCATGAGATTATAAGCTAGTTTAAGTGAAACATTACACATTTTGAGAGTGTATTTGTGTTTAAATACATGAAAAGGGTGAAGATACTTTCTATCATGTTCAATTTCACCAAAACAACGAAATTAATAAGAAATTTTTGCGAAAAATAAGAATTGTAAATATAATCTATCACTAGATCACATTTTCTTCGTGACTCTATATATCCTTGTACTTTTCAAAGTTTCAAAATTATTAGAGATCAATGAATATGTAATTGATTAAAATTTTAGGTTTGATTTTTTTTTTGTTATTTAAAAATAATATGGAATACATGAGTTTATATATAGAATTGATGAGTAAATAGGTTTTATTAATATAAAATTTGGTGTGCGTGTTTAAATAACAAGAATGTGTAATCTAATATTGATAAAAAAAAATTGAATGATAAAACATTAAATGAAGTTATATCAAGTGTATATATTTCTAAGATAAAAGTTATTTGCAAAATAAACTAAACAACAATCTCTTTTACACGAATGATATTGCAGACTCAGGTTATCTAACTCTTAAAAAAACCCCCATAGTTTTATTATTGGGATATATATATTAAACCCTACACACTTAAATGAAGCACTTTAAACTCCATATTTTCATAAATGTACCCGCAAAAAATTCAAACAAATCTGACCCTCACAAATGATATGTGCATAAATTGACTTATTGGGGTTAAAAACGTGTCATTTAAAAGTATGAGGTTTAAATGGGATCGTTTTAAAAAAAAATTAAGGGATTTAATGTGTCCCAATAATAAAATTGTAGATTTATTTTTGCTTGTTCTGTTTAAACTCCATTAACCAGATTGTTTAAACTAATATATTAGTCAAGTGATTTCTTAGGTCAATTATTCAGATTTAGGTTAAAACAGTAACAAATCATATCATGCACAACAGAGGAAAAGTAAATAATACTATGATATGATGACTCAGGAAAACCAATGAAACAAACTGTTTCAAGGTAAAAATCTAGGGAGGATTTGACCTAGCTATCCTTAAGGTAAAACAAATCCACTATAAGAAAATTGAAGTTTTTACAATCAGATTTAACCCTAAAATTATTGCTACCTCAAGTAGTAACTTACTGACACGACCACGTGCAAGCTTCGAATCCATGGACTCCTTCTTTCCTTGGATTTATTGCAACACGAGCACTCACGCTTGTGATTTTGAGATCCCACTCAAAGGTTTCAGATTACCTTCAGTTGTTGATCTTTATAGCAGCAACTAGGTTCTACCATCGCTTGATTGTAAACCTTGCTCCGATAGATTCTTGTGTAATTAGAAGGTACAATACCTCTTAGATCTCACAATGAGTAACACACAAGTCTTCCAAAAGTCTCCAAAACATAACTAGGGTTTCCCTTTTATATGTAGACAAGTTAGAATGAAACCCTAAACATTTTCGCGAGCTTGGACTTGATTTAAAATTCTACAAAATTTCTATTTCTGCAATTCTCGATTGATCGGGCCTATTCTCGATCGATCAAGCTTGGCAGATTGTGACTCCTCTTTTCTGCAGTCAACTCAAACTTGAAGCTTGAAACCTACACTTTTGAGCATTACCTAACACATAGACTAGACAAGTTTTGTTCTCGATTTGCCAACACATACAAAATATGATTCTAAACATTTTATCCTAAATCTTTAGAACCTAACAATTTTTCATTTATTTTTTTACTTTTCCCATAATTTAAGTCTAATCCTCCACCACTTTGTTATAACACAAGGAAAATACTGCTGACTAAAAGTGCAATAGTTATCGTACTTATGAAAGCATATAAAGACTAGAAATATATGTATATTTAATAGCCTGAAAGGTTAGCTTGTTATGTAATCTTCGTTGAGCCAGATAAAGTGGCTAAGAGCATTCACATCAATCTCAATAAACTAGCATGATGTTAAAAATATAGCTAAAAATCCACAAAAAAACATGCATCAGTCACAACAAACTATCAAAAAAAATTTAACATTCGGTTTGACCTCACCACAATTAGCGAGACACTATTGTAGCTACTATTAAAAAAAAATTCACTTTTTTCCCCTCTCCCCCGTGACTCATTCTCTCTCTCTCTCTCTCTCTCTCATGAACTGATCAACATCAATCTCAAATCCTTAATAAATTTTTGAGAAAGGAGAATGTTCTCTGAGTTTTTAAGGAAGGGATGGATGAGAATGAGAAGAAGAAGAAGAAGAAAAGTGTTTTGTAAGAATCAGATCTAGTGACTACTCTCTCAGCAGTCACCATAACATCGCCAATTGTTGCTGTTGCAGATTGCTAAAGTTTTACTTGATGTTGCTTCTTATTCTTCTTAGTTCATTTCCTCTCCTTATTCCCATTCTTCTTCTCTTTGTTTCTTCTTATTTTTAATTACCTTTGCACTTTTTGCTCCATTGCTTTATTTGGCTCATGTGAATGTTTAGGATTCAGATCCTCTAGATTTCTAAGGTATTCTACCAATAGATTTCTTTAAATCCTAACCACTCTTTTATGATTTAAGGGTCGTCTAGATTATGCCATGTCAGCATTAATACTCTAACAATACTCTTAAAATAATAAAATAATATTGCAAACAAAACAATTAAGATTATTGTCAGTGAAATACTAACATGGCAAAATTTAGACCATTAAATTATTAAAAAATAGTTAAAATTTAAGGAAATCTATTTGGTAGAGTATCATAAGAAATCTTGAGCATTTGAATATGAATGTTTGGTGCCTTAGTTCAAATTGAGATGATAAGTGAAAAGACTTGTCTATATCTTTACCTATCAAACTTCAAAAAATGTTCAAAAGAACTGAAGTAAAGTATTTTACTATTATTTTTTAATCTAGTACAATAGTATACAAACAACACTAACACTAAGCTGGGTATGTGTGGTTGTGATAGGTGGCAGTGAATTTTGGGGTTAAAAATGTGAATAAAAAAAATATTTAATTGAAATAGTGATATAGTAATGAGGTCGATGCAGGACTATAAAAAATATAGACAACTAAATTAGTAAAAATGAAGTTTTTTGAGTTAGTTTAGCTAAAAATTTGAAGAAATTGATATGAATGCTTTAAAAAGCTGAAGATTTGTATACATTCAATCGTAGGCCTAGTACCAAAGTTAGGGGGTAATAGATAAATACTTTTTTCTATTGTAAGATAAAGAACATAAATATTTTGATGCGACAAAAAGAAAATCACTATTTTATATATATATAATTTTTAATTATTGGAGAACTGTTTTTTTTTTTTTTTTTTAATTTATAAACTCCTTACAAGATGGAATTGGCATAAACTTACCAAGTGTATTACTCTCTAAAACCAAATACTTTAGCGTCTTATACTATTATTATTATTATTATTTTGATGGGAACCACACAAAACTATATTATTCATGATTGAAAATAGTGTACATCCTGCATGCACGCATGCACAATACAACTTGGGCATTCCTCAAGCCAGACAAGGGAGTCCTCTACGTTCACTGCATGTTGGGCCAGAGTGTGGGCCGGGGCATTTCCTTGTCTCTTGGTGTGTGAAAAGTCCTGAACACTTTGGGGTATCCCTCTGACCACATTCTGAACAGACGGGTCAATTTCGTTCAGCCCGTGAAGTTGGTTGTTAGGACCTACCAAAGTCTACCAACCTTATGCAAGTTGCAACACATGCACTTACAGCTGTAAAGTTGTAAAGGCAAAATTCTCACCCATTTTTGGGTCTCTCAGTCTGCTTTTAAAAAGTCCAGCATCTATGAAGTTCTCCACACACTACACTAAACACTCTTCTCAGAAATAGTAGTGCTATGGGTTTTTATAGTATGCTTGTGCAGCTCACCTGGGTTGGTGTGATATTATCATTTATGGCAGCAGCAGCAGCAACAGCATTTCCATTAGCCCTGCCTAATTGCGCCGATAGATGTGGAGATGTAAAAATTCCATATCCCTTTGGGATAACTAAAGGTTGTTTCCTCAATGGAACTCGAGATTTTTTTATCAATTGTAGCAACTCGTCCGGTCAACCTCAACCACAGACTGGAAAAAACCTGAAGGTTACAAACATATCCATCCAAGGCCAGATTGAAACCATGGTGTTTAAGGCTGAAGACTGTTACAATTACACAAATGGTACGCAATGGAAAAAAACCACAGCAAATCTCAAGATACCCAGTTTCACAATTTCTGTCATCGAAAACAAGTTCGTGGCCGTTGGCTGTGACACTTACGCATTCCTTAATGGTAATCTAAACGGTCAACAGTTCTCCATCGGCTGTCTATCCCAATGTCAAAACATAAGCAACGTAGCCAATGGTTCTTGCTCTGGGATTGGGTGTTGCCAGTTAGATATTCCCAAAGGATTGAAGAATATTTCTTTGATAACATATAGCTTTAAAAACCACACACAAGTCTGGAATTTCAATCCATGCAGCTTTGCCTTTGTTATCCGGAAAGACAAATTCAATTTCTCCTCAGATTATCTTACCAGTCTACAAAGCAATAAAACCCTTCCCGTGGTTCTTGATTGGGCAATTGGAAACGAGACGTGTAAAGTTGCACAGAACAAAGCGAATTACATATGTGGAGCTAATTCCACATGTATTGATCTCAATCACATCAACGACCCTGGGTACCGTTGTGAATGCAATAAGGGTTACCTTGGGAACCCATACCTCAAAGATGGCTGCCGAGGTATTCAATTTACTTATTATCTACAACAATTTTTTTAGAAATAATTAAAAATTCTGATGAAATTTCTAAAATGTCACGTGGCTTTATTTTAGAAACACAAAAGAAAATTTTTAAATTTTTTCACAATTGTTTGACTTGATATGTGTGATTTGTGTATAATAATAGTATATTTATGTAAAAGTAATATTATTCCCATTATAGCTTATTATCTTAATAATCTGTGATATTTTTTGTTTTCTAAAGTTATTGTTTCAAGGTAATAATTGTTAACAAGTTCCCTAATGATACAAATTAAATATTAGTAAATACTTAATTATAAGTTATAATGCACACTTTTCAAAAAATTTAATATAAGTGTTAAGGATTTATTGGCTTAAACACATAACTTTGTTGTGGTTGTTTATACCTTTTGAATATATGCATACAATTTAACTTTAATTTTTTGTAAAAATGTATAAAAACTTTGTTTAATATAAAGAATTAAATGTATCTTAATCACTACTCTTAAAGCAGTAGTTAACAAAATCGTTCTTTATATTTACTTTAAAATGTGTACTTTACAACTGCAGATATTGACGAATGTAAAGGGATCAACAATTGCACGGACAAACAAATTTGTGTTAATAATCCCGGAAATTATGAATGTTTGTGCATCAAAGGATACCATCTGGAGAGCGCGGCATGTGTCTCCAATCAAGCATCACTAGCTATTCACCTTGCGGTTGGTGAGTATCTTTACTATAGATCTGTATATTGCACCCTCGGTTTTCTGCTCACATATAGAGGATTTTGTCATGTATATAGTATATCGTGTTGGGAAAGTTGAAAATTAGAACGAGTACCATACTTCATATTCATAAAAAAAAAATTTCTGATATGACTTTTTGGATATGTAGATCCTAACATTACTCGTAAAACATTCCTTATTATTTTTTCTCAGTTAAGCAATATACAATATACTAAAGAGAAAAGCTATGTCTACAATAATTTTACAACACTTTCACAATAAATTTTAAGTTGTAGGTTGTTAGTAGTTGATACAAGTCAATAATAAAGTAATTTAAGTTGTAAATTTAAATTAGGATTAATAACAATTTATTACTTATAATTTGTAATGAGAATATTGTGAACGTAACACTTCTCTATTCTAAAAAAAGACGGCAATGATTAATAATTCAATTATAAGGTAACTATAACTCAGAGACTATTCCGCTAGTGCGGAGCATACCACCTAAAAGATGAAAAAGAATATTAAGGTAAACTTAGAATTTGGAAATAACGTTAATAATCTTTACTTGGATGTTTCAACTTTTAATTAATACTTTCTCAAAAACAAAAAAATTAATAGAAATAATTGACTGACATAGACAACCTATACTTATTTTTCAAAATGACATGTAATATCCACCCATCTACAAAATGACCACTTAATCTTATTAATTAAATAAAACATTAAATAAATTTTAAAAAATATATTTCACTTACAAAAAATAAATACATTGAAACTTAACCATTCCAAAAAAAAAAAATTATTAATTGATTTTTTTTTTTGTAGAAGTCTCATAATTTATTGTCAAAAAAAAAAACTTAGCATCGTTTGGTAAGAATTATATGTTTGGCAAATGAAAATAAACCTTACCTTAAATTTCTATTATATTAAATTATTTTTAATAAATTTTGTGATAAAATATTTTTTTTTCTCTATGCAGAAGATCAAAATTAACAAATCTGAATAGAATATAACTGTGGGAGGGTTTTTCGTCCCTGACCCCAATTAGAAGGAATTGTTCTCTTTGGAAATGGCTTTGAGCCTGTCCTCAAGGATATGCTCAATCCTACGTCGGGGAAGACGCCTCCCACATATGCCTTATAAGTTTGAGCTCATAGACATATGTGTACCACTTATGAGCTCAAGTTTATAAGGCAAATGTGAGAGGCGTCTCTCCCCGACGTAGAATTGAGCAAATCCTTGAGGACAGGCTCAAAGCCATTTCTAAAGAGGACAATTCCTTCTAATTGGGGTCAGGGACGAAAAACCCTCCCACAATAACCATAACCCATTATATTTTCATTCTTACTTTGTTTACTTTAACAAAAAAAAAAAAAAAAAAAAAATTGTAACACTTTCAATTCAGTTCTTATACATTGAATTGTATAATTTTCTTTCTTGAAATTTCAAATTAAAACTTCTTAAATATTAATTGTGTCAATCTTATCCTTTAATTTTCAAAATTTACCTAATTTTATCTCTGAACTTTCAAATTAAAGTCAATTTTATGCTTGTAAGTTAAAGGTGACATAATTAAAGATAAATTTGATTTAAGTTTGAAAAGTGAAATATATGAGGAAAAAAAAATTGAAACAGGCCTAAAGTAAAATTTGGCAAACGAATTATTGATCTACTTTTATTTTCTCTGAATTTGATCTCTTCCTTGCTTTTTTTTTTTTTTTTTTGGGGGGGGGGGGGGGGGGGGGGGCGGCGCACGCTCTTTTTAACTTTTTCTTGCCTATCACAACGCACTCACGATTATAAGTCAATTTCTTTCCACCAAAAGAGAAACACAGATTGGCCTACCAATTTCTTTTGTTTGCTGAATTTACACCACTTTTTCAACTAAATGACAAACGTCTAGTTTTCAAACGGAGAAAAATCTCGACACTTTTTTTATTAGTCCTTGTTAACTCACGTTGGCCTTTTTGGAATTCCATTGCCATGTTTGATCACTTATTGTTATCCCTCACTACAACAAAATGTATTTTTAGTGACGAAAAAATTCGTCATTAAAAATTCAGTTTTTTGTCATTAAGAATCTTTAGTGACGAAATCGGACATTTAATGACGAAACTCATTTCGTCACTGAAACCCCGTCACTAAAAGTCCTAGTGACGAAAAATTTCGTCACTAAAAGTCCAATTTATTTATTTATTTTTTTTAACTTTTAGTGACGAAAACGTTTCGTCACTAAATGTTTTCCTCGCTAAAAACACTATCCAGTGACGAAATATTTCGTCACTAAAAATACCTTAGTTTATTAAATCATATTTAGTGACGAATAATTTCGTCACTAAAACTATGTTCGAGTACATATAGTGACAAAAAAGTTCATCACTAAAACTATTTTTAAGAAAATTCAGACACATATAGTGACGAAAATTTTCGTCACTAAAACCATTTCTTACAAAATTTTGCTACATTTTGTGACGAAATATTTCGTCACTATAACAATTTTTTGTTGCTATATTTGTTATGAAAAAATTCATCCCTAAAACTTATTTTCTGATTTTATTTTTTTATGGCTTTGATATTAACCTGTAACCTGTGATTACATTATTAAAACCTCACATTTCAATAACACATTTATTTCAACAACACATTTATAAAAAAATATCCATACATTCCACAAGTAAAAAATAAAACAAATGTCCAATTCAAACTCCTTCCATAAAATAATTGTTTGAAACACATACAATAACTCAAGATGTTTTATAACAATACAAAATGTGTAGCATAATATAATTAGAACTAACGGAAGATGTCCTCATATGTCTTCAAGTAATATCAAAAGTAAATCACCTAAAAGCTGCCAATAAAAAATCTGCACAAATATAAAAACAATACTACATTAAAATCGTAAAGTAAAAACATTAACTATGTTATAAGAAACATTTCTAACAATGCATTAAGAGTAGCCACACCAATGAATTATAATCACAACTCCTAATATATAAGTTGTAGAAAGCAAATATAAATTTTCAAGCGTAATATAATACAATTAGTCATTCAATGAATTACTAATATTATAATCAATGAATTATAATCACATCTAAACAAGCATAGTCATTCACATTTGCAAGAAACGAAAAACACTCACAATATTAATTTAAATCATCTTCTAACACCATGCAAGCCACCCGCTTGCTCCAACACAACGACCCACCACAAAACCAATCACAAACATCACAAGTATAAAGTGTATACAAGTATTGAAATCAATTAAAGTACTATTCATCACATCTAAACAAGCACAGTTATTCACATTTGCAAGAAATTAAAAACACTCTCAATATTAGTTTTAACCACCTTATAACACCATGCAAGCTACCCGCTTGCTCCAACACAACAACTCACCACAAAATCAATCACAAACATCACAAGAATAGAGTGTTTACAAGTATTGAAATCAATTAAAGTACTATTCATCACATCTAAACAAGCAAAATCATTCACATTTGCAAGAAATGAAAAACACTCCCAATATTAGTTTAAATCATCTTATAACACCATGCAAGCCACTCGCTTGCTCAAACATAACGACCCACCACAAAACCAATTACAAACATCACAAGTATAAAGTGTTTACAAGTATTGAAATCAATTAAAGTACTATTCATCATATTTAAACAAGCACAGTTATTCACATTTGCAAGAAACTAAAAACACTCCCAATATTAGTTTTAACCACCTTATAACATCATGCAAGCCACCGGCTTGCTCCAACACAACTACCCACCACAAAACCAATCACAAACATCACAAGTATAAAGTGTTTACAAGTATTAAAATCACTTAAAGTACTATTCATCACATCTAAACAAGCACAGTTATTCACATTTGCAAGAAACTAAGAACTCTCCCAATTTTAGTTTTAACCACCTTATAACACCATGCAAGCCATCTGCTTGCTCCAACACAACATACCACCACAAAACCAATTTCCAACATCACAAGTATAGAGTTTTACAAGTATTAAAATAAAATAAAATATTATTCATCACATCTAATCAACAATACTCATTCACATTTGCAAGAAATAAAAAACACTCACAATATGTATTTAAACCACCTTATAACACCATACAAGCCACTTGCTTGCTCCAACACAACATATCACCCAAATTCAATTTTCAACATCACAAGTATAGAGTTTTATAAGTTTTTAACTAGAATTTACTTACTTTGCACAAGCTAAGTTTACAACTTTCAGAAAAAATTCAAATTTACTACAAACAATGTGTATTTAGTTTGCAAAAGAAAAGTTAAATTTATAAGTACAAAAGTTAAAGAAAAGTTAAACAAGCAGATAAGACAATAATTAGAACCGCCAATGAAGAAAGATATTTACAGGAGAATGAAAACCTTGTAAACAACCAAATGTCAGCACAAATATCTAATTCTTCAAAATCACTACCCCACATGAAAACTAGCAAACAAAAGCCACAATCCAGAAACAACACTACTTGTACTATAATGGAAAAATCAAATTCAAAAATCAACCATTCAATTGAACAACTCTTTAGAGAAACAACACCAACCATTCACCTAATTGCTTGCTTTTTAGTAGAAACTTAAGGCAGTGTTTTATAGGCTTTGGATTCATTCAAACTCTATAGAGCATCCAAAGATCCCTAACCATTTGTATAAATATAGTGCATACATTTCAACAAATTAGGAAAAATTAGAATCTGATGACACCAAGTAAAATTAGTATTAAACATTAAGTACTATGAAGATACCATATAATTCACACACACAAATCTATCAAGAGATTCAAGACATCATTGTCTGCTCATAAATCACTACAACACAGTTAAAATTTTGTGTGTGTGTGTGTGTATTCTTTTGACATACCATTTCATTATATCAAAAGTACTACTTAGTTCATGAAATGAACAAACCCAAGAGATTAGCACCCACCAAAACAATGAGAAAGACCATACCATAGTTAAACAAAAAAAAAAAAAAAAAAAACCCTCCAAAATATTAATTAACCACATAACATATCTAGATAAGCAATTAAACAATTGAAACAAAAAAACAAAAAGCAAAAACAAACAAACCCACCCCTCAAAAGTCAAAACAACTTTAGCACATACACCAACCAAAAACAGCATATTACCATTAAACAAACAAACAATACACACACCAAGATCTAACAAGCCCACCCAATTAATACAGAAAAATAAATAAATAAATAAATAAAACAACAATAACAGTAGAACATAATCCAACAAAGAACACAACATTACTGTCCAACAAATAAACAATCCTTCAGAAGACTAGCTAAGCACATCTAGATCAACAATTTAACAAGCCCACAAAAGTATTTCCCATCAAGACAACAGTATTTAGCACATGCACCAACAAAAAACACCACATTAACATAAAACAAAGAAACAGTTCTTCAGTATACTAGTTAACCACATGTAGATCAGCAATATAACAAGCTCACAAAATGAATACCCCTCAGAACAACATCTTTTAGCACATATACCAACAAAAAACACCATATTACCATCAAACCAAAAGACAAATTCTTTAGAATACAAGTTAACGACATGTAAATCAGCAAATTAACAAAAACCCACAAAAGTATTACCTAGAAAGACAACAGCTTTTAGCACATGCACCAACTAAAAAGACCATATCACCACGAAACAAAAAACACAACAACACCACAACACCAATTCAACAAAACCCACAAATTATAACCCATTTTCAACAACAATTCAAACATCCTCCCACAACAAAAACCATACTATTTTTATCACTAAAACTTGCAAAAGAGTAACACACATTATTATTATTATTATTATTATGTCATAAAATCCAGAATGAATCCAAATCCTATAAAACACTGCCTTAAGTTTCTACTAAAATGCAAGAAATTGTTTAACATTTTTAATTGAATCAACCAAGCAACACAACACAACACAACAAACAAGTAATCTTTCCCTTATTTTGGAGCAAACACATAGGTAATCACCCATTGCTGTTTCAACTAGAACAATAAAAAATTTTAAAAAAAATTTAAAGTAACAACATTATGGAAAAACAAACTCAAATTTGGATCATATATAATCACCCTAAAGGAACTAGAATCATTAGACAAAAATTAAATTAAAAGAAAAAAGAAATGAAAAAAATACCCAATACACGAAGGATCGCCGGTTGGGGGTGGGAGGCGAAGGGTCGCCGGCTGGGTGGAAGGCGAAGGGTCGCCAGATGGGTGCGCAGGACTGAAGCGTCGCCGGCTGGTGCGAGTTGAAGCGTCGCGCGCTGAATCGTCGCAAGCTGAAGCGTCACGAGCTGAAGGTTACCAGCGGCTGAATCGTCGCGAGCTGAAGGTCACCGGTGGCTGAATTGTCGCGAGCTGGCGCTGAATCGTCGCGAGCTGAAGGTCGCTGGCGCGCTAAATCGTCGCGAGCTGAAGGTCGCCGGCGCACTGAAGCGTTTGAATCGGCGATGACAAGCTCGATCGGCGGCACGGCAAGCTCAATCGGTGGTGATGGCTGAGATTGGATGAAGCAGATGTGAGGGATAGAGTGAGGGAAAGAGAGAATTGAGTGAGGGAGGAAAAATAAAGGGGGAAAAGTGAAAAAAATAAAAAGGGGCTAAAGTGTTTTAAGTATTAAACTTTTAGTGACGAGTTGTATGTCGTCAATGTAGGCTACTTTTAGTGACGAAAATTCTGATTCGTCACTAATACTACCATTTGATTTTATGTTCCTATTTTTAGTGACGACTTATTTTCGTCACTATTTGTCACATTCAGTGACGAAATGAGTTTTGTCACTAATAGTGTTCTTGGCAACATCTTTAGTAACGAAAATTTTCGTTCACTAAAAACTTAAACTTTTAGTGACGAAATAATTCGTCACTGTAGATGAATTTAGTTTGGCGCCTGCATTTTTGTTTGGCGCCTTTAGTTCAACACAACATGTAGTGACGAAATTTATATTTCGTCACTATTTATAAAAAAAATTAGTGACTATTAGTGACGAAAATTAAATTTCGTCACTATATGGTGCCTTTTTGTGACGAAAAAATTTTCCTCACTAAAATTCGTTACTGAAAATACATTTTGTTGTAGTGCCTTTCTTTCTAAAAAAAAATATTTTATAATCTTTATTATCTTTTTCTCTGTTGACCTGATTACAATAAAACAAACCATTGTTAGGTTAAAAGGATGTCATCAATGATTTGAAAATTCAAAGATAAAGACTGAAGCAAATTACACTGTTTGGTAGTGCCTAGCACCCTACCTTTATATATGTTTGGATAAACTCCCTTCTCTTCCCTATCCAAAAACATAGGATTAAAATGCTTGTACCCCTTACAACTGAATAAGAACTTGATAATGTTGACATATTTTTTAATTTTTTATAATTCGATAGTAACAATGGAGGAGGGAGATTTAAATTCAAGATGTCAAGAAAACATAAAAAACGGTCAATTAACTGAGTTACAATGCTCTTAACTTAATTTTAAAATATTTAACGAAGGGAAAGTTATTTAGTCTAATACTCCTTATTTTTCAAAATAATACACAATGTCTATCAATTTAGAGATAGAACTACCGAGGAATATGATGATAAAAAATAATAGTAAATGTTAGACATTAATTGAACTAAGTAGGGTTTTTTTTTTTTTTTTTTTTTTTTTAAGGTTTAAGTATGCAAATTCAAAACACTTTTATTAGTATGTACTCTTGTATCATTTTCCATATTGAAAAGCACTTTCTCAATTTCTCGATTTGGTTATTGAACATAATAACAATTTCAAAGCACTTTAACATATATTATTGTCAATAGTTTTAAACGTTAAAATAGTCTGAGAGAAAGATTGAATAGTCTATATATTTTGTGTAAATAATAATGTACAATGGAGAGCCTTATACATGCTAGGTATGTGTGTAGTACAAGTAATATGAGTAAATTATAAGTACAGTATACTGGGCCAAGCCCAATGGGCTAATCTAGTCTAAGCTATACGCTAACATCCTCTCCCAAACTCGAGGTGGCAAGGAGGAAGCTAACTGAATTTTGGATATAAGATCTCGAAGACGACCAAGCAGGTGAGTTTTGGTGAAGATATCAATAGGCTGGTCAACAAAGGAGATTGAGAACAACTTGAGATTTCCTTTCTTGAGATGCCGGCGAGTGATATGGCAGTCGATCTCAATGTGCTTGGTGCATTCATGGAAGACATCATTATGAGCAATGTAGTTAGCACTACGATTGTCACAATAAAAAGGAGTGGCAGTAGGCTGTGGAGCATCGATGTCAGCCAAGAGCCAGCGAAGCCAGACAAGCTCGCAAGTGATGTTGGCAAGGGCACGATATTCAACCTCAGTACTGGAATGGGATACCACATCCTGCTTCTTGCTACGCCACGAGACAAGAGAAGTACCCAATAGAAAATAGAAACCTGTGATAGAGAATTGATTAGTCTGATCACCTGCTCGGTTCACATCTGAGTAAGCATGAAGCTCAAGAGAAGATCGAGAGGAGTAGTGGAGACCATGATAAAGTGTGCCATTGAGATATTGGAGAATCTGAAGAACGGCAGTATAGTGGACAGAACGAGGGGCATCCATGAACTTACTAATTATACCCACAGCATGTGAAATATCCAAACGAGTAACAGTGAGATAGATTAGACTACCAACCAACTGACGATAGCAAGTAGCATTGAATATAAATTCACCATCCAAGGGTGTGAGCTTTGCATTGTATTCCAAGGGAGTGGAAACAGTCTTGTTGTTGATGATATCGGCTTTAGAGAGAAGATCAGAAGCATATTTAGCTTGGGAAAGATAGTATCCATCAGAGGATGAGGTAACCTCAAGCCCAAGAAAATATCTAAGAGTATCCAGACCTTTCATCTCAAAATGCTAACTAAAGAAGTGCTGAAGAGAGCGGATACCTGCAGAATCATCTCCAGTAATAATCATATCATCAACATATAGAAGAATAAGAGTGATACCAGTAGAGAATCTTCGAAAAAAGAGAGCAGTGTCATGAGAACTCGAAGTGAAACCTTGCTGAGCAACAACTATGCTAAACTTTTCAAGCCAAGCTCAAGGAGCCTGCTTGAGGCAATAAAGTGCATGGTAAAGGCAACAAACTTGACTGCCTAAGTGTGGATAGCCAAGGGGTGGCTACATGTATACTTCTTCTTGGAGGTCTCCATTGAGGAGAGCATTCTTCACATCCATTTGATAAAGAGGCCAACGGCGAGTAGCAGCCACAGCAATGAGGCATCTAACAGATGTAAGGCAAGCAACAGGAGCAAATGTTTCTTCATAGTCAATGCCACACTCTTGAGTAAAGCCCTTGGCAACTAGGCAAGCCTTGTACCGTTCAACAAATCCATCAGCCTTGGTCTTGATCTTGTAAACCCACCTACAACCTACTACAAACTGACCAAGAGGCAAATCAACCATATCCCAAGTGTGATTTTTATGAAGGGCATCTAGTTATTCGTTTATAGCTTGCTGCCAAAGAGGACCAGTATGGGCCTCACGATAGGTGTGAGGTTCATAGAGGGTGGCAAGAGCAAAAGAGCAGTGATAATTAGTGAGATAAAGGGGAGGAATGCTTACCTGAGTGGAACGACAAAGTTCATGACTAATAGGAGACTCAGGAGAGGGTGGTGCCACAAGATCCAAGACAGGCAGGTCATATGCCGAGTACAGAATCGAAGATGAGTCATCTGGAGAGGCAGCTGATGTTGAAGAATCCTCCATAATTTTAGAATAAAGAGGGAGGAAAAGATCAGCAAAAATGAGACCCTCTGAGGAAGAGGACGCAAGAAACTACTGAAGACTCGTGAAAGAATGATGTTCCCAAAATTCAACATGATGGGAGACACGAAAGTGATGAGAAATGGGATCATAGCAGCGAAACCCCTTTTGAGTTACACCATAACCAAGGAAACAACAAAGACAAGCACAAGGCTAGAGCTTTGTTCATTCATGAGGAAGAAGAGAGACAAAACAAGTACAACCAAAAACTCAAAGAGAGGAGTAGTCAGAAGTTTGACCATAGAGAAGCTCGAATGGTGATTTGTTGTGTGTAGTTAGTGAAGGAACACGATTAATGGTGTACATAGCAGTGAGTGTCGCCTCACCCCAAAAGCGCTCAGGAAGAGAGGCAGAAATGAGAAGGGTGCGGACAACATCAAGAATGTGACGATGTTTAAGTTCTGCATAACCATTTTGTGGAGAGGTGTAAGGACAAGACCGCTGAGGAAGGGTACCATGATTGTCTAAAAAGGACATGAAAGATTTATCATTATATTATTGAGCATTATTTGATCAAAAGACTTTGATGGTGCAATTGAACTATGTTTCAATCATTTTATGAAATGTTTGGTAAATAGACACAAGTTCAGACCTATGATGAAGCAGATAAATCCAAGTATATCAAGAAAAATCATCCACAAATATGACAAAATATTTAGATTCCCCCTCAGTGGGAACAGGTGCAAGACTCCAAATATCAGAATGTATAAGATCAAAAGGTGCAAAAGAAAATTTGTTTGTTTACCAAAATGATAGGAAGTAAAATTAAATTTTTGAAACTGAACTGAACCTAAATGACCTTGAGAAGCTAACAACTGAAGACGAGATAAGGATGGATGACCAAGACGAGCATGTCGTAGATCAGGTGAGGGGGTGGTAGTGGTAGCAGCTGTAGAAACAACTTGTGAAGGAATCTTCAAGTCATGAACCTCAAACATGCGACCAACCTTACGGCCTGCCCCAAGTACTTGATCCGTTCGGGGATCTTGTACATCCACACCATAATTAGTAAATAGAAGATCTATGCCTAATTCAAAAAGTTGACTAACAGAAAGCAAATTGATGGATAACTTTGGGATATGAAAAGTATCACTAAGGGATAAACAAGGAAAAGAGATTATTCATTTATGACTAACAGGCATAGGAGTTCCATCAACATTGTAAATGGAGATTGGATGTTCTAAAGATGCCTTATAAGAAAATTGGGATTCATCAGGAGTTATATGGTTACAACATGCAGTATCAAAAAACCAAGTTTGTTTACCTAAGGTGACAGAAAGGGCAATGGATGTGCGAGATAAAACCTGTTGAACTACTACCTCAATATTAGTCGTAGTAAGTGAGGAAGCCAAACCAAAGATGGATCTGTAGGAACCGATGGATCTAAAGGACATACAGCAGCTGCCTGAGGAAGAGAAGCTTTATTTTGCTTTTATATAAATTTCTGCAGTTTTCAAAAAATTGAGATGTCACAGCAAAACTCGCAGTGAGTACCTTTGGAAGATTGAGAGGTGGGATGCCCAGAGTTTATTCACGGAGGAGCAATGAATGCAGCAATGGGAGGCCGTGGAGATGGTGTAACCAATACATGATCAGGTGATAACATATGATGAGTAGGCCGACGGTTCTCCTCAGAAATGAGCTCCTTAACTGCAGCATCAAGAGAAGGAGTAGGAGACCGGCTAAGCAGAGAAGCCCTAGTAGGCTCAAAATCCTCACGTAAACCCATCATAAAGTGCATAAATTTACGTCGATCCCAATATTTGACAAAGAGCTCAATATCCTTAGAACACACTAGTGGAGGATCTGCAGCACAAAGTTGTTCCCACATAGTAGAAGTCTGAGAATAAAAATCAGAATTTGACTGACCAATCTTTTGGTGCATTTGATAAAGTTTTAATTCAATGTGGAACTCCAGGCTTGAATCATTAGTACAATTATAGCGATCGGCCAGAAATTTCCAAGCAACTTCAGTAGTCTCAAGATGAGGAAGAAGATTATGAATAGAGGGAATAGAGGTATTGATAAACCAAGATAAGATCTTACTCTGAATACTCTCCCATTCCTTTAGGCGTTTTTCATAATCATCCATTGTAACAGCAGTCTTGGAGGCATCTTCAACAACTGTGGCTTTGGACTTAAGGTTTGGTATTGGCTTAGGAATTGAACCAGTCACATATCTCCATAATTTACAACCCTTGAGAAAGACAGTCATATTCTAAGACCATGCATGATAGCTAGTAGGACAATCCAATATAATAGTGATAAGATGTATGATATCTCGTTCATTTTGTTGAGTCATAATGAAGAAAACGAACAAAAAGTGGGATTTAAAGACCTCAAATGCAGAAACGGAGCCCAAAATTGGAATCTTCGTGAAAAACTAAGCAAGACAGGCTATGTTGAAAAATTTTGACTTTGGTCAAAAGTCAACGATCAAAGTCAACTACTAGCATGTGCTGACATAGGTTGATGATGCAGATGTTGACATGTGTAGGATGATGTCAGCCTAGGGTTGACATGGACAAACACTAATGGTCTCAGGCACGTGGAGTGCATGTGCACTTTTGGCGGCGCGTGTAGCGCGTGTTCGACAGTCAGAAGCTTCAGGCAACGCGTGTGGGCGCGTGTCAGGTCCTTTCTGGCTGTTCTTGGTTAGGTTTTGCTCGGGATGGGCTGTTCTGTCACTCTATGCCTTTGCTTTGGCAGTTGGATGAACAGAACAATGAGATTCAAGAGTTGTAGGGACTATAGGCATGACGGTAGTGACTCACTTTTGACAGTGACTATTGGATGAAGGCGAGGGCAGTGGAAGAACGCCAGAGATGTCCACAGGAACCAGAAAGTTAGAGGAATGGCTTTGGTATCATGTTAAGAATTTAAAGTGAGAGAGAAAGACTAAATAGTCTGTATATTTTGTGTCAATAATAATGTACAATAGAGAGCCTTATATAGGCTAGGTATGTGTGCAATACAATTAATATGAGTAAACTACAAGTACATTACACTGGGCCAAGCCCAATGGGCTAATCTAGTCTAAGCTATACACTAACATAGTTATAAATTTTATTGCAAAAGGTTTACAACTAAAACTCAATAGTGTACTTCTTAGGATATGCGTAACAGACCCTCAATATTAAACATGAGAGTTTTTATTTTTTATTTTTTTAGTAGGTAACGAGTTGAGCTCTTCAGTGGAAAAAATGTTATTAACCCGATGTTTTATTCTTGTTTATTATCTATTTAATTTAAACTACAATAAGAAATTTAGGCATATTCAACCAAGAAAAAGAGAAAATAAAATTTAGACTTTTCTGCATTTCTTATATAAATGAGGCTATTGATTCTCAACTGGTTCGCTACCCCAAAGTGCAAGAACAATATGGATTGCCTCTTAGTACTACTAATGGGAGGTTCAATTCTTTGATATATGTACCGTTATATATTTAAAGAAATTATATCTTCATGGCTAATTGTCTTCTTCTCAACTAAGAAAGGAACGTTGTGGTTTTTAAAAAGGATGTCAATTCAAAACAATTGGTTCATATAAATATATATATATATATATATATATATATCTATTGATATAATTTAACATGAACCAGATTTTAGAGCCACTCAGGAAATTTGTATTTATGTGCCACTGTGGCAGTCACCATCTACGCTAAAAATGAAATCTTGATCGAGTCATCTTCATATGATATGTAAGTTAAATATGAAGACTTTTACTTATCAAAATGTTTGCCATAAAAAAGGAAATGGTTTTAGCGAGAGTATAAAGTTAAAACGTTTTACTTAGTGAAAGTGCATGTTTGAATGTGCGCAGGTATCAGCATAATAGGCCTCTTAATACTGCTTCTAGGATGTTCTTGGATATTTTGGGGATTGAAAAAAAGAAAGCTCATCAAACTCAAAGAAAAATTCTTTCAACAAAATGGTGGCTTACTGTTAAAACAACAACTCTCTAATCACCAAAAGTCTGTGGAGACAACCAAAATTTTTACTACAGAAGAGCTCAAAAAGGCTACTAACAACTACGACGAGAGTAGTGTTCTTGGCCAAGGAGGATATGGAACTGTGTATAGAGGAGTATTGTCAGATAAAACAGTGGTTGCCATTAAGAAATCCAAGATTGGTGATCAGAGCCAAATCGAGCAATTCATAAATGAAATGATTGTTCTTACCCAAATTAACCATAGGAATGTGGTTAAGCTATTTGGTTGTTGTCTAGAAACAGAAGTTCCCTTACTAGTTTATGAATTCATCACAAACGGAACTCTTTCTACCCATGTTCATGACCAAGGCCTATCACCCTTACTTTCATGGGAAAAACGTCTGAAGATTGCAACAGAAACTGCAGGGGCACTTGCATATTTGCATTCATCAACTTCAATGCCAATTATACATAGAGATGTGAAAACCATGAATATACTATTGGATGATAACTACACAGCAAAAGTGGCTGACTTCGGAGCGTCAAGGCTAGTTCCTCTTGATCAAACAGAATTGAACACTTTGGTGCAAGGAACTTTGGGGTACTTGGACCCAGAATACATGCAAACTAGCCAACTGACAGAAAAAAGTGATATCTATAGCTTTGGTGTTGTTATGGCAGAGTTGTTGACAGGTAAGAAGGCACTTTCTTTTGATAGACCAGAAATTGATAGAAATCTAGCAATATCTTTTATGACTGCCATAAGAGAGGATCGCCTACTTCAAATTCTTGAAAATCACATTGTCAATGAGGATAATATTGAGCAACTTAAGGAATTTGCTAATCTTGCAAAAAGGTGCCTAAGATTGAGAGGGGAGGATAGGCCTTCAATGAAAGAGGTGGCAATGGAGCTGGAGAGATTGAGAAGTATGGGAAAACATCCACTGGGAGACATTGATATCTTTGCAAAAAAGACTGAATACTCACTTAGTGCAAGTAGTCACTCTTTCAACATTGATGTTGGCACTGGTTGTTCTACTAGTACAACTGCTGAGTATGATAGCATCAAAGATCAAGTATTGAAACCCGTGGAAGATGGGAGATAATTACTTAATCCTTGGTAAAATATTTGGTATCACTTGATAATTGAATTTGATATGGTATTATAATGGGCTAAGATATTTCGAAGCGAATATTCAACTCACAAAGTTGGAAGTTTTAATGTTGTTTGGAACTGTAGTAATTGTGTTTGTTTTGTGAATTGTTCGTGGGAGTTGTATGTTAAAAGATATTTATATATGTATTAATGGTGGAGATGTTGAAGACCCAATCAAGCTTTTTGTATTGATTATTAAGTTATCATTTGGTTGGGTGTAAATCTCATTTATCCATTTATTTCTCTTGTTGAGCTACTGAAATTTTCAATTTTTTGTTTATACTTCGTTCACCCACATAAGAATTATTGATAAATAGTTTTTGGTAAGTAAGAATCAATTACACTTTGATAGAAGTGGAGGTGCAATTGAACTTTTTTATGGCATTGTTTTTGGGGTTACACCCCTCTATTATTTAAAGGACAAATTTTCTTTCCAATCTAGTTTGAAGAGAAATCCTTCGAACTACTTTTAAATGGTGATATGTGTTCTTTCAACTTGACCAAAATAAACCCCACACCACCTATTATTAAGTTGGGTTAGTTGTATTTTATTATAATAAAAAAAAATCTCAAACCATGGGTAGAAACAAAAGATGCTTGAAAAATCTAGATGGAAATTAGGGACAAAGAAGCAAATGTTTGTCTCCTCAATAAGTGAGCTCAAAACCCACAACCACGTTACCAACATCAAATAGTGACTTATGGCCCATATCTATCTCCATATAAATTAAGATTAATGTATTTCTGTCCTAAAGAAAAGCAGACGAAATTCTCGCTTCATATTTTTCAATGCTCTAAGAGCTCAAATTTATGCAAAATGAACCCTGAAATACACTTGCTCAAGTAAAGGTTAATCTAATCACCTCGACTATTAAAATGCCAAATCTCATACATATATTTTGAAGACCCAGTACCTAGTTGGGAAAATCTTCCATTTGGTTTCAAAGACAACCTAACTTGCCAAGCCCGATTAACTAGAAGGCAAAAGGCATCAAAGGAGTGGCATGCAAGCACATGTGATCCATTGAAAAAGAAACTAATTTGGTTCCTGTAAGGTTGAAATTTATCAACCATTTTGTTGGATTTATTCCGTGCTAATTTGCTTGTATTTCAGCATTTAGAAACCCTGTATTTAGTGGGAATCATGTAAGGGTAGTGTGTGAGAGAGTGTGAAGAATTGCTCAAGACTGTGTTGCAGAACAGAGACTTGCGACTGGACTTCGCTGGTGTCTTGCGACTGGCAAGCTACCAGATGTTGCACACGAGAGAAGCGTGCAGAGGAGAACTTGCGAATGGATCTCGCGGGTGGCTCATGACTGGAAAGTGGCCATAATATGAACCGTCGTGTCAGCTGTTGCACTACAGGACAAAAATTTCAGACTGGCCTTTCAGTTTGTTCGCGGCTTGAACTCGCGACTCAGTCAAGTTGCGAGGCCAAGCCGCTAGCCAACTTTGTTATGTAAAATCTGTCTCTTCGCATTCCAAACATCCACCAGTATATATACCCCTTATACCCACGGAATGTAGAGAGCTTCCAGAGAGAATTTTGAGAGAGAAACCCTAGAGAAAAACAAGATTGACTCATCCACAATCTTTACCTTGTGTCTCTTCAAATTCCTCTACTCTCTTCCTCTTCATTCTAGATCCTTGAGAGGTATTTTAGCCAAACCCTTTTCTCACCTCACCCATATCAGTGAGAAGGCTCTTTGGTACTTTGGGAAGCAGTTAGGAAGGAACCAATTCATATTGGTAGATGCTATGGACTAGTAGCGGAATCCAGGAAGCTAAAGAAGAAATAGGTTCGGCGTAACCTCGTTGGAGCAAGAAGCTTAGAGGGCTTAGGTACTTGGGTAGATTAGGCTTGGAGGGTCTATTGCTGTCCTTGTATCCCAACTACATTTTTTAGTGGATCATTTTGACCGCTTGGAGGGCGGCGGAGAGGTTTTACGCCGAGGGCTTCGGTTTCCTCTTCAATAACACGTCTTGTGTTGTCCTTGTGTTTGCATCTCTCTTCTCTTTATATTTGTTATTTAATTTCTGTTATGGATGTGATTTTATTTGACTTAGATGGTTTATCAATTTTGTTTTAGGCTTTAGTTCATTTTCCGCACATTTGTCATTTGTGTTAAAGCTTGAATTGATAATTTGTAAATTGGGGGTTTAAACGATCATAGTATTTTACACGCTATTTGAACTTTCAATTGGTATCAGAGTGGGTGCACTTCCTGTAGTTTAATTACCTTTGTGCGATCCCTAACCCCATATTGAGATGGATCGGTCTCAATCTTTGAATGCACCACCATATTTTGATGGTAGCAACTATGCTTTTTGATGGTAGCAACTCATGAGGGCATTTTTATGTTTTATTGATGAAACTGTGTGGGATGCTATTGATATTGGATGGGTTACGCTGGAGGCCAAAAAATCCACTTGGGATAAAGTAGCCCTTGCTGCATCTAATGCTAACAGTAAAGCTTTGAATGCTATTTTCTGTGGTGTGTCTCCAGATGAGTTTCACAAGATATCCCATGTCTCGGTGGCTAAGGAGGCGTGGCAAATATTGGAGACCACGTATGAAAGAACCAAGAAGGTGAAAGATACCAAGTTACAGATGCTGACCACTCGCTTTGAGGAGCTCAAGATGAGTGAGGATGAGTCATTTGACTCTTTCTTTAGCAAGCTAAATGAAGTAGTCATCAGCAAGTTTAACTTGGGTGAGAAAACTGAAGACTCAAAGATTGTAAGGAAGATCCTTTGATCATTACCGGAGAGCTTCCGTGCAAAAGTTACTGCAATTGAGGAGAGCAAAGACCTGGATGATATCAAGGTTCAAGAATTAGTTGGTTCGCTTCAAACTTATGAGCTGTCTTTGCCATCTCAAAGGAGGAGCAAATCTCTTGCTCTCAAGACAATTGATGAAAGGGTAAAAGCTCATGACTCATCTGAAGAAGATGTTGTCGATAAAGATGTTGCATATCTTGTGAAGAACTTCCGAAAGTTCTTGAAGTTCAAGAAGAATGGAAAGTTTGCTGAGAAAGGAAAATTTTCAAGTTTCGGAAAGGAGAAAAAGGATTTTAAAAGGAAAGATGGTAAGGGGTCTCAATCCTCTCAAGGAATCACATGTTTCTAGTGTAATGGACATGGACATATTAAGAAAGAATGTCCCAATTACTTGAGAACAAAGGGTAAGGCTTATGCCACAACTCTTAGTGATTCGGATTCATCCAACTCCAATTTTGAGGAAAGCTGTGATGAAGAAGGGAATTACTCCGCGTTTATGACTATTGCTCATGTTGAATCTTCGGAGGATTTGAATTTGCTTGTACAAGAACTTGGAGAGTACAGTGATGTGGAATCAATGGGGATTGTTGAAGAATCAAAAGATGAAGAGGATGAGTGTACCAAAAGTCTTCAAGAGAACTACAACTTACTTCTTGAAAAGTCTGGAAACTATACACGTGTGGCCAAGGCAGCCGTGAAAAAGATGATGAAAGCTGAACAGGACTATAGAAGTCTTCTAGTGCATCACAAGGAGGCCAAGTGTGAGATAGAGAAGCTAAATGGAGAGTTATCGGAAGCCTATGCAAAGGTGAGGTTTCTTGAGCTTGAGGTAATTCAAGCAAATGCCAAGATAGAAAGAGTCTCCACAAAGAAGTTGGATGATGTAATCTCCTCAAAAAAACACTTCTCAGACAAATCTGGTTTGGGATATACTGGAGAAAGCAGTTTGCTGTCAAAATATCCAAGGACGGGAAGTTTGTGAAGGAAAAGGAGCTTGTGATGGAAACTCCAGCTGTTGAAAAGGTGAATCCAGAGAAGAAGAAGAATGTAGCTGATCAACGAGTGTTCAACAAGTCCCGTAGCCACTCAGAGGTCATATCTGAAGTAAGAAGGAAATCACTCCCAAGACCATAAAGAGGTCTAAGAACAAACCATTTTTGCCATCACTGTAGACTTCAAGGCCACACTAGACCAAACTATCATAAGCTGAGAGCATTGAAGAATGCAAGTGATCAAAGGCCAAAAGGACCAAGAAATGACAAGAAAATTTGGACTGTTGAGCAATCAAGAGATCGAAATGGTGACTCCGGAGTGATGGATGTGATGAAGATGATTGGTGCCTTCACCACTTATTTGGAAAGCTTCACAAGAAGGTTTGAAAACTCTAACTCCTGTACCCAATCCTATAAGGATATCACCCCAAACGCACGTGACGTGTGGGTGAAAAATGGTACTCATGCATAAGCATTATAACATATCCATGCATTAATTCTTCCTATCTTAAGTGACTATGCTTTGGTGTTTGTTTGTGTGCTTGCTTGATTGAGTTCTTGCTTTAAATGTTTTTACATGGTTTGTTTTTAATAAAAAAAAATTTTTGGTCAAAAAATTCAAAAACATGTAAAAAGTATAAAATCTAAAAGGTTTCATCAATGTTGTTGAGTTTTTGTCATAAACTTGTTTTGCCTTGTACCTTTGTACTAATGGCTTTGTGCATTCATGAGCGTAGCTTGTTTTCATTGCACTCATATCAATGTGGGAAAAATCTGGAAATCTATGTGATTGTTGTAAATCGATCTTCAAACTTGTCATGAATGATTAGTCAATGATTTTGTTGATCTTGAGACATGTAGAGACTTGTGTCTATATATATCTTCCCACTCTTTATTTTTGTTTTGCTTAAAAGAGCTCTTCAAATGTAAATCTCCAAATGAAAAGAGATATTGAGCTGCAAAAGCCTGTCGCACATACTAGTATTTGACTAGGAAAAATGGAAAGCGACTCAAAATATAATGTATGATGCCCAAAAGTCAAAGGCTTATTCATCAAGTTGAAGTATCAAAAAATTTTAGGCATCGATATCCAAAATGAGATGTTTTGTTTCGAAAAGATTAAATGAAATGTTGTATTTGAAGCCAAATGAAAAGCTTTCATGTGATGTTATCAAGTTTTTGTGGGAGGTCATATATGCATATTTCTATAATTGAGGTGGATCACATTATCTAGTGTTAAATGTGTATGCCTTGGTTGAACTGATCATTGAAGCTTCACATTAGACTAAGTACTATCTCATTGTTGATATCCACACACATCACACTTGCTTATGTTCATTGAATGCCTTATTCATTTAGGTGATTGTACTTGATAAAATGTGTTTCACATGCTCAATTTTTGTTGATCAAGCACAAAAAGATTTTTGAGTATTTGTGTGTTTTTGAAAAAATCTTTTTGTTTTAGCAAAAATATCAAAAATTTTAAAAACTGTTGTGTCTTGTTTTGGCGTCTCATTCGCGAGTCTGTCCAGTCGCATGCCCCAGTCGCGAGCTCTATATAGATTGTTTTTGCGTCTCTCTGGCGGGTCAATACCCAAGTCGCGAAAAAAGCTTAGAAAATTTTTCAAAAATCTGGATTTTTATGCTTCTCACGACTTGATGTGGCAACTTTGTTGCGAGTGGAGGTACAGTCGCGAGATTTACACAGAATGTTTCGCGGCTCAGCTCGCGGTTATCTCGCGGCTTGAACCTCCAGTTGTGAAAAACACTTAGAAAAAATTTTCAAAATTTTTCCTTAAAGTGTTCTGGCGATTGGACCTGGCGACTTACACGCGACTTGTTTCAGTCGCGAAAATCGCGTGTTTTGCACCTTTAAAGTAAGTTTTTCAAAACTTTTCAGTTTTCCCTCGAATATTTGTGACTGTTCATTGTCTTAACCGTGTTCTTTCTCAAACTCATCGTGTTCTCTCTCAAAGATCTCTTTGTTCTTCATCATTTCTTCATCAATCCTCAAGAAAAAGGTATGGGTTTTCATTTTTTTCATTACCTATTTCATGATTTTAAGCCTTTTTCCTTGGATTTTGGGTTGTTTTGATCGGTTGAGTCATTTTGGGTTTCTACTATGGGTTTGAATTATCTTGTTGGTTTTGCTTGTATGGGTTTTGTTGATTTCACTTATCTAATGCATGTTATGCCTTCGGTCATGCTTGTCTACCCTCATTGTGTACTTTTATTGACTTGACCTTTGTTGAGCCTCCCTACCCATCGTGATATGTCCTGTTGGAACTTGATTGAGTCATAGGGGCTTTTAAAGATTTAGTTTGGCTTTCTATTGTGTGTGTCTAAACATTGTTGATTCGTACATCTACATTTTCTGTCCTGCATTTTGAACCATATGGGTTTTTGCCCTGTGTCTGCATTATATCATTTTAGGGTTTGACTCCCTTTCTGGTAGTAATTTCATACTATATAGTATGTTAAATTCTTAGAATTTTTGTCACTATGTGGTATGATCTTCTGGTTTAGCTTTTTTGTTTTCATCTAATCAGGCATTGATGTTTTGAATGTTTCATCTATTGTGTTCTGTCCTTGTGGTTGTTGTTGTCATTGATTTTTTTCAGATGACTCCTACAAAGAAGAAAACTGTTGCCAAGAAAGGTGACAGAAGAATGAAGATGGACAACTCTAAGTTCAGGTGTCCTCAACATTTTAAGAGATACACCCAATTTTACTTGAAGGCACCCATTATTTAAAAGAGATTTGTGGACTTGGCAGATCTAAAAGATACCTTCATTCTTGGCTGCTTTGAGAGAAGAGGTTGGGAGAAGTTGCTGAGTGATCTTCCTAGAGTATGTGAACCTCTGATTAGGGAATTTTATGCTAATGCTGTGCTAAGAGAGAATGAGATCAATTGTTGGGTAAGAGGACATGAATTCATACTAGATGTGGATGACATTGATGAGGTGCTGGGTTTTGAGGCAATGGATGATCATGATTTCACATATTACAAGGATAGAATGATGTTCATAGAAACTGCTCAGGCACATATTAGGGGAGTTAGAAAAGGGAAATGTCTCAACACAAATGCATTTCCAACAGACATGAGATGTCTAACTGTAATAATGATGTTCAACCTTTATCCTGTAAGGAAGTTGACAACAATCAACAATGCTAGAGCAATTTTTCTAATGGAGCTCAAGAAAAAGAATTTCATAGACATCAGTGCTCATATATACTATACCATTGTTGATGAGACTAGAACAACTTCCAGAGAAAAGCTGATCTTTCCTAGTCTTCTCATGAGAATTTTTAGGCTAAAAGAGGTGGAAATTCCTCAAGATATAGGACTCATGTCTATTCCATCAGCAATTAACAACCTAACCATCTCAAGGATATGAGTGCGTCTTCTGGGTGATGAAGAAGGAGGTGAAGGCATGGAAACTGAAACAGAAGCTGCTGGTCAACCCTCAAGTTTAAGAGGTCGCAGTAAGAGAAGCAGAGCATCATCTTCATCAGAAGTACCTCCAGATGCATTCCAGATCATCCTTGAAAGGATTGGACTCAGAGATATGCAGAATGAACAGTCTGACAAGCTGACTGCACTTCAAGATCAAATAAACATTCTCTCAGCAAAACTTGACAGCTTCACTACACAGCAGTGACCCTTTGGCCATTCTGGTCAAAAAGGGGGAGATTTTTGGTGGAGGATAGCTAGGGATAGCTCTTGAAGGGGAGCACTTGTTGAGGGGGAGCACTTATTATTATGTTTTCTTTCTTATGTCTTGAAATTACTTTATCTTTCTGCTAAACACATTTAGTATAAACTATTGGATATGGTACTTTGTTTTGGTACTCTAGTTTTTATATATCTTAGATGTTATTTAGTTTTATTTTGTACTTATGCTTCTGTAGTCTTTTATTTTGTACATTTGCTTATGTGGCATTTTGGTTATGATTTGTACCTGGCTTTTGTAAGAACTATGTCTTCTTGCCTTGTGGCTTTCGTATTTTGTGTTTAAATGTTATGCTTTTATCTTTAAGTACATCACACTTGTGCCCTATGTTGGATTTTTATCCTTAATGCAATTACGTAGTGTTGTTGCATTGGTAGAGTGTTGGACATGCAAATGATACTTGTCATTGAGTTTATTAGATTGCATGTCCGGATGTTCTTTCCTTGTGAGAATGAGCATTGTGATCGTTATTTATTGTGATTGTTTGTTTTTGGTTAAGCCATGCTCTATTGCTTTAATACATTTTGCTTGATCGCATTGTGCTTGCTTCATATGCAATACAATTTTTTCTGCATACAATGAACTTATTGTGTGGTTGCTTTTCAGGAGATACTTGTACTTATGATTCAAGAGCTTCACAGATCCTAGAGTTAGGTGTGAGTGAGTTTTGTTCAACTGTTCCCAACTCACGCGTTAAGTCTAGAGTTTGTTGTAGGGTTTTGTCATGGAATAGCCAAAGGGGGAGATTGTAAGGTTGAAATTTATCAACCATTTTGTTGGCTTTATTCTGTGCCAATTTGCTTGTATTTCAGCATTTAGAAACCCTATATTTAGGTGGGAATCATGTAAGGGTAGTGTCTGAGAGAGTGTGAAGAATTGTTCAAGACTGTGCTGCAGAACAGGGACTTGTAACTGGACTTTGCTAGTGTCTCGCGACTGGCAAGCCGCCAGATGTTGCACACGAGAGAAGCGTGCAGAGGAGAACTCGCGACTGGATCTTGCGGGTGACTCGCGACTGGAAAGCGACCAGAATATGAACCGTTGTGCCAGCTGTTGCACTACAGAACAAAAATTTCAGACTGGCCTTTCAGTTTGTTCGCGGCTTGAACTCGTGACTCAGTTAAGTTGCGAGGCCAAGCCGCCAACTAACTCTGTTATGTAAAATCTGTCTCTTCGCATTCCAAACACCCACCAGTATATATACCTCTTATACCCACGAAACGTAGAGAGCTTCCAAAGAGAATTTTGAGAGAGAAACCCTAGAGAAGAACAAGATTGACTCATCCACAATCTTCACCTTGTGTCTCTTCAAATTCCTCTACTCTTTTCCTTTTCATTATAGATCCTTGAGAGATACTTTAGCCAAACTCTTTTTCTCACCTCACCCATATCAGTGAGAAGGCTCTTTAGTACTTTGGGAAGTAGTTAGGAAGGAACCAATTCATATTGGTAGATGCTATGGACTAGTAGCGGGATCCAAGAAGCTAAAGAAGAAATAGGTTCGGCATAACCTTGTTGGAGCAAGAAGCTTGGAGGGCTTAGGTACCTGGGTAGATTAGGCTTGGAAGATCTATTGCTGTTCTTGTATCCCAACTACATTCTTTAGTGGATCATTTTGACCGCTTGGACGGCGACGAAGAGGTTTTACGCCGAAGGCTTCGGTTTCCTCTTTGATAACACGTCTTGTGTTGTCCTTGTGTTTGCATCTCTCTTTCCTTTATCTTTGTCATTTAATTTCTGTTATGGATGTGATTTTATTTGACTTAGATGGTTTATCAATTCTGTTTTAGGCTTTAGTTCATTTTCCGCACGTTTGTCGTTTGTGTTAGCTTGAATTGATAATTTGTATATTGGGGGTTTAAACGTTCATAATGCTTTACACGCTATTTGAACTTTCAGTTCCAGGGTTGACCCTAGGGCTTCCTATTTAAGAAAGGCCCTCAAATGTGTGTAGGAAAAAAGATATAAATATAAATATATATATATATATATATATAATTGCTTAAATTGAGTATTTTACAATAACGCCACTAGCGCAAGAAGCAAACAAAGGATATTACACAACATATACAGATCCTAACCACAACACCGCAAGGCAGGTGTCATACAAGATCTTAGCATAATACACCAAAACTAATAACAACATATACACTCCAACTAAGAGCATTTCCATCAAACTAGATAAACTAGACTTTGGCTAAAAAAATAGTTAAACCCACACAATTGTGCTACACATCAGCCTTCTCAAACTTGAACAGAAAAGTAGCGAATGAAGAGCTATGAAGCACGGGTGCGTTTCTCGATTCTGGTGCAAGTGCGGATGTGAGACTCGACAATTTTTGAAAAAGTTGGGTGTGGGTGCGGTGGGGTGCGGCGATTAAAAAATTATTTAAAATTTTTTTATTTATATTTTCTATATGTTGCTAAGCATACTTTTTCTCATTATATAAACATATACCAAATTTAAGAGCAATAGTATATAATAACTAAAACATGATGCTCATAAATTAGATACAACCCACAAGTTTGAAACTAAAACATTTTATGATGTTCGAAAATTTGAATACAACCCACAAGTTTGAAATTAAAAAAAAAAAAAAAAAAAGATAATCAACACGACAATCAAATACAACCCTCATCATCATCATCAAGATCAATAGCTTCACTTCGAACTTCACTTTCACTAGTAGTAACACTAATGCTAGCATTCCCAATAACCATGGCCTCCAACTTTGGCTCATCAAGCGTATAGGTTGCATTCTTAAGAATTTCAAGTCCTCCATGATGCCTTGATGAGTCTTGTTTAAGTGTTTCAAAAAGACAGGTTGTGAAATTCTACTGTGCCATGAACTCTCTTTTTGCAAAATTTTTCAAGAGTTTGTAGTAGGAATAGATTTCTTATGTAATATAACAAGTGGTTATGAGTTTAATGATTTAAGACTTCTCTCATAATTATTTGTGTTGTTATAGTTTTGTCACGAATTACCAAAGGGGGAGATTGTTAAGGACATATTTTATGTAATTGGCAAATCCTTTGACAAAATGCACTTTACATGTAATTGGGTAGATCTAAGATGTGTTTAGTACTTCTAAAAACAAGTGTTTAAGTCAAGTGTTAAACCCATGAAGATCTGACCAAAAAACAAGTAAAGAAAAAGCTGTTCATTAAAGCTCAACAAAAGTCTCGACAGAATCCTTTCTATCAAGATTTAATGTTGAAGCTCGACACAAGCTCGACACAAGCTGTTTCTGTCGAGACTTACAAAATCAGAATTTCTAGATCTGATTTTCGGCCTATGCTTGTATATTTGTGTAGGTTTTCTTTTTTCATAATCCTAGACATATATAAGGCTTATTTTTTAAAGGCCGTCACACAAAAGGATACATGCAGAAAGTGCCCTAGTTTATTATTCTCTCTGAAAAAGCTACTGCGTCTTCATGCCAAGGGTTTTATGACCAAGGAGTTTCCTGGTCTTCATTGTTAATGAATTCAAGAACTTTGCAGCCAACAACCTTTTTCAAGTTCCTGGAGTTAGTTACGTACTAAGATCCGTGCATCATTGGTTAGTCACGTACGGGGATTCGTACATTGAACGCAAAGAATACTGCTACAATACAAGTCGAATTAAGTATTTGGGTAAGGGTTCAACTGTATGTTGGTATTTCAGGATAGGTCAAAGGGTTTGGTAAGATTCCTTATACTTGTAACCACTTGTGATTGATAATAGTGGATTCTTGGGAATGATGACCTTTAAATCACTTGTGGGGTTTTGCCTTGGTAATTTTTCCCATTCGTAAACAAATCACCTATGTCAAATTTATTTTCCACTACATTTAGATATTTTGGTGATTTGTTTGTGCTGCCACGCTATTGCATGAAATTTGATCTAATTAATTAACTTGGGTAATTAATTGCAAGTGGTCAATTCATTTTAACCTAAGGAAAATAGAAAATGAAAGTACTTACTTAGGATTTAAGGAATGAGCCAAGCAATGTAGTAGTGTACAATTTTTCATCCATTGATCAATGAGTATATCATACACCACATTAAAAATGAGCTATACTCATCATCTTCCAAGCCTTCATGCCGATACATTACTGCCTTCACCTTCTCTATTTTTTAATCCCACATTTTGTACACAAGATGAAGACAAGGCCTATCTGTGTCAACTACTCATACCATATCATAAATAAGTGCTGTGAATTCAAGGATATAATCAACAACATCCTACCAACTATCACTTGGAATCATATCTTTCACCTTTTGAGCTTTTCCAACATCATCCTCTCTATAAAATGCCCATTGATCGCTAATAGCCATGGCTTGAAGGCATCTTTTTATCAAATTCAACCTTTTCATCTTTACAACAACTGAAACAAATCTAGTATCAGCAACTTGGAGCAGTTTTAATGGACAAAATTCATTAAATATTGTCAACCTCATTGAATGGTTCATGATAAAAACACGTATGAAGGATGTATCGTTAGCAATACGTGTAATCCAACTACATTCCTCATATGTAACTTTATTCTTTTTAGTGTTTTTTGCTGCATAAATATTCTTCAAAGCTAGATTGAGAGTGTGGACAACACATGGTGTCCAATGTATTTTGGGATACTCATTTTCAATAAGATCTCCAGTAGACTTCATCACACTAGCATTATCAGTAATGACTTGGATAACTTTTTCATTCCCAATCTCTTTTATAGCATCCTTCAACACCCCAGCAATAAAATGTTTGTCTTTGAATTCACCTGACCCATCAATTGCCTTTATAAACACTGGACCCCCATCTAATGCAGCCATAAAATTAATAAGAGGCCTCCTTTGTGGATCTAACCATCCATTAGAAACTATACTTACACCATTTGCAAGCCAAGAGTCCTTAATTGGTTTCAAAAGTCTTTCAACATTAGCTCTTTCTTTTTGCAAAAGTGTTGTTCTCAAGGAATTGTATCTAGGAGGAACATAACTCGGAATGTTATGGGTAGCAGCATATGCATAGGAACTATGATAATTTGGGTTCCTTGCAAAGTGAAACGGAAGCCCACCGGTATAAAACATCCTATCAATTCTATTATCCAATTCATGTCTAGCATTATTCTAGAATGCTCTCTCCAAAGGAGAATTCGCAGCCACCTTCCTCCTCTTACCATCAACCAGATCTATACTACCACTCCCTTCTTGTCTCCAGAATGAGGGAATAGGCCCACGACCTAGGAAAGGTTTGGGTAAGGGAATTTGACTTCTACATTCTCTCTCTAATTTATCATTCTCAACCTAATCATGCATTCTTTGCATTTCCAATCTGTGGCTCGGTGTCACTTTACTGCATGCTCTAATACCTTTATTGCTAATTTTTAATAATTGAGCCTTAACCCTAGAATAGGATCCCAAAAAAATTCCACCACAATAGTTGCACTTATATTGTGTGTTTCCACCTGATTTAGAAGTAGATCCAGGTGGTTTTTCCAATTTAGTCACATATTGCCAAAGAGGAGCTTCAGCTTTTGGCACTTCTTCATCTAATGAAGGTGAAGTTTCTGTGCTAGTAACTTCATCCATTGCAAATTCAATAATTTCAATTTAACCTACAAATAATTTGACAAATATATAATAACTAAATAAAAAAATCCAAAAGCACAAAAAAGGCACCAACACCATTCTTAATGGCTACTAGTTGTTTTAGCAGTCCCCTGATAAAATTTGTCCATTTTTATAATTTATTTAGAGTCATGCTACTTGCACCAACAATACAACAAAAATTTTACTGTGTCCAATAGACGTTCATTCCACTTGGACCCCATCGCAATACAAAAAGAAAAGAGCCTGTAAAATTATTCAGACTCTCCATTTTATTTAGGACAATTATTGGTTTACATTGTACTTAAAATTTACATGGTACACTAAACAAAAG
Source organism: Lithocarpus polystachyus (assembly GCA_033629205.1). NCBI lineage: Eukaryota > Viridiplantae > Streptophyta > Magnoliopsida > Fagales > Fagaceae > Lithocarpus > Lithocarpus polystachyus. Next base: position 4,887,128 of record CM066162.1, on the reverse strand, counting down.
TGTACAACATTGTACACCTTTTACAAATATGTACAATGTTGAACACTTCTGTATGGTATATAATGTAAATCTTACATTGATAGCTCAATCTAAACTAATGATTTTCCTTTTATTTATTAAGGCTGTGTAAACATACAAAAGCCTGGATTTACAATGGTGAAGCCTCCATCTATGACAATATTATGTCCACTCACATATTTTGACTCATCACTTCCGAGATAGAGAGCAGCCTCAGCTATATCCTCTGGCTTGAGAACTTCACCCTTGAGGTTAGAATAAACACGATAAACTCCATCATCATCCAGCTTAAAGAAATCCTTTGCCAAAGGTGTAGCAATCAAATAAGGTGACACACAATTCACACGAATTCCAAACTGTCCAAGCTCCACTGCTGTATTTCTCATTAATCCTACCACACCATGTTTTGAGCTTGTGTAGCCATGAGATGCAACTCCTCCTATGGTTGAACATACACTAGCAGTATTGATTATACTACCTTTTTTAGCCGGAATCATCACACGGGCTGCGTGTTTGGTGCCAAGGAAAGCACCTACAAGGTTGACACTAACCACTTGCTCAAATTCAGCCTTGGTGTTGTCAAGGATGTTGGGTTTGGCCACCCCAACTATACCAGCATTGTTGTACATAATGTCTAACTTGCCATACTTGGAAACAGCATGGTTAACTGCATTTTCTACATCTATTTCCTTAGTAACATCACAATGGACAAATGATGTAGATTGAGGATTTAGTTCTTCGCATACAGAGTGACCCAACTCATCTTGGATGTCAGCAATTACAACTTTGGCTCCATGTTTAGAGAAGAGTCTTGCAGTGGACTCGCCAATGCCGCTAGACCCACCAGTGATTAGTGCCACTTTTCCTTCAAGCCTGTCACATTTTTACAAGATATTATCTCTCACTTTTATTATTCAGCATATTTTAGCTGGCATAATTGCACAAACTATTTGCTAGTCCATGGTTAATGGATGCAGTATCCAACAAAACAAATTGAAAAAGTACTTACCGGGAGAGAGGATTTTTTATTTTTTCATAGAATATTGTTCTTTAACAAATTAAACATATTGAGGCAAGATAGCTAAAAGAGTTCATACCTTCTTGCCGCAGCCGAGAGTAATGAGAAACTTCCCATGGTCGAAGGAGTTAGAATATGCGTTGGAAAAATGAAAATGAAACCCAAATACCATCACCAATTTATAGCAGAGATGCCAAACCCAGTATTCTTAAGTAGGTCATAATCAAGCACAATTTAGTATCTACCCTGGACCCACAGCAAGTTACGTAGTATAGTTAAACTGGGCCACCTGCTGTGCTAAGTACCAACTACTAAATTTATCGATGAGTAAGTTTGGTACCAAATTAATTCCATAACTTTATTACAATTTTCTCACATAATGACCCGTGAATATTAAAATTATAGATCCAGATGGACTTATTATTTCATTTTCACCACTTATAATTCATCACAAAGACAAGTTATGACTAAAATAATGAAAATTATTGTGACACTAGACTTACTAAATTTATCCCGGTTTGGATCAAAAAACCCGTGAAGTTATAGTGGACTGTCAGATGGTTTTTTGAATCCCCATATATGGTGGATCTGGTTGTTTGAATCCCCATGGTCGACAGATGCTTCTAAATTTTTTATTTTTATAGCTTTCTATTGGTGTGCAGTTAAACAAAACCATATGTCTCATTAAATTGAATGATATTACATGCTACTTGATCTGATGTAATTATATAATGTAATATTTTAAAAAAGCATATAATAAGATAATATATATAATTACTCAAATGTAAACATCAAATAAACAATAACTAGCCACAATTATCAATTTTAAAAATAAAATAAGATAATATAGATCATAAAAAGATGCTCGACTATATATATGAGATATATTTCTTTTTTGTATTGACTAGTAGAGACTGAATCACGTGGAAGAGGAATCCTTTTATATCTTAGAGATATATAGAAAGGATTTTTTTCCCCTTGTATTGCTGAGTTGGGATTTTTTTTTTTTTTTATGAATTTTTCAATAGAGTTAGGTCTGGTTATTTGTTATAGATTTTGGATGTTAGGATTTGGAAGATTATGGACCCAAGGGAATGGATGGGCCAAATGGTATTTTATTTGGTTCTTCGTTTCAATTGATTTTTGGCTAAAATGCAAATTGCACTTTTTAAGTTTAGGTCTAATTTCAATTTACCTACCTGTAGTTTAGCTGAAATTTAAATTGTCTACTTATGGTATAGAAGTTGGCACTTTGCCCACCTAATATTCACTCCTTTAAGCTTCTGTAAGCCACATATGTAACTTCACCGTTTTGGTTTAAGAACATTCTTTTTCTTCATAAGAATAATCTCAAGCCTATCAATTCAAACAAAACTGTCTAGGGGATGGAAAAGATTGAGAAAAAAAACTGTGGTGTGTTTGATTTGGTTTTAATTTTTGGTTGCAGTGGCTAGTGGGTAGATTTCTGGGTTTAGTTCTTGGTTTGAGTTTATGTCCAAAAACTCTAGAAACATAAATACAATCTTATGCAATAGCAGCAATACTGCCCAAATAAAAGTCCCAACTATTTCAAGGTCCAAAAATGGAAGATTTTTGGATAAGAATTAGAGAAGAAGTACCCGGCTTGGGGACATATGACCGTTTCCGTTTGATACAATAAGGGGCATTTTTCCTGTGTGTTTTTAAATAATACTATATATGTTATAGAGGCATAGTGGTAATGCAAAATTCAAACGCTTAGGTACAAATTCCAATATGATGATATCAATCTTTTTTTTTTTTTTTTTTTTTTTTTTTTGCTGAATATGATAATATCAATCTGAAAGAACAAACAAATCACAGGTCCTGTATAAAAAACAAAATGGGAGAAACGTGGAGAACAACCTTGTGGTTCATAAGTGGCGGCTCTAGGATTTTTTTCTAAGGGGCCAGTAAGAAGATACATCATAAGTAAAATATGAATCTTACGGTCTAAATGGCTTTCTTTTTACAAATTTGTCTATAATACGTACTAGTAATAGAATAAAAAATAAATTATAGGTTCATTTGACATATTTTTTTCTTAATATAATGAACATGTTAGTTGTTGTTGTTAAGTGAATTTTAATTATTACTACTTAAAAAACTTTTATTTATTAGTTTATGAAGATTATATGTTTACATTATACTATTAATGTAAGATTTATATTATAGATAAAGATAATTATACTATACACATTTTCAAAAACTATACAATATTGTACACATTTGTTTAGAAACAATGTAGATATTACAATAATAGTACAATGTAAACTTTGAATTTTCCATTAGTTTATTTCAAATTTATTAAGATCTAAATGGGCTTTTTAATATAATTTTAGATGAAAAAAATTTACTTTGTTGTTGAGCTTACTATTTCTCCTAGATTTTAGATAAAATTGGATTGTTGTTAGGCATTTTTTTGTATTTAAAAAGATCAAAATATTGTTAAGATGATCATAATTAAACTTATTTTCAAGTGGGTTTAAAAAAAAATTAGAATCACAGTGTTCACATTTTTATTTAGGAGGGTTAAATTTAAAAAAAAAACAAAATATTATATATATATATATATATATATATATATAAAAGAAAAAAGAAGAAGAAGCTAGCTCAAATGAACCCCCTGAACTATACATGGCGCCGCCCATCCAATTTGACAAAGACATTTCCTAAAGTTTTGTTTGATAGCCACCCCACGTTCCCCACATGGCTTTCCATGCACATTTGTGCAGAATTGACAAATTATTCCAAGAGGCACTCAACCGGCTATAAATTTTGAGCATAAACCCAAAGCCACTGCAACCAAAAATTAAAATAAAATCAAACACACCATAAATTTCTTCCTTAACTTTTTTTATGCCCTTGGCAATTTTGTTTGGATTGAAAGGCTTGAGAATGTTCTTATGAGGAGGAAGAATGTTCTTAAGCCAAAACTTTACAATTTTAAGAAATATGCTTTTAGATCTTGGTTTTTATGTTTTTGTTGTGTTTTTAATGGTGAAAGTACATAGGTAGGTTACAAAAGCCTAATGGAGTGAAGCTCAGGTGGACAAAGTACTAACTTTTAAACCATAAGTATGCAATTTAAATTTTGGTCAAACCACAGATGAATAAGTTGTAATTTTCCCTTAAGTTTAACTTAAAATTCATTTTAGTCTTCTAACTTTGTTTTTATTCAATTTTGTCCTCTAAGTTTCAAATTTATTCAATTCAGGTCTTTCGCTCAATTTTATTAAAAATTTCAATTAAGTAGGCAATTAATTTTGAAAATAATTTTTTTTAAATAAAATAAAATTTATCACATGAAAAAAATCTATAAAAATAATTTTTGAAAAAAAAAATACTATTCCTTATTTTAAAATAAAAATAAATAAAACCCTGAGAGGAAACATGCATTAAAAACAAAAGTAAAATCAAAATATAACATACATACATATATATATATATATATATATATATATGTTAACGTGTATAGAGTTGTGGGCTTTAGGCCCAACTAGTTTACTTGTAGAGCACACTAGATTACTTGTACAGCACACATCTTGTACTACACTCCTACTTGTACTGCACTCATATGCCTCCTATATAAAGGCACACTCATGTATATTCTTAGATTATGAAATACAATACAATTATTCAGTATTTCTAACATGGTATCAGAGCCACTGCTCTGAACTTTTCTTAGCAGTCTTTGTCTTTATTGGTGTTACTCTATTCCCAATATCGCTTCCACCGTCACAGTAGCTGTTACAGCCTTTCGTTGTTGAACCTACGACGCCTTCCAGCCGTCTTCCTTAGATTCTAGACCAGCAGCCGCTGCTGTTGAGGAGTTTCACACCACGAAGACCACTGCCCATTGCATCACCGCCGCGATTATTGCTCCGATTCAACTTCTCAAGGTACCATTGAGATCGTCTTGTGCCGATCTACAAATCCGTGGAAGCCTCGAAGCCATCGGTGGTCGCATGCACCGCCACGCTCCTCCCAAGGATTCTGTTCCGTAGCTCACGCGCCCCACGCGCTTCCACACGCCACTTCACAGCTGGGTTGTTCTTCACGCGCCGTCACGCGCCTTCACACGCCCTCACGCACCTGCTGACGTCAGCCTTAGGTGACGTCATCTGCTGAAGTCATCCTAAATTCTTCTGCTGACGTCACCCGCCCAGACTGCTTACATCATCATTTGACCGAGACGTTGACCGGATCGTTTACCGAGTTGACTTTGACTTTGACCCTGTTGACCGTTGACTTTTGGCCAGAGTTGACTTTTTGCAGTCCAGGTGCTCCTTACCCAGTTTTTCGCGTAGATTTCATTTTTGCAGTCCATTTTTGCATATTTTGCTTCTAAATAAAGAATAAGGACAGGTCTTCTTCTTGTTGCAATAATCGTCGCCGACAATCCAGTAAATGTTTTTGCAATTTTTGCAAACGTCTCGGCCACAATATTGAGACTTGCTATCATCGTAACAAAACAGCTGTTTCAATTGCTGCTGCTACTGTTGCCAACACTGAGAGTGTCCAACCAATGGCTTCCGTCACTGCACAGTCTCAGTCTTCTGGATCCACTTTCACCATTTCTAGAGATGACCTTGTAAATATCATAGCTAATGTCATTCGTATGGTTGGTAATGCATCTTATTCCTCTTCTCTCTCAGCTTTATTTGGTATGTCTCCTTCCTCTTGGCTTATTAATTCTGCTTGTTGCAATCACATGACACCTCACTCATCCTTATTTTCTGAACTTCAACCTGCACCACACCCTCTTAATATTCGCATAGCCAATGGTTCCATAATGTCTGGTCATAATATAGGTTTTGTTTCGACCTCCAACTTCTCAGTTCTTGGGGTCTTTAATGTTCATAACCTTTCTTACAATTTATTTTCTGTGGGACAATTAGCTGAGTTGGGTTATCGCATTATCTTTGATTATTCTGGGTGTATTGTGCAGGATCCGAGGACGAGACAGGAGCTTGGAACCGGTCCCAGAGTTGGACGTATGTTTCCCGTGGACAACCTTCGTCTTCCACTTGTTGCTCCTATTTCTGTTGCTGCAGCTGCTGCAGTTTCTTCTATTCCTTCCCTTGCACTTTGGCATGCTCGACTTGGTCACGCATCTTCCTCTCAGGTACAACACTTGGCTTCTAGAGGTTTGTTAGGCTCAATGTCCACAGAAAATTTTGATTGTGTTTCATGTCAATTAGGAAAACAACCAGCTTTGCCTTTCAATACTAGTGAATCAGTATCCACTGATATCTTTGACCTAATTCATTCTGATGTTTGGGGACCTTCCTCTGTTTCTAGTATTGGTGGGTCTCGATATTTTGTTGTCTTTGTTGATGATTATTCCCGTTATAGCTGGATTTTTCATATAAAACATCGTTCTGAATTATTGCAAGTATATTCTAATTTTGCAAAAATGGTTGAAACTCAATTTTCCAAACGTATTAAAATTTTTCGATCTGATAATGCTCTTGAGTACACTCAATATGCTTTTCAAGCTGTTTTGCATTCCTATGGCACTGTTCAACAACTAACTTATCCAGGTACCTCTCAACAAAATGGTAGAGCCGAACGAAAACTTCGTCATATTCTTGACACTGTTCGTGCTCTCCTTCTCTCTGCCAAAGTTCCTGCTCCTTTTTAGGGCGAAGCTGCACTTCATGCTGTTCATGCTATTAATCGTATTCCCAGTCCTGTCATCCAAAATCAAACTCCATATGAACGCCTTTTTGGGTCATCTCCAGATTATCATCACCTTCGCTCCTTCGGTTCTGCCTGTTTCGTTCTTCTTCAGCCACATGAGCATAACAAACTTGAACCTCGGTCAAGGCTTTGTTGTTTTCTTGGCTATGGCGAAACTCAAAAGGGGTATCAGTGTTATGACCCTGTTTCTCATCGTCTTCGTGTCTCCCGCAATGTTGTCTTTTGGGAACATTGCCTCTTTGTCGAGCTCTCTTACTTCCGTGCCTCCCTATCTTCCTCCTATGTCTTAGATCTTTTTCCAGATGAGGCTCATATTCCTTCTGTCGCTGCTCCTGATCCTCCTGTAGTTGCTCCTGATTCTCATGTAGACTTCTCTGTCCAACCACCAGATATCATTGATCCCTTTCCTAGTTCACCCTTTAATGAACAGGTGGAAGATGAACAGGTTGAAGACGAGCAACCCAACCCCAACCTTGAGCTTGGGTCCCCTGCTCCTGCTCCGCCTGAAGATCTTGCACAAGACATTCCACCTCGTCACTCAACTCGGGTAAGATCCATTCCTGTACATTTACTTGACTATCATTGTTACACTGCCCTTGCTACATTGCACGAGCCTCACACCTATCGTGAGGCTTCCACCGACCCTTTATGGCAGATTGCAATGAAAGAGGAACTTGATGCATTATCTAAAAACCATACTTGGGTATTGGTGACTCTTCCCCCTAGGAAATATGTGGTTGGTTGTAAGTGGATCTACAAGATTAAGATTCGCTCTGATGGGTCCATTGAGCGCTACAAGGCTCGTCTTATTGCAAAAGGCTTTACACAGGAGTATGGGATTGATTATGAAGAGACCTTTGCTCCGGTTGCACGTATCTCATCTGTTCGTGCCCTCTTAGCTGTTGCTGCTGCCAGTAAATGGGACCTTTTCTAGATGGATGTTAAAAATGCATTCCTTAATGGGGATTTAAGTGAAGAAGTTTATATGCAACCTCCTCCTGGTCTCTCTGTTGAATCAAACAAGGTTTGTCACCTTCGACGTATACTTTATGGCCTTAAACAAGCTCCACGAGCTTGGTTTGCCAAATTCAGCTCTACCATCTCTCGCTTGGGTTACATGGCCAGTCATTATGATTCTGCCTTATTCCTTCGTCGCACTGACAAAGGCACTATTCTACTTCTCTTGTATGTGGATGATATGATCATAACTGGTGATGACCTCAGTGGTATTCAAGAACTCAAGGATTTTCTCAGTCAGCAATTTGAGATGAAAGATCTTGGACATCTCAGCTACTTCTTGGGTCTTGAAATCACTCATTCTACAGATGGACTTTATATTACTCAAGCCAAGTATGCATCTGAACTCTTGTCTCGAGCTGGACTCACTGATAGCAAGACTGTTGACACTCTAGTTGAATTTAATGCGCATTTGACTCCCTCAGGTGGGAAACCATTGCCTAATCCCTCCCTTTACAGACGCTTGGTTGGCAGCCTAGTTTATCTTACTGTCACTCGTCCAGACATTTCCTATGCTGTTCACCAGGTTAGCCAGTATCTGTCTGCTCTACAATCGACTCACTATACTGCTGTTTTGCGCATTCTTCGATACTTAAAGGGCACTCTCTTCCATGGTCTTTTCTACTCTGCTCAGTCTCCTCTTATTCTCCGTGCATATTCTGATGCTGATTGGGCAGGAGATCCCACTGATCGCAAGTCCACCACTGGTTATTGCTTTCTTCTTGGTTCTTCTCTGATTTCTTGGCGAAGCAAGAAACAAACTCATATGGCCCGCTCCAGTACTGAAGCAGAATATCGTGCCCTTGCTGATACTACATCTGAGCTCCTTTGGCTACGATGGCTTCTTAAGGACTTAGGTGTGTCCACATCCTCTGCTACTCCTCTTTATTGTGACAACCAGAATGCCATTCATATTGCTCACAATGATGTCTTCTATGAACGGACTAAACACATCAAGATTGATTGTCATTTTATCCGTTTTCATCTTGTCCATGGTGCTCTCCAGCTCTTTTCTGTCTCCTCCAAAGATCAACTTGCAGATATCTTCACCAAGTCACATCCTAAAGGACGCCTTCGTGATTTAGTTGACAACCTCAAGTTGGTCTCACATCCACCTTGAGTTTGAGGGGGGCTGTTAATGTGTATAGAGTTGTGGGCTTTAGGCCCAACTAGTTTACTTGTAGAGCACACTAGATTACTTGTACAGCACACATCTTGTACTACACTCCTACTTGTACTGCACTCATATGCCTCCTATATAAAGGCACACTCATGTATATTCTTAGATTATGAAATACAATACAATTATTCAGTATTTCTAACGATATATATATATATATATATATATATATTCAATTAATGTTGAAATTTTGACCTCCTATCAAAATTTTTAAAGGAGTGGGCCCCTAGGAGGGTTTGTGGGTCGTGTCTGATTTTCCCACCCTTGAAGGAAGGGACTCATGGTCTCCTAACCCCTCTTTAGATTTGTCAGACTGCCACAGATTTAATACATGAAAATTAGAGTGTATCAAATATCAATAACCTCCTTAGATACGCCACTGGTCTAATACATGTAAAATTAGAATGTAACAATTTCCTTATGCCTTTTCTCTTTCCCTAACCCTAAATAATACCATGCATATTTTGGTGGTTCCTCCACTGGCAAATTTTTTTTTTTTTTTTTCTATTTTTTGTGATAGGAACCTCGATCCACTATCATATTATTTTAATTAAACTTTCTTTTCATTTACCTTATAAAATGGTAAAGTTTGTAATGTGTTGTGATAGGAACCTCCACTATCATATTATTTTAATAAAACAATCAATCCATCATGACTCAATTAAATTCAATATAACCATTCCAGCATGAAAATAAAAAATGCATTGTTTGTCTCATACTCGATTTCTATTTCCTTTTACTGTAGAAAAGTTTTTTTTGTTGCACTGCCACTTATATTGGGGCGCACGAAAAGATTGTGTTGAATACGGCAATACCTCTCAATTAGTATATTTCAAAATTTTCAATTACCATAGCTGGTTAACGCCCATGTTTACATGCTAACTTTTATTTATTTATTTAATTTTACGAAAAATAAAATCATAAAAAACAGTGGGCTTGTGTGTGTAATATGACCCCTAAACGATAAAATCTTGGGCTAGCTCCAGTGCTCTACTGCTCTTATATTATATATATATACACACACACACACATACCACTAGAATAACATAAAAATTGTCTATACCCACACTTTCTTTGAGGGGCCGGCCGGGGGCCTTTAGGCTTGACTCTTTTTTTTTTTTTTTTAAGTTACTTAAACGTGTTCAATGAATTTAGGTATCTAGAACTTACAGCCCCTGTTAGGCTATTATTAGTTACAGCCCCTGTTAGGCAATTATTAGTTTACACCATGTGGGTGTTGTGCAAAACTTTTTCAAAATTGTTGTTTTCGCAAAAAGATTTCAAAATCTAAACTTTGTTTATTCAAAAGAAAACCTTTTGTCATCTTTATAAAAAATTTAAGTTGAAACTCTTTTTTTTTTTTTTAATTGGATAAAAATGATGGTTTCCAATTAAACTATGAAAACCCTTTTCTCAAAATAAAACAGTATTTTATCCTATCTATCTAAAAAAAAAATGAAGAAAAACCTTGGTTCTTATCAAACCTTGGAATCCATTTTCTTGAAAATAAATGAAACATTTTCTCACCAAAAAATGGTTTTCTAGCCTCTTTTCTTTAAAACCAACGTTCTTCTTCCATTTTTTTATCAAGAAAAATCCTTTTTATATATGAAAAAAAAAAAATTTAAGTCTTTTAACAAAAAAAAAGGGGCAAACTTGTTTTTCTTCAAATAAACTCTTTTTTTCAAAACAAATTGTGCATTTCCTTTTAGGTAAGTTTTTAAACTTTTCATCTTTACACATTCAAGCATTGTTGTTTTAAATCTTTTTTTTAGATTGCATCTTTTGGAGATTGGGGCCTACGGTTCAATTCATTGAACCGGCACCAATCAAGCTAACATGATTCCCCCCTTTTTGGCATTAATGGTTTATCCTATTTTGTTGTTGCATGAAAAATGAGAAAAATATGGTGTACAACAAGGTGCTATCTTTTTACTTTCCATCGTTTTCTTTTATGTTGTAAATATTCACACGCTAAATATATAGTATATAAATATTCACATGCTATTGTATATATTATTTCTTGCAACGTGGTAAAATGTTTCTCGCATTCTTTGTATATATATTTCACATACTTTGTTTGTAAATAATTCTTTGAAATAAATATTCACATGCTGCGTTAAATATATATTGTTTTTACAAAACTTTTTTCGAAAAACCAAAATGCCAAGTATCTAATTCTTCAATAAAAAGATAATGTTAGAATTAAATTAAAATGGGGACTATACTTTGGATAGGTGGTGTGGGGTGTCTAAAACCTTCCCTACACGTAATCTAATTTCTGAGTCCAAGGTCTTTGGTTTGAGACTTTTAGTTTACCTTAATTAATAAACTATTAAAATTGGTATAGTTAATTAGGAAACTTTTAAAAAAATTAAACAAATAGGTGACTGATCACACTTTATACAAAACCAATAGTTGGTAGCGACTCTTAAAATAAAAGTAAGAAAAAGGGACTCACAAAATTAAATTCTCAAATTTTTAGAAAAGATTAATGACCATTAATGATTTGACAAATTTACTACATATAAAAAAATAATTTAGGGCTTCAATTAGTTTAGGTTTTTATTGGTTTAATACGTTGGAGGCCTTGTTAGAGGTGGGAAAATAGCGTATTATTATTTTTAATTTAAAAAAGACAACTATTATCATTAAATTTGGGCCTTTTAATAATGGGGTGGGACCTTTTTTATAAAGGGAATGAGGGATTTTGTAGTGGGGAAAGGTTTTGCTGCATATTTGTATGCAGCAATTGCTACATAATAGATTACGTGGCAGTAAAACATGTGCACTTGTCACTTTCTTTTTGCTACCACATAACCCATTATGCAACAAAACCTTTCCCTTTATAGTGAGGGACTTAGGCTTAGGCCTAGGTGACCTATGTGTTGGACAACTCTAGCCCATCACAAACACCACTTTTATCTTCAACGACTCACAACTTATCTATTCAACAAGTTGTAAAAGAAGTCGTGTCACTAGACTTATTCTACTTAGTATTTATATGGCCATACTATAATTTTGGTCATTCCTTACACATTTCTCATTGTTTCAATTTCATCCATTTTAAATTGGGAGGAGTGGGTTTGAGTTTTTCCATTGTTGTGTTTCTTTGTTCTTTGTTGGATGGTTATAAAAATTAGATTATAGTACATTTTTGGCCCTTAAAGTTTAAAGTTGTTTTTATTTTTTATTTTTACGTTTCAAAATTTTCATTTGATCCTTCATGTTTTATTATGTTTTCATCTGACTCTATTGGCTATTTCTACTAGTAATCTGACCATTAAGTGTCCTACATAGATGACAAGATCAATATAAAAACAGAATCAAACATTTAAGTCCGAAATGAAAATTTTAAAACATAAAAGGCTAAAAATGAAAATAACCAAAACTTTAATAACTTAAAGGAAAAAAAAAGTTTAATATAAAAATTAAGTTGTGAAGAGTGGGCTGCGGGATAAATGGTAGAGGACATTCATAAGTGAACGGACGGAATAAATTAAGATTCTATCGAATCTATTAAAAAGATAAGGTAAATAATAGATAATGTGAGACTGGAAAGCACATTTAAAATTTCAACTCTTTCGATCAAAGGAATGCTATAGCTACAAACTATTTTACAACATATTTTTTACAAAATATTGATGTGGTTAACCTCTTATTGATTTTCATTTAAGCCTACTATTAATATAATTTTTTTATTTACCACTAATCACTCACCATATAGACAGTTTGTAAAATAATTTGTGTCTTTAGCATTATTCTTTCAATAAATGAGTCTGCAGTCTGCACATGAACGTCCCTAATAATGGGCTTTAAAATCCCAATCGTTTCGATGGATCTTCTCAAATTCCTTCCCTAATGGGCTGCTTGAGGTCCTTAGGTCTGAATCGTCTGATATCAAAAGCCTTATGATGACTGCCAACTTGACAACAATCTCATTATTTAATACAACTATGGTGGAATATTATAGCGCGCGCAGTCTTGAGACTCCGGCTATTTGATATTTCAGCATAAAGCCCATTCTCCCAAAGATGAAATGGCAAGAGTGTTAGTCCTATAACAAAGCTTACTGGAACAAGTTACTCATTCATTCTTACAAGTTATGATGAAGACAATAATTACAATCTACACATTTGCGCAATGATTGAGCTTTTTTTACATTCTTCTAGCCAAAACAATAAAAATAAAAATAAAAAAGAAGAAGAAGAAGGAAGAAAAACTACAAAGAAATGGTATGACGAGAGAGAACAATTTACGTGAATTTTATATTTGCTTTTATAATCTTATATATTTCTTCTCAATTGCCCCCTCACTTCTACATTTTAGTCACAGATATATATTTTGTTGAGACTTATGAATGGCTATTTGTTACAATGTTTAATTGAAAGTTTTTGCACGTCAGGATTTTGATATTTATCTATGGAACAAACAACATAACTTGTGTGGGACTAGAAATTTGAACCTCTTGGTGGAAGAACAAAATACCTGATATGATATTGGATTTCCACTACTATGAAGAAGCCATGTACCTGATCTGAGCTGAAATTCCATGACTGTAGGTCAATCAGTCTGCTTTCTAATGAAGGAGAACTAGTAGTTTTCATTAGTGAGGATTTAAACTGGAGAAGGGCTTGTTTTTGATCTTCAGGACGACAAAGAGAGGGGATGAAAAAGATGAGAAGTGTAAGTAGCTGGCTAAAGGCGCTGGCCATTATTGTTGTGTTTCTTTCTTCTTTGTTCATTGTTGGATGATTATAAAACGTTAGGACTTAGGAGGAGTATGATAAAAAGAGGTTCTCAAGCTGCACCACTAGATCATGGTGTAATCGCGGTGTTCTCAAAGTCTAACCAATGAGTACATAGCAGTAGTTTATTGAAAATCGGTGGTAGAGAAAAGAGACTGGAAGTGGAAGGCATTTTGGCTAGTCTGGTGTCTCTTTTCATGGAGTGAGTTTACTAAAACAATTGACTTTCTATCGGAACTTAAAGAATAAAGAGAGCAAAACGTGAAGAGCATTTTGATGTTTTGAACAAATGATTAAACATTTCTGAGTAAACGACCTGTCGTTTATCTCCTGATTCATTCACTGCTTACCGTGTATTAGTTCTGTAACTTAGTTGTTGCAAGATACTGTAAGTCGTGCAGGGTTCTTTGTTGGATATGTGAGTCTTTAGGGGAGTTAGAGAGTTTGTTTAATTAGTTTTGCTTGTTTTACGTGTATATATAAACATAAAACAGAGCCTGTGTAAGCCTAGTCATAATTAAGTGAGAATGAGTTGCATTACCTCATTTTCTTCACAGTTTTGATCATTTCTGTTCTTATTCTCTAAACAAAACGAAAGAAAAGAGACATATTTGCTAAAATCCAAAAAATACATGTATATAAATAATTTATATTTATAATATGTCTCTAACATGAGTCATTATATATGTTATTTTCTCATATATATATATATAAGAAAATTTTATTAAGACAGTTTTGTATAATTTAAGACAACTATTTTCTTTGATTAATTCATGTGTAATTATCTTTTAAATTATTTAATCACAGTTAATATTTTTTAAATCAATTTTTTTTTGTTAAATAAAGTAAAACTAACACATTAGAGTATAACAATAATTTTAGACCCAAATTTTAACTAGAGAATCGTATCACTTTCTCTTCTAGTGGGAAAAAAAAATTCATTAGAGAGCGAGAATTGGCTTAGCTGTGAAATTTGGTGTATATCTGCTTCGCCTTCGATTCTCAGGAAGATCCTTAACTGAAAGACATATCCCTAAATCGAATCTAAAACCTTGTAATACGAGATTGGAAAGTTGTTGAAAGAAGTCAACTCAATTTCCCTCTCTTTCTCATTACACGGAACTCTTTGTATTTCTATATCCTTAAGTCTTCAACTGCAAATGAAAATGAGTTTGTTTTTTGGAAAAGAAAAACATTGTCTCGAATTAATGAGTTATATAGGGGGAAAGAGTAGATGTTACTTTAAAGAGAAGGTTTAAAGAAACAAAAAGTTTGACACCTGGTTATCTGGTAGATTGTTAGTGGTAGATAAAAAATGATGTCAAGGATGAGCTAAAATGAGAACTAGTGAAAACTCGCCAACTAAACAGGTGTCAAAAAAATGGTCAATTTTTTAGTGTATGAAACATTATTCTACTTTAAACGAGTGTTTTCTTCTTTTTTAGAAAAAAAAATTTTAAATAGGACCTGGGGGTGTAGGGAATATACAAAAAATTTCCAAATCTGTGAAATGCATAATACAAAAAAAATGTGCCAAAGAAAATAATCACATAAAATAATATTTACATGTTTCGAAAATTTGCCTACATCTACGGAGTTGCAGTGATTTCACTATTCACAAGGAAAAATACAAGATGTGGCAGTACAATTTTCTCTCTCAAAACTGTTAGGACATATGTAGATTATGTTAAGAACATATGTCATTTAGAATTGGTTAATCCTTTAACAAAACGCACTTTACTTGTAATCTGGTAGATCTAGGATGTGTTTAATACTTCAAGGAACAAGAGTTCAAGTCTAAGTATTGAAGCCATGCAAATCTACCCAAGAATCAAGTGAATAAGTGCTATTCATTAAAGTTCGATAGATGTATCTATCAAGATTTAAGAGGTGAAGCTCGACAGATAAGCTTGACAGTTGTATCTATTGAGAATTACGAAAATCAGATTTTCAGATCTGTTTTCATGCATATCCAAGCTATGTGTTTAGATTTTTTTTTCTCACAACTCTAGACATATATAAGGATTATTTTAAGAGCTATCATAAGGTTGTTACATTTATTGTTGCATGCATATTGTGACCGGAGATATATGCCATAGTTCATATTCTATTGAAGAAGCTGTTGCGTTTGTACGCCGTAGGGTTTTGTAACCAAGGAGCTTCTTGATCTTCATTGTTTGGATGAACTGAAGAACTTTGCAACCAACGTCTTTCTCAAGTTGGTGTGTTAGTCACGTACTGGGATCCATGCATCGATTCGTTAGTCACGAACTTGGAGCCGTGCATTGAAAAGAGAGATTGTCACTACATTACAAGTCCAATTGTGTATTGAGCTAAGGGTTCAATTGTAGGTTGGTATAAGGTATTGGGATTCCTTTACGTGTAAGTTTTGATAATAGTGGATTCTCGAGAGTAGTGACCTTAAATTCACCCGGTGGGGTTTTGCCTCAGAAGTTTTCCTTATTCGTAAACAAATCAGAATGTCAAATTTATTTTCTGCTGCATTTAACTTAGTTGATGATTTGTTTGTGCTACCACGCATATTACATGTTAATTGACTTATTTAATTAACTTGGTTAATTAATTGGTTAATCTACCCAAGAGGTCAATACATTCTTGGCCTATCAAAAACAACACACACCAAACCCTAATCTAAAACCATAGTTTTTCTATCCTGCACACGGCTCCATCTTAGGCCTATCAGCCCAAGCCTTCGCTCCATAAACTACATCTCTGAAAAAATCTCATTAAAAACAGTAGAACTTTTATATCAAGCTAGGTCATAATCCAAATCAAACACAACTAGGCTCCACATAGCCCAATAGGGGGCATTACCAAAAAGCCACTAATGATATCAAGATTTTAATAATAAAATATTGGGGGATGGGGGGGGGGGGGGTTTATGTCCCCCTTCTCTCTCCGCCATTTAATGTTGACAATGTACTATGTAAGAAAGGAAAATGATTGGTTTACCGAAATTAAATTCTCAAATTGTTAGGGAAAATTAATCATCACAAATGATTTAACAAATTTACAACATTTTTTTTAAATAAATAATTTAAGGTTTCAATTTGTTTAGGTTTTTATTGGTCTAATATGTTGGAGGCATTGTTAGAGGTGGGAAAATAGTGTATCATTTTTTTTAATGACAATTATTATCATAAAATTTGAGTTTTTTTTTTATAATGAGGTAGAGCCTTGCTAGAAAGGGAGTGAGGGATTTTGTAGTAGGGGACTTAAAGCCTGGGGCCTACGTGGCCTATATGTTAGGCCACTCCTGCCCATCACCAACACCACTTTTATCTTCCATGACTCATAACCTATCCATTTAACAAGTAGTAAAAAAAGTTGTCATTAGACTTATTCTACTTAGTATTTATATGACCAAATTATAATTTTGGTCATTCCTTATACATTTCTCATCATGTCAATTTCATCCATATAAAGTTGGGAAGAGTAGATTTAAGTTTTTCCATTGTTGTGTTTCTTTGTTCTTTATTAGATGGTTATAAAAATTAGACTAAAATATACTTTTAGTCCTTAAAATTTGGAATCGTTTTCATTTTTGCCTTTTAAATTTCAAAATTTTCATTTTGACGCTTCATGTTTGATTATGTTTTTATATTGGCTCCATCGACCATTTGTGTTAGTAATCTAATTGTTAAGTGCCTTACATGTTTTAACTATTTCAAGAATACTAGTTCCAAAATGTTGTGAAATACAAGAATTTCATTATTGTAGACAGAAAAACATATTATGGACAATTATATTAGTAAAGAAAATGGACTACGGGACCAATATGAAAACGAAATCAAACATTTAGGGACAAAATGAAAATTTTGAAATGTAAATGCTAAAATGAAAACAATCCAAACTTTAATAACTAAAAAAATAATTTAATTTAAAAATTAAGTTGGGAAGAGTGGACTGCTGGATAAATAGTGTTTCACTTGTTGCACTGCAAATCATGGTCTAGTCAAATAAAGTAAACTAGCCGCTAACCCGTGCGATGCACAGGATAGTTAAATAAAAATTAAAAGTACTTATTTTACTTAAAGGTATATGACTTAAATTTTAAAAATGTATAATTTGAAAATGAATGAAAATAATTAATTTCTTTAATATAATGATTTAGAAAAATTCTTTTTCTTTCATATTATTGGTTTCACATAACACATTCCGACGTAGGCTATTCTATGATGATAACTTTACATAATATTCAACTGCAATTAAATCTACTATCCACTACCAATCTAATCTATGTTATCTTGATAGTAGATCTACAAATTGCACTCTCATATTCTTAGAGCTTGCCACATCATTGTTATTATCTACATATAATGTAAAACTGAAAATTTTAACTTTTTGAAAGACTTACGTTAGAATTAGGATTAAAAAAATAATTTTTTTTAAAATTAGATCTCACGTTAGATTTTTTTTTTTTAAACGGCTCACTTTAGGTTAAAAAAAAAGACTCCTATTAGGATTAAGGAAAAAAGAGAGAGAGACTAGGACTCTCTCACTATTTAGTTTAACAAATTAAAATATTTTATAAATTAAAATGATGAGAGAGAGAGAGAGAGAGACTCCTGTTAGGACTCTCTCACTATTTAGTTTTAAAAAATTAAAAAAATTATAAATTAAAATGATGATGTGAAAAATTGTGGGAGCTTCAGAGGCTTCGGTTTTATATATATATATATATATATATATATATATATAGATATGCGTGGGTTTCAGCTAATTCAACTGTTAAAGTTTATTGTCGCCGAATAAGAAATTGAGGATTTGAACTTCAACTACATCAAA
The DNA here is from genome assembly GCA_033629205.1 of Lithocarpus polystachyus. NCBI lineage: Eukaryota > Viridiplantae > Streptophyta > Magnoliopsida > Fagales > Fagaceae > Lithocarpus > Lithocarpus polystachyus. Next base: position 4,868,614 of record CM066162.1, on the reverse strand, counting down.
AATTAATTAATATCTTGGTTTGATGGGAGGAGTGGACTGTAGGATAAATAACGTTTCACCTATTGCACTACAAATTATGGTCTAGTCAAATAAAATAAATAATTGTGGATTTCGAGTTAATTCATCTGGTAAAGTTTATTTTCGTGAAATAAGAAATCGGTGATTCGAACTCCAACTACACCAAAAATTAATCGTTATCTTAGCCTGATGGTAAAGGACATTCATTATGTATCAAACACCATAACTAAGTTAAAATATCTATTTCCCTTCATCAAATTTTGACAACTTTAAAATTTAAAGGGAGAAACGTGATATAAGAAAATAATTTTTTTTTTAAATAAAAATAAAAAGGAAGAAGCACTAGCACCTTCATGACGTTTGGATGTGATGTGTTAGAAGTTAAACTTGTTTTTAATTAACCTTTCATAAATAAGTGAGAGTTTCATAAGTTAAATGTAGTGGGAGGTTTATTGAAGTTATGTGTGGCATTTATGAATGTAAGAGTTAGAAAATAAATATTGTGGGAGTTAGAGGTTGGATGGTGTACTATATAAACTCACTCATCCTTCAAGTCCTAAGCAACAGTTGAAGAGAAATACAAAGCATTAAAGTGTCTTAACTCTTCCCTGTTCTCTCTCTCTCCCTCTGTTTAATTTATGAGTGTGAGTCTCTTCTAGACACTACATAGTGTGTGAGTGTTTGTGAGAATAAGTGAAGAAAGGCCCATCAATATTTTGTTTTATTCCCAACAAAGTGGTATCAGAGCCAATTGGTTCGTGGTGAGATTGGCTATTGCCAATGGGATGGTGTCATTCCAATTGCCTCGACTTACTAAACAAAATTTTGAAAATTGGGATATCAGAATGAAGGCGTTGCTCGGTTCCCAATATGCATGGGAGATTGTGGAGAAAGGTTATGTGGAGTCACAAGATGAAGAATCTTTGACCCCAAAACCAAAAGGAAGCCTTGCAAAAGGCTCAGAAGAAAGATCAACAAGCTCTTACATTGATCTATCAAGGTTTGGATGAAACTATGTTTGAGAAATTTGCAAATGCAATTTCATCCAAGCAAGCATGGGAGAAGTGAAGAAAGTTCTCCTTCAAACATTAAGAGGTGAGTTTGAAGGTTTGCACATGAAAGAATCTGAATCCATTTCAGATATTTTTCAAGGGTATTGTCAATTATAAATCAATTGAAGAGAGATGGTGAGAACTTAGATGATGTCCGTGTGGTAGAAAAAAATCCTATGGTCATTAACTTCTAAGTTTGACTATATCGTTGTGGCAATTGAAAAATCAAAAGACTTGGAGACAGTGACCATTAACCAGCTCATGGGATCATTACAAGCCCATGAAGAAAGGCTCAATAAGAAGAAGCAAGAGCCTTTGGAGTAAGACGTCTCAAGTACCTGTAAATTTTTCCTTTTTGACAATCCAATCCACATAAATCCTATCAATTACCAACATCAAGAATTACCATAATAATTCCATTGGATATGCTCCCAAAGCAAGTCAGAGCTTTAAGCAATAATTACAGGGGCCACTGGCCACAAAAGAATAGAGGTTTGAATATATAGTTACATATAATCAGCTTGTCCCATAAGTGGGAATAACATCACAACCACTAATATACAAAAGAATGAGTCAAGCCTATTCTAAGATGTACAACATCTAATATCTCCACTACAAAAGTTCAGCCTCCATCAGTAGTTAGTCTAACTACTATTAGTCACCAAAAAGCTGTCTCAAAAGATGGTTGCCTACTTTGAAAAGTTTATAAAAATAATGGGATGAGACAAAGCCCAATAAGTAGCATAATTAATGGGGGTGGGGGAAATGCAAGTTCCATTTTCAATAATAATAATAATATGATATGACAAGAATGATTTAATAATGAAACACAAGGTTTCTCAAAATAAATACCATGAAATTATATACCATAATCTGTGAGCACTAACAATATAGTTTCCAAAGCCATAAAATCTAACATACGGTAATTTATCACAAATATACCACACTACCACATAGACTGGTCAAGAGATCCACTCATTCACAACTGGCATGATATTATCCTCTCTGGTATGCAGACTCTTGGCTCCATGGACAGCAGCCTCACCTATACCCTCAAGGTTTTTCTCTCCCCCCATGGGCAGCAGAGAGAGCGCGTCAAATAGGACCTCTCTTGCATGTGGTCTCTTGGCCCCATGTACAGCAGCCTCACCCACACACAATTAAGGAACCTCTTCCCCTTATGGGCAGCAAGGAAGAACGCGTCATCCAAAGTGAAAGAGTACTGACCTAGATTTGATTCCGTTATCATAAAGACTACAGCAACCAAATCGGGTGATCACCGGGAAATCACACATGGCATGTTATTAAAACCATATAAAGCTCACAGGTATACATTTCCTTGAAACATATAGTTCATATCCAGGTAGTTTCAGAAAAACCTTAAATAATCTAACTTCTACAAAGTTTGTAAAGTTTTCAACTTCATTCTTGTTAAGATATTTTCTATCAATTTCCCAAATAATACAAGACAAGATAAGCATCTTTAAAAATTTCAATATACCATAAAATCAATAACTTTCTTATCAAAGATTAAATAAAAGATGCTCATTTTTCCATATCAACAATTCATGCATTTCCCCAAATGCAATACCAAATATGATGCATATTCATATATAATAATATATAATAGGGTCACAACACAACACTTTAAAGAAAACATATTTCCATATATAATTTTCCAAAATGTATTTGACCCAAAAAAAAAAAAAACATTTATAAAACATGGTTATTTTTCAAAATCCCATTAAAAAGCTACTTACCTCGCAACCGCAAAATCCTAATTCTCCAAGCTCCAAGGAGATTAGCTAGAACCTAAACAATATCAAGTAAACCTATCACAATAAGCATAGAGCTTGAAATTGCATCTAGCTACAATTTAGGAATTGCCAAAAAGCACTTAATTAGGCAAGCCTATTATTTAACCTCATCAATAAAAATATATCCCACTTCCAAAGTTTCTCAACAAATTGGTTCATAAGGCATAATCTCCAATTTATAAAGTTAACCCATTTAATATCATCTCCAACATCATGACTAGCTTCCTAAAATTTACACTACATTATTAAGAGACCCATGAAAGCTAAATCAAAATATCCTCAAAGACAAGATATTTAGAACTTCAACTAACTCCAAATAAACCCAATGGCAATGGAAAATTTTAATTTACCAACCATTACATGATATAACTCAAAACCCCTAAATTTTCCACCATACATAAACTTTATGTAGTCATCATTAGCACAAATTATATACCCACTCACCTAATAATTCCACCAATACAAAATCCATACATAAAAACACATAAATATCACTTCTAATGCTCAAAAATCACATGGGTATCATTATTAAAGCTTAGATAACAATAACCTCAATCAAAAGTGTAAAACCCACCAAAAAGATTAAGAATTTTTACCACAAATAAAGGAGATGAAGGAGTTTATGGGTTCACAAAAATTTTCCATTGATCTTGCCGAAAAAATGATGGTGAAATTGTGTGATTTGGAGTGGAGTCCGGCAGTGAATGTGTGTATGTGCGTGTGTTTCAGTAAAAAGAAAAGAAAGAAAATGAAAGGAGAGAAGAGAGGCCAGCCAAAAGAGAGAAAAGAGATAAGGGAAAAGGAGTGGTGGGGAATGGGTGGGGTAGGCACGTGGGAACACAAAAATCTAACCCCTCCCCTTTTTTTTTTTTTTTTTTATGTTTGACTTTCGGGACATTACATAAGTCCTACAAGATAAGGTCACCTTGAATGAGAAAGGATGACATAAAAGTAGCCAAAGAGGTTGAGGACGTGGTAGAGGGAGAGAATCTGGAGGAAGGAATGGTCAAAACTCTCCCAATTATGAAGAGAGGGATCAAAGTTCACAATCCACAAGAGATCGTGGAAGAGGAAGTTTCTCAAGACCATACAAAAGAAGGTATGATAAGTCTAATATTAAATGTTATAATTGTTAAAAATATGGACATTATGCTTCTGAATGTAAAAATGCTACTAACACTGTTGAGGAGAAAGCTAACTATGTTAAAGATAAAAATGAAGAAGTAGAGCCAACTTTGTTGTTGGCATACAAAGGAGAAGACAGGGAAGAAAATGGTGCATGGTATCTTGACACTAGTGTTAGCAACCATATGTGTGGGAATAAAAGGATGTTTATGGAGATTGATGAATCGGTGGTCGGGAATGTTACCTTTGGTGACTCATCCAAAGTTTTAGTGAAGGGGATAGGTAAAATTCTTATTCGTTTAAAGAATGAAGATCATCAAATTATTTCTAATGTATATTATGTGCCAAGTATGAAAACTAATATTTTGAGTTTAGGACAACTCTGTTAGGGACATATTTATGTACTTGGCTAATCTTTTGATAAAACGCACATTACTTGTAATTGAGTAGATCTACAATGGGTTTGGTATTTCAAGAAACAAGTGTTCAAGTCAAGTATTGAAGTCATGCAAGTCTTACCAAGAAACAGGTAAAGGAAGTGCTATTCATTAAAACTTAACAGAAGTCTTGACAAAATCCTTTCTATCTAGAATTAATGTTGAAGCTCAACAAAAGCTCGACATAAGCTGTGTCTATCAAGAATTATGAAATCAGATTTTCCAGATCTAATTACACGCATATCCTTGAGTATTTGTATAGGGTTTCTTTTCTCACAATCCTAGAAATATATAAGGATTATTTTAAGGGCCGTCACAGTGGATGCAAGGTGATGCAAAAGAATAATACATGCATTGTGTGACTAGTTGTAGAATTTGCTCTAGTTCATCATATTCTCTGTAGAAGCTATTGCATCTTTACGCCAAGGGTTTTGTGACCAGGGAGCTTCCTGTTTCATCCGGTGGAGTTTTGCCTCGGTGGTTTTCCCCATTTGTAAACAAATCACCCATGTCAAATTTAATTTCCGCTGCATTTAGTTATTTGGTAATTTGTTTGTGCTACCACGCATTTGCATGTAATTGAATCTAATTAATTAACTTGAGTAATTTTAATTAATTAATTTGCAAAAGGGTCAATTCATTTTAACCCAACAAACTCCTTGAGAACGACTAAGATATTCAGTTGAAAGATCATAGTTGCTTAATAAAGGATCATCAAAATAATGTGATAGCTAATGTGCCTATGAAAAGAAATAGAATGTTCTTGTTAAATATTCAACATGATGTTATTAGATGTTTGAAAGCTTGTTTTAAAGATTCTTCTTGGCTTTGGCATCTAAGATTTCAGCACTTAAACTTTGGAGGACTACAAATGTTGGTAAAGACAACGATGGTGAGAGGATGGGCTTCCATTAAGCATCCTAACCAACTTTGTGAAGGATGTCTCCTTGGCAAGTAATCAAGGAAGAGCTTTCCAAAAGAAGCTAGTACAAGAGCAACCAAGCCATTGCAAATTGTTCATACTGATGTGTGTGGACCTTTTAAGCCATCATCACTTGGCAAAAGTAAACACTTTCTTCTCTTTATTGATGATTTTAGTAGAAAAACGTGGGCTTATTTTTTTGAAGCAGAAATCTAAAGCACTTGATGCATTTAAGAAATCTAAGGCATTTGCAGAAAAGCAAAGTGGCCATGAAATTAAGGCCTTAAGATCTGATAAAGGAGGCAAATTCACATCAAATGAATTCAAAAAATTTTGTGAAGCAATTGGGATTCGGTGACCTCTTAATAGTTCTAAGGTCACCACAACAAAATGGTGTAGCAAAAAGAAAGACTCGTTCAATTCTTAATATGGCCAAAAGCATGTTGAAGAGCTAGAAAATGCCTAAAGAATTTTGGGCTGAAGTTGTAGATTATGCAATCTATTTGCTCAATCGTAGACCCACAAGAAGTGTACAAGAAAAAACCCCACAACAAGCTTGGACTAGGAAGAAGCCTATAGTTTCCCATCTTCGTGTACCAGATCAAGAGGGGTCCAACTTAGTCGACAAAAGCAAGAAGTATGTGTTCATTGGCTATGATCCAAGCTCTAAGGGCCATAAGCTCTATAATCCAAGCACTGGAAAAGTCATTGTTAGTCGAGATGTGGAATTCGATGAATAGGGCTTATAGGATTGGAGCACCCAAAAAGAGGAGAAGTATGATTTCTTTCCTCTATCCGAAGAGGAAGAGCAAGGGAATAGAGTTCACGAAAAGCCTGTCACTTCACCTCCATCACCAACAACATCATCTCCTATTCATCGAAGTCCATCATCATCATCATTACTAGAAGGAAGTTCTGGTGAAAGACCAGAAAAAATGAGAAGTCTCCAGGATCTTTATGATTCAACAGAGATTACAGATAATACACTTTTTTTCTTCTGTTTGCTAATTGTGAACCTATAGGATTTGAAAAAGCGGTGCAAGACAAAAAATAGAGAAATGCAATGGACGAAGAGATCAAGGCAATAAAGAAGAATGATACATGGGAGCTTACAACTCTTCCAATTGGAAAGAAGACAATAAGTGTAAAATTGGTGTACAAGTTAAGAATGCAAAACGAGAGATAGAGAGATACAAAGCAAGATTGGTGGTGAAAGGCTATAGTCAATGGCAAAGTATTGATTATGATGAGGTATTTGACCCAGTTGCTCGTTTGGAAACTTTACGATTGCTAATTTCTTTAACAGCTCGAAATTAATAGAGAATTTTCCAAATGGATGTAAAATCAATATTTTTGAATGGCTACCTTGAGGAAGACCTATATGTTGAGCAGCCTATAGGCTATGTTGTAGAGGGTCAGGAAAACAAAGTTTTAAAGTTGAAGAAAGCTCTATATGGCCTGAAATAGGCACCAAGAGCTTGGAATAGTAGAGTTGACAAATACTTCCAGGTTAATGGGTTTTCTAAATGCCCACGTGAACATGCGCTTTATTATAAGGTGATTTGATTTTTATAGGCTACAATCCTAGTATGCTTGAAGGCTTCAAGAAAGCAATGATTAAGGAGTTTGAAATTACAGATATTAGACTTATGGCCTATTATATGGGCATTGAAGTGAACCAAATGGAGGATGGGATTTTTATTTCCCAAAGAATAGTAGGTGAAGGACATTCTCGAGAAGTTTGAGATGTTAAATTCCAATCCAATTAGCACCACTGTAGAATGTGGAGTGAAGTTGTCAAAGCATGATGATGAAGAGAAGGTTAATCTAACATTCTTCAAGAGTTTGGTTGGAAGTCTTAGGTATCTAACATGCACAAGACCAGACATTCTGTTTGGCGTTGGACTAGTTAGTCGTCACATGGAAGCACAGACGATGACAGACTGCCAAGAGAATTCTTCACTATTTAAAAGGTACACTGGATTATGGACTATTGTATTCGTCCTCTCAAGATTTTAAACTTGTTGGCTACAGTGATAGTGATTGGGCCGTAGACACGGATAATATAAAGATTACTATTGGCTTTGTATTCTATATGGGTGATACTGCATTTACATGGATGTCTAAGAAGTAGCCAATCATGACGCTTTCCACTTGTGAAGCTAAGTATGTTGCTGCAACCTCCAGTGTTTGTCATGCAATTTGGCTTAGAAGTTTGTTGAAGGAGTTACAGATTTTTCAAGAAAAAGCTACGAAGATATTTGTGGACAATAAGTCAGCACTAGCTCTTGCAAAGAATCCAATATTTCGTGACTGAAGTAAACACATCGACATGAGGTTTCATTTTATTCGAGAATGTATTGCAACAAAGGAAGTTCATCTTGAGTTCATGAAGTTCCATGATCAGGTTGCAGATATACTCACTAAACCACTCAAGTATGACGCATTCAACAAGCTGCAAGTCTTACTTGGAGTGATCAAGAAAACTAGTTTAAGGGGGGATGTTAGAAGTTAAACTAGTTTTTAATTAACTTTTCATAAATAAGTGAGAGTTTCATAAGTTAAATGTAGTGGGAGGTTTATTGAAGTTATGTGTGGGATTTATGAATGTAAGAGTTACAAAATAAATGTTGTGGGAGTTAGAGGTTGGGTGGTGTACTATATAAACCCATTCATCCTTTAAGTTCTAAGCAAGAGTTAAAGAGAAATACAAGTATTAAAGTGTTCTAACTCTCCACTCTCTCTCCCTTTGTTTGATTTGTGAGTGTAAGTCTCTTCTATACACTAAGCAGTGTATGAGTGTTTGTGAGAATAAGTGAAGAAAGGCCTATCAGTATTTTGTTTTATTCCCATTATAATGTGGGTTTAAACTTTAAATTTAAGTGGGTATACCACGTACCCTCATGGGATTACCATTCGTTTCGATGAATCTCCTCAGATTCCTTCCCTAACGGGTTCCTTAAGGCCCTTAGGTCCGATATCAAAAGCCTTATGATGAGTGCCAACTTGACAACAATCTCATCATTTAATAGTTAATACAACTTCTATGGTGAAATATTATGGCACAGTCTGAGGAAAAAAAGCTATCATGTATCCGAAACATATAATATTACCTATAGTATGAGTGTCCGACTATGTGATATTTCATATTTCAGCTTAATCCCATTCTTCAAAAAAGAAATGCCACTTTGTTGTTGTTGTTGTTTTTTTTTTTTTTTAATGAGAATGCCACTTTGTTAGTACTACAACTAAGCTCTGTAGAACAAGTTACTCAATCTTCTATTCTTACAAGTTGTGATGTGATGAAGACAATAATTGCAATTTACACATTTGTACAATGATTTAGGTTTTTAATATATATTTTTTTTCTAGCCAACAAAAGAAAGAAAAGGGAAAAAAAAAATGAAATTGTACGATGAGAGTGAACAATTTACGTGGATTTTATATTTGCTTCAAATATCTTAGATATTTCTTCTCAGTTGCCCTCACTTTGTTCTAATTTCAGTGACACAAATAATTTATTGATACTTATTCAAGTTTATTTGTTACATTGTTTCATTCAAAGCGTTTGCATTTCTGGGATTTAAATATTTGACTACAGAATAGACTGCATAACTTGTATGAGAGTAGAAATTTAAACTTCTTGTCATTTTCATTGGCTACGACAATTTTGAAGTGGTTCAGGAACAAAATACCCGGCAAAATATAGAATTCCCACTACTATGAAGAAGCCAAATGAGTATCCAATTCCCACTGCTTCTCCTAAGAACCATGTTTCCTTACTCTCATCCTTTGATGGTTCTATTGGTAATAACTCTACTGGACATGGCACTAGAATCTGCATTCTGCACAACCCACTATTGTTGGCAAAAAAGTTTGGACCATTCATGGTGTCCATTTGGCCACCAACGGGAATCTTACCTGTGAGCTTGTTGTTACTCACATCCAAAACAGACAACTGCTGCAGCTTTGCTAGTGATCACGGAATTAATCCTGATAGTTTGTTATGTGACAAATCCAAACTCTCTACACGTTCTATGTTGCCAATTCTTACTGGTATCTTTCCAAAGAGGATGTTATGTGAGATGTTGAAAAGTTCTAGAGCCTTCAATTTGCCTAATGAAGATGGGATTTCACCAGAAAGTTGGTTCATTGACAAGTCTAACAAAGAGTACAGCTCGAGATTACGGCCTGAGAGACCTTGTTTTGACTTCTTCCAATTCACTATTAGATCACAAAAATTGATTAAGATGGTGAAAATATCAGGGATTGATGATTTGTTTGGAATTCCAATCATACCAAACAGATTTCCAAACTTTGCGGGGATGTTGCCAACAAGATGGTTGATTGAGAGGTCAAGAATTCAGAGTTTACTAAGGTTGGAAATACCACCAGGGATGGAACCTTGGAGGGTGGTGTTTCGTAAATTTAGGACTTGAAGGGTGGATATTTGGCTAATAAACTCTGGCAATTCACATGTAATCTTGTTGTCATGGATATCTAGTTGTTCAAGATGGCTCATATTGGTCAGGTTTCTAGGCAAGCTGCCAGTAAACTTATTTTTTCCCAATGCAAGGATTCTAATTTCTTGGGAGAAGTTTGTTGGAATTTCTCCTGAGAATTCATTAGAAGAAAAGTCTACGTACCCGAGCAATACATTGGAGCTAAAATCTGGTAAGTTGCCAACAAATTTATTGCTTGACAAATCTAGTAATACGAGGAGATCAATGTTGGAGATTGATTGAGGAATCTTCCTTGAAAAGTTGTTTCTTGACAACATGAGAATCAAAATTCCAATAGCATTACCAATATTGTTTGGCAATTCTCCAAAAAAGTTGTTCTGAGATAGGGAAAGAACTAATAAATTTTGAGAGTTGAAGAGACAAGGTGGAAGAGAACCAGTAAGATTGTTATTTGACAGAATGATACTTCCAAGTTCAATTTCAACAAGCCATTGTGGGAAAATTCCTTCTAGCTTGTTATCACTCAAGTCCAAAAACTCAAGAGTCTTCTGTTTAGAAATCCAAGATGGGATTTCTCCTGTAAGACGACATGACCTCATAGACAACTGAGATAGCATACAGTTAGGCACTATCCTTGCATTGCTATTCCAAGTCAGATTATTCCCTCTGAGAAAAAGACTCTTCATGCCCTTAATATTTGTCAGTTCGTTTAGACCCCTTAAATCCAAACAGATTAACCTAGTGAATTAGCCAAGTGATTAACTTAGGTAATTTAATTAAATCTAGGTTAACACAAAATAAACAAAAACAACAAAGCAGCGGAAATTAAATAACACAAAGATATGATGACCCAGAAAACCACACCGGTAAAAACTTGGGGAGGATTTAACCTAGCTATCCTCAAGGTAAACTGAATCTACTATGAAAGAATCGAAGTTTACACAATAAGACTTAGACCACTAACATCTTATTGCTACCCAAGTGTAGGAAACTTACTACCATGACCCCATGATAGCTCCGAGATCCACGGACTCCTTCTTTCTTGAATTCTTCAGCAAATCCACAAGCGCACTTGCTTGTATATCTTTATGCTCTTTTGATTCTGCAACTGTATTGATTTACACAACTCTTGACATGAATCTCAAATTTGTAAACCCTAAGTGTATGTGAAGGAAAACACCTCTAGATCTCACAATGAGATTCACAAACACAGCATTCAGAACTCTAAAAACGTGGCTAGGATTTTCCCTTATATACTTAGGGCAAAACATAAAACCCTATACATTAAATGGACAAGGGCTGAGTTGGAAAATTCTGCAGAAAAATGATCTGCCCGATTTTCGATCAATCGAGCCTAATTTTCGATCGATCGAGTCTGGCAAAAAGTTAACAGTAATTCTGCAAACCAACTCGATTCCAACTTTACATTAAGACCCATACTTTGAGCAAGTCTAACACACAACTTAAAGAATGTTTTGATCATGGTTTGCCAACATTACAAATTGAAGTTCTAATACATTAGTTCCTAATTCTTAGAACCTAACAAACTCCCCCTTTGGCAATTCGTGACAAAACACAGACTTAACAAAAAGCTCAAAGTTTACACATTGAAATAGCCCATTACAAAATAAATAGCCACTTAGACAATTCAACCTAAACTACTATCTAACAGTTGCAAAGTAGACAGCAGCTCGACTGAAAATAACCTGTATATTCCTGTAACACTTAACAAACACATAAACGCATGTGTGGAAGAAAAAAACAAGGAATATAAAAAAGAACTTCTTGATTTCACATAACACAAAATAAAGACATATATCATGAATAACATCATAAATATAAATCAATAAGCAATGAAGTATAGTGAAACAAGAAACATATCAGTAACCAATGTATCACAAAACATATATCTCCTAATCAAGAGCCAAAAATGTAAATACAAAGTGAAGCGCCTAGATACAATCTAATAACTCCACAAGCTCCAAGGTATCACAAAAACTTCAAAAGCTCAAAACTCCCCCTAAAACAAAAATCTCCTCTACAAAAATCTCCAAGATATACAATATGCACTCCCCCTTTTTCTGACGAATTGCCAAAGGGCACTCACTCATCATCAAAAGAAGGTGGAGGAGAACGATGAGAGCTCGCCAGATCAGCTCGCAAGGCACGAAGCTCATCAAGGATGTCCACCAATAACTGACCATGAGCCGCCTGAACGGTCACGACAGTATCCAAAGTCCGACGAAGGTCAAAAACCTCATCAAACGGTGGAGGAACATCAGCAGCAGCAGCAGCAGCAGGATCAGCAGATGGCTCAGCTGCAGGAACATCTGTAGAAGAAGAAGGGGGTGGAGTGACACCGGAAGTCTCTACCCTAGGACGCTTAGAGCTAGCTCGAAGTTGAGCAGCCCTTTGCCTCAAAAAAGTAGCACCAATAGGAGCAATAATACTAACAGGCTCAAAAATAGGAAAATCATCTAGACCAAGATGAAGGAGAATCTTATGAATGAAGATAGGAAAGAATAGAGCATGAGCCGTAGAGCTAGACCGATGAACCTCGTTCAAAGAACGAAGGAACAAATGAGGAAAACTGATAGGAGCATCAGTAACTAGCGCATACAAAAAGATACATCGCTCAAGAGGGATGGTGTGGACATGAGAAATAGGCCACAAAGAATGACACGCTATCCTAAAGAAAAGATAGTGCAGCTCGGAAAGCTCAGCTGAAGTGATCCGAGGATCAGAACCCCACTAGATAGAAGACCCAGTGATGTATGACAAGACATCATCTAGAGGAGGAGACTCCTCATAGGGAAAAACAGGATGATCAACAACGAGCACCTCAAGAGCATCAAACACTACCCGAGGGGTAATGCGATACTCTACACCACGTAACCACACCTTTACCAGGGTGTCGTTATCGTAGACATGGATAGAGAGGTTCGAATAGAACTCTCTAATCAAAGAAGCAGGAGGAGGACGCTCAAAATCAAGTAGAGGTAACCAACCCCGACGCTCAAAGTTCCGTCTCACCTCAGGATCAACCTCATCTAAGATGACTCTACGCTCACCCCAAATTTGACGCCTAAGATTAAGGGTCTCATAGGTCTCTTAGTTCTGGGCAGTAGGAAACTGATCACTATCGAAAGAAGGTGAAGGGTCAGAAGTCCTACGGGCTCTAGTTTTCCTAGGCATGGTGCTAAGGAATAAGGAGAGACACAAAAAAAGAAGAGCAAGAACCAAAGACCAAGGGCAGACTGCAAGTTAGCACAGCATAAAATATAGAAAAATAGAAAATCTATATGATGCATGAGCATGAACACCAAATGATGCATGTACTAATGCAGTAACAAGTTCAATTACGATCCAAGTTTACAAAATTGGCTTTGAGCATTGAATATGTATCAAAAATACCCAATTTGAAAAACCCTAAATTTTCAAAAACACAACAAATTGATAAATTGATCAACACAACAGTTAATTGGCACAAGATAATGATCAAATTTATCAATCCAATAAGCCAATTTCATCAATTTCAATCAAATTGAACAAAACTCCAAATTTTCTCAATTTCAAGCCCTAGAATTTCAAATTTTTCACAAAGCACAAAAATAATCAAATTAAACCACTTGTAGTGTTTGAATACACTGTCCCCACAAAAACCCATGAAAAATTTGAGAAAGAAACACTCGAAATCAATTCCAAATTTCTCAAAATAAAAATGCCGAAAATACCCAAAAATGCGTGAAAATAATGCATGAAACATGAAAATAAATGCAAAAGGAGGGGGGCAAAAAGGACTTACCAGCCTTGGGAGAGAGAGATTTAGCAAAAAGATCGGAAGAAAACGACAAATCTACCCAAAAATAGCTTGACCGGTTGGTAGGGAGACAAAAAGTTTGAAAAAGTTTTTGAAAAGGTAAAGAGATCACGTGAAAAAAGGACCTTTTTAAAACCAGTCATCCCGATTTTCGATTGATCGAAAATTACATTCGATCGATCGAAAATAGCTTCGATTGATCCAAATTCAACTTGGATCGATCGAGTCAACCAGAAACTTTTATGCTGATTTTGAAATATTTTCGATCGGTCGAAAATCAGTTTTGATCGATCGAAATTCTGGAAAAAATTTTTTTTTTTTTTTTTTTGAAAAAAACACCAATTTCAGGATAGTCACTTCTCAAAGCATAGATTTTATGAGAAAAATGCATGAGTATGAGATGAGATGTTTTCCAAAAACATATGAATTCAACCTAGATTTCTCAAAGCAAAATTTTCTTTCAATACCCCCAAAAAAAATTAGACAAGCAAACATGTTCTGCATCACTTTCCAGAAATTCTCAAACTTGGTTGGTCAGGCCAAAGAACACACAATAACATGTACACAGTTTAGCAAAGAATAACTTGTGTAGTGTGTGAAACTAGCATAAGCTTGAGAAACATGTGAGGTGATATACATATTGATCAATCACAATTTCTACAAAATCCATCACATGAATTTGAAAGAGATTATTACTTAAAGAGTTACATCCTATAACTCCCACATCTCCTAGAATAAAAGTTTGCAATCATGTAAGTTTCTTGATTTACCTCATTATTCAATTTAATTGATTAGAAACTTAATAAAAGCCGGGATAATGTACACACCAATTTTATTTGAATTTGTGAGATTATTATAGCCCAATAATGTACACACCAATTTTAATAGAGGCTACACCTTATGTTCTTTTTGTGCATGTGCTACACTTTCTCGAGCACAAAATCTTACGATATGCACTAAGGTGTTCATGATTGGCTAATAAACAGTGGTGAGATGGTTATTTATGCCTTTCTCAATAAGTTCAAGTCCAACAATCAAAGACATAAGACTTCAAGATCAAGATCATGTGATCAACAAATATAGCATCTTCCCACACAACATGCACAACAAGACTTTAGCTAGTAAAGTGCAAAAGAAATAAGTGCATCAAAGCTAAACAAGGTACATTCACATGATATGCAAAATTTGATTGACCAACCTTGTCTTCAAATTTAAGAAAAAATAGCAAAAACACAATTTGCAAAAAAAAATTTTTTTTTTTTTTTAATATTATATCAAAGAAACAAACAGCCTAAAATGAAATGCATGAATGTAATGCAATGCATGAATGTAATGCAATGCAAATCCTAGAAACAGAGGTCACAAAAGATAGAGCAATGAAGCACAAGGACCATGTCAGACAGACTCAATTAGATTGAGCCTTTTGCATCCAAAACTTTTTAGATGCAACTCTTGCATTGGAGTTATGATTCACTTTAGAATTCTGAGCAACTCCAGGATTGGCATAAAGGTTTAACGCCTTTACCAATTCACCAATAAGTACCATAGGATCATGTGCTTGGGGCACAGGTACTTTAGTTTTATTTGCTCGCTTCACAGCTTGCAATTTAAAACAATTTGGACGAATGTGTCCAGGTTTTCCACAAAAATGACAAACCCATGCAGGCTTATCATGCAATTTGCCCTTAGTAGAAGTAGAAGCTCTAGAATGAGAAGCATGAAGATCAACCCTAATCTTTCTAGGTAGAGTAACATCTATAGGCTTGACAGGTTCACTCACCAAAGGTTTGACAATCTCACTCTTAGAAGGTTCAGAAGAGGGAACAAATTTAGTGGAAGAAGATTCAGGCACAGAAATACTTTCCTCAAAACCTAAACCAGTTTTATCAGAAGGAGACTTTTGAATGCTCAGCATGTGATCAAGTTTGGAGCTTGCAGACCTATTAGTTTGTTCTCTAGCAACAGATAAATCAAGTTCCAAACATTTAACTTCATCAAGTAAAAGCATGTTCTCAGTTTTCACATTATTCAAAAGCTCATTTGCATCAAACAATTTCACAAGTAAATTTTTCTTTTCAAGTTCAAGAGATGCAATTTTCTTCAAGCCTAACTCAACATTCATGGCATCCTTTGCAGCAACTTTGCAAAGTTTATTGTAGGCTTCCTGTAAATCTGCATCCTCAGAGAGTTTCCCATCAGAAGGGTTCTCTTCAACAGACATGCTTTCATTAAGTACAGTAGTAACAGTGAAAGCAATGAAGTTTCCATCCTCATCACTAGCGGATTCATTGTCAGAAACTTCATCATCACTAAGGGTTACAGCCATAGCTTTACCCTTAGACCTCAAGTATGTGGGACATTCAGATTTTAAATGACCATACCCTTGACAACCATAACATTGTTGTCCCGAAGAATTATTAGAAGATTGACCTACTTTCTCCTTAGGTTTTTCAGTGTTATTGACCTTAGTGGGATCATTCTTCCTAAAATTTCTAGGTTCAACAGTGTTCTTGCCTCTTGCCCTTCTGTTATTGTTCCTAAGAAAGTTTCTAAAGTTCTTGGTAAGATAGGCAATCTCTGTAGCAGAGAGTTCATCATCAAACCCACCATCCTCAACATCATCAACAGACTTAAGAGCCATTGATTTGGATTTGTTAGTCTTAGGGAGGTCTAACTCATAGGACTGAAGAGATCCTACAAGTTCTTCAACAGGGATGGAGTCCACATCCTTGCTCTCAATAATGGCAATCACTTTGGGTCTAAAATCTTCAGTCAAAGATCTAAGAATCTTCCTAACAATTTTAGGTTGATCATAGATTTCACCCAAATTATAAGCAGAATTAACAATATCATTCAATTTAGCATAGAATTCATCAAAAGATTCATCATCATTCATTCTAATGCTTTCAAATCTAGTTGTTAATTGCTGCAATTTATTTATCTTAACTGCCTTTGTGCCTTCATGCACAGTCTGGAGGATATTCCAAGCAATATGAGCAACCTCAACATTAGAGATTCTCTTAAATTCTTCCATGGAAACAACATTAAAAATAGCATTCATAGCTTTGCTATTAAACGCGGCTGCCTCCTTTTGAGAAGTTTGCCACTCACTCACAGGAGTAGTGGGCTTCTCCCATCCGTACTCAACGGAATTCCAAACTCTCTCATCAATGGATTTCAGGAATGCTTTCATCCTTACTTTCCAATAAGCATAGTTGTTTCCATCAAAGTGAGGTGGAACAACAAGAGAGTGTCCTTGTTCCATGACAACAGGGGTCAAGGATCAGCTAAAAGATCAAAGGATCAAAAACAAAAGCTACCCGCTCTGATACCACATGTCAGTTCGTTTAGACCCCTTAAACCCAAACAGATTAACCTAGTGAATTAGCCAAGTGATTAACTTAGGTAATTTAATTAAATCTAGGTTAACACAAAATAAACAAAAACAACAAAGCAGCGGAAATTAAATAACACAAAGATATGATGACCCAGGAAACCACATCGGTAAAAACCTGGGGATGATTTAACCTAGCTATCCTCAAGGTAAACTGAATCCACTATGAAAGAATCGAAGTTTACACAATAAGACTTAGACCACTAACATCTTATTGCTACCCAAGTGTAGGAAACTTACTACCATGACCCCATGATAGCTCCGAGATCCACGGACTCCTTCTTTCTTGAATTCTTCAGCAAATCCACAAGTGCACCTGCTTGTATATCTTTATGCTCTTTTTATTCTGCAACTGTATTGATTTACACAACTCTTGACATGAATCTCAAGTTTGTAAACCCTAAGTGTATGTGAAGGCAAACACCTCTAGATCTCACAATGAGATTCACAAACACAGCATTCAGAACTCTAAAAACGTGGCTAGGGTTTTCCCTTATATACTTAGGGCAAAACATAAAACCCTATACATTAAATGGACAAGGGCTGAGTTGGAAAATTCTGCAGAAAAATGATCTGCCCGATTTTCGATCGATCGAGCCTAATTTTCGATCGATCGAGTCTGGCAGAAAGTTAACAGTAATTCTGCAAACCAACTCGATTCCAACTTTACATTAAGACCCATACTTTGAGCAAATCTAACACACAACTTAAAGAATGTTTTGATCATGGTTTGCCAACATTACAAATTGAAGTTCTAATACATTAGTTCCTAATTCTTAGAATCTAACAATATTGAATAACCAAGATGGAATTTCTCCACTGAGCAAGTTGTTTTCCAAATGAAGTGTTTCCACCTTCATCAATTTCTGTATGGATGATGGGATTCCACCAATCAACTTGTTGTTGCTCAAGGCCAAAGTGGTTATGTTGGATAGATTGCCAATAAATTTAGGAATCTCCATTGACAATAAATTGTCCCTCAAGTCCAATTCTTCCAACTCCTTCAAATCCAAAATTGAAGATGGAATTTCACCAAAAAAATTGTTGCTACGAAGATACAACCGCCTTAATTTTGTCATGTTCCCTATCTCCTTTGGGATATTTCCACCAAGAGAATTTTCTTCCAGCGTTAATACTCGCAAGTTTTGAAGAGAGCCCAGTTCCCCACTAAGGTGAGAGGAAATGGAGCCTTTGAAGAGATTATTCTTCAAATCAAGAAAAACCAATTTGCTTATGTTGGTAAAGCCGACACCTGGAAATTCACCTTGTATTTGATTTCCTGTCATGTCAAGCAGTATCAAGCTTCTGACGCGAAAGAGTGGTGTCAAGATGGTGGAAGTCACCACTATGTGCTCCATAGATTTGTTGGAGAAAAGGTAGTCAAGATATAGAGCAATCACAGTCCTCGAATGAAAACGAATACTACAAAGGACCCTGTCCCAGTGGCAACAATCCGAGCTGGAATTCCATGACTCCAACACAGACAGGGGGATATCTAATGAAGGTGAACTAGTAGCCTTGATGAGAGAGGATTTAAACTCGAGAAGGGCTTGTTTTTTATCTCCAGGACAACAAAGGGAGAGGTGAAAAAGATGAGAAGTGCTAGGAGCAGGTTGAGTTTGGCCATTGTTGTGTTTCTTTGTTATTTGTTGGATGGTTAAAAAGAGTATGGAAGAGTGTTATAAAAAGAGGTTCTCGTGCCTGCACCACTAATCACAGTGTACTAAAATTCAAACTCAATGAGTTTCATGTTAAAGGAAGTAACTCAGATTGCACAGAATTTGAATCAGATGAAAGAGATAAGTAACGGCTAGTTTTGTCAACAGTCTTTTATCTAAGGCTTAAAACGATGTCGCTTTACTTAAGTGGAAACGGTGTGTTTAATGAAGTTGTGAAAACGGTACCGTTTTACCATCAAATAGAACTGTGTCGTTTTGAACTTTGGATTTCCTTTTTGCTCAGACTCCTCTCTTGCAGTGCTCTGTTTCTTGCTCAGTCTGTTATAACTTCAGAGCTACTCCTCAAGCTCTTAACTGTCAGTCCAGTAAATACGGATAGTTGGTTATGGGAGTAGTTGTGAGTCTGTTAGAATAGAACCTTCTAGAAGGTTCTGGATTAATCTATTCTGATGTATATATATAGAGTGTGTTGTAATGTATCAATTTGAGCTTGCTTAATAGATTCCATTCAATACAGAAATATCTCTCTCTCTCTCTCTCTCTCTCTCTCTCTCTCTCTCTTTCTCTCTCCTTTATTTTCTGATTCAAGTTCTATTCCGCCATTGTTAACCACCTTCAAGCTCCAAAACTTACATGGTATCAGAGCTAGTTCCCAACTCCCTTGCTATGTTTGCTTCAAATAGTAAATCTAATAGCAACCACCAGAACTAATCTTGAAGTCATGGTTTTGGAAGGGGGAGGGGTAGGAACAACTTCAATAACAATAAGGGAAGAGGAGATAGATTCAGTAACAATGGAGGTCAGAACTTCAATCCACAGGTAGTTCAGAATTTCTCTCCACAGAATTACCCTTCTCAGCACTATCAGAATCAAAATTCCTCTCAGAATTTCCAGGCTGACCGTCCATCATGTTAGATTTGTGGGAAACCTGGACATGGAGCCTTAGACTGCTATCATAGGATGGATTTTGCTTACCAAGGCAAAAATACACCTACAAAGCTTGCTGCCATGGCAAGTGCATCTAATGCTACTATCACCAACAATTAGGACCCTTGGCTTGCTGATTCAGGTACCACAGATCATCTCACAGCCAATCTTAACAATCTTTCACTGCAATCTCTATACAAAGGACCTGAACAAGTCACTCTGGGTAGTGGACAGTCCCTACCAATCAACCATATAGGTAATACTACACTACAAACCAAATATCACAACTTTATGCTCAAAAATGTCCTGCATGTGCCTAGAATTGCTATGAATTTACTTTCTGTTCATAGGTTCTGCCTTGATAATAATTGTTCTTGTCATTTTGATGCAAATGAACTCAAAATCTAGGATATTCCTACGGGGAGACTCCTCTACAAGGGCTTGAGTGAAAATGGGGTCTATCCTATCTACTCAAAGCACTTCATCAAACCTCCTACTCACAATTCTGCATCATCTTCACAATCACAGCCTTCTCATTTTCAGTCATCTCAATCTGCTCAACACTCTCCAACACCTTATGCTTTTCATGTAAATAGTGTCAATAAATGGTTGTTGTGGCATCATAGGTTAGGACACCCTAGCAATAAGGTTTTGAGTAATGCACTCTCTTTAATTGATGTATCCTATACTTTGAACAGTAGTGATACTGTCACACATTGTAAACACTGTTTGAATGGAAAAATGCATCAGCTTCCCTTCAATACTTCTGATTTCAAAGCTTCTAAACCTCTTGATTTAGTCCACTCTGATGTATGGGGTCCAGCACCCATGACCTCTGTTAATGATTTCCTATACTATGTCATATTTGTTGATGACTACTCTAAATTCACTTGGCTTTATCTATTAAAATTCAAGTCAGATGTTTTTTATGTCTTTAAACACTTCAAAGCCACATTTGAAAATCAGCTTGACACAAAAATTAAGGTGTTAAGGACTGATAATGGGGGAGAGTATACCTCAAATGCCTTTAAGCATTTTTGTTTGATTAATGGCCTTGTTCATCAGTTCACCTGTCCACATACTCCCCAACAAAATGGAGTAGCTAAGAGGAAACACAGGCACTTAGTTAAGTCTGCCCTCACTATGCTTTCTCATTCCCAATTACCTACTTCCTATTGGTCCTATGCTATATCCACTGCTGTGCATATAGTTAATAGACTACCTACACCTAATCTCCAAAACTTGACACCTTGGGAATTACTCTTCCAATCCAGACCTGATCTCAAACATCTCAGGACTTTTGGGTGTGATTGTTTCCCTTTGTTGAAACCTTACAACAATCACAAACTTCAACCACATACCACTTCATGCATTTTCCTTGGCTATCCTGCATACACAAAGGGTTATATTTGCTTGGACCCTATTACCTCTCGGATTTACATTTCAAGACATGTTTTGTTCAATGAAACTGACTACTTGTCTTCTCAGTCTTTGTCCATCAGTCCAAGTCAAGAGCATTCTGGTCAGTCACAGTCCACAGTACCTAATTTGCATCAGTTTTCTTTTTCTGTTAAACCTTTTCCACCTGTCTCATCTACCATATCTCCTACTTCTAGCCCTCACAGTCCTCCAACACAATCTGTTTCTTTATCTTCTGGACAATCCTTTTCCTCCTCCCCTCCTTCTGCATCACAACCTACCTCACAGCCTACCTCACGGCTTGTCTCTCAATCTACCCCTCTCACCATTCCACCTGTCCTTTCACCATCACCTTTACCTGCTGCCTCCCCCACAGCACCCCATGTGCCTTCCCCAGTTCAGGTTCCTCACACTACTAATGCCCATCCTATGGTGACAAGATCTAAGAATGGCATTTATAAGCCTAAGGCTATGCTTACTATGACTATCTCTAAGACTACCTCTGGTTCAACTAAGACTGTCAAGCCTGATTACACTATCACTGAACCACCCTCATTTAAAATTATTGTTCAATACCCACAGTGGTGTAAGGCTATGGATGAGGAGTTTGCTGCCCTTCAAAGACAGGGAACATGGTCTCTAGTGCCTTATTCTCCTGCACAACATGTAGTTGGTTGCAAGTGGGTTTTTAAACTAAGCATCACAGTGATGGCAGTATTAGTAGATACAAAGCTAGATTGGTTGCCAAAGGGTTTCACCAACAATTTGGTATTGATTTTGAGGAAACTTTTAGTCCAGTCATCAAACCTCCAACAGTTAGACTGATTCTATCCCTTACAGTTCAATTTGATTGGCCTTTGAGACAGTTGGATGTGAGTAATGCCTTTCTTCATGGCCTACTTAGAGAGGAAGTTTACATGATTCAACCTCCTGGGTATGTTGATCCTTCTAAGCCTAATCATGTGTGTAGGGTTTGGAAATCTCTCTATGGCCTTAAACAGGCACCTAGAGCTTGGTTTAAGAGGTTTTCCACGCAACTCCTTCACTTGGGTTTTCAGGCCTCTCTTGCTGATTCTTCCTTGTTCATTCTGAGATATGAGAAGATTATTGTCTACCTCCTGGTCTATGTAGATGATATTGTCCTCACTGGGAACAATCTTCTGTTCATCAATTCTCTTATTTCCCAACTCAGCAAGACCTTTGAACTCAAGGATATGGGGTCCCTTCATTATTTTCTGGGACTTCAAATTACCAGGACCTCTAAGGAATTATTTCTTCACCAAACCAAATATGCTCAGGATCTTCTTCTTAGACATAATATGCATACTTCCAAGCCTGCTCGTTCTCCCTGTGCTCCTAACCTCAGACTTGTTCCCACAGAGGATTCTGCACTTCCCAATCCTTATGAGTACAAAAGTATGGTTGGCTCCCTTCATTATCTTACCTTCACAGGCCCTGATCTGAGTTTCTCAATCCACCAAGTTTGTCAATTTATGGCCAATCCTACTGATACACACTTGATTGCAGCTAAACGAATACTCAGATATCTCAATGCTACACTTCATTTTGGGATTTTTCTTCAACATGGCCCTCTTTCCCTTTCTGCCTTTTCTGATTCGGATTGGGTTGGTGATCCCTTTGACAGGCGCTCCACCGCTGGCTATTTAGTGTATCTTGGCTACAATCCTATTACCTGGAATGCCAAGAAGCAAGACACCGTTTCATGCTCTTCCACAGAATCTGAGTATCGAGCCTTGGTCACTACTGCAGCTAAGTTGTCCTGGATTCGCCAAGTCTTGAGAGATCTTGGTGTCTTTCTTCCCACTCCCCCTAAACTATGGTGTGATAATGTCAGCGCCTTAGCTATTGCTTCTAACCCTGTATTCCATGCTTGCATTAAGCATGTGGAGGTGGACTACCATTTTGTTAGGGAGCGTGTCTTGCGTAGGGATTTGCTGGTTAAATATGTTGCCACTAGGGATCAGTTAGCTGACATATTCACCAAAAGCCTCTCTACTACTTGTTTTGGCTTCCTTAAATCCAAAATCATGGTGTATATTGACCCCATGGTTTTGAGGGGGGATGTTAAAGGAAGTAACTCAGATTGCACAGAATTCGAATCATATGAAGAAGATAAGTAACGGCTAGTTTTGTCAACGGTCTTTTATCTAAGGCTTAAAACGATGTCGCTCTACTTAAGTGGAAACGGTGTGTTTAATGAAGTTGTAAAAACGGTACCGTTTTACCATCAAACAGAACTGTGTCGTTTTGAACTTTGGATTTCCTTTTTGCTCAGACTCCTTTCTTGCAGTGCTCTGTTTCTTGCTCAGTCTTTTATAACTTTAGAGCTACTCCTCAAGCTCTTAACTGTCAGTCCGGTAAATACGGATAGTTGGTTATGGGAGTAGTTGTGAGTCTGTTAGAATAGAACCTTCTAGAAGGTTCTAGATTAATCTATTCTGATGTATATATATATATATATATATATATAGTGTGTTGTAATGTATCAATTTGAGCTTGCTTAATAGATTCCATTCAATACAGAAATATCTCTCTCTCTCTCTCTCTCTCTCTCTCTCTCTCTCTCTCTCTCTCTCTCTCTCTCCTTTATTTTCTGATTCAAGTTCTATTCCGCCATTGTTAACCACCTTCAAGCTCCAAAACTTACATACCGTAGCAGTATAAATCGGGGGGAAAGGAAAGAAAGACTGGAAGGCATTTTAGCTAGTCTGGTCTCTCTTTTCCATGGAGTGAGTTTACTAAAAAAATTGACTTCTAGAAGAGCTTAGAGAATAATCAAGCTTGGAAGGCAAAACGTAAAGAGCATTTTGATGTTTAGAAGAAATGATTAAACACTTCAACATAAACAACTTGTCGCTGTTTTTCGTGCTCTATTCACTGCAACAAGTCACGCATCACTTCTTAGTGTCGTTCAGTTCTGTAACATAATTTGTTTCATGGTTCCTTAATTAATATACTTATATGCATGTCTTTTTTCTTTTTCTTTTTTTTTTTTATCTGAGATAGAAATCATAAATTTAATGTATATGTGTGAAGCTTGTTAGCAATATATTATAATCCCAGTGTCCCACATGAATTAAGTATAAGTTTAATCATGTATTTATAAGCTTTTAGGCATCCTTTCCTTGCAAGTCGGTTTTCAAGGGTGAGTTCCACCCATGGGTTTGTAACATTTGGTATCAGAGCCAACCACCACGTTGAGTAATCAGACATAGCTCATTGAGTATGGCATCTAATAGATGAGTGGAGCCACCAAAAAGAGAAAGGGCCACCATCGGGTCAATGTCGCTAGAGTGAGCTGTCGTAAACGTTAGTTGCGGAGCGTGGTGGTATGTTTACAAGCTCTTAGACAACCTCCCCTTACAAGCCAATTTTCAAGGGTGAGTTCTACCCATGGGTTTGTAACATTTGATATCAGAGCCAACCACCACATTGAGTAATCAGACGTAGCTGATTGAGTATGGAATCAAATAAGTTGCGGTTTTGTAGTCAGATCTTGAAGGGGTTGACCTAGGGCTAAATTAAAATTACTAATAGATAAGTGGAGCCACCAAAAAGAGAAAAGGCTACCATTGGGTCAATGTCGCTAGAATAAGCCATCATAGACATCGCCTACAAAGCGTGATGGTATATTATGATCCTAATGTCTCACATGGATTAAGTATAAGCTTAACCATGTGTTTATAAGCTCTTAAGCACCATCCCCTTACAAACCGGTTTTCAAGACTGAGTTCCACCCATGAGTTTGTAACACAATATGGATTAGAGTAAAACAAATTCTATTGAAAATAAAGAAAAAGTTCCAAGTGAAAATAAAGATAAAGCTTCAAGTAACAATAGATAGCAAGGCTTAGGTGGTTTAGTTTCAAATTGTTGCCTAGCTATATAGATATGGATAAGTTGTATAGTAGATGAGAGCATTCACAACAAGGTTGCTAAAAAATATAGCTTTTAATAATTCAAAACACTACTTAATCTATTTTAACACCTCACTTTATAATACACCCAACATCAGAAATTTTATTTTAGCATTCAATACAATAAAATAATACAAACAATACAATAAAATAATATATCCAACACACTAAATAACAATCACAACCATCAACACGTTAAAATAGTTTTTTTTTTTAAGCTTTGGAGCTACAATAGCTTAGTTATCAAAATTTTTAAGCACTTTTGTTGTAGAATGTGTTTTTGGAATGAGTTGGTAAAAAATAACTTTTTTAGCTTTTAACATTATGAATAATGCTAGAGATATAAACTATTTTACAAAACGTTTTACAAATTGCTAATGCGGTAAGTGATTATTGGTAAATGAAAAAAATGATATTAATGGTGGGCTTAGATGAAAACCAATAAAAGGTTGGCCACATCAACATTTTGTAAAAATGTTATAAAATAGTTTGTGTCTATAGCACTACTTTAACATTATATATTATTGTGAATGCTCTTACGTTTTCTATTGTAATCTGCTTTTCAAATATCTTGCTTGTAATTATTATATAAACTAGTCGCAGACCTGGCGTTGCGCATGATAATTTTTTAGATAAAATACTATTTTAGTCTCTAGACTTTTTAGTCTCTAGACTTTATAAATAGCTTTAAAAAAATAGTTTTATCATATTTTTCATAATCTTGTATGTAACGTTTTTACCATTATTATTATTATTATTATTATTATTATTATTATTATTATTATTATTATTATTATTATTATTATATATATATTAGTTGATATTTGCATAACATAGACATTAAATAAGAGGTAAAACAATTCATTAAATTTTTTTAAGTCATCGTGTATAAAGATTATGGTTACATATATATAATTTCCCTAGTTAGAGTTTGATTAGTTTTAAGTTTAAATTTTGTATTATAATATTTATAATTGTTGATTATTGATTTAATTAAGTGAATGTAATGGTTGATTTTATTGCACTATAAAGTTTTCAATGTCCTTTGTATAACCATCTTTATTTTATTTCTTATTCCTCTTGACCACATTTTTATTTTCCAAATAACGGTCATCAATTGATGTTTGATTTCATTTCTTTTTTTTCTTTCTTCATTTATTCTTTATTACTTTGTATGTTCCCTTGCTAGTTGTAAATTTTATGGTTATCAATAAGAAATAGATACCATGGATGGCCTAAATAATTATAGATGTAGTTACGTTAATAGTATGTCAAAGTTTTTGTTTTCCCTTTTGAATTTTCAAGGAAATATGAAAGGCATTTTTCTAATTTGATCTCAATCAATTAAAATATTCATAATATATTAACAAAAGTAATAATGGGCCTTAAATTTTTTTAATGTAATTAGTGGTTAGGTTAGTGGTATGTCAAAGGTTTTATAAAAAAAATTTTAAAAATAATTCCAAGGAAATGTAAAATGCCTTTTTTTGAAAAAAGAAATTGTGATTTTTTGAATTGTAGAAATATGATTGTTTTAATTACCTTGTTTATAGATTTCATTATTAAATTATAAACATCTAAATTAAAGTAGACGAATATATAAATGCAAAATTATATGTAAACTTACAACCGCACAAGATAAATATGTATAGATAATTTGTTTTTTGATTATTCATAAATCATTATTTCATTGTTTACTTATAAATATCTAAATTAAAGTTTTTTTTTTTTTTTGAAAAAAAAATCTAAATGAAAATAGATGAATATGTAAAAGTAAAATTATATAAAAAGTTAAAACTACCCAAGATGAACGTTTAACCATTGGTAGATGTGTGTTTTTTGAAAACTAAAAGTATACACAATTGCTTTAGCTGGAAGCTTGGAACTATATAAATATGCAATATTGTTGCGAATGGTTCAATTATTTGCAAAATTATTAAGTTTAGTGGCCTTACAAAAAAAATATTTTATTTTGCAAAAAACTTTACATGAACTCTTTTGTGACAATTTTTTATTTTTCTTTTTGCTGAAACAACTTAAGAATATTAAGACTTAAGTTAACACATGTAGTAGTTGTAAAACATGTTTGTGATATGAAAAATAGAAAGGTTTAAATATTTAAAAAAACATTTTTAGTAGATTGTAATATAAAACATTTCTTTCTCAATATTTTATGTAATTTTTCCCATAAGATCAATATTATTGGCAACTTGGCATACTTCAAAGATGATACATAATATTTTTGAGAAAAAGAAGAACAAGAAGCAAAGACGATGCTAACACATAGTATAAAATTATTAAGTTTGCGTGATTTAAATTTGTGGCAAAAAAAAATATTAATGTATTTATGATAAAAGCTTTTATCTAAATAATATATAGTAGTTCATATTTTTTTACACTTGATTCAAAAAGTTCATTCTCAATAGTCTTTTAAGTCTACAAATTGCTCAATCTATGGGCCTAGACAGATTCAAAGAGTGTCATCTAAATTATAAATTATATGACCCTTTATCACACAAATATTTTAATTCCCCCAATGTATGGTAAGGAAGGCAAGTTTGTGTCTAGCCATTTTCCTGATTTGTGCTACATAATTTAATAGTATGGAGGATGTGATTGGATTTAAATGTTGAATAAAATAATATGAGAGGAAAAAAGAGTAAAACTAAAATATATAGCAATAAAATTTAAATTATCCAAGTCATTCTATGTAATATAAGAACATTATATTATTATGTACTATATGTATAATGCAGTAGGATAATATTTAATCAAAAAGAATATAAAAGATAACAACTTAAAACACAAAACTAAATTGCATCAACCTAAAGTAGAATTCTAATTAACACAAAAATTCATCAACTTAAAGAATTGATGCAATATAAATAAAGATAAAAAAATCAAACAAAAAATGAAAAACAAGGAGAGAGAGAGAGAGAGAGAGAAGTAACCTTTTTGTGTGAGAAAACTATGCATAAAATGAGAAAGAAAATGTCAAATTTATAGTATGATGTTGAGAATAAGAAGAGTCAAAATAAAAGAAGATAAAAAGGAAGAGAAAGAATGATCTTAAAGTAGAAAGTAGTGGGAAGATAAAGAGGTAAAAGGGAGAGAGAGTTTTGGAATATTAATAATAAAAATAATGCTTAAAAGATATTTTAATTTTTAAATAATATAATTTTTAAGCCACCTTAAATGAGAAAAAATGTAAAAAAAAAAAAAAATTGGAAACAAAAAATGATGGCGTGGCTCAACGTGAGCATAGCAACATTAAATGCTACGCTTCAACTTTTAGTAATATATAGATGAAATACAAGTAAAAAGTCTAGCCGTTGATTTGAGCTAGCTTCCGTTCCCACCATTTTTTCAAACTGAACTCCCTCTTGTACTAATTTGTCAAACAAAAAGAAAGAAAAGTGATTGGGAAAAATATTGGTTTATCACTTTCCGTGAAATAACTATTTTAATATTTCAGCAAATATATAGTTATAGGCTCAAAAATAACTCACATATCAGCCTTAATATTTTGTCCTACAAATTTGACATTGGACAGTACCCTCACCAAACCTGGTGATACCATCAATCGCTCACTCTCTGCCTTTCTTTTTCTCTCTTCACTCTCTCTCTCTCTCTCTCTCTCTCTCTCTCTCTCTCTCTCTCTCTCTCTCTCTGGGTTTCTCTTTCTCTCTCTTTTGTTAAAAAAATGTTGTTAAATAATTAAATTTATCATATTCCAATAGCTTAAACTTTTGAGACAATCGGTAATTTAACATAGTATCCAAGCATGAGATCCTGAGTTCAATCATTGTCTCCTCCACTTTACCTCCTATTTAAATTCTCACGTGTTTAGCCTCACCTATTAAAATGTAGTTTTGGCCTACACATGAGGGAGAGTGTTAGAAATATGTGATTAAATAATACTTAATTTTAACACTTTTCAACAATGAGGAGGTTGATCTCACCAGCGCTGATGTCAATGCTGGCCAAAATTAAAGATTCGGCCAAAATGCAAAAGTGAAAAAAAAAAAAAAAAAAAAAAAGAGGAAAAACATGATGCAAAGGCTGTGTTAGAGGGGAAACAAAAGGTAAAAAGATGAGAATAAGAGCTATTTGGTATATCTACTAACTATATAGAAAGTGTCAATAGCCTCAATCTATAGTAATTTTTGGTTTATTCAATTGGGTGAGGCAAACTCATCGTTTTGCTTGAGTTGGGGTATTTTTTTTTTTTTTTTTGGTTATAGTACGCCAATGTTTTAGTTGTGCTCTTTTTGTTTTTTTCTTTTAAATATATGTATGTGCACACACAATATTGCTATACAAGTGTTAATTTCTTATAGCACAAAATAAAATAATAAAATATGAGAATGGGACCAACTATTACTGAAAATAAATGTATTGTGAAAATATTATAACATCTTGTTGTTGTTACGATATTTTTACAATTGCTGAGATCTCAGTTCCTTATAGATCAAAATAAAATATTAAAAAAATACTAAGTTCACAACATTTTTATAATAATTTCACAACAAATTCTAAGTGATAAGATATTATTGAAGAATAAAAAAGTGATATCAATAATGAACCTAGTTTAAAACCGAAAACAATTTGTCATTGAAAATTTGTTGTGAAAATATTGTAGAGGTACATTTTTCTAAAATAAAATAATAAAATATCATATCAACACCTACCATAGCTGAAAATAAAGGTATTGTGAAAATATTATGACATTTTATTGTGTTCTTAGACTTTTTTTTAGTCAATTTGGGTGAGTAAAAATTCATTATTCACGCACAATTTTCTTGTGTTGGTTTTTTATTTTTTTGTTTTTGATACACAATTTAAAGTGGTGGTTTCAGTTTAAAACCAGTAGCAATTTGCTACTTAAGATTTGTTATGAAATTATTGTGGACGTAAAAAATAAAATATCAGATCGAGACCTAGGACAATTGGAAATAAAAGATATTGTAAAAATGTTGTGAAATTTTGTTGTGTTCCTAAGCTTCTTTTTCGGTTTAGTAAAATTTGGGAGCCAAAATTTACTATTTTAGACACAATTTTCTTCAATTGGCTTTTTGTTTGTTTTTTAAATGCATAATTTAAAACCAATAACAATTTACCACTTAAGATTTTTTGTGAAAATATTGTGGACATAACATTACAATACAATAAAATATTAGACTAGAACCCACCATATATAGCCAAAAATAAAAGTATTGTAAAAATATCGAGAAATTTTGTTATGTTGCTAGACTTTTTTTTTTTTTTTTTGGATTAGTCAATTTGTTGAGTCAAAATTCATTGTTTTATGTACAGTTTTCTTAGGCTGGCTTTTTTTAACCCATCTTTTAATGTTTAAAACACGCACACACACACACACACACACACACACACAGTTTTACACACACACGAGTACGCGCGCGCGGACACACACACACAAAGAGTGGTCCTGTTTTGTAGGCAACGTTTTAGTGAGAGTTAAAAATGTATTTTTACCGAGTTGTCCCTGCTTAAACATAGGTTGTAAGGGTATTTTGGAACAAAAAAAATCCGGTTCAAACAGGGGAAACCTCTTCAATAGTAGTATAGATATATATAATATTTAAAATTTTATATACAGTAACCCGAAACACCCTTAAACAGTACATTGCAATAAACTAGTACCGAAATATTCCGTTCCAAAGGACAAACCAAAATAGGGTCCAAAACTGTATTGACTATGTTTGTGTGGGTGAAATGTGGTGTGGGGTTTGGATGGAGCTTGTACGATTGTGGATTGTATCCCATAGGACTAGGTTTTTTTTTTTTTTTTTTCTCAAAAATATTGTTCAATCTCTCTCTCTCTCAGAGTAATTTGAAAATCAATTAGACAAATTAAGAACAAGAAAAATGAACACTCGAAAAGTAGAAATTGTAGCAGCAACATTGTGGTGGTTGGGATGGTGAGAGGAGAGAGAAAAAATAAATATTCAATAAAGTAAGAGGAAAGAAAGGAGAGAGGAGAGTGAAAAAATAGATAATTAAATGGAGTAAAAAAAAATAGAGTATTGAGTGCATAAAAAACTTTGGATAGCTAAACTAGAAAAAGTAGATTTTTTTGGATTAATTTAACTAAACATTTGAGAAAACTGATGTGAATTACTTTAACGTTGTTACATGAACCACAAAACTATGACCAAGTGTGAAGACTATATTAAATTTTACATATTTTTGTGTCTTGTAAAACACACACTGGTCCAATGAATTACCGACTTCAAAGATTTAAGAGAAGAAAACAAGGTAGAAGTAGAGGAAGATTGTGAAAGCAATTTATCCATGGCGGTGATTGAACCGAAGATAGATTTTTAACGTTCCAAGTTTGTCTGATCCCACATAACCAAGCCTAATTAGTCTCGCATGACTGAGGTTCAGTATATTCAACCCATTACCACAAAACTTAGTACAATTTTAAAAACCCCAAAAATTGTAACCAAAAAAAAAAAAATCATGTAATTAGCCATTAAAAATATTTGGCTCTCCCATCCCACCTAACCAATGCTCTTCCTCCAACCATTTCCCTCCATTTTTTACTCTTCTTCTCCCCATTATATCCCACCTTACATTATTCTTCCTCCAATCATTTATCTCCCTTATTTACCTCTTTTTCTGCCCATCAATTCTTATTCCCATTTAATCATTATTGTTTTTTACATAAATTTACTATTACTAATTCTGAAAATTTTCTCTCCCAATCATTCCATATTTTATCCCTAAAAAAGAGTAATTACTAGCTCTTTATTTGATCTTCTTCTTTCTTTTGGTGGTTTTTTTTTTTTTTTACTTGCATCTCTATGATGGAGTTCCGATTCTTTCTAATAGCTAAGCTTTCAATTGATTGTTACAAAATCTATCTTCTGATTTTGATTTCATTCTAATTTTTTTAAAGATAATATTTTAATTTTATGATGACCTTTGATTATTATTATCAAACTAGTCGCTAACCAGTGCGATGCACGAGATTCTTTAAAAAACAAAAATATTGCGATTATCATTTGCTGCACTAAATCAGAATGGCTCAAGACTCAGTAATCAAATAATACAACTAAATGGAGAAGACCCAAGCATAATATAAAATCTTCACTAATTCAAATATTAAACATT
Source organism: Lithocarpus polystachyus (assembly GCA_033629205.1). Taxonomy (NCBI): domain Eukaryota; kingdom Viridiplantae; phylum Streptophyta; class Magnoliopsida; order Fagales; family Fagaceae; genus Lithocarpus; species Lithocarpus polystachyus. Next base: position 4,836,463 of record CM066162.1, on the reverse strand, counting down.
GTCAATCCTAGTACACAATGTGCTTGTGCCCAATAAAAAATTATAAAGACAAATAAGGGATAACGAAATCCTGTATATCATCTCCATAAAAATACATACATGCTGAAAAGATTAATACCACGACCATAGGTCCATTGGCAATGAAGTTTTTTTCATAATTACATATATACTGTGAATAAACAAATAAACAAATTGCAATAATGATCGCAATCTTATTTTCATAATAAATAAATAGAAGATAGTTACCAATGTCAAATTCTTTTGCTATGACTCAAAAAGAGTAGAGAAAGAATATAATACAACAAATCTGCATTACATAGAAGAGTACATCATATATTTATTCAACATAAAACATTGAGTTCTATAAATCTTCTTTGCTTGCTCACATTCCCAACCACATCTCTTGTGCTAAGATACCATAGATATTGTTTTTCGAAAATCATGAATAGACTTTGCCAATAAAGCCTTCTCCACGCCAAACCCTTTTGCTTTGCCTTGAAATAGTTCCTAGAAGTTAAGTAGACATTAAACATAAGTTATTCCCAATTAAAAAATTAAGCATAAGTTATTATACTTAAATGGCAGCCAACACAATTCAGAGCATACCACATCAATGATTATGTTTATGCAACATTAAAACAATGCTAGAATGGAGGGGCATAAAACATTTGAACCAAAATAGACAGAAAATTGAAAGCAATCACCAACCTTATTAGATCTTAGAATATCTATTAGTCTACCAGTGAGCTTCTGATCAATGGCCATGTGATAAGGAGAGGAACTTGTAGCCTCCTCTAAGTCAAATGGATTGTCTATGCACGTGGCAGCTGTAAGCAATGTATTTTCTCCAACTTCTGCCAAGTACTTCGTCAACATGTTTACACCATATTCCCTGCCAACGGCCATCAATGTAATCCATGGCATTGCCTTATTAATGAACTATATAGTTGTGAAGATATCATCGCCGTAAGTAGTACGTTGTAAATAACCTACAGAAAATAGAATAGTAAAGAAGCTCCTACTATCAGCACATTCAAAAGAAACTTGTATTAGACGATTCTCCTGTCCATGAACCTGAGCATGAGATTGATTAAAATTTACCATGAAAACAACTACTTTGAAGTAAAAGCGGCAAGGTTTCCTTCCATGCCCACACCACTAAATTTAAAAAAAAAAAATATATATATATATATATATTAAAAAACTAGTCAGTCCTAATTCACCCCACACATCTGGAATACGATCCCTCATTACTTGATGTGGTGCAATGAAAAACCATGTAAACTATTTGTCACGCTCCGAACCCAACTATAAAGATAGGCACGTGACAACTGCCGCACGCTTATAAAGTAAGCACCCTATAAGTGTGCAAGACCTTCTTAGCAACTAAAATTTATCCTTAAAAATTAAATCAAATAAATCCAAAATACCTTAACAATTTCTTTATGAATAGATCTCCAACAAAATCCAAACCTCATGTACATAATGCCAATTGGCCGATAAATATAAAACTATTAGAAGACCATCCAATCCCAAAATCACTAAGCTTCTTTCCTGCTCCCAACACAACATTAAAACTCCCAAAACTTGTTATTCTTAAAAATCTAAAACTGGAAGGAAAAAAAAAAGGGAGTGAGTTGACAACTCAATAAGTAACCAAAGTCCTAATAAGTTCTATCAAGCAATAGATCTGTAAAGTAATAAGATGTAATATGAGTCTTCAAAAGTTGTAATATACTATAGGTTTTCACAAAAAAAAAATAATAATAATAACTAAAGAAGTTTCATAGTCTTAAAATAATAAGTTGCAAATAGATCACATACTTTAATCTGACAAATATATCATAGATGGTTTAGAAAATGGTCAGTTTTCCATATATCTAAGCTATAACTTACAATAGATTCCAAAAACACATAAGCAGTTTTAGTGACTCAAAATAGTTCAAATACTCAAACATTTTCAAAATCACATATGTAGTTTGAAAGATTCAAAATAGTCAAATATTCAAACGTAATTCATATTCTTAACAATCTTATGACTATGGTCACGCTTTATTCCCATGACTGGGCATCAGGGTACCAATGAATAACCCTCATTGATTTGGGTATCAGAATTAATTCATTGTCAGATTGTCCATAATCATATATACGAAATCATAGTTTCTAACAAAAATATATCTTATACAAAAACACACACACACACACACATATATATATAATCATATATTCAATATTCAAATATATTTGTGATATTTCTATAGCTAAAAAAAAAATTAAATAAAATAAATCTTATATTCAACGCTCATATATATTTGTGAAAATTCTTTATTTCTTTACTTAGAATGAGTATAGCTAAAAATAATTAAATAAAATACATAATACATTCAATAATCAAATATATTTGTGATAATTCTTTACTTGAAATCAATAATACAATAAAAATAAAATTGTAACAACTATAAACAATTTTTAGTGGTTAAAATACGCAAAATAAAACCAATTACAATAAGGTTACTTATCTCAGCTAGCTCACTACACAAAAACTTCTTCTTAACACTTTCTCTAAAATCCTTAAATGTCACCTAAACAATTTACAAGCACCATTTTCTCAATAATCAAATAATTTAAGAAAGACTTATAAAAGTACCCAGTCAAAAGAGAAACTACTAAAATATCCAACTGTCCACTGTTATCTCACACCAAAATTCTACATATTCATATTATATATTTCATTTACTTTCCCTAGGAATAAAGCCTATATAATAGGCTGTAGACATCTATCTTCTATACGTGCGCTCTCTCTTTTTTTTTTTTTCTTTTTTTTTCTTTTTTTTTTAATTTATTTGTCAGAGAATTCAAGTCCACACCATGACTTCTCCTATTCACCAAATCCACAGTTCAGTACAACTTCTTAAGGCAGAAACTCATGCAAAACCAGACTCACCATGCCTCACCTTGTGCAACTTCCATCTACACCTACACACAGGACACAACAGTGGGCATAGGAAAAAAAAATCACAATACTGAGGCAGAAAAATCTGTAGGTACAACGTCTAGTTTACAAAAAATAAATCTAAACCTTTATACGTTTGCATCATTATAACTCTTGAATATTTAAATAGTTTTACCATTGGCTAGAATACACACACAAAAAAATAATATAATTCCAAATAAAGTTTAGATTTAACAAGAAAGAGATTCGTAGGTTCTTACCTCAAGTGTGTAGTCAAACCTTATCTACTTTAGTAAATACCACTTACCTCTTATTTGCAAAAATATGAAACCAACCTCCCTTGAATCACAACAAACCAATAGAATTAGAATCTAGCAACACCAAAGATAAGTCCATCAATACACAATTTTCTACTTAAAAATCTATTTTCACGCTTAAACAATTTTATCTTAAACAATACTGATATATCCAAAAATTTTCATTTATTCACTTAACTATCCAATTCACTTTCAGTCTTTGATTAGCTTGTTCGATTTCACATATTCTCATTATCTATTAATTGGCATGTTTGTACTACAACTCTATGGAACTCTAGGATTTTATTACATTTCTAGCCATCATATAGACTACTACAATTCTTAGAATACACATAGTATAACCTTGATTGATCAATCTAATATTCATATCTGATCATTCTCCCCTTTTTTTTATAAGCAGGAAATTAATATATTTCAATATTGTATCAGCCTTGTCACCCAGAAAAAAACAATAAAACCCTAAGAAGAGGACACCTAAACCTAATGGCAGAGTCACAAGTATGGAATAGATTCAAGTAAAATAAAACTTCAATATAGGCCGAATGATGGATCAGATCTAATCCATCTAATAATAGAAGCCATATTTTATATATATATATATATATATATATATATATAAGCCTTTGGGCTTTAGTTACCGGATCCTCGATCTGTTCTATGAGATCTAGGAGCAACTCTTCTTGTTTACTAAGAACTTTTACTTCAGGAGGGATCTTGCTAGGACTAAGGGTTGGTTGGCTAGCAACCTTTCCTAGTTTAGTTTTACCTTGATTTACCTTGGAAGAGATGCAAGTGTTCTTGGGTGGTTGGCTTGGCTGGACAAGTTGCTTACAAGTCTTTTTATGCCAACTAAAATGATCCTCAAAATACTCAAAGAAAGGGATATTGTCCTGTATCTCTTTCATGAATTCTTGCCAAGCATTGTAAACTTCAAGCTTTTGCTCTTTGGTGTGGTTGGCTCTATAGGCTGCCTTTTTGTCTAGGTTCTTTTCTAGATCAAATTCTTTACCTAAGTAGTTCATGTCTGGTTTGAAATCCTTTTTCAAAACCTTAAGATCATAATCCTTGATATTGTCATCCTGATATGGGTCCTTTATATCAGTTCCTAAAGGTGATCCTACCTTCTGACTGTTGTCATCATCCTGATCAACAACTGAGTCCTGTTTTGCTGTATAGCAAGGTGTACTAACTTGAGATCTGGATTTTTCTCCTTGAAACTCTGCGCTTAGGTCTCTTCTAGATCTAGGGTATGGCGCTAGAGGTCTAGAGGAGCTGGTTTGGGACATAGGTCTATCTCCTAGGAGAATAGGTGGCTGCCTAGTGGGTAGAGGGGATCGGTGGAGATCTATTGGAGATCTGGGCCTATAGTCATCTAATGGTGATCTAAACCTAGAGTTGTCAAAGCTAAGTCTAACAGTACCATCTGCTAGTTGCTGGACAAAGTCTAAGTCTAGATTCTATTCTGGGCCTTGGAACTGTAGAGGAAAATTCTCATTCTCTAAAGTCCAACTGGGAGGGAAATCTATATCATCCCATTTCAAGGTTTTGGGTATTTGAATCTTTGCTTGAACATTGGTTTGGATCAGAAGTGTTTCTCCCATCTTTTTATCCAAAGCTCCAACATTCATGTTTGTCTTGATACACTTATAATACACTCTGTATATAAGTGCTATCTGGCTGGCTTCCTGCACCATGAGGGTTCCATGGGTCTCGATATTTAGGGTAAGGGCCTTCATGATATGCGGGTCATGGAGGTGATATGCGAGTCTGTATATAAGTGCTATCAGACAACTCATAATCTTCACTATGAATGATTCCAGAATCTTGTGGAATTTCTAGGAGTGATGTGGATCTACTGGCTAAACTGGAGGTTGAGTTACTTCTAAACAATTTACTGATCATCTTAGCTACCTGGTAGGGAAACACAATTAAAACCTAATTATCTTTATCTCTAAACAACCGGATCTAACCTTAGATCTGACAACAGGGGTTTTTAACCAGAGACAAGGTGCCAACACTAATGCACAGTATAACCTCTAACTGCCTCTTTCTCCTAAAACGCCTGAAAACACCTCAACGCCTCTCTTCGGCTAAACGGCTAGACGGCGAACCAAGGATTCCAAGGGCTAACTGGGCTATAGGACAACATTAGTATAGGTCTTACACATCTCATAAGCATTCTATGCCTGTAACAAATTTTAGGGCTAAACACAGGGATAAGGGGAAGAAGACAACTGGGAAATAACTGGGTTAGCTTGAACAGATAACACGGAATGAAGGAATAAATGGAAGAAATAACTGAATCAACAGGTAAGTGAGTAGAAGAAAATCACAAAACAGAAATAAACAATAGGAATATAGTGAGAAGATAATGCCATTAAAATAATGAATGCAGATATTGAAAATAACTTTGATAAACTACTTTGATAAACTGAGGCAGTATAACTGGCCAAACTTGATTGAAAACAAAAGTAACTTACAAACTGATTGGCCAAACTTGGCTCTGATACCAAAAGGGGGTAAGTTACCAAACCAAGCGGAAGGTTGATCAGATGCCGACTGGGGCTATTTGATTTACAACTTTAAAATTGGGCCGAAGCCATTTGGATTACAAGTGTAAGACTGACTAGAATATTACAAATGTAAACTATTGCCATTCTAAACAAAAATTTTGTAAGAGAAGGGAGGGTTCTTTCCTAAAATTAGAATTGCTAAATTTTTGGACCTGCTTCAGACTGGAATGAGGACTGTCTTATATAGGGAGAAGGGAGCCTTGGATTCTGCTGAAGATTGCTGAAAATCCGGAGAGTGGATTGCTTTTACTGAGGTGAAAGCCTCTTCCACCGAAAGCAACAGTGATTCTGGATGATTGTGTCGGGGTACTGTTCATGAATAGTGACTTTACTGTTCATGAATAGTGTTCTGTCCCTTGTCTTTAGTGTCAGTTGAGTGCTGGTTACCGTTCATCAATAGTGACTAGTGCTATAGATGAATAGTAGCTTGTCCAAAGTACAATTTCTGAATAGTGACTGGTGCTATCCAGAACCTACCAATCAAAACTGTAGTCCTCGTCACCTTTAAGAGATTCCCATGGGGGATCATTATTGCAAGGATGCTCATGAAATGTGGTGAACTTTTCACAAAGGCCACAGTAAATTAATGGTTCAAAAGTCGGACTCTTTCCGAGAGTCAAAAACTGTCTAGGATCACAACCGGTGACCCATGGAAGCCGAGGAATGGACTCATAATAAGGTCTACCAGAGAAAACTAAAATCCTTCCTGTGTTACCAACAAAATGGTAGTTCCTCCATAATTCTCTGGTAACTTTAATGATTTCATTGCTGAAGAAGTTTCTCCAACAATCAGATAGAGCCTTTGGGTTCTTATAGGAAAGGAATGTATTGCCTTCAAACCAGGGTCCTTGGTGGGAATATCCTCCAATAAGAACTAGGTGCTTTGATGGCTGGACAGTTGCCCATTCATTCATTTCCCATTCTAGGAGTGTACTCCAACATCTGAGAGATACATAAGGGCTTAAAACCCTAGTGACTGTGTCCTTGATGATTAAAGGAAGCTGGTTGACCTGGTTGTGACTAGTTAATTTTATGAACCTGATAAATCCATATTCAAACATTTGTGATAGCCAATGGGGATTCATTTGGTTATCTTCTTCCTCATCTTCTAAAAGATCACTGTAATTGATTAATAATCCTGGAAAGGGATGCTTTGCCCTTTCATAGATTCTAAGATAGCTTCCAAAATATGCCTCCCATCTGGATATTGTCAAGGCATTTTCAACTGTATAATTAAGGTTAGTAGTATAATCAAGATCTGGATCATCTGGATCATAGTATCTGGTGGTGATTAAAAATCTGAAATGTCGGAACCACAGATCGAGTGATTCAGACATAGCCTTACTTCCTAAAATACGGACTTGTATTTCAGAAGGTAAGTTGGCAAATGCACTTCTTACTGAGGCTTGGGTCTTAAGACTTAGCCTAGCAAAACATGTGCCCATAAGTACAGTCTTATCCATTGAATGGATTTTCTCTTTGCCAGAGAGTAGACTGGTGATGTGATCATTTCTTTCCTCAAGGTTCTGTAGATGGTTCTTCAAGGTTTTGAGGGTTCTTTGGAAAAAATCGGTATTGTGTAGAATCAATGCTGAATGGAGGAGATCAAGGATTGTTTTGGTAGGGTATGGGAAATTTGAGCTTATACCGTAAGAATCTTTGGCTAAATTTTCTTCTAAGGTATATCTCAAGGGATACTGTGGCAATTTCCTGAAGGGATACTGCTTCAAGGTTTGAAGAAGCGCCTTCATGCATTTCGAAAGGTTGTTTTATGAACCTTTTCATGATTTGAGAATGGTCTTGGATAGGAGCTTTACCTTTACCTTTATCCCTGTTTTCTGCCATCTTCCACTGGCTAGTGGGGCTTGGGATTTTTGGTGGGTTTTCTGAACAAGCAAGATAATCTCCTGTTACACATATGCTAGGGAAAACATTTTTCTTTAAACTAGGGAATGCAATGCAGGAAATATTTTTATGCAATATGCATGCTTTGTGGGAATTTTTTGTTGAGTGGCGAATAGATGCAGGATTCTTTACTTGTTTCTTTTTGGAGAGGATGATGGTTAAATACCCTGGACTGGTTCCATGGTATTTGGGATTGATAAGAATTCCTCCTTAAACTTTAGACATGTCTAGATCTTGGCTAAGGGTTCTATCCTTAGTCTTATGCTGGATTCTAATCTTGTTAAATTGGACAAGCTTTTGAGCTTTGATTATAGGATCCTCGATCTGTTCTATGAGATTGAGAATAGATTCTTCTTTTTTGCTGAGAGTGCTAAGACTCTTGTTTCTGCAGCAATTATCTTTACAGGCTAAATCAATTCTAAGTTCACTAGAAGAGCTATAATTTCTGGTTGGTTCAGAGGATGATGGTTGGTAGATCTCGTGGTCACTAGAACTGCTGGTTGCGCATTTTCTATATGGTCACGTTCTAGAAGTTTGAAGATCTTATCTTTGCTGATTTGGTCACTGATAAGAGTGTTTATGAGTGTTTTTGCTTCAACCTTACACTCATGCCTAAAATATCCTTTTTTCCCACAATTAAAGCATTTTCCTGATGCTTTAGAGGGTTTCTCATATCTACCTGTGGATTTTGACCTCGAAGGTTTTCTTCTTTTGTAATACTCATGATCTTTAGGATTGTTATATTCTCTTTTTCTGTAATATCTGGCCTTGGTCTTCTTCCTATAAGGCTTCTCAGGGGATTCTTTCCTCCTGGATTTCTTTTTGGAAGGGGCAATTGGGGGTAAGCCGTATTGTGTACAGAAGGTTCCTACTTCGTACTTGGCTTTGTATCTTGAAATATCTGCACATTTTCATTCCTACACTTCTGATGGTGCTAGAGATATCACCATAGGTTAAATTGTCATAATCAATTTCTCCTAGTAAGTTGCAAAGTGTTTCTTTCACTTTCTCACCAAATAACGTGGGTAAACCATTGATAAACTTTTCTTTCCAAAATGAAGAGTTACAATCACTTCTATGCATGACTCTGGTGGTAAACACATCTTCGTACCATCTGTAGTCTCCTAGAGTTCTACATGTGAGGTTACTCAACTGGTCGTAAATCCTAGATGTGATGTTGCTAGGTTTTCCTATGAAGTGGTTTATGATTGTATAGATCAGGGTATTAACTCCATCAGGAATTCCTCTTCCTGGGGGTTTCTCAAAGATGGGGAGACCTTCCTCATTCTTTTGGACAGCATTTTTGATGTCCTCTTTGGATCCTTCAGTTAGGCAATTGTTCCACCATTGGAGCAATTTTCCTGTAAAACCTAAGACCATAAGGTCAATGACTTCTGAATGGGTTTTTCCTTCATTAAGATAATTGTTAGCGACCATTGCTATGTGTTGGATCTTATTCAGAATTTCTTATTCTGATAGTCCATCTATATTCCACTCATAAAGTTTTCCTGAAGTAACTGAGAATTGATTACTAACATACCTTTCCTCGTACTGGAGGTCTAGGGTACCAATTTTTGGTTAAACTGGTTGAGGGAGGATGGTATAGTCTTTTTACTTCTAAGTCTCGAAACTGGTTTTCTATGTGTTCTATCTCCTTTTCATTATCTGAGGAGGTTCTGCTAGAACTACTAGAGGCTGGATGGGCACCTAAGGTTGTAAGCTGGAGTCCTTTGCTAGGTGAAGGTGTGACTGGTTCCTTTTTTACTAGTTTCTGTAATTCTTCGAGCTTCTGGGTAACAATTTCTAAGGCTGTGACGTCTTTAGGTTTGATACTAGACTGTCTTGATGTTGGGAGTTTTACTAAGGGTTTTTCTATGATAGGTTTACTAGAGCTTCCTAGTTGGAGGAGGACCTTGTTTTCTACCTTGTCTTCAACCCTATCTAGTTGTTTTCCAATAACATTTAAACATTGGTTGGTGTAGTTATTCTGCTCAATGACCTTTTTGACAAGTTTTTCTTCTCCTGAAGGGAGCCTAAAAGGTGTGGTAGTAACATCCTGGTTTTTGTATTTGACGGTTATGGCTGCTAAGGGTGGATGGGTGGATTTGACAACTTCTTTAATGTCTTCCTTGATCCAATTAGTTTTTGTGAGCACACAAGTTTTTCTGTGCCACATAAAACGATTCTCAAAGTATTCAAAGAAAGGGATATTGTATTGTATCTCTTTCATGAATTCTTGCCAAGCATTGTAAACTTCAAGCTTTTGCTCTTTGGTGTGGTTGGCTCTATAGGCTGCCTTTTTGTTTAGGTTCTTTTCTAGATCAAATTCTTTACCTAAGTAGACCATGTCTGGTTTGAAATCCTTTTTCAAAACCTTAAGATCATAATCCTTGATATTGTCATCCTGATATGGGTCCTCCATATCAGTTCCTGAAGATGATCCTACCTTCTGACTGTTGTCATCATCCTGATCAACAACGGAGTCCTGTTTTGCTGTATAACAAGGTGTACTATCCTGAGATCTGGTTTTTACTCCTTGAAACTCTGCGCTTAGGTCTCTTCCAGATCTAGGGTATGGCGCTAGAGGTCTAGAGGAGCTGGTTTGGGACATAGGTCTATCTCCTAGGAGAATAGGTGTATATATATATATATATATATATATATATCTTAGTTCATCAACCCAATGACTCATAACTCTCTTGACGCCGCAAAACATAAGAATATTGCTGAGCACATATTTGGACAATGACAAGGGTGTAGGTGCATGACAGATGGTGGAGAAAGTAGTAAGGCTATATACAATTATATAATAACCATAGACCACCCTTTTCCCATTAAAATAATCATAGATTTAGATCCAAGATAGCCACACCTATTATTCTATCAAGTGCACAAATAAGAGATGCCTCGTATAAGAGTGGGAACAAAAGCTAGCCATAGAGTATTTCAACTTTCCTAAGTTTAGAGTTAGAGAGAACCGTAATTGTAGACCACAATGAAGAAAAGCAACGTTCAATAGTTGATTGAAGCAATAGGAAGCCCCATCAGTAAATACACGTGTAGCTTAAGAAGTGAAAGACTAGAGTTTTTTTTTTTTTTTTTAACTTATCAAGACCCATATATTTACTTATGCCACCTCACTTAGGCTTCTTATTCCATAGCATTTATCTTATTTTTAATATCTTAGGCCCAAATCAATTAAATCCATTTAATTGTGAGCCTCCTTTTTAATTTACGTATAAGAAATAAATTAGTAATAAAATCATGGGGTGTTACAGTTTAGATTGAGGAAGGAGAAGGCAGAGAGTTATTTTTGGAGGATGGAGAAGGCAGAGAGCTGGTTTTGCGTTTATCAGGTTTTAGAAAAGTTTATTTTACGTGAAAAGTTTTTTTTTTTTTTGTGTTTATGTTTTTTTTTTTTAAATATTAGGCTAGTGTGGAAAATTGTAGGAGTTTCAGAGACTTCGGTTATATATATATATATATATATATATATTTATTTATTTATTTATTTATATATATATATTGATTAATAGAGTTTCTCAAAAAAAAATTATCAAATTAAAAGATAATCATCTTGAGAGTAGGAGAAATTTCATTCATTGCACGCATGTTCATGACCACTGCCTTCTGATCAGTTGCCACCAAATGCTCGTATAAAAAAATTTAAGAAAAAAAAAATTACCACCACAAAATTAAATTTGAAGCTTAGAAAAATTGTAGTTATACACGATAGAATTCAGAAAAACATAACCAACTATAACACAAGTTAGAACCATACAACTAAACTCAAAAAATCTTCATGAAAATTGTCCTTGATTTATACACATGCACAAATTAACCATATGATCTGTAGATATGACTAGTGAGAACAATCTAGGTGGATTTTATATTTTATTATAATAACTTATATATTTCTTCTTAGTTTCCCTCTCACTTTATTCTAGTGACAAATTATTTACTGATTCTTATTCCTCAACATATATATTTTTTGATACTTAAGAATGGCTATTTGTTTTTATTGACTTTTTGAAACCCATTACATGTCAGGATTTAGATCTTTGACAATAGACTGCATAACTTGTATGCGATTGAAAATTTAAACTTTTTGCCTTCTTCATTGGCGTCGACAATTTGGAGCTAGTGCAGGAACAAAATACCCCGTGAGATATAAGATTCCAACAGTTACAAAGAAGCCAGTTGAATATCCAAACCCCAGTCCTTCCAATAAGAACCATGTCTTCTTACTCTCATACTTTGATGGTTTTGCCAGCGATAGTTCTTCTGAACATGGCACCTGAATTTGCATTCCACACAAACCACTATTATTGGTAAAAATGTTTGGATCATTCATTGTGTCCATTTGGCCACCAATTGGAATCTTACCTGTGAACTCATTATTACTCACATCCAAAACAGACAATTGTTGCAACTTTACTAGTGATTGGGGAATTATGCCTGATAGTTTGTTATGTGACAAGTCTAAACTCTCCAGACTTTCTAAATCACCAAGGGTTACTGGTACCTTACCAAAGAAGATGTTATGTGAGATGTTGAGAATCTTTAGACCCTTCAATCTGCCTAATGATGCTGGGATTTCACCAGAAAGTTGGTTCATTGACAAGTCTAACAAAGAGTAGAGCTCAATGTTGTGGCTCGAGAGACCTTGCTTCGACTTTTTCCAATTTACTATCAGATCATTAAACTCGATTGGGAATGAGAAAATATCAGAGAGTGGTGAAGATTTTCCTTGTGTTTCAATCATACCAATAAAATTTCCAAACTTTGTAGGGATATTGCCAACAAGATGGTTGTTGGAGAGGTCAAGAATCCTAAGACTACCAAGATTGGAAATACTATCAGGAATGGAACCTTGGAGTGTGGTATTTCGAAAATTTAGGACTTGAAGGGTTGAGATTTGGCTAATAAACTCTGGGAATTCACCTTGGATTTTATTATCATGGATATCTAGGTGTTCAAGCTGGTTCATACTAGTCAAGTTTCTAGGGAAGCTGCCAGTAAACTTATTTTGTCCTAATGCAAGAATTCTAGTTTCTTGGGAAAATTTTGTTGGAATTTCTCCAGAGAATTCATTGGAAGAAAAGTCAATGTATCCAAGTAATACATTGGAGCTAAAATCTGGTAAGTTTCCAGAAAATCTATTGCTTGACAAGTCTAGTAATAGGAGGCGATAAATATTGGAGATAGATTGAGGTACCTTCCCTGAAAAATGGTTACCAGCCAACATGAGAATCATGATTGCAGAAGCATTACCAATATTGTTTGGCAGTTCTCCAGAAAAGTTGTTCCGAGAAAGGGAAAGAACTGATAAACTTCGAGATCTGAAGAGACGAGGTGGCAAAGAACCTGTAAAACTGTTATCTGATAGAATTATACTTCCAACTTCCATTTCAACAAGCCATTGTGGGAACAAACCTTCTAGCTTGTTCTTACTCAAGTCCAAAAATTCAAGAGTCTTTTGTTTGGAAATCCAATATGGGATTTCTCCTGAAAGACCACAAGACTTCATAGACAATTGAGATAGCATACACTTTGGCACTATCTTTGCATTGCTATTCCAAGTTAGATAATTCCCTCCAAGAAAAAGACGCTTCATGCCCTTGATATTAAACAACCAAGATGGAATTTCTCCACTGAGAAAGTTATTTTCCAACTGAAATGTTTCTAACTTCGTCAATTTCTGTATGGATGATGGAATTTTACCTGTCAACTTGTTGTTGCTCAAAGCCAAAGTAGTTATGTTGGCTAGATTGCCAATAAAAGTAGGAATCTCCATTGACAAGAAATTGTCCCTCAAGTCCAATTCTTCCAATTCCTTCAAATCCAAAATTGAAGATGGAATTTCACCAAAAAAATTGTTGTTGCGAAAAAACAATCGCTGCAACTTTGTCATGTTCCCTATCTCCTTAGGGATATTTCCACCAAGAAAATTTGCATCCAGCTTCAATACCCTCAAGTTTTGAAGAGAGCCCACTTCCCCACTAAGAATACCGTGGAATGAATTGCTACTTATATCAAGATATTGAAGGTACCTCAAGTGAAAAACTTGAGAGGGAATGGAGCCATCAAAGAGATTATTCTTCAAGTCAAGATAAACCAATTTGCTCAAATTGGTAAAGCTGTTGCCTGGCAATTCTCCTTGTATGTGATTTGAGGACATGTCAAGCAGTTCCAAGCTTCTAATGCGAAAGAGTGGAGTCAAGATGGTGGAAGCCACCACAATGGGCTCCATAGATTGCATGAAGACAAGGGAGTCAAGATATAGACCAATCACAACCCTGGAATGTAAGCCAGTACTACAAGTGACTCTGTCCCAGTTGCAACAATCTGAGCTTGAATTCCATGACTCTAACTCAAACAATAAGCTTTCTAATGAAGAAGAACTAGTAGTTTTAATGACAGAAGATTTAAACTGGAGAAGGGCTTGTTTTTGATCTTCAGGACAACAAAGAGAAGGGGTGAAAAAGATGAGAAATGCTAGTAGCAGGCTGAGTTTGGCCATTGTTGTGTTTCTTTGATCCTTGTTTGATGGTTGTGAGAAGTTTAGAGAAGTGGTAGTGTGATAAAAAGAGGTTCACATGCTGCACCACTATCGTGGTGTACTCAAAAGTCTAGTCTATGGGTAAGTAGCCATGGTCTTTGGAAAATCTATTGGAAAGAAAAGACAGTCTACAAGGCACTTTGGCTTGTCTGAGCATCTCTTTCCACGGAGTGAGATTATTCAAAATGTTGACTTCTTGTCTTATTCTTTAAAAATAAAACCATAAGGAAAGATACTGAGTACTAACAGCCTGTTTGGTTTTTTTTTTTTTTTTTTTTTCATCACTTAATTTTCGTTGCTCAATTTCCATCACTCATCATCCATCATTCATTACTCATCACTCATCACTCTAAAATATCACACATAAACGGCATTATCACTCAGTTACCATTACTCAATATTTTTCACACTATTTATGAACCCCATATCTGTCACTGTGCCGCTTTTTGCTTCTTTTTTTCACTGGGTTCGGTCTTAATTTGTTCTTCTTTCTTTTTTTCTCTTTTTTTTTTTTTTTTCAGGATGAGTGCAGACCGAACCCAACCTAGTGAAGAAAAAGAAAAAAAAAAAAAAAGAAGAATAAAAGTGAAGACGTGAAGACCGAACCCAAGAAGAAAAAAAAAAGTGAAGACCGAACCCAGTGAAGAAAAAGAAAAAAAAAAAAAAAAGAGTGAAGACGTGAAGACCGAACCCAGAAAAGAAAAGAAAAAAAAAATCCCAGACCAAACTCAGTGAAAAAAAAAAAAAAAAAAAAAAAAAGAGGTTGATTGGTCAAAAGTTGTGGCTGAGTGGGTCCCTTATGTGTGTTTAATTACAAAAATACCATTAAGTTATGAGTTATGGAAACTAAAAACAGTCAAAATGTGTTTTCAGTTTTCATAATTCATAACTCAAAAATCAGAGAATTGAATGATAGAAACAGAGTTATGAAAACAGAGTTAGTTGCTTCCAAATGGAATTCTAGTTATGAATCCTACCATTTTTCAGTTATGAGTTATGAAAACTGAGATTATGAGAATTGAGTTATGAAAACAAGTGAACCAAACAATTTCTAAAAGTCATATTGGTTTCGCTCTTTCATGTGAAATGATTTTATCAAAATTTTGACTTTTCCTCCCCTTTGTTTAAAGAGAGAGTGTATTATTACTTTACTATTGTTTTGCAAATGGGAAAAAAAAAAAAAAGAAAGAAAGGTGGTAGTAGGCTAGTAGCCTTAGGCCCGTAGCTTTTGGAAAATCTGTTGGAAAGAAAAGAGTGTCTCGAAGGCACTTTGGCTTGTCTGGTATCTCTTCCCATGGAGTGAGATTATTCAAAATTTTCACATCAGGTCTTATTCTTTAAAAATAAAACCGAAAGGAAAGATACTGAAAGTCATATTCGCTTTGTTGCGTTAAAATAAATTGACTACGATTAATCTATATATATATATATATATATATATATATATTAATAAAAAAAACAGAGGAAATATTTATGAATTTTAAATTAAAATTTAATTGAAGTTTAATTTTACATCACGTGTCCTATTTAATTAAAATTTTTTAATTTTTATGCTAATTTAATTATTTAAAGGATCATGCTAATGGATGTTCTTAGGGTAATAGTTAATAATCTATTTTAAAAAAATTTTGACACTACTTTTATGAAAAATAGAAAAAACTATAAAAACATTAATTACTTTTTTTCTTTTATCATAAAAATTTTCTTTAAATGGATTATTAATTATTACCTTAAGAACATATATTAGCTTTTCCCTTAATTCAATGTAAAAATTAGAATTCAATTGGAGTTTAATTTTGTGTCACGTGTCTTATCTAATGTAAGTTTTTTTAATTTTTATACCAAGTGAGTTAATTAAAAGTAGAAAACAAGAAGATCATTATAAATAAATCATAAAAAACCTAATTATATATAT
Source organism: Lithocarpus polystachyus (assembly GCA_033629205.1). Lineage (NCBI taxonomy): Eukaryota > Viridiplantae > Streptophyta > Magnoliopsida > Fagales > Fagaceae > Lithocarpus > Lithocarpus polystachyus. Next base: position 4,820,238 of record CM066162.1, on the reverse strand, counting down.
AAACTGGAGAAGGGCTTGTTTTTGATCTTCAGGACAACAAAGAGAAGGGGTGAAAAAGATGAGAAATGCTAGTAGCTGCGGCTGAGTTTGGCCATTGTTGTGTTTCTTTGATCCTTGTTAGATGGTTGTGAGAAGTTTAGAGAAGTGGTAGTGTGATAAAAAGAGGTTCACATGCTGCACCACTTATCGTGGTGTACTCAAAAGTCTAGTCTATGGGTAAGTAGCCATAGTCTTTGGAAAATCTATTGGAAAGAAAAGACAGTCTAGAAGGCACTTTGGCTTGTCTGAGTATCTCTTTCCACGGAGTGAGATTATTCAAAATGTTGACTTCTTGTCTTGTTCTTTAAAAATAAAACCATAAGGAATAAAACCATAAGGAAAGATATTGAGTACTGACAGCCTGTTTGGTTTTTTTTTTTTTTTTTTTTCATCACTTAATTTTTATCACTCAATTTTCATCACTCATCACCCATCAGTTATTATTCATCACTCATCACTCGAAAATATCACACTTAAACGGCATTATCACTCAGTTACCATCACTTAATATTTTTAACATTATCTGTGGATCCCATATCTGTCACTGTGCAGCTTTTTGCTTTTTTTTTTTCACTGGGTTCGGTCTGCATTTGTTCTTCTTTCTTTTTTTCTTTTTTCTTTTTTTTTTTTTCAGGATGAGTGCAGACCGAACCCAACCTAGTGAAGAAAAAGAAAAAAAAAAAAGAATAAAAGTGAAGACGTGAAGACCGAACCCAAGAAGAAAAAAAAAAGTGAAGACGTGAAGACCGAACCCAGAAAAGAAAAGAAAAAAAAAATCCCAGACCGAACTCAGTGAAAAAAAAAAAAAAAAAAAAGAGGTTGACTAGTCAAAAGTTGTGACTGAGTGGGTCTCTTATGTGTGTTTAATTACAAAAATACAGTTATGAGTTATGGAAACTAAAAACAGTCAAAATGTGTTTTCAGTTTCCATAACTCATAACTCAAAAATCAGAGAATTGAATGATTGAAACAGAGTTATGAAAACAGAGTTAGTTGCTCTCAAATGGACTTCTCGTTATGGGTCCTACCATTTTTAAGTTATAAGTTATGAAAACTGAGAATTGAGTTATGAAAACAAGTGAACCAAACAGTTTCTAAACGTCATATTGGTTTTACTCTTTCATGTGAAATGATTTTATCAAAATTTTGACTTTTCCTCCCCTTTGTTTAAAGAGAGAGTGTATTATTACTTTACTATTGTTTTGCAAATGAAAAAAAAAAAAAAAAAAAAAAAAAAAAAGAAAAAAAAAAGAAAGAAAGAAAGGTGGTAGTAGGCTAGTAGCCTTAGGCCCGTAGCTTTTGGAAAATCTGTTGGAAAGAAAAGAGTGTCTCGAAGGCACTTTGGCTTGTCTGGTATCTCGGGGCCCACCTGCTTGTGAGAGACTGGTCTCATGCGCCTGGCGCATGAGATACCAGCTCCTTCCCAGGAAAAATCTCTCATACGCCAGGCGCATGAGACTTGCCTCTCACAGGCAAGTGGGCCCCACACGTGTGGGGCCCACCTGCTTGTGAGAAACTGGTCTCATGTGCCTGGCGCATGAGATACCAGCTCCTTCCTAGGAAAAATCTCTCATGCGCCAGGCGCATGAGACTTGCCTCTCACAAGCAGGTGGGCCCCACACGTGTGGGGCCCACCTGCTTGTGAGAGACTGGTCTCATGCGCCTGGCGCATGAGATACCAGCTCCTCTTCCCATGGAGTGAGATTGTTCACAATTTTTACATCAGGTCTTATTCTTTAAAAATAAAACCGAAAGGAAAGATACTGAAAGTCATATTCGCTTTGTTGCGTTAAAATAAATTGACCACGATTAATCTATATATATATATATATATATATTAATAAAAAAAGCAGAGGAAAAATTTATGAATTTTAAATTAAAATTCAATTAAAGTTTAATTTTACATCACGTGTTCTATTTAATTACAATTTTTTAATTTTTATGCTAATTTAATTATTTAAAGGATCATGCTAACAGATGCTCTTAGGGTAATAGTTAATAATCTATTTTAAAAAAGTTTTGATATTACTTTTATGAAAAATGAAAAAAACTATAAAAACATTAATTACTTTTTTTCTTTTATCATAAAAACTTTCTTTAAACGGATTATTAATTATTACCCTAAGAACATATATTTGCTTTTCCCTTGATTCAATGTAAAAATTAGAATTCAATTGGAGTTTAATTTTGTGTCACGTGTCTTATCTAATGTAAGTTTTTTTAATTTTTGTGCCAAGTGAGTTAATTAAAAGTAGAAAACAAGAAGATCATTATAAATAAATCATAAAAAACCTAATCATATATATAAACTAATGCTTAGATAAAATTTAATTAGATTCAAAATTGAATTTAGTTTTTGTTAGCTTTCCATACAAATTAAATTGTTTAGATTTTTGCTGTTATTTTTTCTCTGAACTAATGTGAATATTTTTTATATTGTTTCTATTTAGATATTTTATATGCTAGGATCTTGAACATAATTATAATTGAGCTGAATGATCACATGCACCTATCTCCATTCAATTTAGGAGACACTACTGGACCAGTTTATTCTTTTATCTTGTGTTGTATTTAGTAGAATTTTACTGATAGTGATTGTAAATTGATATTATTTATGTAGTATCTAATAGTGATTTTCAAAATTATATACATAATAGCAGTGTAATGAGAAACTTTGCATAACTAATATCATGAAAATTGCAAGAAAAAACTATTTTAATACCTCCAAATGTCATGGTCGATCTAATATCTTATATGTTTTATAATCCAAACTAACATCAATAGCACAACTACAATTCACTTGCGCATGGGTTACATACTAGTTAATATAATTACCCAAATTGATTAATTAGGTCAAATTACATGCAAATAATGGAGGCACTAACAAATTACCAAATAACTAATATGCAGCAAAAAATAAATAGCACAATGATTTGTTAACGAATTGGGAAAATCTCTTGCAATGCAAAACCTCCACCAAGTGAATTTTAGATCAGCACTCCCAAGAATTCACTAATTAAGAACAAGCAGTTATAAGTATAAAGAATCTTACCACTACCCTAGACTATTCCAAAATACTAACTTACAGTTGAACTTTTGCTCCAATACCCAATTGGACTTGATCATGTAGTAGATTTCTTCACTTTGCACAAATTTCCAATCTGTGACCAACTCCTTTGCACGGATTCTAGTACATGACTAACTCCAGCAATTTGATTAATTGTTGTTGGCTGCGAAGATTTTCACTTTATAGATGATGAAGATTAGAAAACACTTGGTTATAAAATCCTAAGATGTACAAATGCATTAGCTTCTGACAGAGTATATGAGTTCTAGGTCTCTGTTTCCATACTTGATAACTTTTAAAATAAATCTTATATATGACTAGGGTTATAGAGAGAGAAACCCTAATTATTCAAGTCATCATGGGCCGAATTTCAGATCTGAAAATTCTGAAATCGTCATTCTCGATAGATCAAGTTCGTGTCGAGCTTGTGTTGAGCTTCTTCATTAAACCTTGATAGATACTAGTGTCGAGCCTAGTGTCGAACTTCACTGAATCAACTTTTTTTTTTCACTTATTTCTTGGATCAATCTTTATGTCTTTAATGATACCACTTGATTTCTTTGAACAACATACTTCTTGATACATTAAACCCAACTTAGATCTACCCAATTATAAGTAAAATGCGTTTTGTCAAAGGATAAGTCAATACATAAAAAATTTGACCCTAACAGGCTTGTCTCTTTCCTGTGAAATGAGTTTACCAAAATTTTGATTTTTCCCTCCCTTTTGTTTAAAGAGAGAGTGTATTATTACCTTACTATTGTTTTACCAAAAAAAAAGACGAGGGTGGAACCGTGGAAGTAGAGGAAGATTGTAAATGTATTTTATCAATGTATTGGGGGTGATTGCCTTTATATCCAGTTGTATTTTCAAGTTATTTTCAAAGATTAATCAAGTTGGCAGGTTATACCGCCATAGTTATCAAAGTTATTTTCAGTTAATGCATATTTTATCCATTATTTTCATAGCATTATTCTTCATAATATTCCAATTGTGCATTTCTATCTTGTGATCTTTATCCACTTCCTAACCTGTTGATTCAGTTGCTTATCTTCAGTTTATTCTATATCCTGTTTATCTGTTTCAGTTAACCCAGTTATTATCTCAATCTTTTGTATTTCCAGATACTTGGATTTCGCCAGTAGTCTAGTTACGTGTGTGTTTGGAAACGTAGGTCCTGATCTGTGCTTATGATAAAACGTAGGTCCTGATTTGTGCTTGTCCCGATCTACTTTGTCCACGGTATCCGAAAGACTGTAGCCGTTTAGCCGGAGTGAGGCGTTGAGGCGTTGTGTCGACAGGATAGTGGTTTTGTAGCAAATGTTGGGGTAACCAAGTGAGACAATGAGGGCAGGGTTATCATACGTGAGACAGTGAGGGCAGGTTCGCAAACACGCTCCTATGGCAGACTGTTGCTCATTTCCAGTCTTTGGAGATATAGAAAATTAGGATTTAATTGTGTTAAATTTTACAGATAGTCAAGATGTTGAGTAAATTGTTTAGAAGTAACTCAACCTCCAGTTTAGCCAGTAGATCCACATCACTCCCAGAAATTCCACAACAATCTGGAATTATCAATAGTGAAGAGTATGAAGTACAGGATTTAGACCTTAAGTTAGGAGATTGGAATCTCCCCAAGGTACCCACAAAGCAGTTTTATAAGTCCTCTACATGGAACTTGAATTCTTTCAAGACAGATTTCCATGTTAGAACCATAGAACAAGTTTATGGAATAAACAAGGAGTACGAGACGTGCTACTTGTTCAGCCCAGACCAGATTAATGCCCATATTAAGAAAGGTTTTCATTTTATCCACATAGGTTTAGTCCAGGTTGGAGTTAAACCTCTCATTAGGTCAGGATTGAACAATTCAGTTTTGTTAGCCCTTAGAGACACCCGTCATGTAAGGTTTGATGACAGTCTCTTAGGAACAGTTCAAGCCAGCTTAAGTAACGGACCAGTCCATTTTGACTGTTTCCCGAACTTCACAGTTCACATACATGATAAGAATGTCCTACAGGCCTTGACCCTGAATATCAAGACCCATGGAACCTTAGTCACACAAGGAACCAGCCAGATAGCACTTATATACAGAGTTTATTATAAGTGTATCAAGACAAACATGAATGTTGGAGCCTTAGATAGGAAGAAGGTAGGAGAAACCCTTCTCATCCAAACCAACATCCATGATGCCAAGATCAAAGTTCCTAGAACCCTTAGATGGGATGAAATTTCCTTTCCAGATGATTGGAAACTTCATAATGAAAATCACCCCCTATTAATCCAAGAAGTAGACCAAGATCCAGAAGTAGACTTTGTCCAGCAACTAGCAGATGGCTCTGTTAGGCTTAGCTTTGATAAATCTAGGTTTAGAACACCCCTAGATGATTATAGACTTAGATCCCCAATAGATCTTAGTCGATTCCCTTCTAAGAATTCACCTATCCTTTTGAAAGACAAACCTGCATCTCAAGCAAGTTCCTCTAGACCTCTAGCACCATTCCCTAGATCTAGAAGAGACTCAAGCGCAGATTTTCAAGGAGTAAAAAACAGATCTCAGGTTAGCACACCTTGCTACACAGCCAAGAATGACTCAGTTATTGATCACGGTGACAATAACAGTCAGAAGGTAGGATCACCTTCAGGAACAGATATGGAAAATCCTGATATAGAGAACCCATACCAGGATTATGAGCTCAAAACTCTAAGGAAAGAGTTTAAGCCAAACATGAAGCTTTTAGGCGATGAATTTGACTTAGAGAAAAACAAAGCCAAAAGAGAAGCCTATAAAGCCAACCATACCAGAGAACAAAAGGTTAAAGTTCTCAATGCTTGGATAGCATTCATGAAAAAGGTACAAGAACATATCTTTTTCTTTGAATATTTCGAGAACTATCACAAGAAAAAAATCTGTGAAACACAAAATACCCCCTCTGAAGTAAAAACCCTTAGTAAACAAGAAGAACTGCTCTTAGATTTAATAGAACAAATCGAAGATCCAGTCATCAAAGCCCAAAAACTCAGTGCATTTCGTGCAACTTTAGTTCAGGACACACCCAAACCTGAACCTCCCCGGCTTAAGGAACCTAAGGTAGATTTAGAAAAAATCTATGAAAGATTTTCTAGATCTAAGAAAGAGATCACGGTCAATGATCTCCAAAAAGATATCAAAGAAACCAGGTCTGAGGTCAGAACCCTCAAACAAGAACTAACCATCCTTAGGATAGACAATACTCTTTTAGACCAAAGAGTAAAAAATCTTGAAGGAACTTCATCTTATCAAAAAATAGAATCCTCTAATGATGAAGAAATAGAAAACCCAACAGCAGACATGCCCCAAGAGGACCTACCTGAATCAACAAAGTTCTTAGATACTTTGAATAGAATGGATTTCCAGAAATGGCATTCTGAGGTCAAAATTGTGATTAACAAGGATTATGAGTTTAGGGCAGTCGCCTTATTAGACTCAGGTGCTGATCTTAATTGTATCCAGGAAGGAATTATCCCCTCTAAGTACTTCAAAAAAACCAGAGAAAGGTTAACATCTGCAAGTGGAGGACGGATGCAGATCAAGTACAAAATCCCAGGAGCACACGTTTGCCAAGATAATGCGTGCTTCAAGACAACATTTGTTTTAGTCAAGAACATGACGGACAAGGTTATTTTAGGAAACCCGTTCATGTGTCTTCTGTATCCCTTTACAACAGATAGTGAAGGTATCACTACCCATCCCTTTGGCCAACCAGTCAAGTTTAAGTTTCTTAGAAGCCCAGAACCAAGAGATATTAGTATCCTCCTTGATGTTTCTGTTTCCAAGACTCTTAACCTTATCAGTGCCAAACGACAGCAGATTAAGTATTTACAGGAAGATCTAAGATACAAGAAAGTCGAAGAAAGACTAACTTGTAAAACTATCCAACAAGAAATCAGGGAGTTTGAAGAAAAACTCAAGCAGAACGTCTGCTCTGATTTACCTACAGCCTTTTGGTATCGAAAGAAGCATGAGGTAGCTCTTCCTTATACCAAAGATTTCAATGAAAAGGACATCCCAACCAAAGCTAGACCCATCCAAATGAACCAAGAACTCATGAATGTTTGTAAAACAGAAATAGAAGATCTCCTTAGAAAAGGGATCATCAGGAATTCTAGGTCACCATGGTCTTGTCCAGCCTTTTATGTCCAGAAAAATGCTGAAATTGAGAGAGGTGTACCCAAATTAGTCATCAACTACAAGCCGCTTAACAAAGTCTTAGAATGGGTAAGGTACCCAATTCCCAACAAAAAAGACCTTGTCAACAGACTTAGTAAAGCCGTAGTTTTTAGCAAGTTTGATATGAAGAGTGGTTTTTGGCAAATCCAAATCAGAGAGTCTGATAGGTATAAGACAGCCTTTACCACACCCTTTGGACATTACGAATGGAATGTAATGCCTTTTGGCCTCAAAAATGCTCCTTCAGAATTTCAGAATATCATGAATGAGATTTTCAATCCATTCTCCAGTCATACCATTGTTTACATCGATGATGTACTTATCTTCTCAGATTCCATTGAAAAGCATTGGAAGCACTTGCGTGCTTTCCTCCAGACTATCAAGTCCAATGGTCTTGTTGTTTCAGCCCCCAAAATCAAGCTTTTCCAAACCAGTGTAAGGTTTTTAGGTTTTGATATAAATCATGGTGTCATCAAACCTATTAACAGAGCTATTCAATTTGCAGACAAATTCCCAGATGAAATCCTAGACAAAACCCAGCTTCAGAGATTTCTAGGATCTCTCAATTATATCTCAAATTTCTATCAAAATCTTAGGCAGCAGTGCAAACCCCTTTTTGATAGACTCCAGACTAATCCATCTCCTTGGACCCCAGTTCATACAAAAATTGTCCAGGACATTAAAAAATATGTCAAGACACTCCCTTGTTTAGGAATTCCCTCAGTCAGTTCCTTCAAGATTGTTCAGACTGATGCCTCTGACATAGGTTATGGTGGCATCCTCCTCCAGCGTGTCAGTCCTAATTCTCCGGAACAGATAGTCTGTTTCCATTCAGGAGTTTGGACTTCCACTCAGTTAAATTATAGTACTATTAAAAAAGAAATTTTATCCATAGTACTTTGCATTTCAAAATTTCAGAGTGACCTTTTGAATCAAAGGTTTTTAATAAGAATTGATTACAAATCTGCAAAACATGTTTTAGAAAAAGATGTTCAGAATATTGCATCAAAACAAATTTTTGCCCGATGGCAAGCCATTCTCTCAGTTTTTGACTTTGACATAGAATTCATAAAAGGAACTCAAAATAGTATCCCTGATTTCCTCACCCGTGAATTTTTGCAGAGTCCAAACCAAGATGTCGGGAAAGAAACCCGTCCCCCCAAAGTTGCCTAAACAGCAAACCCCAGGTAGCACTAGTCAGGCAAAGAACCCTGGCCAGTTAGTTCCAGCATCCTCAGCCTCAGTTTCCACCAGATATGTCACATCCACTATCCCTAGACCTAACTATAACAGACCAGTCCAGCCCAGTTATAGTTCAGCCTTAGCATCCCCAGCCCCTAGGCAAATCTCACCCTATACAGTTGATGATCCTTTTGGCCCCCTACAGTCCCAAAAGTCATCCCAACCATTGTCCAGAAAAAATAGGTCACCCTACTTCAAGAAGCCATACATCCAGCACATCTCTTATATTGAATCACACATAGTTCATATAAAAGATCCTCTGGCCTTGGCCATGAAAGTATTCCCAAAAGGATGGCACTTTCTCCCAAAGCATCCGGAGAAAAACATCAAGTATTACAGGCAAATCCTCATTGAGGAAGAGTCTGCCAGAATTGAAGACATCATGAACAAAAGGGACCCCTCAGCAGTCCTTTATCATAAGTTCATCATCACAGGTTTTATCAATAGCAAAGAATGGGGACAGCATCCCTCTTTGTTAAGAACTCTCAGGGGACTCAAGTCCGTCACAGGTTCAAATCTCCATTACAGTTATTACGATTATATGGATGCGTTTGAAAAGGTTCTTTATTACCAGAATAAGCAGTTTGATCACTCCTGGTTCATAATGTTTGATAAGAAGTTTTCCTGCACCGGAATTCCTGTATGGTTCCTTAAGTGGTGGGACATGTTTGGGTCAGTTCCCCAGATCTTCCCAAAACCCCTTCAAGATGCCCTTAGGTATTTCAGTTCAAGAAGCCAAGCTCTTATCACACCTCATGGTGCCCAGTTTCCAGCAATCCTGCACATGACGGTCATGTACAGAATCCATTGGATCAGTATGTGGAACTATGAGATAAAAGGAAACCTTTTAGACAGAGAATTTTCAGTCAAATGGTGGGATAGTCTCAAGATCGACACCATCATCAGTCAAATTCATCAGGATCTTCCTCCTCCAATTCAGAGGAATATAGTTACCAGGTCTCAATCCAGTTTAGATTCTTTTGCAGGAAAGTCCAGCAAAGAATTAAAAGATCTAGCTCACCAGCTACTTCTCCAATCAGAAGAATTACAGTCCCAGGAGAAAGGTTCCCCTGTTTCCTCAGAAGCCTCAGCAAACTTTGATCCAAATGATCCTCTATTCCAGGATTCCCAGGATCCAAATGATGCTTACAGGCTAGACAGCCCCTAAAAATTCTGGATAGCACCAGTCACTATTCAGAAAAGCAACTTCAGACAAGTTACTATTCATCTACAGTACCAGAAATTATTGATGAACAGTAACCAGCACCCAGCCGACACTACAGACAAGGGACAGAACACTATTCATGAACAGTAAAAATCACTATTCATGAACAGTACCCGACAGAATCATTCAGAGTTACTATTTGCTTTCGGTGAAAAAGAAATTCACCTAGGTAAAAGCATTTTACTCTCCGTGATTCCAGCAATCTCCAGTAGGATTCGAGGCTCCCAGCCTCCTATAAATACCATCTCCCATTCCAGTTGAAGGCAGAGACCAAAATTTGCAAGAACCAATTTTAGGATCCCCTCCCTTCTTGTAATAAGATTGTATCCCAGTTAGTTTACATTTGTATTACTTCAGTCAGTTTTACACTTGTAACCCAGTCTTCCGCTCACTTGTAACTCAGTAGTAACTTGCTCCCCTTTTAAATATATATATATATATATATATATATATATTCCAAGTTCTAACCTTCCAAGAGCGGTGTAAAAAACAGTTTACTATCATCAATATGTTCAAGACATAAGCTGCATAATGAATTGAGATCCCATTAGTTGGTCCATTCATGGTTAAGGAAAAAATTGGAAAATTAAAAACATCACATGCCTTTTATAGCTAAATTCAGACCATTAAATTACTCACGATTTAACTAGATGTATAGTTAATATTAGGTAAGTATGGTATATACAAACAAACATTGTAGCCCGTAGATTAAGTTCTTTTAATAGTGCCAATCACATCATGTCAAGTTGATAAAACAAAAATAAGTGCAAGAGCATCTCCAATAGCTTAGGTAAAAGCAAAATAATTTCTATAATGGAAAATAAAACCAAAAAATAGTCCTCCAATAATTTCTTTAAAACTCAAAAAGTTTTTTGCTAATGAATAGTCATTTTCCAAACCTAATGTGCTACTATTAATTAGCAAAAAAATAAAACAAAATTAAAAAATTAGCAAAGAAAGGAGTGGGGATGGGAGTATGGGGATATGTGTGTTAAAATATAAAGAAACGATGAATGAAGAAATAATATTTAAATGAAATAGTGAAAGGATAGAGAATCTGTTAGAAGATATATTTGAAAAAGTATGTAGGTAAAAGGTAAATGTCACTGTTTACTGTCCAAACTGTACAAAAATATAAAGAAACTGCTGAAAATGCTCTAACAAAGGTAGTTTGGTGAAAATAGCCAAATACCACGTTTTGGCAAAATTTGTAGCTAACTAACACTATTTCAAAAATATTTAGCAAGCTACCACTTTTTAAGTACTCGAATTTCACAAAATCAAGTTCTAAGCAGTACTCGAGTTCAGTGAACTCAAGTTCCTAGTGAGTCGCCAGCGTGACACTGCTAACTTAGAATTTGTGTAATAAAAAAAATAATGTGGTACTCGATATTACTGAAATCGAGTAGTTCTTTAGAGTACTTGAGCTTCAAATATTCGAATACCTTGTTTTTCTTTTTCTTTTTTTCTTTTTTATCTCCCGTAGGAACTCACTCTTGCATCTTCTCTCAAATCCACCATCCATTTATAGCCAAAGTTCAGCTGAAAAATCAATAGTTACACCGACATGAAACTTGTCGAGTCAAAGAAAATGGCAAGCATTTATGGCCAAAGTGTCATCCATTTTGGCCAAAAGAAAAGAAGCATAAATTCGGTTTGCATGTCACGTGTTGTTCCTAGCCATCTTCTTTAACAATTCATGAAGAATATTTAATGCAAGCTCTTGCATTTCTTCACATATGAAACTTCTTGAATATCATGCATCTTCTAGACATGGGCATGCAAGCCATTTAATGGTTTGTTGGCTAATGTCAAGCCACTAAGTTTGACCAATCAAGCCATTCCAACAGAAACAAAAAGTAGAAAAAGAAAAAAAAAAAAAAAAAAAAAAAAACAAGGTACTCAACTACACGAAACTTGAGTACTATAAAGATATACTCGATTTCAATAATATCGAGTACCACATTTTTTTTTTAATTACACAAATTTCAAGTCAGCAGTGTCGCACTGACGACTCACTAGGAACTCGAGTACTATCTAGAACTTGATTTTGTGAAACTCAAGTACTAAAAAAGTGATAAATTGCTAACTATTTTTTAAAATAATGCTAATTTGTTACAAATTTTACCAAAACGTAATATTTGCCTATTTTCACCAAGTAGTTTATTAAGCTTGTCTAGGCAGAGGAGACGGAGTGAATAGGCGTAAAGATGGGCCTGGCCTAAGTGACAAAATTGCGAGCGTCTAATTATTGGAAAAAGGCCCACTCTATTCAAGTTCGTCTTTATATCCTAAAAGATAGTGTTGAGCTAAAGGCCCAACCATAACGAAAGGTCCCATCATATTATCACTTTCCATCAGCTCTGATTTTGATTTTTGAAGAGGACTTTTGTGGTTCCAAATTGTTGAGCGACCTGTGATGCTTGTAGTCTACTATTGAGCAATGAGCAATGAGCATACAGTGGTAAGCAGTAGATTGACTAGATTCTATTCTAGTCAACCCAATGTCCTCTGTCTAACCTCTCATGCTCTCGCTAATCTTGAGGCTATCGCTAAAAGATTCTTATAATTATTTTGTGCATATAAAATAGAAGAATTGCACATATTTAAGAGAATAGTTAGATATTTAGACAATCAAAAAAGGTAATAGGCTCTACTTTTACATTTTTTTTTTCTACTCCACAATCGAATCCATCCAAGAAAACTGAAATAATCTACTAAAAACAAAATGTTCTATCTTTATCTTATGATCTAATTAGTGAAGTTCAATGCAAGCAAATAAATCTTGTCAACCCACTAAGTAAAAATGGCTTATATTTATCGATTAATCCAGTGATCATAGAGAATGATGGAGCGGTGGCGGTTTGAAAATTGAAATTTTAAGTAACCCATCCATCAATATCGATTTGGACCATTCAATTAAGGACTTTAACCTTAACCCGACCCAAGGGGCCTATAACAGGAAAGCCTCATTTTTTGGTTTCCTTTGTGTAGGCCACACGCGCCACCATTGTCGCTGAAAGGTAAGTCAACATATTGGACAGTAGTGGTCATCGAAGTCCAGACATAATCTTGACCGTTCAATTTTTCTACCAACCAAAAATAATAATATAATAAAATACCTTTTCCTTTTTCTTTTTAGTTTTTTATCCAAAAAAAAAAAAAAAAAAAGTTCGTTACTTAATTCACACTTGATCGTTAACACTTAAAACTAAACGGTGTTCCAATACAGTAACCGCCCGGCGGCAAATCCTCTCATTTCAAAACTTTCCCAATTCTCTCTCTCTCTCTCTAAAAACTGAATAATTAGAGAGAAGAAAGATTTTTCATTTATGAGCGTAATCGCCTAATGGGGTCCCATCACATCATTTCGTATCCAATTCTCAAGTGCAATTATTTTCCCTGAGAATTCAAATTTTATTTTCCCACAGGTAAAAATAATTATACATCCTTTTCCACTGTTAATTCAGTACGTCGTCACTTTCTCCTTCTCTCTCACGCTCACTTTCATTGCTCTGCAGTCACTTCCTTTTTCCTGTACATGATAAGATAAGACTCTCATTATCTTTTTTTTGTTTACATTTGTAAATTGTTGTTAGAACTTCCAAAGTACTACAACTTTGTGCGTTAATTCTCCGCTTTATTTTCGTCCATGGCGTGGGGAAATATAAGATCGCTCTTTACCTTCTCGAATGTTCGGAATACCTTTCAGGTTCGTTTACTATATTTAATTTAATAATTAAGTTAATCCTCTTCTGATTTTCATCTAATTACAAAATTATTATTATTATTATTTTGAGTTTCTGGCAGGGGAAAATATATATATATATATATATATATATGAACACAATGCTATTATTCCTTGATAGGTGTGGTTAAATGTTGAGTTATGAATTTTGACTGCTTTAGTTTTGTTCATGATTAGAGAAGTGAGGCTTTTTAATTAATTTCCGGGACTGATTTTATATATGTCTTAGAATTCAATGATTTTATCAGTCTGGAAATTGTTGTGGGAGTCTGAAATGTCTTCTTTTTTTTTTTCTTTTTTTTCTTTTTTTATGCTCTCGATTTGAAATAAATTCATTTTGTATGTTTAGATTAAATATGACAAATTCAAAGGTATACAATCCAATATCACAATTTTAAATGACGTGATACTTTGTAAACGGTTCGATCTAAGTAATAAAATTTTAAAGGTGAAGTCAACTCTTCGTGTTTACCAAAAAAAAAAGAAGTCAACTCTTCGTTTCATTTGAAAGGGAGAGGATGTGTTGACCAGGGGGAGGGGAAGGAGAGCACTGATTTTAGCTTAAGAACTTGGGGCTGCTGTGTTGATAATCAGAATGCAATATCTAATGTTGTGATCTGCTTCTTCAACTAGTTTTAATGGCAAAGTTTTTCTTTTCGCAGTTATTACTTGTGTTTCTATAAAACAGAAGATATAATGTGTAGAAAAGTTTTAGCTTTAAGCCTAAGAAGTACTGACACCTTGAAACTATTGGCGTGTCAGACACTTGTCCAACTCAAGTGTGTTGAGGACCCTCTGCATGCGTGCCCAGAGTGTGTAGGGATGAAAAAACATCATTTTCCTTATTTAAATAATACTTTGAATATATATATATATATATATATTTTTAAGATTTTGATAGCTGTTATTTATTTTGAAAACTTAAAATAAACATAAAATATGTCTAAAAATGAATAAAATATAGATAAAAATATATTAATTAATTAATTGTCATATTTCTGTGTCCTAATTCTTCAAGAATTGTTCGTGTTCGGGAAAAAAAATTTAGTTTCCATTCATCAGTGGAATATATAAGATTCTTTAATGAGTTGTGATTTATGAAATATGTGCTTGCCCTCTAAAATCTTAGAGCAACAAATGGATTCAATGGTCTGGCATTAATGCAAATTTTGTGTATGTTACAGCTGAGCAGAATTAGAAAAGTTCAGCTTGGGGCACCGGCACACACTATTAAATCTCATGGCGCTGCTCTTGCTATGAATCACAAGCATGATTGGCTTATATTGCTGTTTCTTGCAATGATAGAAGTCAGTCTACTTATCACTCATCCATTTCACCGCTTTGTGGGAAAGGATATGATGGAAGACCTTAAGTATCCTATGAAAGACAACACAGTTCCTGTATGGTCTGTTCCTGTAAGTATTTATTTTCTCAAATGTTGTTATGTAAATTTTATTATAAGGAACTAAGACAGTGTTTGTACTCTACAAGGAAATTAATCTATAGCTGCAAAACATTTTATCAATTGTGTTCTGTTTTCAATAGCTTTGTGATTTTAGTTTATTTGATATTTATAATATGTAGGGACTTAAATCAAGGATTATAAATTATTGAAACTGTGCTATCTGGAAAAGGACAATAGAACTGTAAAGAAAGTGAAATTTTGGCCTTAAAGATGATATGGATAAGAAAATGAATAATTTTAACGTTCTTTTCCATTTTTTTATGATCAGATTTATGCAGTTCTGTTGCCTATTGCCATCTTCCTTCTCGTCTATATTCGTAGGGGAGATGTTTATGATTTGCACCACAGCACTCTTGGTATGATAGTCATTATTCAACCAGAACAATTTCTTTAGTGTATTTTATTCTTAATCTTAGCTGAAGGAATATATTGTGAAGTGTTATATGATAACTTACATCTCTGTTGAAGAGTAGGTCTCTTATTTTCTGTGCTGGTTACTGCGGTGATTACGGATGCAATAAAAGATGCAGTTGGCCGGCCTCGACCAGACTTCTTTTATCGTTGCTTTCCTGATGGAAAGGAAGTATAGTCTCATTTATCTCCAAATTCTTTTGTGTTATTGTTATTAAATGTCAATTGTTTTCCCAAAATCATTCAAACTCCTATGTACCTTTATTGGTATCATATGTCACACAGCCCCAAAAGTAAGTTTGGTAAAACCTCTTTAAGGAATTGAACAAAGCAGACTCCAATTGTTAGGACTAGATTCAGGTCATCCTCCCCCCTCCCTTTCTTTTTTCTTTCTTTCTTTCTCCTAGGGGGAAAAAAAGAAAAAGAAAACCACCTAAGGTGGAGTTGGTTAAATATCATCAGATGGCTTTCCAATTTATGTCAGACTAAGAGGTTTAACAACTTGCCCATCCCAGTCCTTGGCTAGATTTGGTGGAGAGGATCAGGTGTAGCTCCAGGTACCTACATGCCCCAATAAACAAGAAAAAAATTCCAAAGGTTGCCAAATTTGAGTATTTATAGTTAATCTACTAAGTATTGTGCAATTGTTTTTATTGGACTTAAGAATCATTTCATAAATATTTGAATATGTCATTTTAACTGTTTTTCCATTAGTCTTCCTCAACAACATAGAGTTGCTTCCAAACTCTTGCCTATTAATTTTAATTTGATTATGGAAAACCTTTTCTTATTTTGAAATTTTTTTTGGCCTGAATGTCCAATATCTGTCATTATTATAATATGCCAATCTCCTCTAGTGCTTAGTTACTGATGTTTGGATTCTTATTTTGTTAGTTTTATGATCGATTGGGAAATGTAATCTGCCATGGTAAAGCTAGTGATATAAAGGAAGGGCACAAGAGTTTCCCAAGTGGTCACACTTCATGTAAGCAACCCCTCTACAGATTTTAATATTTTTGGTGAATTGATATGGATAAAGTTACACATCAACAACATACAGAATCCATAATCTATTATACCTAAAAAAATTAATAATTTAAGCAAGTTGGTTTAAGAAGACATGGAAGTGTCCTAAAATGATTGCCAAACCAGGACTTGATGGTATTGTGCTTGTAAAATTTACTTCTAATTGCTTCATATTTACATTCAGAACCAAACAGACAATTTTTTATATGACTTAATCATAAAGAATGCTATCATGTCAATTTACCAAAGAAGCGGTGTATGAATTTTCACATTTGATATAATTTATGATTTGGTCTGCAGGGTCCTTTGCAGGTTTAGGTTTTTTGTCATTTTACTTGTCTGGAAAAATTCAAGCATTTGACCGCAGAGGGCATGTGGCAAAACTATGTATAGTTTTCCTTCCGCTACTTGTCGCATCCCTTATTGGTGTCTCACGAGTTAATGACTACTGGCACCATTGGCAAGATGTGTTTGCTGGAGGTTTGCTAGGTATGCTTTTTTATTATCACTAATGGGGAAAGTGAAATTGGAATTGCATTTTTGGTATAGGGCTCTAGCAGCTTTACATGGTTCATCTCTTGCAGGGCTAGTTGTGGCAGCATTTTGCTATCGACAATTCTTCCCAAACCCTTATGATGACAATGGTATCCATTTTATTTTCTTTTGTTCTTTCAAGAAGTACTATTGCTGCATATGTCTCATAACACTAGAAGAAATTATATTGTAACATTACATTACATACATATTATTAAATATGTGTTTAATCACTTTCAAAACATGTCTCCGCTTCATACTAAATTGAACCTATATATATATATATATATATATATATGATGAAGGTTTCAGCACTTTGGTTGCAATCAAGTTGGACCCTCTTTCGCTATATTGTCGCAATATGAATTGACTTATTCAGCTAAAAAAAGCCAACTTTTTGCACATTCCAAGAGTTGTAAAACCCCATGTTTCTTTTATAAATGTTTACAAAAAAGGATGCAGTCACCTCAAGTGCCTTCCTAAATAAAATGGACTCATTCGTGCTTTATGTGGTTCAGGAATACTGAAATACTTCACAAAAATTAGTGATAAGTATATTCATTCTTAATGGTTTTGAGTCTGCCCTTCCAAATAGGCTTTGGCTAATTCCAAATGTGGAAGCTTAGTCTGTTTTAATTGAAAAAAAGAAATCAGCTAAGTTATTAGTTATGGCCCATTCAAGTTTTAATGTGTTACCCTCTGGCCTTGAAGACTGTCATTTATTCTGCTAAAAAATTGATTTGTTAATTCATTTTTCTTTTGGGAAAATGATTATTGTATTGAAGACAGCTATCTAACAATGCTACCTATTCAATTTATTTTGTTTCCTTGTTTAGTTCACATGTGGGAGTGTATCTGTCAATGAGTGAATATCTATCCTTTTCATTTGTTGAAATTTTGGAATTGTTTGTCATGACAAAGATTAAATATAGATTAATTTGAACTCAAATTGCTTGAGATTCAAGATTATTGGGAAACAACAACAACAACAACAACAACAAAGTCTTAGTACCAAAAATTTAGGGTTTGCTATGGACTCTCAACGAATTAGTTAGGGTTGGCTATGGGATTAAAGATTATTGTGGATAAAAATGTCAAAAAGTAGAGAACCCCAGAGTAAAGGAAAATTTTTGCAAATATTATGTGGAGATAATTAGTGAAGAATGATATCTGAAAACTATTGCAGCCTGGATATAAGAAATGTTATATCTTAGAAGTTAGAACTGCAATTGGGTACGCCTATGCTCCACTGATTGCCATGGAGTAGTAAAAAGATATGAAAGTTTGAAATCTACAGCTAAATTAATCCAATACTGTAATATGATAAGCCTTAATTTTCTTTTAGAGTAATTCCTTTGTGTTTCAAATGCTTCAATGAGAAGTTGTTGGGATCTTAGAAAAGGAAGTAGGATGAGAAAATCAAGTCACTCTAGCCACTCAGTTTATTGGTGGTAACCTGAAACGATTCGTGTGGTTAATATCTTGAGTAGTGCTACAGACACAAACTATTTTACAACCTTTTTACAAACTGCTGATGTGGCCAGCCTTTTATTAGTTTTTATTTAGGCCTACAATTAATATCATTTTTTCATTTACCAATAATCACTGACCACATCAGCAGTTTGTAAATTTTTTTGTAAAAATGTTTGTATCTCTAGCATTATTCTAATATCTTTTCCTGCACATCATTTTCCATTTTAATTGAATCTTCTTTTTTCACTGCTTTGAGCTTCCTTTAATTTAATCTTGTGGTTTCAGGATGGGGCCCTTATGCATATTTTAAAGCTATGGAGGAGTCACGTTGCAATACAAACACGTCCAATAATATGACTGCACCTGATGTGCAGGCCCAAGGGATTCAGGTTGTGAACCAACCGGGAAGACAAAATGGTGGGGCAGTAGGCAATCTAAGCTGTGCCCAGGATGCAATGGAATCAGGGAGATCATTGTGAATATCTTGTACTTTATGCTTCTGGACTTCATGTATGTATGTGTAAATGACAATTCTCTGTATCAACAGAACTTTAGGCTTAGCAATGTAGAATGCAGTTTGATTGTGGCCTTTATTGAATCATTAATGCAAGTGTCTGAAAATGCAGTTTGATTGTGGCCTTTATTGAATCATGAATGCAAGTGTCTGAAAATGCAGTTTGATTGTGGCCTTTTCCTCTGCTGCACGCATTTCTGGCCACAAAATTTACTGAGCGGCTACTGTTTAGGCAAACTTTTGACTTTTTCAACCTATTTTTACTGTTTATAGGACTCATAAATACTATTTTTCAGCAACTTTTTCATTAAAATTAGGTCTCACTACATTATTTATATATTAAAAAATTATTTTACTACAGTATTTTTCAGTTTTCAGTAGAAAGAGTACCGAAAGAAACTATTTTTTTTTTCTTACTAATAAATTATTTTTTTTCCTTTATTTTGGGGTTAAAATTTTTTTTTTAAATAAAAAAACCACTGGAGTGGTTACTTGGGGTTTGGGGAACTATTAAGTAAAAAGCGTTTTTCATTGGCTTAAAGGAATTTATTTATTTTTTTGAAATTTTCACAAGTTTTTTTAATTATTCTCTCCCCCCACAATCTTTATCATGGGATTCGCAATTAATATTGACCATAAGTGTAATTGAAGTTTAAAATTTAAAGGAATTAATTATATTTATTGTGTTTACACTTCCAAATCTTTTTTTGGTAGACATAGAATCACTTTTATATTTTTTTTTTTCTTTTTGAAGACGAATCCTTATATTTAATTAAAAAAAAATTACTTATACTTATAGGAGAAACTGGCCTAAATTTGTGTCAGGTGTGATGTGTCCATTTTTTTAAAAAATGATATATATTTTTATTTAGCCTTCTAAGTAAAACTTTATATTCATTTTCCTCAAAAAAAAAAATTTATACATGTCAAAGTATTATTGAATTAATAAGTGGTGTACTTATACTTGTTACTTATATAATAAATATACGACTTATCATGAGCAATTTATTTGGAATTTAACATTCAAAACAACAAGATAAGCACAAATTTAATAAGAGACAAAATCAAGAATAAAGAATTATGATTGTGTCTTTAATTTTTTTTTTTTTTTTTGAGAAGAATTGTGTTTTTAATTTAATTGAATCAATTACATTCTTCAACCTATTTTACTTCCTTTTATTACAAAGTAAATAACCTAAAGTTACAGCACATTTTTCCATGGAATTAACCATTACTAAATTTCCTTACTTTAAAAACATGCAAAAACAACCTAAGTTGGATGCTAGATTAGCATTCTCCCCCCCCCCCCCCCCCCCACACAAATTGGCTGTAAACATAAATGATATGAATGGCATTCAAACTTCCAAAAGCTACTTGTCCTTTTTCAAATGGAGCTTTACTTTATTACTTTATTTAGTTTTTTTTTTAATTTATAAATGAATTTATAAAGTTCATGATTACATCATTCTCTCCCTAAAATTCTCATCCTACGTACCATTATAGCTAGTGTGGGCATTGCTTTTGTACTCTTCGGCGAGGCTCCGGGCACAGTACCAAGAAAACTTATGCTTGTCCCACATTGAGTGAGTAGTGTACTATTAGTTGGTTAACCAAATAATGGTACACTACTCATTCGATGTGGGACAAGCATAAATTTTTTCGGTATTGTGTCCAGAGCCTTGCCAAAGAGTACAAAAGCAACGCTCATAGCTAGCTAAGTGAGGAACTACCTTTTCTCAAAAAAAAAAAAAAAAAAAAGTGAGGAACTACCTCTTTAATGTACAATTTCAGTTTTGCTTAGTGTCTAAAAAATCAGGAGGGTCTTATTCCAATGATGATAATCATATTTGTCAAATCCTTTATGTTCTTTCATATTCTTTGCTTGTTCTTGGTAAAATACTTTTACCCTTACGTTATCTAATTGCAGCCTTTAAGAAAAAGTAGTCGGTGGTGTGGAAAATTATGAAAGTGGATTAGAAGAAAAATAAATTGAGATTAAAAGAGAAGTTAATGTACCTTGACAAAAAAAGAGTAAAATTCTTATAGCCTCTGTGGCATGTGATAGAGATATATGAAACAAACTTGAGTTCAAAGATTTTGCCTTAAAACAAGATAAAATATTCACAATTTGGAAGATGACAGAGTTGCTAGTCTTGAATTTGTTTTATGTATTAATGTGCTCAGAGTCTTAAAGCACCAGCTATTCTAACGAAATTTAGTACACAATTTTGTATTTTTCTCTCATTTTTCTTTGTTGAGAAACAAGAGAAGAACCTAATACCAAACATTTTCAATGCAAAATCAATACTCTATCTTTTTCAGTTTTTCTTCTTGCCTTTTCTATCCTTCTTACAATTTTCTTCTCTCTCTAACTTTGCCATGTGTCCTACCTAATTTTTGAAAGGAAAGAGCAAATTTTGCTTTTTCTCACATGAGCTTCAATTAACTATGTTAAAATGCTCAATGAAACTCACCTCTTAAGCATCTAGGTGGGGGACCTAACCTAAACCCCTCACTTTGGTATGTAACTTAACAGATTGCATAACCAAAGTTTAGCTGTCTTGTGCTCTGAAAGGTCATCCCAGCCTGTTAAAGATTGTGCTACGTTATAATTAAGTTTTTTTTTTTTTTTTTTTTTTGAGGTGGACGTGATAATTAAGTTCATAAGCTTTTCTATAAGTTATGATAAATAACAGATTGTCTCATAAGTTTAATTGGTTAAGAAATGATGAATTTTGATAGGTCAAGAATCTATTGACCCATTAGGTAAATTAACCAATTAATTAGTCAAGTGAATTAATTAAGTCAATTTAACATGCAATACGTGTGGTAGTATAAACAAATAACCAAATAACTAGATGTAACGAAAATTAAATTTAACATGGGTGATTTGTTTACAAATGGAGAAAATCAACGAGGCAAAATCCCACCAAGTGAATTTAAGGTCACCACTCTCGAGAATTCACTATTATCAAAACAAGCGGTTACAATTAAATAAATCTCAATACCTTATACCAATCTACAATTGAACTATTACACCAATATACAATTAGACCTGTAATGTAGTGATAATCTTTCCTTTCAATGCACAGCTACCGGTACATAATTAACCAATCGATGTACGGATCCCAGTACGTGACTAACACACTAACTTAGGAAAGATGTTGGCTGCAAAGTTTTTCAGTTCACTCAAACGATGAAAAACAAGAAGCTCCTTGGTTACAAAATCCTACGGCATACAAATGCAACAGCTTCTTTAAGAGAAATATGAATTAGGACAAATTGTTTTCGATCACAATTTGAGTGAATAACCACTTTGCATCAAGTTGCATCACCTTAGACGGACCTTCAAATAATCCTTATATATGTCTAGGGTTGTGAGAAAAGAAACCCTAAACAAATAGCTTGGATATGTGTGAAAAACATATTTGGAAATTCGAATTTCGTAATTCTCGATAGATACATATGTCGAATTTTAATGAATAACACTTTTTCACTTGATTCTTGGACAAATTTGCATGGTTTCAATACTTGGACTTGAATTATTGTTCTTTGAAGTATTAAACACATTGCGTTTTGTCAAAAGATTAGCCAATTCTAAATGACATATGTTTATAACAAGTTCCATATATGTCCTAACAAAGTTAATCATTTAATCATAATTTTATCAAGGTGTAGCTGTTCTAGTTGATTGATGTAGAATATTGCTTGAATTAGGAGTTTGACTCCTTGTTGGATTTGGATAAGAAAAGAATTTTATTGTTTTTAAGTTACTGCTGTTTGAAGTTATCAAACTCTACTATAAGTCTTTCCTGTCACTTGATTTTAAGTTCTATTTGGAATATGAGCGATTCTTCTTTGTGCGTGGAAAAGAAATCTATCTTGGTTTTGAATATGCTAGCCAACTCAAGTATTCTATATAAGCATAGCGTTGCTACAAAAAATTGATAGGTGGGTGTGAGAAAAAGAGACTTTCTCTTGTTTGGTTCTTTGATATTTGTGGATTGCAATTTGGAATTGTGAGAAAGGTTTGTTGTTGCTTGGTTTAGTTTTGGTTTTGCAGTTTGATGATTTGCACTTTGCTTACTTTTGGTATGTTACAACTTTTGGATTTGATTTATGACTCTCTCCTTAATTTGTGCGTAATTCGTTTTTGGTATTTCTGAACTTTTAGATCTTTGGTTTGTATTTAGTTTTTTGGTTTTATATTTGTAAGAGATAGCTATTTGGGTGTATTTGGGATTTGGGTATGTGAGAGTTCCTCTACACTAATTTGTATTATTCTAAATTTGTTATAGTAAAATTTGTTCGTCATTTTCGTCATTGCCTATAAATGTAGACTATTGTCAAAATACGTAAATATTAGTGTTTTGTGTCTATTTTTTTTTTAGATTAATTTTCTTCATTCTTATTGTTAGTTTGAAAATCTATTTCAAATTTAAAATATTTTCACAATTAAACTAGGTAATTTATACTTCCGTATTTTACAACAAATGATTGCCGACAATACATGTTAAGTGGACATTTGACAGAACTTAAAAGAACGATAAAGCAAACAGCAAACAAAATGCTAGGATTGTCTCTTTGAGTTGTCTTTCATAGTTTTAAGGATATTCAAAGCAAAACCAAACTAAACTAAAAACTAGTTGTAATAACCTTCCCCATATGTATTCATACGTGTCTCACTGTCTTAAGTATTAATTATCACGTTTCTCAAAAAAAAAAAAAAAAAAGTACTAATTATCACTCTTACTGTCTTTACGCGTAAACTATACGCGCCTTTTCTCCCTCTCTTCATTCTGTTTCTCTGTTTCTCTCTCTCACTCGTACACTTTGTATGCCTCTCTCTCTTTCACTGAAAACGCTTCCAATTCTCTCTCACACTCTTCTACATTCTCAGGTAAAGTAAATTTTCAATTTCATGTATATGGGTCTCTTTGTGTGTGTGAATCTATTCGTTTTTTTTTTTTTTTTTTCTTAAACTCATTGTGATGCTCTTATGCTGTGATCCTTTCATGTACTATTTGTTCTGTATTGTATGTTTTCTGGGTTACGTTTCCGTTTGGTTTTCGAGAATTATGAGTTTTTTATTTTATAATGCTGGGTTGGGTTGAGTTGGGTTTCTTTTTCATTGTCTCTGCTATTTGAATTTCAAATATCCGAAACTTTGAAAAAAAAAAAAAAAATTCTTTTCTTTCAGTTTCTTAGCTTCCAAGCAGGGCATACTAAAGATTTCATATTTGTATATTTGCATTTAACTTGATCACTAAATTATCAAAAAGTTAAAAACTTGATCAATGTCAGTGAGGTAGTTACTTTTTTTCTTTTTCATTTTTTGAAAGGGGATAGTTACTTTTTTTAATTTTTTATTAAAGCTAAAATATTGTTTTCCTTCTTAACGTTTGCGTGGATTTCATTTTTGTTCTTAAACTTAGTTTAAAATTTTTGTTTTTCATCTTAAAACTATTAGAAAAACAATAACAGTTTAGGGAGGAAAAACGAAATTCATGCAAACCGTAGGGACGGGAATAATATTGTAGTCTATTTTATATTTTCACTTGGAAGATTTTTGTGTGGGGCTTTGTGGGGGAGGAAAGTAAAAGAAAAGGAAGATAAGAAGATGAGGACGAAGTGAACGTGTGGACGAGAAAAAAGAGAAAGAAAAAAAAAAAAAAAAAAAAAGAGTTTTTGGGTTTGGTAAAGCAACGTGGAAAAAAAAATATAGAGAGCAGGATTATAGATTATTTTACAACTATTTTTTTATAATTGTGATGTTATAGAGTATGTGGTGGAGAAAAAATTGTGGATACTAGAACAACTCATTTAAAAGATAAGTGTTAATAAAATTTTATTTTACAAAGATTAATTTTAAATTAGTATTGTGAAAATATTGTGAAATTTTATTATATCTCTCAACTTTTTAAGTTAGTGCTATTTTTCTTTAGAAAAAAAAATAGTACTATTGATAGAATATTTTTATAACAATTTCATAATAAAATTTACATAGTAAATTGTTATTAGTTCTCATTTAAACCTATTAGTGACATTTTTTTTTCTTATTATTAACAACTTGTTATATAGACTTTATTGTGAAATTTTTGTGAAAATATTATGTCCATAACTGGCATTAAAAGAGGTAATTAAAACAAAGAATTTTCTTTATATAGATATTGTCTTTTTTAGTATTTTACCTCTCAAACTGCCACTTTTATAAGTATTAGTCAAACACTCAGCTTTCTCAAAAAACACTTTTTAACAGCTTTTTTCAAGCATTCAGCTTTTTAAAAAATCATTTTTTCATACTGCACTTTTTAAAAATTCCATTTTTTAAAAAAGCCCAATTTCAAAAAGCTGAACTAAAGTCACCTTAAATTATTTCTTGGATAGGTTCCATAAGGACCTTAAAGTAACTTTAAGGCTATACCAAGTTGGCCATAGATGTGTTTTATTGGTTTGTCATAATTTGTGGTTGTCCTTACCGACACAAAGATTATAACTCTGGATGCAAAATACATGTATGAGATTAGTGGAGGGCGGTCTTTGTTTCAATTTATGTCAGTTTAGATTGGAATGGTTTTTTATGCTATAATTTCAGTAGACAACAATGGGTCGAGAATCAAGAAAATTAGTAAACGGGTGACAGAATTTCAGAAATATCCAGAGTTGATTTCCTTTTTAGACCTCTAATCTTTTTGTTGGAATATATGACAACCAAGGCTACACACAAACTCTCTGTTAGACAAATAGTCATTGTTTGCAGTTGATAGCCTTCAACTCCTACTAATCTTGTAAGTGTACTGTGAATCTTTGATAGGCATTTAAAATTTTGTTTTAATTAAATTACTAAGTACTTAAACTGGATCTTCAGATAAATGATTTAGGAACTAAATTCAAAAGCTTTTCTAGTTGAACCTTAGCTCAAGTTAAAGAATCTCTATTGCTCCTATTGTGTAATTTTCCCTTTTAACTTCTTGTTCTGTTGACCCCATGTGTCTGTTTATCATTTTTCTTCCCATATAAATCTATTATTGATTTTTTAAAAAATGTTTGTGATAGTGTTATGGTTGCTTCCTTCAAGTATAGCACTTTGCAAAATTGTTATGGTTGGTGTAGGTTGCCTATGGAAAAGTAAATGTTAAAGTTGCTTTGGCTTTTTTTTTTTTTTTTTTTTTTTTTTTGTCTCCAGCTGAATTGCATGGTATAGATGCTACTGCTTCATCTGTTCATTCTGTTCCCCATCAATAAATATTTGTTTTTGTTATCAATGCTATGAACATTTGTTCACTAGTATCATAATACAAAAACCTGCTTAGCAACCTAATCTTACCTAGTAACATAGTACTTTGTGCAAACATGCATTCCTACTTAATGATTGGGTGAACAGTGGGAGCTAACCTTGACTCAGGTAGTTACCACCAATACAACTGAGAGGGAGTTTGTATGGGAAACCTTTTAGGTTGTTATCAATTTTATGAATATTCTTTTCACAGTTAGACCCACCAAGTAGCCCAAATGGAATGTGGCTTACAATGAAACTTTCCTTTAGGAAAGTCCTTATGTACAGCCACATGGATAGGATACTCACAATCAACAACCTTGTTGAGGGGTCTGTCCCTTGTTAATTAGTTCTGCTTGTGTCATTGTGGTGGGGAATCAATGGATCATATTCTGCTCCATTGTAAGGTTGCTCATGCATTATGGAGTGAAGCTTTTCTGATATTTGGGATTCAGTGAGAGATGCCAAAGACAATTGCTTCTCTTCTTTTTGCATGGAGGAATTGTTTGGGAAAATGTCTTTCAAATGTTCGGAACGTGGTACTAGCTTGTTTTATGTGGATAGTGTGGAGGTAATGCAATACTTGTATGTTCAAAGATGTTGAGAGACCTGTAGATCTTTTGAAGTCTATGCTAGTTGGGACTTTATTTGAGAGGTCTTGTGTTTGGGGTTCTATGCATTGTATTCCTATTTTTTATTTCTTACTTTCTTTTAGTTCTGCTTGATCTGTTTCAAGTACAATGAGTTCACCGTCATGAACACGGTGTACTTTTATCAATAAAACTTCTATTACCTATCCAAAAAAAAAAAAAATAAATAAATAAATACAAGATTGGTTTGCTCATGTCATGTGCAAAGGAGAGAGAGTGAGAAAGACTGGGTTGATTCTAGTTGAGGGAATGAAAAAAGGTATAAGAAGACCTAAAATAACATTAATATAAGTAGTAGAAAAGAACGTGTCAATTAAGGAGGTAACAGATTGTACAACTTTAGATAGAATAGAATGGCATAAACGAATATGTGAGACCGACCCTAACTACTTTGTAACTATCCCCAACAGTTTGGGACTAAGGCTTGGTTATTGTTGTTCTGCTCATGGTCTTATGAATGTTGACCATAATTTAGGTACACTGTGCTTGCTTGTGAGCAGTTAATTTTTACTTGATGCTGGGCTTCTCCTTTATGTGCTTCATACTGCCTGTGGTTTGACCCTGTTTTGACTGTGGTTAGGTGCTAATTGAAATTGATTAGGCAGCAGTCTTGGTTCATTTAGAACCTTTCAAGGTTACTTATTAAATGGCTCTAATGGCTTAGGAATAGATTCATGGGGTCGATAACTTGTAATATAATTTATCCTTGATATTTGGATCACCTCTATTGGACCAGAGGCATAAGGCTTCTGATTATATGTTAGAAAGATTTTCCAACAAAAGTATACTATTTACATTCAAGAGAAGATCATGCATTGGTTAGTAAAAATGGAGAAAGGTTGGAGTTTCCTTGTATTGTGTATAATAAATTTTGTGATTGCATTTTGTTTTTCATCAGATCCTGGAATATGCATATTCATTATTTGACCCTTTTTCTCCGCAATTTTTTTTTTTTTTTTTACTATTGTCTGCCTGAAATTACAGCTGATGGTTGATGTCTGAACAAAAATCAGTGTGATTTTTCTGTATCTAAGTATCTAAATCTATTTACGGGATTTATTTCTTCTGTTTTTTCTATCTTTCCTTTTCTATCTCCTCGTTTAAAAACTTTTAGTTGTACTTCCCTTTCGTTACTGTAACATTATTTTATGTGATATGTTTCTTTTTCACATTTTATGGTCAGTTATATTGCTTTACATTTTTTAATGTAATTTCCATTAACAAACCTTTTAATTTATCATCAGGTCAGCGAAAATGCCAGACATCCTGGGTGGTGGTGCACACACTATAAGATCCCATGGAGTTGCCGTGGCAAAAATACATAAGCATGATTGGCTGATTTTGTTGCTTCTTGTGGTGATTGTGGTCGTTTTGAACGTTATAGAACCATTCCACCACTTTGTGGGAGAGGAAATGCTGACAGACCTCAAATACCCATTAAAAGGCAATACCATTCCCTTTTGGGCTGTTCCAGTAAGTTTGGGCCCTTTAAATAAATAATTTATAGAAAATTTCATCTACGTGGAATTTGCATGTTAGTTACTTGCAACATGAAAAAACTAATAACCCTTTTCTTATCCATTGATTTAACAGATTATTGCAATATTATTGCCTTTCGTTATCTTTCTTATTTACTACTTCATCAAAAAGGATGTTTATGATTTGCACCATGCCATATTGGGTAGCTCTTCCTCTCTTTTGAAATTTATGTAATACCAATGCTTGTTTGCATGTTATTCTACCATACTAATAACATTAAGTGGATATTGTATGCATGTCCAGGCCTTCTGTTTTCTGTACTTATTACTGCAGTTTTAACTGAAGCAATCAAAGATGCTGTTGGTCGTCCACGTCCAGATTTCTTTTGGCGTTGTTTCCCTGATGGCAAACCGGTGGGCTCTCATGTTCATCAATTCCCCTGACTTTCCTTTTCTTTACATTGCTTACTTGACTACGTTATAATAAATTCTTTGCTCTTGCTTAGTTCTTTTCTCAGTCAAGTGCCATTGGTGTATAATATTTGCAGGCGTTTTATCCTACTGTCGCAGGCAATGCCACAGCCATTATCTCAGGGGACGTTAAGTGTAGTGGAATAAAGAGTGTCATCAAGGAAGGATACAAAAGTTTCCCAAGTGGGCATACATCTGGTAAGCATCTAATCACTTCATTAGGTTAGGGGCACTGTAAGGATGCTGTTGTATTCCTTTTTGGGACAAATTTTAGCTTTCATATCGGAAAGTTTCCTACTTCTGTTGTGTATGAAACTTGTAATTGGTACCCAAAGGTTGAGCTTCATCTTCATCGATGTGTCATGGGCATAAGTTTGTACTTCAAATGGTTTTTACGGCAAACCATGCATTTTCCAAGATAACGAAGGTTCAATCATCACTTCTTCAATCAATATTTGGGTGTGTAGATTAAAATTGGATATCAAATAAGTCAATGCTCCTTTATAAAGGATTATGATCAATCAATTTTACTTTTTTTGTTTTAATTTTGGATTAGTAGATTCTTTAGGCTGCCAAAATTCTCATAATAATGAGCATTGTGGAATTTCTTTGTAATATTTGATTTTATAGTTTCTCTATGGATATGGATATCCATAGGACATAGAAATATCCCTTTAAAATACGAGCATTAGGATAATTTTTTCTGTCTTTTGGTTTTAGGGTCCTTCGCAGGTCTTGGCTTTCTTGCTTGGTATTTGTCTGGAAAAGTTAGGGCATTTGATCGTAGGGGCCATGTTGCAAAACTCTGTATTATTTTCCTGCCACTACTAGTTGCTGCTCTGGTTGGAGTTTCTCGAGTTGATGATTATTGGCATCACTGGCAAGATGTTTTTGCTGGAGGACTTCTAGGTCTGTTTGTCAAGTATTTTTTATTTTATTTTATTTTTGAAGTTTTTTGTGCTGGATTGTCAAATATTTTTTTTAATTTTTTAATTTTTTTTAGTTTTGTGCTGAATTGTTTGTTGAGGGCATAGAATTCCTTGTACTTTTTCTAAATTGAACTCATTGTGCAGGGACTACTATTGCTTCATTTTGTTACTTGCAATTATTTCCGCCTCCATATGATATAGATGGTAAGGGCCTCTTCTTTTCTCAATGATTATTTGTTCTTCTTGTTTGCATATATTTTCTTATAAAATGAAGAAAGAAAAAATAAATTGTTTAATATTTTTGCTATAACTATTTTGTTGCATATTAAACATAATACCAGCTTGCTCGGCATTTTTATTTTAATATAATGTTTCAATTTATCTGAAGGATGTCATGAGTGTAGCTTTTTGTGCCTTGGATAAACATTGATAATTGCATATTGTTTGCAACGAAGAGGTCATGAGTGCAGAATTACACTTTTATATTCCTTTTTTCATTCTGATTTATAGATTAACATTTTAATATTTTAAGAGGATTAATGGTCTAAAAATTATATCTTTATGGAAAATGTGCAGGTTGGGGTCCTCACGCATATTTTCAGATGCTGGCAGAATCTGGAAATGGCAATCAATCCTCAGCCACCAACGTAAATTGTGCAAATGTGCACCAATCAGAACTTCAAAGTATATATATCCAACCTTAACATGGTTAAACATCAAGAGTTGATACCTGAGACTCAAGCCCTATGTTTACATTGGGAAAAGGTAGGGGAGAGAGGCTTGGGCTGCAGAGAGGAAATAGACAATACTAGATGTCCATATTCTTCAAGATTAATAGGATGTGTGAATTACATCAGCAGCATATGAACTTTGAACTTTTGCCATGGAACTAACATCAACTGTCCTCTTCCTTTATTTTATTTTTAGTTTTCTTGGCTGTCCACTGGTTCATCTGTTCTTTCGGTTATGACCGGGTTCGAGATTGAGCAACTCCCGATTTTTTACCTCTCAAACAACACAATTTTGATGTATAGATTAGTGATTGCTTGGACAAATTTCTGGGCATTATATTGGGATAAATCATAATATCTTTGCATGTTGGTTCTGTAAAGTGAAGTACTAATTTCAAGATTCGAAAATTGATGATTTTAGTGAAGTATGGAGTTATATAATCTCTTCACTAGTGTCAAAAGAATGTTTAGCTATAATACCCCCTTTTTTCTATTTAATTTATTTGCTCTCCGTTTGGAAATTGCAACATGAATGATGATTAAAATCTACTGATAAAAGTTGCACTAGAGAAGAGGTTTGTGGATCCAACCAAGAATACCTTGGGTGGCACTCTCTTAAACTCTGGGACAAAATGCCTGAGGCTGCATTTGTTTTGGCTTCAAAGCATTTTCGAAAATGCTTTTACACTTGCATGTGTGTTTGGTTGGTGTTGAAAATTTGGTCAAATGTAATTGCAATTCTGTGTTGACCGTAAAATGAGGCGTTTAGGGCATAAAATCATTTCAGTACCTATTTTACCTTCAAATGAATTACGCCTTAGGTTGCGTTTGGTTGAACGGAAAGTCAATTCCGAGCGTAAATCATTTCAGTGGAAATTGTTTTCCCGTAAGGAAAATGTATTCCGGTTGTTTGGCTGGTTCGGAATTCGTTTTACAAAAAATCAATTCCCATGTTTGTTTTGGTCAAAAATTTTACAAAAAATAGAGTTCGTTTTACGGAAAATAAATTCCTATGTTTGGTTCGTTGAAACATTTTACGAAAAATAGAATTCCATTTTACTGAAAATCAATTCCCATATTTGGTTTGTTCAAACATTTTACGGAAAGTAATAAATGCCCAGCAACCTTTTGTGGAAAAAATGCTTGCAAGACAAACTTGTAACCTGTAACAAGACAATTATGATCATCCATTTCAACATAAAAAATAATCATCGGAAAGTAAGAAATGCCTAGCAACCTTTTATGGGTATATTCGGATGATTATTTTTTATGTTGAAGTGGATGATTATAATTGTACTTGTGGGGGATGGGTTTGAGTTCTAGGCCCAATAAAGTGTATGGACTCAAGCCCAAGAAGCACGAACAATAGATTTATTGAGAAGTGGGTTAAAAAACTAGGCCATAGTGAGTTGAGTAATGGACCAGTATTGTTATGGCAGTAAAGAAAGGAAAACTATAGACGTTTCCTTAAGAAAATTGTCCTTGGAAAAGTCCGAGAAGATTGACTCTTTTTCTATTGCATTTATAGACTTGTTACAAATCTTACTTTCAGTTTTTTTTTCTTCCTCCCCCCTTTTACTCAAAGGTCCCTTACATTATATACCCCCCTTTGGATGATCTTGAGCCTCCACTTATTGGCCATTCAAATTACTACTTGAGTACTTGTCCCATCAGACACCCCTCCTGGCTCCTTGTGAGTTGTAGTCGCCAAGACAACACTATTCAGGAGTCTTCTCCACATAAATGCGGCCAGAAAAGTAGCTGCTGCGTATTAAATATGGAGGTAGTAGCTTTCTCTTAGGTATCTCTTAGTTTTCACTTCTTGTTGTGCTTCCGATGTGGGTATCTATTGCCGAAACTTTCTAGAGATTCTCTTGGGCTAATGGGATCTAGATATGGCCCATGCCCAAGTTGTCTGAGGAGGCACTTCTCCTTGGACAAGCCCAAGGTCCAACATCATATTTGGGCTCTAGCCCCTACAATAGCCCTTCAAAAGCCCAACTCTTCCCTCTCATTCGAAGAGAAAATTGGGGTTTTGATTTTCAAAGGAGTGCGCTGCTCATTTCTTTGGTTCACATGTGCAAAATCTCCGCTTTGCGCCCCTTTTTATTGCGGCTGACGCTTTATAATCCGTGAATCGTCCTTAGTTACTCCAGGCGGCGCATTGTCTCTCGCTTCTATTGGTGGAGTGTTAATCTGACGGTTGGTATTTTCTTGGGATTTCGAGCGGGGTAACTCCCACATGATCTCATCTCCTATATAAAGCGCGGAGAGATAGAGAGAGTGTTTTCATTTCCTTTCTTCGCGAGCACCTAAATCTTCCAGAGACCTTAAGCATTCCAACTTACTGCGTCCCTCACTGCCTTGAATTTCCTTCCTTCCTTCTCCCTAGAGATCACCAAGAGATTCTTCAAGAGGGTTGAGGGTTTGACGCGTTAGTGCTTAAGTTCATTAGAAATATACAAGAACTACTCTCCTCGGACTTTGCTGAGGAAGATTTTCTTTACATAAACTTGTTTGTTTTCATGTTCTAGCCATCTTTAACCTACTATGATTGTTATCCAACTCATTGAAGTCTAGTTTCCAACCCACTCTTTACAAATTCATTGTGTTGGGCTCTTTGGACCTTAATCCTTTTACTTTTTGGGCTTAGGAACCAAAACGTGCTCTTACAATTGGCACCATTTATGGGAAACTTGAATATTCTTGAGTTCATCTTCCAACCATGGTAGGTTCTGGGCCACACTGTGAAGAATCCGTGGGATCTCAGCGTCAAGATCAATTTCTTAATCTTGAGTGAAGGAGCGAATAAGACTCCCCTCAATGAGTCTTATTCGTATGATGAGGACCGTCATTATAAGCGAAGAAGCAAAATTCCATCTCATTGGGGTCTAGGTAACGATGCTATGAGTAGGGCTTTGAACCAGATTTCTAAGTCCCCTTTTACATGTAGGATTGAAGGAGGAAACTTCCTCGGCGATTTACTTAACCAATATTCACCATATATAATGGTAGAACAGACCCTGTGGAGCATGTCAGCCACTTCAATTAGAGAATGGTTGTTCACTCAAAGAATGAAACCTTGATGTGTAAGGTGTTCACATCCAACCTGGGGCCAATGGCGATGAGGTGGTTTGATGGTTTGAAGGAAGGTTCAATTAACTCCTTTAAGGAGCTTACTAGGGCGTTTAGGGCTCACTTTGTTACTTGCAGCAGGGTTCCTTGGCCTTTGGACTCCTTGTTATCTATGACTATGCGAGAAGGGGAAACCCTGAAAACGTACTATGACAGGTACTGGGAGATGACTAATGAGATAGATGAGAATTTTGATGATGTGGCTATAAGGACTTTCAAGGTTGGCCTGCCTGCTGAGCATGATTTGAGAAAGTCTTTGACAATGAGGACCAACAACAAGGAAAGGGGAAGGCCAAAATTGTCCCCCAGGATCGAAGGGATTTTAGGCCGAATAGGTATAACAATAATCAACCTTGGAGAGACTTTGCTGGCACACTAGATCTACTCCTACTCAAGTGGTTAACACTGTGTTCAAGAGCCTGTGCCTTAAATCTTGGAGAAGATAAAGAATGAACCATATTTTAAATGGCCAAATAAGATGGGGGGAGATCTCATGAAGCGTAACCAAAGCTTTTATTGTCAATACCACAAGGAGCGAGGACACACTACAGAAGAGTGTAAGACCTTATCGGATCATTTGGAGCAGCTGGTCAAGATTAGGAAGTTGAAACAATTCTTGTATCAACCCATTGGACAGGGAGGTTAGGCAGGGTCCAGGTATCAGAGAGATAATTCTTCAAGACCACCCTTGAGTACAATTAGTGTTATTCTTGCTGCTTTAGGAAGAACTAGTTCTCACCTATCCAGGGTGATGTCTATAGCTCGGCCATTTACTGAGGACTTGATCCCTGATCCAAAAAGGAGTAGAGTGGAGGTTTGACTAACTTTGAGTTTTTTTGATGAAGATAAGGTTGGAGCCTTGCAGCCACACGATGATGCACTAATGGTTATCCTCAGGATAGAAGGGAATGATGTGAAGAGGGTGTTGGTAGATTAGGGCAACGGTGCAGAAATTATGTACCCTGATTTATATAAGGGACTTAAGTTGAAGCCTAAGGATTTGGCAGGCTATGATTCACCTTTAGTAGGGTTTGATGGGAAAACAGTCATCTCGAAAGGCCAAATTAGACTACTTGTACAGGCAGGGTCAGAGGTTGTGGAAGTAGACTTCATTGTGGTAAATGCCTACTCCCCTAACATTGCTATTATGGCAAGACCTTGGCTTCATGCCATGGAGGTTTTTTCTTCCACCTTGCACTTGAAGGTGAAGTATCCATCAGGGGACCAAGTTGAGGAGCTGATTAGAAGATAGTCCATGGCCAAGCAATGCTTGGTGGCTACAATTAGACATCAGACTGGAGATGAGTCCTTGATCTCTGCCAAGCATGGTTTATAGCAATCAAGGATTCCAATATTGTCCACGGATGTGGTGATAGAGGGGGCAAAGTGTAAGGAGTTAGAAAATTGTTATTAATGATGATGAAGAGAAGTTCTTCCAAGTAGGAGTATAGTTGCCTCCTCAAGAAAAGGAAGAACTTATTGTATTTCTTAGGAAGAATGTTGATGTGTTTACTGGAATTCTTATGAAGCTCCTGGGGTGGATCCGAATTTTATTTGCCATCATTTAAACATCAATCCATCTGTTACTCCTA
The DNA here is from genome assembly GCA_033629205.1 of Lithocarpus polystachyus. NCBI lineage: Eukaryota > Viridiplantae > Streptophyta > Magnoliopsida > Fagales > Fagaceae > Lithocarpus > Lithocarpus polystachyus. The sequence goes on along the minus strand of CM066162.1, from coordinate 4,785,022 downwards.
AAAAGCAACCATCTCGGCGCTCTTCTAGAGAACATTCCGATGCTGTTAAGGAAGAGGTGATCAAGCTTAAGCGAGTTGGAGTAATAAAAGAGGTGTTTTACCTTGAATGGTTGGCTAATATAGTGGTGGTGAAGAAGAAGAATGGGAAGTGGTGAGTATGTGTGTACTTCATGGACTTAAACAAAACTTGTCCAAAAGACCCCTTCCCAATGCGTCAGGTAGATTAATTGGTGGTTGCAACTGTAGGCCATCCTTGGATGAGCTTTTTGGATGCCTTTTCAAGGGTATCATTAAATACTATTAGCTTTGGATGATCAGGAGAAGACAGCTTTTGTTATGCCCACTGGGAATTATCACTACAAAGTGATGCCATTTGGACTGAAAAATGCAGGATCTACCTATCAGAGGATGATGACCAGGATGTTTGAGCCTCAACTTGACAAAAATATTAGGCCATCCTTGGATGAGCTTTTTGGATGCCTTTTCAGGGGTATCATCAAATACCATTTGCTCTGGATGATCAGGAGAAGACTGCTTTTGTTACGCCCACTGGGAATTATCACTACAAAGTGATGCCATTTGGACTGAAAATGCAGGATCTACCTATCAGGGGATGATGACTAGGATGTTTGAGCCTCAACTTAATAAAAATATTGAAGTCTACATAGATGATATGGTGGTGAAGAGCAAGGTAGAGTTCGAGCATGTGAATGACCTTAGAAATATATTTGAAGTACTAAGAAAGCATAAGTTACACCTTAACGCTTCCAAATGTTCTTTTGGTGTTAGTTCGGGCAAGTTTCTTGGTTATATGGTCACTCATCACGGAATTGAAGTCAACCCTGATCAAATCAAGGCAATTAACAATCTGCAGCCTCCTCGGAATCCCAAGGAAGTTCAGAAGCTAATAGGAATGACTGCTACTCTGAACCGATTCATCTCTCGATCAGCAGACAGGTGTAGGCCTTTCTTCCAGTTGTTACATAAGTGAAAGGGATTTGAATGGCCTGAAGAATGTGCCTCAGTCTTCCAGAAGTTGAAAGAATATCTTTCTCGGCCACCCATTATGTGCAGACCCGAAGATGGGGAGGTTCTATTTGCTTACATTGTTGTAGCCTTTCATGCGGTGAGCTTGGAGTGCAGAAGCTAGTTTATTATGTGAGTAAATCTTTGAATGAATCATAATTTCGTTATCTACCATTAGAGAAGGCTATCTTGGTAGTGGTGTATGCTACACAAAATCTCCCTCATTACTTCCAAGCTCACACAGTTATGGTTATAACCCAACTTCCTCTTCAGTCACTACTTTGAAAAGTTGATTACACAAGAAGAATTGCCAAGTGGGAGACAATCTTGAGGGCTTTTGATATCAAGTAAATGCCTCGAACCTTTATTAAGGGCCAGGTTCTTGTAGATTTGGTGGCTGAGTTCACTGAATCTCTACTAAAGGAGGAGGGAGAAAAGCAGAGCATGAGAGGAAAATCAGTTGAGACAATTTCCTTACAGGGACCCTTATCTTGGAAGTTATATGTTTATGGTGCAACTAATCAAAGAGGATTTGGAGTGGGGCTAGTTGTGGTGTCTCCTAAAAAATTACTATTAAGAAATCCTTACAATTGGGCTTCTTAGCCACAATAATGAGGCTGAGTATGAAGCTTTGCTGGTATGGATGGCCATGGTTCAGAAAATGGAAGGAAAAGCAGTAGAGGTGCTTTCGAATTCAAGTTTGGTTGTGAGCCAAGTGAAGGGAGAGTTAAACGCTAGAGATTTGAGAATGCAAGAGTATTTGAGCCAAGTTAGGCACTTGCATTCAGGTTTTGAGTCTTTCACTTTACAGCAAATCCCAAGGAGCGAAAATACGCATGTGACTCTCTTACCACTCTGGCAACCTCTTCGGAACAAGATTTACCTATGGTTATCCTGGTTGAAGATTTGTATAAGTTCATTGAGACGAGGAAGGAGAAGGCCTAGATTTACCAAATTAGGGTAGGGCTTAGTTGGATAGATTCCATAGTTCTGGTCCTCAAGGAAGGCACTTTGCCCGAAGAGAAGGGAAAGGCAGATAAAGTGCGAAGAAAAGCTCCTCGTTTTTTGTTATTCGAGAATCAAAAGTTATGCAAACGCTCTTTTCTGAGCCATATTTGTTATGCGTCCATCCTGAAGCAGTAGAGCCACTCTTGGAAAAGTTACATGAGAGAATTTGTGGAAATCATACAGGGGCAGATCGCTATCCCACAGGGCCCTCACTCAAGGGTATTGGTGGCTAAGTATGCAGAAAGAAGCACAAGAATATGTGAAGAAATGTGACCAATGTTAGAAATTTGCTTCAAACATTCACCAGGGGGTGTCATTAATCCTCTGTCTAGTCCTTGGCCTTTTGCTTAATGGGGCTTGGATATTACAGGTTCATTCCTTAAAGCAGCAGGAAATAGGGGATGGCTTTTCGTCGGCACTGATTACTTTACCAAATGGGTTGAAGCTGAGCCACTAGCTAATATTAGAGACGTGGATGTAAAGTGGTTTGTGTGGAAAAATATTGTTACTCGATTTGGGATTCCTCACACCCTCATTTTAAATAATGGGCTTCGATTTGATAGTAAAGCTTTCAGGAGGTACTGTTGTGAATTGGGTATTAGGAACAGATATTCAACTCTAGCTTATCCACAGGGCAATGGGCAGGCTGAGGATGTCAACAAGGTTATAGTGAGTGGGCTTAAGAAGAGGATGGATAATGCAAAGGGTAAATGGGTAGAAGAGCTACCACATGTTCTTTGGGCATATCAGACTACCCCTCGTTGGTTAACTGGGGAAACACCATTTCCCATAACCTATGGGTCCGAGGTTGTGATCCCTCTAAAGACTGGATTTCCAACGTTGAGGACGAGTTTGTTCACTCTAGACAGCAATGACAACCTATTAGAAAGAAGCCTGGATTTAATTGAAGATTGAAGAGAAAATGCCATGGTTCAATTGGCATACTATCAACAGAAGCTCAAACAGGGGTATGACACAAGTGTGAAGCTAAAGCCATTAGCACCTGGAGACTTGGTGTTGAGGAAGGTTGTGGGTAGGGCAAAAAACCCAGCATGGGGAAAGTTAGGACCTAATTGGGAGGTACCATACCGTATCACCTCGGTTACTGGTATAGGCGCTTATTTCCTAGAAGATTTAGATGAAAATGTTATACCACCACTTAGAATGTAAATAACCTACGAATGTATTATTATTAATGAAAGACAACTCTGCCAAATTTTTATTCATGAAATTATGTGTTGTGTACGTTATTTGTTTAAGTATTAAACAGAACTTTGATCATGCAGAACTTTGATCATGCTTGGCTCCTTAAACCACATACCTTGGGTGAATTAATACTCCTTATTATCTGTTTACGTATTAAACAGAATTCTGGTCATGTCTTGCTCCTCAGACCACATACATTGGGTAAATTAATACTCCTTATTATTTGTTTAAGTATTAAACAGAATCTTGGTCATGCCTGGCTTCTAGGACCACATACCTTGGGTAAATTAATACTTCTTGGAAAATATTTAAGTGTCAAACAGAACCTTGGTCATGCTTGGTTCCTCAGACCACATACCTTGGGTAAATTGACACTGTGCAGTATCTCTTTAGGAGTTAAACTGAACTTTAGTAATATTTGGCTCCTCGAACTATGCACTATGGGTAAATTAACACCTACTACTATCTAGGTCTATTGCTAAGTGGATGGCTGAGTGACACTTTGGATGGGTAAATGTTGTGCAATTGCTCAAGAGTAAGAAAGAAAGCCTGAGACACATATAATCATATGAGCTGCTTGTCTCAGATACATAAGGTATGTTTTTGAAGTCAAATTTACCTTTTATCAAAAATTGTTGACTTGAAAAGGTTAGCTTGTTATATTGTTGATGACATAGAATGTAGTAGTTATACTATCACTTGTATAGATAATTGTTAAAGTCAAGAATGTAGGTATATCTTAAATTAAATAGAATTATATCTCATACTTATGTCAATTAAGTGCAGGGCAGAACAAAAATCATATTTGACGTTACACAAATACAATAAAGCATAAAAGAAAGCTAATACTTGTCATTAAGTCAAGCCTTGGAAAAAGGCAAAATAAGTACAACTTTGGAAATGTAAACAGCAATTACATAAGTAAAAAAAAAAAAATCTACAAAATCTAACTTAGACCCTACTTAATCTTAAGAGGAAGGCTGTCTTTTGTTGTGGCCTTAGTAGGTTTGGCAGTTGCAGCTGTTGTGGAGGCTGGACCTTTACGTTTAGAATCCTCCTTGGTAGACATAAAGAGGGTTTCCAGGACAATTTCTAGGTTCTGGGGGGCTTCTTTATCCTTAGAGGGGTCCTTGAGTGCAGCTGAAGGCTTGGTAGCTTCAAGGACCACTCCTTTGGTTATGCCCTTCTCTTTTTCAATTGCCCCAACTTGTTCTGCCTCTTTGGGAGGATTGTTGAGGAAGGGAGAGCCTTGGTAGGTATGCCCTTGCTAGGATTTGGGTCCTTAGGGGCAGTTTCAGCTTTGGAGCCTAAGGGGCCTAATGCTCAGATGGCTGGGGAATAATAGACATTTTTTGCTCTCCTTAGGGTAGAAGTGGCCTCAACCCCAACCTGATTGAAGGTCTCATTCCACACCTAGATGCAGTAGGTTCTATAAACCCCAAAGACTTCAACCCTAAGAGTCTCCTCAGTCTCTGCTACCCCAACATCATAGCCATCCTACCTGTCCTTTTCTACAGCCTTCTCTGCCTCTTGCAGCTTCTACTTTAAGGTTCCTATCTACTCCTTAGTTGCAGATAATTGGTCCTCAGTCTGGTGGAGCTGTTTGCGTTAAGTTTCTGCCTGCTTCTCAGCCCCATGCAAAGTAGCCTCGGCATTCTTCCTATCCTTGTCAACCTCGGTTAGTTGATTGTTCAGTTCTTGGATCCTCTTCTCAGCCTGGGAAAAGGCCTCCATAGCAGCTATCCGCCTCCCCTCTTCCTCTTTCATTTGCCAGTGGGATTTGTTCACCAGTTCCTCAGCCATGTGCACAGATTGAACAACCTGTAAAGGAAAAAATACAATGATTAGAGAAAGCAATTAGAACCTTAAGTATTAAAAAGAAGAAGAAGAAGAAGGATATAAAATACTTACCAGCGCAAGATCTCTCTTCAGATCGGCCATGTCCCCAAGTAGCAGAAGGGCCTGCTCTATGGTATTAGCCACGTACCCAGCCTTCTCTTGCTGGAAGTCCCTTATAGAGGCATCTGTAGGGAGAGGAGATCCGTTCAGCACCAGAGGGGGGTTCCAGGCTTGAACCTTAGTGTGGCGGTCACGCCCCCTCTCTGCTGTAGATCCTTCGCTAGGGGATCTCATTTGAATGGTCTTGGCCACTTTGGCCCCTTTTTAGGGCTCGACTTCTTCGGAAGGAGGGCCCCTTCCCTTTTCCACCACCTCTTTTCCTTTTTGATCCCGCTTCCTCTTTTTGTCTTTGGAGCCAGGTTGAGAAACTAGGGCAGGGAGAGGGGTAGGAGGTTTGGTTTGGATAGCCACCTTAGGCGTGTTGCCCCCTGCATGGGATTCTAAAAGCTCCAAGAGGCTCGTTTTGACTTTGCGTTGCAACACCATTGCGTCATGAACACGTGAAGCTTCCTGGATGCTGCTTACTTGGGCTGGGGGAAGGTGGCTGAAATCACCAACTAGAGGCTCTGGGGATTGAGGCTGGCCAAAGACCTCAAAGTCATCCTCGGAGTTTGAGACTTCAATTACTTGTTCTTTTTCCTTAAGATTTGGTTGGGAAAGAGTTGCTTCTTCCTCGGCAGTGCGTTGGAATGGCAATTCCACTTGTTGAATGCCTTCTAGAATAGGGCCGGTAACAAGAAAACTTGGTACTGCGATGTTAATCTAGTGTAAACAGGGATCTCTCGCCTTTATCACGTACTTGGGGGCTAGAAAATTGGAAGAGATCGGGTTGTAGCCAAGAATGAGGTGGACTACTCTTAATTGTCTGTTTGTATGGACAAAGATTTCGACCTTGAGTATCTTTGTCAGGTCGGGCTTGTTGACAATGTTGAGGTTTGGAATGGCAGAATACCTATCTGCAAGTGTGCCAAAAGGGAAAACACAATTGAAAACATAGCGCAAATGAAATAAGATTGTATTTGCAAGTAAATATGGAAAAATGGAACACAAAAAACATTAATAATAAAGGGATTATTGTTAGAATCATGAGCCTACACCTGAGTACCCCACCTGGTGTACCATCTTGTGTTGGGCAATGAAATCCATCATGCCACTACCCTGAGACGATTAAGTAATCCTTGTCCATATCCTTATTGGACTTAGGGAGACACGAAATGAGTCTGACTACGAGGACTCTAGTCTTCAAGTAGTACCCCTGCCCTTTTAGTTTGTAACAGTTGTAAATCTAGTTAACATCATGGTGGGTAAGGTTCACGTTCATCCTCTCATTAAGGGCGTCTACACTACCTAGGATCCTAAACATGTTAGGAGCACATTGGGTAGGGGAAAGTTTATGGGCGATGAGGTAGTCCCTAGTTACCCTACCCATGGAGATTCTCATCCCTCCTTCTATGAAGGCAATCATTGGGATACCACTTCTCCCTCCTGCCTCAAGGCGTGCCATTCCCCTTGGCGACAATACCTAATGGAAACCCCAGGAGGAATTCGGTAGCAAGCTTTAAAGCTCTATATACCCTCGGGGGTGTCTACCAGACTAGTGAATCTACCCATTGGAAGTATAATTGATGGAATTGGGAAGACGAAGTAGAGTTATAAAGGCTAAGAAGGAAAAAGGTTCTAAATTTAAAAATGAAACGCTAAGGGTAACTTACGGAAGAGAAGGAGAGCTCTTCGGGCTAGTTCTTGAGCGTTGAAGATGCAAAAAGTAGAGTAGCTGAAAACCTTAGGCAGTATATATATGAGGGAAAAAAAGTAAGCGGGACAATTCCCGCCCAAGTTCCTGTAAAATTTTCCACCATAGGATCTCCTTTGTATTGTAGAACGTGGGGAACATGGCGTCGTAAGAAATAAATGCAGACACATCCCGTGCTGAAACGTCAGGAGCGTGCTTTTGAGTAGTTGAAAAGACACCTACACTGAAAGAGATGATGCAAGAGTAGAGCAGAATAATTATTGGAATATCGAAATCCCCCTTTTTTTCCGAGGAACAAAAAAGCGGAATTTCGAGGGGCTATTGTAGGGATAAAGGGCCCAGAAATGGATATTGGGCCGTGGGCTATGTCCGAGGACATTAAGTGGTTTGAGGACAGGTAGACATCAACGAGGACGTACCAATTAGTGGGCTATAGGGTAATTCTGGTCGTAGAGGAAGGAGAACGTATTTCGAGGAGAAAATACTTCCTCGGCTTAGCAGAGTAGAGGTCAAGGGTCTGACCTGCCATCAAGAACAACACGTCAAACAATTATACTAGTCGAGATAAGCATTAAAAGGGAATGAAACAAAGGAGAGCTGGAAAATATCTAGAAGAAAGCTGCTACTACCTCATTGAATGCTTTGTAGCTAACTCTCTGATTGCATTAATGTGGAGGTGATACTTGAACAGTAACATTCAACCTTACAGCAGCCCACGAAGACTTCAGAAAGGTGCTGATAGGATAATGATCAAAACCAGTAGCTTGATTTACACGAGGAGGGCTGAGATGAAGAAACGCAGGGGAATATAAAGAAGAAAAATCACATTACAAGGAGATCATTTGAGAATTTGTAGAAAAATACTGTAGCCTTAAGAACTGTATTGGTACTTAAGTTCATTAGAAATATACAAGAACTACTCTCCTCAAACTTTGCCGAGGAGATTTTCTTTACATAAACTTGTTTTTTTTCATGTTCTAGCCAACTTTAACCTACTATGATTGTTTTCCAACTCATTGAAATTTAGTTTCCAGCCCACTCTCTACAAATTCATTGTGTTGGGCTTTTTGGGCCTTAATCCTTTTACTTTTTGGGCTTAGGAACCAAAACGTGCCCTTACAGCTACTATCACAAATTAGTCTATTATCAATATTTTAAAAACAAGTAATTAGTAAATTAGTTTTATACATTTAAACTTCAAAAACTTTAAATATATATTCAAACTAAAAGTCTATTTGCCATCATCGAAAAAAATCTCTCTTGCAAGAAACCTCCTTTGTGTTGCTGGAAAAGATTGCTAGTTTTGCAAAGGATTATCTGCAAAGTTCTAAAAATCTGCCTAGCTCTACTCCCACATTGCATTGGCTGGTTGTGCAGAAATGGATTCCTCTAGTTCGTGATATTGTGAAGGCAAAATTTGATGGTGCGTGGTTTCCAAAATCAGATGAGGCAGGGATTGGAGTGGTTATTCGCAATTCAGAAAGTGAAGTAATGGCGGCTATGTTAGAAAAGCTTACGAAACCACCATTAGTTGAGTTTTTGGAGCTACTGGCTGCACGACGTGTAGCTATGTTCACTATGGAGGTTGGTTTTCATTGGGCAGTTCTTGAGGGAGATGCTGCATCTGTCGTCTTTACAAAATTTTGGTTTGGGACATTCTTTAGATGGTCATATTTTAAAAGACATTTTGTCTTCAACTAACTCTTTTCAAAGTTTATCTTTCTCTCATGTTGTCAAGCAAGGTAATGTTATTGCTCACACCTTAGCCTAGAGAGCAAGACTTTCTTTTCCTTTTCAAGTTTGGATGGAGTCGGTTCCCCCTGATGTATTTTCTTTTTTAGCTTTGGATTTTCTTGTTCATGAATAATAAGCAATGTATTCTTTCTTCTCAAAAAAATTATCAAAAATTTCTATATATATTTCAACAAATTTAAATTCTATTAAAACTAAAAGTGTTTTATAAAAAATTCTAAACTTAAATCCTAGACAACAACCCACATTTTCTTTCTAAAAAAAATGGAAAAATTACACTTTACCACCCTAAATTATGCACAAAATTACACTTTGCACCCTAAACTATCCGAAGGTACACTTTGCATCCTAAATATCACACTTTGCATCCTGGTGTTATTTTTGTTGTTATGTTTGACTAAATTCTACTGCATGTGACAAGTACATGCTTCACGCTTAGGTGGAATAAACTTAAAATGCAAAAACACCTTTCTTCAAAATCAATTAAAACAAAAGCCAATTTTTTCCACATCTCTTTATCTCATGTGTGTGCCTCTCCCCAAATTCATATTCTTTTCAAAACCTCAAGTCCCACCCACCTCACCCATCATCCAAAGAGAAAGAAAAAACTAAAATTTTCTTTTTAGTTCACTTTTTAATTTAATTTCTATTTTCAGAATTAAAACTACTCCAAATTTTTTATTAAATCCCACCATCAAAGTGATTGGATCCACAAAACGAATTTAATTTTTATTTACTCCCATATCAAATAAGCACAAAGTGCACTGTAAATAACTAAATTTGACAAATTTAGTTTGGGCTATGCAGAGCTTTTAGCACTTGTTACACATCAGATTCTGAAAAAGCCTCTCAAATCCCAATTTCAAGAGTAAAGGAAAGAGCTTGAATAGCACAAAATGCAGTTAAGTTAGCCATACCTAATAAAAAAGCTCCTCTAGAGCACATAGTAGTTGATGAAATTTCCTTTGTCATCAAGTATATACACACCCAGTCTTAGGCATTCCAAAAAATCCTGCATTATAATGGCAGCAGCCCAATTAATTTTATACCCCCTGTAAGGAAAAGATTTCTATCTCACTTCTACAATAGGATGCTACTGTTGTAATTCCAACCTTGCGGGTTACGATAGAATTGTGTTGACATTGATGTGTGAGGTGGGTGGGACTTGAGGTTTTGAGAAGAATCTGAATTTGGGGAGAGGCACACATGCGAGACAGAAAGATGTGGAAAAAATTGGTTTAAATTGATTTTGAAGAAGAATATTTCAATCTTTTAAGTTTGTTCCACCTAAGCATGAGACATGTGTTTGTCACTTGTAATAGAATTCAGTCAATTGTCAAACATAACAGCAAAAGTAACACCAGGGTGCAAAGTGTGCATTTAGAGAGTTTAAGGTGCAAAGTGCAATCCAGTGCATGGTTTAGGATAGTAAAATGTAATTAAAAAAAAAAAACCTTTTGACTTCTACTCCAACTAAAATCTATTATCAACATTTTAAGAACAACTAATTAGTAAATTAATTCTATATTATTTGTTATGATATATTTTCTTAAATTAAGGGATAACATTTAACAACTATTTAATTTAAATAGAACTAAAAGTCTATCAACAAAATTTTCTAAATTTAAATCCCACACAACTCACATTTTTTTTTTCTCTCCTCAAGTTGCATCTTATTAAATTAATTATTAGGATATTAAGCTACAAAAATCTTGACTAAGGGTTATGATTAACAATAATTTAATTTAGATAAAAACTTTATCATCTAAGTTTTAAAAATTTAAATTCTACCCCCAACAATATTCTACTATCAAAATTTTCATATATATATATATATATATATGTATATATGGGCAAAGTTTAGCTACAAAATTGGTTGTAGCCTAAGGTTACAAACTTACAACCTTATTCAATATCATTAATATTATTACATATTTGGAAATCTAATTGTTGGATTACATATTTTTTATGCTCTTAATACACATGTCAAATTTTGTGTTAATCGGATATTATTTACTACTATTCTTAGCATGATATTGGGGAATCTCATTGCTATTACTCAAACAAGCATGAAACATGAGGTTTGTGAATAAGTGATTGTCTAATAATGAGCAAGAAATATCCATATTCGTCCATAGGTCAAATCAGATATGTAATTATTGGAATAATTGTTAGTTCCACAAGAGCAAGTCAGAAAGATTGAGAAATAGAACCACCGCTTTGTGACCAATCAGTAGAAATACCCTTGTGTGTGTGTGTGTGTATATATATATATATAACCATGACTTTTTTATATAATCTTTTTTAATCAAAAAGTCATCCCTATAATTAATCTCACACAATGAACAAGAGTATAAAGAAAAGAGATCTAAGATTCAATTCACGCCTACACCAAAAACTGATTGGTGTTTTGACCTGATAATAAAGAGCTATTATCAAGAGAAGATGCCATAAACCGAAACGCTAAAATTAAATAAAAAAATTAAAGTAAAAAATTAGTAACAAGTTAATAACCCTGGCCTGGTCATATAGGCTATATATATTGACCAAATATTAAGAAAACTTGCTGGTCCCTTAAATCCGACATGTTCCTTCACGGATTATACATCAATGACAATCAGGGACGAAGCCAAAACTTAGAGTTAGAGAAGGCAGCTTTGTTGTTGGTTGTGTGTAGTAATTTCGGCCTCTGACTTTGCTGCTGCTTAACTGCTTAGCTGCTGGTTGTTTAAAATTTTTTAAAGGTCAAATTGTTTGTTTTGGGTATAATTGGTTGACAAGGCTTAATTTTTTTAAGTTTTACCATTGGTTGTTAGGTTCTAAGAATTAGGAACTAATGTATTAGAACTTCAATTTGTATGTTGGCAAACCATGATCAAAACAATGTTTAGTCTTGTGTTAGACTTTGCTCAAAGTATGGGATTTTATGTAAAGTTGGAATCGAGTTTACTGCAGAAGTAACTGTTCACTTTTTGCCAGACTCGATCGATCGAAAATTAGGCTCGATCGATCAAAAATCGGGCAGATCGTTTTTTTCTGCAGAAAATTCCAACTCAGCCCTAGTCCATTTAATGTATAGGGTTTTATGTTTTGCCCTAAGTATAAAAAGGAAAACCCTAGCCACGTTTTTAGTGTTCTGAATGTTGTGTTTGTGAATCTCATTGTGAGATCGAGAGGTGTTTACCTTCACATACACTTAGGGTTTACAAACTCTAGATTCATGTCAAGAGTTGTGTAAATCAATACAGTTGCAGAATCAAAAGAGCATAAGGATATACAAGCAGGTGCGCTTGTGATTTGCTGAAGAATTCAAGGAAAGAAGGAGTCCGTGGATCTCGGAGCTATCATGGGGTCATGGTAGTAAGTTTCCTACACTTGGGTAGCAATAGGATGTTAGTGGTCTAAGTCTTATTGTGTAAACTTCAATTCTTTCATAGTGGATTCAGTTTTACCTTGAGGATAGCTAGGTTAAATCCTCCCCAGGTTTTTTTACCGGTTTGGTTTTCCTGGGTCATCAGATCTTTGTGTTCTTTAATTTCCGCTGCTTTGTTGTTTTTGCTTATTTGTGTTAGCCTAGATTTAATTAAATTACCTAAGTTAATCACTTGGCTAATTCACTAGGTTAATCTGTTGGGTTTAAGGGGTCTAAACGAACTCACAAGTGGTATCAGAACGGGTAGCTTTTGTTTTTGATCTTTTGATCTTTGAGCTGATCCTTGACCCCTGTTGTTATGGATTGCTCTAAAATCTTCTCTTTAGTTTGTCACATTATCTACTTGGTGTGCGTGTCCTTTACCATCTTTGTTAAATTTTTCTTGAGTGTCTTGTTACAATCACATATGATAATAATTACATGTGCTATACAGCTTTAACCGCCTTAAAGGCACGTGATTCTTGTCTTTGGTATTTGGATAGTGGTTGTTCCAGGCACATGACAGGAAATAAAGCTTTGTTCAAGACACTCTTCGAAGGAAAGATTGGAACAGTTACCTTTGGAGATGGAAGTAAATCTGTGATCAGAGGCATTGGTATGTAGATATTCCAGGACTACCAGTTTTTGAAGATGTGTGGTATGTTGATGGATTGAAGGCAAACTTACTCAGCATAAGCCAGATTTGCGACAATGGACTGAATGTGTTTTTCACCAAACAAGAATGCGAAATACTTGATGAAGAAGGTGACTGTATGTGTGTTGGTGTGAGGACAGCTGATAACTGTTATGGTATCACCCCAAGTATAAGCAACAAATGCTTCAGTGCTAAGATCAATCAAGTTGACTTATGGCATCAAAGGTTGGGGCATGCTAGCCTCAAGCAGTTAGAGAAGATTTCAAAATGTGATGCAGTAATTGGGTTGCCCAAGTTTGAGAAGATTGAAAAATGCATCTGTGGACCATGTTAGATGGGAAAACAAGTGAAGTCCAAACATCCGTCTGTAGTTGATGTTCAAACTACGAGACCTTTGGAGTTGCTGCACATTGATCTCATGGGTCCTGCCAAAGTTCAGAGTTTAGGTGGAAAGAAGTACATTCTAGTGGTTGTGGATGACTTTACTAGATTCACATGGGTTGTACTGTTGAAAGATAAAGCTGAGGCTCCTGAAAAAATGATTCATCTGTGCAAGAAATTGCAAGTAGAAAAAGGAACTGTGATAGCCAAAATAAGAAGTGACCATGGAAAGGAGTTTGAAAACACAAAACTGGCTACGTTTTGCAATAATCAAGGCACCCATCAGGAATTCTCTTCACCCAAAACACCACAACAAAATGAAATCGTGGAAAGAAAAAATAGAGTTGTACAAGAAATGGCTCGAGTCATGCTTCATAATAAGAAGATGCCTAAATCTTTTTGGGGAGAAGCTGTTAATACTGCATGTCACACTCTCAATCGAGTATATTTCAGACCAAATTCCAAGCAAACTCCCTATGAACTCTGGAGAGGAAAGAAGCCTGTAGTCAAATACTTCAGGATATTTGGCAGTGACTGTTACATTCTGCGTGATAGAGAAAACCTGGAAAAGTTTGATGCTAAGAGTGATAAAGGTTATTTTCTGGGATACTCTTCCACCAGTAGAGCATACAGAGTATACAATCTGAGAACTAAAACAGTCATGGAATCTTCAAATGTAGTGATCAATGATGAATTAATCTCAGAAGGCCATTCAGAACATGCACCTCAAGTTCAAGAAAAGATGATGGAAGTTGATGATTCCCTACCTGAAAACTATGTGGGAAAGCATACAAAGGAAGAGTTGATGGTTTTGAATGATACAACATCTGTGCCATCGAGTTCAGAACCTTTAACACCAGTTCATGGAGCTTCACAAGAACAGAGAGAGGTTCAAAGTCCATCAGATCAGAAAGGTACCACTACTTCATTGGTCAAAGGTCCATCCTCAAGAGTTAGGTTGAATCATCCTGCTACTAATATTTTGGGAAGTTTGAATGATAACATGAGATTGAGATCCAAAGCATTAAATGTGATTACTCACTCATGCTATCTATCCCAATTCGAACCAAAAAAGGTGGATGAAGCTCTACAAGATGCTGATTGGGTAAATTCTATGCACGAAGAACTTCATCAGTTTGTTCGAAATGATGTGTGGTAATTAGTTCTTAGACCGGAGGGAGTCAATGTTATTGGAACTAAATGGATCTTCAAGAACAAGTCAGATGAACATGGGACCATTATCAGAAATAAATCTAGGCTTGTTGCTCAAGGATACACACAAGTAGAAGGAATTGATTTTGATGAGACCTTTGCACCTGTAGCAAGATTGGAATCTATTCGAATTCTTTTGGCTATAGCAAGTCATATGAACTTCAAGTTGTATCAAATGGATGTCAAGAGTGCTTTCTTAAATGGCATGTTACAAGAAAAGGTATATGTTGAACAACCGAAAGGTTTTGTTGATCCTCACAGGCCGAATGATGTCTACAAGTTGAAGAGAGCTCTCTATGGATTGAAACAAGCTCCACGGGCTTGGTATGATAGATTAACTGCATATCTCACGGACCATGGCTTTAAGAGAGGTTTTGCTGACACGACTCTGTTTATACGAAAGGATAAGAATCATTTTGTAGTTGCTCAAATTTATGTTGATGATATTGTTTTTGGTGCTACTAATGATTCTCTTGCTCAATCTTTTGCAGATGAAATGAAGGCCATGTTTGAGATGAGTATGGTTGGGGAACTAACTTATTTCTTGGGATTGCAGGTGAAGCAAACGGATGCTGGAATCTACATCAATCAAGCTAAGTATGCACGAAATTTGGTCAAGCGATTTGGTCTTGACAAGGCTGCTCATGCTAGGACACCAATGGCTGCTAATGCAAAACTAACAAATGATCCATCAGGTGAGTCTGTTGATGTTACCCTATATAGAAGCATGATTGGTTGTCTTTTGTACTTAACTGCTAGCAGACCTGATATTGCATTTAGTGTGGGTGTTTGTTCTAGATTTCAATCTAATCCTAAGGTTTCTCACTTAAATGCTGTTAAGAGGATTATAAAATATGTTGCTGGAACTTGTGATTATGGTCTGTTTTACAGTAAAGAGTCAAATCTTTCTCTTGTTGGTTTTTCTGATTCTGATTGGGCTGGCAATGCTGATGATAGAAAAAGTACAACTGGTGGTTGTTTTTATGTTGGTGCTAATCTTGTTGCTTGAATGAGTAAGAAGCAAAATTCTGTTTCTTTATCTACTGCTGAGGCAGAATATATTGCTGCTGGAAGTTGTTGTTCTCAGCTTCTTTGGATGAAGAAACTTTTGAGTGATTATGGAATATCACAAGACACCATGATTGTTTACTGTGATAACTCTAGTGCTATAGATATCTCTAAGAATCCTGTTCAACATTCTAAGGCCAAACACATTGAGATTAGATATCATTTCATTAGGGATCTTGTTGAAAGGAAAATTGTTGCTCTTGAGTATATTCCAACTGAACGTCAGAATGCTGATATTTTCACCAAACCGCTTGATAGAGGAAAGTTTGAGACTCTTCGTCAAGTCATTGGTGTGATTCTTTGTCCCTAGTCATTCTTGACTTCTTGGTCCTTGTGCTTCATTACTCTATCTTTTGTGACCTTTGTTTCTAGGATTTGCATTGCATTATATTCATGCATTTCATTCTAGGATGTTTGTTTTTTTTATAAAAAAAAAAAAAAAGTTTTTTTTGCAAACTGTGTTTTTGCTATTTTTTTTTCTTGAATTTGAAGACAAGGTTGGTCAATCAAATTTTACATATCATATGTATGTACCTTGTTTAGCTTTGATGCACTATTCTTTTTGCACTTTACTAGCTAAAATTTTGTTGTGCATGTTGTGTGGGAAGATGCTATATTTGTTGATCACATGATCTTGATTTTGAAGTCGTATGTCTTTGATTGTCGGACTTGAACTTATTGAGAAAGGCATAAATAACCATCTCACCACTGTTTATTAGCCAATCATGAACACCTTAGTGCATATCGTAAGATTTTGTGCTTGAGAAAGTGTAGCACATGCACAAAAAGAACATAAGGTGTAGCCTCTAATTAAAATTGGTGTGTATATTATTGGGCTATAATAATCTCACAAATTCAAATAAAAATGGTGTGTACATTATCCCGGCTATATTATTAAGTTTCTAATCAATTAAATTGAATTATGAGGCAAATCAAGAAACTTACATGATTGCAAGCTCTTATTCTAGGAGATGTGGGAGTTATATGATGTAACTCTTTACGGAATTGTCTCTTTCAAATTCATGTGATGGATTTTGTAGAAATTGTGATTGATCTCTATGTGCATATCCCCTCACATGTTTCTCAAACCTATGCTAGTTGCACACACTACACAAGTTATTCTTTGCTAAACTGTGTACATGTTTGTGTGTGTTCTTTGGTCTGACCAACCAAGTTTGAGAATTTCTGAAAATTGATGCAGAACATGTTTGCTTGTTTGATTTTTTTTGGGGGTATTGAAAGAAAATTTTGCCTTGAGAAATCTGGGTTGAATTCATGTGTTTTTTTTAGAAAACATCTCATCTCATACTCATGCATTTTTCTCATAAAATCTGATGCTTTGAGAAGAGACTGCACTGAAATTGGTGTGTTTTTTCAAAAAATTAATTTTTCCAGAATTTCGATCGATCGAAACTGATTTTCGACCGATCGAAAATGTTTCAAAATCAATGGAAAAGTTTCTGGTTGACTCGATCGATCCAAGTTGAATTTGGATCAATTGAAGCTATTTTCGATCGATCGAATGTAATTTTCGATCAATCGAAAATCGGGATGACTGGTTTTAAAAAGGTCTTTTTTCCACGTGATTCTTTACCTTTCAAAACTTTTTCAAAAGTTTTTGTCTCCCTACCAACCGGTTAAGCACTTTTCTTGGAGATTTTGTCGTTTTCTTCCAATTCTTTTGCCTAATCTCTCTCTCCCAAGGTTGGTAAGACGTTTTTGCCCCTCCTTTTGAATTTATTTTCATGTCTCATGCATTATTTTCATGCATTTTTGGGTATTTTCGAAATTTTTATTTTGGCAAATTTAGAATTGATTTTGATAAAGGCACTACACACAAGCACTACAAGTGGTTTAATTTGATTATTTTTGTGGTTTGTGGAAAATTTGAAATTCTAGGGCTTGAAATTGAGAAAATTTGGGGTTTTGTTCAATTTGAGTTAAATTGATGAAATTGGCTTGTTAGATTGTTTAATTTGATCCTTATATTGAGTTTATTAACTGTTGTGTTGATCAATTTATCAATTTGTTGTGTTTTGAAAAATTGGGTTTTTCAAATTGGGTATTTTTGATACATATTACATGCTCAAGCCAATTCTGTTAATTTGGGTCATAATTGAACTTGTTACTGCATTAGTACATGCATCATTTGGTGTTCATGCTCATGCATCATATAGATTTGCTATTTTCTATATTTTATGCTGTGCTAACTTGCAGTCTGCCCTTGGTTTTTGGTTTTTGCTCTTCCCTTGCTGTGTTTCTTTGTTCTTTCCTTAGCACCATGCCTAGGAAAACTAGAGCCCGTAGGACTTCTGACCCTTCACCTTCTTTCGATAGTGATCGGTTTCCTAGTGCCCAGAACCAAGAGACCTATGAGACCCTTAATCTTAGGCGTCAAATTTGGGGTGAGCGTAGGGTCATTTTAGATGAGGTTGATCCTGAGGTGAGACGGAACTTTGAGCGTCGGGGTTGGTTACCTCTACTCGATTTTGAGCATCCTCCTCCTGCTTCTTTGATTACTATTCGAATCTCTCTATCCATGTCTACGATAACGACACCTTGGTAAAGGTGTGGTTACGTGGTGTGGAGTATCGCATTACCCCTCGAGTAGTGTCTGATGCACTTGGGGTGCCCATTGTTGACCATCCCGTTTTTCCTTATGAGGAGTCTCCACCTCTTGATGACGTGCTGTCATACATCACTGGGTCTTCTATCCAGTGGGGTTCTGATCCTCGGATCACTTCTGCTGAGCTTTCCGAGCTTCACTATCTTTTCTTTAGGATAGCGTGTCATTCTTTGTGGCCTATTTCTCATGTCCACACCATCCCTCTTGAGCGATGTATCTTTTTGTATGCGCTTGTTACTGATGCTTCTATCAGTTTTCCTCATTTGTTCCTTCGTTCTTTGAACGAGGTTCATCGGTCTAGCTCTACGGCTCATGCTTTATTCTTTCCTATCTTCATTCATAGGATTCTCCTTTTTCTTGGTCTAGATGATTTTCCTGTTTCTGAGCCTGTTCATATTATTGCTCCTATTGGTGCTACCTTTTTGAGGCAAAGGGCTGCTCAACTTCGAGCTAGCTCTAAGCGTCCTAGGGTAGAACCTTCCGGTGTCACTCCACCCTCCTCTTCTTCTACAGATGTTCCTACAGCTGAGCCATCTGCTGATCCTGCTGATGTTCCTCCACCGTTTGATGAGGTTTCAGACCTTCGTCGCACTTTGGATACTGTCATGACCGTTCAGGCGGCTCATGGTCAGCTTTTGGTGGACATCCTTGATGAGCTACGTGCCCTGCGAGTGGATTTGGCGAGTTCTCATCGTTCTCCTCCACCTCCTTTTGCTGATGAGTGAGTGCCCTTTGGCAATTCGTCACAAAAAGGGGGAGTGCATATTGGATATCTTGGAGTTTTTTGTAGAAGAGATTTTTGTTTTAGGGGGAGTTTTGAGCTTTTGTAGCTTTGTGTGATACCTTGGAGCTTGTGGAGTTATTAGATTGTATCTAGGCGCTTCACCTTGCATTTACATTTTTTGGCTCTTGATTAGGATATATATTTTGTGATACATTGGTTACTGATATGTTTCTTGTTTCACTATACTTCATTGCTTATTGATTTATATTTATGATGTTATTCATGATATATGTCTTTATTTTGTGTTATGTGAAATCAAGAAGTTTATTTTATATTCCTTGTTTTTTTTCTTCCACACATGCGTTTATGTGTTTGTTAAGTGTTACAGGAATATACAGGTTGTTTTCAGTCGAGCTGCTGTCTACCTTGCAACTGTTAGATAGTAGTTTAGGTTGAATTGTTTAAGTGGCTATTTATTTTGTAATGGGCTATTTCAATTTGTAAACTTTGAGCTTTTTGTTAAGTCTGTGTTTTGTCACGGATTGCCAAAGGGGGAATTTGTTAGGTTCTAAGAATTAGGAACTAATGTATTAGAACTTCAATTTGTATGTTGGCAAACCATGATCAAAACAATGTTTAGTCTTGTGTTAGACTTTGCTCAAAGTATGAGATTTTATGTAAAGTTGGAATCAAGTTTACTGCAGAAGTAACTGTTCACTTTCTGCCAGACTCGATCGATCGAAAATTAGGCTCGATCGATCAAAAATCGGGCAGATCGTTTTTTTCTGCAGAAAATTCCAACTCAGCCCTAGTCCATTTAATGTATAGGGTTTTATGTTTTGCCCTAAGTATAAAAGGGAAAACCGTAGCCACGTTTTTAGTGGTCTGAATGCTGTGTTTGTGAATCTCATTGTGAGATCTAGAGGTGTTTACCTTCACATACACTTAGGGTTTACAAACTCTAGATTCATGTCAAGAGTTGTGTAAATCAATACAGTTGCAGAATCAAAAGAGCATAAAGATATACAAGCAGGTGCGCTTGTGATTTGCTGAAGAATTCAAGGAAAGAAGGAGTCCGTGGATCTCGGAGCTATCATGGGGTCATGGTAATAAGTTTCCTACACTTGGGTAGCAATAGGATGTTAGTGGTCTAAGTCTTATTGTGTAAACTTCAATTCTTTCATAGTGGATTCAGTTTTACCTTGAGGATAGCTAGGTTAAATCCTCTCCAGGTTTTTTTACCGATTTGGTTTTCTTGGGTCATCAGATCTTTGTGTTCTTTAATTTCCGCTGCTTTGTTGTTTTTGCTTATTTGTGTTAACCTAGATTTAATTAAATTACCTAAGTTAATCACTTGGCTAATTCACTAGGTTAATCTGTTGGGTTTAAGGGGTCTAAACGAACTCACATTGGTAATTTTGTTGTTGGACTAATTTTTTTTGGGCTTGTATATTTTGTTTTAAATTTGGTCTTTAAAATGAGAAAAATGCTAGAGCTACAAATTTTTTTACAAATTACTGATATGATGAGTGGTTATTGGTAAGTAAAAAAATAATGTAAATGGTGGGCCCAAATGCGAATCAATAAGAATTTGCTACCTTAACAGTTTATAAAAATGTTGTAGAAAGATTTGTGACTATAACAATACTCTTAAAAGAATCAATGGTATTGTTAAGAAGGCAAAATGTAATTTTATAAAACAAAATTGTTAAAATCAATACCCATACATATGATAATATATTTTTTAAAAACATTGGGGAGGGGGGGATGGGGGGGGGGGGGGGGGGGCATTGCCCCCAAGTCCAACCATAGCTCCATACATGAGGACAACTATACAAAAATTCATAATCATTTATTATATTCAAACCCCATTTGAATATGCTTCCCTTCTATAAAAGCACTCACTTACTAGCCTCTTTCAACATCTCTCACACATACATATCTTTCTAGTTAACAATTTGTCTCTCATATCTATACTACTAAATGGAGATTGTTCCTTCGACATATAGTGAAAAGTTGGAAAGGTATTGGAGGAGGAGAAGATACCTAATGCTAAATGGTGCAGATAGCAATAAAAAGAAGCTCATGATTGCAAGGCCTGGGGGTACTGCTCACGGGGTAAGAAGAACAACCCCAAAACTTTTAGTTAACTCTGTTTCACTAACTAAGGTTTTGGCAAAGTTTCATGATGCATACATGATGATTCTGTTGGCGAGCAATGGGGGGAACCTAAACGAAGTGAGTATGTTTGGAGGTAAGAGGGGTCCCTAAAAGGCAGACAGATTTCAATGGTTTCTAGTGGTGAGGAAGTTGATAGCAGATTTGTTTTGGAAGTCTATAAGAGGATAGCCTCTACTCGTGAAATAATGGGTTTTGATGATGCAAATTTTAACTTATAAAACTTCTTATTATCGAGTCGAGCTTACTCTAAATATCAATTGATTTCTTGATCTAATGATAAAAAATAATTATCATGTAGTTAGCATTGTTTAAATCCTAGCCATCAACTCTATCTAAAAAATATTGTGTACTGTTTCTCTTTTTGGTTTACAGCTGTGTTTGTACTTCTTTGTGAGTTTGGGAAATTTGAGAAGTTTATCTCTTCTTCTATTGGCTATTTGTGAATTGTAAGTTTGTAAATCAAAGTTGCAAGGTGAAACTTTTTTTTTAAAGCATATAGATTTTTCTTTTTAATTTGAATTTTCTGTAAATAAATAAATAAAAATATAAAAAGGAAGAAATATATCCAAATGACAAAATTTAGTTACAAAATTAGTTATAGCCTTAAGCTACAACCTTACTCAATATCTTTTTATTGAAGATAAATTTTGTCAAATCCACAATTGGATTATATCTTCTTTTTATATCTTCTATGCCTGCAAAATTTCTAGAAAATTAAAGGTTAATAGTTATGTCATCAACAAATTGTTTAAATTACAAATTTTTATAGTTTAAAATTATGTATAAAATATAACTTTATAGATTATATAGTAAATAATATCCGATTGACACAAAATTTTATGTGTATACTAAGAACATAAAGAGCATACAATTTAACAGTTAGATCTTCAAAAAATGCTGTAATATTTATTTTATTAAGTAAGATTATAGTCTTAAACTACAACTAATTTTGTAGTTAATTTTTTTAATGGAAATTTTATAGCTAAACTTTGTCCATATCGAAATAAATAGAAAGTGCCAAAGCATTTACAATCTATACCAAGAAGTGAATATGCAAATTCAATTTGATGCAACGTAACAATTTTTTTTTTTTTTTGTGGTAAATGGTATCTAATGAACAATTTGAGAGGAGGACTTAAAAAAGAGTATCTAATGAATATAGAATTTCTTTTTCTTTTTCTAATGCAAATATTTAGAATTCATAAGCATCTGACTAAGGGGTGTGCGATTTTTTCGTCTCACACACTGGATAATTATCCAAAAATAAAAAATTGTATGAGGTGGTGACAATATATATATAATATATACCACAAAAATAAACTCAATTTGGTCTTAAGTCTTAACATCAAAATTATGAGGATAAAAAATATTATATTAAAAGGCATGCAGTGGTTATATAAGAGCTACTATAGTAGCACATGTATTGCCATGCACCTAATAAGTGGATCAAGATGGCAACACCAACACATGGGCATTTCCATGCACCCACTAGGATACACGTGGGTCTAAGGAATAAAATCAAAGAAATGTGTTTGTATAGTTTTTAGAATGGTCACCTATTGATCTCAAAATATGGTTTGACCTAGAAATTATGCTTAAGTGTAAATTTTCGCAATAATGCAATTAACGTGAATATTAAAGAGGGTGGTTAGCAGAAGTTAAACCCTAACTCTTTAAGTAGAGGTACATATGGTATAAATGTCACATGTCATTCATGATTCATGTAGAAAGACTTTCAAAATAAAGAAATACTCCCTTGTTTAATTGGGGGTAGTTATTGGCTAGAAATAAGTACTTTTTTGTCTATAAGAGAAAGGCTACCCATTAAAAAGAAGAACATACCTCCTCAAATTCCTTAGATCATTATCATTCTTAGATCATCTTGAAAGTAGAACATACCTCCTCAAATTCCTTAAAGTGTAGGTAAGGATTTTCGGGAATCTTAGCCATGAAATTTAGGAAGTAATGAAATTATACCAGACTTAAAATTAAAATTATTTGCATTAGTTGGAAAAATGATGCATGATGGTGCACTACTCCTAGTAGGTTGCAAATAATCCCTGAGAGTTCTAATGGGTTGGTGAGCATGAAAATTTTCATTATTTAAATTATTCTCATCACTATGATTACTCTCTAAGAAGAAGAGGACACAATATATATAGATGATTATTGTTCTTAGATCATCTTGAAAGTAGAACATACCTCCTCAAATTCCTTTTAGTGTAGGTAAGGATTTTCGGGAATCTTAGCCGTGAAATTTAGGAAGTAATGAAATTATACCAGACTTAAAATTAAAATTATTTGCATTAGTTGGAAAAATGATGCATGATGGTGCATTACTCCTAGTAGGTTGCAAATAATCCCTGAGAGTTCTAATGGGTTGGTGAGCATGAAAATTTTCATTATTTAAATTATTCTCATCACCATGATTACTCTCTAAGTCTGCCATGATATCAAGTGTGTGAGAATGTGTGAAAGAATCAAATAAATTGTCAAACAAATTATTAGGCTCAATTCTAACAAAGCAATTATCATTATCATGACACCAAATACGCATGCAATAGTAAAGCAAGAAAGAAAAAGAAAAGAAAAGAAAAAATACCTATAACAATAAAAAGAAGTACCTATCAAAAAAAAAAGAAGAAGAAAAAGAAGTAAAAATAAAAGAAAAACTCTAAAGAAAAACTAAACTACTTAAAAAGAAAAGAGTTGGAGAGATATTACCAAATATGTGAAGAAATTTAATGCCGAAAACCTCTCCAAACGAAGTGGAACGCTTCTCTAATCGCCAAATCCCTAGAAACGGCACCAAAAACTTGTTGCGCCTTAAATAATGCTCTCAAGTGCAGGATTGTTGTGAAATAATAACTCGGTAAGTTCGAGGTTGAATCCACAGGGAAAAGAGAATTGATTAGCAAACCACAAGAGAATAAAACTAAAATAATAAAGTTTATGAAAGTTAATTTAAATTAAGAGAAAATAACAATATATTGAGGTGCTAAGGTTTAGGGATCCACACACAATCACATCTACTGGGGTCTTAACAATATTTTTTTTATCACTCAACTAAAATTCATACGAAGGATGATCTTAATCGGATGATTTAACAATAAAAACTTGAGAATTAATTGTCTAAGGTAGTTCCATGAAATTATTGATTTTAGGCAAAACAAAACTAGTAAATTAGTTCGCAGGGAATACTAAGCATTTAACGTGCCCAGAGTCTATGATAAATCAAAGAATTATACATAACTAAAAACTTTTCTAGATGAGTAAATCAATCAAAAACACAATAACATAAGCATTAAAACCATAAAATAATTGTTAAGAACATACCAATAAACGGTTGGGTTTCACCCCTTGCCTTAGCAAGGCTTCTAGCAAGCCATAACACAAATAAAACTCTAAAAACTGTATAGAAACTTTAATGTGGCGTTTGGTACGGGGGAATGTTTTAGGATTCCCAGGAATGTTTAAAGATTCCCATGTTTGGTTGCAAATTACGCCAGAGAATCAGATGCAAGGGGAATCTGAATTACCTCCCTTAAACCCCTCTTAGTAGGAATGTGGATTCCCTTTAAAACAGGTGGGTATCTAGATTCCCAAGTTTAAAGGAAATTGTATTTCTTATAAATTGAAAATTTTAACCTTTTTTCCTTATCATTTAAGAAATTAAGATAAAATATAAAACAAGTTATCAATATCTTTTCTCTTGTCCTTATCTTTTACCTCCAAAACAACATAAACAGGACAGACAACTCTATCAATATATTATTTAACAAAGTTCTATTTAGATTTTACGTGTGGAACAAAAAAAAAGATTGAAGGAGACCCTCCATTATTGCCAGGTATTTACTTTTACTAGTGTGTATGTTGTTTGATAAATTATTAATGAATTTATTTACATAGAAATTCATTAATGTATCTATTCATATCTCAGATTTTGGTTTTGTTTAGTTGCTAAAAATATAGATCTAGTTGGTGGCTTCATCTATTTTTTTTTTTTTTTTTAAGATTAATGGCTTTGTTTCTAGATTCATATGTTACAGTACATGTCAATAATTTGTATCCTATCTAGTGCTTTTTACAATGATACTGCGTAGATTTTTAATTTTTAACAACCCATCGTATTTGTATGCAATGGTGGTGCCGAAGTTAAAAATCTTTACGCAGCCCCCAGCCATTTCTGCTTCACCTCATTCTCTCCTTCTCAAAGCTCTCAGACTCTCATCGATTCATCCATCATCCTCACCCATCATCTTCCTCATCCATCATCCTCACCGATTCATCATCCTCCTCATCGCCGCCATCGAAGCTCACACACCATTGCTGAAGCTCACGCACCATCACACCGAAGCTCACGCATCATCGCTGACCCACGCACCATTGCCGACCCGATTCATCCACCTCCTCACCCATCTTCGAAGCCCAGCTCCATTCATCTATCATCCTTCGCCGATCTGTTGAATTTGCATTTGGGTTTGTGTGTGTTTGCATATGGGTCTCAATTTGCTTTCTTTACTGATGTGTGTGTGTTTGCATTTGGGTCTTTATTGAAAAGATCCTAAATTTGTTGAAGTTTCGTTTGTGATTGGAGAATGATAAGATTGGTAAAATCATGCTTTTTGGTAGTGTAGTGTGAGTACCAGTGTGTGAGTGGTCTTTGTATTGGGTAAGATTTTTTTATGAATTTTTGATTAAATGATCATTTAAATCAAAATTATAATTAATTGTTCAACTGTTTTGTGATGCTTTGGTTTGAGTGTTATGAAATGTCTGATTAGTGTGTGTATGGAGATTTTAAATCCTACTAGAACATAGTGAACATGAATTTTGTTAGCAGTGGATATAAATTGGTATGTATGTATGTTCTTTGGAATGATTTTACAAAAGTATTATAACTTTGATTAATTGATCATTTAAATCGAAATTTATAATTTGCTATTCTGTGGCTGTGGTTCTGGCTATGGCGGTGGCAGTTGTTGTGATTGTTATTTTAATAATTTGTAATTTTTTTAAATGTCAAGTTTTTATTTCTTGTGTATGATTGCAGTGATGGCTCGACCACCAAGGAATCATAAAAAGAAAATTTTAGTTGTGTTGCTACATCAATTAGATTTACTACGTCAAATGTGGATGATGTTAGTGCACATGTGTGCAATAGTGATTCTTTCTAGGAATAGGAGAGTTGGAAGAATTGGATTTTGGGGTGACCAAATATTAGAGAGAGCAAATGTGAGAGTTGTGAATATGAATCAAGTGTTTTGGATGGATGATAGAGCAACCATAAACAATGTACGAATGGACAGGAGAGCATTTAGAAAACTTTGTGACATGCTCCACATACATGGGGGTTTGAGGCCATCTAAGAATATGGAAATGGATGAGATGGTAGCGTCTTTTCTACATGTACTTGCACATCATGCAAAAAATAGAGTTGTAGCACGACAATTAGCTCGGTCGGGTGAGAGTATAAGTAGAAACTTCAATGCTGTATTGCATGTTGTCCTTCATCTTCATAGAATCCTTTTTAAGAAACCAAAGCCTATATTTGAGAATTGTACTGATGAAAGATGGAAATGGTTTAAGGTACATTACTATTTAGATTAGAGTGTTTCTATGTATTTCTTATTATTGATTTAAATTTAATGAATAAGTACTATAATAGAATTGTCTAGGTGCGCTTGATGGAACCTATATTCCAGTCAATATGTCAATTGAAGACAGGCCTAGATATCAAACCAGGAAAAATGAAATAGCCACCAATGTGCTGGGAATGTGTTCGCACGATATGCAATTTATCTACTATTGCCTAGTTGGGAGGGTTCAGCTGCAGATTCTAGAGTTTTGAGGGATGCAATTTCTAGGAGAAATGGATTGAAAGTCCCTCGAGGTAAATAAATACTTATTAATCACTTCTTTAATTTGGACACATCTATTTAAATTCTTATAGTTTAAAAATGGTGTTAGGTTACTACTACTTGTGTGATGCTGGTTACACCAGCAGTGAGGGATTTCTTGCACCTTATAGAGCACAAAGATATTACCTAAATGATTGGAGGCAAGGTCACCAACCTACTTCTCCTAAAGAGTTTTTAAATATGAAACACTCTTCTGCTAGGAATATCATTGAGAGAGCCTTTGGCCTACTAAAAGGAAGATGGGCAATACTTAGGAGTAGATCATTTTATCCAATCAAGACCCAATGTTGGATCATTTCAGGTTGTGCACTACTCCACAACTATATAAGAAGAGAGATGTCACTTGACCCTGAAGAGAACTCTCCCTTGTCTGACAACTCAGGTGCTCAAGAGTTGGATGGTGAGCATATAAGGTATGTGGAGACATCTGGTGCATGGAGTGATGGAGAGATAAGTTGGCTGAAGAAATGTATGAACAATGGAGGGCCTCTAGGCATTGAATTGGAGATGATGTTTACTTGGTATCTTTTCATTCTATTATATAGTTAGGTGCTCCTCAATTTGACATTACAGTTACGTAATCTGTAATTTTCTCATTTACAATTTATGTTCAATTTGGAATATGGTTTTTGTTATTTATTTAAAAATTCCAAGAATTTGTTTTATAATATAATTTCAGTTGGTGGTATTTTTTTGTCATGTTTTTTGTTCCTTTACACAGTTTGTTGACCTTAATTACCATCATGAATTTCTTGTATAATTTTTTTCTTAAAAATGCAGTACTTACATTTTTATTTGGATAATTATGTATAATGTTCAACTTTTGCATAGACATGGAAAATACATATAGTGAACCTGTCAATGAAGGAAAGAAAGGAATTAAATTTCAATGGATAGCTGAAGAAGATGATAAGTTGGTTGAGTGTTTATTGGAACTGGTTGGTGATATTAAATGGAAAGCAGAAAATGGTTTTAAGCCTAGTTTTACAGCTAAATTAGAGGAATTGATGGAGAAGAAACTACTAGGATGTGGTATAAGGCAAGTCCACATATAGAATCTAGATACAAAACTTTAAGAAAACAATATCGGGCAATAGCTGACATGCTTGGTCCAAATGCCAGTGGTTTTGGTTGGAATGATAATGAGAAAATGGTTGTGGTTGAGAAAAAAAATTTTGAAGATTGGGTCAAGGTAATCTTTTTTTTTTTTTTTTTGTCATTCATGTTTTAAAGGCCAATTTTTATTTGATTATTGAATTTATATATTTTTGTTTCCATCCAGGGTCATCCAGATGCTAAGGGATTGCAGAATAAGTGCTTCCCTCATTTTGATGACTTAACACTTGTGTTTGGTAAAGATAAGGCCAGTGGGGATAGAGTTCAACATGCTATAGATACAACAAAGGAGTTAGCTAGAGGACAAGAACACCAAGCTCCTACAAATGAAGCTAAGACAGAAAAAAATGCTGGTATAGGAGAGATCAATGGAAATGATTATGGTTCCCCAACACAAATACCCAATCAAGGTGCTAGCTCAAAAAATCTAAATAAGAAGAGGCCAAGATCCAATGATGAACTAACGGAGACCTTAATGGAGACAATGAAAGACTTTGGGAAGAAGTAGGAAGAAACTAATGGACATATGGCCACCATTGCATCTTGCTTCAAGATTGAGTCAGAGGAAGCTGAGAGAAGAATGAAAGTATTCAATGAGCTATTGAAAATCAAAGGACTTTCTATATTAGAAAGAATCAAAGCTGGAGAATTGCTTACAGCTGATACACGTAAATGTGATTATTTTTACTCATTGCCTGGGGATGTTAGGTATGACTATGTTATTCAAGTGCTCACAGATGCAGGGGTGAATACATTATATATGTAATAGATCGCATTTGTTTCATTGTTGATGAATTGCTTTTACTTTTGTTGCTACTTTTATGGTCTTATAGACCTAAACATTGTTAGGTTGTTTTGTTATGGATTAAGCTATTTTAAAAATTATTATTAAGAATAAAGCATTTGAGAATTTAAATAGTTATTTTGGTATTGTACATGTCATTTTGAAATGTTA
The DNA here is from genome assembly GCA_033629205.1 of Lithocarpus polystachyus. Lineage (NCBI taxonomy): Eukaryota > Viridiplantae > Streptophyta > Magnoliopsida > Fagales > Fagaceae > Lithocarpus > Lithocarpus polystachyus. The sequence continues at coordinate 4,756,127 of CM066162.1, read as the reverse complement.
GACTACAGTTTTAATGAATATGTTGCTAATTAATAGTTTATATGTATGTTTTTCATTATTTATTTAGAGAAAGATATTTTTTTAAAGGACTAATTAATAAATTATATTTTTTTCATTATTTATTTAGAGGAAGATTTTTTTTTTAAATGACTTAGTAGTTCACATTCAAATCTAAGGATAGAGTGAGAAAAATAAATAATTCATTTAAGATTCCCGGGAATACACCAAACATTATCATCTCACATTCCTAGGAATCTCCCAATGAAACCAAACATAGGAATAGCTACATTCCTAGAAGTAATGTGGATTTCGCCGTACCAAACGCCACATAAGAAAACCTAAACTACGTTCTACGGCAGCTCTCCTCTGGATTTTGCCCTAAAGAGCTTTTAAATAGGCGAAGGAATCTTATTACAAGTTGAACTTCTGTTTGGAGAAAATCCCAAGTTTTTAGGTTTCAATTAACTGACATTTTCAGCCTATTTAAATTCAGAATTAGGACTTTTGGTAAACTACAAAGTTGTAGCCCTTTAAGTTAACTTTCCAGACCAACTTGAATCATCTTGATTGGATATCTGAGTTGAAAGTTATGCTCCAAATACTAACTAGTGTGCAGGCTGAAATCTTAATCCGAATTGGACTTAGATTTGGTACAAATTTTCTTTGATTCCTTGCTCCAGTTGGACTTGAATGTAATTGGGTTGGCCTTCTTTGACTTCATCATGGCTCTTATAAATGTAAAGTCTATTAGTTTTCTTCTTTGCACAAATCCGCTTCTTTAATTTCATTATTTTACAAAAAACAAATTCACGTATTAAAATTTAATTAAGCACAAAATTGATTATTAATTCAGCATTATTCCAAAACCAACTATAAAATGCATGATTTTACTAAATAAGTATAATAATGCTTTTTAATAATGATATAAATATGCAAAATTAAGCTATTATCAAATATCTAATCTGAACAATGTTGAGCTCTTACAATAGCATTTACAATATAGACTTGTTGAAGTTGAAAAGCTGGAGTCATGATCCATTGTGTCATTGCCATAACCAGAAGTTCATATTGTTGTTGTTCCATGGCCCAATTAGGACCATAGCCCAATTATGATGGCGCTCTATGATCCCAAAAGAAAATTGGGATCATGACCCAAGAAGTGCCTTTAAGTACTGGATAGGTCTTGACTATGACCCTATGGCTGAAACTAGCTATTCTATTCCATCTAGCCCAAGCCCAATTTATTTTGGATCATCCAATCGTACAAGGTTTTTGGATTTTATAGGACAAGCGTGGCCTATCTCATTAATGATGGAAAATTGTGTGATATTCTCTTAATGATCGAAAATAAATAGTTTGATTATTAGGTAGTAATTTGTTATTGTTTGAATTTGTTTACAAGTAAAAGCGTTTATCCCTTTCACATGAATGATAAATCTATGTCCAGAATAGTAGGTCATCTTATACTTATGGTGCAAAATCATGTCTTTATAAGACATATTCAAGAGATAAATTTTCCAAATCTAAATTAATTTGATCTAAAATTATATTCCAAGAGCTCAATTTCTCCTTTAAAACTATTGAATAATATATAAAAACTCATTATTGCTTTGTTCATCAACTTTATCTTAGTAAAGAACAGCTCATTAGCTAAATTATGAACACATTACAAGTAAAATTAAGAACTCATCACGTCAATTGTATGATGCAAATTACTGTAACAGCCATAATCCAATGAGAAAGTTAATAGTCCTTAAATAATATAATTTTGGTGTGACAGTTTTATGGAAACATGTTTTGTGTGATTCTCCTTTTTCTTGTGATTGTTTTTCGTTTATAATAGACTTATAATACTTTCTTATAACTCAATTAGAGGGAAGGAGAAAGTGTGTGCGTGTGTGTGTTCTTTTCTTTCGTGCTCTCTATTATTACCTGATTGAAACATGTGCATTAATATTTGATAGGTTCATTGCACTTGAGTGGTACCAAAGATAGACAATAAAATCGCAATTTAATAAGCAGAGTGGTGTAAACAAATCCACATTCGTGTAAGCTAAGCTGTCAAGTGTCAATGAGGGAGGAAAACAAGCATGTGAGTTGTGCCTAAGTTTAGGGATTCGATGCCTCTCAACTTCATGGGTAGAATTGTACAAGAATCTGATTTGGAGTTTCATTCATTAGATATTATAAAATATGAAACATAATTTAAAAAGAGTTTATCCAAAGAAAGACAAAAGAAATTTAATAAAATTTATTTAGTTTTGGACTTTTTGCTCAAATATATATATATATATATATATATATATATGTATGTATGTATGTATGTATAAGTTTGAGTTAGTTTCAATCAACGTGTTCTAAGTTAGTGTTCTATAGAATCTGCATAGTTATGTACCTCGAAATATTAATGTGTACAAATTAGAGTTATTAAAATCTCCATTTTCCGACTCAATCTTTACTTGAGAGAGAATTAATTGAGATGTTAAAATCTCCATGATGATTTGGTCACCAAATCATTGTAACGCCACTATCAACGAGAGGATTTGCAGGTTGAACCAATCCGACTACCTTGTCAAATTGGTTGATAACTTGCATACCCAAGGTCAAAAGTGGGTTGGATGCTTTGAGACCTAGCATGATTAGGTTGATTAGCAAGTTGATACTAAATACAATATTGCTTTGTTTTTTTTTTTTTTTTAAATAGAAATTTTACGCTAACCTAATCTTAGTATATATGTGTGTGAATGCCCTTTCTAAAAACTTGAACCCTGACCCTTGCCCCTTGCCCCTTGCCCCTTTCACCCCATAAGAACTTGTATTTGTAGAATAACCATCACACTAAGAGTGTGTGGTGATCAATAAAATATAGTTGTTAGTTCCAATAAAAAAAACCAAGGAGAAGAGGGAAAGGGGGGAGGAAAGAGGGTTGGATTTTGCTTTAGTTAAGTAACGGCTTAAGAGATTGGAAAAGTTGCTTGAAATGGTTTCATACTTCATCGCCATATATATAATTGTCCGGTCAACGATTCACCTTCCATTTTTGTAGAGATTAAAGGCACAACGCAAGAAAATAAATCAACCTGAAGAAAACGATAACTTCATTGAAAAATGGGAATGAAAATTCAACTTATGGAATACAAGTTGAAATGTATGCAAGTCAATTTTTACATTTTTTTTTCTACCTTTCATATATGAAATTCCTATGCAATGTGCTGTCATAAAGCCACCTGCTGAACGTGCTAATCTCTCTCTCTCTCTCATACATGAACCACAATATAGTGTACAAACAATCCTGTGGCGTTTTGGGACCATCAACATTCAACCATGTCCACCTCTTTTTTAATTTGGTGTTTGGGGGATTCACAGTGAAACAGTAGGGTTCCATTCCTAGTAAAAGGACTACTCCAGATATATTTTTAGGACAAATTTTTATAAAATTCATTCCTTACATTTCCTATTTTAGTCAATTATATGGTTATATTGGCCAATAAATCATATAGTTGATTTTTTTTTTTTTAAGAACCAATCATATAGTTGAATTTTATTATCCTTGAAAGAAGATAATGACTTTGTATTATATTAGTCAATGCAATACAAGTGTTATTATCTTTGATGATTTGTTTTGAATCATCCAATGAGGATCCTTAGCAATATTTTAAAGTAAATCTATTAACAGATAAAGCTTATTCTATGGTGAAGATTTAGCTATTATGAATTGTGAAACAAAAATTGTCAAATATGTTAGTGTATAGCTTAGATTAGATTAGCCCATTGGGCTTGGCCCAGTATATTATACTTGTAGTTTACTCATATTGCTTGTACTGCACACATACCTAGCCTATATAAGGCTCTCTATTGTACATTGTTATACACATCAATATACAGACTTTCAGTCTTTCTCTCACACTTTATACATTTAACATGGTATCAGAGCCATTCCTTTGATTTTCTGGTTCCTGTAGACATCTCCGGCGTTCTTCCGCTGCCCTCGCCTTCATCCAGTAGTCACTGTCAGAAGCAAGTCACCGCCGTCACGCCCACAGTCCCAGCAATACTCGGATCCCACCATTCTGTTCATCAAACTGCCAAACCAAAGGCACCGAGTGACAGAACAGTTAATTCCGCGCAAAACCCAACCAAGAACGGCCAGAACGGACCTGACACGCGCCCACACGCGCTTCCTGAATCTTCTGACTGTCGATATACTTGGATTTATCTAGATATTTTGTCATATTTGTGGATGATTTCTCTCGATATACTTGGATTTATCTGCTTCATCATAGGTCTGAACTTGTGTCTATTTACCAAACATTTCATAAAATGGTTGAAACACAGTTTAATCGCACCATCAAAGTTTTTCGGTCAAATAATGCTCAAGAATATAATGATAAATCTTTCCTAAGCTGACGTCATCCTGCACACGTCAGCGACCGCATCATCAGCACACGTCAGCAGTTGATTTGACCGTTGACCGCCACTGTTGACCGTTGACTTTTTCGTTGACTTTTTGACCAAAGTCAAAAATTTTCAACAGAACCTGTCTTGCTCAGTTTTTCGCGTAGATTCCGATTTTGAGCTCCATTTCTTCATTTGAGGTCTCTAAATTTCACTTTTTGGTCATTTTCTTCATTATGGCTCAACAAAGTGATCGAGATATCATACGTCCTATCAGCATTATGTTGGATGGTCCTACTAGCTATCATGCATGGTCTCAGAATATGACTGTCTTTCTCAAGGGTCGTAAACTATGGAGATATGTGACTGGTTCAATTCCTAAGCCAGTACCAAAACCTCAGTCGAAAGCCACAACTACTGAAGATGCCTCCAAGACTGTTGTTACAATGGATGATTATGAAGAACGCCTAGAGGAATTGGAGAGTATTCAAAGTAAGATCTTGTCTTGGTTTATCAATACCTCTATCCCTTCCATTCATAATCTTCTTCCTCGTCTTGAGACTGCTGAGGCTGCTTGGAAATTTCTGGCTGATCGTTATAATTGCACTAATGATTCAAGTTTGGAGTTCCACATTGAATCAAAGCTTTATCAAATGAGACAAGAGCCAGGTCAGTCTATTTCTGATTTTTATTCTCAGACTTCTACTATGTGGGAACAACTCTCTGCTGCAGATCCTCCACTGGTGTGTTCCAAGGACATTGAGCTTTTTGTCAAATATCGGGATCGTCGCAAATTTATGCACTTCATGATGGGTTTACGTGAGGATTTTGAGCCTACTAGGGCTTCTCTGCTTAGCCAATCTCCTACTCCTTCTCTTGATGCTGCAGTCAAGGAGCTCATATCTGAGGAGAACCGTCGGCCTACTCATCACATGTCATCATCTGATCATGTATTGGCTACACCATCTCCACAGCCTCCCATTGCTGCATTCACTGCTCCTCCACGAATAAACTCTGGGCGTCCCACCTCTCAGTCTTCCAAAGGTACTCGCTGCGAGTTTTGCCGTGCCAAAGGCCATGAAATCTCAATTTGTCGCAAACTGCAGAAATTCCTGCAAGAGCAGAATAAAGCTTCTCTTCCTCGGGCAGCTGCTATATGTCCTTCAGATTCATCAGTTCCTACAGGTCTATCTTTGGCTTCCTCACCTACTACGGCTGATATTGAGGCAATAGTTCAACAGGTTTTATCCTGAACCTCCACTGCCCTTTCTGTCACCTCAGGTAAACAACCTTGGTTTTTTGATACTGCATGTTGTAACCATATGACTCCTGATGAATCCCAATTTTCTGATAAGGCACCCTTAGAACACCCTATCACCATTTACACTGCTGATGGAACTTCTATGCCTGTTAGTCATAAAGGAACAATCTCTTCTCCTTCTTTATCCCTTAGTGACACTTTTCATATCCCAAAGTTGTCCCTCAATTTGCTTTCTGTTGGTCAACTTTGTGAATTAGGTGTCGATCTTCTATTTACTAATCATGGTGTGGATGTGCAGGATCCCCGGACGGGTCAAGTGCTTGGGACAGGCCGTAAGGTTGGTCGCATGTTTGAGGTTTATAACTTGAAGATTCCTTCACAAGTTGTTTCTGCAGCTGCTGCCACTGCCACCCCCTCACCTGATCTATGGCATGCTCGTCTTGGTCATCCATCCTTATCTCGTCTCCAGTTGTTAGCTTCTCAAGGTCATTTAGGTTCAGTTCAGTTTCAAAAATTTGATTGTACTTCCTGTCATTTTGGCAAACAAACCAAGTTGCCCTTTAATAATAGTGACTCATTTTCTTCTGCACCTTTTGATCTTATACATTCTGATATTTGGGGTCCTGCACCGGTTCCCACTGAGGGGGGATCTAGATATTTTGTCATATTTGTGGATGATTTCTCTCGATATACTTGGATTTATCTGCTTCATCATAGGTCTGAACTTGTGTCTATTTACCAAACATTTCATAAATGGTTGAAACACAGTTTAATCGCACCATCAAAGTTTTTCGGTCAGATAATGCTCAAGAATATAATGATAAATCTTTCCTATCCTTTTTAAATAGTCATGGTACCCTTCCCCAGCAGTCTTGTCCTTACACCTCTCAACAAAATGGTCGTGCAGAACGAAAACACTGTCACATTCTTGATGTTGTCCGTACCCTTCTCATTTCTGCCTCTCTTCCTGAGCGCTTTTGGGGTGAGGCAGCACTCACTGCTGTGTACACCATTAATCGTATTCCTTCACCAACTACACACAACAAATCACCATTCGAACTTCTCTATGGTCAAACTCCTGACTACTCATCTCTTCGGGTTTTTGGTTGTGCTTGCTTTGTTTCTCTTCCTCCTCATGAACGAACAAAGCTCCAGCCTCGTGCTCGTCTTTGTTGTTTCCTTGGTTATGGTGTGTCTCAAAAGGGGTTTCGCTGTTATGATCCCATTTCTCGTCGCCTTCGTGTCTCCCGTCATGTTGAGTTTTGGGAACATCGTCCTTTCATGAGTCTTCAACAGTTTCCTGCATCCTCTTCCTCAGAGTCACCCATTTTTACTGATCTTTTCCTCCCTCTCTATCCTGAACTTGTGGAGGATTCTTCGACATCGGCTGCCTCTCTAGACGACTCATCTCCGGTTCTGTCCCCGGCATCTGACCCGCCTGACTTGGATCCTGTGGCACCACCCTCTTCTGAGTCTCCTGTTGGTCCTGAACTTCGTCGTTCCACTCGGGTAAGCATTCCTCCCCCTTATCTCTCTGATTATCACTGCTCTTTTGCCCTTGCCACACTCTATGAACCTCACACCTATTGTGAGGCCCATACTGACCTTCTTTGGCAGCAAGCTATGAATGAAGAACTAGATGCCCTCCATAAGAATCACACTTGGGATATGGTTGATTTGCCTCCTGGTCAGTCTGTAGTAGGTTGTAGGTGGGTTTACAAAATCAAGACCAAGGCTGATGGATCTGTTGAACGATATAAGGCTCGCCTTGTTGCCAAAGGCTTTACTCAGGAGTATGGCATTGACTATGAGGAAACATTTGCTCCTGTTGCTCGCCTTACATCTGTCAGATGCCTCATTGCTGTGGCTGTTGTTCGCCGCTGGCCTCTTTATCAAATGGATGTGAAGAATGCTTTCCTTAATGGAGACCTCCAAGAAGAAGTGTACATGCAACCACCTCCTGGTTATCCACACTCAGGCAATCAAGTTTGTCGCCTTCGTCGTGCTCTTTATGGCCTTAAGCAGGCTCCTCGAGCTTGGTTTGAAAAGTTTAGCTCCGTTGTTGCTCAGCAGGGTTTCACTTCGAGTCCTCATGATACTGCCTTCTTTGTCCGACGATCCTCTGCTGGTATCACTCTTATTCTTCTTTATGTTGATGATATGATTATTACTGGAGATGATTCTGCAGGTATCCGCTCTCTTCAGCACTTTCTTAGTCAACATTTTGAGATGAAAGATCTGGGCACTCTCAGCTACTTTCTTGGGCTTGAGGTTACCTCATCCTCTGATGGATACTATCTTTCCCAAGCAAAATATGCTTCTGATCTTCTCTCCAAAGTCGGTATCACTGACAACAAGACTGTTTCCACTCCCTTGGAATACAATGCCAAGCTTACACCCTTGGATGGTGAACCTATATCTGATGCTACTCGCTATCGACAGTTGGTTGGTAGTCTGATCTATCTCACTGTTACTCGTCCAGATATTTCACATGCCGTGGGTATGGTTAGTAAGTTCATGGATGCCCCTCGTTCTGTCCACTATGCTGCCGTTCTTCGGATTCTCCGATATGTCAAGGGCACACTTTATCATGGTCTCCACTACTCCTCTCGGTCTTCTCTCGAGCTTCATGCTTATTCAGATGCGGACTGGGCAGGTGATCCGACTGATCGATGCTCTATCACAGGTTTCTGTTTCCTGTTGGGTACTTCTCTTGTCTCGTGGCGTAGCAAGAAGCAGGATGTGGTTTCCCGTTCTAGTACTGAGGCTGAGTATCGTGCTCTTGCCGACACCACCTGCGAGCTTGTCTGGCTTCGCTGGCTTTTGGCTGACATGGATGCTCCACAGCCCACTGCCACTCCTCTCTATTGTGACAATCGTAGTGCTATCTACATTGCTCACAATGATGTCTTTCATGAACGCACCAAGCACATTGAGATCGACTGCCACATCACTCGCCAGCATCTTAAGAAAGGCAATCTCAAGTTGTTCTCCATCTCCTCTGCTGACCAGCCTACTGATATCTTCACCAAGACTCACCCACCTGGTCGTCTTCGAGATCTTATATCCAAACTCCAGTTGGCTTCCTCCTTGCCACCTCGAGTTTGAGGGGGGATGTTAGTGTATAGCTTAGATTAGATTAGCCCATTGGGCTTGGCCCAGTATATTATACTTGTAGTTTACTCATATTGCTTGTACTGCACACATACCTAGCCTATATAAGGCTCTCTATTGTACATTGTTATACACATCAATATACAGACTTTCAGTCTTTCTCTCACACTTTATACATTTAACAAAATATTTTGCCACTAGATTTGTTGTTCTCTTGTAGGTAAAAGATATTATTACTGCTATGTCAAATGTTACAACACCAGAATCCTCTATAAAGTCTAGAAGTCTATACAGTTTGCGTCTTTGTGAATCTTACTTGAAGAGGTCGTACTAGTCCGAAGTGTTTGTGGTAAATTTTTTTTTTTTTGTCACGTTGATGGATGCTCTTAGAGCAATTGTTAATAAGCTATAGAAAAGTTTTGACACTACTTTCATAAGAAATATAAAAAACATTCAATAACAATTATTGACTTATCATTTTCCTAAGAAATTGCTTCTAAAAATAGGGTGAAGTTTAAGTCCAGTGCATGTAGTGTATTAAACCCGTTAAAATGGTGATATATGATCAAAAATAAACACATATTATAATCTCAATGGGTCTAATGCAACTAGACACTCAACTCAAACTTCACCCCCAAAAAATAACTCCTAAACTAATTTCATAAGGACATTGTTAACATTTCTTTTCTTTTTTTTAATGGAAGAAAGTGTTTGTGGTCCTTTTGTTGAAGTTCTCATTCAAGTCGGTTGTTAAAGCAATAATTATCTTATTATTATGTATTTTTGCAATCAGCCAATCAGGCCAAAAAAGACATGTCATTGATGTCCATATAATTCATTCAATTTCCATTAACTGGTGTCTTTGTGTGTATGTGTGTGTATATATATATATATTCAAACTGTATCCAAATAACAAGAAAATCACACACAATCAAAATGAATTATGCCTACAAATTATAAAAATAAAAATAAAAAAATAAATAAAAAGTTATACAACTCATAATCGAATATCTTTATGACACTACTTAAAAGTGTTTGTTGTCCTTTTGGATCTACTAACTGATAGAGCATTACCATCAGCTTTTTTATAAATATGCCATTTTGACAAACTAAAAAACCTACTTTATTATTTTAGCACATTATTTTACAATATATCTATCATCACATGTTTTATTTTTCCATTTCATACATTAAAATAATATATATAATACATTAAAATAATATATACAACACATTAAAATAATATTTAACTAAAACTCATCCAAAACAATCAAGGAAAACCACTGCTACAACCACCACACAGTTGCCACCAACCAACAGCCACCACATCCTCCACAACCTAAAATACAACTTAAAAAAAAACCCCCAAAGCCCACTAACACCAGATCGAAAACCCCAACCTTAAAAAAATACTAGATTGGAAACACCAGATAGCAGTGGTGGGCTGAGGAAAGAGGGTGATGGGCTGAGAGAGAGAGAGAGAGAGAGAGAGAGAGAGAGAGAGAAGGAGGGTGAAAAAGAGTCAAACGCGAAGAGATAAACGGGTGAGAAGAGAGAAAATCTTAATAAAATAATAATAAATATTTTACCATTTTTGTCCGTACAATGTCAAGTTTAGAATTGTACTGTAGCACAATGTCATTTCTTTTAGCATTTGACACATCTCATGAATCAAGTATTTAGGTGTTTGGTATGTCAAATGCTAAAAATGTAGCATTTGACATACCTAATGAGGAGGCTATTAAGACTTAAAAAAGAGTTAGAATCTCATCTATAGAATATAGTATCAAGCCTATGAAACAATGAAAAAGAATGAATATTTCTCCCTACGTGGAGTTCTCTCTCTCGTGACTACACGAGTTCCTCCCTCCCTTGGCCTTGAGCGAAGGGTATTGTTTTTGTTTTTTACAATAACCATGGCTAAAAAGGTTGCTGAGAGTATGGATAGAATGAAATTGACGACTGAGGAAGAAGAAATAATAACTATTTCTGATGAAGGACGAATGGAAGCCTTGGAGAGTTGTCAACTGAGTTTGATCAGGAAATTTTTAACATGTAAATCTTTTAATAAGATGGCTGCGAAGAATACAATACGGAGAGCATGGGGTCTGGATGAATCTCTGCAGATTTTAGAAGTGGGGCCGAATTTGTTTCAATTCAAGTTTCAATCTGAATTTGAGATGGATAGGGTTTTGAGAGGAGGTCTTTGGTCGTTTGATAATCAACTCCTTATGTTACAACGATGGAAGAAAGGAATGACCGTAAGAAATATTCAAATGGAGAAAGCCTCGCTTTGGGTTCAGATCTAGGGGGTTCCGTTTGATATGATCTCTCCCCAGGTAGCAAAGGAAGTTGGAAGTAGACTGGGAGACGTTGAGGAGGTTGAAGGGAGACAAAGGAAGGATGATATTAATTTCTTTTTGCGAGTATGTGTTGCTTTATCAATAACAAAACCTTTGAGAAGGGGTGGGTTTATTGCTGGTTCTGATGGCAAGCGTCATTGGGTGCATTTTAAGTATGAAAGGCTTCCTCTGTTTTGTTATTTTTGTGGGATATTAGGGCATGACCTAAAACACTGTGTAGTGCATTATGCAGTGGAGAAAAATGGTGGAAGTGTGGAGTATCCATACAGTGAGTTTCTTAAGGCAGTAGGAGGTCATGTAAGGGTTGTGCAAACTCAAAGATTCAGTCCCAAATCCAATCCAAACGAGGTAAGGGTAATGCTACAAAAAGTCCGGTAGTGGTTGCTGTACAAAAAACAGTGGCTGTGATGGTCGAAAGTCCAGAAAGTTCTAAGGTGGTGGATGAAGGTGAGGCCGTGAATCCAGGGGAGATATTTTTGAATATGGAAGCAAACGTGGAGGGAAAGGACTCTACTGAAGTCACGGAAATCATGGTAACAGATAAGGAAGATAATTATTTGCCAAAGAATCTCGGTGATGCCATGCTTTCAACGAATGAGGGAAAGGAAAATTGCATGACAGAGGCAGCTTCCAAGCATGTGCTACTTGATAATTTTAATACTCCTACGATCTTGGAGTTTCCTGGGCCATAATCTGTTAAGCCCAAAAGCATATGGACTAGGATAAATAGAATGGACTTTGGGCTTGGTGGTCTAGCTAAGGCCTTTGCAATGTTTGGATTGGGTAAACGTGAATTTAGTGGTGAGGATTTTGAGCAAGATGAAGAACAGAGGAATAAAAGAAGCAAACAAGATGAGGTGGAAGGAAGTTTTGTTGATACATTAGCGGGGGTGGACAGCCACCCTTGCCAGGAGCAATGAGGTTGCTTAGTTGGAATTGTCAAGGGCTTGGGAATCCTTGGACAGGTTGAAGCCTTCGCAAGCTTGTGAGGGAAAAAGATCCCACGGTTTGTTTCCTTATGGAGACTAGACTAGACAAGGACGGTATTGAAAATTTATATAGCAATCTACCTTTTTAGAATAAGGTTATTGTTAAACATCCTAATGCAGGTGGTGGGTTAGCTTTTTTGTGGAAAAACACTATTAGACTGGAGATCATCAATTATACTGTGAATCATGTATTAGCTCTTGTAATGGAGGAGGATGGATTTAGATGGTATTTAACTGGGTTTTATGGGTGGCCGAAGGCGAAACAGAAGGAAAAAATCATGGCAATTGTTACAATATTTGAAGACATTTGTAGAGGGTCCGTGGATGGTTATTGGAGATTTTAATGCATTCTTACATGCATCAGAAAAGCAAAGCACAAGACCACCCCAATATGCACAGGTTGAAGCTTTTAGGGAGGCTTTGGATTCTTGCCAACTTCAGGATTTAGGGTACAGGGGATATCCGTTTACTTGGAGCAATAAGAAGCCGAGTGATGCAAATACAAAAATTAGATTGGATAGAGGAGTTGCAAACGAAGAGTGGAGTGAAATTTCAAATGAGCACAATTACTCATCTTTCAACACATGCTTCAGATCACCTACCAATTATGTTGCAAGTCCAATCTTTTCAGAAGCAAAGACAGCAGCGTGGAAGGTCATTTAAATTTGAGGAAGCATGGTTAATTTCTAATGAGTGTGAAGAAGTTGTTCAGGAGGCGTGGGGAAGGTCTGTGGATGAATCACATGGGCTGCTATCTATTAGAAATTAAATTCAGACATGTAGGTTGGAATTGTTAAGTTGGGGTTCAGAAAAACCTGATGAGGCTACCATTAAGGAGCTCCAAAAACGGTTAGATAGGTTGAATGAAGCTGAAAATACTGAAGAAAATAAAGCTGAATTCCTAGAGGTGAGCAAACAAATGGATGATCTATTACAGAAACAAAATATCTACTGGGCACAAAGGTCTAGAATTTCATGGATGAAGCATAGGGATTGGAATACGAAGTTTTTTCACCCTAAAGCAACGCAAAGGAGGAAGAAGAATCACATCAGTTGTAAACAAAATGCACAGGTTGTTGAAGTAGCTTTAGATTATTTTGACAATCTATTTCGTGCAGGTGTAGCTGATCAAATGGAGGAATGTCTGAATGCAGTCCCAAATAAAGTGACTGACATCATGCAGGAGGTCTTGTTGGGTGAGTTTACTGCTGAGGAGGTTAAGGTGGCTCTGTTCTAGATGGGGCCTACAAAGGCTCTAGGACCTAATGGTATGAATGCTCTATTCTATCACAAATTTTGGCACATAGTGCGTGATGATGTAGTTTCTGCTATTTTAGATTTTTTAAATAATGGAAATATGCTACTGGAGATTAATTACACAAATATTGTACTTATTCCAAAAGTGAAAAATCCACAGAAAATTTCTGAGTTTAGGCCTATTAGTCTGTAATGTGATTTATAAAATTATTTCCAAAGTGCTAGCAAACAAGTTGAAATAGGTACTTCCAGATATTATCTCCCCCACCCATAGTGCTTTTGTTCTGGGCAGATTGATCACAGATAACGTTTTAGTGGCTTATGAGACTATACATACCATGCATGTGAGGAAGAAGGGCAAGAAAGGGACTATGGCATTGAAGCTGGACGTTAGCAAGGCATATGACCGAGTTGAATGGCCATTCTTGCAAAAAATTATGGAGAAGTTAGGCTTCCCAATAACGTGGATAGAAAAAGTGATGAGCTATGTTACTACTCCATCTTTTTCATTTTGGTGAATGGAAAACCTTATGGCATGATACAACCGTCTAGAGGAATACGTCGAGGAGATCCATTATCACCATATCTGTTTCTCTTATGTGCAGAAGGCTTCACTGCTTTGTTGGCTAAAGCTGAACTAGAAGGGAGAATTACAGGTGTGTCTATCTGTAGAGGAGCTCCCAGAGTTACTAATTTATTTTTTGCAGATGACTCTTTGCTGTTTTGTCAAGCAACACCAAAGGAAGGGGAAGTAGTAGCTGAAATTCTTCAAATTTATGAACGAGCTTCAGGTCAAAGTATTAATCTGGAGAAGTCTTCAGCTTTCTTCAGTAACAATACTACAAATACTCAGAAACAACAGATGTTGCAGATTTTGGGGGTCAAGGAAGTGGTGAAGTTTGAATCCTATGTAGGGCTACCAACTTTGATTGGAAGGGATAGATATCACACTTTTGCTTATTTGAAGGATAGAGTATGGAAAAAACTGCAAGGATGGAAAGGTATGCTGTTATCCAGAGCTGGCAAAGAAATTCTTGTAAAGGCTGTAGCTCAATCTATACCCACATATACGATGAGTGTATTTATACTTCCTTTGAAACTGTGTGATGAATTGAATAATTTGTGTGCTAAGTTTTGGTGGGGACAAGTAGGCAATGAAAGAAAAATTCATTGGAAGAGTTGGGATAAATTATCAACGTCTAAAAAGGAGGGTGGTATGGGATTCCGGGATCTAAGGGTGTTTAATTTAGCTATGTTGGCTAAACAAGGGTGGAGGATGATTCAAGGTAATGATTCCTTACTACATAAATGTTTCAAAGCACGGTATTTTCCCCAATCCTCTTTCATTGATGCTAAGGAATCACCGGGTTGCTTTCATGTTTGGAGGAGTTTGGTGGCTGCCTTGCCTATTCTAAAGGCTGGTTATTGTTGGAGGGTCGGCAATAGGAGCTCAATTCGGGTGCTTGGAGATAGGTGGATCCCGAATCATCCTACAAATAAGGTATTACATCCTAACTATGATTTATTAGGTGAGATGGCTGTTTCAAATTTAATTAACCCGGAGATACATGTATGGAGGAGTGAATTGATTTATTCAAGTTTCCATCGGGATGATGCTGAAGCAATATGTAGTATTCAGCTTGGCAGAAGACATGTGCCTGATTCTATCAACTGGAGCTATAATAAAAATGGGAATTTTTCTGTTAAGTCAGCCTACAAGGTGGCAAGGAGGATATAAGGGGAGGATAGGGCCGAATCATCAATTAGTAGTGCTAGTACGAAGATAAGGCATGTTTTGTGGAATCTCAAAATTCCTAACAAAATTAAAGTTTTTGGCTGGAGGGCTTGTACTGACATATTGCCCACAAGAGCTAACTTGGTGTGGAGAAGAGTATTAACTGATGATAAATGTCCAATTTGCCTAAAGGAATCCGAGAATACAATCCATGCAATATAGGAGTGTGCTGCTGTGCAAGATATATGGGCTGGAAGCTGTCGAAAATTGCAGAAAAGATGTTCAGGTGTAGCTGATGTGATGCAGCTTATGGAGTGTCTCTATGATAGATTGACGAGAGAAGAGTTAGAGCTGTTTTGGGTTCAGGCTTGGCTTGTATGGAACCAGCGGAACCGTGTGGTGTTTGGTGGTAATTTAATGGACCCGAGGAACCTGAATAACAGAGCTAAGGGGTATTTAACAGATTACAGACAAGCCCAGGAGCAGCTGACTGTGACACGGACGGAGCATCAGTGCAGCGAAACTTGGCAGCCTCCACCATCATCAGCTTACAAATTAAACTTTGATGCAACTATTTTTGCAGACATGGATAGAACTGGAGTGGGAGCAATTATTCGAAATGAGTAAGGTCAGGTTATGGCAACAATTACAGCAACTAGTCTGAAGGTGAGTTCTAGTGAGGAAGCAGAGCTGCTGGCATGTAGAAGATCAATGGAATTTGCTGTGGATGCTAGATTCACCAAACTGATCATTGAGGGAGATAATGTAAACATTATGCAAGCCATTTCATCGTCGCGGATTAATTGCTCTATAGTAGGCTATGTGGTGGATGATATTCATCACTTGGTTCATTGTTTAGAGTGGGCTAGAATTAGCATTACTAGAAGGGGTGGAAATAAGGTTGCACCTGCTCTTGCTCAACATGCTAGGAATTCTTTAGAAAATGATGTGTTTTGGATGGAGGACTCTCCTCCTTCGGCTATGGAGGCCTTGATTCAGGATGTTTTGTTATTATGATTATTTGAATGAATGATTTCTTCTTAAAAAAATAAAAGCCTATGAAACAATATGGTATTAACGGTTATATAGGACAACTAGCTGTACATTTATACTATAATAATTAAGAAAGTTCAAAATGCCTTATTTAAACTTGGGAAATTCTCAGTCTACAACAAATCTTAAAAATCAGGTTAATATTGGTGGTTATTATTAGAAGAAAAAAAAAAAAAAAGTAATCTCGTTAATAAATTCAAATTTCAACCAAGAACCACTAATCACATGCGAAGATTTTGTGGTTTAGATACGAAAATTCTGGAAATCATCAAAATACATTTGCGAAGTACAAAGCAAGGCAAAGCACGTATATAGTCATTCACCAGTCACCACCACCTTCTTCTCCAGTTATCAAAGATTCCAACTTTGTGTATATTATTGGCAGCTCTGTTTGATCATTGAGTTGTGCTCATAGTTGCTACAGTGCCAAAAAAATATAGTATATACAATTCTTTATTCCACACGTATGATTTTGCTTCTCCCTCACACACAATTGAAATTAGTATAAAAAGATCGGAGTTATAGTATCAGTCTATCAGTTATAGATTGAGAGAGAGAGAAAGAGAGACTCCAAGAAGGAAGGAAACAGATTGAATATTTGGTTGAAACAACAAAAAACTCAAATCTTTTGCTTCCTCTCTCTTTCAGACTCTTCTCTGCTGTAAGAAGATGGTTCCTGGTATTGAAAAAGGCAGCGCTTCTGTTGATTCAGGACGTGCCAGGCTTCATGAGCTTGGCTACAAACAAGAGCTCAAGCGGGATCTATCATAAATTTTCTCAACAACCCTTTTCTTGTTTCTCATTCTTTTGCTTTGTTTTGCTCTTTGATCCTCAATTCATAGCAAAACTTGAAGCGGGTCATTGAGGTTTATGGGTTTGGTTATTTGGAATTGCAGGTTGGTTTCGAACTTTGCGTTTACATTTTCTATAATCTCTGTGCTTACTGGTTTAACCACACTTTACAACACTGGGCTAACCTACCTACGGTGGGCCAGTTTCTTTTGCTTATGGATGGTTAATAGTTGGTGCGGTCACCATGTTTGTTGGGTTGTCTATGAGTGAGATTTGTTCCTCTTACCCAACCTCTGGTGGTCTCTACTATTGGAGTGCAAAGCTTGCTGGCCCAGGATGGGCACCCTTTGCCGCATGGATAACTGGCTGGTAATCATTTTCTTAGAAAGTTACTTACTATGTTGGTTTGAATTGCAGTAATCATAGGAAGAATGAAAAAAGATAAATTGGTTTGACACCTTAATAGCTTTATCACCACTGGTTAGTTGACACAATGAGTGCTTTGATTTAACATTTATAAAGTTCTTTAATTATAAATGTACCCGACCCTGACTAGACTGTTGAGAATGCGTAACTAACCCCAAAATTTTGGACTAAGCTTTAGTATAATTGCTGTTGTTGTTGTTGCTGTATATTTCTGTGCTTTTTGAGGAATTCAAGTTGTGCTTGGAATTCATGAATCATGAGATCTGCAATACTTAGTAAGGTGGTGGTCGAATTTTTATTGGGGTTTTAGAGGAAGTGGGTAGAAAAGGATCTAGGATTAGATCAAAGAAAGAATGTACAATTGGGGTACATATTTGAAATGTGAGAAGCCAACAATGGCCTATTGTCCTCATGGGGAAATGGTAAACCACAAAAGGCTCTATCTTTAGAGTGTAGACTTCCTTTCTTTGTCAACAGGTCTGCCTATTTGTTACACTCCCGGTAAGCATGATGCAAGTCTCTGGGCGGAAGGTCATCATCAACCACCTGCAATCATCAGCAAGCATTCTCAGGATTTGATTTGCATTAGCTGTCTTAAGAAACAGGCATCTGATTCTGATTATGACCTCAAGGGGCGTTTAGTTCAATTATCAGGGAATCAATTCCTAGGGGTTCTCAATGCTAAAGCTTCAATCATAGTAGACCTTGGCATTAATTATCATATGAGCTTAAAGTCTTTGTCCTTCATAACTTCCCAATTTCTTAAAATATGCTGAGTGCTTTCTTCTTTGGTTGCCACTCTAGTTTTGTTCCTTTGGGGCTGTGAAAAAGTTGCCAACTTCCCATGCAGGGAATTTAATTTCTAATGAAAGAAACTAAACTGATCTAAGGTGATTGCACCAACTTTAAAATGTGCTCAACACAAGTTGTTTGCTATTTCTCTCTTTTTCACAACCTGTAATTATAGTGCTTGTCACAATATGCACTGTCTGTCATAAGTTGAACAATGAGTGAAAAGTCATTAGTCAGTGTCATATGTCTTTTAGAAAAAGAGATGGTCAGTATTGTTTTATTGTTTCCACTAAGCCTAAAATTTTAGGTATTTTGTTGAACCAGCTGGTCAAGTCAATCATAAGATACAGGGAATTTGTAATTGCTGCAATCACATCTTCTGATGCACAGTAAATTATTTTTATGTCTATGCAGGTTTAACATTGTTGGTCAGGTATTACTGAGCATCATTTGTCCTGGAGTTTCAAGTTCTTCAAAATCCACTAGGAGGTCAAGCTTGTCTTGGATGTGATTTAATCTGTTATGAACTCTTAACTGATTTGGATACATTTTCATGCAGTGGGCTGTCACAACAAGTATAGATTACTCACTTGCACAGGTGATTTCGGTGATAATTCTACTTAGCACAGGTGGAAAAAATGGAAGGGGATATGAGGCATCCAAATATGTTGTTATTGGTATCCATGGGGCAATTTTAATCCTACATGCTATCATCAACAGTCTTCCTATCACGTTGTTATCTTTCTTTGGACAATTAGCAGCTGCATGGAACCTAGTAGGTATGAAGAGTTTCCTTACCATTTCTCCTTTTCAAGTTTTCCCATGGTATTGCGGAAGAAAATCTCTTTCTTGGATCTCTAATACTTCTTGGCATCCTCAGGTGTCTTTGTTCTTATGATTCTCATTCCCACTGTCGCAACAGAGAGGGCTAGTGCCAAGTTTGTTTTCACTCACTTCAACACCGATAATGGTGAGGGAATCAATAGTAAAGTATACATATTTGTTCTGGGACTTCTAATGAGTCAATATACCCTAGTCGGGTACGATGCCTCTGCTCATATGGTAAATTGCACTGTTCTCTTCATCCCTTCAAATAAAACCACTGCCTTCAGAAGCAGAAAGAAAAGTGTCGATCTTGACATGTCTGAGAAGTTTCAAAACTTTTATTAGGTGACCCCATGACACTACTCAATAAAACGAACAGTTTGTTAATAACAAAATCTCTGGAATCAGATGTTTTTAGTTTTTCAAGTATAGCTAGTCATTCCTGTAATGCGAATCCAAGCTCATAAAATCAGGTGCTTATTTTCAGTTCTACTTGCTTACAAAATATTTCAGTTAATTTATTTCAGATAAACAGAATCTTAAACAAGGTATCTGGAATTTATGCCAGTCTTAGTCCCAATTCTTTGAGTTTTGGCACTTTTCTTTCTGCTGATGACTTAGCATTTATTCATATAACTGTAACTAAATCCTACTGTTTCCTGTGAATTTCTAATTCTAGACAGAGGAGACCAAGAGTGCTGATAAGAATGGACCAAGAGGAATAATCAGTTCCATTGGGATATCTGTTATTGTTGGATGGGGATACATACTTGGGATCGCCTTTGCAGTAACTAACATATCAGAACTTTTAGATGAAAACAATGATGCTGGTGGTTATGCCATTGCTGAAATATTTTACCAAGTATTTAAGAGTCGATACGGCACTGGCGTTGGAGGAATTATTTGCTTTGGAGTGGTTGCTGTTGCCATATTTTTCTGTGGTATGAGTTCTGTTACTAGCAACTCAAGGTAAGCATACATTTCTTTGACTTAATAACATGAGATAGGACTCACTTTTTGATCCCTTAACTATTTACTGCATAATATTCATTTTCAGGATGGCTTATGCCTTCTCTAGAGATGGAGCCATGCCATTTTCATCAGTTTGGCATAAAGTGAACAATCGGGAGGTCCCCATAAATGCTGTGTGGCTCTCTGTCTTTATATTATTTTGCATGGCTCTGACGGTATGCACATCTCCCCACACCCCCCCCCCCCCCCCCCACACCCCCCTGCTTTTGTGTTTTAGATGAATTGCTCTTCTAATTGTCATAGACATTATAACGTTATATACAGAGTTCTTTGTTGTTATAGTTATGCACTGCACTGGAGTTGCCACTACAGTGCATTAAAATTTGTCTCTTTTAGTGGTAACAATGAGAATTGCTGGCTATGTAGCTGGAAAATTCTTCAGGAGAATTATATTTGTATCATATCCAAATCTATCTAATCAGAGATAATACTTCTCAAATACTTCCTATCAATCGAATACTTCATTGGCATATAAAATTTTGACATTGTATCTGATACCTTTAAGCTACTGATTTATAAGTATTGGAAACACCTCAAGCACTAGGAGAAGACCTGTTTAAGTATAGACTAGGAAAGAATTGCAAGTAAAACTATTGAAGGGTTTTCTGACATACATTATGACTAATGCATAAACTAGTGATGCCTGCATGAGTAAGTCATGTATTCTACTATACATTTCAAATGGGTGAGGGAAGGTATGAATCTTGGATGCCTTAGTTTGAAACACAGGAGGTGCCAATTGACCCAAAGATGGCACATACACATTGTACCGTATATGTGTCCTTTCTCCAAATCCATTCTTCATAGTAACATGCATAAAATATTTGTTTCCCTGGACTTTCCCAGCATGCATGAGTTGAAGAAAAAAAAAATGAAAGGGGGGCCGGAGGGGGGGGGGGGGGGGGGGAGCATATGGCAGATTGATTGTGTTTGGCATAAATACCCTTGTTAGGAGTGGAACTGTCTAAATAACGTCAAACAAAAGGAATATGAGCTATGTGATTTGTATGAGTTGAATATTGTAACAAAAAGCAGTAAAAGGTAGATATATAATTGTTGATGAATCTTTTTTTTTTTTTTTAGTTTACTAAGTGTAAGTTTGGCAAAAATTATTTTTGCCAATTTATTTTACTATTCAGCTTATTTTTGCTACTATTTATGAGCCCTGCTACACTTTTTGGTTTTATTAATGAGTCTCACTATACTATTTCAGATAACTTTTACCTTTATCTAGTACTTTCAGTAAAAAAAATTTCAGTTTCAGCAAAATAAGCAGATCCCAAACAGAGTTTAAATGACAGTTCTAAGAGTGAACTTGGTTAAGTCCCAAGTTATGTCATTTTATATGTTGGCCAATACACGTACACTACTGCACTTAGCCCTTAATACCCTCATGAAAAAGCTTTTATTTCTGTTATTCAACTTAGAACTGTATACTTGTTCATTTTAAATGTTTTGCAGTCTCTGGGAAGCTCAGTGGCATTTCAGGCTATGGTATCTATAGCAACTATTGGACTGTACATTGCTTATGCCCTACCCATCTTCTTTAGAGGGACTTTGGCACGCAAGTCCTTTATCCCCGGACCTTTCAACATGGGCCGCTATGGGATCCATGTTGGTTGGATTGCCGTTCTCTGGGTGGCAACCATCTCAGTCCTCTTCTCATTGCCTGTATCCTATCCCATTACTAATGAGACACTCAACTACACTCCTGTAGCGGTTGGCTGTTTATTCTTGTCATTGCTTCTTGGATTTTCAGTGCTCGTCACTGGTTTAGAGGTCCTATAACCAATATAGATGCCTGAAGAAATAAAAAGGAAGAAATATATCCAAGGGATAAAGTTTAGATACAAAATTAGTTGTAATTTTAAACTACAACTAAGATTATAGCCTTAAGTTACAACTAATTTTGTAGCTAAACTTTTTTTTATGAAAATGTTGTAACTAAATTTTATCCTTATCAAAATACATAGAAAGTGCCAAAACATTTATAGTCTATACTAGGAAATGAATATGTGAATTTAATATGAGAACGATGTTTTTTTTTTTTTTTTTTTTTAAATTTTTAAATGGTATCTAATGAACAGTTTGAGACTCTGGGAAGAGGACTTAAGAAAAAAAAAAGTATCTAGTGAATACATGATTTTTTTTTTCTTTCTTTTACTAATGCAAATATTTAGGATTCGTAAGGATATGTTTGGTAACTATTTTTTCCTCCTATTTTTTATTTTCAAAAATAATTTTCTATTTTTGAGACTAAAAAACTTGTTTGGCAATTTAAAATGGATAGAAAATAAAAACTGTTCTTAAAACTCAATTTGTAAAGAAAACTGAAAACATGCAAAAGACTGTTTTCAGTTTCTAATTTTCAAAAGTCAATGAAAACAAATATTTAATTTAATGAATCTGTCTCATTTAATGAGTTAGCATTATAGTTCAAATTCTAGTAATAACATATATATTTTAATATTTTTTTTTCTTCAAAAAACTATTATTTTAATTTCAACTAACCAAACATGTTTTTTATTTCAAAAAGATAAAAAATTTGTTATTTCTTTATATTCCCAAAAACAAGTTTTTAAAAATAAAAAACAAAAACTGATACCAAACATAACCTAAGCATCTATCTAAGGGGTGTGCAATTTTTTTCGTCTAACACACTGGATAATTATCCAAAATTATAAAAATTGTATGAGGTGATCACAATATATGTAATATATGCCACGAAAATAAACTCAATTTGGTCTTAAGTCTTAACATCAAAATTATGAGGATAAAAAATGTTATATTAAAAGGCATGCAGTGGTTATATAAGAGCTACTATAGTAGCACATGTATTGCCATGCACCAAATAAGTGGATCAAGATAGCAACACAAACACATGGGCATTTCCATGCACCCACTAGGATACACGTGGGTCTAAGGAATAAAATCAAAGAAATGTGTTTGTATAATTTTTAGAATGGTCACCTACTGATCTCAAGATATGGTGTTAGTAATTGTAAATTGACCTAGAAATTATGCTTAAGTGTAAATTCTAGCAATAATGCAATTAATGTGAATATTAAGGAGAGTGGTTAGCGGAAGTTAAACCCTAACTCTTTATCTTTAGTAGAGGTAACATGTGGTATAAATGTCACATGTCATTCATGATTCATGTAGAAAGACTTTCAAAATAATACTCCCTTGTCTTATAGGGTTAGTTATTGGCTAGAAATAAGTACTTTTTTTGGTCTATAAAAGAAAGGCTACCCATGAAAAAAAAAAGAGGACACAATAATCATCCAACACCAAAACTTTATATATATATATATATATATATGTATGTATATATATATATATATATATATATCTTTTATATATGATTATCGTTCTTAGATCATCTTTAACTTCGCAAGCATAAAGACGAATAAGAAAAAAAAATTATTCAAAGATAAATTTTGTCAAAATATATATTTAATAAAAATAAAAATAAAAATAAAAATAAAATTATCAAACTATGTAACCTTAGTGCATGCAATAACTATTCAACCACTTTGAACGATCATAAGCAATAAAACAACTCTTATGACAATATTCCTATTATTTGGGAAGGTGGTAAACAATTGTTATTATATAAGATTTTTTTATTATTTTATATATAAATGTTATCGAATTGTGATCCTCAGACATCTGTTGAAGCTGCTCATGCTTATGTTCAAGAATCAAAGCAACTTCACAATTCATTAAACACTTGGCCCTCAAAAACTCTGGAACGAGATATAGAGAGGAATATTTATTAGTGGAAAAAAAGTAAAAATAGCAACTCTCTCTCTCCCTCTCTTTCACACACGCATGCACAGAGATCATCAGCTTTTGAATTGGCAACCACATATTGTCTTACAGACACCAATTCCTAGTTAGAAATCCTAAAACACAAAAATAAGAAAGCGAAGCATCTCTGCTCATGGGCATGAGCATAAACTGCCTAGCTGGTCAAGAGTGAATGCCGCCTGGCAATTGGTTCTAGCAGGTGGGATTAGTCACCAGTAGGTTCTACTAGCAAGAGACGAGTCCAAAAAGCTCTTCTTTAGAAAGGTTCCTTAGTTAACAGCAAGCATCTCGAATTCGCTGTACTTAATATGATTATAGTGATGCTAGGAGTATAACAAATTTTACTGTATAAACCTTACAAACTAATGCGTTTGACTTTAAACACAAACTGATTGGCACATTGATTGCTAGGTTAGTAAAATTGGTAGTGCATTTGGCATTTTTACCGCCATCATAACACGTATTGATTGCTAACACGGATTAATTGCAAGTGAACAAACAATTTTCAATGAATGTATCTTCTAGAATTCAGTATCTACTTTCATTATTTAAAAAAAAAAAAAAATTTGTAATATTTTTTTTTTCAATCTGAACAATGAATTCAGAGGCTAGATGATGATCAACTTCAAATAGCCAACAGCCAATTCCTATTCGGAAATCCGGAAGTACAAGAATTAAGTGAAAACATGAATAGCATGTTGAATTCGGATGCACTTAAGAGAAACCCTAAGAGAGAGAGAGAGAGAGAGAGAGAGAGAGTTACCGTCTTCGATTTTGAGCTCAGCGGCATTTTTAAACCCTAGTAGATTTTTTTTTTTTTGAAGTTTTTTGTGCTGGATTGTCAATTTTTTTTATTTTTTTAGTTTTGTGCTGAATTGTTTGTTGAGGGCATAGAATTCCTTGTACTTTTTCTAAATTGAACTTATTTTGCAGGTACTGCTATTGCTTCATTTTGTTACTTGCAATTCTTTCCGCCTCCATATGATATAGATGGTAAGGGCCTCTTCTTTCCTCAATGATTATGTATGATATGCTTTAATTGGAGCAGATTGTTATGAGTGACAGAATTCATATTTGGTAGTCTTAAAAAGGTTTTGTTCTTGTCGTTTGCATATATTTTCTTATAAAATGAAGAAGGAAAAAATACATTGTTTAATATTTTTGCTATAACTATTTTGTTGCATACTAAACATAATACCAGCTTGCTCGGCATTTTTATTTTAGAATATGTTTAAATTTATCTGAAGGATGTCATGAGTGTAGCTTTTTGTGCCTTGGATAACATTGATAATTGCATATTGTTTGCAACAAAGAGGTCATGAGTGCAGAATTACACTCTTATATTCCTTTTTTCATTCTGATTTATAGATTAACATTTTAATATTTTAAGAGGATTAATGGTCTAAAAATTATATCTTTATGGAAAATGTGCAGGTTGGGATCCTCACGCATATTTTCAGATGCTTGCAGAACCGGAAATGGCAATCAATCCTCAGCCACCAACGTAAATCGTGCAAATGTGCACCAATCAGAACTTCAAAGTATATATATCCAACCTCAACATGGTTAAACATCAAGAGTTGATACCTGAGACTCAAGCCCTATGTTTACATTGGGAAAAGGTAGGGGAGAGAGGCTTGGGCTGCAGAGAAGAAATAGACAATACTAGATGTCCATATTCTTCAAGATTTATAGGATGTTTGAATTACATCAGCAGTATATGAACTTTGAACTTTTACCATGGAACTAACATCAACTGTCCTCATTCCTTTATTTTCTTTTTTAGTTTTCTTGGCTGTCCACTGGTTCCCCTGTTCTTTCGGTTATGACCGCGTTCCAGATTGAGCAACACCCGATTTGTTACCTCTCAAAAAACACAATTTTGATGTATAGATTAGTGATTGGTTGGACAAATTTATGGGCATTATACTGGGATAAATCATAATATCTTTGCATGTTGGTTCTGTAAAGTGAAGTACTAATTTCAAGATTCTAAAATTGATGGTGTTAGTGAAATATGGAGTTATAATGTCTTCACTAGTGTCAAAAGAATGTTTAGCTATAATACCCCCCCTTTTTTCTACTTAATTTATTTGCTCTCTGTTTGGATATTGCAATGTTGACGTCGGTGTGTGTTCCAAACATTTTATTATTATTTATTTTCTAACTGTTGGAAATTTATAAGTAAAATAGCCGTTGACAATTATGATAAAAATAACCGTTGGGCAATAATGGATAATATAGCCATTGGGCTTTTATGAGTTATTAGTTACTAATAACTATAGGTTATTTTTATCATGAATAGCCTATATAATACTCATTATCATACCCTTCCCTATAAGTTTTTTACTACTATATATTTAGATATACACAATCCTATTATATGTCTCTCCCACATATTTTTTTACAATTTATATTTGTTCTAAGAAAAGACAATAGAGGGTTGTTCTTGAACCTTTATGAGTGAAAGTGCGTCCATCACGAAGGTTGACGCTATAGTCTAATCCTAGGAGGTTGTTTGGCCAAGAGAACCAGTCGCATTGAGTTTTCTTCTGGGTGGCACGAATCAACCTTTAAGAACAATGCTTTCGCAACGTGATATAGCATTGTGAGATTGTTCGAAACTCTTTTTTATTTTATATTCTTGCTAATTATTTGAGATATTATTTATGTATCAAAACTTGTTTATTCACTAAAATATTTCCAACAATCTTAAAGGTTGACCTTCTTGCTTCAAAATGGTTAAACAAGTTATTGATCATGAAATTTTATATTGTGACATGATATTATGTTTATAAAGGAAAAATGCTAATAGTTATATTCTTAGATATAATTACTTATATCTTTTGTAGAGTTTATTTTGCTATCTGGTTTATCTAAACAATATGGTAAATTAATATTTTAGAAGAAAAAATAAATGACGTCCATCAATATGTGAATAATATTATGTAACGTTGTCTTGATATGTGGATATCAACTTATTGCATTTGCAATTATGTGATACTATATGTGTATTATATTTTGTGAAATTGTTTTATGTCTATTGTAATCTGAGGAACATGAGATTGAAGAAAAATGTATGTGTTTTGAGAAATGTTTTTTGGAATTCAAAAAAAAAATGTTAGCAATAATTTTTTATGAGAAATGAGATAAAATTTTATTTTATGGTACAATTCTGAAAGAGAAAAAAAAAAATGTAAACTTAAGGTGAAGGCATTCCTATTATTAAGTGAGAAAAATGGTGCCATATGAACTTGATTACTCCTTTTGTATGATGAAGATACAATGATACTATAATTTAATTAAATATTATCTTCCTTGCCAAAGTATTCATGTAATCATTTATGGTTGTGTGAAAAAGAAATTATGAATGATTAAACGTTTGTATTATACAATTTTGGTATAATGATGTCAAATTTTACAAAAATATTAAGTGTCTTATTCTTGTAAAATTTTGGATGTTCCTAAGAGTGGTTTTTAGTAGCTAGAGGCTATTGGCTTTATGTACAATTGCTATCATTCTTACATCTCTTGACACATATATATGAAATGAGAATTATGGAAAATAATTAAAAGTTTCTTTATATACATAGAGTAAAATTATCCAACTAGTATTTTGGGCTAATGGATAAGATATAGTATTAGGGAATAAATATTCCTTTTATCCACCAAGTGCAAGAGTGATATTGATAAAATATATTTACATATTTTATTGGCTATATGTGTTGTTTTGAGACGGTGGATAGGTTTTTGTGAATTTGAAATAAATAAATAAAACCTTGCACATTTGTAATAAGAGGAACCAAACTCTTTAGTTTGGTACATAGTAATTTGGATGATTTAAAACACACAATGACTAGAGGTGGTAAAAGATTTTATGCAATCTTTGTTGATGACCATTCTATATTTACTTAGCTTTGTTTATTAGGAATCAAAGATGAAGTTTTGGAAATTTTTATAAAATATAAAATGAAGTTGAAAATTACGTAAGCCTAACTTGGTATACCTTGAATTGTGGGGGTGGTTCGCTAAGATGTTACCCAAATCTAAAAGGAAAATACCTCAATGTGTGGGGGTACTTGCCTAAGGTCATGCTACATGAACCTAAAAGGGGGAAACTTGATTCTTAAATATGTGATTGTGTGTTTATTGGTTATGTTTGCTATAGTTCATGATATAGAATTATTTTCATCAATAATGATGTATTTAGAATTTAATATTATTGTTAAATCTTAAAAATACTTTTTTTAAGTATGAGTTTCCTTTGAAAAATAAGTAAAATATGTTTCATGAACCTATTGATACTTCTAATGATCTTGTTGTGATGTGCAAGAATTGAGAAGAAGTAAGCGAACTAGGGAGAAAAAGAGTTACGGTAAAAATTTTCTTACCTATATTGTTGAAGATGAATATGTAAGTTATTATGATGCAATTAAATTTGTTGATACACCATTATGGTTGGAAGCTCTTAACAAATTATTAGATTATGTCTAATCACACTTGGAATGGGTTGAGCTTCCACCTAAGGTTAAGCCTACTAGTTGTAAGTGGGTGTTTAAAAAAAAATTGTATGGTTGCAAGTGAGTTTCTAAAAGAAAAATATAACCGAATGGGATCATAGAAAAGTATAAGGCATGCTCGGAAACTTAAGGCTATAAGCAAACTATCATGTTGATAAATTGATACTTATTCTTCGTTTATTAAAATTGCATCTATAAGAATGTTGTTTGTCATTGTATCTATTTACAAACCTATTATATCATATGGATGTTAAAACTGTTTTTCCAATAGATGAATTAGAAAAAATTATATGGAGCAACTCGAGAGTTGTGTTGTCCTTAGACAATAACATAAAGTTTGTAAATTGGTTAAATTCTTGTATGGATTAAAACAAGCACATATACAATGACACGAAAATTTTGATATATGATGCTTACACATGGATTTGTGATTTATGGTCATGAGGATAAATGCATATATAGTAAGTTAAATAATATGAAGGTGTCATTATTTGTTTATACATTGATGACCTACTTATATTTGGAACTAGCCATAATGTTGTGCATGATACTAAATGTTTTCTTGCCTCTAAATTTGATATGAAAATTTTGGTTGAGGCAAATGTTATTTTAAGCATCAAGATCCTTAGGGATAATGATTGCAGTGTACTATCACAATCTCATTATGTGGAAAAAAAAAATTAAACACTTTGATATGTGACCTATGTTTGTTATGTATGACTTAAAAGTGCACTTGGTCAAAAATTGATAATGTTTCACAAGATAAATAAGCACAAATTATTGGTTGTTTAATATCTTTGACAAATTGCAGTCACCCTAATATTGCATATGATGTTGGTAGATTGAGCAGATACACTCATAGTCCTAGTGCTGAGCATTGGGATACAATATCTATATTATTGATAAATTCAAATGGGACCTTTTATTTTTGTTTGTCATATTGTGGTTATCCTATTGTTTTAAAAGGATATTGTAATGCTAACTGGATCTTTGATACAGATTATGTAAAGCCCACTAGTGGATATGTGTTCACACTAGCTGGAAGGGCTATCTCTTGTTCCTGTATGAGATTCCCTAAATTTGACTCGAATGGACCAATTTCCCTCATCAGAAACCCAAAGGATGGTATCATTATTTGTCTTCCTTAGGTATTTGTTGGCAAAGTTGGATGATATATTCTAAAAAAGATAATAGTGAAAAATCCATTAAGATTCATCTACATAAATTTTTAAAAAAGAAAAAGAAAAGTCAAATAAGTAATGCGTTTCTTTTTCCGACAAGAGATAGTTTTAACCTGCAAAGAAGGACCCAGTTCGTAATTTTGTTCACCTATTAATGTAAGCTATCTAAAAAGTGAAGTTAATGTAGCCTGCACATTTTTGAACTGGAAGTAGAAGCTTACCAATCTCCTATCTTGAAAATATGAAGCTTGCATAACGACATCACCTTGTAATGATAGTTCCCAATGGGAGTGACAAAAGCTGTTTTTTCTTGGTCTTCCAAGGCCAGAGGAATCTGGTGATAGCACTGGAATGCATCCAGAAAGCTCATCCGAGGATGTCCCACAGTTGCATCTACCAACTGATCAACCCGAGGCATGGGGAAAGGGTCCTTTGGGCAGGCCTTGTTCAAGTTTGTGTAATCCACACATATCCACCACTTGCCATTCTTCTTCTTCACCACCATTGTATTAGCTAGCCAGTCGGGGTAAAACACCCAGCCCGCTTAAGTTTCGCCACCTCCTCGCTGATGGCATCAGAATGCTCCTTTGAAGACTGCCGAGGAGGCTACTTTTTGGGGGTAAAAGACGGATTAATGTTCAGATTGTGACAGATAAAGCTCGAATCTACTCTTGAGGCTTCATAAGCATTCCAAGCAGATACATCAATATTCTGCTTAAGAAACTGCACCAACTCCTCCCTTTCCCGAGGAGGCAGTTGAGCCTCGACTTGAAAAAATTTCTCTGGATCATCATCAATAAGAACTTTCTCCAACTCCTCGCATTTTGCCTCCTCGGCCTCACTACTAGATACCGAGGCCTTGGACTTTAACTGCTACAATTCTTTATCTACAAGGGTCGAGGAATCTAACTCAGGTCAATGCGTGATAGTAGCTACCAAACATTGCCTGGCCACAATCTGACTTCCGACCAGCTTCTTAACTCGATCTCCGGATGGGTACTTTACCTTAAGATGGAGAGTGGACGAGACGTCCCCAAAGGCGTGGAGCCAAGGCCATGCCACAATAGCGGTGTACGAGGAAAAAGCATCCACCACTATAAAATCCACCTCCACCACCTCCAATCTGGCCTAAACTGGCAGTCTGATCTGTCCCCACGAAACAACAACCTTTCTATCAAAGCCGACCAAAGGTGAATCATAATTGGTCAGATCTTCTAATCTGGATACATAATCTCGACCCCACTGCCCTGGTCTACCAGTAACCTCTTCACGTCGTATCCGCCAATCCTAAGGGTTACAACTAGGGCATCATCATGAGGCTGCACGATTTCGGCTTTGTCCTCGCCTGAGAAGCTTAGTGCTAGACAAATCCCTATTTTAGCCTTCTTCAACTCATGACCAAAGACCTCGGCACACGGCCCGGCTACGGTCATCACCTTGGAGGGGCAAGATCCTATTCTGCCCGGTGCGGCAAGAATAACATGAATGGTGCCCAAAGGGGGTTTTGAAGAATTACTTCCTTGAATGCCTGAGCCCGCTTGACCTTCCTGCTCGTTAAGTCGATTCAAGAACTGTTTCAATCTTCCATCTCGGATCAGCTGCTGCAAATGACTCCACAAGATCCTACAGTCCTCAGTCATATGCCCGCACTCTCTATGATACTAGCAATGCAGACTCTGATTACGCTTCGCAGGGTCTCCGATCATCTTGCTCGGCCACCTAAAGTATGGCCCATTCTTGATCTTCTCCAAGACTTGATGTACTGGTTCCCAGAACAACGTGTTAACGACCTGGGCAGCTGGAGATCCGGATTGCCCTCCAAAGTCTCTTCGGGGCCGATTGTTGTTATACCGATCCGACTTGAAATCCCTCCTCTCTTGAGTAATAACCTTACTCTTACCCTTTCCTTGCTGCTGGTCTTCCTCAACCCTTTTGTACTTGTTAATCCTATCTATGAGCTGGCATACACTAGTAACCGGTTTCCCTGTTAGGGACCTCCTTAGGCCGTGCTCAGTGGGCAGGTCGACCTTGAAAGTTCTAACGGCCACGTCATCGAAATCTCCATCTCTTTCATTGAACAGTTCCCAATATCAGTCCGAGTATGTTTTCAATGTTTCCCCCTCCCTCATGGACAAAGACAACAAAGAATCCAAAGGCCGAGGGACTCGGCTGCACGTGATAAAACGGGACTCGACCGCCTGAGTGAGCTCCTTAAAAGAGTTAACAGAGCCTGCCCTTAGACCATCGAACCACCTCATCGCCACGGGTCCTAAGCTGGATAGAAATACCTTACACATTAGGGCTTCGTCCTTAGAATGTACTACCATTCTCTGGTTGAAATGGCTGACATGCTCAACAAGACCTGTCCAGCCATTATAGATGGTGAATGTAGGCTGAGTAAACCGCCAAGGAAGCCACGCACTCTCAATTCTACATGTAAACGGAGACATAGAGATTCTATTAAGTGCCTTGCTCATCGCATCATTTCCTAGGCCCTTTGAAGATGAATCCATGTTCTTATGTTCACGACGATAGTCCTCCTCATACGAGAAGGTTTCGCTTGGATGCATTCTTGATCTGCGCCTATAGTCACCATCCCTTTAACCATCAGAAGAAAGGTCAGATACTGAGGGACTTCTCCTTCTCCGCTCGCAGCGCAGCTTCTTCTTTAAGTAGTCGATCTCTTTTTGCATGGCTTTGGCATTTTCCTCATAAGAGACATGGCTACCACCCCTAGAATGACTCTCACCAGTATGAGTGGTATGCACACTCCCCTCTTGGCCCTCTGAAAGACGATCTACCCGTTGAGATCCCATAGATTCTGGTTGGTGTGGACCCGAACCTACCATAAATGAAGATTTAACACACTAACCAATCAGCTTTTTCCACAGACGGCGCCAATTGTAAGGACTCAAATTTA
This sequence comes from Lithocarpus polystachyus, assembly GCA_033629205.1. Taxonomy (NCBI): domain Eukaryota; kingdom Viridiplantae; phylum Streptophyta; class Magnoliopsida; order Fagales; family Fagaceae; genus Lithocarpus; species Lithocarpus polystachyus. The sequence continues at coordinate 4,723,659 of CM066162.1, read as the reverse complement.
GTCCACCAGTCCAATAGTGGATGGATTAATCTAAAAGGCCCAATATCAATGAATTTGTAGAGAGTAGGTAAAGAAAACTAGGCTAGCTTAGATTAAACAATCAATAAGATGGGCTTGGATCGCAATGAGAATGAAATAGAAGAGTTTAACTTTAAGAAATTGTCCTCGGCATATGTCCGAGGGGATCAGTTTGATATATATTTGTTCTAAATTTGGATATAAGATTAGTTCTTTTTTCTATAGTGTTTCTTTCTCTCTTCTCTGTTAGATCTCCCTTCTTTTTATAATCCTTCTCCTTCTCTTAGGCTTCCACGTGCACATTGGATGACTCTTGTTGATACTTGTCCTATCTCAACTTTTCTAGAAGTCCTTCGGTAGTAGTTGGATGGTTGAAAATCACTGTTCAGAGGTCTTCTCCACATAAATGTGGCCAGAGAATTAGCTGCAGAGCATTCAATGCGGGGGTGGCAGCCTTCTTCCTTATTATTTTTGGGATCTCTTCTTGGCACATGCTTCTAAAACAATCGCCCAGTCCGACAAAATCCTCCGGGGTGTTTTCCTGAATGGCAAACCCTAAGACTCACCTTGACTTTAGTAATTTGAGGTGACGTTTATCCTCGGCACAACTTCTAGGGTCATTAAATTCTCACTTAACCCCTTCACCTTTCACCACAGACTTTCAAGGTTAAACTGTATCGTCCTTAGACCAACCTTAGTCCTCGGCTTGGGCTCTAGGCCCAACGGGTACAGGGACAGCGAACTATTGGCCCATTCTCCCTACAGCTGTATTTTTAAAATAAATAACACAAAAGGAAGGTTTTTTTTCTTTTCTTTTTTTTTTTTTTTTTGGTTGAGCAACAGACAAAAAGGAAGCGTGAAACCAACACGCACCCTTGGGGTGATAGTCACTCCACAAGTATAAATGCTTGTGGGATGTGGGGGGCAAGGGCTGGGGATTAAGTCTCCAGGAGAGAGTTTCACACACATATACATTTAGATTAAGCTAGAGTAGAAATTCTATCTTATATAAAAAATAAAATAAAAAATAAAAAAGGAAGTGTGAAAGATATGTTAAAACAATATTTGTAACTGCTATATCATTATATTTACGTGGTCCTTTGTGTTTCTCAAAAAAAAAAAAAAAAAAAAGTGGTCCTTGTAGATTTTCCTCAAAAAAAAAAAAGTGGTCCTTTGTAGATAAATTAAACAGCCACGTGACAGATAGAATGACATAAAATGAATTTATAATAGCATTTATTGTCCCAAATAACAAATTATGAACTTTCTTTATCACAATTATGAACTATTAATTTTGAAAGAGATCTGAAATGCAACTTAAATATAGATAAATGGCTTTGTGGACCATGGAGTGGTCCACTAAAATAAGACATATCTTATCTTGGATTATTGCCTAGTTAGCATTTTACTCAACTAAATTTGATCTAGTCCTTAACTTGCCCCACTCTCTTTTAAAAGTTACCATGGCTTTTGAGTGGAGTTGTAGTGTGTCTTTGTGTTAGAATCTCTTTCCCTCTGCCTGTGTGTGTGTGTGTGTGTGTGTGTGTATGTGTGTGTGTTTGTTTCTCAAAAAAAAATAAATAAAATAATCTGGTCCATTTAATATAGACCTAATCTTTTAATTTTGTATAAAATAGACCCAAAATTAGACTTATTAATCTCTTAATAAAATTTCTATTCTTTGCACCATAGTACTTTTCAACCCAAAATTAAGAGAAAAAAAAAAATTTGAGCCAAAAGAATAGGCAACTTACAAAAGGAAACAATTTAATCCTCAATTAGTCCAAAATGGACCTAAGTGAACCTGAAATGGATCGAAAGAGACTGAATTTTGACCGAAATGGACCAAAGTTAACAGAATGGACCAAAATGAACCGAAGTGACCGAAGTTGACCAAAATAGACTTAATTGGACTGAATGCTTCACTGATGTGATTCAAAATGAGCGTAATAATAATCATAAATGATACGCTTTAACTTTTAGATATTATATAGATTTATAAGACTTATATATCATAAAATTTATACTAACTGCAATATCACTAAAAAGTAATTATATTTATAAAAGAAAAGTAATTATGAATTTGTTTATTATGTTGTTGATGTGAAGCAAATTAATCATGTCACTTTGTAAATTTTTTAGTTAGTAAAAGATATCATTTAAATGTTATTTTTTTCTATCAAAATTTTAAATAAAAACATTCGTAAGATGCTTTATTTAAAAAAATTGTTGTTAATTAATATTAATTTAAAAAAATACTCAAATGACTTCATGTACTAATATATGTGAACAAATAATTAAATTTGTACTCAAATGACTTCATGTACTAATATGACTCATGGGAGTCAATACCGTACCGTACCGTACCGTACCATACCGGCCGGTACATACCATACCGACCTCGTACCGGTACAGGTACAACTTTATTTCGTACTGGAAAAAATATCGGCCATACCGGCCGTACTGGACCGGAACACAAAATGCTGTTTTTTTTTTTTTTGTTGTAATTGTAGCAATTTTTTAAGGGCTGGATGGTAATACTCATGTATATTATGGTCCTAAAGTAGATCCTTTTAATGGATGAGAGTAGATGATCCTATGTAGATTGTGTTAACTTAATTATTTATATTATTTGTTTTCTTTGTATCCAATGAACAATTAAGTTTTTTGTTTTTTATATTTTGTTTTTTTTTCTTTGGATGCAATGAACAACTGAAGTAATATTTTATTATAAACAAGAGGTAATGTTTTATGGTAAATAGAGAGTTCGTGTGTGTGTGTGTGTATATATATTAAATATATAAAATAGTGGTAAACCCGAAACGGTATACCGGTATTGACTTGTATCCAAAATATATCGTACCGGTGGCCAAACTGGTACAGCCTCCGGTACGGTATTGACTTCCTTGATATGACTTCATGTACTCAAATGACTTCATGTACTAATATGAATCTATTGAATTTGCAATGGACGAAGTTACTAGCACAGAAACTTCACCTTTATCTAATCAAGAAGTGCCAAATGATGAATCTCCTCTTTGGCAGTATATGACTAAAGTAGAAAAATTACATGGTGCTACTGTTAAATCAAGTGGAAACACATACTTTAAGTGCAACTATTGTGGTGCAGTTTATATGGTATCCTATTCTAGGGTTAAGGCTTATTTATTAAAAATTTCTAATAAAGGTATTAAACCATGCCCTAAGGTGACACCGAGCCATAGGTTGGAAATGCAGCAAATGCATGATCAAGTTGAGAAGGATAAGTTAGAGAGAGAACGGAAAAGTCAAATTCCCTTACCCCCACCTCCTCTAGTCCATGGGCCTATACCTATTTCCCCATTTCAGAGACAAGAAAGGAGTGATAGTACAAAATCCGGTTGATGGTAAGAGGAGGAAGGTGACTGTGAATTCTCCTTTGGAGATAGCATTCCAAGATAATGCTAGACATGATTTGGATAGCAGAATTGCTAGGATGTTTTACACCGGTGGGCTTCCGTTTAACTTTGCAAGGAACCCATATTATTGTAGTTCCTATGCATATGCTGCTACCCATAGCATTTTGAGTTATGTTCCTTCTGGATACAATGCCTTAAGAACAACACTTTTGTAAAAAGAAAGAGCTCATGCTGAAAGACTTTTAAAACCAATTAATGACTTTTGGCTTGAAAATGGTGTAAGTATAGTTTCTGATGGATGGTTAGATCCACAAAGGAGGCCTCTTATTAATATTATGGCTGTATCAGATGGGGGTCCAGTGTTTATAAAGGCAATTAATGGGTCAGGTGAGTTCAAAAACAAACATTATATTGCTGGGGTGTTGAAAAATGCTATAAAAGAGATTAGACATGAAAAAGTTGTCCAAGTCATCACTGATAATGCTAGTGTGATGAAGTCTGCTAGAGCTCTTATTGAAGGTGAATATCCTAAAATATTTTAGACATCCTATGTTGTCCACAATCTCAATCTAGCTTTGAAGAATATTGGTGCAGCAAAAAACATTGAAAAGAATGAAGTTACATATGATGAATGTAGTTGGATTACACGTATTGCTGATGATGCATCCTTCATACATGTTTTTATCATGAACCATTCAATGAGGTTGGCAATGTTTAATGAATTTTGTCCATTAAAATTGCTCCAAGTTACTGATACTAGATTTGCTTCAATTGTTGTAATGCTGAAAAGGTTGAAGTTAATAAAAAGATGCCTTCAAGCCATGGCTATTAGTGACCAATGGGCTTCTTATAGGGAGGATGATGTTGTAAAAACTCAAAAGGTGAAAGATATGATTCGAAGTGATCTTTGGTGGGATAAAATTGATTATATCCTTGAATTCACAGCACCTATTTATGATATGCTACGAGTAGCCGACACAAATAAGCCTTGTCTTCATCTTGTGTATGAGATATGGGATTCAATGATAGAGAAGGTAAAGACAGCAATATATCGGCATGAAGGCTTGGAAGATGATTAGTATAGCTCATTTTGGGGTGTGGTGTATGATATACTCATTGATCGATAGACTAAAAATTGTGCACCACTACATTGCTTGGCTCATTCCTTAAATCCTAAGTAAGTACATTTATTTTCTATTTTCCTTAGTTCACCCTTTTAGTAAAACACACGTTTCATCTATATTTGTTTTTTAATCTTTAACTAGGTATTACTCCATTGAATGGCTTTCGGAGAATCTAAAACGCATCCCTCCGCATCGGGATCATGAAATTTCTATAGAAAGGAGCAAGTGTTTGGATCGATACTTTGAAGATGAGAATGAATTAATGGTGGTGAATTTTGAATTTGCTACATTTTCAGGAGGGAGGTTTCCTTCACCAGATGCCTTGACAAATAGGTGGGCCTTACAACCTTTGGTTTGGTGGCAATACCATGGCTCCGCATTTCCAACTCTTCAAACCCTTGCCCTTAAACTTCTTGGACAACCTTGTTCATCCTCATGCGCTGAGAGGAATTGGAGCACATAAAAATTCATTCATTCCTTAAAAAAAACAAAATGGCTCCTGCATGTACTGAGGATTTGGTATATGTGCATTCTAATCTTCGACTCTTGTCAAGGCGCAATGAGGAGTACGTAAATACAGCAACAAAGATGTGGGATATTGCAGGAGACTCTTGGAATGAGAGCAACATACATGGAGGAGTTGGGATTCTTGAGAACGCAACCCTTACACTTGATGAGCCAAAGTTGGAGGCCATGGTTATTGGGAATGCTAGCACTAGTGTTACAACTAGTGAAAGTGAAGTTCGAAGTGAAGCTATTGATCTTGATGATGATGATGTTGGTGTTTGATTGTCTTGTTGATTATCTTTTATTTTGTTTTAGTTTCAAACTTGTGAGTTGTATTTTAATTTCCGAACATTATGGAATGTTTTAGTTCCAATCTTATGGGTTGTATTTAATTTATGAACATCATGTTTTAGTTATTATCTACTATTGCTTTTAAATTTGGTATATGTTTATATAATGTGAAAAGTATGCTTAGCAATATATTAAAAGTATAAATAAAAATATTTTTAATAATTTTTTAATCACCGAGTCCCACCGCACCCGCATTCACCTTTTTCAAAAATTGCCGAGTCCCGCACCCGAGTCCCGAAACGCACCCGTGCTTCATAGGATTGCTCTACCAGTCATCCAATCCGCAGTTTCTAGACAATTTAGAAGGTCTAATCTAGGCCTGTGTATCATAGGAAGAGAACAGCAAACTTTGTGAAGTTCCATCTCGAAAGGAAATTAAAAGAACATTCTTCAGTATTAATTCTTGGAAAGCTCCGGGTCAAGACGGGCTTCTAGGACTATTTTACAAGCATTATTAAGACATTGTGGGGAACCAAGTTATCTTGACAGTACAAAGTTTTTTTAGGGATGGGTGGATATTGAAGGAATTAAATAAAACTTTTATCGCCTTGATCCCCAAGAAGAAAGGAGCCCACAACTATAATTATTTCAGGCCAATCAGCTTGTGCAACGTTTGCTACAAAGTAATATTGAAGATAATGGTAAACAGGATGAGGCCATTTCTAAACAAAACGATTGACCATGCTCAGGTGTCTTTTGTTCCTGATAGAGGAATTATAGAGAACTAGTTGCAAACCTACGCAATGCACATGATAATTTTGATGTCATATTTTTTGTTAAGTAAAGAATGAGAATAATAGTTGAGATTGATTAATAATAGTCCCAAACTCATCTCACAATAATGTGATTATATTGTAATATATATAATAAATTTTTATGTAAGTAAAGAAGTCTTTATCTTGATTTTGTGTGTGTGTGTGTGTGTGTGTGTACATTGGCGAGGAAACATGTTGCATTTTACTTTCAATTATATTATATGACAAAATATTTTGTAATACGTTATAATAGTGTGAGATATGTATCAAAACACAACACAATAAAAACATAGAAAAAGTATAATTTTTATTAGAACATGAAAATGAATCTTGTTGGTTTCATATGAATGCTAACATTATTTTGCATTTTTGGAGAAGTCATTGAGCAATTTATCCAAACTTTGTGTCCATTTTATCACATAAGAACTATTAAACAAAATTATAATAGTTTCTATTTTGATAATCACTAGAACTCATGCATGAGAATCAACTATTACAAAAACTTTTCTCCCCAAAACATATATTGATTTCTATTATTCCTTTCCATACAATTTTAAAAATGTGAAAAACTAAGGAAGCTAAATATGTAGTTGATTGTTTCTCCAAAAAATAAAAATGTGTAGTTGATCTTAGTCAATCAATAAATAGCATAAAAGGGGTAAGTGAAAGCAAACGTATTCACAGTATAATTGTTTATATATGTCCATATTTGTTTTAGTATAACAATACTCTTGCTTTCTAAAATATTCATGTAGCAACTGTATCTTGTTTGATCTCTCCCAGTTCTGCAACTTTAACCCAACTCGCAGCATATAAACCAATGATAATGAAAAAGAAACTAACAAAATGAAGCCAAACACAATTTCTAAATTTTAGTGATAATAAACAAAGAGATTAAAATATTTCACAAATATGTGTGTGTGTGTGTGTGTGTGTGTGTGTGTAGAGGAAGGGAAAAATGTATATACGATACATAAATATTGAGGAAGGGGAAAGGTTGGGGAAGAGAAAGAGACTTTGTATGTTTTAGTAATTAAAAAATGTATTTATAACTGCTAAGTTGCATGGTTAATGTTATATATACACACATATATATATATATTCTTTTTTTTTAAATAAACTCATCAAATCCAATGCAGTAACATAATAATAAGCTTGAATAAAGGACTTTTGAACTACCATTTAGGTTTATGAAAAATTTAAGGCCTTCCATATTCGTTATTTTTTTCCCAAAAATTTTTATCAAAGAAAATAATTTCTTTCATAAATGAGAATTTTAGGGATATATATTTTTTTAATTAGATAGAAGAATTATCGAAGGCAAAAAAAAATATATATATATATATATATATATATTCAGAAAGGATTCAACCCCCTCAACAGTAGTGTATGGCCAGAATCCATACACTCTACTGTTGAGGGGGTTGAATCCATTTGATCTACCACTGGTGGTGCAGTCTCTCTTTGATTAGTTGCTATTGGAGATGATGATGGTGGGGAGGGATTTTTCCGGTCCACATTACTGTCAGCGTTCTCATATTCAGAAAGGAGATCCATGAACTCATTAAGCAATTGCTGGACTTTTCTATTTGATGCCATTGCCGGAAGAATATCCTCTCTTAAGAGTTTATGGTTTCTCAGACCCTGCAAAGACCCAAAAGAGTAACTTACACAAGCCCTAGATTTTATTTTATTTTTTTTCTTAAAATTTTTGGTTGGGGGGATTTGAACCGAGCAGTGAAATTGAGCCACAAGGCTATTGGGCCAAGCCCTAGGATTCAAATATGAGAAGAAGATTTTAGATTTTGTGAAACAACAACAACAACAACAACAACAAAGTCTTAGTCCCAAAAATTTAGGGTCTGCTATGGACTTTCAACAAATTAGTTAGGGTTGGCTATGGGATTAAAGATTATTGTGGATAAAAATGTCAAAAAGTAGAGAACCCTAGAGTAAAGGAAAATTTTTGCAAATATTATGTGGAGATAATTAGTGAGGAATGAATATCTGGAAACTATTGCAGCCTGGATATAAGAAATGTTATATCTTAGAAGTTAGAACTGCAATTGGGTACGCCTATGCTCCACTGATTGCCATGGAGTTGCAAAAAGATATGAAAGTTTGAAATCTAGCAGCTATATTAATCCAATACTGTAATATGATAAGCTTTAATTTTCTTTTAGAGTAATTCCTTTGTGTTTCAAATGCTTCAATGAGAAGTTGTTGGGATCTTATAAAAGGAAGTAGGATGAGAAAATCAAGTCACTCTAGCCACTCAGTTTATTGGTGGTAACCTGAACGATTCGCGTGGTTAATTTCTTTTTCTGCACAGTGGCGACGCCACTCAGACTGCAGGGTGTTCCCAGGAACACCCTGAGTTGAAAAAAAAAATTATATATAATAATTTAATTTTTTTTTATTTGTTTACCCTTAAAACAAATATAGGAACACCCTCAAACGCTATCAGGAACACCCTTAAAATTTTTATACCAAACAAATTTTGAACTAAAATATAAAAAAAAAAATTGTAACGGATAATCTGAAAAAAAAAATTGTAACAGAACAAGCCCAAAAAAAAGCCCAACTTCAATCCTAAACAAATACCCAACAGGCCCAACCCAAACATATTCTCAAAAAAAAAAAAAAACCAAACAACCAAAACGGCAAAACCCAAAACAAAATACAAATATGCGACCGCAAAAAATTATCAAATGGTAAAAGCAAAGCCTAAAATCAGAAACCTTTCCTAACCTAAAGAAAAAAAACCTCATCTGATGAGGCTCAATGGCTCATCAACGACAATGCACACCTCTACCACCTAAAACCTCATCATCAAGCACATAGGCGCAACGTGGTGTCGACACCTCCTCTTGAAACTCGAGCAACAGAGCTTGGATGATGGATCGGCCATTGGAGATCGGAGATCGGTCTGATCAAATCAAAGCTTGCGACGCCAACACTTGGCCTCGAATCCTTCCTCGCCTCTGATGCCTCGATATGCTGCCACGGCCCTCGGCGCCGCCCCTCAGGCCTCCCTCAAGGTATTTTAATTTTGCACTACTTCTCTCTCTTTTTCTCTCATAATCTTTGGGTTTTGCTTATTTGCTGTGGAGTGGACTATTCTGTTCTGAGAGAGAAAGCTCTCTTTCTTTTTGAACTGATTTTCTCTCTTTTAAGTCTTTATAATTATTCAATTTATTTGCCCCTATTTATTTTGACTCTATCCATTGGTGTGTGAGTGTCACTGTGTTGGTCAGTTGGTGTTGGTGAGTTTGTGTTTTAGTGTTGAGTTTATCTAATTGACTACTTTTGTGAATCTTATCTGTTGAGTGGGGGTAGATGGGGTCATGGGGCCGTGTGGTGTGGGGTCAGGGGTGGGATATTTAAATTGGGGAAGTAAAGGCATGCAAAGACAGGGGTGTGTGCACATATGAGGTGTGTGCTAATGCACAGTGGAATGTGTGCTAGCTAGACTGCTAGTAGTTAGTAAAAAAAAAAATTAATGAAGTAACTAAACACTAATAATTAATAATTTAATTAACTAATATATTATAAAAGACAAACAAATTAAATTATGTTAAGCTAAACAATAATTAATAATTTAATAATTAATGAAACAATAATACAACAAATTATAGTTTATAAAAGACAAACAAATTTATGAAACAACTAAACAATAATAATTAATAATTTTATTAATATTTCAAATTAACTTATAGTTTATTGTACATGTACCTTTGTTCATTTTTTTTCTTTTCATTTTTTTTCCTTTTGAGGTTATTCGGTGTATAAAATGCAAATTTGTTTTAGTTTTAAGAATTTTTTTTTAAGGCCAAATCTTGAATTTCGGCCGGTATTTACCGAAACGTCCTGAAACATCCGAAATAAATCGAAATGACCTGAAATTCTTTCAGAGTAGAATAGGAACACCCTGGACAAAATTTCTGAAGTCGCCACTGTTCCTGCACATCATTTTCCATTTTAATTGAATCTACTTTTTTTACTGCTTTGAGCTTCCTTTAATTTAATCTTGTGGTTTCAGGATGGGGCCCTTATGCATATTTTAAAGCTATTGAGGAGTCACGTTGCAATACTAACACGTCCGATAATATGACTGCACCTGATGTGCAGGCCCAAGGGATTCAGGTTGTGAACCAACCGGGAAGACAAAATGGTGGGGCAGTAGGCAATCTAAGCTCTGCCCAGGATGCAATGGAATCAGGGAGATCATTGTGAATATCTTGTACTTTATGCTTCTGGACTTCATTTATGTATGTGTAAATGACAATTCTCTGTATCAACAGAACTTTAGGCTTAGCAATGTAGAATGCAGTTTGATTGTGGCCTTTATTGAATCATGAATGCAAGTGTCTGAAAATGCTTCTTACCTCACCTAGTCACACGTAGTTAACAGCATGACTACTCAAAATAAAAGACACACTACTAATCAATCCTATACGTGTAAGCACCAAAAATTCCACTGTGTTTTTCTCTAGTTTCAAACTTGTGCAAAGTTGACATGGGAGAAGAGACGCGCAGCCATATTTGGTAAACAAAAAATACGTTTGACCATTACATCAATTGTGTACAGACTTGGTTAATTCAGTTGGATGGATCATATGGTTTTCGTGCCACTTGATTTCAACAGGTTGTGCATTGCCCCCTGATTTATGAGGATAGCATAAAATGTCAGGCTGCTACACAAATGCAGGGCCCTTAGGCACTCTATAAGAGTTTAAATTGAAGAGGTTATGGAAAATTGGTTGTGGTAGGTGCCCTTAGGCACTCCAAATGTTCATTAAAAAAAATTGAAAAGAGAAAGAAGCACGTCTAGGAATACGTACTAATTAATTGACCCTCCCTACTTACTGAATTTTGTATGTTCTGGGAAAGTCATATTTTAAGATTGGCAAAAACTTTGGAGAAAGAGGAGAATCGTGTAATCAATAATATTGAATTATTTTTTATTGATTATTGAGCTACATGGAAATGTGTATTAATATGACTATATTTTGGTAAGCTTTGCTATCATGCCAAAGTGGCCTGCCTTAGTTAAACCTTGTAGTTTCTAGTTTGTTTTTGTTACTTCCTCATACAATCTCTATCATCAATCACCGATTGACCAAATAATCGGTAGTCCCAACCTATATAATTAGATCATTGTGGTACGGTTTTCAAATGGCAAGGTTTTAGGACAAGCATAAGCTATTTCTATATGTTTTATTTTTTGGTAGAAGCTATTCCTATATGTTAATTCATATGTTTGAATTTGTATAAGTCATCAGGAACACGTATGGGGAAAAGATAATCTTTCATTAATTAGTTTCTTATCTATCAGACAGATCAGTTGAAAAGACGTGTCCTAGATTCTGTTCTTTTGAGCAAATAAACACACGCAGACAAGAAACTATGAAAGACAACTCAAAGAGACAATCCTAGCATTTTGTTTGCTTTATCGTTTTTTTAAGTTCTGTCAAATGTCCAATTAACATGTAATGTTGGCAATCATTTGTTGTAAACTAGCTTAAGTACAAATTATTAAGATTAATTGTGAAGATATTTTAAATTTGAGATAGATCTCTAAATTAACAATAGGAATGAAGAAAATTAATTTAAAAGAAAATAAACACAAAACACCAAGATTTACGTATTTTGGCAATAGCCTACATTTACAGGCGATGACGAACAAATTTTACTATAAAAAATTTATGATAATACAAATTAGTGTAGAGGAACTCTCACATACCCAAATCCCAAATACACCCAAATAGCCATCTCTCACAAATATAAACCAAAAAACCAAATACAAACCAAAGATCTAAAGGTTCAGAAATACCAAAAACGAATTGCGCACAAATTAAGGGAAGAGTCACAAATCAAATCCAAAAGTTGCAACATGCCAAAAGAGAGCAAAGCGCAAATCATCAAACTGCAAAACCAAAACCAAACCAAGCAACAACAAACCTTTCTCACAATTCCAAATTGCAACCCACAAATATCAAAGAACCAAACAAGAGAAAGTATCTTTTTCTCACACCCACCTATTAATTTTTTATAGCAACGCTATGCTTATGTAGAATACTTGAGTTGGCTAACATATTCAAAACCAAGATAGACTTCTTTTCCACGCACAAAGAAGAATCACTCATATTCCAAATAGAACTTAAAATCAAGTGGCAGGCAAGACTTGTAGTAGAGTTTGATAACTTCAAACAACAATAACTCAAAAACAATAAAATTCTTTTCTTATCCAAATCCAACAAGGAGTCAAACTCCTAATTCAAGCAATATTCTACATCAATCCACTAGAACAACTACACCTTGATAAAATTATGATTAAATGATTAAATTTGTTAGGACATATGTGAAACTTGTTATGAACATATGTCATTTAGAATTGGCTAATCTTTTGACAAAACGCAATGTGTTTAATACTTCAAAGAACAAGAGTTTAAGTCTAAGTATTGAAGTCATGCAAATCTGTCCAAGAATTAAGTGAAGAAATGTTATTCATTAAAGCTCGACAAATAGTTCGACAGATGTATCTATCGAGAATTACAAAATTCAAATTTTCAAATCTGTTTTTCATGCATATCCAAGATATTTGTGTAGGGTTTCTTTTCTCACAACCCTAGACATATATAAGGATTATTTTAAGGGCCATCTAAGGTGATGCAACATGATGCAAAGTGGTTATTCACTCAAATTGTGACCGGAAACAATTTGCCCTAGTTCATATTTCTTTTGAAGAAGCTGCTGTATTTGTATGCCGTAGGGTTTTGTGACCAATGAGCTTCTTAATCTTCATCGTGTGGATGAACAGAAGAACTTTGCAGCCAACATTTTTCTCAAGTTGGTGTGTTAGTCACGTACTGGGATCTGTACATCGATTGGTTAGTCATATACTGGGAGCCGTGCATTGAAAGGAGATATTGTCACTACATTACAAGTCTAATTGTGTATTAGGGTAAGAGTTCAATTGTAGGTTGGTATAAGGTATTGGGATTCATTTACTTGTAACTACTTATTTTGATAATAGTGGATTTTCAAGAGTGGTGACCTTAAATTCACTCGGTGGGGTTTTGCCTCGGTGGTTTTTCCCATTCGTAAACAAATCACCCATGTTAAATTTAATTTCTGCTGCATCTAGTTATTTAGTGATTTGTTTGTGCTACCACGCGTATTACATGTTAAATTGATTTAATTAATTCACTTGGCTAATTAATTGGTTAATTTAACTAAGGGGTCAATACATTCTTGACCTATCAAAATTCATCATTTCTTAACCAATTAAACTTATGAGACAATCGATTATTTATCGTAACTTATAGAAAAGCCTATGAACTTAATTATCACGTCCCCCTCAAAAAAAAAAAAAACTTAATTATCACGTAGCACAATCTTTAACAGGCTGGGATGACCTTTCAGAGCACAAGACAGCTAAACTTTGGTTATGCAATCTGTTAAGTTACATACCAAAGTGAGGGGTTTAGGTTAGGTCCCCCACCTAGATGTTTAAGAGGTGAGTTTCATTGAGCATTTTAACATAGTTAATTGAAGCTCATGTGGGAAAAAGCAAATTTTGCTCTTTCCTTCGAAAATTTGGTAGGACAGATGGCAAAGTTAGAGAGAGAAGAAAAATGTAAGAAGGATAGAAAAGGCAAGAAGAAAAACTGAAAAAGATAGGAGTATTGATTTTGCATATTGAAAATGTTTGGTAATAGCTTCTTCTTCTCTTGTTTCTCAACAAAGAAAAATGAGTGAAAAATACAAAATTGTGTACTAAATTTCGTTGGCATAGCTGGCGCTTTAAGACTCTGAGCACATTAATACATAAAACAAATTCAAGACTGGCAACTCTGTCGTCTTCCAAATTGTGAATATTTTATCTTGTTTTAAGGCAAAATCTTTGAACTCAAGTTTGTTTCATATATCTCCATCACATGCCACAGAGGCTCTAAGAATTTTACTCTTTTTTTGTCAAGGTACATTAACTTTCCTTTTAATCTAAATTTATTTTTCTTCTAATCCACTTTCATAATTTTCCACACCTCCGACTACATTTTCTTAAAGGCTTCAATTAGATAACGTAAGGGTAAAAGTATTTTACCAAGAACAAGCAAAGAATATGAAAGAACATAAAGGATTTGACAAATATGATTATCATCATTGGAATAAGACCCTCCTGATTTTTTAGACACTAAGCAAAACTGAAATTGTACATTAAAGGTAGTTCCTCACTTTTTTTTTTTTTTTTTTTTTTTTTTTTTTGAGAAAAGGTAGTTCCTCACAGCTATAATGATACGTAGGATGAGAATTTTAGGGAGAGAATCATGTAATCATGAAATCAATAAATTCATTTATAAATTAAAAAAAAAAACTAAATAAAGTAATAAAGTAAAGCTCCATTTGAAAAAGGACATGTAGCTTTTGGAAGTTTGAATGCCATTCATATCATTTATGTTTACAGCCAATTTTGTGTGTGTGTGTGGAAAGAATGCTAATCTAGCATCTAACTTAGGTTGTTTTTGCATGTTTTTAAAGTTAGGAAATTTAGTAATGGCTAATTCCATGGAAAAATGTGTTGTAACTTTAGGTTATTTACTTTGTAATTTAGAAGGAAGTAAAATAGGTTGAAGAATGTAATTGATTCAATTAAATTAAAGACACAATTCTTCTCAAAAAAAAAAAAAAATTAAAGACACAATCATAATTCTTTATTCTTGATTTTGTGTCTTATTAAATTTGTGCTTAGCTTGTTGTTTTGAATGTTAAATTCCAAATAAATTTCCCATGAGAAGTCGTATATTTATTATATAAATAACAAGTATAAGTACACCACTTATTAATTCAATAATACTTTGACATGTATATAAATTTTTTTTTTTTAGGAAAATGAATATAAATTTTTACTTAGAAGGCTAAATAAAAATATATATCATTTTTAAAAAAAATGGACACATCACACCTGACACAAATTTAGGCCAGTTTCTCCTATAAATATAAGTAATTTTTTTAATAATTAAATATAAGGATTCGTCTTCAAAAAGAAAAAAAAAATATAAAAGTGATTCTATGTCTACCGAAAAAAGATTTGGAAGTGTAAACACAATAAATATAATTGATTCCTTTAAATTTTAAACTTCAATTACACTTATGGTCAATATTAATTGCGAATCCCATGATAAAGATTGTGGGGGGAGAGAATAATTAAAAAACTTGTGAAAATTTCAAAAAAAATAAATAAAATCCTTTAAGCCAATGAAAAACGCTTTTTACTTAAAATAGTTCCCCAAACCCCAAGTAATAATTCCCCAAACCCGAAGTAACCACTCCACTGGTTTTTTTTTTTTTTTAATTTAAACCCCAAAAAAAAGGAAAAAAAAAATTTATTAGTAAGAAAAAAAAAAAAAAAAAAAACAGTTTCTCTTTGTACTCTTCCTATTATAGCAGAGATAGTAAGGATATTCAAACTTCAAAGCAAAACCAAACTAAACTAAATGAGTAG
Source organism: Lithocarpus polystachyus (assembly GCA_033629205.1). Lineage (NCBI taxonomy): Eukaryota > Viridiplantae > Streptophyta > Magnoliopsida > Fagales > Fagaceae > Lithocarpus > Lithocarpus polystachyus. The sequence continues at coordinate 4,707,998 of CM066162.1, read as the reverse complement.
TTATAATAACCTTCCCCATATGTATTCATACGTGTCTCACTGTCTTAAGTACTAATCATCACTCTCACTGTCTTTACGCGTAAACTATACGCGCCTTTTCTCCCTATCTTTACTCTGTTTCTCTCTCTCACTCGTACACTTTGTATGCCTCTGATCTCTCTCTAACTGAAAACGCTTCCAATTCTCTCTCACACTCTTCTACATTCTCAGGTAAAGTAAATTTTCAGTTTCATGTATATGGGTCTCTTTGTGTGTGTGAATCTATTCGTTTTTTTTTTTTTTCCTTAAACTCATTGTGATGCTTTTATGCTGTGATTCTTTCATGTGCTATTTGTTCTGTATTGTATGTTTTCTGGGTTACGTTTCCGTTTGGTTCTCGAGAATTATGAAGTAGAATTATGAGTTTTTTATTTTATAATGCTGGGTTGAGTTGAGTTGGGTTTCTTTTTCATTGTCTCTGCTATTTGAATTTCAAATATCCGAAAGTTTGAAAAAAAAAAATTTTCTTTTCTTTCAGTTTCTTAGCTTCCAAACAGGTCTCAGACTAAAGATTTCATATTTGTATATTTGCATTTAACTTGATCACTAAATTATCAAAAAGTTAAAAACTTGATCAATGTCAGTGCGGTAGTTACTTTTTTTTTTTTTTTTTCTTTTTTTGAAATGGGATAGTTACTTTTTTTTTTAAGCTAAAATATTGTTTTCCTTCTTAACGTTTGCGTGGATTTCATTTTTGTTCTTAAACTTAGTTTAAAATTTTTGTTTTTCATCTTAAAACTATTAGAAAAACAATAACAGTTTAGGGAGGAAAAACGAAATTCATGCAAACCTTAGGGACGGGAATAATATTGTAGTCTATTTATATTTTTCACTTGGAAGATTTTATTTTACGAGCTTTTGAGGACAATATATATGTTTGTTGTTGGGATAAAATTCTATATAGCTGCTAAATAAATTTCAGTAAGTACAGCGGAAACACAACCATACAAGAACACAGAAATTTACGTGGAAACTCTTTCTCTCTGAAGGAAAAATTACGGGACAAATTTCGAATAAATTTACTATATTAAATAGAGATTACAATACTTAAAAATACAATTTAAACAAAGAAAAAACTTTCCTTTTCTTTTCACTCACTGCTCTCTTTCTCACTGTATTTCTCTCACAATTTTCTCTTGCTCTCTCTATTTTTCTCTTCTCTTTTTGCTTACTGTCACTCACGCAACTCTTCAAAGACTGCACTGTCCTCAGTCTCACTTGCTGGGACTTCCTTTCCTTTTTGCTCTGTCCCAAATGGCCGAATGGCCTTTCCCTTTTATTTCTTTCACCTTTTCTTCTTTTTTTCCTTTCATACTCTTCTCATCAAGTCACAATAAATGAAAGCCACTTACTTTGACTTTGCTTCAACCAAAATCCCTTTCTTCAGCTCTTATTGGCCGAATGGCCTTTGCTTGTTTCTTTTCTTTTGCCTTCAGCGTGTCCAACGCACTTAGGCTCTCTTCTCATTAAGAGAAGTCAGACTTCTCACAAGTCATGGGGTGACATGCTCATTAAATGAGCTCTTGAAAAAACACGTGGGCTGGACTGATGGTGCAGTGCACCAACATTTGTAACAGCTTGTTTTCTGAGTTAAAATTTTGAATTATGCTACAGAGCAATAAAAGAGAGCCGCCTGGTCAAATTTTCAAATTTAAATAGTTTTGGAACTTAGTGATGCGTCTTTTTAGTTGTATTATAATGCCACTGATAAGTTAAGCATTATTTTTAATTTAATTTGAATAGTTTCTGGCTAGATCCATGAGTAAGAGTCTTTGTGTATGTGCCAAAAACTTCCACTCTGCAGAATAAAATAAGGATTTGTCATTTTATGTAGCTAGCCTTGCCATTCAAAAGGCACAGTTCTCAAACAGAATTAACAATTTAATAATAATGATAATATTTTTTTATTGGCAGGTTACAAACGCAATTGAATTAACACTTTTGAATTTTGTTTAGAGGTACCTTAGGAGTCAATGATATGATATCAGAAGTTGTATTTAGGGAAAACTGCATTTGGAGCAATCAACAAATAATTCAAAACAATTTAGGACATAACAGGTCATTATTAAGTGGTTGTCCTCCATTAAGCATTTCTATCAAAAAGTCATCTGGGTAGTGGTTGGTGATCTAAATTATTTCTTGGGTAGGTTCCATAAGGACCATAACTTTAAGGCTATACCAAGTTGGTCATAGATGTGTATTATTGGTTTGTCATAATATGTGGTTGTCCTTACCAACACAAAGATCATAACCCTGGATGCAAAATACATATATGAGATTAGTGGAGGGCGGTCTTTGTTTAAAAATTTATGTCAGTTTAGATTGGAATGGTTTTTTATGCTATAATTTCGGTAGACAACAATGGGACGAGGAATCAAGAAAATTAGTAAACGGGTGACAAAATTTCAGAAATATCCGGAGTGGATTTCCTTTTTAGACCTCTAATCTTTTTGTTGGAATATATGACAACCAAGGGTACACACAAACTCTCTGTTTGACAAATAGTCATTGTTTGCAGTTGATAGCCTTCAACTCCTACTAATCTTGTAAGTGTACTGTGAATCTTTGATAGGCATTTAAAATTTTGTTTTAATTAAATTACTAAGTACTTATACTGGATCTTCAGATAAATGATTTAGGAACTAAATACAAAAGCTTTTCTAGTTGAACCTTAGCTCAAGTTAAAGAATCTCTTTTGCTCCTATTGTGTAATTTTCCTATTTAACTTCTTGTTCTGTTGACCCCATGTGTCTGTCTATCATTTTTCTTCCCATATAAATCTATTATTGATTTTTTTTTAAATGTTTGTGATGGTGTTATGGTTGCTACCTTCAAGTATAGCACTTTGAAAAATTGTTATGGTTGGAGTAGGTTGCCTATGGAGAAGTAAATGTTAAAGTTGCTTTGGCTTTTATTTTTTTCTCCAGCTGAATTGCATGGTATAGATGCTACTACTTCATCTGTTCATTCTGTTCCCCGTTAATAAATATTTGTTTTTGTTATCAATGCTATGAATATTTGTTCACTAGTATCATAATACAAAAACCTGCTTAGCAATCTAATCTTACCTAGTAACACAGCACTTTGTGCAAACATGCATTCCTACTTAATGATTGGGTGAACAGTGGGAGCTAACCTTGACTCAGGTAGTTAACACCAATACAACTGAGAGGGAGTTTGTATGGGAAACCTTTTAGGTTGTTATCAATTTTATGAATATTCTTTTCACAGTTAGACCCACCAAGTAGCCCAAATGGAATGTGGCTTACAATGAAACTTTCCTTTTGCAAAGTCCTTCTTATGTACAGCCACATGGGATAGGATACTCACAATCAACAACCTTTTAGACGGGTCTGTCCCTTGTTAATTAGTGTTGCTTGTGTCATTGTGATGGGGAATCAATGGATCATATTTTGCTCCATTGTAAGGTTGCTCATGCATTATGGAGTGAAGCTTTTCTGATATTTGGGATTCAGTGGGAGATGCCAAAGACAATTTCTTCTCTTCTTTTTGCATGGAGGAATTGTTTGGGAAAATGTATTTCAAATGTTCGGAATATGGTACTAGCTTGTCTTATGTGGATAGTGTGGAGGTAACGCAATACTTGTATGTTCAAAGATGTTGAGAGACCTGTAGATCTTTTGAAGTCTATGCTAGTTGGGACTTTATTTGAGAGGTCTTGTGTTTGGGGTTCTATGCATTGTATTCCTATTTTTTATTTCTTACTTTCTTTTAGTTCTGCTTGATTTGTTTCAAGTACAATGAGTTCACCATCATGAACACGGTGTACTTTTATCAATAAAACTTATATTACCTATCCAAAAAGAAAAAAATAAATACAAGATTGGTTTGCTCATGTCATGTGCAAAGGAGAGAGAGAGTGAGAAAGACTGGGTTGATTCTAGTTGAGGGAATGGAAAAAGGTATAAGAAGACCTAAAATAACATTAATATAAGTAGTAGAAAAGAACTTGTCAATTAAGGAGGTAACAGATTGTACAACTTTGGTTTGCTCATGTCATGTGCAAAGGAGAGAGAGAGTGAGAAAGACTGGGTTGATTCTAGTTGAGGGAATGGAAAAAGGTATAAGAAGACCTAAAATAACATTAATATAAGTAGTAGAAAAGAACTTGTCAATTAAGGAGGTAACAGATTGTACAACTTTAGATAGAATAGAATGGCATAAACGAATATGTGAGACCAAGCCTAACTACTTTGTTAAGGATCCGTAACTATCCTCAAAAGTTTGGGACTAAGGCTTGGTTATTGTTGGTCTGCTCATGGTCCTATGAATGTTGACCATAATTTAGGTACATTGTGCTTGCTTGTGAGCATGTAATTTTTACTTGATGCTGGGCTGCTCCTTTATGTACTTCATACTGCCTGTGGTTTGACCCTGTTTTGGCTGTGGTTAGGTGCTAATTGAAATTGATTAGGCAGCAGTCTTGGTTCATTTAGAACCTTTCAAGGTTACTTATTAAAGGGCTCTAATGGCTTAGGAATAGATTCACGGGGTCGAAAATTTGTAATATAATTTATCCTTGATATTTGAATCACCTCTGTTGGACCAGAGGCATAAGGCTTCTGATTATATGTTAGAAAGATTTTCCAACAAAAGTATACTATTTACATTCTAGAGAAGATTATGCATTGGTTAGTGAAGATGGAGAAAGGGTGGAGTTTCCTTGTTTTGTGTATAATAAATTTTGTGATTGCATTTTCTTTTTCATCAGATCCTGGAATATGCATATTCATTATTTGACCCATTTTCTCCGCAATTTTTTTTTTTTTTACTATTGTCTGCCTGAAATTACAGCTGATGGTTGATGTCCGAACAAAAATCAGTGTGATTTTTCTGCATCTAATTATCTAAATCTATTTACGGGAAATATTTCTTCTGTTTTTTCTATCTTTCCTTTTCTATCTCCTCGTTTAAAAACTTTTAGTTGTACTTCCCTTTCATTACTGTAACATTATTTTATGTGATATGTTTCTTTTTCACTTTTTGTGGTCAGTTATATTGCTTTACATTTTTTAATGTAATTTCCATTAACAAACCTTTTAATTTATCATCAGGTCAGCAAAAATGCCAGACATCCTGGGTGGTGGTCCACACACTATAAGATCCCATGGAGTTGCCGTGGCAAAAATACATAAGCATGATTGGCTGATTTTGTTGCTTCTTGTGGTGATTGAGGTTGTCTTGAACATTATAGAACCATTCCACCATTTTGTGGGAGAGCAAATGATGACAGACCTCAAATACCCATTGAAAGGCAATACCATTCCCTTTTGGGCTGTTCCAGTAAGTTTGGGCCCTTTAAATAAATAATTTATAGAAAATTTCATCTACGTGGAATTTGCGTGTTAGTTACTTGCAACATGAAAAAACTAATAACCCTTTTCTTATCCGTTGATTTAACAGATTATTGCAATATTGTTGCCTTTCGTTATCTTTCTTATTTACTACTTCATCAAAAAGGATGTTTATGATTTGCACCATGCCATATTGGGTAGCTCTTCCTCTCTTTTGAAATTTATGTAATACCAATGCTTGTTTGCATGTTATTCTACCATACTAATAACATTAAGTGGATATTGTATGCATGTCCAGGCCTTCTGTTTTCTGTACTTATTACTGGAGTTATAACTGATGCAATCAAAGATGCTGTTGGTCGTCCACGTCCAGATTTCTTTTGGCGTTGTTTCCCTGATGGCAAACCGGTGGGCTCTCATGTTCATCAACTCCCCTGACTTTTCTTTACATTGTTTACTTGACTATGTTATAATAAATTCTTTGCTTTTGCTTAGTTCTTTTCTCAGTCAAGTGCCATTGGTGTATAATATTTGCAGGCGTTTTATCCTACTGTCGCAGGCAATGCCACAGCCATTATCTCAGGGGACGTTATGTGTAGTGGAATAAAGAGTGTCATTAAGGAAGGATACAAAAGTTTCCCAAGTGGGCATACATCTTGTAAGCATCTAATCACTTCATTAGGTTAGGGGCACTGTAAGGATGCTGTTGTATTCATTTTTGGGACAAATTTTGGCTTTCATATCGGAAAGTTTCCTACTTCTGTTGTGTATGAAACTTGTAATTGGTACCCAAAGGTTAAGCTTCATCTTCATTGATGTGTCATGGGCATAAGTTTGTACTTCAAATGGTTTTTATAGCAAACCATGCATTTTCCAAGATAACGAAGGTTCAATAATCACTTCTTCAATCAATATTTGGGTGTGTAGATTAAAATTGGATATCAAATAAGTCAATGCTCCTTTATAAAGGATTATGATCAGTCAATTTTACTTTTTTTGTTTTAATTTTGGATTAGTAGATTCTTTGGGCTGCCAAAATTCTCATAATAATGAGCATTGTGGAATTTCTTTGTAATATTTGATTTTATAGTTTCTCTATGGATATGTATATCCATAGGACATAGAAATAACCATTTAAAATACGAGCATAGGATAATTTTTTCTGTCTTTTGGTTTTAGGGTCCTTTGCAGGTCTTGGCTTTCTTGCTTGGTATTTGTCTGGAAAAGTCAAGGCATTTGATCGCAGGGGCCATGTTGCAAAACTCTGTATCATTTTCCTGCCACTACTAGTTGCTGCTCTGGTTGGAGTTTCTCGAGTTGATGATTATTGGCATCACTGGCAAGATGTTTTTGCTGCAGGACTTCTTGGTCTGTTTGTCAAGTATTTTTTTTTTTTTTTTTTTTTTTTTGAAGTTTTTTGTGCTGGATTGTCAAATATTTTTTTTTATTTTTAATTTTTATTTTTAGTTTTATGCTGAATTGTTTGTTGAGGGCATAGAATTCCTTGTACTTTTTCTAAAGTGAACTCATTGTGCAGGGACTACTATTGCTTCATTTTGTTACTTGCAATTCTTTCCGCCTCCATATGATATAGATGGTAAGGGCCTCTTCTTTTCTCAATGATTATGTATGATATGCTTTAATTGGAGCAGATTGTTATGAATGACAGAATTCATATTTGGTAGTCTTAAAAAGGTTTTGTTCTTGTTGTTTGCATATATTTTCTTATAAAATGAAGAAAGAAAAAATACATTGTTTAATATTTTTTCTATAACTATTTTGTTGCATACCAAACACAATACCCGCTTGCTCGGCATTTTTATTTTAGTACTTATAATGTTTAAATTTATCTGAAGGATGTCATGAGTGTGGCTTTTTGTGCCTTGGATAACATTGATAATTGCATATTGTTTGCAACAAAGAGGTCATGAGTGCAGAATTACACTTTTATATTCCTTTTTCATTCTGATTTATAGGTTAACATTTTAATCTTTTAAGAGGATTAATGGTCTAAAAATTATATCTTTATGGAAAATGTGCAGGTTGGGGTCCTCACGCATATTTTCAGATGCTGGCAGAATCCGGAAATGGCAATCAATCCTCAGCCACCAACGTAAATCGTGCAAATGTGCACCAATCAGAACTTCAAAGTATATATATCCAACCTTAACATGGTTAAACATCAGGAGATGATACCTGAGACTCAAGCCCTATGTTTACATTGGGAAAAGGTAGGGGATAGAGCCTTGGGCTGCAGAGAAGAAATAGACAATACTAGATGTCCATATTCTTCAAGATTAATAGGATGTGTGAATTACATCAGCAGCATATGAACTTTGAACTTTTACCATGGAACTAACATCAACTGTCCTCATTCCTTTATTTATTTTTAGTTTTCTTGGCTGTCCACTGGTTCATCTGTTCTTTCGGTTATGACCGGGTTCCAGATTGAGCAACTCCCGAATTTTTACCTCTCAAACAACACAATTTTGATGTATAGATTAGTGATTGCTTGGACAAATTTCTGGGCATTATATTGGGATAAATCATAATATCTTTGCATGTTGGTTCTATAAAGTGAAGTACTAATTTCAAGATTCGAAAATTGATGATGTTAGTTAAATATGGAGTCATATAATCTCTTCACTAGTGTCAAAAGAATGTTTAGCTATAATTATTCCTTTTCTTTTATTTTCTTAACCTCTAGGACAAAACGCCTGACTGTGTTCCTAAGACCTAGCACCAAAATAAATTCCTTTTCTTTTATTTTCTTGGCATTCAAAGCATTATAAAATTGAAATGATACTGTTCAGCACTTGAAAAAAAAAAAATTCTTGGATTTGACTTTCTCCTTGGCTAATATTCTCAAATTGATTTCACTTTTTTTTTTTAAGAAAGTTTTAATTTATGGTATCTACTCCTGATGATATCTCTTTATCATTAGACCAAGACACTAATCGGTTTTGATGAAACCAAGAACCTTTTGATGTTTAAGTTAATTTCTCTTTCAAATTCTGGAGTACCAACTTTTTGGGAATTGTCTTCATACTTACCTTTTCTTATCGTGAATGAGTGTTTATATAGTGTACATTAGAAGCAGTTACTTGTTTAGTAACTTTCCCTATCTTTGAGAAGGTCGATGGATTCAGAGTTAACTTCCACAACTGCCATGGAAGTTAGATTATTTGATCTTATTTTCCATAACCGATTTTGGAAGTATTTAGTAAGAATTTGTAACAATGAATTTCGATTTTTACTTATGCTTTAGGACAGAAACACGTGGTTCACTTCATTAACTTGTGTAAAGGAACATGCTCGAAATCCTCGTCTGGGGGTCGTCCAAGAATCTTTGTTGATGGACGACCTTTTCATAGATGACTGTTCTATAAAGTGCCCATTCTTCTTTGGACGACCATTATAGACGAGCTTAGAGTTGGCTAATTTCATAGTGCACCATCAGGTTTTGGTATAGACGGGCATAAATAAAGAATATATATATATATATATGTTTACTTATTGTAGATATTAATTTTCTTGTGTGTATAAAATTATTTAGTCATATATAGACTTTATTTTTTAAGAAATCAACATGCGCACATGAGGGAGAGGGAAAAGAGTTTTAACACAAAAACACACTACAAACTTTACTTAGAAGTCATAGTAACTTTTAAATGAGTCATATGTAAACTAAGTACTCATATTCATAGACTCTTTTTTTTTTTTTTTTGAGAATATTATTCTTAGACTAATTTAATCTGTTTTCAATAGAATCATATCATATTATATTATATGCTATTATACAATAATAAAAGTTGAACTTAGAAGCTGTGGTTGCGCAAAATGGCTACTCTCATAGACGACTGTTCTATAAAGTGCCCATTCTTCTTTGGACGACCATTATAGACGAGCTTAGAGTTGGCTAATTTCATAGTGCACCATCAGGTTTTGGTATAGACGGGCATAAGGCTAATTTCATAGTGCACCATCAGGTTTTGGTATAGACGGGCATAAATAAAGAATATATATATATATATATATATATATATATATGTTTACATATTGTAGATATTAATTTTCTTGTGTGTATAAAATTATTTAGTCATATATAGACTTTATTTTTTAAGAAATCAACATGCGCACATGAGGGAGAGGGAAAGGAGTTTTAACACAAAAACATACTACAAACTTTACTTAGAAGTCATAGTAACTTTTAAATGAGTCATATGTAAACTAAGTACTCATATTCATAGACTTTTTTTTTTTTTTTTTTTTGAGAATATTATTCTTAGACTAATTTAATCTGTTTTCAATAGAATCATATCATATTATATTATATGCTATTATACAATAATAAAAGTTGAACTTAGAAGCTGTGGTTGCGCAAAGTGGCTACTCTTACTAATCAGTAAATTAATTTTATATTATTTGTTAGGATATATTTCTTCAAATTAAAGGATAATATTTAATAACAGTTTAATTGAAGTAAAACTTTATCATTCAAATTTCAACAAATTTAAATTCTATTCAAACTATAAGTCTATTATAAAAATACAAAACTTAAATCCTAAAAAAAACTCACGTTTTCTTTCAAAAAAAAAAAAAAAAAAACCCACGTTTTGACCTCTGCTCTAACTAAAGTTTGTTATCAATGTTTTAAGAACAACTAATTAGTAAATTAATTTTATACATTTAAATTTTAACAAATTTTAATTCTATTCAATCTAAAATTTTATTATTAAAATTTTCTAAATTTAAAAGTTGGATTTAGAAGTCATGGTTGCGTCAAGTAGCAACTGTAGGGGTAAAGGGCACAGAAATGGATATTGGGCCGTAGGCCATGTCCGAGGACATTAAGTGGTCTGAGGATAGGTAGACATCAATGAGGACGTACCAATTAGTGGGCTATGGGGTAATTCTAGTAGTAGAGGAAGGAGAACGTATTCCGAAGTGAGAATACTTCATCAGCGTAGCAGAGTAGAGGTCAAGGGTTTGACCTGCCATCAAGAACAACATGTCAGACAAAATTATACTGGTCGGGATAAGCATCAAAAGGGAATGAGACAAAGGAAAGTTGGGAAATATCTAGGAGAAAGCTGCTATCTTCACATTGAATGCTCTGAAACTAACTCTCTGGCCTTATTAATGTGAAGATAATACCTAAACCGTAACATTCAGCCTTATAGCTACCCACGAAGACTTCAAGAAGGAGTTGATGGGACAATGATCAAAACTAGTAGCTTGATTTACACATGAAGGGCTGAGATGAAGAAACGCAGGGGAATATAAAAAAGAAAAATCTCATTACAAGGGAATCATTTGAGAATTTGTAGAAAAATACTGTAGCCTCAAGAACTGTTTTGGTACTTAAGTTCATTAGAAATATACAAGAACTATTCTCCTCGGACTTTGCCGAGGAAGATTTTCTTTACATACCAAATTTTTATTCATGATATTATGTGTTGTGTACGTTATTTGTTTAAGTATTAAACAGAACCTTGGTCATGCTTGGCTCCTTGGACCACATACCTTAGGTAAATTAATACTCCTAATTATTTGTTTAAGTATTAAACAAAATCTTGGTCATGTCTGGATTTTCAAACCACATACCTTGGGTAAATTAATACTCCTTATTATCTGTTTAAGTATTATATAGAATCTTGTTCATGCCTGGCTCCTTGGACCACATACCTTGGGTAAATTAATACTTCTTGGCAAATATTTAAGTATCAAACAGAATCTTAGTCATGTCTGGTTCCTCAGACCACATATCTTGGGTAAATTGACACTGTGCAGTATCTCTTTAGGAGTTAAATAGAACTTTAGTAATATTTGGCTCCTCGGACCATGTACTATGGGTAAATTAACACCTACTACTATCTAGGTCTATTGCTAAGTGGATGGCTGTGTGACACTTTGGATGGGTAAATGTTGTGCCATTGCTCAAGAGTAAGAAAGAAAACCTGAGACACATATAATCATATGAGCTGCTTGTCTAAGATACATAAGGTATGTTTTTGAAGTCAAATTTACCTTTTATCAAAGGTTGTAGACTTGAAAAGGTTAGCCTGTTATATTGTTGATGATATAGAAGTAGTAGTTATACTATCACTTGTATAGATAATTGTTAAAGTCAAGAATCTAGGTATATCTTAAATTAAATAGAATTATATCTCATACTTATGTCAATTAAGTGCAGGGTAGAACAGAAATCATATTTGACATTACACGAATACAATAAAGCATAAAAGAAAGCTAATGCTTGTCATTAAGTCAAGCCTTGGAAAAAGGCAAATAAGTACAACTTTGGAAATGTAAACAGCAACTACATAAGTAAAAAAAAAAAAAATCTACAAAATCTAACTTAGGCCCTACTTAATCTTAAGAGGAGGGTTGTCTTTTGCTGTAGCCTTAGTAGGTTTGGCAGTTGCAACTGTTGTGGAGGTTGGACCTTTACCCTTAGAATCCTCCTTGGTAAACATAGGGATGGTTTCCAAGACAATTTCTAGGCTCTGGGGGGGCTTCTTTATCCTTAGAGGGTCCTTGGGTGCAGCTGGAGGCTTGGTAGCTTCAGGGACCACTCCTTTGGTTGTGTCCTTCGCTTTTTCAACTGCCCCAGCTTGTTCTGTCTCTTTGGGAGGATTGTTGGAGGAAGGGAGAGCCTTGGTAGGTATGCCCTTGCTAGGATCTGGGTCCTTAAGGGAAGTTTCAACTTTGGAGCCTGAAAGACCTAATGCTCGAATGGCTGAGGGATAATAGACATTTTCTGCTCTCCTTAAGGCAAAAGAGGCCTCAACCCCAGCCTGATTGAGGGCCTCATTCCACACCTATATGTAGTAGGTTCTACAAACCCCAAAGACTTCAGCCTTAAGAGTCTCCCCAGTCTTTGCTACCCCAACATCATAGCCATCCTGCTTGGCCTTTTCTATAGCCTTCTCCGCCTCTTCTAGCTTCTATTTTAAGGTTCCTATCTACTCCTTAGCTGCAGATAATTGGTCCTCAATCTGGCGGAGCTGTTTGCTTTGAGTTTCTGCCTGCTTCTTAGCCCCATGCAAAGCAGCCTTGACACTCTTCCTATGCCTGTCAGCCTCGGTCAATTGATTGTTCAGTTCTTGGATCCTCTTCTTAGCCAGGGAAAAGGCCTCCACAACAGCTATCCGCCTCCTCTCTTCCTCTTTCATTTGTTGATGGGATTTGTTCACCAGCTCCTTGGCCATGTGCGTAGATTGAACAGTCTATAAAGGAAAAAATACAATGGTTAGAGAAAGCAATTAGAGTATAAGAAAAAAAGAAAAAAAAAAGGATATAAAATACTTACCAGCGCAAAATCCCTTTTCAAGCTCAAAAACACTTTGTGTTTCTTCATGGTCCTCAGATCGGCCATGTCCCTAAGCAGCAGAAGGGCCTGCTCTATGGCATTAGCAACGTACCCAGCCTTCCCTTGCTGGAAGTCCTTTATAGAGGCATCTGTAGGTAGAGAAGATCCGTTTAGCACTAGAGGGGGGGTTCCAGGCTTGAACCTTAGTGTGGCAGTCACACCCCTTCTCTGCTACAGATCCTTCGTTGAAGGATCTCGTTTGAATGGTCCTGGCCACTTTGGCCGCCTTCTAGGGCTCGGCTTCTTTGGAAGGAGGGCCCCTTCCTTCTTCCACCACCTCTTTTCCTTTTTGATCTTGCTTCCTCATTTTGTCTTCGAGGCCAAGTTAAGAAACTTGAGCAGGGGGAAGGGTAGGAGGTTTGGTCTGGATAGCCACCTTTGGCGTGTTGCCCCCTGCATGGGATTCTAAGAGCTCCAAGAGGCTCGTTTTGGCTTTGCGTTGCAGCACCATTGCGTCAAGAACACTTGAAGCTTCCCAGATGCTGCTTACTTAGGTTGAGGGAAGGTTGCTGAAATCACCAGCTGGAGGCTCTGGGGATTGAGGCTGGTTGAAGACCTCAAAGTGGTCCTCGAAGTCTGAGACTTCAATTACTTGTTCTTCTTCCTTAAGATTTGGTTGGGAAGGAGTTGCTTCTTCCTCGGCAGTGCATTGGGATGGCAATTCCACTTGTTGAACGCCTTCTAGAATAGGGCTAGTAACAAGAAAACCCAATATTGCGATGTTAATCTGGTGTAAACGGGGATCTCTTGCCTTTATCACGTACTTAGGGGCTAGAAAACTAGTAGAGATCGGGTTGTAGTCGAGAATGAGGTGGGCCACTTTTAATTCTCTATCTGTATGGACAAAGATTTCGGCCTTGAGTATCTTTGTCAGGTCAGGCTTGTTGACAAGGTTGAGGTTTGGAATGGCAAAATACCTATCTGCAAGTGTGCCAAAAGGGAAAACACAGTTGGAAACACAGCGTAGATGAAATAAGATCATATTTGCAAGTAATATGGAAAAAGGGAACACAGAAAACATTAATAATAAAGGGGTTATTGTTAGAATCATGAGCCTAAACCTAAGTACTCCACCTGGTGTACCATCTCGTGTTGGGCAATGAAATCCGTCATGCCACTCCCCTGAGACAATTAAGTAATCCTTGTCCATACCCTTGTTGGACTTAGGGAGACACGAAATGAGTCTAACTACGGGGACTCTAGTTTTCAGGTTGTACCCCCGCCCCTTTAGTTTGTGATGGTTGTAAATCTAGTTAACATCATGGTGGGTAAGGTTCACGTTCATCCTCTCATTAAGGGCGTCTACACTACCTAGGATCCTAAACATGTTAGGAGCACATTGGGTAGGGGAAAGTCTATAGGCAATGAGGTAGTCCCTAGTTATCCTACTTATGGGGATTCTCATCCCTTCTTCTATGAAGGAAATCATTGGGATACCACTTCTCCCTCCTACCTCAAGGCGTGCCACTCCCCCTGACGACAATACCTAATGGAAACCCTCAAAGGAATCCGGTAGTGAGCTTTAAAGCTCTCTATACCCTCAGGGGTGTCAACCAGACGAGTGAATCTACCCATTGGAAGTATAATTGAAGGAATTGGGAAGACGAAGTAGAGTTATAAAGGCCAAGGAGGAAAAGGTTTCTAAATTTAAAAAAGAAACGCTAAGGGTAACTTACGGAAGAGAAGGAGAGCTCCTTAGACTAGTTCTTAAGTGTTGAAGATGCAAAAAGTAGAGTAGCTGAAAACCTCAGGCAGTATATATATGAGGGAAAAAAGCTGGACAATTCCCGCCCAAGTTCCCGTAAAATTTTCCACCGCAGGATCTCCTTCGTACCGTAGAACGTAGGGAACATGGGCCATAAGAAATAAATGCAGACGCGTCCTGGATGCCAAAACATCAGGAACGTGCTTTTGAGCAGTTGAAAAGACACATGCACAGAAAGAGATGATGTAAGAGCAGAGCAGAATAATTACTGAAATATCGAAATCTCCTTTTTTCCTAAGGAACGAAAAAATAGAATTTTGAGGGGCTATTGTAGGGATAAAGGGCCCAAAAATGAATATTGGGCCGTGTGCCATGTCTAAGGACATTAAGTAGTCCGAGGACAGGTAGACATCAACAAGGACTTACCAATTAGTGGGCTATGGGGTAATTCTAGTCGTAGAGGAAGGAGAACGTATTCCGAGGAAAGAATACTTCCTTGGCTTAGTAGAGTAGAGGTCAAAGGTTTGACCTGCCATCAAGAACAACACGTCAGACAATTATACTGGTCGGGATAAGCATCAAAATGGAATGAGACAAAGGAAAACTGGGAAATATCTAGGAGAAAGCTGCTACCACCGCATTGAATGCTCTGCAGCTAACTCTCTGGCTGCATTAATGTAGAGGTGATACCTGAATAGTAACATTCAGCCTTACAGCTACCCACGAAGACTTCAGGACGGTGTTAATAGGACAAGGATCAAAACCAGTAGGTTGATTTACAAGTGGAGGGCTGAGATGAAGAAACGCAGGGGAATATAAAGAAGAAAAATCCCACTACAAGGTTATCATTTGAGAATTTGTAGAAAAATACTGTAGCCTCAAGAACTGTATTGGTACTTAAGTTCATTAGAAATATACAAGAACTATTCTCCTCGAACTTTGCCGAGGAAGATTTTCTTTACATAAACTTATTTGTTTTCATGTTCTAGCCATCTTTAACCTACTATGATTGTTGTCCAACTCATTGAAGTCTAGTTTCCAGCCCACTCTCTACAAATTCATTGTGTTGGGCTCTTTGAGCCTTATTCCTTTTACTTTTTGGGCTTAGGAACCAAAACGTGCCCTTACAGCTACTATCACAAATTAATCTGTTATCAATATTTAAAAAACAAGTAATTAGTAAATTAATTTTATACATTTATACTTCAACAAATTTAAATATATATTCATACTAATGTTTATTTGGCACCATCAAAACAAATCTCACTTATAAGAAACCTTTGTGCTGCTAGAAAAGATTGCTACTTTTGCCAAGGATTATCTGCAAAGTTTTAAAAATTTGCCCAGCTCTACTCCCACATTGCATTGGCTGGTTGTGCAGAAATGGATTTTTCCGGTTCATGATATTGTGAAGGCAAAATTTGATGGTGCATGGTTTCTAGAATCGGATGAGGTAGGGATTGGAGTGGTTATTTACAATTCAGAAAGTGAAGTAATGGCGGCTATGTCAGAAAAGATTACAAAACCACCATCAGTTGAGTTTTTGGAGCTACTGGCAGCACAGCCTGTAGCTATGTTCACTATGGAGGTTGGTTTTCATTGGGCAGTTCTTGAGGGAGAGGCTGCATCCGTCGTCTTTACAAACTTTTGGTATGGGACATTCTTTAGGTGGTCATATTTTAAAAGACATTTTGTCTTCAACTAACTCGTTTCAAAGTTTATCTTTCTCTCATGTTGTCAAGCAAGGTAATGCTGTTGCTCACACCTTAGCCTAGAGAGCAAGACTTTCTTTTCCTTTTCAAGTTTGAATGGAGTTGGTTCTCCCTGATGTATTTTCTTTTTTAGCTTCGGATTTTCTTGTTCATAAATAATAAGCAATGTATTCTTTCTTCTCAAAAAAATTATCAAACATTTCTAAAAAAATTTCAACAAATTTAAATTCTATTAAAACTAAAAGTATTTTATAAAGATTCTAAACTTAAATCCTAGACAACAACCCACATTTTCTTTCTAAAAAAATGGAAAAATTACATTTTATCACCCTAAACTATGCACGAGATTACACTTTACACCTTAAACTATCCAAAGGTACACTTTGCATCCTAAATATCACACTTTGCACCCTGGTGTTATTTTGTTGTTATGTTTGATTGAATTCTACTGCATGTGACAAGTACATACTTCATGCTTAGGTGGAATAAACTTAAAATGCTAAAACACCTTTCTTCAAAATTAATTAAAGCAAAAGCCAATTTTTTCCACATCTCTTTGTCTTGCGTGTGCCTCTCCCTAAGTTCATATTCTTTTCAAAACCTCAGGTTCCACCCACCTCACCCATCATCCAAAGAGAAAGAAAAAACTCAAATTTTCTTTTTAGTTCACTTTTTAATTTAATTTCTATTTTCAGAATTAAAACTACTCCAAATTTTTTATTAAATCCCACCATCAATGTGATTGGATCCATAAAATGAATTTAATTTTTATTTACTCCCATATCAAATGAGCACAAAATGCACTGTAAACAACTAAACTTGACGAATTTAGTTTGGGCATATGCAAAGCTTTCAGCATTTGTTACACATCAGTTTTCGAAAAAGCCTCTCAGATCCCAATTTCAAGAGTAAAGGAAAGAGCTTGAATAGCACAAAATGCAGTTAAGTTAGTCATACCTAATAAGAAAGCTCCTCTAGAGCACATAGCAGTTGATGACATTTCCTTTGTCATCAAGTATATACACACCCAGCCTTAGGCATTCCAAAAATCCTACATTATAACACCAGCAACCCAATTAACTTTATACCCCCTGTAAGGAAAAGATTTCCATCTCACTTCTACAATAGGATGCTACTGTTGTAATTCCAACCTTGCAATAGAAGCGTGTTGACATTGATGGGTGAGGTGGGTGGGACCCGAGGTTTTGAGAAGAAAGATGTGAAAAAAATTGGCTTTTGTTTTATTTGATTTTGAAGAAGAATATTTCAGTCTTTTTAAGTTTGTACATGTGTTTGTCACATGTAATAGAATTCTGTCAATTGTCAAACATAACAACAAAAGTAACACTAGGGTGTAAAGTGTGCATCTGGAGAGTTTAAGGTGCAAAGTGCAATCCGATGTATGGTTTAGGGTGGTAAAATGTAATTTAAAAAAAAAAAAACAATCTTTTGACTTCTACTCCAACTAAAATCTATTATCAACATTTTAAGAACAACTAATTAGTAAATTGATTCTATATTATTTGTTATGATATATTTTCTTAAATTAAGGGATAACATTTAACAACTATTTAATTTAAATAAAACTAAAAGTCTATCATCAAAATTTTCTAAATTCAAATCCCACACAACTCACGTTTTTGTTTTTTTCTTTCCTCATGTTGCATCTTATTAAATTAATATATTATTAGGATATTAAGCTACAAAACTCTTAACTAAGGGATATGATTAACAATAATTTAAATTTGATAAAAACTTTATCATCTAAGTTTTAAAAATTTAAATTCTACTTTAAATAATATTCTACTATCAAAATTTTCATATATAGACACACACACATATATAGACAAAGTTTAGCTACAAAATTAGTTGTAGCCTAAGATTACAAATTTACAATCTTATTCAATATCATTAATATTATTACATATTTGAAATCTAACCGTTGGATTACATATTTTTAAGCTCATAATACACATGTCAAATTTTGTGTTAATTGGATATTATTTACTACTATTCTTAGCATGATATTGGGGAATCTCATTGCTATTACTCAAACAAGCATGAAACATGAGGTTTGTGAATAAGTGATTGTCTAATAATGAGCAAGAAAAATCTGTATTCGTCCATAGGTCAAATCAAATATGTAATTATTGGAATAATTGTTGGTTCCGCAAGAGCAAGTCAGAAAGATTGAGAAATAGAACCACCTGATTTGTGACCAATCAATAGAAATACCCTTGTTTATATATATATATATATATATATATATAACCATGACTTTTTTATATAATCTTTTTTAATCAAAAAGTCATCCCTATAATTAAATCTCACACAATGAATATAAGAGTATAAAGGAAAGAGATCTGAGATTCAATTCTCGCCTACATAAAAAACCGATTAGTGTATTGGTCTGATAATAAAGAGCTATTATCAGGAGCAGACACCATAAACTGAAACTTTAAAATTTAAAAAAAAAATTAGTAACAAGTTAATAACCCTGCCTGGTCAAATAGGCTATATATATTGACCAAGTATTAAGAAAACTTGCTTGTTCCTTATATTTGGCATGTTCCTTCACGGATTATACATCAATGAAAGTCAAGGACAAAGCCAAAACTTAGAGTTAGAGGAGGCGGCTTTGTTGTTGGTTGTGTATAGTAATTTCGGCCTTTGACTTTGCTGCTGCTTAGCCACTTAACTGCTAGTTGTTTAAAATTTTTTAAATGGTCAAACTGTTTGTTTTGGGTATAATTGGTTGACTAGGCTTAATTTTTTTAAGTTTTACCATTGGTAATATTGTTGTTGGACTAATTTTTTTTGGAATTGTATATTTTGTTTTAAATTTAGTCTTTAAAATAAGAAAAATGCTAGAGCTACAAACTTTTTTACAATTTGCTGATGTGATGAGTGGTTATTGGTAAGTAAAAAAATAATGTAAATGGTGAGCCCAAATGCGAATCAATAAAAATTTTCTACCTTAGCAGTTTATAAAAATGTTGTAGAAAAATTTGTGACTATAACAATACTCTTAAAAGAATCAATGATATTGTTAAAAAGGCAAAAATGTAATTTTATAAAAACAAAATTGTTAAAATTAATACCCATACATATGATAATATATTTTTAAAAAACATTTGGGGTGGGGGCGCATTGCCCCCAAGTCCTATCCAAAAATTCATAATCCTTTATTATATTCAAACCCCATTTGAATATGCGTCCCTTCTATAAAAGCACTCACTCACTAGCCTCTTTCAACATCTCTCACACATACATATCTTTCTAGTTAACAATTTGTCTCTCATATCTATACTACTAAATGGAGATTGTTCCTTCTACATATAGTGAAAAGTTGGAAAGGTATTGGAGGAGGAGAAGATACCTAATGCTAAATGGTGCAGCTAGCGATAAAAAGAAGATCATGATTGCAGGGCCTAGGGGTACTGCTCACGGGGTAAGAAGAACAACCCCAAAACTTTTATTTAACACTGTTTCACTAACTAAGGTTTTGGCAAAGTTTCATGATGCATACATGATTATTCTGTTGGCGAGCAACGGGGGGGGGGGGGGGAATTTAAACGAAGTGAGTATGTTTGGAGGTAAGAGGGGTCCCTAAAAGGCAGACAGATTTCAATGGTTTCTAGTGGTGAGGAAGTTGATAGTACATTTGTTTTGGAAGTCTATAAGAGGATAGCCTCTACTTGTGAAATAATGGGTTTTGATGATGCAAATTTTAACTTATAAAACTTCTTATTATCGAGTTGAGCTTACTCTAAATATCAATTGATTTCTTGATTTAATGATAAAAAATAATTATCATGGAGTTAGCATTGTTTAAATCCTAGCCATCAACTCTATCTAAAAAATATTGTGTACTGTTTTTCTCTTTTTTGTTCACAGTTGTGTTTGTACTTCTTTGTGAGTTTGGGAAATTTGAGAAGTTTGTCTCTTCTTCTAGTGGCTATTTGTGAATTGTAAGTTTGTAAATCAAAGTTGCGAAGTGAAACTTTTTTTTTTTAAGCATATAGATTTTTCTTTTTAATTTGAATTTTCTGTAAAAAAAATAAAAAATAAAAAGGAAGAAATATATCCAAAGGACAAAATTTAGTTACAAAATTGGTTGTAGCCGTAAGCTACAGCCTTACTCAATATCTTTTTATTGGAGATAAATTTTGTCAAATCCACAATTGGATTACATCTTCTTTTTATATCCTTTATGCTTGCAAAATTTCTAGAAAATTAAAGGTTAATAGTTATGTCATCAATAAACTGTTTAAATTACAAATTTTTGTAGTTTAAAATTATGCATAAAATATAACTTTATAGATTATATAGTAAATAATATCCGATTGACACAAAATTTTAAGGTTAGGCGTAAACCCTATTTTCGTCCCTACATTTTCACGCGATTTCCATTTTGGTTCCTAACTTTTTTTTCCACCGCTTTTAGTCCCTATCCTAGAAAACGTGTCTCGTTTTCGTCCCTGCTGTTAGTGCCCTAATAGCCCAGTCCTACGTGGCAGACGGAACTATTAAAATAATAATAAAAAATTTTATTTTGGCATTAAAAATGCCACGTCAGAATTTAAATTTTAAAAAAAAATTAACAACAAAATTAAAAACCAAAAATCAAGATCTAAGTGTCTGAAACAAGAACAAACCCAGAAATTTAAGGAAAAATAAAATTAAAAAAAAAAACCTCCAAAACACACTTAGATCTGAGTGTGTTTTGGAGATGGAGGACGAGATGGAGGGTGCTTTCCTTCTGGATCCTACCAAACAAACAAAATATTATAGTCCGCTACAAAAATCGCAAATCATGTACTAAACATCGGAACGAAAATTAGATCTGCTAGCAAACGATGCAAAACAGTTAAGGAGCTACAAATCCACACAGATCAAACAATCAGATCGAGCACAGATCAAACTCCAACTTCAAACAATCAGATCAAGCACAGATCAAACGCCGACTTTAACAACAACAACAACTACTTTTTTTTCAAAAAATGAAGATCCGTTTGGCTGCTAAGAAACAGCGAGAAAAAAAAAATTTTTGAGTACGATCGGAGTGGTAAAGTTAGAACCCTAAGATAAAAGAACTAAATAGAAAGACTGACCATTTTGTTTGTTCGGCTTCTTCT
This sequence comes from Lithocarpus polystachyus, assembly GCA_033629205.1. Lineage (NCBI taxonomy): Eukaryota > Viridiplantae > Streptophyta > Magnoliopsida > Fagales > Fagaceae > Lithocarpus > Lithocarpus polystachyus. The sequence continues at coordinate 4,686,714 of CM066162.1, read as the reverse complement.
TTCTTTTTTGTTGTTGCAGTTGATAGTTGAGAGGAGAAGATATAAGAAATTGAGAGAGAGAGGGGGGGGGGGGGGGAGAATCGTCCGGTGACGAAGGCTATGGGTTTGGGTTTGAGTCTTCTGGAGGTTTTTTTTTTTGCCTTAAATTTCTGGGTTTGCTTACCATTGTGTTTGTTCGGCTTCTTCTTTCTTTTTTGTTGAGTTGATTGTTGAGAGGAGAAGATATAAGAAATTGAGAGAGAGAGGGGGGAGAATCGTCTGATGACGAAGGCTATAGGTTTAGGTTTGAGTGTTCTGGAGGTTTTTTTTTTTCCTTAAATTTCTGGGTTTGCTTACCATTGTGTTTGTTCGGCTTCTTCTTTCTTTTTTGTTGTTGCAATTGATTGTTGAGAGGAGAAGATATAAGAAATTGAGAGAGAGAAAGGGGGGAGAATCATCCGATGACGAAGGCTATGGGAATGGGTTTGGGTTTGAGTGTTCTGGAGGATTTTTTTTTCCCTTAAATTTCTGGGTTGTTCTTGTTTCAAACACTTAGATCTTGATTTTTGGTTTTTAATTTTGTTGTTAATTTTTTTTTAAATTTAAATGCTGGCGTGGCATTTTTAATGCCAAAATAAAATTTTTTATTATTATTTTAATAGTTCCGTCTGCCACTTAGGACTGGGCTGTTAAGGCACTAACGGCAAGGACGAAAATGAGACACGTTTTTTAAGATAGGGACTAAAAGCGATGGAAAAAAAAGTTAGAAACCAAAATGAAAATCGCGTGAAAATGTAGGGACGAAAATAGGGTTTACGCCTATTTACAATCTATACCAAGAAGTGAATATGCGAATTCAATTTGATGCAACTTAATGATTTTTTTTTATATATTTTTAAATGGTATCTAATGAATAGTTTGAGAGGAGGACTTAAAAAAGAGTATCTAATGAATATTGATTTTTTTTTTTCTTTTTCTAATGCAAATATTTAGAATTCGTAAGCATCTGACTGACAGGAAATTATTGTGTATTCCCAGAGTACCATAAATGCGTACTCTCTCCTCTCACATGAATGGTGAGTCCCACTAATTAAATTCATGGTGAGACCTACCATTTATGTGAGAGGAGGGACTATGCATTTATGATACCCTAGGAGTACCTAATAATTTTCCCTAACTAAGGGGTGTGCAATTTTTCGTCTCACACATTGGATAATTATCCAAAAATAAAAAATTGTATGAGGTGGTCACAATATATATATATAATATATACCACGAAAATAAACTCAATTTGGTCTTAAGTCTTAACATCAAAATTATGAGGATAAAAAATATTATTAAAAGGCATGCAATGGTTATATAAAAGCTACTATAGTAGCACATATATTGCCACGCATCTAATAAGTGGATCAAGATGGCAATGTAGGTAATTGACACGAAATTCCCAACCTGTGAGAAACAAAAATAGAGAAAACACATGCCAAAAAAAAAAAAATAATCACACGCACAAGACAGTATTTACGTAGTTCGGCAATTTGCTTACGTTCGCGGAGTTGCAAGGATTTCACTATTATCAAGGAAAAATACAAAGTGTGGCTACAGCGTTTTCACTCTCTCAAAAACCCATGCAACATTATTTCGGGTCGAGTCGGGTCGTCAACCAGATCAAACACAATTAGACTCCACAAAGCCCAACAGGCAACACCAACACATGGGCATTTCCATGCACCCACTAGGATACACGTGGGTCTAAGGAATAAAATCAAAGAAATGTGTTTGTATGGTTTTTAGAATGGTCACCTATTGATCTCAAAATATGGTTTGACCTAGAAATTATGCTTAAGTGTAAATTTTAGCAATAATGCAATTAATGTGAATATTAAAGAGAGTGGTTAGCAAAAGTCAAACCCTAACTCTTTATCTTTAGTAGATACATGTGGTATAAATGTCACATGTCATTCATGATTCATGTAGAAGGACTTTCAAAATAAAGAAATACTCCCTTGTTTTATTTGGGGTAGTTATTGGCTAGAAATAAGTGCTTTTTGTCTATAAAGAAAGGCTACCCATTTAAAAAAAAATAATAAAAAAAAGAGAGAAGATGACATGATATATATAGGTGATTATTGTTCTTAGATCATCTTGAAAGTAGAACAAACCTCCTCAAATTCCTTAAAGGTAAGGATTTTCGCGAATCTCAGCCATGAAATTTAGGAAGTAATGAAATTATACCGGGCTTAAAATTAACATTATTTGCATTAGTTGGAAAAATGATGCATGATGGTGCACTACTCCTAGTAGGTTGCAAATAATCCCTGAAAGTTCTAATGGGTTGGTGAGCAAGAAAGTTTTCATTATTTAAATTATTCTCATCATCATGATTACTCTCTAAGTCTGCCACGATTTCAAGTGTGTGAGAATGTGTGAAAGAATCAGATAAATTGTCAAACAAATTATTAGACTCAATTCTAACCAAGCGATTATCACTATCACGACACCAAATACGCATGTAATAGTAAAGCAAGAAAGAAAAAGAAAAGAAAAAAAATACCTTTAACAATAAAAAGAAGTACCTATCAAAAAAAAAAAAAAGCAAAAATAAAAGAAAAACTCCAAAGAAAAACTAAACTACTTAAAAAGAAAAGAGTTGGAGAGATATTACCGAATATGTGAAGAAATTTAATGCTGAAAATCTCTCCAAATGAAGTGGAACGCTACTCTAATCGCCTAATCCCCAGCAATGGCACCAAAAACTTGCTGCGACTTAAATAATGCTCCCAAGTGCAGGATTGTCGCGAAATAATAATTCGGTAAGTTCGAGGTCGAATCCACAAGGAAAAGAGAATTGATTAGAAAACCACAAGAGAATAAAACTAAAAAAATAAAGTTTGTGTTAAATTAAGAGAAAATAATAATATATTAAGGCGCTAAGGTTTAGGGATCTATACACAACACATCTATTGGTGGTCTTAACAATATTTATTTTATCACTCAACTAAAATTCATACGAAGGATGATCTTAATCGGGTGATTTAACAATAAAAACTCGAGAATTAATTGTCTAAGGTAGTTTCATGAAATTAATTGATTTTAGGCAAAACAAAACTAGTGAATTAGTTAGCAGGGAATACTAAGCATTTAACGTGCCCGGAGTCTATGATAAATCAAAGAGTTATACAGAACTAAACATTTTTCCAGATTAGTAAATCAATAAAAATCATAATAACATAAGCATTAAAATCATAAAATAATTGTTAAGAACATACCAATAAACGGTTGGGTTTCACCCCTTGCCTTAGCAAGGCTTCTAGCAAGCCATAACACAAATAAAACTATAAAAACTATAAAGAAACTTTAAGAAAACCTAAATTACGTTCTACAGTAGATCTCCTCTAAATTTTTCCCTAAAAAGACTTTAAATAGGTCAAGGAATCTTATTACAAGTTGAACTCCTGTTTGGAGAAAATCCCAAGTTTTTAGGTTTCAATTAACTGACGTTTTTAGCCTATTTAACTTCAAAATTCGGACTTTTGGTAAACTACAAAGTTGTTGCGCTTTAAGTTCACTTTCCAGACCAACTTGAATCATCTTGATTGGAAGTCTGAGCTGAAAGTTATGCTCCAAATACTAATTGGTGTGCAGGTTGGAATCCTAATTTAAATTGGACTTGGATTTAGTACAAATTTCTTTTGACTCCTTGCTCTAATTGAACTTGAATTTAATTGGGTTGGCTTTCTTTGACTTCATCATGGCTCTTATAAAAGTAAAGTCTACTAGCTTTTTTCTTTGTACAAATCCACTTATTTAATTTCATTATCTTACAAAAAACAAATTCATGTATTAAAATTCAATTAAGTACAAAATTGATTATTCGGCATTATTCCAAAATCAACTATAAAATGCATGATTTTACTCAAATATAATGCTTTCTAACAATGATATAAATATGCAAAATTAAGCTATTATCAAATATTTAATCTGAACAATGTTGAGCTCTTACATTGCATTTACACTATAGACCTGTTGAAGTTGAAAAGCTGGAGTCATGATCCATTGTGTCAATGCCATAACCAGAAGTTCATATTGTTGTTGTTCCATGGCCCAATTAGGACCATACCCAATTATGATGGCGCTCTATGATCCCAAAAGAAAATTGGGATCATGACCCAAGAAGTGCCTTTAAGTACTGAATAGGTCTTGACTATGACCCTATGGCTGAAACTAGCTATTCTATTCCATCTAGCCCAAGCCCAATTTATTTTGGATCATCCAATCGTACAAGGTTTTTGGATTTTATAGGACAAGCGTGGCCTATCTCATTAATGATGGAAAATTGTGTGATATATTCTCTTAATGATCGAAAATTAATAGTTTGATTATTAGGTAGTAATTTGTTATTGTTTGAATTTGTTTACAAGTAAAAGCGCTTATCCCTTTCACATGAATGATAAATCTATGTCCAGAATGGTAGGTCATCTCATACTTGTGGTGCAAAATCATGTCTTTATAAGACATATTCAAGAGATAAATTTTCCAAATCTAAATTAATTTGATCTAAAGTTATATTCCGAGAGCTCAATTTCTCCTTTAAAACTGTTGAATAATATAAAAAAACTCATTATTGCTTTGTTCATCAACTTTATCTTAGTAAAGAACAGCTCATTAGCTAAATTATATACACTTTACATGTAAGATTAAGAACTCATCACGTCAATTGTATGATGCAAATTACTGTAACAGCCATAATCCAATGAGGAAGTTAATAGTCCTTAAATAACATAATTTTGGTGTGACAGTTTTATGGAAACATGTTTTGTGTGATTCTTCTTTATTTATAATAGACTCATAATACTTTCTCATAACTCAATTAGAAGGAAGGAGAAAAGGTGTGTGTGTTCTTTTCTTTCGTGCTCTCTATTATTATACGTGATCGAAACATGTGCATTAATATTTGGTAGGTTCATTGCCCTTGAGTGGTACCAAAGATAGACAATAAAATCGCAATTTAATACGCAAAGTGGTGTAAACAAATCCACATTCGTGTAAGCTAAGCTGTCAAGTGTCAATGAGGGAGGAAAACAAGCATATGAGTTGTGCCAAGTTTAGGGATTCGATGCCTCTCAACTTCATTTGTAGAATTGTACAAGAATCTGATTTGGTGTTTCATTCATTATATATTAAAAAATATGAAACATAATTTAAATAGAGTTTATCCGAAGAAAGACAAAAGAAATTTAATAAAATTTTATTTAGTCTTGGACTTTTTGCTCATATATATATATATATATATATATATATGTATGTATGTATGTATGTATGTATGTATGCATGCATAAGTTTGAGTTAGTTTTAATCAACATGTACTGAGTTAGTGTTCTATAGAATCTGCATAGTTATGTACCTCAAAATATTAATGTGTACAAGTTAGAGTTATTAAAATCTCCCTTTTCCGAGTCAATCTTTACTTGAGAGAGAATTAATCGAAATGTTAAAATCTCCATGTAGATTTTGGTCACCAAATCATTGTAACGCCACTATCAACGAGAGGATTTGCAAGTTGAATCGATTCGACTACCTTGTCAAATTGGTTGATAACTTGCATACCCAAGGTCAAAAGTGGGTTGGATGCTTTAAGACCTAGCATTATTAGATTGATTAGCAAATTGATACTAATTACAATATCGCTTTTTTTTTTAAATAGAAATTCTACGCTAGCTTAATTTAAGTGTATATATGTGTAAAGCCCTCTTCTGAAAATTTGAACCCTGATCCTTGCCTCTTTCACCCCATAAGAACTTGTACTTGTAGAATAACCATCACACTAAGAGTGTGTGGTGATCAATAAATATAGTTGTTAGTTCCAATGAATAAAAACTGAGGAGAAGAGAGAAAGGGGGGAGGAAAGAGGGTTGGATTTTACTATAGTTAAGTAACGGCTTAAGAGTTTGAAAAAGTTGCTTGAAATGGTTTCATACTTCATCGCCGTATATATAAGTATCCGGTCAAAGATTCACCTTCCATTTTTTAGAGATTAAAGACAACGCAAGAAAATAAATCAACATGAAGAAAACGATAACTTCATTGAAAAATGGAAATGAAAATTCAACTTATTGCATACAAGTTGAAATGTATGCAAGTCAATTTTTACATTTTCTTTTCTACCTTTCATATATGAAATTTCTATGCAATTTGCTGTCATAATCCACCTGCTGAACGTGCTAATCTCTCTCTCTCTCTCTCTCTCTCTCTCTCTCTCTCTCTTATCCATGAACCACAATATAGTGTACAAGCAATCCTGTGGCGTTTTGGGACCATCAACATTCAACCATGTCCACCTCTATTTTAATTTGGTGTTTGGGATTCGCAGTGAAACAGTAGGGTTCCATTCCTAGTAAAAGGACTACTCCAGATAAATTTTTGGGACAAAATTTTTATAGAATTCATTCCTTACATTTCCTATTTTAGTCAATTATATGCTTATATTGGCCAATAAATCATATAGTTGATTTTTTTTTTTTTAAGAACCAATCATATAGTTGAATTTTATTATCCTTGAAAGAAGATAATGACTTTGTATTATATTAGTCAATGCAATACAAGTGTTATTATCTTTGATGATTTGTTTTGAATCATCCAATGAGGATCCTTAACAATATTTTAAAGTAAATCTATTAACAGATAAAGCTTATTCTATGGTGAAGATTTAGCTATTATGAATTGTGAAACAAAAATAGTCAAATATTTTGCCACTAGATTTGTTGTTCTCTTGTAGGTAGAAGATATTATTACTGCTATGTCAAATGTTACAGCACCAGAATCCTCTATAAAGTCTAGAAGTTTATACAGTTGCGTCTTTGTGAATCTTACTTGAAGAGGTCGTACAAAGTCCAAAGTGTTTGTGGATACTTTTTTTTTTTTTTTTTTGTCCCGTTGAAAAATGCTCTTAGAGCAATTGTTAATAAACTATAGAAAAATTTTGACACTATTTTAGAAATATAAAAAATAGTCAATAACAATTATTGATTTATCATTTTCCTAAAAAATTGCTTCAAAAATAGGGTAAGGTTTAAGTCCACTGCATGAAGTGCACTGAACCGTTAAGATGGTGATATATGTTCAAAAATAGACACATATTATAATCTCAATGAATTTAATGTAACTGGACACTAATATCAAACTTCACCCCAAAAAATAACTCCTAAACTAATATCATAAAGACATTGTTAACATTTCTTTTCTTTTTTTAATGGAAGACACTGTTTGTGGTCATTTTATTGAAGTTCTCACTCAAGTCGGTTGTTAAAGCAATAATTATCTTATTATTATGTATTTTTGCAATCAGCCAATCAGGCCAAAAAAGACATGTCATTGAGACTGTGTTTGGCTCCAAATTAAAAAGCTAGCTTACTTTACTATTTAATTTATTTTTACAACTATTCATGAACCCCATTGCACTTTTTGATACTATTCATATGTCACACTATACTGTTTCAATTAACTTTTACATTTACCTTCAATACTTTCGGTAAAAAATTTTCAGTTACAACAAAATAAGTGGATCTCAAATAGACTTTGAATGTCCATAGAATTCATTCAATTTCCATTAAATGGTGTCTTTGTGTGTGTGTATATATATTCAAATTGTATCCAAATAACAAGAAAATCACACACAATCAAAATGATTATGCCTACAAATTATAAAAATAAAAATAAAAATAAATAAATAAAAAAGTATACAACTCATAATTGAATATCCATTAGTTTTTTAGCACGTGTATTTATGACACTACTTAAAAGTGTTTGTTGTCTTTTAGGATCTACTAGCTGATAGAGCATTAGCTGTTCTATAAATATGTCATTTTGACACACTAAAAAACATACTTTATTATTTTAGCACATCATTTTATAATATATCTCTCATCACATGTTTTATTCTTCCATTTCATACATTAAAATAATATATACAACACATTAAAATAATATTTAACTAAAACTCATCCAAAACAATCAAGGAAAACCACTGCTACAACCACCACACAGTTGCCACCACCATACAACCACCACATCCTCCACAACCCAAAATACAATTAAAAAAAAAAAAAAAAACCCATAGTCCACTAACACCAGATTGGAAACCCCAGCCTTAAAAAAATACCAGATTAGAAACACCACTACTGCCTTGAAAAAAAAAAAAAACCACAATCACAAAAAAATCCCACAACAACCCAAAAAATAACCACCACAACCACCCAATAATCACCACCACAACCACCAAATTGCCGCCACAACCACAGTACCACTGTCACAACTAACACACAATCCACAACATTCACAAACCTCAAAACCCATCCCAAATCAAACAGACCCAAAAGCAAAACCTACCACTGCAGGCCAATTGACAAAGATACGATGGAGGGAGGTCCGATGATGTGGGGAGGTTGTCAACGTGGCTGGAGGAAGACATGGCAAGGTCGGCGGCATGGCTAGAGGAAGACATGTCAAGTCGGTGGCGTGGCGTGGCATGGAGAACAATGTGGCAAAGGCAGCAGCTAGCAGTGGTGATAGCAGCGATGGGCTGAGGAAGAGAGAGAGAGAGAGAGAGAGGGAGGGTGAAAAAGAGTCAAACGGGAAGAGATAAATGGGTGAGAAGAGAGAAAATCTTAATAAAATAATAATAAATATTTTACCATTTTTGTCCGTACAGTACCAAGTTTAGAATTGTACTGTAGCACAATGTCATTTCTTTTAGCATTTGACACATCTCATAAATAAAGTATTTTGGTGTTTAGTATGTTTTGCTAAAAATATAGCATTTGACATACCTGATGAGGATGCTTTTAAGACTTAAAAAAGATTTAGAATCTCATCTATAGAATATAGTGTCAAGCCTATGAAACAATCTGGTATTAACGGTTATATAGGAGAACTAGTAGTACATTTATACTATAATAATTAAGAAAGTTCAACATGCCTTATTCAAACTCGAGAAATTCTCTTTCCATAACAAATCTTAAGTATCAAGTTATTATAGGTTGTTATTATTAAAAAAAAAAAACATTGATAGATTCAAATTTCAACCAAGGACAACTAATCACATGAGAAGATGTTGTGGATTAGATACGAAAATTCTGGAAATCATCAAAATACATTTGCGAGGTACAAAGCAAGGCAAAGCACGTATATAGTCATTCACCAGTCACCACCACCTTCTTCTCCAGCGAGGGACTTTGCGAAGTAGCAGTGTGGGAGAGTTGTATATAGTAAGTTAACTAACGTTTCAAAGGATTAGGGAAAATAGCATCTTGAGTTTTAGAAACTTGAGATCCATTTAAAAATCGACTCTTAGAAACTCACTTTTCAATTACTGTGCAGTTGCTGAGTCGGATTAAAATACCACATAGATCTCGAGTCTTAAAGACTCGATTTCTACATAATAAAAAACCGAGTCTTAAAGACTCGATTTCTACTCAATTTCACAATGCCTGAAATTGATATAATCCTATACCACAGTGGTTCACTTAAAAATGCAAATGCGAACAAGGGATTGCCATTTGAAGGGCCGAGTATAAAGTTCTATTATACCCAAATTGATTGTAGGTTGAAGACCCTTAATGAATTGAAGATGATAGTAATGGAAGAATTGTGTGCGAACCCTGCTATACATAACATACAAATTACTTATCTTATGCCACATGAAGTCTTAAAGAACTAGATTAATTACAAGTATATGGCGATAGAAACAGATAAACATGTAAAGATCATGTTTGACAAGTTGGAGAGAATACCTGAAGTAAGTGGTATTGAGTTGTACATTCAGTTGGAGCCGCGTGCAGATGATGAAATTCAACAAACTGCCACAAGTTTACAGGTTACAGTTTCGGATGCTCAATATGAGTATTCTACACATGTAGAGGATGATGATGTTCATGCCGATGATGATGACGACGACGACGACAACAATGATGATGACGACTATGTTTATGAGACTACTACCATTAATGGTGAAGATTTTGTCGATAGAGATGATTTTGAAGAGAGGATTGATCGAGGGGACTTTAGGGACTTTGAAAGAGACATTGATGACGATAAGACATTGGACGGTAGTCAACCTAATGCAGACAATGTTATTAGTGTCCAAAACATTATGGACACAATCTCTGACTACGCACCTCCTACCTTGTCATTTTCTGCAAATACTTGGGAAAATATGGTTGATCCTTCACATATTGAGATACCATTTGTGTAAAGGGTTAACTTTTGTCAATAAAGTGGAGGTGCACCGCGTATTAACAATTTGTGCCCTTAACGAAAACAAACATTTTATGATCAGTAGGTCGATGATGAAAAAACTTTGTGCGAAATGCGTGGATGAGTCATGCAAGTGGTATGTCTGTGTAGTCATAAAGCCCAATCTCCACGAACTATGGATGGTCACCGTGTATGTGGGTCCTTACATGTGTATACCGACTGGGATGCATAATGATGGTAAAATGATGACTTGTAATTTTATTGCATCAGACATCCTTAAGAAGTTATGTGAGGATCACACTACCCCAATTAAGCATCTCAGATCTATGATAGAGTCGAAATATCAGGGTCATAAGCCTTCTTACTATAGGGTATAGGATGCAAAACAAAAGGCGATTGGGAAGATGTTTGGGAATTGGGAAGATTCTTACCAAAAGTTGCAAAAGCTGCTAATGGCATATACTGATCAGGATCCGACTACCTAGGTGTTTTATCGTACCACACCCACCGGTGAAGATGGCACCCTAATTTTGGATTATGTGTTTTGGTCCTTCGGTCCAAGCATTGATGGATTCAAATATTGCAAGCCGGTTATCGATATTGATGGGACCCATCTGTATGGTAAATATCAGGGAAAGTTGTTGGTCGCAATGGCAACCGATGCTAACAACAAGGTATTTCCTCTCGCCTTTGCTAGTGTTGATTGTGAGTCAAGGTCCAATTGGAGGTGGTTTTTACAATGCCTCAGAGATATGATTGGCCACGTGATACCTAACGAAGGCATTTACATAATATCTAACCAACATCTCGGTATCAAAAACGCCATTGCAAACTGGCCTAGAGGGGATGATAGAAGAACACGGGTATTTCATAAATGTTGCCTGAGACATATTGCTAGCAACTTCAACACACATTTTCAAAACTCGACTCTAAAGTCAGCGGTATTGAAAGCGAGATATGCTACTCAGGTAGTTAAATTTGATACTATAATGGAGTCCATTAAGCAGGTGGAAATTGAGGCCATTAGGAATAAGAAGAATGAGATGGGGAAGGATGGTAAGGAAAAGAATCAAGATTATCTTTCATACACATACCTAATGCTGGAGTCTGTGGATATGTGGACCCAGTCACATGATGATGGGAGACGTTTTGGGGCAATAACAACCAATATATCAGAGTGCTTCAATGGCGTACTAAAAGGTGCACGGGGCCTTCCTATTCCCACAATGGTTGAGTTCACTTGGTCCAAACCTGTTGAATATTTCCACGACCGGCACAAAGAAATTACGAATGAGTTGTTGGAGGGTAAGAAATGGAGTACATATGCTTTCTCCACGTGGGAGAGAAATAGGCGTAAATCTGAGAAACTCTATCTCAAGGCATTTAGCAATCAAGAGATGCTATATCAGGTAGTTACTTCACACAACGTGTGTAGCGCAGGAGGGGGAAACCACAGTTACGAAGTTCAGTTACTGGAAAGAACATGCAGTTGTGGATAATGGCAAAACATAGGGATCTCCTGTTCACATGCAATTAGAGTATGTGATGCGCTAAATATTGATTCGACCACATATATTTACCCATGTTATAGTTTGGACTATGCCCTTAACACATACTCACATGCATTTGTGGTTCCTAAGTCACAGTCATTGTGAAGGAATCCCATGGGGCCAAAGTGGTTACCTAATCTAGCATTGCTGCGGGGCAAAGGTTGACCAGTGAAGTCAAGAATAAGGAATGAGATGGATGGAGTGAGGAATAAAGATTGAGAAACGGGATGGCAGAGGGAGGATGCAGATTTGATAGAGAGTCAACCTAAGCAGACATGTGGACTGTGTCATACTTTCGGGCATAACCACAGAAAATGTCTACAGTCCCGCGGCGCTTCTATAAGCGGTCATGTTCCAAGCTAGGTAGGTGACAGATGGCAAAAAGTTTTGGATCGGGTGGTTGAATGTATTTTGGCACAATTAACTTTTTGGTTTTTGTTGAATGTATTTTTAATTCTCTATCTAATGCACTTCTATGAAGATTGTGATTTGAGTAATATGGTTAGAACTGCAAATTAAGCGTGGTTGGGCATGTTTAGAATGTTGATATATTGAGAAAGTCTTTTGTTATGATTGAAGTGCATTTACACTGTAAAACTATGCTTTTGTAGAGAGTGTAACAGTTTCTATAGTTTGGTGCCTATTGAGTGTTTATGGATTACATTCTTGGCTCCTCAATCTCTGTTTCTCATCAGGTGTGCAGTTCAGTTTTTTGGTTTGCCTGCATGCCCAGGGGGAAAAAAATTCCCAGTGAAACTCGAGTTTCATAAACTCAAGTTTCACTGGGGAAAAAAATGTAGCAGTGAAACTCGAGTTTCATAGACTCGAGTTCCACTGGGAAAAAAAAATTTAGCAGCAAAACTCGAGTTTCATAGACTCGAGTTCTACTAGTGTGAACACTCCAAAAACAGAGCATCCAATTTGCCTGAAACAGAGCATTTATGGGAAAAAAAATTTCCCAGTAAAACTTGAGTTTTATAGAGTCAAGTTCTATTTGAATCTCGAGTTGCAAAGGCTCGAATTCCTTCAAAAAAAATTTTTTTTTTTACTTCTCACTTTTTTTGTTAATTTTGCAAATGCTTTCTAGAACTCAAGTTTCAAAAACTCGAGTTCCTCTCATTTTTTTTTTTTTTCATCTTACTTTTTATTTTTTAAATTTAGTACGTATGAGCTTTTTCTTAGCTAATGCTTTTTTTTTTTTTTTGGTTGTTGCTTATTGCTATTTATGGTGGGGTATATGCAATAGATTACCTGTGTAAAGCTTGTGGGAAAAAACAATCATCCAGTTCTTAAAAGAGTAAAGCCCAAGCTCACTTTGTGTCTTTAAAGTCAAGCCCAAACCTAACCCATTAGAATTCAAACTAAACTCTAGAATATTCAAAAGCCCAAAATATTATTTGGGTTATGTTAACGGCACGGAAAGTACCCGTTACTAACAAAATTTTTTATTTATTTTTATTTGACAACTTTTTTTGTCATTTTTAAATCTCTATGTTATTTTTTCAACTTTATAAATACTTGTCTTTTTTTTTCTTTCATTTATCTCATTTTTTTAGTATATAGGACCCATGTTAGAAAATCCTTAACAAGCACCATGGGTGCTTGTTAACATTTTCCATATTATTTTAAGCCTAGCCACGTTTCAAGTAAGTTTTTTCCCTCTAATTTTCTTACCAACCAAACAAACAAAATCTCCTTTCTTTTTTACATCTTTTTCATTTGCCATTGGTGGGAAGAAACTTAATCATATATAGGAACAAACACAAAAAAACAAACTTCTTAATGTGACATACAGTAAAAAAAACTGCACTTTTTAGCCAATGCCAACCACAATGTTACTCTAATAAATTTAGTGGAGATATATATACATAGGTTGTCAAGATTCTTCTCCTGCCAAAAACACTAAGAAAGCAAGGGATGCTTTAGGTTAGCATTAGAAATTCTAAAACACTCAATTTTTATTTGCTTCATACTTTCCATTAAAAAATGGACAGAAAAGAGAACTGAATTTTCTGGTGTACATATTACAAACAGGGAAGCAATTAGCAATGAAATTACAATATTTTTTCTAGAAACAAAATTTAAGTACATCTTGCGAGTTGAGATCCTCTAATTGTGCTGATGTAAGTACATCTTGTACCATAGTAAACAATGAGAATACCATTATTGAACTAACAAAAAGGGTGTTCCCCTTGCTCTTCCCTGACTAGCAGAGTCTGTTTATTTCATTTTATTTTGAGGAAGCTTTGTTAAAGACAAGTACACTGTACAAAGTGAGCACTAAGAGATATGCTAAATTGAAATAAGGCTATTGCATCAAACACTAAGCTTAGGGTGGAAATCAGAGCTACTAAATGGTGCAGTGAATGGCATCTTTGATGGCAAAAAAGACAGCCGAGGCCAGAAAAAATGAAGGCTCACCAACACCTTTTGATGAATGGATGGCCTTCACATTTGGATGACCCTGTGCACGTTAAAGTTTCAAAATAACCATATCATTCCCAATTCTACAAACATAGTTTTGACAGATTAAAGTTTAAAAAAAGTGGAAAAAGACCAAAAACAAACAAACTGCCAACCTCGTAAAGAGTTAGAAGATAACAGTAAATATTTTACCTCCCCTTGCTCATTGTTTTTTTGTTTTTCAAGAAAGGCGTCAAGTAGAACCTTCAGCAAAACATTTTCAAATAAGAACCACCCATCATTTCCATAAACCTAAAGTAAAATACACCTTATTTATGGCAAATACAACTAAATCCCATGAATGTCCTTGCTTTAGCAAAAACAAAAAACAAATAAATGAAAACCCACTTCCAGGAGCTCTTTGACAGTTTCTCTAACCAATTGATCACAAAACCCAAACTGACGCATATGCTCAAAGGCCCCATCCATGTGTGTAGCCTACAAAAGAGAACCAAATAAACAAGGAAATGGGCTTCATTTTTTTTATGGAATATACAGGTTCTCTTTTGCAGGTTACACACATGGATGGGGCCCTTGAGCATATGCGTCAGTTTGGATTTTGTGATCAATTGGTTAGAAAAACTGTCAAAGAGCTCCTGAAAGTGGGTTTTTATTTATTTGTTTTTTGTTTTTGCTAAAGCAAGGACATTCATGGGATCTAGCCCTTCAAAGACTCCAATGTCGTATTCACTGTCGTAGTCAAGGTTCCTATCTGCAAACAAGGATTTTTATATATAAGAAAAGCAAGAGATCAAAATTTGGCTTGGCACACTCGTGATATATAATTCTTTTCATTTAACTTGTAAATAGAGATACAACTCTAGGATTGACTCGCCAACGTGCCAATCCTAGAAACTAGACAACCACAAAAGCATGCACTCCTAAGGAGTAATTTATGCATGCTGCAAAAAAAAGTTCTACAACCTAAAATTGCATTCAAGGGTAAAGATATAATTTTCTCAGCTGAGAGAGAGAGAGAGAGAGAGAGAGAGAGAGAGAGAGAGAGAGAGAGAGTATGGATGTGATTTGAACTACCTGGGAAAGCATATGGAGATGCAATAAAATAACAGGGTCCAAACTTTGGAATCCCTGCAGCAACAAATAAGAAAATTCCTTATAGGACCTCTAGTAAAACTTGAAAATCAGGTCATGACATAGGCTCTGAAAACCAAACTAAATTGATCACGAGCAGGATAGGCAGAGAATTTGGTCAGGGTTAACTTAGTTAAACTAATTCCTACTTGGTTCCCAAACAAAACTTTTTTGGTTGGTAAGTTTATAGACAAAACTCACCCTGTATCAAGGTTTACAGTTGTATAGCCAGCATAGCCTATTAAGGATCCACAGTCAACCACAAAGTTTTGGGACTAAGGCTTTGTTGTTAGTAAGTTACACCCAAATCCCATGAGTCTTGAACCCACAAACTTACCCTCCATCCCAATTGTGGGAAAAGGACATGCCATTTAATCTAGAGCTTAATAGCCCTAACAAAACTTTCATGGGTTGAACCAAACAAATTGTTCTAGTACTTTTTTTTTAATTGATGAATTAGGTCTCAAACTCATGACCTCACCCTCCACCTTACTCTTACAAGGGGAGGAGGTTCCATCTGAGCTATAGTTCATTGGTCATATTATTCTAGTCATATAATATTACAATATCAGATAGGCTCATGCAATCATTCAAAATTTACACAATAAACTTAGTGAATGCTGCAGATTACATTTCTAACCATTCTATTTGCAAATGCTGTCTGAATTTCATAAGATCAACACCGGCATCACTATGCAAAAATTAAGTCCCAACTGAAGATGGAAATGTGGAATCTTTCTTACCATGAAGTGAGAATTCAGTTGGAAATTCTGGTTCTTTGAAGACAGAAGGTTGTTGACATTTGACATTGACTTTTTGGAACCAGTCACAAGCCTGGGCTTCTCATCTGAAAATACAGGGCCATCAAACCTTGGGACGAGATACCTCACCCCATCAAAAGTAGATCTTAGATCCTGATAACCATAAGCATATATACTCCCTGGCAGGAAAGAATTTTCAAATGTTGGTTTTGAGAAAGCTGAGCCATTTTTACCTTTCAGACCCCCACAACTTGAAACATTAGAAGTTTCCACAGTTAAAGGCTTCTGGTCAGCAGCCATAGATGTGGTAATATCCTCTTGGGAAGGAGCAACAGGACTAGGGGTGTGTGGCTTGCTGGTTATAGTCAGCGACTGGAAATAGTGAGGATACTGGTAGTGCTGAGGCCCATATAGCTGATCACCATTTCCCATAGTTGAAAAAGGGGGCCCTGCTACTGAATATGGATCATAGGTTGCATAGCCATAACCATAGGGATGCATAAAAGACCAATTTTCCCCATATACTCCCTAAAAATAAACACCATAGACAAGGCAACTATTAGAACATAAGAAACTTTCTCAGTGAAGGCTACAATTAAAACACGTGAAAGAGTATTAGGAATTCTAAGATGAAAATTATAACCAACTACAGCGCCCACTTTTGAGCATATTTGTGCACAAATTAAACACAAACTTACAAAAGCCATTTTCATGCCATATGGATTTACACACGCTGAGTAAGTATTAGAATACCCTTCAGTGCCAGTCCCATCATACCCTACAAAATATATACAAGAACATTAATACAATACAACATACCCTTCAATACACAAACTTCATCCAAAATATAGACAATATACTACACCAATGATTTATGTTGTTAACATTTTGATATAGTTTGCACCTCTATCCATTGAAGCAAGCTTTGGTTACATCAAATATAACACAATGCATTCTCATATGGTGAATGTCATATGTTAACTTACCAGAATAATGGGCAGTAGGTGAATAAACATTAAGGAAATTATGCACGGTTGGATCCATAAGATCTGGTGACAATGGGGTTGCAGACCGCTGATATGGCCGACTCCTTGGTAAAAGGCTGCATCTAAAATACACCAACCTTAATGCCAAAAATATATACCTCTAAAAATTTACACACTGAGTTATTCTCAAAAACAAGTTTTCACTATAAAATTTCCCTCGGGAGCATAACAACTGTTACATTCTAATGAACATAGCATGATTACAAAGAGACAACCTTCTAATTGATAATTGGTGAAGTCTAATGTGTAATTTACCTTCTTAGTAGGCTCAGGAACTTCGGATGCCTTTGTCTTGGAATCTAATGACAAATCCTGCCACAAGTCTGCAGCTTCTAAAGAAAAAAAAAAAAAACAATAAAGGAAATACAAGAAGCCAATAACTCTGTACCTTCGTGACCTTATTCTCTTAACTACATTTGCTTATCCAAGAAACATAGAGAATTTGAGAACTCAATAACACATGTTATTGTCATCATGCATTTAACACTTCATCTTTTTATAACTCAAACACAACTAACAACACAAAACCTTAACCCTTCAATCCACAATAAAGCACCAAACTCAAGCCCAAAATACAAAATTGATTAACCAAAACTAACAATATTTCACATCTCTGAAACTATAACAAGACTCCAAAAACTAGCCTACAAAACAATAATATCTAATAAAGCAAAAGCTCTAAGAGCCATAAATAATACTGAAAAACCCAAAACACAGTAAATTCCAGAAACACATCATACACAAAGGAAACATACAAGAAGGTAAAAAATACCCAGTTTGGATCCACAGGCAGGCATAGAAGAAGAGATCAGAAACTAAGGTAAATAGCAAAGAAAACCCAGAAACCAAAGTATACCCAGATGAGGAAATCTGGTTGTTTTGTGTAACTTGAACTCAATGTTACTGAGGAAATCTGGTTGTTTTGCAAACCAACAAGCTGCAATTGTGGGCTAATGTTTTCACCTATGTTCAATGTGTCATTAAATGCATTGCTCCTCAATTTCCTAAGAATTTGAAAGAACAGAGTTGTCAAACGTACAATTTCTCTTTCGCAAAATTATTTTTATCAAATTCTAATGCTCCAAGTCAAATCAGAACATACACTTGCTGTATCTGTGGAAAGCTGAAGAGTTTTTGTGTTATAGGCCCTTGAAGTGATCCATATTCCATAACTCTAGGCACCAATCACATAAGGTTATGACTATAATTCAATAAATTTATCAGATATCTCATTAACATTTTTTTTTTTGGTTGAGAAATGGAGTATTTCCATCTGTAACCTACTAAAGACTTACAGAGTGGTGAGTGATTGTAAGGTTGAGAACCAAATGGGAGCTTCTGATGTGTCAAACAAGTTGTTACTAAGGTCCCTGTTAAAAATAAGCCACCGAGAGGATTCATCAGTACAAGAGAAAAGGCAATAGGAAAATAAAATTGGAAATGCAACTCCATGCCATTCACTTACACATAATTGAGGGAGTTCATTTGAGATAAGTTTGGCAAAGGGCCTGTCAGATTATTGTGGGCTAAATTCCTTAGCACAAAAAAATATGTACATATATATATATATATATATATATATATATTATGAAGAAGAAAGGTAAGAGTAACCACAAATTAGATTATATTAAAAGCAACACCAGTGCATAGTGTTAAGAACTAAATACCCACAATTCATTGATGTTTGTAAGGTTGTTGAGATTTGATGGGACATTTCCTATCAGAGCATTTCTATTAAGCCGACTGTTGCAAATAAGAATAGTTTTAACTCCAATGAAATGTCAAAGAGTGGATGTTTAATGAAGAAAAAAAGGTGCATTAAGGAAAAACGGAAGAAGAAGATTAAATTAAGGTGGTTTTTACTCACAGAACCTCAATAGTCTGCACAAGTGCTAATGTTGATGGGATACTCCCAGAAAATTGATTTCCATCAAACAAACTGTAATTAAAGAACCATGCGCATTTAGAAGGAGAAAGAGAAATATTGAAACCAAAACGATGCATGGGGTATCAACTTACATGTGTATCAATACCATCTCAGAGATGAAAAGTTTGGCTGGAATGATACCTGAAAGCTGGTTCTTGTGGAAATGGCTGCAAGATCGTAGAATCAATCTATATATTGTTATTTATCCCAAAAATATTGTTTTGTGCAAACACTGAATCAAAAATAGTAAAAGATGCAGATACATTCATCCTTACTAATATTTTTGCACGTACCAGAGGTGAATTATTTGGGGTTTTGTTCGGAGGTGTCCTGTTAACTGATTATCTGCCAGATCCAACCAATAGAGTTTGGACAGTTTACCCAATGATGGAGGTATCTTACCAGTGAAGTTGTTTGAGTTGAGAGCCCTGAGAGAGAGAGAGAGAGAGAGAGATTAGTTAGTGTTGAATAAATTGCAGACATATTAATTGATTCATGCATAATTTTGGTAGATCTTACCAGAAGGACAGCTCTGCAAGATTGTCCAACTCATTTGGAATATCACCACTGAAGCTGCAGCCAGCTAGGATTCTGAACATAAATAGAGCTGTCTTTGTGATCAGCCATAGAGCTGCCTTTGTAAAAAATGCCTTTGTAAAGTAAATTCTATAAACTGTGTGGTATTTCAACAACCGAACCCAACCTCAACCTAGAATTACATTGCGGCCTGATGTATTGCATATCCAATTTATTAAAATGACTCCAAAATAAATGCAATGTTTAACTTTTCACTTTCTCAGATAACATTTGGGTCTTTAACACAGGCACATACAAGCATTTATTGGTGTGTTTGTGGCATTCAAGTATTCTTGACAATCAAATTGCAAAAGGAAGTCATTTGAATTACTAAGATGGGGAACAATCCAATGTCAAGAGCAATAAGTTACGTAAACAGCCCAGTATAGGTCAACAAATATATTGGCTCATATATAAACAGCTAAAATTTCTTAAATGACATAAAAAAAATTGCACCTAAGAATCAAAAAGAAGCAAGGACACACCAGGCATAACATCATCCAAAGAAGGAAAGCTATCCATGTGTAAATTTGACTAAGATTGAGACTATGCCTCAGCAATCAGGTGACAATAGTCTGCTCCTTTACTCTTTGGCAAAATAACATCAGAAAGTTGACTAGTGCTATTATTGACAATAGTCTGCTCCTCCATTTGTGCTCAAATCTTCAATAAGTTCTCCTCTGAGTTCTGGAGGAGGAATGGGTGACCAGGTGCATGGAGGTGCTTTGGCCCATTCTTTAGAACTCCCCACATCCATAAGTTCCTGCAAGAAAAAAATAATATTCAAGAAAAAGAAGAAACAGTTCAATCATTCTGAGGATAGTGGTGGAAGAGACCAACTTAAGTGCTAAAACTATTAACAATATATAATTACATATATTTCTATATCAACCACAAACCTGAAAGAAGGCTGTTGCAATAATCACTAATTTTATGGAAGCACATACCTATAGGTACAAAAGGAAGAATGGTGCAACCAAGCAAGTACACTAGTTTATACAGATATGCCCATTACCTTATATGCAAGTGATTAGGAACTATTTGCTGAACATTAAGACACATAATTGAGATTGTATAAAAGCATTATATCATGCCAATTTTTTTTTAGTTATTGATTTTGCAGCCCAGTTCAATGAGGAAACATTTTGGGGTCTCATTGGCAGTCAATGTGACGAAAGTAAAAAAGCAAGCCTAGTTCAAAACAAAAATTTCAGAAGTCCCCACAAACCACCCAATTATACAACATCATGCAATTAACATCTCAATACACAGTAGTAGTGATGAAACTAAGAGAGCACCTTGGTAAAAGGTACAAAGCAAGTGTCCAACCCATCAAGTGCAAAGCAATGTGGCGCAAGTGTCCAACTGACCACAGCATGTGCAAGCTTATCTATTATTTGCACCAAGTAGTACATTAGAGATACCATGTCAATCACCTGCAAACAGAACACAGCTCTTTAACAATAATGAAATATGAATAGAATGAACTTATTGCTAAAGAATGTGTACAAACTTTTTACTTTACAACATACATCGTTATCACGTATTTGGTGTAAAATGATGATAAATGGTAGACTAACCAATTTTGCATTTTTTAACCCTCGTGTACTGTTTGGGTAGGGGAGGAGGCGGCGGGGCACCATTCTTAGGCTCATCATCGTGCTGCAAAGACATTAGATGCATACAATCAATATTCAGTGTAATGATAAAAATAAAGTGAACTGCAAAATACATCATTACATTGTAATTAATGTTATCATACCATAAAGCTACCTTTATGTCCTATTTTGTGTCCACCAGTCCCACAAGTGGGTGCTCTTCTAGCACGTTGCGGTCTACCTCGTGGGGGTGAGGGCTGATAAGGGTGATGCTCGTCTGATACATCAGTATTTGGATGTACAGTGTCAATCCCAACCGGAGGTCCTAGAGGGTCGGATGAGGACGAGGTAGGTGGGTAATGATGCTCTGTATAGAGGCCAGGAGTGGGGATCATTGTCATGGATTCAGTACGGGGTGGGTCTATGGGCAAAGTGGGTGCACTAGAGCTAGTGGGTGGGTATGAGGATGTCTCGGGGTGCATAGGAGGGGTCAAATGAAAAGGAATACCGAGATCAAAACTGGGCTGCGAAGGTGGGGTGGGTGAAGGGACCTCGGGCTGAGAAGATGCATCTATCCTGGGTGGAGGGACCTCAGACTGAAGAGATGCATCTGGGATGGGTGGATGGACCTCAGGCTGAGGAGATGTGTGCGGGGTGGGTGCAGGTATCTCAAGACTAGTTACAACCCGAGGGGTTGTTGCACACCGACCACGGCCCGTAGCTGCACTTGTGCTTGGGCTTGCTGTAGCAGGCTGACCACAGCCCCTAGTTGCACTTATGCTTGGGATTGCTGTAGCAGGCCGACCACGGCCCCTAGCTGCGCTTGTGCTTGGGCTTGCAGTAGCACGCCAACCACAGGTCGGTGTACTTAGGGGTGCTATGCTTGTGCTTGGGCTTGTAGTAGCTACTGATTCAGTCTCCTGCCCATAGTTTGCCTCCCCATTTGCTGCAGGACCACCACCAAGTCCAACCACATTATTTAGGACGTGCTGGACATGGTTGTGTTCTTGACTGCCTATAGGAAGCATATCCAACAGCGCTAAGTGGCTTTCAATCTGAAACAGAGAAAGAACCAGTACAATCAGATTTGAGACATTTATGTATCAATTATAGAATGGATAATATAGTACTTATTAATCTACTCAAATACTCAACTAAGAACTAAAAGTTTTATTAGAATACTATATGTAACATAAAGTCTTTTTAATTGGATGTCAGTCAAATCAAACCAGATTTGCTGAAAAAGAAATCAATTGATTCTACGTTCGTAAATGTACTGAAGAAAAAACAAAGCAAGCAATAAAATCTAATTAGAACACAATACCATTATATCTAATTTAGCGTTATTGCGATCGACATACTTTCAAGTGACCGGACGATACCAGCGGTAATAGGCATGATCGCGGGGCATCTCACCAGTCTAAGGAGGTGCATGGCAAATTCGTTGTTGTCTCATATCCCATGTAAGGATATACGGTCCATGCTCCTCCCTCCAATTCTTTTCCACCTTCCCACGCAAGTCTATTCTATGTAGTCTATCATCGTACACAACATGGTCAAGCCGCTCCTGCGCCAACCCAAACTGTCGAACGACACGGTCTGGGTGGTGTGTCTCTACTATGCAAAAACACAAAAATGGCACCCTTACTGTCCACGTATCCGTCCCTGCAATACAGAAGTCAGGAAGGTGGTTGAAGTCTGCCTCATATGGCTGCCACATAATCTACAATAGAAACAAAAAACAATTATCATAACATCTTAAAATGTGAAACAAGGGAGAATACATATGTTACAAATTTAGATCCCTGTAAACTAGATTGTTTAACCTAATTAATTAACCAAGTGGCTACTTAGGTTTATTATTCAGATCTAGGTTAAACATAAATAATCATAAACAATAAAGCAGCAGAAAATAAAAAACACAAAGATCTAATGACCCAGAAAAACCAAACCAGTAAAAAATCTGGGGAGAATTTAACCTAGCTATTATTAAGATAAAACGGCAAATCTACTATGAAAGAATTGAAGTTTATACAATAGCGACTTAGACCACTAACATCCTATTGCTACCTTCGAGTAGAAAACTTTCTACCACAACCACATGATAGCTCCGAGTCCACAGACTACTTCTTTCCTTAGCCTTTGCAAAACACAAACACCCACACTTGTGACTTTAAGATCTCACTTAAAGGTTTAGCAACACAAACTCTCCTGTTTGTGACTGCAAGACCACCCTTGAAGGTTTAGATCATCAGCACCTTTGATGACTAGAGAAGGCAACAACTTCAACAATACCGGATCTTGAAATTCTTTAAGCAATAACACCGGTAGAAGACACGAGAGAGTTTTTTGGTTACAAAACCCTAAATACCAAAGAGGCAACCTCTTCTCTCTCTGAAAAGCCTTATAAAAACATGCTTAAGGTTTCCTTTATATACTGGAAAAAGTAGATCTGAAACCCTCCTGTTTGTGACTGCAAGACCACCCTTGAAGGGTTAGATCATCAGCACCTTTGATGACTAGAGAAGGCAACAACTTCAACAATACCGGATCTTCAAATTCTTTAAGCAATAACACCGGTAGAAGACATGAGAGAGCTTTTTGGTTACAAAATCCTAAATACCAAAGAGGCAACCTCTTCTCTCTTTGAAAAGCCTTCTAAAAACATGCTTAAGGTTTCCTTTATATACTGGAAAAAGTAGATCTGAAACCCTAATCCTTAATGAGCTTGAACTGTTGTTTGGGCTAAATTAAAATTCTGCAGATACGACTTTCGATCGGTCGAGCTTGTCTTTTGATCGGTCGAGCTTGTCTTTTGATCGGTCGAATCAGGCAGTTTCTGAACTCTTCTTTCTGCAGCTTATATGTTCTTGAACCTTGACTTGAATCACCTTGAGCATTGTCTAATAATACCTATAGACTCTAGGATCTATATCTAGACAAGTTTATGTTCACGATTTGCCAATCATTCTAAACTTTTAGAACCTAATAGCATAGATAAAGGGAAAAACAAAAATTCAAACAGAATATATGTTAGAGCAATCATTTTAACATATTCTTAAGGAAAATTAACATTAAAAAAAAAACATAATTTTTGTATATTATTACCTGGCCCGGCTACATTCTAACTGATTGCTCGTGATAGTGAATCAACGCCATTGCGGATGGCCTACTCTTCGGGCTTGGCACCCGCACCCACCTACAGTTACAAGCAAATAACATAAAATAAGATAATACCACTTAGTTACTAAGAAGAGTATATTGCATAACACATTAAATATCAGGAAAATACTTACTTAAATGCAAGTGGAGCTTTTGGCCATGGACCATAATCACATCCAGGTGGGGGCTCTATCCTCAGGCAAAGGAATGGCAACCTCGCCCATGCCCAATACTGGACTAATTGCAACGCCCCACCAATCTGCGTTGCCTCTTTCTCTCTTACTTTGCACAACTCTCTGTACAACTAGGCCAGGCAACCACTACCCCAACTATACTGTGGCAGATCACGAAGGTTCCGCAGGAACTCCAAGAACATCAGATGAACCCTATCTCCCGACTTGTCCATGAAAATATTATCCCCTAGTAGCTCTAAAATACAGCATCAGGCATACTAATGTATTTGAATCTCCGTTGTGTCATGAGGCAGTGGCTCTGCAATGTGCTCAATAAGGCGGCTAATGAGAATTCTTTGCCCCACCAAAATTTTGTGTCATTCTCCGGAACTTCAAAACCAAGCAACTCCGCACACAGTTGCCTCCAATCCCCATCCACCACAGCAGTCGGCCCAACCAATACCTCACCATCTATTGGAAGTCACAAAATGACCTCCGCATCTTCTAGGGTGATTAACATCTCACCATATGGAAGATGGAACGTATGAGTCTCCGACCGCCATCGCTCAACTAGGGCCGATATTAGGCAATGATCTATCTCTCTGGAAGGGCCCTAAACAATCCTTCTAACCCCACCAACTTGATAATGTCAATCACCAGATTATCTTGCATCGTTATGTTTTCCATCTCCTTAGCTCGACCACAGCACTTAAGTGGGCCCGGGTCCTGCAAAATCGATAAAAATTATAGCGGTTGTAAGAACTAGATATACAACTTTGAAAGAACTTGCTAGAAGTCAAAGACAACGTAAAAATTAAAATGGTTGTTAGAACTATATATTTCACCTCGCCATTCCAAATGTCCTCTGATCGATGATTTGGCTGTCGCGTCAACAATGAAGGATCTTCTAGACCAGGGCGCACGATCTCTGGCTCCTCATCGATCTGAGGCTCCATACTGCAAAGACTGCAACTGTGAGATCATACATAGTGGTAGACATACATTATTTGGTGTGAGATCATCACAAATCAAGCATTACCACAACACACAATGATTTCACGTGAAAGTATAAAAAATAGTTCACTGCATAAAAGATTCTAAATATTACTACTGGACCACCTCTGATGCTCTAAATGAAATGATTTGATATTTGCATAAAAATTAAGAAATGCCTCCTCAAAGTATAAAATGCAATATTATAAAAAACGTGTGACATCAATGACACGAACTACAATACTTTCAAATCAAGCAAATCCCAAAGAGTTAAACAGAATCTTCCATGTCAGAAACAACAGGGACAAAAGGGATTGCTCAAACCTTCAGCTTAAACCTTTGACCATATTAATATAAGGATTTCTTAGGTGTAAGCTAAAACAACCAACGCCCAAAGGACTAACTAAGAATAAGAGGTAAAATAAGCGTAATAAAGGAAAAGTTCAAACTGGTTAACTGCATAAAGAATTTGATATGGGAGTCAGTCATAGGAAAATATAGAATAAAGAGAGATGTATTGTCTTCCTTAACTGGAGAATAAAAAAGAGAATCTGAGGTTTGAAAGCAAATTGTTGTTCCTTGGAAGTTGAAAATTTCTGATTGAACATGTTTAAGTATTCTTATGCCCATGTTACAAGTTTTATCTTTAATTACCTAGCCTACACTCCAACTACAAACAAGGGGGCAATAATTTACAACTAGATAGGAGGTAATCCCTTCTTTTCAGACCTCATGTCTCCAGATTTTGAAAGCTTAGACTCCCATTAGAAGGCAACAGAGCTGCAAGTCATTTCAATTTGAATCTACAAAATAGTCAAATAAGTTTCTACCTAAAACACAATCACAAGTATCACAACCCCAAATAATCCGAAAACTATTCTGTATCTACCTACACTACATTTGCTTCAATGCACTCATTCTATCAGAAACAACATTTTGGGGCTGGCCATGGATTCTCAATAGACTAATCAGAGTCGGCCACATATATTCTTTGCTGCCATTCTATTTTATCCAAAATCATACATTACATTTCCTCTTTAATTGACATGTCCATTTCTACTACTTCTACTAATGTTTTTTCAAGTCTTCCTCTCAAATCAACTCACTTTATGGGACAAAGAACTACAATATGAGCTAAAGCTGGTAGGCAAAAACAATAACAAGAAACCCTTGAACCCTCATTGCAAAAATTAAACAAAAACACATCGAAATCTCCAAAGTCATGATCATGTATTTTTTTTTTTTTTTTCCGCCATTTTGTTCTATCTAAAGTCCTACTCTCTGTTACAAACTTAATTAACATGTCTTTTTTTTACTAGTTCAACTCAAAAGAACTGTAATTTGAGCTAAAGCTGATAAAAATAAGACAAAACCAATGAAGTCTCTTAATAAAAAAATGAACAAAAACACATTTTAATATTTGGTCATAATCAGTATTATCAAACACAAACACTGGGCTAAACCCAAATGGAATAATTATTTAAAAAGCTCAAATTTTTATAAGAAAAACATACCTTCAAACTTGAAAAAAATCTGAACTTCCGTTGGTAGGGACAAAAGAGATTTTGAAGATATAGGTAAGGGGATCGTCTGAAGCCGATTGTGTGGAAAGAGGAGAGCGTTTGAGGGTGAGGGTTATTTTTGTAGCACGCCGAGGGGTTGAGGGTGACTGATTTGGGTGTTTGAGTGAGAGTGTTGATGTGGGTGTTTGAGAGACTGAGAGACTGAGAGTGTTTGAGAGAGTGAGAGACGACTGAGAGTATTTGAGAGAGTGAGAGACTGAGTGTTTGAGCGAGGGGTTTGAAAGTGGCGGAGATATTATAGTCAACAGATTTTGTGTCTTATAAACTCAATTTCTACGTGGCTAAGTTTGCTCCACGTGGAAAAAATTGTCCACGTCAGGATATTGACAAACACCACAAATCGAATTTTAAAAACTCGAGTTCTAATTGAATCTCGAGTTTTAAAAACTCGAGATGCTAGTTTCAAAAAAAAAAAAAAATTAACCGGCCAACTAACTAAAACGTTAAATATTTAATGCTAAATGGAAAGGGTGTTCCTTCTCCAGCTTTCAAAGATTCCAACTTTGTGTATATTATTGGCAGATCTGTTTGATCATTAAGTTGTGCTCATAGTTGCTACAGTGCCAAAAAATATAGTATATACAATTCTTTATTCCACACCACACGTTTGATTTAGCTTCTCCCTCACACACTATTGAAATTAGTATAAAATGATCAGAGTTATTAGTATCAGTCTTACCAGTTATAGATTGAGAGAGAGAAAGAGAGACTCCAAGAAGGAAGGAAAGAGATTGAATATTTGGTTGAAACAACAAAAAACTCAAATCTTTTGCTTCCTCTTTCTCTTTCTGACTCTTCTCTGCTGTAAGAAGATGGTTCCTGGTATTGAAAAAGGCAGCGCTTCTGTTGATTCAGGACATGCCAGGCTTCATGAGCTTGGCTACAAACAAGAGCTCAAGCGGGATCTATCGTAAATTTTCTCAACTACCCTTTTCTTGTTTCTCATTCTTTTGCTTTGTTTTGCTCTTTGATCCTCAAGTCATAGCAAAACTTGAAGTGGGTCATTGAGGTTTATGGTTTTGGTTATTGGGAATTGCAGGGTGGTTTCGAACTTTGCGTTTTCATTTTCTATAATCTCTGTGCTTACTGGTGTAACCACACTTTACAACACTGGGCTAACCTATGGTGGGCCAGTTTCTTTAGCTTATGGATGGTTAATAGCTGGTGCGTTCACCATGATTGTTGGGTTGTCTATGAGTGAGATTTGTTCCTCTTACCCAACCTCTGGTGGTCTCTACTATTGGAGTGCAAAGCTTGCTGGCCCAGGATGGGCACCCTTTGCCTCATGGATAACTGGCTGGTAATCATTTTCTTAGAAAGTTACTTACTTTGTTGGTTTGAATTGCAGTTATCATAAGAAGAATGAAAAAAGATAAATTGGTTTGACACCTTAATTGCTTTTATCACCACTGTTTAGTTGACATAATAGGTGCTTTGATT
Organism: Lithocarpus polystachyus; assembly: GCA_033629205.1. NCBI lineage: Eukaryota > Viridiplantae > Streptophyta > Magnoliopsida > Fagales > Fagaceae > Lithocarpus > Lithocarpus polystachyus. Next base: position 4,658,123 of record CM066162.1, on the reverse strand, counting down.
TCGGACTAAGCATTGGTATAATTGTTGTTGTCGTTGCTGCTGTATATTTCTATGTTTGTTGAGGAATTCAAGTTGTGCTTGGAATTCATGAGATCTGCAATACTTAGAATAAGGTAGTGGTTGACTTTTCATTGGGGTTTTAGAGGAAGTGGGTAGAAAAGGATCTAGGATTAGATCAATGAAAGAATGTACAATTGGGGTACATATTTGAAATGTGAGAAGCCAACAATGGCCTATTGTCCTCATGGGGAAATAGTAAACAACAAAAGGCTCTATCTTTTGAGTGTAGACTTCCTTTCTTTGTCAACAGGTCTGCATATTTGCTACACTCCCGGAAAGCATGATGCAAGTCTCTGGGCGGAAGGTCATCATCAACCACCAGCAATCATCAGCAAGCATTCTCAGGATTTGATTTGCATTAGCTGTCTTAAGAAACAGGCATCTGATTCTGATTATGACCTCAAGGGGCGTTTAGTTCAATTATCAGGGAATCAATTCCTAGGGGTTGTCAATGCTAAAGCTTCAATCATAGTAGACCATGGCATTAATTCCCATACGAGCTTAAAGACTTTGTCCTTCATAATATCCCAATTTCTTAAAATATGCTGGGTTTTTCTTCTTTGGTTGCCACTCTAGTTTTGTTCCTTTGGGGCTGTGAAAAGGTGCCAACTTCCCAGGCAGGGAATTTAATTTCTAATGAAAGAAACTAAATTGATCTAAGGTTATTGAGCCACCTTTAAAATGTGCTCAACACTAGTTGTTTGCTATTTCTCTTTTTTTCACAACCTGTAATTATAGTGCTTGTTACAATATGCACTGTCTGTCATAAGTTGATATTTATTTGAACAATGAGTGAAAAGTCATTAGTCAGTGTCATACATATTTTAAAAAAAGAGATGGTCAATTTTGTTTTCTTGTTGCCACTAAGCCTAAAATTTTAGGTATTTTGTTGAACCAGCTGGTCAAGCCAATCATAAGATACATGGAATTTGGAATTGCTGCAATCACATCCTCTGATGCACAGTAAATGATTTTTATGTTTATGCAGGTTCAACATTGTTGGTCAGGTATTACTGAGCATCATTTGTCCTGGAGTTTCAAGTTCTTCAAAATCCACTAGGAGGTCAAGCTTGTTTTGGATGTGATATAATCTGTTCTGAACTCTTAACTGATTTGGATACATTTTCATGCAGTGGGCTGTCACAACAAGTATAGATTTCTCACTTGCACAGGTGATTTCAGTGATAATTCTACTTAGCAAAGGTGGAAAAAATGGAGGGGGATATGAGGCATCCAAATATGTTGTTATTGGTATCCATGGGGCAATTTTACTCCTACATGCTATCATCAACAGTCTTCCTATCACGTTGTTATCTTTCTTTGGACAATTAGCTGCTGCATGGAACCTAGTGGGTATGAAGAGTTTCCTTGCCATTTCTCCTTTTCAAGTTTTCCCGCGGTATTGCTCGAGAAAATCTCTTTCTTGGATCTCTAATGCTTCTTGGCATCCTCAGGTGTCTTCGTTCTTATGATTCTCATTCCCACTGTCGCAACAGAGAGGGCTAGTGCCAAGTTTGTTTTCACTCACTTCAACACCGATAATGGTGAGGGAATCAATAGTAAAGTATACATATTTGTTCTGGGACTTCTAATGAGTCAATATACCCTAGTCGGGTACGATGCCTCTGCTCATATGGTAAATTGCACTGTTCTCTTCATCCCTTCAAATAAAAGCACTGCCTTCAGTAGCAGAAAGAAAAGTGTCGATCTTGACATGTCTGAGAAGTTTCAAAACTTTTATTAGGTGACCCCATGACGCTACTCAATAAAATGAACAGTTTGTTAATAACAAAATCTCTGGAATCAGATTTTTTAGTTTTTCAAGTATGGCTAGTCATTCTTGTAATGCGAATCCAAGCTCATAAAATCAGGTGCTTATTTTCAGTTCTACTTTCTTACAAAATATTTCAGTTAATTTATTTCAGATAAACAGAATCTTAAACAAGTATCTGGAATTTATGCCATTCTTAGTCCCAATTCTTTGAGTTTTGGCACTTTTCTTTCGGCTGATGACTTAGCATTTATTCATATAACTGTAACTAAATCCTACTGTTTCCGGTGAATTTCTAATTCTAGACAGAGGAAACCAAGAGTGCTGATAAGAATGGACCAAGAGGAATAATCAGTTCAATTGGGATATCTGTTATTGTTGGATGGGGATACATACTTGGGATCACCTTTGCAGTAACTAACATATCAGACCTTTTAGATGAAAACAATGATGCCGGTGGTTATGCCATTGCTGAAATATTTTACCAAGTATTTAAGAGCCAATACGGCACTGGCGTTGGAGGAATTATTTGCTTGGGAGTGGTTGCTGTTGCCATATTTTTCTGTGGTATGAGTTCTGTTACTAGCAACTCAAGGTAAGCATACATTTCTTTGACTTAGTAACATGAGATAGGACTCACATTTTGATCCCTTAACTATTTGCTACATAATATTCATTTTCAGGATGGCTTATGCCTTCTCTAGAGATGGAGCCATGCCATTTTCATCAGTTTGGCATAAAGTGAACAATCAGGAGGTCCCCATAAATGCTGTGTGGCTCTCTGCCTTTATATCATTTTGCATGGCTTTGACGGTATGCACATCTCTCTCCCCCCCCCCCCCCCCCCTCCTTGTGTTTATATGAATTGCTCTTCTAATTGTCATAGACATTATAACATTATATATTGAGTTCTTTGTTGTTATAGTTATGCACTGCACTGGAGTTGCCACTACAGTGCATTAAAATTTGTCTCTCTTTTAGTGGATAACAATGAGAATTGCTGGCTATGTAGCTGGAAAATTCTTTAAGGGAATTATATTTGTATCATATCCAAATCTATCTAATCAGAGATAATACTTTTCAAATACTTGCTATCAATCCAATACTTCATTGACATATAAAATTTTGACATTGTATCTGATATATTTAAGCTACTGATTTATAAGTATTGGAAACACCTCAAGCACTAGGAGAAGACCTCTTTAAGTAAAGACTAGGAAAGAATTGCAAGCAAAACTATTGAAGGGCTTATGACATACATTATGACTAACGCATAAACTAGTGATGCCTGCATGAGTAAGTCAAGTATTCTACTATACATTGCAAATGGGTGAGGGGAGGTATGAATCTTGGATGCCTTGGTTTGAAACACAGGAGGTGCCAATTGACCCAAAGATGGCACATACACATTGTATCATATATGTGTCCTTTTTCCAAATCCACTCTTCATAGTAACATGCATGAAATATTTATTTCCCTGGATTTTCCCAGCATGCATGAGTTGAAGAAAAAAAAAAAATGAAAGGGGGGCCCGCGGGGGGAAAGGAGGAGCATATGGCAGATTGATTGTGTTTGGTACAAATACCCTTATTAGGAGTGGAACTGTCTAAATAACGTCAAACAAAAGGAATATGGGCTATGTGATTTGCATGAGTTGAATTTGTAACAAAAAGCAGTAAAAGGTTAGATATATAATTGGTGATGAACCTTTTTTTTTTTTTTTTTTTTTTAAAGTTTAAGTGTGTGTTTGGCAAAAATTATTTTTGCCAATTTATTTTATTATTCAGCTTATTTTTGCTACTATTCATGAGCCCTATTACACTTTTTGGTTTTATTAATGAGTCTCACTGTATTATTTCAGATAACTTTTATCTTTATCTAGTACTTTTAGTAAAAAAAATTTCAGTTTCAGCAAAATAAGCAGATCCCAAATAGAGTTTAAATGACAGTTCTAAGAGTAGATTTATCAATACAGGTTTACAAAATACAACATTGGAAATATGGCTTGAACTTGGTTAAGTCCCAAGTTATGTCATTTTATATGTTGGCAAATACACGTACACTATTGCACTTAGCCCTTAATACCCTCATGCAAAAGCTTTTATTTCTGTTATTCAACTTAGAACTGTATACTTGTTCATTTTAAATGTTTTGCAGTCTCTGGGAAGCTCAGTGGCATTTCAGGCTATGGTATCTATAGCAACTATTGGACTGTACATTGCTTATGCCCTACCCATCTTCTTTAGAGTGACTTTGGCACGCAAGTCCTTTATCCCCGGACCTTTCAACTTGGGCCGCTTTGGGATCCTTGTTGGTTGGATTGCCGTTCTCTGGGTGGCAACCATCTCAGTCCTCTTCTCATTGCCTGTATCCTATCCCATTACTAATGAGACACTCAACTACACTCCTGTAGCGGTTGGCTGTTTGTTTATTCTTGTCATTGCTTCTTGGATTTTCAGTGCTCGTCACTGGTTTAGAGGACCTATAACCAATATAGATGCCTGAAGAAATAAAAAGGAAGAAATATATCTAAGGGATAAAGTTTAGTTACAAAATTGATTGTAATTTAGGCTACAACTAAAGTTATAGCCTTAAGTTACAACTAATTTTGTAACTAAACTTTTATTTTTATGTGAATTTTGTAGCTAAACTTTATCCTTATCGGAATACATAGAAAGTGCCAAATCATATATTGTCTATACTAGGAAATGAAATGAATATGTGAATTTAATCTGAGGACAATGTTTTCTTTTCTTTTTTTTTTTAAATGGTATCTAATGAACAGTTTGAGACTCTGTGAGGAGGACTTAAAAAAATAAAAATAAAAAAAAGTATCTAGTGAATACAAGATTTTTTTTTCTTTTACTAATGCATATATTTAGGATTCGTAAGCATCTATTTAAGGGGTGAGCAGTTTTGTCGTCTAACACACTGGATAATTATCCAAAATTATAAAAATTGTATGAAGTGATCACAATATATATAGTATATACCACGAAAATAAACTCAATTTGGTCTTAAGTCTTAACATCAAAATTATGAGAACAACAAATCTATATATTACTAAAACGTGGCATTTATTACTATTGAACTTCTGTTGTGCCATTTTATTGCCAAGTTATTCGTCACATAATTATTATTTATTATTTATTCTTTCTTTTTTTTACAAATATATATATATAAATAGATTATTGAATTTACATATTCATTTTTGTCGGTTTTAACATATATATATATATTTCTTTTTTATTTTCAATTTCCTATAATTTTTTTTACATTCACTTATTTTTTAAATATTTACAATTACTTAAACTTTTCTTTTTCCCATACATTTTCATCTCCCCACTACTCTATACTTTAATATTGTTATTCATCTTTTCCTTCATCTTCTTTTATTTGTCTCTTCTTACCCCTTCTCTCTTACTATAAATTTGTCACTTTTTTCCATTCTTTGCATAGTTTTCTCTCACAAAAAGGTTCTCTCTCTCTCTCTCAATGTTTTGGTGGATTTTTATCCGCTTTAGGTTGATAAATTTTTGTATTTTTAAGAATTCTAATTTAGGTTAATACGATTTAGTTTTGTGTTTTAAGTTATTATTATTATTATTTTGCTCTTTGATTGTTAAATTTTATCCGATTACATTATAAAAAATTAAAAATAGTAAATAAAAATAAAATAGTATTCCATTACATAGCAATATTTGGATAATTTAGTGTTTATTGTTATATCTTTTAATTTTTCTTATTTTTTTTCTTCTTTTGTATTTTACTTAATATTGAAATTCAAACACATTCTCCTTATCATTAAATTATTTATATTTTCTCTCTCTTTTTGTTTTAAAAAAATGAAAAATGTAATATTTTACAAAATTTAAAAGAAAATTGTGTGCACTAAATTGTACTCATTTTTTTTAATATTTACACTTTCTCCAACATTTCTCCTTCTCTTTACCTTTTCATCTCTCCAAACATTCTACCTTGATATCATTCTTCCTCTTTCATTTTATCTTCCTTTATTTTATTTCTTTTTATTATTATCCTCTTAGTATAAATTTTTCATTCACTCTTCCATTCTATACATAATTTTCTCTCACAAAAAAATGGTTATTTCTCACTCTTTCTTCCTCAATTTTTTGGTGGATTTTTATTTTTATTTTTCTTGCATCTCTATTTTAGCTTGATAAATTTTTGTATTCTTTAGAACTCTATTTTGGTTGATGGGATTTAGTAGTGTTTTAAGTTTTTTTTTATTGTTTTTTTTTATGACTTTGATTGTTAAATATTATCATATTGCATTATAAATAATTAAAAATAATATATAATAATGTACTATTATTATATTACATAGAATTATTTGGATAAGTTAGTGTTTATTGTTATGTATTTTATTTTTATTTTTTTCTCATATCATTTTATTTAACATTTAAATTCAGACACATCCCCCATATATATCATTAAATTATTTATATTTTCACTCCTTTTTTATTTTAAAATTTTTAAAATATAGTATTTTGCCTAAATTAAATAAGTAAAATTGTCCACATTAAGTGCAGTAATGTAATGCTAGGAAAACACTCATTCTCACACCCAATGCATCAAAGAAAGAATGAAATACAAAACAAATCAAGTTAGAAACACTAAATTAAAAAAAAAAACTAATAATGCATATTTAATGTCATAGAATCATCATGAAATTTTGAAAAATAATAGGTTGCCAATGGAGAGAGAGAGAGAGAGATGGTATAGAAAAAAACCAATACAGAGTAATAAAGAGTAGATAAAGGAAAAAAAAATCAAGCGTCAATTAGTAATTGTTGATTGGAAAACAAAGAATTTGTAAAGCGAAGTAAAAAATAAAATAGAGATTATTGTGTGGAGAACATTAAAAACTTTACAGTGTAGTAACATAAACCGTTAAATTTACTTAAAAAATTTAATCAATAATCAACAATTAAACACAATCATAGTACTAAATTTAAATTTAAAACTAATCAAACTCTAACGATGGAAACCATATTAATCATAACTAAAAAAGAGATGTTCTCTGATAGTAGTAGAAATTACATAAAAAATAAAGTTAAAAAATTTAAAAATCCATTTTTGACATTTCTTTTAACCTGATTTATAATATATATATATATATATATATATATAATTTTCATACACTATTACTTTCGAAAATCTAATGAACAATGCTATCTCTCATTTATTGTCTTTGTTATGCAAATCATCAATTAGTAAATATATGATAATGGTAAGAAGTGTTACAAATGAGATCACTAAAAAATATATATAAAATTAATTAACTACTATCATTATGGAGTAGTAGTTTATAATTTTACGCATCTAAAAAAGTAGAACACATTGACTTTTCTTAAAGGTATGTGTAAAGATTCACTATATATATGTGTGGTGTGTGTGTGTGTGTGTATAAAGGTAAAAAAAGGTATATTTAAGGTTTTTATTAACTTAAAAACTAATGAAAAACCAATGGTTAATAATTAAAATTATAGTATTAATAAAATATTTAATAAGACCATCCTAAAAAAATTATCACGTAAAACGCGCGAGTATGTGACTAATGTTGTATTAAAAGGCATGCAGTGGTTATATAAGAGCTACTATAGTAGCACATGTATTGCCATGCACCTAATAAGTGGATCAAGATGGCAACACCAACACATGGGCATTTCCTTGCACCCACTAGGATACACGTGGGTCTAAGGAATAAAATCAAAGAAATGTGTTTGTATAGTTTTTAGAGGACTTGGTTTAAGTCTAGTGCATCTAGTGTCCTGGACCTGGTTAGATGGTAACACGTGTCTAAAAGTGGACACATGTCATCATCTCAACGGGTCCAGTACTACTGAACACTAGACCTAAGCCTGACCCGTTTTTAGAATGGTCACCTACTGATCTCAAGATCTGGTGTCAATAATTGTAAATTGACTTAGAAATTATGCTCAACTGTAAATTTTAGCAATACTGCAATTAATGTGAATATTAAAGAGAGTGGTTGGATGAAGTTAAACCCTTTATCTTTAGTAGAGGTTACATGTGGTATAAATGTCACATGTCATTCATGTAGAAAAACTTTCAAAATATTACTCCCTTGTCTTATTGGGGGTAGTTATTGGCTAGAAATAAGTACTTTTTTTTGGTCTATAAAAGAAAGGCTACCCGTGAAAAAATAAAGGACACAATAATCATCCAACACCAAAACTTTATATATATATATATATATATATCTTTTATATATGATTATCATTCTTAGATCATTTTTAACTTTGCAAGCATAAAGAGAATAAAAAAAAACTATTCAAAGATAAATTTGACAAAATTCACATTTAATAAAAATAAAAATAAAATTATCGAACTATGTAACCTTAGTGCATGCAATAACTATTCAACCACTTTGAACAATCATAAGCAATAAAACAACTCTTATGACAATATTCCTCTAATTTGGGAAGGTGGTAAATAATTGTTATTATATAAGATTTTTTTTATTTTATATATAAATGTTATCGAATTGTGATCCTCAGACATCTGCTGAAGCTACTCATACTTATGTTCAAGAATCAAAGCAACTTCACAATTCATTAAACACTTGGCCTTCAAAAACTTCGGAACGAGACACATAGAGGAATATTTATTAGTGGAAAAAAAGTAAAAATAGCAACTCTCTCTCTCTCCCTCTCTCTCACACACGCACTGTAACACCCTAACCCAATTGCATAATTAATTTTATGAGTTTATATGCTTGTTATCATCTTAATTGTTTTTAAGTGCATAAAGTTTGATATTGTGATATTATAAAATACCTATGCTTTTTTTTAATGTTGTAGAAGGGAAATTTATAAAGATAAGGACATATATATAAAGTTATATAATATTTTGGACCTTTTTAAGAATATATGCTCATAAGGGGTGAAAAGTATAATTGCCTAAAAGTTGTAAAAGTGGATTGTTTCTACACTCCTGAGCCTTACACGTATCCCACTCAAAGGTCCACTCTTCTTATCTTCTTTTGCTGCACCTGAAGGTTAGTTCATTTCTTTGTTTCCTTGTTCTCTTTCTTCTTCTTTTGCTCCTTCACGGCTGTACATCTCTCTCTCGCTCTCCCACCAAAACCTCAAACCTCTCTCTAAAGAAGAAATTAAAGGATTAGAACTAAGGTTTCAGCTTCAAAGTTTGTGGGTAAGTAACTTAAACCTCTTTTGATTTTGGTATTTTGATAGTACAAGGGTTTTGTTCATTTCCCTCTTCTTTGCTCTCTGTTTTGATTGTAGGAACTAAACTTGTGAATCTGTTTTTAGTAATTTGGAAGATTGATGGTATTGGTCTTTTGGATACTTATTAAGGTCTTTTATTATGTCTGGTATTGGTATAAAAATACCCAAATAAATGGAAGGCCAATTGCTATTTTTTGATGATTTTAGTAAGATTATGTGCTGAAGCTGTCACTATGACAGATTTGATGTTTACAACAAAAAAATTATGTATAAAATCATTTACTGTGAATTAGGATGCTAGGAATAGTTTTTATGAATCCGAAGACACATATAGTTGTTATGGAAGTGATCTCATAGCTTTTGGATGAGTATAAAAATAATGGTTTAATTTCTAAGTTGCATAAATTTCTGTCAGGATAGATTTGAGCACGTTACCTTGTATGATTTTTAATAAATCATGGTTTTATGCTTTGACTCCGAAATTTTTATGGTATATACTAGACATACAGGGGAGTAACTCTGTAAAATTTCATGATAATTGGAAGTGTACGGATAGTCCATTTGTATTTTACAAATGGGGCTTACGCTGCTGTAATGAGCAGTGAACAGCTTTTGACACACCTGATTTTGTGGATTTAATTTTGAAGTTAGGATGAATGTTTTAAGCTATAATTTAATATTTTTATCCTTTGGTATGTTTGGATCATATATAAATTTTATGCATTGGTTTCTCTATGGTTTGGATACATAATGTGTTTGATGGTTGTATCATGTGCTTTGGGGAAACTTTATGTGATGGGAATTAAGATTTTTCTTGAGTTTAAGAGTTAGGTTATGATGGATGTATAAATTTATATACTTAGGAAGAGTTTGTTAGTAACAAGTTTTGGTCTTTCGTTTAGGTGACGGGAACGAGAATACGGACACTTGAGCTCCTCTTGTACAATCTCTCGCGTCCTCTGTTTCAGGTAAGGGATTTGTGACATGTGCGTTTAATAAGTATAAAATTGTTTAGAAAACTATTATGCATTAAACATTTTAATTGGAGATATTACATATAAGCATGATTTAAGTAAAATATATGTTCGTGAGTCGTTTAATCTATTATATACCTGATAATTTTAGCATATTGATGCTATTCTTTATATCACGAACATAATTTTTAAGAATAACGTGGATATGCTACTGTTGTGAAACAATTATGTAAAAGCAAGATATCAGAAAGAAAATATAGTTTTCAGTTATTCCATTGTTATGATCTGAACTCAGCCAGTAGGGGTTATAGTACTGGCATTTCCATGGAAATTCTGATTGGCCATTAAAAGTGGGACTGACTCTGCTGTACCCGTCTTTGTTGGTAACGGCTAACTTGTGAAGGATGTTAACCTACCCCCATGGTTGAAGTTATATATTATGATATGATCCCGGGTTTACCTAGCATTGTGGGGAATGCTGGATGCCTAGCACTTTGTGCTGGAAGCCTCCCAAAGTTGTGACAGACTTATAATTGGACTAACTAATATGTATTATAAATAAGCTATTAAGTTATTTGGGAATTATAAGATAAGTCTGATGATAAGTTCATGATAAAATATTTCATAGTCTATTCAAAGATAAGGCTACTGAATTATGTTTACGTTCCTTGTCATGTCTTTTTACTATTATATGAAAGGAAAATAAAATACTTTTACCTGAAAGTTCATAAGTTATTTTAAGAACAACGTAAATAGTATGAAGGCTATTTTGTCAAGCTGGCGTATCCATAAAATATTTGTTTTACATGCATGCTTATTAAAGGCCCATGGAGCTTAAAACCTTACTGGGCTTCGCAGGTCACCCTATTATATTTCAGTACACAGGTTCTTCCTGGAAGCAGCGAGAGTATTAGAGGTGGTAAGGATTCTGTAATTCTCGTTTGATAGATTGTATAGTTTTTATTGTTGTATAGTAGTTTAGTTTTCTTTTGATGTATAGGAGGAATCAAGATGTACTTGATCCTTTGAGCACAGATGTAATTCGGAACCCTAGTTTGTTTTGAACCCCAGTTTTATGCCTTTGGGGTTAGGTTTGTAATAAGAGTTTTGCTAAACGTTTAGCTATGTAATATTTACAAGAATACCTAAGGTTTCAGCCAAGTGGTAATCTTGCAAAGTTTATATGAGATGAAATTCAAGGTTTCATCATTTTTGTATATTATGGTTTTATGCAAGATAATGAGCAGGAATTCAAGAAACAAATTCTTGATAAGCACTTTCAATTTAGGTTGGTTCGTGTTAGTGTTGAGGTAAACTTGATATTAACATGCCGGTCATGCTCTAAATGCTGGAATACAGGTTTGGGTCGTGACACGCACGCACAGAGATCATCAGCCTTTTGAATTGGCAACCACACATTGTCTTACAAACACCAATTCCTAGTTAGAAATCCTAAAACACAAAAATAAGAAAGCGAAGCATCTCTGCTCATGGGCATGAGCATAAACTGCCTAGCTCGTCAGGGGTGAATGCCCCCTAGCAATTGGTTCTAGCAGGTGGGATTAGTCACCAGTAGGTTCTGCTAGCTAGAGACGAGTCCAAATGACTCTTCTTTAGAAAGGTTCCCTAGTTATCAAAAATAGAGCAAAGCATCTCGAATTCGCTGCACTTTATATGATTGTAGTGATGCCAGGAGTATAACAAATTTTATTGTATAAACCTTACAAACTAATGCGTTCAACTTTAAACACAAACTGATTGGCACATTGATTGCTAGGTTAGTAAAACAGGCAGTGTGTTTGGCATTTTTACCACCATCATAACACGTATTGATTGCTAACACTGATTAATTGCAAGTGAACAAACAATAATTCAATGAATGTTGCTTCTAGAATTCATTATCTACTTTCATTATTTAAAATATATATATATATATATATGTAATTTTTTTTTCAATCTGAACAATGAATTCAAAGGCTAGATGATTATCAACTTCAAATAGCCAACAGCCAATTCCTACAACGAAATCCAGAAGTTCAAGAATTAAGCGAAAACACGAAAAGCGTGTTGAATTCGGATGCACTTAAGAGAAACCCTAAGAGAGAGAGAGAGAGAGAGAGAGAGAGAGTTACCGTCTTTGATTTTGAGCTCAGCAGCATTTTTAAACCCTAGTGGATTTTTTTTTTTAAAGTTTTTTGTGCTGGATTGTCAATTTTTTATTTATTATTATTTTTTTTTTTTAAGTTTTGTGCTGAATTGTTTGTTGAGGGCATAGAATTCCTTGTACTTTTTCTAAATTGAACTTATTGTGCAGGGACTACTATCACTTCATTTTGTTACTTGTAATTCTTTCCGCCTCCATATGATATAGATGGTAAGGGCCTCTTCTTTTCTCAATGATTATGTATGACGAGTATAAAATAGAGGCATGACTATCCACTCGAAAAAGGGCAATTCGGGCCAACCCTTCAGCTTTGTGCCGCCACTAGGAGCCCGTCAGGGTCTACAGCCCAAAGCTGAAGGGAAGCTGATGAGTTGATGCTGACGAAAAAAGGGGCTGAAGATACAAAGCTGACGGGGTCCAGGACTTGCACTACCTGCTAGTGCACAAGAAGATACATTGTACTCCACGCAATGAAGAGTGGTTTCGGTCAGGGAAGAGGCTTCGTAAGGAACACGCAACAAAGAGTGGTTCCGGTCAGAGGAGAGGCCCATAAGGAACACGCAATGGAGAATGGTTCCGGTAGGGGACTACCTTCTCAGAAACGCCACATATGTCCATTCTACACAACTATAAATACCCCACAGGTCCTCATAAACGGAGGTAGGTCATCATTTTTCCCAACTCTGGCACTCTAGGGTTGTGTACATCCACTAACTTAACCTTCGGAGGATCCTTGGCCGGTACCACACTAGTACTCTTCTTAAGGTCTTCGAATTTTGTGTTGTGCAGGTTGATCATCGGAGCATATGGGCACCGTGTGACTAACTAACGATTTTTGGCATCATCAGTTGGCGCCGTTTGTGGGAAGAGTTCGCAAGGTGAAACCATTCCTCGTGCTCTCCGAACAAAAAGTTGCATGGTATTCACGCATTCGATGGCAACCACTGCGAACAATCTGGGTGATGAGCCACACACCACAGCGCTCGAGAGACAAGTTCAAACTCTAGCAGCAGCAGTAGAACGCCTCACAAAGCGAAACCACGACTTGGAGGAGCAGTTGCGCCGGAAGGGTGCGGCACCCAACACCCAAGAAGGAGATCAGGAGTCCAGCAGCACCGAGAAGCGGAGTTTCGGAGGTCCGAAGGGGAGTAACGCCCTGAGCTGACCCAAAAGACAGGACACGGGCCGCCCGTCAACCACGGACCATGTCCCGTCTCACATAGCTACAGAAATGCAGATGATGAGGGAACATATGGATTTCAAGATGAATGCCCTCAAGGGGTGCGTATCCAACGACCTCGATGACCTTGTCCATCGAACAGACTCTCCATTCACCACGTCCGTTAACTCATTCCCTCTTCCTCCGAAGTTTCGTATACCTCAGGTGGAAAGCTACGATGGGTCTAAGGACCCCTTGGATCATTTAGAATCCTTCAAGACGCTAATGCACCTACAGGGGGTGGCAGACGAGATCATGTGTCAGGCATTCCCAACGACATTAAGGGGGTCCGCGAGAGTTTGGTTTAGCAGGCTGACGCCTGGCTCTATCAGTACCTTCAAAGAGCTGAGCGCTTAATTCGCCTCACACTTCATCGGAGGACACAGGTACAAGAAATATACTACATGCCTAATGAACATCTGGCAACGGGAGGACGAGACACTGAGGTCCTACATAGCCCGTTTTAACAAAGAAGCACTTTCGATCGACAAAGCAGATAATAAGATACTTGTCGCCGCATTTACAAATGGGCTGCGAAAGGGTAAATTCTTATTCTCCCTATATAAAAATGACCCAAAGACAATGTCGGATGTGCTCTACAAGGCAACGAAATACATGAATGCGGAACACGCGTTACTTGCCAGAGAAGAGAAGCCTTTCCATAAAAGGGAAAGACAGGAAGACGTACGGCAGGACAGGGCACGAAAGGTAGCTCGGACAGGAGAAGGACGAGACAACAAACGCCTAAAACCCCTAGCCTGGAAGTTCACAAGCTTCACCCCGCTGACGGCCCCGATTGACCAAGTCTTGATGCAGATCAAAGACGAAGGGGCCCTGACGTTTCCAAGAAAGCTGAAGGGAGACCCTAACAGACGACCTAGGGACAAGTACTGCCGTTTCCATCGGGACCACGGCCACGACACAGCCGATTGTTATGACTTAAAACAATAAATTAAAGCCTTGATCAGACAAAGAAAGTTGCAGAAGTTCGTCAGCCGAGAAAGAGCAGACACACTTCACCAAGAGCAGCCCCCCCGACGAGACAACGAGCACCCTAGACCACCCTTAGAAGACATAAGGATGATTATTGGGGGCACGGCAACCGCTAGCTCGCCCAAAAGAGCCCAAAAATCTTACCTCAGGATGGTTCAAAATGTCCAGTTTACGGACGACGTCCCAAAGGCACCGCGGGTTGATAATCCCACCATTGGCTTCACGAAAGGAGATGCCCGGCATCTTCACCATCCACACGACGACGCACTCGTCGTCAGCATCCAAATAGGAGACTATAACACACACCGGGTCTTGATCGACAACGGAAGCTCCGCGAATATTCTCTACTACCCGGCGTTCCAACAGATGCGAGTTGACAAAGAACGCCTGATCCCAACCAACGCTCCACTCGTCAAGTTCGGAAGGACGAAAACATACCCCCTCGCGCGATCACATTGCCTATAACAATTGGGGACTACCCTTGGCAAACCACTAGAGATGTTACGTTCCTCGTCGTCAATTGCTCCTCTGCCTACAACGCCATCATAGGGCGACCCACCTTCAATGCATGGAGGGCAGTGACTTCAACCTATCACCTAATGGTCAGGTTCCCCACCGAGCACGGAATAGAGGAGCTATGAATAGATCAGATGGTCGCGCGCAAGTGCTACGTCACAATGGCAGATATGGATGACCACACGCAGACGATGAATATAAAACCACACGCAGGGGCAGAACCTGTAGAGGAGCTCGAGGAGATATCACTTGCAGACTCCAGGTCGGACAGAATCGCAAAGATTGGCACTCTCGCCAGCCCTACGGCTCGCCAAGCGCTAATAGCCTTCCTCAGGGAGAATCAGGACTTGTTCGCCTAGAGTCATGAGGGCATGCCAGGAATTGACCCTTCAGTCATGGTACATAGGCTGAATGTATCGCCTTCCTTCCCTCCCGTTCGATAGAAGAAACGAGTGTTTGCTCCAGAACGTGACCGAGAAATAGCAGAAGAAGTCTGCAAATTGTTGGAAGCTGACTTCATCAAAGAAATGTACTATTCCAACTGGCTGGCCCATATGGTGATGGTCAAAAAAGCCAACGGGAAATGGAGGATGTGCGCAGACTTTACTAACCTGAATAAAGCATGCCCTAAGGACAGCTATCCCCTCCCTCGAGTCGATACATTGGTGGACTCTACGGCCCGGCACTAGTTATTAAGCTTTATGGATGCCTTCTTAGGATACAATCAAATCTGGATGGATGAGGCAGATCAAGAAAAGACTTCACTTGTCACCAGCCAAGGTCTTTTTTGCTACAAAGTGATGTCATTTGGACTGAAAAATGCAGGCGCAACGTATCAGGGACTTATGAACAAGATGTTCCCAAACCAGATAGGGAAGAACGTTCAAGTCTATGTCGACGACATGTTGGTCAAAAGCCAGAAAGAAGAGGACCTCCTGAAGGACCTTGAAGAAACATTCGGCACCCTCCGCTCCTACAACATGAAGCTTAACCCGAATAAGTGTGTATTCGGGGTGACAGCGGGAAAATTCCTAAGCTTCATGGTGTCTCAGAGAGGTGTCAAAGCTAACCCGGACAAGATCCGAGCCATAATGGAGATGGCTCCCCCAAAAAACATAAAAGAAATGCAGAGTTTAAATGGGAAAGTGGCCGCCCTAAACAGGTTTGTGTCAAGGGTGACGGACAAATGCTTACCTTTCTTTCGCACACTGAAGAAATCTTTCAAGTGGACGACCGAGTATTAGCAGGCATTCGAAGAGCTGAAGGCCTACCTTTCTTCCCCCCCCCCCCCCCCCCCCGCTGCTGAGTCCTTCGCAACAAGGAGAAGAGTTGTTCCTCTACTTAGCCGTTTTGCCAGCAGCCGTCAGTGCGGCCTTGGTCAGAGAAGAGAACAAGGTCCAAAAACCCGTGTATTACGCTAGTAGAGCGTTCCAAGGCGCAGAGGAAAGGTATCCACCCATAGAAAAGCTCGCCTTTGCCTTGATCACGGCAATCTGTAAACTCAAGCGATACTTCCAAGCTCATACGGTGGTCGTCTTGACGGACAAGCCCTTGCGACGGGCAATGAGCAACCCCGAAGCTGCAGGGCAATTGGCACTATGGGAAATAGAATTGAGCGAATTTAACATCCGGTACCACCCACACACCGCCGTTAAGGGACAGGTCGTCGCTGACTTCATAGCCGAATTCACCAACGGGGAAGAACAGGGGGTAGAGGAACGTTCCCCATGGAGTGTGCATACAGACGAGTCGTCCAATAGACAAGCCGGGGGCATAGGCGTCATGCTCCTTTCCCCCAAAGGGGACCAGATCGAATGTATGGTCCGCCTCGACTTCCCTACCACCAACAACGAAGCAGAATACGAAGCTCTGGTGACAGGGCTTGATCTAGCCAAAATGGTAGGGGCCGCGAACGTGACTATTTACTATGACTCCCAAGTCGTCGCCAATCAAGTATACGGAGACTTTGAGTGTAGAGGCGAAAGAATAAGGAGGTATTCAGACCAAGTGAAGAGAAGAACCAATAAGCTAAAGGCCGAAATCCTCCTGATCCTTAGAGAAGAGAATGAGCATGCTAACCGTCTTGCCAAAGCTGCCTCATCTGAACACATGACTACCCTTGACAATGTGCTTTCTTTTGTTCAGGTTTCGTCGCTAATAGATTCGGTCGATGTGCAGGAGATTGGTTCCGAAAACAATTGGACCACGCCATTAGTTTCTTACTTAAAAGGCGGCACTCTACCAGACGAAAAGGAGGCCGCGAGAAAGCTGAATGTCCAAGCGGCACAGTTCATTTTGATGAAGGATGTCTTGTATAAAAGAGGCTTCTCCCGCCCATACCTGAGATGCTTGGGTCCTGAGGAGGCGGACTACGTGATGAGAGAGGTCCACGAAGGGATCTGTGGAAACCACTCGGGGTCGCGATCATTGGTACACAAGCTGATTTGAGTGGGATACTACTGGCCCATAATGCAAAAAAATGCCCAGGCGTATGTCAAAGTCTGCGACAAATGCCAGAGATTCGGCAACATTATTAGACAGCTGTCCGAAGAGTTGACTCCCATAACAGCCCTGTGGCCGTTCGCTCAATAGGGGTTAGACATAATGAGTCTGTTCCCAACAGCTATACGACAGCTAAAGTTCCTGATAGTGGGCATAGACTACTTCACGAAGTGGGTAGAAGCTGAAGCTTTAGCTACCATCACAGAAAAAAATGTGCGAAGCTTCATCTAAAGGTCTATCATATGCAAGTTTGGGATCCCTAGAGTCCTAATCTCGGACAATGGAAAGCAGTTCGACAAACGGCCCCTTCCGGGAGTTTTGCTCTTAATTGGGAATAAGGAATCATTACTCCTCCCCTGCCCATCCCCAAGCCAACGGCCAAGTCGAAGTAACAAACCGATCCTTGCTCAAAATCATCAAGACTCGGCTCGAGAGGGCAAAGGGCATATGGCCAGAAGAAGTACCTAGCATACTATGGGCGTACAGGACAACAGCAAGGACCCCTATAAGAGAAACACAGTTTCGGCTAACTTACAGAAGTGAGGCCATCATCCCAGCTGAGGTAGGGCTCACAAGCTACAAGGTGGATGCCCACGACGAAAGCAGGAATGACGAGGCCATGCGCCTACAGCTTGACCTAATCGACGAAGTAAAAACAACAGCGGAACAAAGGCTAGCACGGTATCAAGACCGCATGGCTAAGCATTACAACTCCCGGGTCCGACACAGAGACTTCTAGGTTGGAGATCTCGTCCTGAGAAAGGTCATGGGCGCGACCAGAGACCCAGCCCAAGGAAAGCTCGGCCCCAACTAGGAAGGGCCTTACCGAGTCGCGTCATAATGAAGAAAAGGCACCTACCACCCGGAAAAGTTGGAAGGACAGAAGCTACACTATCCATGGAACGCCGAGCACGTACGATACTACCAATGAAAAGGGCAGCACGAAAGGTAACAACCCCCTACTTCTAATCTGCCCTTATTGATTCTGGAAACCCTCCGGTTTTCCTACTTTTGTTTTTGCTACGGCAGCCCTCCTTAAGCCCAAAGAACAGGTCTTCTTCCTTTTTGGAAACTACCTTACAAAGTCTACTATAATCAAAAGTTATTCAGACAACCAATTTTTTGTAGAAATCCACAAAAATGGATGAGTTTGAACCTGTGAAACAGACGGGATCACTATCTTGCAAACAAGTCGGTCCAAAGCCGACGACTCTAAGGCAAAAAGTTGACGACTCTTATCCCAAAAGGATTAAAAATATAAGGCAAAAAAGCCGACGACTCTAAGGCAAAAAGCCGACGACTTTTATCCTAAAAGGATTAAAAATATAAGGCAAAAAGTCGACGGCTTAAGCGTAATTCCAATAATTCTATCCCATGAGGATAAGTATGCTAAACACAAAGCCGACAACACAAGCATAAGTCCAATAATTCTATCTCAAGAGGATAAATATGCTAAACACAAAGCCGACGGCTCAAGCATAAGTCCAATAACTCTATCCCGAGAGGATAAGCGTGCGAAACACAAAACTGACGGCTTTATCCTAAAAAGCTGACGACCTCATCGGAAGCTAATGGCTCTTAAAGATATTAAGCCAAAAGCTGACGGCTTTGTCCAAAAAAGCTGACTACCTCATTGAAAACGGCTTTAAAATGTTAAAAGGGAATTCAAAATCTAACGGCTGTATCCCAAGCTGACGACCTTATTCTAAAATATTAAAAGGCAAGGTCAGTGACCAACCTACAAAAAGTAAATGACAAATCCACGAATGCAAGCAAGGTCATAAAGCAGATGGGCTAATTGGTCCGCGAAGTGGTCAGACCCAAACTATAATTAAAATTACTAGGCACTGGGCCTACAACCAAGTAGACGGGGTGCGAGTTTATTTTTTCCAATCCACAAAGCAAATGGGTTCCACAAGAAGCCAAGAAGCAAAATCATTAAAATCTACGAAGGGAATCATCCATGCACAAGCAATAAACATAAAATGCCATAAAATAGAATGGAGTCTTTACAATCAAAGCCCAAAAACACTGAGGCATTTAAACATTGTTTGAAAGATACATCAAATATATTAATTGCAAGAGAAAGCAAAAAGGAGCCAGGGTTAAGCAGTAGGGGCGTCAGTAAGGGCCTCGTCATCTCTGCCTCAAGCAGGAAGGTCCTCAACCTCTAGAATCTCAAGGGAAGGATGGGAGGTGTCAACGGGAGGAGTCGCGGCAGGTTGAGCCAAGATGACGTCGTCGGTCCTGGTAGGTAAATCGGACTCCATAGAGTCGTCACTCTCCCCAGCAACGGCGCCTACAGCAGGTGTCGCCGGCACCGCATCGTCCATGGTAATCCCGGACAGATCCAGGTCCGAATGAGCAGACGCGACTTGTTTGAGACAGTCTTCGAAGCCGGTACCGTAATATTCGGCACACGAGTTGACGAACGACTGGGACTCCTTAAACTCCTTGATAGTGTCAGCCCCTGCCTTAGTCACCTGCTGGTTCAAGGCCATCAGCTCTCCCTGCAAAGCCTGCTCCCAACGGCTTGCCTCCTCCAGCCTCTCCCTCACCTCCTTCAACTCTCCATTCAAAGTACGAATAGCCTTCTTATATTGCTCCTGCTGGTCCATTAAGTTCTTATTGTGCTTCCTGGCCCGAGTGACGACCCCCTCCTTGGAAACACAACGGTCTTGGAGAGCCTTAACGCGCACCAAGGCCTGAAAAGGATAGCCGTCAGTCAAAAATATAAGAACCAAACAAGGCAAAATAAGTTGAGGTGTACGAAAGCTTACCCAGGTGAGGTCAAAAAGAGCCAACACCCCCAGATCTTCCGTCCCCAATTGTTCATAGGGCTCTAGGTCCGTCGGCTTCAGGATGGACTCGATTTCCTCGACGGCGTAGTCTTTATATGTAAGAAGCCGACGGGGTTCCTCGACCACAGGATCGGTAGAAATCATCACTCCTTTGCCTGCCCCTCGGCCAGACCTAGGAGGAGACTTCCGAGGATGTTCTTCCCCAGGGGTGATGGCCACCTTTTTAGAAGGACGATCATCCCTCCCGTCGGGTTTCCTCTTCGACGGAACCTTGGTGACGGTCTTAGTGACCGACAAGGAGACCCCTTCCCCCCTGGACTTCCTCTCCTCCTCCTTCTTCCTCGCAGTAGCTGCCCTCACCCTCTGCCTAGCTACTTCCATTTTTGCACAAATCAACTAACAGACATCAGAAAAAAAAAAAAAAAAAAAAAAAAAAAAAAAAAAAAAACGGTAACAACAATGCTGACAGTTAAGGATCAACACTCACGATGGCGAGAGTACTCGTCCAATCTGCGAGCTTCAGTTGACAGCTCCGAGCCCCCACAATACAAGTGGAGAGCGTCGAGGGTGATCAAATCCCTGCACTTCCTCTCCTCGATAGGAATTCCTAAAACCCGGCGGATGAAGTCCCACTACTCGTCAGTTATGTGTGGACGAGTATAGGCTGCAAAAGAATCACGGGTAAAGGCGTCAAAACATACTAAAGAAAGTTAAAAATAAAGCTGACAAGAAGTAAGCAAATAAAAGCTGACGGAGAGAAACCTGAGGTTCTAAGGACTCCCCAGGTGTTATCAAAACCTCGGGGTATGGTAACCCATTCCTCGGGACGGCATACCCAATCCGTCCCCTCAATGAAGAAGAACCTACTTTTCTAATTTCTATTGAAGTCAGGCATGTCGGATGAAAGCCTTAAGTCCTTCTCTCGGGGGGCGAAATGATAAGTCCCCTTGGTAAAGACGATATGCTGGGGACGGTAGCAGTAGAAGAACTCGTCCAGTGAAAGCTGACGGTTCCCAGCACTCAGACGACCCCATAAGACCTCAGCACTTATAAAGATCCTGTAGGCGTTCGGAGCGATCTGGCTGATGAATAGCCCCATAAAGTCAGCTAGCTGACGGTGTAAAGTCGTCAGTGGTAGCCTTAGTCCCGCCGCAAACATGGCATCATACATGCCAACGTCAGCGGTCCTCCTTGTGTAGCATCTCTCACCCTTCTTGGGGAGACGGATGGGAATATGGTCTGAGATCTGATAACGGATACATAACTCCCCAAAGACCCTGTCACTCATCTTTGGCAAGAATTTATTAACGGCCCAATCTTGGGGAAGGATGAAGGGACGATTGCCTCCGGAACTTCCTGAAGTCCCTTCATAGGATTCCTCGTCATCCTCATCTTCCCCGTTACTCTCTTTCTCTCAATCCTCGCTAACTACCCCTCCATCCACTTCGTCACTCTCGACAGCGTCGTCAGAGGACTGGGCTGACGTTTCTCTCTCCAATGAATAAGAGAAATCCTCAGGCTCATGGTGCGAACCAAAAACCTCATCGTAGCCCGCTCCGTCGCGGACTAACGACTGTTCACTCGTCGCTCTGCTAAACATCTGACTACCTACAAGCGATGGATCGATGCTAAGAACCTAAGTTTACGACCTCTTTAAGAAATCCTTTCACAAATCAATCATGATAACAATGGAAAACAAGTGAAGAAAAAATAACAAAAGGAATATTAGCTTACCAAGTCGAACCGACGGGCTCTTAGAAGGCGATGATCTCGCTTAGAATGAGGATGCGCAGGCTAATTCTTTAAGCGACGAGTTTGCTCTGGCAATCAACAAACGTGAAATAGGGAAAAATGAGGAAGAAGTGACATATATATATATATATATATATAAAGGAGAATGCGCACGGAAGACGAAGCGACGCCCCTGTCTAGAAGCGGAGCCAATCAAGTTATGCCATGTAGCAGTGCATTAAATAGAGACTGCTCGAGGCGGCCATTAATGACTCCTTTCCCCCAAGGCACAGAAGAATATTGACATCTTACTCCATAGGTCGTCAGCTTAAGCTGATGACACCATGAAGTAGGGGGAAACTGACGAGTATAAAATAGAGGCATGACTATCCACTCGAAAAAGGGCAATTCGGGCCAACCCTTCTGCTTTGTGCCGCCACTAGGAGCCCGTCAAGGTCTATAGCCCAAAGCTGAAGGGAAGCTGACAAGTTGATGCTGACAGAAAAAGGGGCTGAAGATACAAAGCTGACGGGGTCAACAGGACTTACACTACCTGCTGGTGCACAAGAAGATATCTTGTACTCCACGCAATGAAGAGTGGTTTCGGTCAGGGAAGAGGCTCCATAAGGAACACGCAACGAAGAGTGGTTCCGGTCA
Source organism: Lithocarpus polystachyus (assembly GCA_033629205.1). Classification (NCBI taxonomy): domain Eukaryota; kingdom Viridiplantae; phylum Streptophyta; class Magnoliopsida; order Fagales; family Fagaceae; genus Lithocarpus; species Lithocarpus polystachyus. The sequence goes on along the minus strand of CM066162.1, from coordinate 4,635,500 downwards.
GAGGAGAGGCCCCGTAAGGAACACGCAATGGAGAATGGTTCTGGTAGGGGACTACCTTCTCAGACATGCCACGTACATCCATCCTACACTACTATAAATACCCCCTAGGTCCTCACAAATGGAGGTAGGTCATCACTTTTCCCAACTCTGGCACTCTAGGGTTGTGTACATCCACTAACTTAACCTTCGGAGGATCCTTGACCAGTATCACACCAGTACTTCTCTTAAGGTCTTCGACTTTTGTGTTGTGTAGGTTGATCATCGGAGCACGTGGGCACCGTGTGACTAACTGACGATTTTTGGCGTCATCAATGTACGATATGCTTTAATTGGAGCAGATTGTTATGAGTGACAGAATTCATATTTGGTAGTATAAAAAGGTTTTGTTCTTGTCGTTTGCATATATTTTCTTATAAAATGAAGAAAAAATACATTGTTTAATATTTTTGCTATAACTATTTTGTTGCATACTAAACATAATACCAGCTTGCTCGGCATTTTTATTTTAGAATAATGTTTAAATCTATCTGAAGGATGTCATAAGTGTAGCTTTTTGTGCCTTGGATAACATTGATATTTGCATATTGTTTGCAACAAAGAGGTCATGAGTGCAGAATTACACTTTTATAATCCTTTTTTCATTCTGATTTATAGATTAACATTTTAATCTTTTTAGAGGATTAATGGTCTAAAAATTATATCTTTATGGAAAATGTGCAGGTTGGGGTCCTCACGCAAATTTTCAGATGCTGGCAGAAACCGGAAATGGCAATCAATCCTCAGCCTCCAACGTAAATCGTGCAAATGTGCACCAATCAGAACTTCAAAGTATATATATCCAACCTCAGCATGGTTAGACATCAAGAGTTGATACCTGAGACTCAAGCCCTATGTTTACGTTTGGAAAAGGTAGGGGAGAGAGGCTTGGGCTGCAGAGAAGAAATAGACAATACTAGATGTCCATATTCTTCAAGATTAAGAGGATGTGTGAATTACATCAGCAGTATATGAACCTTAAACTTTTACCATGGAACTAACATCAACTGTCCTCATTCCTTTATTTATTTTTAGTTTTCTTGGCTGTCCACTGGTTCATCTGTTCTTTCGGTTATGACCGGGTTCCAGATTGAGCAACACCCGATTTGTTACCTCTCAAAAAACACAATTTTGATGTATAGATTAGTGATTGCTTGGCCAAATTTCTGGGCATTATACTGGGATAAATCATAATATCTTTGCATGTTGGAGTTATAAAAAAAAAAGTGAAGTACTAATTTCAAGATTCTAAAATTGATGATGTTAGTGAAATATGGAGTTATAATGTCTTCACTAGTGTCAAAAGAATGTTTAGCTGTAATACCCCCCTTTTTTCTACTTAATTTTTTTGCTCTCTGTTTGGATATTGCAACATGAATGATGATTAAAATCTACTGATAAAAGTTGCACTAGAGAAGAGGTTTGTGGATCCAACCGATAATACCTTGGGTGGCACTCTCTTAACCTTTGGGACAAAACGCCTGACTGTGTTCCTAAGTCCTAACATAAAAAATAAAAAATAAAAAAATTCCTTTTCTATTATTTTCTTGACAACCAAAGCATTATAAAATTGAAATTATAGACTGTTCAGCACTTGGAAAAAAAAAATCTTGGATTTGGCTTCTTCCATGGCTAATATTCTCAAATTGATTTGACTTTTTTTGTAATGGAAGTTTCAAATTATGGCGTCCTTTTCTGATAATAGTTTTTTCTCATTAAACCAAAACACTAATCGGTTTTTGGTATAGGCGGGCATAAATAAAGAATATATGTATACATATATTGTAGATATTAATATTTTTATGCGTATAAAATTATTTAGTCATATATAGACTTTATATTTTGAGAAACAAGCGCGTACACATGAGGAAAAGGGGTTCTAACGCAACAAAATACAAATTTTACTCAAAAGCCATAGTAACTTTTAAATGAGTTATATATAAACTAAGTACTTACATTCATAGACTTTTTTTAAAAAAATATTATTTATAGACTAATTTAATATGTTTTCAATAGAATCATATCATATCATATCATATACTATTATAAGATAATAAAAGTTGAACTTAAAAGCGGTGGTTATGCCAAGTGGCTACTCTTACTAATTAGTAATTAATTTTATATTATTTGTTAGAATATATTTCCTCAAATTAAGGGATAATATTTAACAACAGTTTAATTTAAGTAAAACTTTATCATTCAAATTTCAACAAATTTAAATTTTATTCAAACTATAAGTCTATTATAAAAAAATACCAAACTTAAATCCTAAACAATAACTCACGTTTTCTTTCTTTATAAAAAAAATAAAATAAAATAAAATAAAATAAAAAAACCCATGTTTTGACTTCAACTCCAACTAAAGGTCTATTATCAATATTTTAAGAAGATTTAGAAGCCGTGGTTGTGCCAAGTGACTACTATCACAAATTAGTCTATTATCAATATTTTAAGAACAAGTAATTAGTAAATTAATTTTATACATTTAAATTTCAACAAATTTAAATATATATTCAAACTAAAAGTCTATTTGGCATCATCAAAACAAATCTCACTTGCAAGAAACCTTTGTGCCGCTAGAAAAGATTGCTAGTTTTGTGAAGGATTATCAGCAAAGTTTTAAAAATCTGCCCAACTCTACTCCCACATTGCATAGGCTGGTTGTACAAAAATGGATTCCTCCGATCAATGATATTGTGAAGGAAAAATTTGATGGTGCATGGTTTCCAGAATCAGATAAGGCGAGGATTGGAGTGGTTATTCGCAATTCAAAAGGCGAAGTAATGGCAACTACGTCAGAAAAATTACAAAACCACCATCAATTGAGGTTTTGGAGCTACTGGCAGCACGACGTGCAACTATGTTCACTATGGAGGTCGGTTTTCATCGGGCAATTCTTGAGGGAGATGTTGTATCTATCATCTTTACAAACTACTGGTATGGGACATTCTTTAGGTGATCATATTTTAAAAGACATTCTATCTTTAGCTAACTTGTTTCAAAGTTTATCTTTCTCTCATGTTGTTAGGGAAAGTAATGTTGTTGCTCACACCTTAGCCTAGAGAGCAAGGCTTTCTTTTCCTTCTCAAGTTTGGATGGAGTCGATTCCTCCTGATGTATTTTCTTTTTTAGCTTCGGATTTTCCAATTCATGAATAATGAGAAGCGTATTCTTTCTTCTCAAAAAAATTATCAAAAATTTCTAAAAATATTTCAACAAATTTAAATTCTATTCAAACTGAAAGTATTTTATAAAAAATTCTAAAGTTAAATCCCAGACAACAACCCACGTTTCCTTTCAAAAAAATGGGAAAATTATACTTTACCACCCTAAACTATGCACCAGATTACACTTTGCACTCTAAACTATCTAAATGCACACTTTGCACCCTAAACTATCACACTTATCATACTTTGCATCCCAGTGTTACTTTTGTTGTTATGTTTGACTAAATTCTATTGCATGTGACAAGCACATGTTTCATGTTTAGGTGGACCAAACTTAAAATGCTAAAACACCCTTCTTCAAAATCAATTAAAACAAAAGCCAATTTTTTCCACATTTCTATGTCTCGCGTGTGTGCCTCTCCCCAAATACAAATTCTTCTCAAAACCTCAGGACCCACCCACATCACCCATCGTCCAAAGAGAAAGAAAAAAACTCAAATTTTCCTTTAAGTTCACTTTTTAATTTAATTTTTGTTTTCATATTTAAAACTACTCCAAATTTTTTATTTGATAGGCCAAGAATGTATTGATTCCTTTGGCAAATTAATCAATTAATTAGCCAAGTTAATTAATTAGATTCAATTACATGCAATAAGCGTGGTAGTACAAACAAATCTCCAACTAATTTAAATGCAACGGAAATTAAATTTGACACAGGTGATTTGTTTACGAATGGAAAAAACCCGCCGAGGCAAAACCCCACCAGGTGAATTTAAGGTCACTACTCCCGAGAATCCACTATTATCAAAATAAGCGGTTACAAGTAAAAAGAATCCCAATACTTAATACCAACTTACAGTTGAATCCTTACCCCAATACCCAATTGGACTTGTAATGTAGTGGCAATCTCTCCTTTCAATGCACAGCTCCCAGTTCGTGACTAACCAATGATGCACGGATCTCAGTACGTGACTAACACACCAATTTGATGAAGATGTTGGCTGCAAATTTCTTCAATTCATCCAACAATGAAGATCAAAAAGCTCTTTGGTTATAAAACCCTTGGTGCAAAGACGCAATAGCTTTTACAGAGAGGAAGATGAACTATGAACTAGGGCTAATTATCTCTGGTCACAATATACTTGTATAATCACTTTGCATCAAGTTGCATCACCTTTGACGGCCCTTAAATCATCCATATATATGTCTAGGGTTGTGAGAAAAGAAACTCTACACAAATACACGTGGATACGCATGAAATCAGATCTGAAAATTTGAATTTTGTAATTCTAGATAGATATAGCTTCTGTCGAGCATTAGCATTAAACCTTGAAAGATATGCTCTGTTGAGTTATTAGTCGAGCTTTAATGAACAGCACTTCTTCACTTGTTTCTTGGACAGATTTGCATGACTTCAATACTAAACTTGAACTCTTGTTCCTTGAAGTACTAAACCCATCCTAGATCTATCCAATTACAAGTAAAGTGCATTTTGTCAAAGGATTAGTCAATTTACATAACATATGTTTCTAACAAGTCTCACATATGTCCTAACATTATTAAATCCCACCATCAATGTGATTGGATCCACAAAATGAATTTAATTTTAATTTACTCCCATATCAAATAAGCACAAAATGCACTGTATATAACTAAACTTGACGAATTTAGTTTGGACATAGGCAGAGCTTTCAACACTTGTTGCACATCAGTTTTCGAAAAAGCATCTCAAATCCCAATTTCAAGAGCAAAGAAAATAGCTTGAATAGCACAAAATGCAGTTAAGTCAGCAATACCTAATAAGAAAGCTCCTCTAGAGCACATAGTAGTTGATGACATTTCCTTTGTCATCAACTATATACACACCCAGCCTTATGCATTCCAAAAAATCTTGTATTATAACGACAGCAACCCAATTAACTTTATACCCCCCATAAGGAAAAGATTTCCATCTCACTTCTACAATATGATGCTACTGTTGTAATTCCAACCTTGCGATAGAAGCGTGTTGATATTGCTGGGTGAGGTGGGTGAGACCTGAGGTTTTGAGTAGAATCTGAATTTGGGGAAAGGCACACACGCGAGGTAGAGAGATGTGTAAAAAATTGGCTTTTGTTTTAATTGATTTTGAAGAAGAATGTTTCAATCTTTTAAGTTTGTTCCACCTAAGCATGAAGCATGTGTTTGTCACATGTACTAGAATTCTGTCAAACATAACAGCAAAAGTAACATCAAAGTGCAAAGTGTGATAGTTTAGAGTGCAAAGTGTGCATTCGGATAGTTTAGGGTGCAAAGTGTAATCTAGTGCATAGTTTAAGGCGGTAAAGTGTAATTTTCAAAAAAAAAAAAAACTTTTTGACTTCTACTCAACCTAAAATCTATTATCAACATTTAAAGAACAACTAATTAGTAAATTAATTTTATATTATTTGTTATGATATATTTCCTGAAATTAAAGGATAACATTTAACAACTGTTTAATTTAAATAAAACTAAATGTCTATCATCAAAATTTTGTAAATTTAAATCCCACAAAACTCACGTTTTTTGTTTTTGTTTTTTTCTTTCCTCAAGTTACATCTTATTAAATTAATATTTTATTAGAATATTAAGCTACAAAACTCTTGACTAAGGGATATGATTTAACAATAATTTATTTTAGATAAAAACTTTATCATCTAAGTTTTAAAAATTTAAATTCTACTCCAAATAATATTCTATATGAACAAAGCTTAGCTACAAAATTGGTTGTAGCCTAAGGTTACAATCTTATTCAATATCATTAATATTATTATATATTTCAAAAATCTAACCGTTGGATTGCATACTTTTTATGCTCTTAATACACATATCAAATTTTGTATTAATCGGATATTGTTTACTACTATTCTTAGCATGATATTGGGGAATCTCATTGCTATTACTCAAACAAGCATGAAACACGAGGTTTGTGAATTAGTTATTGTCTAATAATGAGCAAGAAATATCCTTATTCGTCCATAGGTCAAATCAGATGTGTAATTATTGGAATAATTGTTGGTTCCGCAAGAGCAAGTAAGAAAGACTTTTTGATGTAATCTTTTTTAATCAAAAAGTCATCCCTATAATTTAATCCCACACAATGAATAAAAGTATGAAGGAAAGAGGGTATTCAATTCTTGCTTACACAAAAAATCGATTGATATCTTGGTTCGATAATAAAAAACTATTAGCAGGAGTGGATACTATAAATTGAAACTCTCAAAAAAAAAAAAAACAAACAAACAAACAAATTTTAGTAACAAGTTAATAACCCTTGCTTGGTCTCTGACTTTGCTTCTACTTAGCCGCTTAGCTACTGGTTGTTTAAAATTTTTTAAAGGGACAAATTGTTTGTTTTGAGTAAAATTGGTTGACTAGGCTTAATTTTTTTAAGTTTTACTATAGGTAATTTTGTTGTTGGACTAATTTTTTTGGGCTTGTATATTTTTTTTTTTAGATTTGGACTTTAAAATGAGAAAAATACCAAAGCTATAAACTTTTTTACAAATTGCTGATGCGATGAGTGGTTTTTGATAAGTAAAAAAGTAATGTAAATAGTGGATCCAAATGCGAATCAATAAAAAGTTGCTACATTAACAATTTACAAAAATGTTGTAAAAAAATTTGTGACTATAACAGTACTCTTAAAAGGATCAATGATATTGTTAAAGAGACAAAAATATAATTTTATAAAACAAAATTGCTAAAATTCGTCCCCATATATATAATAATATTTAAAAAAAAATTGGGTGGGCCATTGCCCCCAAGTCCAACCATGGCTCCGTCCATGATGACAACTATCCAAAATTCCTAATCCTTTATTATATTCAAACCCCATTTGAATATGCTTCCCTTCTATAAAAGCACTCACTCACTAGCCTCGTTCAACATCTCTCACACATACATATCTTTCTAGTTAACATTTGTTTCTCATATCATATACTACTAAATCTCCGGAGATTGTTCCTTCTTCATATTATGAAAACTTGGAAAGGTATTGGAGGAGAAGATACCTAAGGCTAAATGGTGCAGATGGCAATAAAAAGAAGCTCATGATTGCAAGGCTTGGGGGTACTGCTCACGGGGTAAGAAGAACAACCCCAAAACTTTTATTTAACACTGCTTCACCAACTAAGGTTTTGGCAAAGTTTCATGATGCATATGTTGACATGATGATTTTGTTGGCGAGCAACGTGGGGAACCTAAACAAAGTGAGTAATGTTTGGAGGTAAGAGGCCAGGGTCCCTAAAAGGCAGACAGATTTCAATGGTTTCTAGCGGTGAGGAAGTTGATAGTAGATTTGTTTAGGAAATCTATAAGAGGATAACCTCTACCTGCGAAATAACGGACTTTGATGATGCAAATTTTAACTGATAAAACTTCTTATTATCGAGTCGAGCTTACACTAAATATCAATTAATATCTTGATCTAACGATAAAAAATAATTATCATAGAGCTGGCGTTGTTTAAATCCTAGCCATCAACTCTATCTAAAAAAAATTGTCTACTGTTTTTCTCTTTTTGGTTCCCAGCTGCGTTTGTACTTCTTTGCAAGTTTGGGAAATTTGAGAAGTTTATCTGCTTCTTCTAGTGGGCTATTTGTGAATTGTAAGTTTGTAAATCCAAGTTGTGAAGTGAAACTTTTTTTTTTTTCAAAGCATATATATTTTTCTTAATAATTTTAATTTTATGTAAATAAATAAAAAATAAAAAATGAAGAAATATATCCAAAGAACAAAGTTTAACTAGAAAATTAGTTGTAGCCTTAGGTTATAACTTTACTCAATATCTTTTTATTGGAGGTAAATTTTGACAAGTCCACTATTGGATTACATCTTCTTCTTATATCCTTTATGCTTACAAAATATCTAGAAAATTAAAGGTTAATAACTATGTCATCAATAAATTATTTAAATAATATCTGATTGACACAAAATTTTACGTGTATACTACTAGCATAAAGAACATACAATTCAATGATTAGATTTTCAAAATATGTAGTACTGTTTATTTTATTGAGTAAAGTTATAATCTTAAGCTACAATTAATTTTGTAGCTAAATTTTGTTCATATTCAAATACATAAAAAGTGTCAAAGCATTTACAATCTATACTAGGAAATTAATATGTGAATTCAATCTGATGCAACGATTTTTTTTTTTAAATGGTATCTAATGAACAGTTTGAGAGGAGGACATAAAATTAAAAAATAGAAAGTATCTAATGAATAGAGGATTTTTTTTTTCTTTTTCTAATGCAAATATTTAGGATTCGTAAGCATCTAACAAAGGGATGTGTAGTTTTTTCATCTCACACACTGGATAATTATCCAAAAATAAAAAAAATTGTATGAGGTGGTCACAATATATATATATATATATATATATAATATACCACTAAAATAAATAAACTCAATTTGGTCTTTAAGTCTTAACATCAAAATTATGAGGATAAAAAATATTATTAAAAGGCATGCAATGGTTATATAAGAGCTACTACAGTAGCACATGTATTGCAATGCACCTAAGTGGAACAAGATGGCAACACCAACACATGGGCATTTCCATGCACCCACTAGGATAAACGTGGGTCTAAGGAATAAAATCAAAGAAATGTGTTTGTATAGTTTTTAGAATGGTCACCGAATGATCTCAAGTTATGGTGTCAGTAATTGTAAATTGACCTAGAAATTATGCTTAAGTGTAAATTTTAGCAATAATGCAATTAATGTGAATATTAAGGAGAGTGATTAGCAGAAATTGAACCCTAACTCTTTATCTTTAATAGAGGTTACATGCGGTATAAATGTCACATGTCATTCATGTAAAGACTTTCAAAATAAATAAATACTCCCTTGTCTTATTGGGGAAATTATTATGTACTCCCAAAGTACCATAAATGTGTACTCCCACCTCTCACATAAATAGTGGGTCCTACTAATTAAATTCATGGTGGGACTCACCATCCATTTGAGAGGTGAGAGTACGTATTTATGGTACTCCGAGAGTATCTAATAATTTTCCTTCTTATTGAGGGTAATTATTGGCCAAAAATAAGTACTTTTTTGTCTATAAAAGCAAGGCTACCCATGAAAAAAGAGGACAAGATAATTATCCAACACCAACACTATATATATATATATATATATATATATATCTTTTGTAGATGATTATCGTTCTTAGATCATTTTCAACTTCGCAAGCATAAAGAGAATAAGAAAAAAAATACAATTCAAAGATAAATTTGTCAAAATTCACATTTAATAAAAATAAAATAAAATTATTGAACTATGTAACCTTAGTGCAATAACTACTTAACCACTTTGAACAATCACAAGCAATAAAACAACTCTTATGACAATATTCCTCTTATTTGGGAAGGTGGTAAGCAATTGTTATTATATAAGATTTTTAAAAAAAAAAAATGTTATCGGACTGTGAGTTATGCCAATTTATCTCAAAACTAATTGATGATAAGAAAAACACACTTAAATTTTTTATGACATTTGACATTGCACTTGCAAGCCTATTTTTAGAGTGATTGTAAGAAGTCAAATTGTGATCCTCCAAGTAAACAATGATATTCATCCATTTTCAAAAAAATGAAAAGTTTTAGTTGAACAAGAGAATTTTATCACGGTACTCCACCCATTTTTGAAGCAGATGGTTAGACTTGCTTGAACAAAAGGGCACTTCATCACGCTACCACAAGTCCCCAGTCCCACCCATTTTATAGGGTATGGTGACATTTTCTTCAACAAGATAAGAAACTTTATCTGTTTATCATGATAAGCCACATACAAAAAAGAGAAATAAGTTCTAATTTTGGATATTTGAAGGACGTTTTAAAGAAGTTTGTTAATGATTACACTTTCTCGGACAAAATTGGCCTATACCTTTTTCACACAAACTAAGTAGCATTTTGCCTCTTTTTCCAAACTAATCAGGGAAATGCCCCTCTTTTGAAAATCGATTTTCTAAAAATCGAGTTAGGCCCTATAGCGGCGTTTTTAAGGAGCCTATAGTGACGTTTTCAGGACCTATAGCGGCGTTTTATAACTCGATCTTTATAAAGTCGAGTTATAGGCAAAAAAAATGAAAAAAATTGCATATAACTCGATTTCATGGAGGTCGAGTTATAAAACGCCGCTATAGGTCTTGAAAACGTCACTATAGACTTCTTAAAACGCCATTATAGGGCTCAAAAAAATTTTTTTTTAAACTCAATTTTGAGAAAATCGAGTTTCAAAAGAGGGGCATTTTCCTAATTAGTTTGAGAAAGAGGACAAAATACTGCTTAGTTTGTGTGAAAAAGGCATTTGCCCATTTTGTCCACACTTTCTCTACTTCGATCTCAATAATATAAAAGTCGTGTTATTTAGCACCAAAACACTTATTTTCATGAAAGATTAGTGAAACTTTTCTAGTGATGGATCCTTTCAAGTATTGGAGCAATTCAAAGAGTCCATGTATTAAGCATATGGAGCTTTGTTTTGATGGGGATATATCACTTCTGTTTTAGACTTTGTAGGCCAGATCCATATCACTCGGGAGGAAAGATGATTGAAATTTATTAACATTAATGGAACTACGTACTTTAAAAATCAGATCATCCCTTTTTAGATATGATTGTAACTTGTGATAATAGACTACAACCATTTTTTTTCTTTTTCTTTTCTTTTTTTCAAATGTATAATTTCTTCATATGATTTTTGCTGATTCTACAACTAATCTTTATGGTAAAAATCTCTAAGAAATATCTTCAAATCCTGCCTAGTATTCTATGCTTTAAACCATAGGAAAATTATAAGACAAATTCATGTGTATTTGGTTTAGTTAATTATTCTTAAACTTTTTTTATATATAGAAAAATCTTAAACTTACTTATTTGTTTAAATATAGTTTTTTAAAGTTTCATTTTTTTTCTAAGTATATATATAAAATCCTTCTACTTTGAGAAATAAAAAATCAATAAATAAGCCAATCCAAATACACGTGTTTGTCAACTAAAAATAATAGAAGCCGCAGGGTTTTAATTAAAACCTACGTGTGGTAATTTGATTTTAAAAAATAATAATAATAATGAAACAAAGAAAGAAAGAAAGCTTACAAAAGATCTAAAAATTTTAAAAATAAAACACAAACAATTTAATGGAAATGTCACCTTTTTGTAATACATATGACAGGTTTTTTAATGCCTGCATAAGTTTTAGAAGTAATTTAATTAAGTTTTAACTAAAACTTTTCGAGATCCAAAGTATTGAAACTATCAAAAATTAAGGAGAATTAGATAATTTAAAAAAAAAATCAATCCAAAATATGAGGCCATTAAATATTTTGTACAAGTCTACTGCAGTTGGTAAATATACTAAATAGAGAGAAATTGCAACCACAAAAGCAGTTGATAGATAAATTGATTAATGTTACTGCCGAGTGCCAATCTGACAAAAAGTATTAGAGGGAGATTGAATCTTACTTTATATATAAATTTGGTCCCACATCTAAAAATTTCGAACCAACTTGTCAAAGATCTCCCATTCTTTGAAATCTTTATACTACAAAATTTGACTGTTAGATCAGATATATATATTATATTGTTTTTCAACAAACCATTACTGCAGACTTCAGAGGTAGCTATATATAAAAATCAAAATCACAGAGCCAAGAATCAATCCGAGACTCTCAAGGAAAACAAATGGATAGCAGCAGAATTGGAATTGCAGAAGAGGGAGGACCCTATTCCTATCACCCTCTTGCTGATGGAGACACCATTTCTTCCGATGATGCGCGCTTGAAACAGCTCGGTTACGAGCAAGAACTCGCTCGTGGCCTCTCGTATGCATGCTTTCTTTTCTTTTCTCTTCTTTTTTTTTTTTTAGGTTTTTTATTTTTTAATCCAACACCCACATTTGTTATATTAGTTTATGTGAGAAATCTCTCATGCATTGCTACTTCAATTTTCATAAAATAATAACCTGATTATAACTATCTCATTTATCGGACATATACATTTTATCTTTCACAGCGTGTGAACCCCAAATTAGATACACAAGATAGATATTCCAAACGAAACTTAGAAAATGAAAGAAGACATTTTGTAATGGTTTTTGGTCGTAGTGTAATTTCAAGTTGATTAGACTATTAAGAGCTCCACTTTATTTCATACCCTTTGGGGGATTTATCAAAAAAAGCTATGCACAATGTTTAAAATGTTGTGTGGAATCTAAAATAGAAGAAATGGTACCAAATGTAGTAATTGGTTTTGTTGCTTTGTTGTTGCATTGTGCAGAGCAATAGCAAACTTCTCAGTAACTTTCTCCATCATATCAGTACTCACGGGTCTGACCACAATGTATAATACAGGCCTCACCTATGGAGGGCCTTTAACAATGGTGTATGGGTGGCCCATAGTGGGAGTGTTGACTCTGATTGTGGGTCTATCTATGGCTGAGATTTGCTCTGCTTTCCCAACTTCTGGTGGGCTCTACTTTTGGAGTGCCAAGCTCTGTGGCAGCGATTGGGGCCCTTTTGCTTCTTGGATCACTGGCTGGTACGGTTTGTTTCCTATCCTTTTGTATAATTATGTTCGTATCACACGTGGTAATGACACTTAATAGTCAATGCGAAAAAACAATTGTTGACTTTTCTGTTCTTTTTTTTTAAAAATTTTTACTTCTTAAGTTTATTTGTTTTTGTTGGTGAGTTGGTTAACTAACTACTATACAATCCAAAACAATACCTTTCAATATGATTTGACTATGTGAGAAATGCTAGAATCAATCGTATCATACACGTTATTAGAGATGACATAAATTATGCGTAACTATAATATATGAGTTAATAAATTATAACTACTCGTTGATTTTTTTTTTTTTTTTTTTTGGTCTCCCTTGTTGCCTTGTAGCATGTGCCTTTTGGTGTTATTGTATATAATTTAAGATTGAAAAATAAATGAATTATTAAATACTTAAAATTAAAACTCTAAGTAAGTTAGAATTTTCATTCTCAAAAAAAAAAAAAAAAAAGTTAGAATTTTGAAATCATATGTACATATAATTTCAGTTAATTATTTTATTTGATTTACATATAATTTTTAAAAGTTTTACCTTTCCTATGTATTTTTGTGGAGTTTGTTAGTTTATATACTCTCGGTCTCGGTTCATATTCTGTCTTGGCGTTTGGGGTTGGGCTATTAGTTATTACATTTCCAAACCCATAATCATTGGGCTAACTGTTTGGGATTGGGTTGGGTTACGACGTTCTTACTAGCATTACAATTCTGGGAAAAATTGAGAGGTAAATCTATCTTTTTCAATGCCTAGAAATAATAATATGATATTGGGTTGAAATTAGTTTACCAAGTGATCTTTTTTGAGTCTCTGAATTTAGGTTCTAAGACTTGAGGATAAAGACAAATATCTTATCTGAACAATGCTGGGCTCTTACATACTATTCACAATATAGACCTGTTGAAGTTGAAAAGCTGGAGTCCTGAACCATTGTGTCAATGCCATAATGCCATAACCAGAAGTTCATATTGTTGTTGGTCCATGGCCCAATTAGAATCGTAGCCCAATTATGATGGCGGTCTATGATCCCAATAGATAATTGGGATCATGACCCAAGAAGTGCCTTAAGTACTGAATAGGTCTTGACCCTATGGCTGAAACTAGCTATTCTATTTTATCTGGCCCAAGCCCAATTTGTTTTGGATCATCCAATCGTACAAGGTTAATGGATTTTAAAGAACAAGTATGGCACATCTCATTAATGATGGAAAATTAATAGTTTGATTGTTAGGTAATAATCTGTTATTGTTTGAATTTGTTTACAAGTAAAAGTGTGCATTCTTTTCACATGAATGGTAAGTCTATATCTAGAACGGTAGGTCCTCTTGCACTTGTGGTGCAAAATCATGTCTTTAAGACATATTCAAGTGATAAATTTTCTAGATCTAAATTAATTTGATCTAAAATTATATTCCAAGAGCTCAATTTCTCTTTTAAAACTATTGAATGATATATAAAAACTCATTATTGCTTTGTTCATCAACTTTTTCTTGTGATTGTTTTTCCATTTATAAATATAGACTTATATTAATACTCTCTCGTAACCCAATTAGAGGGAAGGAGAAAGTGTGGTGTGTGTGTTCTTTTCTTTCGTGCTCTCTATTATTGCGTAATCCAAACATGTGCATTAATATTTGGTAGGTACCAAAGATAGACAATAAAATCGCAATTTAATAAGCGAGTAAACAAATCTACATTCGTGTAAGCTAAGCTGTCAAGTATCAATGAGGGAGAAAAAGTAGCATGTGAGTTGTGCCTAAGTTTAGGGATTTGTTGTGCCTAAGTTTAGGGATTTGATGAATCTCAACTTCAAGAGTAGAATTGTGCAAGAATCTGATTTGGAGTTTCATTCTTTAGATATTATAAAAGATTAAACATAATTTAATTAGAGCTTATCTAAAGAAAGCCATACTTAATTTAATAATAATAATAAAATAGTTTTGGACGGTATGAGAATACTTAAAGATAAATAGTCTACTCTACATTTAGCAGATGACAACAGTTACACACCACACCAAAAAGTCCCCCTACAATTCGGGGCAAAGGTTTATTAAAAGGTAAAACTTCATCGCGCCGTATAGGATTATCCAGTTAAAGATTCAGTTTCCATTTTCATTGTGTCTCAAAATAAATCAACGTGAAGAAAATGGTAACTCCATTGAAAAATGGAAATGAAAATTCAACTTATTGAATACAGATTGAAATGTATGCAAGTCAATTTTTACAATTTTTCTACCTTTCATATATGAAATTTCTATGCAATATGCCGTCAAAAATCCACCTGGTGAACGTGCTAATTAATTCTCTCTCTCTCATTCATGATCCACAAAATATAAGCAATCCTGTGACTTTTTGGGACCATCAACCATGTCCATCACTGTTTTGGTGTTTTGGATGCCTAGTGAAATAGTAGGGCTCCATTCATGGTAAAAGGACTACTACAAATATATTTTTAGGGCAAAACTTTGGTAGAATTTTTTTTTTTTTTTTTGGTAATCAGGCATTAAACATTAAACAAAACTAACTTACAGATGCACTAGAGCAGGAACGCTCATACAAAGTTCCAGCCGCATCAAGACTGGCCAACAAAGCCACATCAGCTGGAGGAAATTGAAAAACAACAAAATCATTTGGACAAACAGCCCCTCTTCTAGCAAGCGCGTCGGCGCATTTATTAGCTTCCCTGAAGCAATGCTGAACTCTAACTTGCGGAATCCTCTTCAAACCTTCCTTGCAGTCGGCAATAATAACTTCATTACCATTTGAACTCCTCTCATCTTTCATAAGCTGATCCACCACAAGCTTAGCATCAAGCTCAATTATAACATTCTCCAAGTTTAAATCAATGCAAAGATTAATCCCATCACGGAGAGCCCATAACTCCGCCGCCACACTAGTGGTATATCCGATTGCTCTAGCATAACCACTCACCCATTCTCCCTTTGAGTCTCGGATAAGACCCCCTCCGCCTGCTTTGCCCGGATTTCCCATGGAGGAGCCATCAGAGTTCAGTTTAAACCAATTGTCTGGAGGGGCATTCCACTGAACCTGGATTGTTGTTGAGGAGCGTGTCTCCTTCGTATGGGCACCAAGAAAGGCAAACTCAGCAGCTTTGGCAATAGTTTCTGTCATGAGAGGTTTATGACTGGGATTATTTCCAAACACTATTTTATTACGCCGAAGCCACAGACTCCAAACACCAAAAGGAAAAATAATACCCCAACTAATGCCCGATGTGGAAGCCAGATTCGAAGCACAATTAATACGAAGCCAATCCTCAATATTCATATCGAAGAACCAGCTGCGGTATTCAGGAGGGAGAAGTGATTCCCAAAAGCTTCGGGTTTGGGGACAATCTCTTAAAGTGTGAATAATGGATTCAATTGCATCATTACATAGAGGACAAAGGGAAGTAATGTTAATCCCTCTTGCAGCTAAGACTTCTCTTACAGGAATACTCCTATGTAAGCACTGCCATAAAAAACACCTAACTTTAGGGAAGGTGTTTGCTTTCCAAACCCAGGCACCAGCAAAAGGAAGGTCACGGGGGCAATCATTTGCCACACAAGCCAGCTTATATGCTTCCTTAAGATCAAAATCACCATTGGGAGTAGAGGCCCAAGCAATTCGATCAATACTTGCTGCGGTTATAGGGATAGGAGTAGCTTTAATCTTTTGGCTTAAGTGATTCGGAAGAGAAAAGGATACATCTCCTAAATTCCAGAAATTATGTTGAACAATATCTTTCAAAAGAAAATGTTCCTCCCCTCTTTGTAAAGGACCTGCAATCAGACTTCTTAGAGTGCCATCACCCAACCACTTGTCATTCCAAAAGGAGAGCTCACTATTCTTTCCAATTATCCACTTCATGCCCTTTTTAAAAACTGATTCACCTTTCTTAACAGCAGCCCATGTGGATGAACAGGGCCGGGGTTTAAGGAGGTTTTGTCTCCTTCTACCAGAATATTTATGAGCTAACACCCTGGCCCAAAGAGAATCTTTCTCCTGGTGGAATCGCCAATTCAGCTTGGCCAACAATGCTACATTCTTCTCCTTAGCTGATTGAAGGCCCAAACCTCCATATTTTTTCTCCGTAGTAATTTTCTTCCAGCTAATTAAATGCAGCTTCTTTTTATTTTCTGTCGACCCCCAAATGAAATTACGGCACAATCTATCAATGTTTTGAGTAATCTTACCAGGGAGAGATGCACACTGCATGGCATAGTTCGGGATGATAGAAAGTGTTGCTTGGGTCAACACAACCCTTCCAGCAAAGGATAAGAGGTGTGTTTTCCAGCCCGCAAGTCGGCTTTGGACTCTCTCAACAATGGCCCCGAAATCTTGAGGTGTTGAAGTGTGCTTAATAGGAAAGCCGAGATATTTCCCCAGGTTAGGAGTTGAACGAAACTCTAAAATATTGCAAAGCTCTTCTCTAGTGTCTGAACCAACATTGGGGGAGAAAAACACACGAGACTTTTCTGCACTAACCTTCTGCCCAGATAGATCACAGAAGGTGTCAAGAACATCTCTGATCGCTCTACAGTTTTTACCATCAGCCTTTGCAAAAAGCACTAGATCGTCGGCAAAGAATAGATGAGAGAATGTTACACCTCCTCTAGAAGCCGAGATAGGGTCCCATAACTTGGCTTCGCATTTTTCCATGATGAAAGCTCCTAATATTTCCATGCATAAAATAAATAGGTAGGGCGAGAGCGGATCCCCTTGCCTTATGCCCCTTGATGGGAGAAAAGGGTCCAAAGCACCACCATTGAAGAGCACAGATATGGAAGAGGATGTAACACAACTCATGATAAGAGAACTCAGACGGCTCGGAAACCTGAAGAGAGATAGGGTGTCCCTTATGAAGCTCCATTCCATGCGGTCGTAAGCTTTTTCTAAATCAATCTTAATTGCCATACACCCTTCTTTGCCTTTCTTTTTGGACATGGAGTGAACAAGTTCTTGCACAATGATGGCATTGTCCACACCCTTCCTTTTAGGCACAAAGGCAGTTTGAAGAGGGGAGACTAGATAATCCAAAACAGGTCGGATGCGGGCCACAATAAGTTTTGTTATTACCTTATAAACCGTATTACAGAGTCCAATGGGTCGGAAGTTGTTGAGAGATTCCGGGCTGTTGCATTTTGGAATGAGGGTGATCAAGGTTCTATTGAGATATTCAGGGATTATTCCAGAGTTGAAAACCTGAAAAATCTCATCTTTAACAGAAGAACCCACAATAGGCCAGAACCGTTGGAAGAATCCGGCATGAAGGCCGTCAGGCCCCGGAGCTTTATGTGGTTTTAGGGACCTTAAGGCAGCAAAGATTTCTTCATCAGTGATCGGAAGCTCAAGCTTGCTAATATCATCATCATTTAGTCTGCTTTTCCAAAAGGGGGGGTGCCAGGCCTTCAGAGGGGAATTACAATGAGAGGTAGTGAATAGGTCCAAAAAGCCTTGCCTAATGAAGTTAGCAATTTCAAACTCCCCATTTAACCAATTTCCCATCTGGTCCTTCAAACTTGTGATACGGTTCCTTCTCCGCCGAATCAGAGTAGAATTATGAAAGAAGGCAGTATTTCGGTCACCTTCCACCACCCAAGAGATTCTGGACTTCATACACCAAAATTCAGCTTCCAAGGTGTCAATTGCTGATAATTCACTAAGGAGCGATTTTTCAAGCTCAATTAGGAAATTGTTTGGACTATTGCCCAAGGCAATTTGGATTCCCTTAAGCCTGGCACATATTCGATTCTTTCTATGGAAGATATTTCCGAAGTGCTCTCTATTCCAAGTTCTAGCTTTTGTTGTAAATGTATTAATAGCATTAGAAAGGGTAGCCGGGCTTGACCAAGCATCGCTAACCAGACCAGCAAATGAAGGATGATTGAGCCACATTGGCTGAAACCGAAAAGGGCGGGAGTGGCGAATCCCATGACCCTGCCTTAAGGAGAGAAGGACAGGGCTATGGTCCGAATGAGATCGTTCCAAATGCTTGACACAGGCTTCCGGATAAAGGATATTCCAATCAGCATTTACAAAGACTCTGTCAATTCTTTCTTGCACCAGATGAGGAAGGGGTTGCCGATTGGTCCAAGTGAACCGAGGACCAGAAAAACCCAAATCGATCATACCACAATTATTCAGACAATCTTGGAATTTGAGCGCTCTAGAGATGCAAACAGGTCTGCCCCCAAACTTGTCTTCACCAAGCAGAATTTCATTAAAGTCGCCCGCAATGATCCAGGGCAACGCGTGCAACTCTGCTACCATAGAGAGATTATCCCACAAAAGACGTCTTTCTGCATACCTGGGGCTGGCGTAAATAGCAGACAACAACCAGGAAACATTTGAAGACAGGTCTTTCACTAAAGCATGAATCTCTTGCTCTGTGGATGAAAGAATAGAAATTTCCACTTGGGATGAATCCCAAAGAAGCCAAAGCCCACCTGAATAGCCTATATTGTTGGCATGAAATGCCCCATCAAATTGAAGTCTATCTGTAATTTCTTTGGCTCTGGAGCCACTCACCTTAGTCTCAGTAATAATCATAATAGCAGAGCTGTGAGTTTGAGTCATATTATACACAAAGGATTGAAAGGAGGGGTTAAGAGCACCCCGGCAATTCCATACTAAAATATTCATTAAAAACAAGGATAAAAAAATAGAATAGATCAGTCAAAAGCAGAGGGCTCACCTCCACCTTCAATTTGCATTCCATCCGAGTCCACTTCATGATTTCCTTGAGCAAGAGCTTTAGGACTTTCATCTCGGACCATATTATCCTCTTCCTGAACTGAGCATGAGCTTGGTATGACCTCACTTCCCTTCTTGGGGGGTCTGAGCTTGGGGTCAATATGCTTCAACTCCGCCGCCGAGACGTTGAGGGCAGCCGTTGCAACAATTTCAGACATATCTCTGTTAGAAGGAGATGGATGCCTTGAAATATCCCTCACAGATGCTTTCACCGAAGGCACCTTCATCTCCTCACTACCAACACCTTCCGAGCTCTCTCCTTGACTCATGTCTCCAAGTGAAGAAATACCCACATCGGGCAGAGGTTCGCTCCCGGCTTTCTTAGTGCTGCCGGCAGAAAAAACCATCGGATTGATCAACCGGTGATCTGAATCACTACCAAGCAAGCCGCTGTTGCTCTCCGCGGTTTGTTTCTGGCGATATTCCTTCATCCCTGATGCACCACACCCTCTCTGATTGGACCGTGTATTTCGGGGTAACACTTTAGAAGGTGAGTGATGTATAGTGGTCCTAGGCTTTTCTTTTGCTTTATTTTGGTTAGTGCGATTTGTTGCAGGCGCACTAATCTCTGACGAAAGTTTGGAGGTATGTGACTTGTCTCTTTCCTCAGAGACTGATGAGCCAGGCTTGTAAAAAATTGGACTTTCGGCCTGGTCAGAGATACGGGTTTTCAAAAGGTGCACCATACCATAAGGGGGTTGTTGGGCTGAGTCTTTTTTCTCTTTTTTGAAGACCTTCTTTTTTCGTGAAACAAGGACCCAAGGCCCATACGCCTCTTTGCTGGGTTCGCTGCATTCTGAAGCTACTGAGACGTGCCCATCAACTTTGTCTTCTTCTTTCCTAGCATCTCTGTTCACCGGTGCCTTGGTCGTGTATGGACAACTCTCTGCATTGTGCCCAACACGGCCGCATGAAAAGCAAAGAGCATTGATCCCCTCATATAACACAGGTTGCTCAATACCTCCAGTCCGAATTAGCTTGATGAGGGGCTTCTCGAAATTTATTTGAACGCATATTCTAGCAAACCGACCCCTGGACTCAGTTGCTGTATGCGTATCAACTCTTAAAACTGGACCAATGGCCTGACCGAGTTCCCGCAGTACCGAGGGCTCGTAGTACTCAATAGGTAACTCCGGCAGACGTATCCACACCGCGACGGATGTGACGCTGGCTGTAGATGGTTTAAAGTTAGGCTCCCAGTTTCTAATGGATAGGTAATGACCACCAACAAACCAAGGACCATCCTTTAGCACCTTTTCATAATCCTCTTTCAGAGAAAAACGTATAAGGAAAAAGCCTTTCTCCAGGTCGACGCAATCCATCCTACCACTGGGTTTCCAGAGGCTCATAACTCTCGACGAAAGAAAATGATAGCCCACTGTCTTGCCTACAACCTTGATGATAAGAGCGTTAACCCATTGTGCTCTCATATTAGCCTTCCTTGATCCGGATAGATTTACAGCTACTATTCCTGCAGCTAGGTCAGAGCACTCATCGTCGGATTCAACCTCTGTATCCATATTAGTTTCAAAGCTAAAAGCTTCCTCATAGGCACCAGGGATCTCCCCAGTGAGTCTCTCCTTATACGAGCTTCTTTTTCCCTCTGAACTCTGTGAGCTACCAGCAGCGTTGTGAATAGCTTGGTGGTACTCTTTGACTTTTTTTGGTGCTGCGTTGCAGCTCTTCATCCTCCTCTCGTGACCTCCCAGTTGCTTCCAGTGAGAGACTCATTTCCCTTCAACACTTTCTTGTCTGGACAGTTTTAACTTTGGTAGAATTCATATGATGTTAAGGATCCTAATTGGATGATTCAAAACAAATTATCATTAACGATAACATTACCTGTATTGCAATAACCAATATGATACAAAGACAAAGATATTATCTTCTTTCAAGAACAATTAAATCAAACTACATGATTTATTGGCCAATGCAACTATATAATTGACTAAAGTAGAAAATCTAAGGAATGAACTTTGGTAGAATTCATTCCTTAGATTTTCTACTTTAGTCAATTATATAGTTGCATTGGCCAATAAATCATGTAGTTTGATTTAATTGTTCTTGAAAGAAGATAATATCTTTGTCTTTGTATCATATTGGTTATTGCAATACAGGTAATGTTATCGTTAATGATAATTTGTTTTGAATCATCCAATTAGGATCCTTAACATCATATCATATACTATATAATAAAAGTTGGGCTTATAATCCGTGATTGCGCCAAGTAGCTGCACCATATTGCAGAATTTTTTTTTAGATTTTTAGATTTAAAAATATATATAAAATTTTTCTTCTCCTATAATTTCTAAGTTGATAAAAAAATTAATTTAATTAGAACCAAAATTCTTTATCTAATCCATCTAATTCTTATTTAATTTTAATTTGATTACAATCCAAATTCTTCGTCTAATCCATTTAACAAACAAGTTTAAGTTTAAGTAGGACTCTAATTCTATTTGTTCTTATCGACTTATTTGTATAAAGAAACAATAAGTGTTGTATCAATTTTTTAATAAAGTAACAATTTTACTTTTAGCCTAATTTAAATGTTAATTGTTGTGTTTTGTGTGTTGATAAAGTATCAAATGATAGCTAATATGTATTAACATTAACGTAAACTTAATTATAAAAAAAATCTAGCTTAGATCAAAACAAAAAAAAATTAGGATAAAGTAACCCAAAAAAAACTAATATATATATTTTAAATAATGACAAATTTTGCAAACAAATAAATGACAAATTCAAATCCACGTAAGTTTGAAGAAAAGCATACAAACTTTGTTTCATGATATTGACAAAAAATAATATACAAAAAAATAATAATAAATCATCTTACGCATTCTAAAAATAAACATATTTATTGCACTCTTTTAATAAGTTATTGCTTTTATAATATATATATATATATATATATATATATATATGCATTTCATAATACCTTAGTTTCACACTGTATGAATTTTTTATTTAACTTAGTAAAATATTTATTTATTTTTATTATCTATTCTATTATCTAATTTATAAAAAAAACTATTTATATATAAATCTATATATCTAATAATAGGTGAAGTAAAGAAAAATTCAAATAAAATTTCGAATTAGAGTTTCAATTTTGTGCCATGTGTCTAGATTTGGATTCTCAATTTTTCGCCACTTGTCCTAACCAAAATTCAAAAAAAAAAAAATCTAATTAGATTATAAATTAGACTCCAATTTTGTGTCATGTATCTTATCTAAATTTTCTAATTTTTGTGCCAAAATAAATGATGCATTAACATTTAACACAGAAGCCAAAAAAACCACAATGATAATGCTCATTGGCCTAAGCAAGAGCATCTCACTTGCACACTTTTATGTGTAAACATCTCACCTGCTTACTACTAGAACCAAGGAGTCCAATGAGAAAAACTATAAAAGTAAAACATCATCTCCTCCTAATGTCATATCGTCATCCAATGTCTCCTCCTTCTCTCTCAACCTCTACCAACTAGATCCACACACTACTCCCTCCTCCTCCTTTCAGATTTCTAAGAGCAAGATCAGGTTCAAACACAATGTTCAATCCCACCCACTCTTCCTTGCTTCACACTCTCATACATTACCGCTTCATTGGCACTTCCAAGAAGATTCTAAGCTCAACGTGGAAACTGAATCTACCAAGATGAATATCTTATCATCACAATTGTTAATATTTTCGTGCGTAAACACGAACTACATGCTAGTTTTAATTAAATCGTGCATTGCTCGAGCATAATGCTAGTTTTAAAGTAAATCTATTATCAGAGAAAGTTTGTTCTGCAGTGAAGATTTAGCTATTATCAATTGTGAAAAAAAATTGTCAAATATTTTGCCACTAGATTTGTTGTTCTATTGTTTCTCAAACAAAAAAAAAAAAGAAAAAAAAAAGGATTTTTTGTTCTATTTTAGGCAAAAAATATTACTTGCTTTGTCAAATGGTACAACACCAGAATCCTCTATAAAGTCTAGAAGTCTATATACTGTTTGTGTCTTTGTGGATCTTACCTGAAGAGCTTGTACAAAGCCCAAAGTGTTTGTGATTTTTTTTTTTTTTTTTTTTTAAGAAGAAAGTGTTTGTGGTCCTTTTATTGAAGTGTTCCCACTCAAGTCGGTCGTCAAAGCAATAATTATGTTATTATTATTATGTATTTTTGCAATCAGCCAATCAGGCCAAAAAAGACAAGTCGTTGATTGTCCACACAAATCATTCAAAAATTTTTCAGAAATAGAAAAAGTATTTACAGTTTTTTCAATTTTTGAAAAAATATTTTTAAAAGCAGGTGGCTGTCGCTGTTAAGACTTAATATATTAATTTAAACTGTCGCTGTTAAGACTTAATATACACGTTAACCAGACCCTAAATATATTAATTTAAACTGTCGCTGTAAAGACTTAAAAAAGAGTTAGAATCTCATCTATAGAATATAGTATCAAGCCTATGAAACAATCGGCTATTAACGGTTATATAGGAGAACTAGCTGTACATTTATATTATAATAATTAAGAATGGTCAACATGCCTACATTTAAGTTTAGATACGAAAATTCAGGAAATCATCAAATTAAAATACATTTGCGAAGTTCAAAGCAAAGCAAAGCACGTATATAGTCATTCACCAGTCACCAACACCTTCTTCTCCAGCTATCAAAGATTCCAACTTTGTGTATATTATTGGCGGCTCTATTTGACCATTGAATTGTGCTTATAGTTGCTACAGTGCCATATATATATATATATATATATATATACATTTCTTTATTCCACACGTTTGATTTTGCTTCTCTCTCACACACCATTGAAATTAGTATAGAAAGATCAGAATTATAGTATCAGTCTATCAGATACAGATTGAGAGAGAGAAAGAGACTCCAAGAAGGAAGGAAAGAGATTGAATATTTGGCTGAAACAACCAAAAACTCAATCTTTTGCTTCCTCTTTCTATTTCTGACTCTTCTCTGCTGTGAGAAGATGGTTTCTGGTATTGAAAACGGCAGCGTTTCTGTTGATTCGGGACATGCCAGGCTTCATGAGCTTGGCTACAAACAAGAGCTCAAGCGTGATCTATCGTAAATTTTCTCAACTACCCTTTTCTTGTTTCTCATTCTTTTGCTTTGTTTTGCTCTTTGATCCTCAATTCATAGCAAAACTTGAAGTGGGTCATTGAGGTTTATGGTTTTGGTTATTGGGAATTGCAGGGTGGTTTCGAACTTTGCGTTTTCATTTTCTATAATCTCTGTGCTTACTGGTGTAACCACACTTTACAACACTGGGCTAACCTATGGTGGGCCAGTTTCTTTAGCTTATGGATGGTTAATAGCTGGTGCGTTCACCATGATTGTTGGGTTGTCTATGAGTGAGATTTGTTCCTCTTACCCAACCTCTGGTGGTCTCTACTATTGGAGTGCAAAGCTTGCTGGCCCAGGATGGGCACCCTTTGCCTCATGGATAACTGGCTGGTAATCATTTTCTTAGAAAGTTACTTACTTTGTTGGTTTGAATTGCAGTTATCATAAGAAGAATGAAAAAAGATAAATTGGTTTGACACCTTAATTGCTTTTATCACCACTGTTTAGTTGACATAATAAGTGCTTTGATTTCGGACTAAGCATTAGTATAATTGTTGTTGTTGTTGCTGCTGTATATTTCTATGTTTGTTGAGGAATTCAAGTTGTGCTTGGAATTCATGAGATCTGCAATACTTAGAATAAGGTAGTGGTTGACTTTTCATTGGGGTTTTAGAGGAAGTGGGTAGAAAAGGATCTAGGATTAGATCAATGAAAGAATGTACAATTGGGGTACATATTTGAAATGTGAGAAGCCAACAATGGCCTATTGTCCTCATGGGAAATAGTAAACAACAAAAGGCTCTATCTTTAGAGTGTAGACTTCCTTTCTTTGTCAACAGGTCTGCATATTTGCTACACTCCCGGAAAGCATGATGCAAGTCTCTGGGCGGAAGGTCATCATCAACCACCAGCAATCATCAGCAAGCATTCTCAGGATTTGATTTGCATTAGCTGTCTTAAGAAACAGGCATCTGATTCTGATTATGACCTCAAGGGGCGTTTAGTTCAATTATCAGGGAATCAATTCCTAGGGGTTGTCAATGCTAAAGCTTCAATCATAGTAGACCATGGCATTAATTCCCATACGAACTTAAAGACTTTGTCCTTCATAATATCCCAATTTCTTAAAATATGCTGGGTTTTTCTTCTTTGGTTGCCACTCTAGTTTTGTTCCTTTGGGGCTGTGAAAAGGTGCCAACTTCCCATGCAGGGAATATAATTTCTAATGAAAGAAACTAAATTGATCTAAGGTGATTGAGCCACCTTTAAAATGTGCTCAACACTAGTTGTTTGCTATTTCTCTTTTTTTTTTCACAACCTGTAATTATAGTGCTTGTTACAATATGCACTGTCTGTCATAAGTTGATATTTATTTGAACAATGAGTGAAAAGTCATTAGTCAGTGTCATACATATTTTTAAAAAAGAGATGGTCAGTTTTGTTTTCTTGTTGCCACTAAGCGTAAAATTTTAGGTATTTTGTTGAACCAGCTGGTCAAGCCAATCATAAGATACAGGGAATTTGGAATTGCTGCAATCACATCCTCTGATGCACAGTAAATGGTTTTTATGTTTATGCAGGTTCAACATTGTTGGTCAGGTATTACTGAGCATCATTTGTCCTGGAGTTTCAAGTTCTTCAAAATCCACTAGGAGGTCAAGCTTGTTTTGGATGTGATATAATCTGTTATGAACTCTTAACTGATTTGGATACCTTTTCATTTGCAGTGGGCTGTCACAACAAGTATAGATTACTCACTTGCACAGCTGATTTCAGTGATAATTCTACTTAGCACAGGTGGAAACAATGGAGGGGGATATGTGGCATCCAAATATGTTGTTATTGGTTTCCATGGGGCAATTTTACTCCTACATGCTATTATTAACAGTCTTCCTATCACGTGGTTATCTTTATTTGGACAAGTAGCTGCTGCGTGGAACCTAGTAGGTATGAAGAGTTTCCTTGCCATTTCTCCTTTCAAGTTTTCCCATGGTATTGCTCATGGAAATCTCTTTCTTGGATCTCTAATGCTTCTTGGCATCCTCAGGTGTCTTCGTTCTTATGATTCTCATTCCCTCTGTCGCAACGGAGAGGGCTAGTGCCAAGTTTGTTTTCACTCACTTCAACACCGATAATGGTGAGGGAATTAACAGTAAAGTATACATATTTGTTCTGGGACTTCTAATGAGTCAATATACCCTAACCGGGTACGATGCCTCTGCTCATATGGTAAATTGCACTGTTCAATTCATCCCTTCAAATAAAATCACTGCCTTCAGAAGCAGAAAGAAAAGTGTCGATCTTGACATGTCTGAGAAGTTTCAAAACTTTTATTAGGTGACCCCATGACACTACTCAATAAAATGAACAGTTTGTTATTAACAAAATCTCTGGAACAGATGTTTTTAGTTTTTCAAGTATGGCTAGTCATTTTTGTAATGCGAATCCAAACTCATGAAATCAGGTGCTTATTTTCAGTTCTACTTGGTTATAAACTATTTCAGTTAATTTATTTCAGATAAACAGAATCTTAAACAAGGTATCTGGAATTTATGCCATTCTTAGTCCCAATTCTTTGAGTTTTGGCACTTTTCTTTCTGCTGATGACTTAACATTTAATCATATAACTGTAACTAAATCCTACTGTTTCCTGTGAATTTCTAATTCTAGACAGAGGAAACCAAGAGTGCTGATAAGAATGGACCAAGAGGAATAATCAGTTCCATTGGGATATCTGTTATTGTTGGATGGGGTTACATACTTGGCATCACCTTTGCAGTAACGAACATATCATACCTATTAGATGAAAACAATGATGCTGGTGGTTATGCCATTGCCGAAATATTTTACCAAGTATTTAAGAGTAGATACGGTACTGGAGTTGGAGGAATTATTTGCTTGGGAGTGGTTGCTGTTGCCATATTTTTCTGTGGTATGAGTTCTGTTACTAGCAACTCAAGGTAAGCATACATTTCTTTGACTTAGTATCATGAGATAGGACTCACTTTTTGATCCCTTAACTATTTACTGCATAATATTCATTTTCAGGATGGCTTATGCCTTCTCTAGAGATGGAGCCATGCCATTTTCATCGGTTTGGCATAAAGTGAACAATCAGGAGGTCCCCATAAATGCTGTGTGGCTCTCTGCCCTTATATCGTTTTGCATGGCTCTGACGGTATGCACATTTCCCCCCACCCCCCTCCTTTCGTGTTTTAGATGAATTGCTCTTCTAATTGTCATAGACATCATAACATTATATAAAGAGTTCTTTGTTGCTTAAAGTTATGCACTGGAGTTGCCACTACAGTGCAGGAAAATTTCTCTCTTTTAGTGAATAACAATGAGAATTGCTGGCTATGTAACTAAAAAAATCTTCAAGGGAATTATATTTGTATCATATCCAAATCTATCTAATCAGAGAGAATACTTTTCAAATACTTCCTATCAATCCAATACTTCATTGGCATATAAAATTTTGGCATTGTATCTGATACATTTAAGCTACTGATTTATAAGTATTGGAAACACCTCAAGCACTAGGAGAAGACCTCTTTAAGTAAAGACTAGGAAAGAATTGCAAGTAAAACTATTGAAGGGTTTATGACATACATTATGACTAACACATAAACTAGTGATGCCTGCATGAGTAAGTCAAGTATTCTACTATACATTTCAAATGGGTGAGGGAAGGTATGAATCTTGGATTTCTCAGTTTGAAACACAGGAGGTGCCAATTGACCAGATGGCACATACACATTGTATTGTGTATGTGTCCTTTTTCCAAATCCATTCTTCATAGTAAACATGCATGAAATGTTTATTTCCCTGGACTTTCCCAGCATGCATGAGTTGAAGACAAAAAAAAAAAAAGAGAGGGGGGGGGGGGGGGGGGGGGGTTGCACGGGAGCATGTGGCAGATTGATTGTGTTTGGTACAAGTACCCTTGTTTGGAGTGGATCTGTCTAAATAACGTCAAACAAAAGGAATATGGGCTATGTGATTTGCATGAGTTGAATTTGTAACAAATAGAAGTAAAAGGTTAGATATATAATTGGTGATGAACCTTTTTTTGTTTATTTTATGTTTGTTTGTTTAGTTTACTAAATGACAGTTCTAAGGGTAGATTTATCATTACAGGTTTACAAAATACAACATTGGAAATATGGCTTGAACTTGGTTGAGTCCCAAGTTATGTCATTTTATATGTTGGCCAATACACACTATTGCACTTAGCCCTTACTACCCTCGTGCAAAAGCTTTTATTTCTGTTATTCAACTGATAATTGTATACTTGTTCATTTTAAATGTTTTGCAGTCTCTTGGAAGCTCGGTGGCATTTCAGGCTATGGTATCTATAGCAACTATTGGACTGTACATTGCTTATGCCCTACCCATCTTCTTTAGAGTGACTTTGGCACGCAAGTCCTTTATCCCCGGACCTTTCAACTTGGGCCGCTATGGGATCCTTGTTGGTTGGATTGCCGTTCTCTGGGTGGCAACCATCTCAGTCCTCTTCTCATTGCCTGTATCCTACCCCATTACTAATGAGACACTCAACTACACTCCTGTAGCGGTTGGCTGTTTGTTTATTCTTGTCATTGCTTCTTGGATTTTCAGTGCTCGTCACTGGTTTAGAGGTCCTATAACCAATATAGATGCCTGAAGTCATGTACGTACAAAGTATTGGATATCTTACAAACAGGACTAAAATGTGATAATCTTTATAATTCAACTCTTGGAATTTTTCCTCTCTATCAAATGTTGATGAGTTATGACTATATATATTCTGTAGTTTTCAGCTGTTCGGTTATATTCTTAATCACAATGATATGGGCCTAACACTTTTAAAAGGACACTGCAGAGTTGCTTATAGAATAATATGCATGTAATCTTATAGAAACCCAAATCAGCTGCATGTCCTTGTTGCCTCCATGTCTCTGCTACTGAAAGCATCCTGTTCATACTTCATACTATTTTTGTTGCCTTAGAGGAAGCCTAAACTGCCAAGAGTGAATTAACACCCCCCCCCCCCCCCCCCCCCCCCCGCCAAATATTGATCATTTGGGGGTTTCTGCTATGAATCATCCTGCACATAAAATCTGGTATGCTTCCACTGAAAAGCCACTACAGCAAACTTAATGAAATAATGATCTCATAAAAATTCTATCACTAAAAAAGAAGTCCCACTTAGTAATAGATTGAACTTGACTGCTTCCCGACACAGCCAAATCGAATTATAAAGAAGACTGTAATGATAAAGAGGCTTTTGAAGATTTCATAACATATGAAGTTTCTGAAACATAGCTGAGAACAATCAAGGAAAAAAAAGTTCTCCAAGCCTTTTAAAGTTCCCTACACTGCATATCAAGTTAAGTTTACTCCAGTTACAGTTTAACTGCACTATCTATAGATTATCATCTATAAGGTTTCCCCATCCAGTTTGCATGAGAAGAGGGTCTTTATCTACTCCTGGTTATGAGGCTTGGATCAAAAATTAAGCTCCATCTGGTGGATACGCACCCCTAAAATAAAAAAACATTCAGAAATACTCAGAATGAGAGTCATTTTTAAAACGCTGAACGAAATTATCAGCATATAATGTATGAGAACATATATTTGAATTACAATTTTCAATTAGGTCTTGCGTCACTGTAGATTTGATTAGGGGACAGACCTTTTGATGAAAACTTCATGAGTTGCAACGCTCATCAAGCTGTTCTGGGCCTGTGGTGTTTCCACACATAGAGTTCCTTAGCCATTCACAGTATCGATCAACCTCACCCAGATCAGGTTCACTTCCAAAAGCATTAAACTCTTCCGGATCTTCTTCAAGCACTTTCAACAGATCAGAATACTCAGTCTGGGAATGATTCTGAACTGATGAAGAGGCTTGAGGAACATGACCAACTGTAACTTCCAGCTGTTGACTCCCATTGTTGAAATCTGTTGGAAAATTGCCTTGAATGTTATCACCTGAAATTATCTGCCAGGAATGATTCTGAACTGATGAAGAGGCTTGAGGAACATGACCAACTGTAGCTTCCAGCTCATTGGTGAAATCTGTTGGAAAAATGCCTTGAATGTTTGCATCACCTGAAGTTATCTGCCAGGAATGATTCTGAACTGATGAAGAGGCTTGAGGAACAGGACCAACTTCCAGCTGTAGACTCTCATTGGTGAAATCTGCTGGAAAATTTCCTTGAATGTTTGCATCACCTGAAGTTATCTGGCCTGGCACACATTCCAGCTCTTTACCTGTCACAGTATAATCCATTGAAAACTGGTTCTGATTTGGTGAACTTAAAAGAGCATCCAATTCTTGGGCAAAATCTAACATTTGACTTAATTCAGGAGTCACATTTGAGAATTGAAACATATCTTTTGAAATGTAGGTAGAAGGTGCATCTAGATTCATGTAACTCAAATTTTGTGAGTCCAAATTTGATACTTGAACACTGCCATCTTCAAACTCAAGAGGCTGTTTCCCCTTTTCATTTCCATTCATGCTAACATCGTAAGGAAAATTATTTGCTTCCCTTATCTGGTTCAGCCTTTGAAATTCTGCATTAGTTTGTGTCTGAACTCCATTGGTGGCACTGGACAGATATGAATTTGGATTAGTTTGTGTCTGAACTCCATGGGTGGCAGTGGACAGATATGAATTCGGATAAATTTGTGCCTGAACTCCATTGGTGGCAGTGGACAGATATGAAGTCAGATTAGTTTGTTTCTGAACTCGATTGGTGGCTGTGGCCAGATATGAAGTCGGATTAGTTTGTGTCTGAACTTCTTTGGTGGCAGTGGACAGATATGAGTTCGAATTAGTTTGTGTCTGAACTCCTTTAGTGACAGTGGACAGATATGAGTTCGGATTGGTCTGTGTCTGAACTCCATTGGTGGCAGTGGACATATATGAGTTCGAATTAGTCTGTGTCTGAAATCCATTGGTGGCAGTGGACAAATATGAATTCTGATTATTTTGTGTCTGAACTCCATTGGTATGAGTGAACTGATATGGATTTGAATTGCCAGAAAGGCCCGTGTATCCAAAATACTGGTTGGGATTTCTAAGGTCATGATTGACAAAATTTCCAGCATATGGTCCATGATTAGGCAAAATGTTTGGGGCAAATTGTGTTGTATTACCTCCACTTCTGAAATAAGAACTTCCATATCCCAACTGGGATGGAAAAGAACTCTGCTTCTCAAGTGATTGTGCCATTCCAGTTCTGTCATAGTATGATTTACTCACTGAAGGTAAATTAATTGTACCAACCTCGTTGATACGTTGTACTTGAGCTTTGTATTTCTGAGAGAAAGGAAAAGAGAAAAAAGGGAGGGGAGAGGGGGAAATCAGTGCTTCCACAAAAAAATCACAAAGAAAAGAATATGGATAAGAACTCTTAATCTTTTAAACCAATATCAAATTCAAAAGAAAAGAAAATATAGACAAAATGAGTAGTGCCATTGTGATCAGTTTCCTTTGAAAAATCTATTAAAGCTTTAATCTCACAACTTATATGGCGTGCTCCTTTCTTCCAATGATATTGGGAAGAAAAGCATCGTGATAAGAATAGTTGTAAGCCACTTCGGAATGCAAGTAAGAAGGAAAACAAGTAATGCTTGAGTACGTAATGTTACAACAAAAAGGATTTAACAATTTCATGCTAGTACAAAAAGCCTCTTTTACTAAAATCTGTAAAAAAAAAAAAATTGATTCAAAGATTTTATGCAGATAGGAGATCTAAATCTTTCATGTTCCTTCTACCTGCTGCTTGTATTTAATTAAAAGTTATAGTAACTTAAGTTATTTTAACACAGTCGACTAGGCTTCTTGTGATTGATCTCAGTCATTATAAAAATGACTGCATGTACAAGTTAATTTCTTTTATTTTATATACTAGCCCTCTTTTTTTGCACGGGGAAAGTTTTGAATTGGACTTAGATTGAAGCTGCCAGACAGACAGAGAGCTTGAGCACCTTCCTATATTATTGCTGACTTTTTATAGTCTATTCCCTTTATGATTCCTGTCAATAGTATCGCTTTATAGCCCCAAATATATACTCTCCATTTTCAAGATTAAATAATCAGAAAAAATTGGACAAGTTAATAACAAGCTTTAATTTTGATCTTTAGTAAACTTTATTCGATAAATTTGAAGAGTTAAATCAATGTTTCAATTGCCAGTGCTACTAGAAAAGTGGGATTTAATGCTTTTCAGGAGGAGATCCTGGCTGCTGTTTTGGTACACAATACAGAATGACGGTATCTTAAAAAAGAAGGAAAGGAAGAAATGAAAAGAGGTTATGGAATGGAGGTATATTGTGATAAGCAAGTTTACTTTTTACATGAAATAATGACTAAAAACAAAAATAACAAGAACAACAACACTGCTATTGATGATGATGATGATGATGATAGTAATAATAGTGCACAGTATCTTGTTTAGTGAAAAGAAGAAATGTATTATTTGCCAAAATAATTTATGCTGTGTAACATTTTCACTTGAGGATTAATGGTCCGTTTGGATTAAGGGGGGGAGGGAGAGTAGAGTAGATTTAGCACAAAATTAGCATATTTTTAGCCAATACAACTCTATTCCTCTCCACTCCCACTCCTTCCCCTTTCTACCCAAACAGGCCATAAGGGAAGAGGGTTCGGATGTGAGGGCCAAATCCAGACTCAATATTCACCAAGACTTTAAACAATGCAAAGTGGTTTCTAATCCTGGACTAATCTGTTTTTTGAAATTCAAATCACATATAGATTAATAAATTCAAGTCCCAAATTAAATGCTGGTATAAAGTAGTGGACTAATTTACCTTTACTATAATTCAACAATTACCTCACTTAATATACTGTAATGCATAAAATTTAATTTAGAGACAAACTTATACAAAACATTTTTTTTTTCCATTAATTTTCAAAATTTGATAGAGAACCTGCAGATGACTTGCAACTTGGCGAATGGTCAAATTAGGCACCTTCATCATCTTTAGTATTGTTTTCGGACGAGCCTCTGTATCCAAAAAGAGAACAAGAAATTTACCAACTTTTTTTGGAGTTAAGCACAATGCAAACAAAATAGCTTGTAGGATGAGGTAAAAACAGAATCAATTTGGAAATGACAGATCAATATATTAGACTGTTTTATTAGAGTTTGGTTTTACGTTTATCGCCTAGCTCGCTAAGGGCTGCTGTGAACTTGAGATGTAGCTCTGTGGTCCAAAGAAAACGTGCCTTTTTTGATGATCTATAGTTGCTATCTTTCCTTTGTGTCTCTTGCTCCTCAGGGGTTTTGATAGTAAAGAAATTTGTTTGTTCTGAGCTAAACTTAGCTCTCCTCTCTTGCTGTTTTTCTTCAATGTTAGAATATGATCTCAAAATATTGGCTCCTCCTTGTTGATGGTCCTCTGAGATCTTCATCCTATCATTGCAATTACATTGAGGTTCTCTTACTTGGTTTTCCTCAACAAAATTAGCTTCATGTTGAGGTTCTCTTACATAGTTTTCCTCAAACATACTATCTTCTAGTTCTATTTCCCAATTTTTTCCTTTTGGATCCATAGTTACATGTTGGTTAATGTCACATGAGGCATTTCCATTGGCAGGGCTAGTGACACAACCTGCCTGTTTCATTTCAATACCTTGTGGGGATTGATCCTTTGAACTTACATGGTTCACCTCTCCTTCAATGTTTTCTTTTTGGTATTCTTTCCTCAAATCTTTTCTCTTGCGATACGCGTGTTGCCATATGTATTTTAGATCTTCCAAAAGAACTGGAGTCTCAAGGAAATACCATGCTCCTTCAGCTAGGGCTCTCTCTGCTACACTTAATCTTTTTTCAGAAGACATTACTGCATGGTATTCAATTCATGTAAGTACTAATACATAAAAAATAATTTTTTCTCAAAACATTAAAAACCAAATAAGGAAGTTTAATAAGATGAAAAACTTACAAATGATAGGAATTTTCTTCTTGAGTAGTACATCCAGAAAAGAAAGACGATCCATGTCTGGCATTTTCATGTTTGCTATGACAAGTCTGAATCGATGCTCGTCTTCATGAATCATAGACAATGCAATGGCTGCTACTTCAGTGGTGGTAACTGAAAGTACAACAAAATATATTGTTGACATTTAGATTAACAAAGTGACTATGAATATTCATTATAATAAATTTTCTAGAAAATTGTAAGAATAAAAATACATTCCAAGCACAAAATATAAATTATCCTCATTCTGTCTATGTAAGACTAAGAAAAATTTTAAGATGTAACGTTTACATAAACAAATTATGTACAAATGAATAAATAACAAAATGAAATGAGGATAAATGTATGTTGAAGCTTTTATTTTTCATTTTCTCTCTTAGGTAAGGTATTTGTATGACCTCTTTACATGCTTGACAAAGACTCTAATAATTACTTTTATCCAACTAAATCATAATAAACCAGTAGGCTAATTTTTATGTAAAAGTACTAAGATCAATGATACAAAGAATTATGCTGATAAAAAAAATGATATGAAGAATTATGTAAAATTGGAATAGCAATTAAATCAAAGATATCCGATGTTCAATGTAGATTATGGCCATCTTCCTATTGAAAAACTAGAATAGGAAAAAAAAAATCAAATTTGGAGAAAGAATTACAAACAAATTATAAAGCTATAGGGTTAAAACATCAAATTAACTGTAACAGTGAGCAATAAACTAGGACAATATTTTTACAGAGAAATTTTAAACTACTAGGCTAAAACATAAACAAAAATTAAACCTTTACCTAATTTTGACAAGGCTTGGGGTATAAATTAAAGGTTAACAATGTGAGAGAACTAAGTTTTTTAAATAATAACCAGGTCATCAATGAATCCATCTATGCCTAAGCATTTTAACCTGCATTGAAGAATTCTTTCTAAATTAGTAAAAATTTTCTCTTTTTTTGAGATTTTTTGTTGCGGATAGCCTTAATCTTTAGATAAATTTTTTAAAAAAATGGGGGGAAAAGAGTTGGGCTAAGATTTGTCTTATTAATTTAATATATAGAATAAAAAATTATTAATTGTCATATGCATGTCTCTATGTTTGTGTGTTCGCGCGTGCACCAGCATATGAATATTTATATTTATACAAATACACACTCAAACATTTCATACAAAAAGGCCACCCTCTATGATTTTTATGTATATGATACGTGTGGTTAAGTTATCACTCTTGTATTTTGCAACAGAAAATGAAGATAAAGTTCTGGCCTCTAAATCAGAATTCAGAAATGAAGCATAAAATATTAAAACCGATTGAAAAACCAAAATCAGGAGGATAACAGGCAAAAAGAACATGAAAAATAAAGTCATGACTTTGATTTATTTGTTTATTTTTGCTAATGAATATACATAAAAATATATATATATATAAATATATATATATATATATATATATAACAACTTTGATTGAAGCAAATATATAATGAATTAATATATTTTTACTTATACCCTTGAATGTATATTGTTCAAGCAGTGATGCAAGGTACATCAGAGAAGCAGTTTCATGATCCACCAAAAGAATATCTAGACCGCGAGCAAACTTAGGGACAGAACTAATCAGTGCATCACTATCCATTCCATCCATTTTCAAAAGAAACAACAAGGTGAAGGTGGTCAATTCAAGACTGAGAATTGAGAAACTTGAACACCAAACAGGTTTGTTTAGACCAAGAATGAAGCTCAAGCTCACAACAAAACTAAGAACAAGTACAACTAGAAAATGATTAGACCAAGAAAGCTTAACCAGAGAGAGACTCAAAGAGGTGTAGATTGTAGAAATGGTGCTCTCACAACAAGGTGAAGGTGGCCAATTCAAGACTGGGAATTGAGAAACTTTGAACACCAAACAGGTTGTTTAGAGTTTAGACTAAGAATGAAGCTCAAGCTCGATCACTACAAAACTAAGAACAAGAAAAACTAGAAAATGATATATTAGACCAAGAAAGCTTAACCAGAGAGAGAGAGAGAGAGAGAGAGAGAGAGACTCAAAGAGGTGTAGATCGTAGAAATGGAGCTCTCAAAACTTGGTTTAAATGGAGAACCAGTATGGATCACTGTGCAACATTTTATTGGGGCCCAAAAATTAAGAAAAATGCGAGGGTAGTTAAAAAAGGAAATGTGAATGTGGGCCACACACCGACAGCCAATTGGGTTTGTGACACGTCACCACTGAGATTAAGACTTTGAGGGTAAAAAGGGAAACAATATTTTTTTCACCACTCGTGTTTGTTAGAGGGGAGAGTCAAAGATTTGAGAACTGTTGACAGTTGAAAAACGAGCCCTTCCCATAATATACTGAAATAGCTACATGCAAAACTGTTCATTGTTTTTTGCGTACATTTCCTACAACGTGGGTTTTGGCCCTTTAAACAAAGGCAAAAAGAAGAAGAAAAAAAAATGCAATTCATCCCAATATTCTAATTTCTAAACAAGGCGAAATTTGTTTGCTCATGATTTATAATTTCATATCTGTTTAGTACATGATAGGAGAAGATCATTATGTGATTGATAAACTTACTATTTAAATTGTTTGACCATGATATTGGGAATATTGTTTCACCTTCCATGTATTTTAAACCCTTTTAACCAAATAAAGTAGTCTAAATTCTTCAAGACTAGTTTTAAATTTTTTTTCCCAATTTTTCCTTTAAGATGGAAGGTATTAAATTTTAGGTCCTAGTTTTTGAAATAAAAATTATGACATTTGGCAAAACAAGTTGACCAGTATTGACTGAGGCAGAGATGTATATATATATATAGGATGAATTTGGTTCAAAATTGTGAAATTATGCACACAAAAAAAAAAAACTTTTTTATTTTTGCTATTCATATGGTCCAATGCAAAAAGTAGAAAAGTTTTGTTATAGGACCCGAAAAATACAATTTATAAATTTATCAAACACATTAAATCACATTTTAGAATTTCAAACATAATTTTTTGCGCAAAACGTAGTAACCAAACAAGCACATATATAAATATATATATATATATATATATTAATATATGGTAGCTATTGTCAAAGGTAATATCCACTTCATCTATTTAGTAGGTAAGGCAAGATAAATATATACATAGTCAAACAATGTTCAGCCCTCTTATAATTATTATTATTATTATTCTTGAGTAACTTAATAATTTCATATAATAGGTTGAGTTTAGACTTTAGAAGGACAACTCAGTTTTGAGGTAGATTATTTACAAACATTATACTTATACTAAATAACAATGTTCAACCCTCTTATAATGATTATTATTATTAAGTAACCTAATGATTTCATATAATTGATTGAGCTTAGAAGGACAACTCGGTTTTGATGTAGATTATTTATAAACATTATACTTATAACAACTTGGGTCTTCTTTGTTAAACAAAAGCACTTTGCGTTTGTGTAAACCAACACAATCCCAAAACCCCACAACTAAACGAGAGTAAAATGCCAGTGTTCTTAAAACCCTAAAACATAATTTGTTTAAAGGCATAAGGTTTTGCTTGTTGCAAAATCGAGGTGAGAAACCTATCTTCAAGTCAATCAATATTATTATACCATGTTATATGAATCTTGAAGTAGTATATAGATGGCTTGACAAGATTTGGTTATGTAATACCCCAATTTTGTTTTTATGATTATCACCGTCATCGTCATTATTAATATAGAGTTAAGGTACTATTTGTGTGTACATAGAAAGATGAGAGTAAACAATTTTGTGGTGTTACCAAAGTAGGTGAGAAAATTAAAATTTTAGTGTATACAATTAATGTGGCTGTTTAAATAATAAATAAATAAAAGAGGAAGATGTTTTATGTGCCTCTTAGAGATTGAAGAGATAAGTTCAAGTGGGTTTCAAAGTCCAGCCCACTACCCACTAAGCCCACATCTTTGATGTGTTGAATATAAGGTAGAGGAAAGGATAATTAGGGTTTTGATAAGAAGGGTTTCATCACTAAGGAGGCTAGAAGGTGTATTTTTCCTTGGAGTTAATTAAAGAGGCAACCAAAGAATTTCAGGTATGATTATTCAACTGTTAGAATCAAAGAATCAAGAGTTTAGAATTTTATCATGGATTGCGAAACTTGATTCAATTATATAGCTTTACATTTTCATTGGTTTATATATAGACTAAATATTAGATTGAGCCACTGTATATCCATGAACAAGTCATGGATCAAATCTTCAATCATGAGGCTTCACCTTTTCAATTGTGGTTATACATATATATATATATATATATATTTATATTAGAATGGTTGTACGGTTTTCTATTGTGGCTATATATAATAGATTAAATTGAAACTAGTCTATACACAATTTCATCACTAGGTTGCCTACGGTTTGTATTTTAAAAACAAAATCATGGAATTCCAATCTTAATCATGAATATGGCATTAACGTTTCGGGTTATATATTAGGATGATTTTGACATTTTTTTTCTTTGGGGTTATATATATTAGATCCTAGCTAGTTGTCCACTGTGTGCATGTTCTAGAACAAAGCCACGTTACTGAGCCAAATTCACATTGAGGTTTACTTTTCATTTAGGACATACATTAAATCCTAAAGATTTGGCCACTGCCTATAAGTTTTGATTAATTCAAGGAAACATATTTTTGGGTAGAGATGCCTTGCATCAGTATTATTATTAGTTCGGAAAAGTTTAATCCTAGTGAATCTATTTGTATAGATCTATAAGCTTTA
The DNA here is from genome assembly GCA_033629205.1 of Lithocarpus polystachyus. Classification (NCBI taxonomy): domain Eukaryota; kingdom Viridiplantae; phylum Streptophyta; class Magnoliopsida; order Fagales; family Fagaceae; genus Lithocarpus; species Lithocarpus polystachyus. The sequence continues at coordinate 4,596,122 of CM066162.1, read as the reverse complement.
TATTTTGTAGAGGATATTAAGTATATTTTCATGATTGATTATAGGTCCTATTTAAGAGTGTTTTGAGGCCCTTTGGAGGTTATTTTGGCTGGACTTTCAGAGTGATTCAAGCGCTATAAGTAATTATGCATAATATGCACAAGTTTTGTTTTTTAGGTTTTTAGAAGTCAAAAGTTTTCAAAAGTTATGTTTTTAAGCTTACTTTTTCAAAAGTTTATCAAAAAGCATTTTTGCACTATTGAAAGAGAAATTTCGACTTTTAAATGATGCTTTAAAGAGAAACTTCGAATTTAAAATGACGTTTTAAGTGTCCAAATCTCATTTTAAAGATGATTTTTAAATTAAACTATTTTCTGAAAATAATTGAGTTTCAAAGTAAGATTTCTATAAAGGTTCTTGTTCTTTAAACTTGTTAAAATCAAGTGATTTCAAAGTCATATTCCTATTCTCCAAATGGTATTTAAAATATGTCTTGTAGCAAATTGAATTTTCAGATTTACTCAAGAATTGTAATATATTTATATAAACTCCTCAGTTTCTATTCGTTCCCCAAGAGAGTCAAGCATCCTTTAATTTATGTTCTATTTGATATTGTGATCTTTGATATGCTCCTGTATTTGGAAAAATTGTTAATATCAAGTAAATTATCATATTTTGTATATATTTTGTTTTGTCATATGTGACCCAAAATAAGTGTTTTTAGAATTGATCAGATATATGTGAAAATCCGCTCATAGGATTGTATGTGAGAATATGTGTTGATCCATCACCAGCAGGGGTTAGATGTTGGTATCCGTTCACAGGATTGTATGTGAGAATATGTGATGTGTATATGTGACACTATGCTCTGATCAATTATATGTATATGTTTACTAATGATTTTAAAATGTGATTACATATGTATTAAGTGATTCATTATATGTTTTGGAATAACTATTTTTGATATCATTAAATGAGTTTGGGAAAAATCAAAATACTCGTGCTTTGCTTGACTCTATTCCATTGTGTATTTTGTATAATTACTTACTAGATGTGTGGCTCACCCCATCAATCACAATTTTCAGATTAAAGTTTAGTTGGGGAACTGAACCATTGGATTGCTTCGTAAGGTGCAAGGTAGAGCCTGAGAGTTTTTAGGCGAAGTCAATAATACTTGAAGCCTTAAAGGATTATTAGTTATTTTTCTTTATTCCGCTTTAAATTTTACAGTATTTTGGAGATTATTCTAATTAAGGATTTTAATATTGTAAAAGATTTATTAAGATCAATATTTATTTGGAGTTTATTGAATTATGTTTAAATTAATTATGTCTATTGAGTTATGTAAATTCAACAAGTTTGTCATGCATCTAAATTCATGTTTTATGGATTTGGGTCGTGACAGGTTATTTTTGCTATATTGTTTACTTGATCACAGTGAAATCGATGTCGTACTCTTATCATTTTATTGACGATAAAGAAAAAAAAAGGTTCTTTAGCATCAAAGGTATTTCTTCTTCTATCATTATTTCTTCTAATTTTAAATTGTAAATTAGCATCAAAGGTATTAATAAGCTATTTTGTAGACCCTTTGACCTTGACGCTAGAAGAAGAAATGCGTTCGACGCTAAAGACCCTTTTACAATTTTAAATTAGAAATACCTTTGAAGAAATAATTAAAGGTATGCTAAATTACAATTAAAATTTTCCAATTTCCTGGATTTGGTTCGTCAATTTTTTTTTCCTGGTTAGAATTTTTTTCCTGCTTGGCAAATTTTTTGTTAGATTTTTTTTTGTTTGCCCCTGAAATAAATTTCTGATTTTTTTTTAGTATAGCGTTAACTGTTTGTCTATATACATATAATTTCTAAATATTGTAATATTCTTTTTACATTCAAAGAACTCATGAGAATAAATTTGAATTGTAACTTTTCATGTTTAAATAATTTATTTTGAATTTAAATAATTAATATTTGCATTGGTATGCTGTTGAGATCCAATAGTTGTGTCTTTAAAATCAAGAGGAACTGAAAAACACAATCCAAAAAAAATTGTAAAAGAGTCATGAAAGTTGGTACTAAAGACATGTTGAAACAAAGGAAAATTGAAAAGTTACATACTGATGTAGGTTGGTACTAAAGACATATAGAAATAAAGGAAAATTGAAAATCTACATACATGCTTCTATAATTACTCATTTGAAATTAAAACCAATTTCAAAAAGATTTGTTTCACTTTAAAATTTGGTTTGTGTTGTTTATCATTTAAGTTTTCTGTATTTGTGGAATTCTTTGTTTTTTGCCAGCTTTGAAACAAAATTTAGCCAAATCAAGATCCACACTACTAGCATTATATTGTTAGTCACTTTAAGTTCAATGGTGTATTAAAGTACACACATTTGAAACTTTTGATTATATAAGTGTAGGGGCCAGAGTCCAAATCTAGTGCTGGGCCTTAGGCCTGTCCGAGGACCATGGCCTCCTCGGACATCCCAGACATAGGCCATATTCAAACCCCACGAGCCTGAATGAGTCCCTAAAAAGGTTTCAGCAACAAATGCGTGCACTTGGAGCACAGCAACGAGCGAAAACTGGGAAGTACCTAAGGGTTAGCTATTACCTCCGCATTTAAGATGCTGCAGCTACTTTTCTAGCTGCATTTATGTAGAGAAGACCCCTGAACAGTGTTGCCTTGGCTACTACAACTCACAGGGAGCCTGGTAAGGTGGCTGATGGGACAGGTACTCAAGTGGTAACTTGGATGACCAACAAGTGGAGGTTCAAAATCATCCAAAGAGGGGGTATATAATGGAAGGGACCCCTGAATGAAAGGGGGACGGGTAATAATTCTGATGAGGAAACAGTGAAAGGATCAATCTCCTCGGACTTGACTGAAGACACTTTTCTTCAGGAAACGAAGATAGCTTTACTTCTTTGGTTACCATAGTAACACTAATCCATTACTCAACTCACTTCAACCCAACTCTTCAACCCACTTCTCTACAAATTTATTATTCGGGCTCCTTGGGCTTGAGTCCATTCACCTTATTGGGCCTAGAACTCAAACCCTGCGCTCACAATTAGCGCCGTCTATAGGAAGGGCTTCGCAAAGTAGTGAGCGTGACAGACAACCATGGTGAGATCAAACCCACATCAAGCAGAGTCAGCAGAGTCTCAACAACAGGATAGTTTCCTCTACCTTGAACATGAAAGGGATCGTGAGGCGAGTGTACACACCATGCATGCGAACAGAAGTCGTCCTCGAGCCAAAAGCCATGCCTCCCAAAGATCCAACGACAACAGGGCCTTGCAGCTGCAAATCAACGAGCTAAAAAGAAAGTTACGCAACGCTCGGTGAAGGCGAGGCTCATCCAGCTCCAACAGCTCCTCCGAAGACGAGGGGGACGATGACCACAGACAGAGGTCAAGAACTCCCCCGAGTGAGTCTTTTTCTCATGGAGAGGAGTACCATCGCGGGCATAAGCACGAGGGCTCTTCTTATGGAGGCCTGGGAAATGACGACATGAGTAAAGCATTGCACCAGATCTCCAAGTCGCCTTTTACGCGTAAGATTAAGGCAGCGAGGCTCCCGTGGCGTTTCCATCAGCCTACGTTCACCATATATAATGGTCGAACGGACCCCGTGAAGCACGTTAGCCACTTCAATTAGAGGATGGCAGTCCATTCCAAGAACGAGGCTCTAATGTGCAAAGTTTTTTCGTCTAGCCTGGGACTTGTGGCAATGATGTGGTTCAATGGCCTGAAGGCCGAGTCCTTAAACCCCTTCCAAGAGCTGACCAGGGCATTCAGCTCCCATTTCATCACATGCAACAGAGTCCTTCGACCCTTAGGCTTGCTGCTGTCCCTGTCCATACGAGAAGGGGAAACCCTAAAAGCCTATTCAGACAGATACTGGAAAATGTTTAACGAGATAGACGGGGAACTCGATGACGTCACTGTCGGTACCTTCAAGCTCAGCCTACCAGCCGAGCACGGGTTGAGGAAATCTCTCACAGGCAAGCCAGTTACCAGCGTACGCCAACTTATGGACCGAATCGATAAGTACAAGAGGGTCGAGGAGGACCAGCTGCAAGGGAAGGGGAAGGCCAAGGTTATCCCCCAGGAGCGGAGGGATTTCAGGCCGGACAGGTACAATGACAGTCGGTCGAGAAGAGAGTTCGCCAGGCAGCTCGGAAATGCTAATGTGCAGGCAGTTAACACCGTGTTCCGAGAACCGGTGCACCAAGTCCTGGAAAAAATCAAGCACGAACCATTCTTCAAGTGGCCACCCAAGATGGTGGGGGACCCTATAAAGCACAACAGGAACCTGTATTACCGATATCATCAAGAGCCGGGGCACACCACAGAGGATTGTAGGAACTTGTGGAACCATCTAGACCAACTTGTCCCAAAAGGACAACTAGGACACCTCCTGCATCATACCAATAGTGCGCAGAAATAGCCTTGAGCCGACACGATCATGAGGCCCCCAGTGGGCACGATAAACGTCATCTTCGCAGCCCCAGGGAGGACCGGCTCATGCCCGTTGAGGGTAATGTCTGTGGCCCGACTGTTGACTGAGGATAGCACTTCGAGTCAGAAGAAGGCCAAAGTGGACGGCATGCCAATCCTGAGCTTTTCAGAGGAAGACAAAATCGGAACCATACAGCCTCATAATGACGCTTTGGTAGTGACACTTAGGATCGGTAGGTATGACGTGAAAAGAGTGATGGTGGATAACGGTAGTGGCGCCGAGATTATGTATCCAGACCTCTACAAGGGGCTGGGCCTTAAGCTCGAGGATCTGACACCCTATGCCTCTCCTCTAGTGAGCTTTGACGGGAAAATGATAGTCCCAAAGGGCCAGATTAGATTACCCGTGTAAACGGGCCCGGAGGTGGTAGAAGTGGACTTTATCGTGATGGACACTTACTCACCCTACACAACCATCGTTGCTAGACCTTGGCTCCATACGTTAGGGGCCGTCACCTCCTCCTTGCACCAAAAGGTGAAATTTCCCTCAAGGGGCAGGTCATGAAAATCGTCGGGTGTCAGGCCACAACAAGACAGTGCTTAGTGGCAGCCATTACGTATCGGCCCGAAGCAGAGCCTCTAACCTCCACCTAGAAAGGCTTATAGCAATCAAAGGACCCGGGATCACCAATTGGTGCACCCGCCAAGGGGGCGAGGTGCGAGGATTTAAAGAAGGTGATAATCGGTGATGACCCTGAAAGATTCTTCCAAGTCGGCTCTCAGCTACCTCCTTAGGAGAAGGAGGAGCTGACCGAGTTCCTCAGAGAAAATTTGGACGTCTTTGCGTGGGATGCTTACGAGGCCCCAGGAGTTGACCCGAGTTTCATCTGTCACTACCTCAATGTCAACCCATCCCTCACCCCGAAGAAACAACCCCCTTGGCGCCCGTCCAAGGAGCTTGCCGACGCAGTGAGGGCCGAAGTGATAAAGCTCAAGAAAGCAGGGGCTATCAAGGAAGTTTTCTATCCCGAGTGGTTAGCCAACACAGTTGTTGTCAAGAAGAAAAGCGGAAAGTGGCGAGTCTGCGTGGACTTCACAGACCTAAATAAGGCTTGTCCAAAAGACCCATTTCCCATGCCTCGGATAGACCAGTTGGTGGATGCGACTGCGGGCCATCCGCGGATGACCTTCTTAGACGCCTTCCAAGGGTATCACCAGATCCCGTTAGCCCTAGAAGATCAAGAGAAGACCACATTCGTCACGCCCATTCGAAACTACTACTACAAGGTGATGCCCTTCGGGTTAAAGAACACAGGATTCACTTACCAAAGGATGATGACCAGGATGTTCGAGCCACAATTGGGAAAGAACATGGAAGTATATATAGACGACATGGTGGTGAAGAGCAAGAATGTGTCCGACCACGTAGAAGGCCTCAGGGACGTCTTTGAAATTCTGAGAAGGCACAAACTGTGCCTCAATGCCTCCAAGTGTTCATTTGGAGTAGGATCAAGAAAATTCTTGGGCTGCATGATCACTCACAGGGGGATCAAAGTCAACCCCGACCAAATCAGAGCTGTTAACACCCTACAGCCACCTCGAAATCCTAAAGAGGTTCAGAAACTCACTGGAATGATTGCCGCCCTGAACTGGTTTATTTCTCGGTCGGCGGATAGGTGCAGACCATTCTTCCTCCTAATGAACAAGTGGAGAAGGTTCGAGTGGACCGAGGAGTGCAACTCGACAATCCGACAGCTCAAGGAGTACCTCTCTCGGCCACCAATCATGTCCAGCCACGAGGCCGATGAGGTCTTTTTCGCTTACATCGCTGTGGCACTACATGCGGTAAGCCTAGTGCTGATACGTGTGGACGATGGCATACAATGATTGGTTTATTATGTAAGCAAATCTTTGCACGAAGCCGAGATTCGTTATTTACCCCTGGAGAAGGCCATCTTGGCTGTGGTCCACGCCACACGAAAGCTTCCCCACTATTTCCAAGATCACACGATTATCGTTCTGACGCAGCTCCCACTCAAGTCCGTACTTTGGAGCGCTGACTGTACGGGGAGAATTGCTAAGTGAGGAACGATTCTAGGGGCTTTTGACATCAAGTACATGCCCCGCATCTCCGTCAAAGGCCAAGTCCTCGCGGATTTAATGGCCGAGTTCACCGAACCCTCGTTAGAAGGAACAGCCAAGGCATCTGACACTGATGAGAAGTCAGTCGGAATAGTCTCTCTCTAGGGGCCCGCTTGTTGGAAGGTGTGCATTGATGGGACGTTGAACCAAAGAGGTTCCAAAGTGGGGCTAGTCCTGACTTCTCCCGAATGGCTTGTTATCGAAAAAGCACTGAAATTGGGCTTCTCAGCCACGAATAATAAAGCCGAGTATGAGGCCTTACTGAAAGGGATGTCCATGGTCAAAAAACTTGGCGGAAAGAGGGTGAACATATACTCAGACTCAAGGCTGGTTGTCGGCCAAGTAAACGGAGAGCTGGAAGTAAGAGATGGAAAAATGCAGGAATACCTAAGCCGAGCCAAACTCTTACAATCCCATTTTGATTCTTTCGTCCTACAGCATATCCCTAAAAGCGAGAACACGCATGCCGACTCTTTGGCCACACTAGCCACCTCCTCGGCTCAAAGTCTTCCTCGGATCATACTCATAAAGGACTTGCACGCGCCAACGGAGATAAAGAGGGATGCAGCCTGCGTCCACCAAGTCAAGGTAAGGCCCAGCTGAATGAACCCCGTAACACTATTCTTGAAAGACGAAATCCTCCCCGAGGACAAGGGGGAGGCCGACAAGATTCAAAGGAAAGCCTCACGATTTTGGTTGTCGGAAGACTAGAGGCTATATAGACGCTCTTTCTCCGGGCCATATCTGCTGTGCATACACCCCGAGGCAACAGAGTTACTCCTAGAAGAGATGCATGAAGGAATCTGTAAGAGTCATACTGGAGGAAGATCCTTATCGCACAAAGCCTACCCAAGGCTATTGGTGGCCCAATATGCAGAGGGAAGCACAAGAATAAGTGAGGAAATGCGACCAATGCTAAAGATTCGCACCAAACATACACCAGCCGGGCGGAGTCCTTAATCCCCTATCCAATCCATGGCTCTTCGCTCAGTGGGGCTTAAACATCGTAGGCCCTTTCTCCAAAGCCGTTGGAAACAAGAAATTCCTTCTTATCAGCACGGACTACTTCACCAAGTGGGTAGAGGCCGAACCATTAACAAACATCAGAGACGTAGACGTCAAGAAGTTCGTTTGAAGGAACATCGTCACCCAATTTGGGGTCCCTCAAAACCTCATCTCGGATAACAGCCTTTAATTCGATAGCAAAGCCTTCAGATGATACTGCTATAGCCTTGGGATCAAAAATCATTACTCCACTCCCGCTTACCCCCAGAGGAACGGGCAAGCCGAGGCCGTAAACAAGGCCATAGTAAACGGACTCAAGAAGAGGCTGGACGACGCGAAGGCAAAATGGGTGGAAGAATTGCCTCACGTCCTCTGGACATACTGGACGACACCACGAAGGTCAACGAGGGAAACTCCCTCCTCGTTGACTTATAGGGCCGAGGTCGTAATTCCGTTAGAAATTGGCTTTCCAACATTAAGAACCACCTGTTTCAATCCGAGCACTAACGACGGGTTGCTGGAGAAGGGTCTGGATCCAATCGACGAGCGAAGGGAAAGTGCAAGGGTCCAACTGACGTACTACCAGAACAAACTCAAACAAGGTTACGACGGCCACGTGAAGTTAAGGCCCCTAGCAACGGAAGACCTAGTGCTGAGGAAGGTCGTGGGCAACACCAGAAACCCCGCCTGGGGAAAGCTTGGATCGAATTGGAAGGGTCCTTATCGCATCACTTCGATGGCGGGCATAGGTGCGTATTACCTTGAAGACTTAGATGAAAAAACCGTACCACACCCATGGAATGTAAATAACCTGAAAAGGTACTATTATTAATGAAAGTTCCCTTTGATTCCTTGCCTGACTATCATTCGGCTGATTCATAACACTAAGTTACATTTTATAAGTGTTCAAACTGAACCTAAGTCAATGATGAGTCCTCCGACCACGTTCTTAAGGGAAATTAACACTAAGTTACATCTTATAAGTGTACAAATAGAACCTAAGTCAATGATGAGTCCTCTGACCACGTTCTTAGGGGAAATTAACACTACGTTACGTTTTATAAGTGTTCAAACAGAACTTAAGTCAATGGTGAGTCCTCGGACCACATTCTTGGGGGAAATTAACACTGAGTAATTCTTATAAGTGTTCAAACAGAACCTAAGTCAATGATGAGTCCTCGGACCACGTTCTTAGGGAAAATTAACACTATGTTACGTTTTATAAGTATTCAAACAGAACCTCAGTCAATGGTGAGCCCTCGGACCACATTCTTAGGGGGAATTAACACTGAGCAATTCTTATAAGTGTTCAAATAGAACTTAAGTCAATGGTGAGTCCTCAGACCACATTCTTGGGGGAAATTAACACTGAGTAATTCTTATAAGTATTCAAACAGAACCTAAGTCAATGATGAGTCATCGGACCACGTTCTTAGGGGAAATTAACACTGAGTTACCTCTTATAAGTGTTTAAACAGAACCTAAGTCAATGATGAGTCCTCAGGCCACGTTCTTAGGGGAGATTAACACTACGTTACGTTTTATAAGTGTTCAAACAGAACCTAAGTCAATGGTGAGTTTTCAGACCACATTCTTGGGGGAAATTAACACTGAGTAATTCTTATAAGTATTCAAATAGAACCTAAGTCAATGGTGAGTCCTCGGACCACATTCTTAGGGGAAATTAATACTAAGTTATTCTTATAAGTGTTCAAACAGAACCTAAGTCATTGCAGGGTCCTCGGACCACATTCTTGGGGGAAATTGACACTAAGTTATTTTTATAAGTGTTCAAACAGAACCTAAAAAATCACATCCTTAGGGGAAATTAATCGTTAAGCTATTTTTATAAGTATTCGAACAAAATCACGCTTTATGACACAAGCATCCTATGATAAACGTATCATAATCAAACTATTCGAACTATTCAAAGCAGAATTCAAAAAAGAAAGAGAGAGAAGAAAATCATTTCCATTAAACAAAAAGGACAAATACATCGTTCTAGCCGGCAAATTGCCCATACAAAAAGGTCAACACTTATGAAAAAATTCCTACTCCTAGGCTTTCTACTGAGGAGGGTCTTCCTTAGGATCAGCAGCCTTGGGAGGGGCGTCATCAACTTTGGATTTAGCCTCCGCGTCCTTGGCCTTGGAGACCACGTCCTTAATGGTAAGCGTGTCCTCGGGAGACGTGGCCTGCAGCGGAGGTGGAGCCTCCCTGACCACTTCAACCCCCTCGGGAATTTTGGCATCAGCAAGTGGGGTCTTCATGGCAGGGAGATGCTCGAGAAGGGGGGCTGGGTCAAGAACTTCCCGAATCTCCTCTGGGAAGAAAATGCTCTCTGCCCTCCTCAGCTCGGAGTCCGCAGGAACCCCCGCCCTATCCATGGCTACTCCCCAGGACTCGGTGCAGTAATCCCTGCACACTACGGCCACCTCCTCGGCAAGCTGCTTCTCCGTGTCATTCACGCCATGCTCTAAGGACACTTCCACCGCGGCCTCAGCGACTTCCCTGGCCACCCGAGCTGCTTCCTTGGCATTCTATAGCTTGACCATTAGATCAACAACTCTCTGCTTCTCTGTGGCCAGGTTGATCTCAGTTACGTGCAGCTGCTAACCCTGGTCCTCAGCTTGCCTCTCCGTAGTCTTCAGACCGGCTTGGGTACTCAAACGAGCCTTCTCGGCTTCCTTTAGCTTTTCAGACAGGTCGGCCCGCTCCTGTCTTAGTGCCCCAACCTGCCTTTCAACCTCTTGGCAGGAGTGGACCTCAGCTTTAACATCCTCGTTGGCCCTCTTAATCCACTCCTTGGCCATAAAAACTTGCTGAGTGACCTGCAAATCGGCAACAAAAAGAGTATAAGAAATTTACATGAGCACACAACTTAGCATATAGCAAAGGGGTACTAGCAGGCTTACCATCGCGAGATCCCTCTTCAAGGACAATAAAAAGTCTGGCTGCTTGATATGCTTGAGACCTTCCATGTCCCTAGGAAGGAGAAGAGGCTGCTCTAGAGCCTCAGCCAGAGTGCCGGCGTGCTCCCTTTGGGACTCCCAGATAGTGGCGTCCTAGGGTATAGTAGCGCCACCCACTTCCAACCGAGAGGCCCAGGTACGCTGACCACGGCGCGAATCGGCCTCCTCAGAGCCCTCCATTGACCGATCCCTCTTGTCGTGAGGGGTCTTTGGACTTCTTCTGCTGTTTTCCCCCCCCTTGGGGGCGGTACTTCCCCCTCCTCAAGGACTTCTACCGGCCTTTTCTTCTTCAGATTTTGGTTGGCCTTTAATCTGGGGTCTGTAGGGAGCTGAGGCGGGGGAGGAGGCAAAGCAGGGGCGACTTTGGTCTTGGGAGGTTCTCCTGACGTCGACCCTCCTTTATTCCTATTGGCTATTAGGCCCCTCAGGCCGGATCTTTGCTTTAGATCCATGCTCTCTTCCTCCTCGGAGCTTGGATCTGGCCTGGCAACAATCACACACTGCTGGGAGAATGTAGAAGGTCTCTCTGTCTCGACGTCAGAGTTCGAAAGCTCTACGGGCCTCTCTGCTGCTCCTGCCTCTTCCTCAAATCGGAACTAGTCGATCTCAGTCCACTAATTGGGGGGATGGCAGCAACTGCTCGCTCGGACTGATGGGCTGGTGGTGGACGGGTGAAGGTGGCAACACAACCGAAGGAAGGTCCCTTTTGGCCAGGAACCCTGGTTTGGAGACGTCTATCCATGCAAGCCTGGAACTACCGGCTCTGATCACTTGTCCCACGTCCTGGAACACGCGTGACAAGGGCTCGTAGTCAAGAATCAGATGTGTGGCCCTTAGCTGTCCGTCCTCACTCTGGAATATCTTCGACCTCAGCAAGAAGTTGAGCGCCGGAATGTTGACAAGGCTGAGTTTTGAGAGACGTGGTTCTTGTCTACAAAACATCCGAGAAGAAAAACCATGGTTAGACAAGTGACTTGGTCCTAAGAGTGACAATATAGTTTCAAAAAAAGATATATATATATATATATATATAAAAGACTTAGCAAACTAAAGCCCCAGCTATTGGGCCTGATCCTAGGGTACCCCACCTAGTGTCCCCGCCCTAACTGAGCAGTGAAGACCGTCGTGCCACTCTCCGAAGACGACCAGATAATCGTCCTTCAAACCTTTGTTGGACTTGGGAAGGCAAGATATCATCCTCACCTCCTCGGATCGGGATTTAAGGTAGTATCCTCCGGAGAGAGAATGGCACTCGTACATATGCGCGACATCATGCCACGTAAGCCCAAGGTGTAGGTGCTCATTTATGGCCTCTATACTCCCCTAAAATTCCAAACATATTGGGAGCGCACTGATGGGGGCATAACCAGTGGTTGCGTAGGTAATCCCTAGTTATCCTACCCATGGGAAGGGTCATCCCTCCCTCTATGAATGCAATCATCGGGATGACAACCTTGCCCATCCCTCTCTCAGTAAAAACTTGATCCGGGGGGCAATACTGCAAGCCTACCCCTGACGGGATGTGGTACTTAGCCCTAAAACCTTCCATCCCGGCCGGAGAGTCCACCAGGTACTTAAATCTACCCATTTGAGCAAGAAAAGGTGACAGGAGAGGCTTTCTAATAAAAACAAAGGCCGAGCAACCTGGCCGAGGAGAAAGGGAAACTCAAAGAAACCAATACTTACAAAATCAAACTAACACGTCAGACCTTCCCCCCTTCTGAGGAACCTTTCGGTGATCTCTTGGGAGAAAAAGGGAAGGAAGCTCAAGGCTGTGAGGGATGCAACGAGTCGGGGTGCTTGAGGTCTCTGGGAGATTTAGGCGCCAGCGAAAGGAAATGAAAATGTTCTCTCTCTATCATTGCGCTTTATATAGTAGATGAGATCGTGTGGGAGTTACCCCACTTAAAACCCCAGGAAAATACCTGTCGTTGGATCAACACTCCACCAATAAGAGTGAGGGACAATGCGCCGCCTGGAGTAACTAAGGACGATTCATGAGTTACGAAGCGCCAGCCGCAATTAGAAAGCGCACAAAGCAAGGATTCTGCACGGTGAATAAGGAAAATAAATGAGCATGTCTCTTCAAAATCAAAACCCAAATCCCTCCTCAGACGAGAGAGTAGAATTGGGCTTTTGAGGGGCTATTGTAGGGGCCAGAGTCCAAATCTGGTGCTGGGCCTTAGGCCTGTCCGAGGACCAAGGCCTCCTCGGACATCCCAGACATAGGCCATATTCAGACCCCACAAGCCTGAATAAGTCCCTAAAAAGGTTTCAACAGCAAATGCGTGCACTTGGAGCACAACAACAAGCGAAAACTGGGAAGTACCTAAAGGCTAGCTATTACTTCCGCATTTAAGACGCTGCAGCTACTTTTCTAGCTGCATTTATGTAGAGAAGACCCCTGAACAGTGTTACCTTAACTACTACAACTCACAGGGAGCCAGGTAAGGTGGCTGATGGGACAGGTGCTCAAGTGGTGACTTGGATGACCAACAAGTGAAGGTTCAAGATCATCCAAAGAGGGGGTATATAATGGAAGGGACCCCTGAATGAAAGGGGGACAGGTAATAATTCTGATAAGGAAACAGTGAAATAATCAATCTCCTCGGATTTGGTCGAGGACACTTTTCTTTAGGAAACGAAGATAGTTTTACTTCTTTGGTTACCATAGTAACACTAATCCATTACTCAACTCACTTCAGCCCAGCTCTTCAACCCACTTCTCTACAAATTTATTGTTCAGGTTCCTTGGGCTTGAGTCCATTCACCTTATTGGACCTAGAACTCAAACCCTACGCTCACAATAAGTAAAAGAACATGAATGTTACTTAAAACAAAGCACACACAATTTTCAGTTTAAACTCTGGCTGAATATAGCTTCTTTTTCTTTTTCTTTTTTTGGTTATAGTAATCAAAAGAGCCTACAAGTCAGCTATTTCAAACAGAAGAAAAACTAAATAAATCATCTTCTAAAAATGGTCCTTCTCACAATTTTTTGACTGCTTAGCTATAATTTCTCACAGCTGATTATGAATATATATATATATATATATATATTAATTGTCACTTGCTCTGTTAAATTTCATAACTTTTTTAAGTCTACACAATAGCACCAAATTATTATATTTCATTATTCACGTCATGAACGTGACATATATTGTTTTGGCAAAAAAAAAAAAAAAAAGAGATCTGCACTGTATGATATCAATGGGAACAAAACTTATTCCCCTTCTACTATATGTGCTAGGTTAGTTATGAAAAAATTAGATAGTTGAGTGTATGAATGTATTTTGCACATTTTTGCTGAAACATTTGTAATAAATGACAAACATTGCAGGAAACAAAAAATTTAGTTCTAGCAAACATAAGATCGAAAAATCTATCAACAATTAGCAAGTAGAAGTACCAGAAACCTCAGCCATAAATTCTTCATTTTACTTCTCCCATAACTTCTGTTGTTTAAAAGAAAATAAGGAAATAGCCAAATGCTTCGCAATCATCACAAGTAAACTACACCAAAAGCATCAAAGGAGAGAAAAAAAAATGGCTAAGTGCTTTTATATATATAAAGTTAATGTTAATCTAATTTCATACTGCTATTAGAGTTTAAGCATTAGAGTTTGCAAATTGGTTGATTTCGAGAGAGTTAAATTCTAATATGCTACTATTATTCTTATGGCTTACACCTCTCTTTGTTCATATTTATATTTGTATCAATCTTTTCATTAGGGACACGTAAGTTCCTATCAAAATAGTATATGTTGTTATAGCAGTCATCTTGACCATTTGAAGTTTTAATTTAGCCTCATTGATTTTATAAATTTAATTGCATAAATGTATATAATATATTTTGTGAATTTTGATGATAGATTTGTAAAGCATGGTATTATATCGAGAATAATATCCTTTTAATATGCATTTGAATTTAAATTGTTAGGCATTTTTCTGTTTTTTCTTTATTTATTTTCTAATCATATATGTAATTTTATTAAACTATTCCGTGTATTGCACGAGTTAGCGACTAATTATTATTATTATTAAGTAACTTAATGATTGCATATAATTGATTGAGGTTAGAAGGACAACCCAGTTTTGAGGTAGATTATTAACAAACATCATACTTATACAGTTATACTAAATAACTTAAAAAAAAAATGGCAATAACGTTTTAATGCAGGCATTTTTATTTGTGTAATACTATAATGAAAAGGTAACATTAACCCCCCCAAAAACTTTAAGATGTTCTTGAAAATTAAAAGCAAGTGGTGAACAAGATGGTTAACAATATTTAAAATTAAATTCTGTTACATATGAAGCACATGAGTTCTCTCAGCTATGGTATATGTTATAACTATATATACTTTTTGAATTTTTGCACTTAATTTTTTTTATAGTCTTTTTTAATTTGTGTCATATTCTTGTATCAACTAGAATTGATGTCTTTTGGTTAATGAATAACACATTATTTTTCTATATATAGGTACCCAAATTTTTTTTGGAGAGAGTGTTTCAATTTATGGTATCCGTTCCTATAATAACTCTTTATCATTAAACCAAGACACCAATCGATTTTTGGTGTAGACAGAAATTGAACAGCAGACCTCTTATATAGATACCCAAATTAAAATGTAATAAACAAGGATTTTGGTCTTAATTAACTAACACTAGTTTTTTTTTTTTTTTTGTTAAAAAAAAATTAACTGCTTCATTACAATCATTAGCAGTGGATACATGCAGACAAAATGTTAAAATGACCATTCTTACTTTGATACGTGTTCTTGTTGTCATTCCCAAAATGGCTCTAGAAACTAATAGAAACCTAGGACGAATAATTAACCTTACATTTATGCTGAATTCTATTCCTTAAAAAGGATAATATTCTCTTGGAATTAATGAGTCAAAGTAGTTAGTCAATTAATTGGGTACCTCATGGACTTTGTGAACCCCATCAGCCCATATCGATCCCTCATAATTGTTTTTAGGTTTGGCTTACCTTTAGTATTATTTAAAAATGAATTTTCTTTTGTTTTAATGAGAATCGACTGTTACATCATTCACTAACTAAATAAAATGTAAAGATTAAAACTCATTGCTATAGTATATTTAAAACAAAAGGACATGTCCAGTTAAAAAAATGCCGTAGGTAAGCCAAACTTTTTTTTTTGGCTGCATTCATATAATCGACTTCCTTAATTTATTTTCAAAAATAATTGCTACTTATTCGTATGGTATATATTCCTGTTCCATTTAACCATTCATGCTGCATTTGTGATTGTACGTACGTGTTTAGAATTTCGTCTAGGGTTATACCTCGTTATTGCATCTTAACCTCAATCAATTGATTGAAATCGATGAGTGTCAAATATACTAATTTGATTTTGTTTCAATAGGTTTCTGGTCTATATATAACTCAACAAAGAGGACTTCATTATTTTGAAATGTTATGTTGTGACACCACAAAAGGACCATCGATGAGATGCAATAAATATTGATAAGATTCAAGGACTACAAATAACTTGAGTCTTTTCAACTTTTTTTTTATCTACAATCACTAAAAAACATTGATAGAAGCCTTCAATTTTTACAATTGTACTCAACTGTGGAGTAAAAGTAAGGAATAAGTGTTGCGATAAGGTGTTTTTTTCTCCTAAAATTTTACTTTATTTTTACTCAGTAATGTAAAAAAAGAGGGGTATACATTTATGGTACTCTCAGAGTATTCAATAATTTTCCTTCAAAATTATGTTTTAGAAAATAGAAATAAATTTTATATGTAATTATGTCAACTCAGATAAAGTAAATGTAATATTGTTGTCAATTAATTAAAAAAACTCTTTAAGCTTGAATTTAAATGTTGTCTCATATCAATTATCATGCTGATGAAATCGAATAAAATACCCTTAGACTTCTGATCTACATAAGCTCTATTTATAAATGTCCAATTAAATATATCAAAATAATCTTAGGATAATAAAATAATCTTAGGATAATTATTGAATACTCCCAAAGTATTCAATAATTTTCCTTCAAAATTATGTTTTAGAAAATAGAAATAAATTTTATATGTAATTATGTCAACTCAGATAAAGTAAATGTAATATTGTTGTCAATTAATTAAAAAAACTCTTTAAGCTTGAATTTAAATGTTGTCTCATATCAATTATCATGCTGATGAAATCGAATAAAATACCCTTAGACTTATGATCTACATAAGCTCTATTTATAAATGTCCAATTAAATATATCAAAATAATCTTAGGATAGTAAAATAGACTCAACTTTCCTAAATCGATTGATAGAATCATAAAACTATTTAGCTTGGTTCATATTTTGTACAAGTCGTTTGAGCTTGGATGAAACTGTGGTCGTTTACTAGTGTTTCATTTAAGAATCACTACTAAAAACAAGGGTCTTAGGCCGCATTTCTAAAAACGCGGCTAAATATTAGATAAAGCCGCATTTTTAATAAACGCAGCTTCAGGTTTTCACATGAAGCCACATTCTATACGTGCGGCTATAGCTAGTGTCTTAGGCCGCGTTTTTTTTTTTTTTTTTTTTTTTGTGTATAGCCGCATTTTTGGGGGGTCGATGTATTGCCGCGTTTAAAAAACGCGGCTCATGGCCGCTTTTAAAAAATCTCTTCTCCAGCTTGCCTGAAGCCGTGTTCTATACGCGCGGCTTTAGATTTAGTCTGAAGCCGCGTGTTTAAAACGCGGCTTTAGTATGGGGATTGGGCCACGTTTCTCAAATGCGACTTCAGATTTTGCCTATAGCCGCAGGTTAAACACGCGGCTTTAGGCTTTGTATAAATACTATGCTAAAAAATTTCCAGCCCTCCCATCGCACATCATCAGCCTCCATCCGTTCGAGCCTCCATCTCTCAAGTCCTCACCTCCATCTCCGATCTCAACCCTCACCCTCCCCTCAGCCTCCAAGCCTCTATCTCTTAAGTCCTCACCCTCCATCTCCGATCTCAACCTTTACCCTCCAAGCCTCCATCTCTCAAGCCCTCGCCCTCACCCTCACCCTTCATCTATCACTCTCAAGCCTTCACCCTCCATCTCTCCATGCGGAGGCCCTCACTCCCCACAGGTGAATTTTTAAACCCAATTTTTTAGATCACTTCCCAACTTCCTCCCTTTTTTCGTTTCTCGCAGGCTCTCCCAAAGATTTTGTTCGAGGATCTCGATCTGCGATTCAAGCTGCTGATCTTTTTCTATCAAAATCAGGTACGGAAGTGTGGCTATTTCTTCTTTTTTCCCCTCTCCACCTTCGTGTTTAACTTTAATTCTTTATGCTACGATTTCTAGGGTTTTGATTCTCAGCTCTACTTCTCCAATCCAAGTGAATTTCAAGTTGAATAGCACGAATACATCCAAGGTTTGCAAGTATTTCTTTTTTCTGTCATTGATTTCATTATATCATTTTTTTTTCTCCTATTGTTTTTTGGATCTCGCTTTGTTTCGATTTAGGGTTAAGCCTTTGTAATTTCTTTTTGTGCTTTTTTTTTAAATGGTTCGAAAAAAGGGTCGGGAATTTTGTGTTTGATTTTCCAATTTTGGGTTACGATTTTTATAGGAAATTGAATTGGGGTTAGGGTTTATTGTTTTTAAAAATATGCTTCAAACGTTTGGAATATAGTCTCTGGTTGTTTGATATGGGTTCTTTGGTTGTTTGCTTGGGAATTTAAATGGAGGCACTTTTTTTCATTAATTAGTCCTATGAAATTTGCCTATATGTGTTTGCTTCTAGGTTTGTTCATTTTTACAATAACGTACCTTGCAAAGGCACTTAAAATTTATTAATGACCAATGGGTGTTGATTGTTGAGACTTTTTCATGTGAACAAAATCATTCTGCTGCTTTGTTCAAATGGACTCATCATGGTATCGATGTTTAGTAAAGGACCATAAATGGAAGTCTTAATCATTACATAGTAAACATAAAAACATTCTGTTCTGTTTAAGCAATTATGTACAGGAAATATAACAATGCAGTTGGTATTGTCTGTATAAACAAAGCTTTGGAGTTAGTTAGATTGGATGTAGTTGGTATTGTCTGTATAAACGAAGCTTTGGAGTAAGTTTGATCAAGCTTCATATCTGTGGTGTGGAACATTAGTTTTTGACATTATTAATATCTCTTAGGTTATAATGCATTTGTAGCTATCGTTAGAAGTGAGAGATGAAGATTACATGGTTTGCATCATGTATGTTGGCTGAATTAAATCCATAGTATGTGTCCATTTGTGTTTTTAATTTGTTTTTCCTCCAAGAAAACAAGTTTTGTGCCCTGCTTGGTGAATAGTGTTTGGTACAATTATAGTATTTGAGCTGGGGATCTCACTGACGAGGTATTGTCAATAGCAATTTATAAATATCAATATGATGCAGACTAATGTAGCATGCCTATCATGTTAGAACCTAGATATAATAGAAGTTTATTGCTATTTATTTTGTTGTGGTGATATTAATTAAAAAAATATATTAATATGAAATTCTGACCCTAAAACGCAAATTGGGGTTTTGTATAAAAATTCCAACAAAAAGGAGAGGTTATGGAGACAACGCTTGATCAATTACAAGTGCTAGGGTTATTCACACTGTTCTCCTAGCCTAAAAAAATCATACAAAGTATTAATACTTTGTATGATTTTTTTAGGCTAAGAGATATTAATGGACATAACCTATCTTCACCTTTTCTTTATATTAATAATACGATAATTAAAATAATGAAGGAAGGAGGTTTGAAAACTGATTCTCCAGACAAAATTAGCCTATGCCCTTTTTAAAAAAACAATCCAGCTCTATTTATAAATGTCCAATTAAATATATCAAAATAATCTTAGGATAATAAAATAGAATAAACTTTCCTAAATCGATTGATAGAATCATAAAACTGTTTAGCTTGGTTAATATTTTGTACAAGTCATTTGAGCTTGGATAAAACTGTGGTCGTTTACTGGTGTTTCATTCAAGAATACTTTGTATGATTTTTTTAGGCTAGGAGATATTAATGGACATAACCTATCTTCACCTTTTTTTTTAAATTAATAATATGATAATTAAAATAATGAAGGAAGGGGGTTTGAAAACTGATTCTCCGGACAAAATTGGCCTATGCCTTTTTTAAAAAAACAATTTAGCTCTATTTATAAATGTCCAATTAAATATATCAAAATAATCTTAGGATAATAAAATAGACTCAACTTTCCTAAATCGATTGATAGAATGATAAAATTGTTTAGCTTGGTTAATATTTTGTACAAGTCGTTTGAGCTTGGATGAAACTGTGGTTGTTTACTGGTGTTTCATTCAAGAATACTTTGTATGATTTTTTTAGGCTAGGAGATATTAATGGATATAACCTATCTTCACCTTTTTTTTATATTAATAATACGATAATTAAAATAATGAAGGAAGGGGGTTTGAAAACCGATTCTTCGGACAAAATTGGCCTATGCCCTTTTTAAAAAAACAATTCAGCATTTTGCCCCTTTTCCAAACTAATTAGGAAAGTACCCCTTTTTTGAAACTCGATTTTCTCAAAATCGAGTTAAGCCTTATAGTGACGTTTTTAAGTAGCCTATAGTAACGTTTTCAAGACCTATAGTGGCGTTTTGGAACTCGAACTTCATGAACTCGAGTTATAGATAAAAAAAAATTAAAAAAATTGCCTATAACTTGAGTTCATGGAGCTCGAGTTCCAAAACACAACTATAGGTCCTTAAAACATCACTATAGGCTCCTTAAAACGCCGTTATAGGGTTTAAAATTTTTTTTTTTAACTGGATTTTTAGAAAATTGAGTTACAAAAGAATGGCATTTCCCTAATTAGTTTGAGAAAATGGGCAAATTGCCACTTTTTTTGCACGAAAAAGATATTTGCCCATTTTGTCCCTAATTCTCCTAATAATAAAAAAACAATAATACTACTCAGCCAATTTTTGTTTAAACAAACAAGAAGAATAGAAAAGGCTAGTAATGAATATTTAATATTTATGTTTTTTTTTAGAAACAATATTTATGTAATGTAAGAATGCATATCAAACTAGATAGACTCATAAATATTAAACAATACAGCTAAGTTCACATCAATTACATGACAACCCTTAATTTACCCACAACCTCACATCTAGGCCCACCAAAGCTACAGTTTTAAACATTTGAATAAAAAAAAATGACCCCATGTGTAAGGTGATATATAAAGTAGGGGGTTTTTTTATTTTTGTTTTGATCCAAGAAGGGCTTATTGTTAAATCATCATTAATTACATTCTTACATAATACATGTTTTCTAGTAACAATTTTGTTATAAGTAACTCATGCCCATCTATGAAAGGGGTAGAATCGAAACAATTGGGATTTTTATTTATTTATTTATTTGGAGATTGGATACAAAGGGCAGAATTTAGGTAAGAGACACAATCATTGATCATGATCAATAATCACCAAAAGTTTTTTAAATTTAACAATATTTTATGTGAAACTTATTTTCATGATTTAAAAAACTGAACTGTTAAAGAGCTGAAAAAAGGAAGGTCCCAGCAAGAACTGAACCGAAATTTGAACTGGAGGGGGCAAAAGCATAAACCAATATGAAAAAAGGTTTTGAAAATCTGAATTAGTATCTAGTTAATATTAGTATAAAAAGATGAAACAAAATAACTATTTCTTCAGACACACAATATAATGTTAACAGACTAAATTTCTAGGTGTTTCATCATTTCCATATCACATATTGTTTTTTTTTTTTTTTTTTTTTGATAATATATCACATATAGTTTGATTGTGCTGAAAATTAAAAAGAATATATGTACTTTTTTTGACAAATAAGAATATATGTACTTATGTAGGGAAAAAGTACAAGCAAATTAACAAAAATAATAGAAGAAAATGTATATACATGCATGGTGGTAATTCATAATTGGCATGTGATGTTCAAAAATTTCCAAAACAAGTAGATTCAACAACCGTTAAAGAGAGGTAGAGACAAAAACTATTTAATTTTTTCACAAACCTCCCACTAAAAAGAGGAAGAATTTGGCTACAAATTTAATTGTAATGGCATGTGTCTATGTCATAGACTCGTTTAAAATAATTGTACACAATCACTTAAGCGTGGTTTAGTAGGTGAACAGGTGTTATTTTTCTATTGTTATCTCTATCCACCCAAAATTTAACATTTAACATTAATTTGTTAGTGTAGGTTCTAATTAGCTCAACTAATAAAGTCTATGATGGTTGAATAAGAGATATGGGGTTCAATCCTCGCCTACACCAAAAACCGATTGGTGTCTTGGTCTGATGATAAAGAACTCTCATCAAGAGTGGACGCCATAGGTTTGTAGACACTCGATTTTAAAATCTTCCCAAAAAAAAAAAAACATTAATTTGTTAGCACTTGGCACCACCACAACTACCCAATTTACTAGTTAAATAAAAAAAAAAAAAAAAAACCCTTGTCACTTAAAGTTTTAAAATATCAATATTTTTATTCTCAACATCCAATTTTCAATGGTGGTGAAAGAAAATCAAAATTGACCCAAATTGAGAGAATACACAATATATTTTACTCTCTTTATTAAAACTATTTAATTTTTTCACAAATCTCCAACTAGAAAGGGGAAGAGTTTGGTTATAAACTTAGTTGTAATGGTATGTGTCTATGTCATAAACTCGCTTAAAATAATTGTATACAATTACTTAAGGGTGTGTTTGATTTGCTGTGATGTGTCCTTGATGTGATGCACATTACAATAATGTGACATTAATATTTTTGGTTTATTTTATTTTTTCTAACATTACCATAATTTAAAATTACAAAATATATCACATCACTTTAATCTCATTACTTTCCTAAACATTATAATGTTATATTCTTATATTTAGATTATATTAACGTAAGATACAATAACGTAATATTACAGTGTAATTTAACATCACGGCGAACCAAACACTTCCTTAAATGTGATTTAGTAGGTGAAACATACTGTCTTCCTATTGTTAATCAAGTCTGTAGTCAAACTTTATCTATCCAAAATTTAACATTTAAAATATCAATTTTGTTTTTATCAACATCCAATTTTCGATGGTGGTGAAAGAAAATCAAAATTGACCCAAATGGAGAGAATACACCGTATATTTTACTTTTGCTTTTTTTTTTTTTAAAGGTTGATTGTATTAAATTCAAAATCCTATGAATTCTTGACTGGATTTGACCTCGAGTAAGCCCAAACTCACTCATATTACATTCGATCTGGTGGGCCAGGCCCGCCCAAATTGCAAATTACAAAGAAACCGAAGAGATAGAGACAGACCCGCGAAACCAAACCCACGTGGCCATGACTCTTCATTGTTCATAGTCATCACTATTCTTCTTCTGACATTAACAAAACCAGCTCTCTCTCTCTCTCTCTCTCTCTCTCTCTATTCAAAATCTTTTCGTTTCCAAATCTTCGTGTTTCGCGGGCACACTCTCACAGCTTCTCCTAAATTTTCAGACCAAAAAAAAAAAAAAATGGTAATCGTCTCTCTCTTTCAATTATAATCTCTCGCTTTTTTTAGGGTTTCTCTCTCATACTTTTATCTCTGAATTTTGAGCTTCGCTTTTCTCTTCTTCGAGTCGCTTTGAATTCTAATCTCTTGCATTTCTAGGGTTTCTCTCTCTCTCTCTCTCTGATTTGATTTTTATTTATTTTTGGTTTCAGGCGGATTCCACTGAAGATTTCGAGCCCTTGTTCGATTACTCTCGAGTTCAGCCTCTCAATTTCGTGTCCCTCGACGGTATTTTATCACTCTTAACTCTTACCCTCTGTTTGGTTGCTGGGAAAATTTTAGGATTTTTTGCCAGGACATTGAAATTCTTTATATTTTTCTATACTGTTCAGGAGGATTAAATTGAAGCAAATCGAACCGTGATATTTGAAGTTTAAATTCTCTATTTTCAAACGAGTTTTCTAGCTTTTTGTTGTGTGTTGTTTTGTTGCTCCTGTAGATGATGATGATGATGATGATACTGCATCCCCAGCTTTGTCTCCTAAACGGAGGAGGATTGCCAAACCTATTGTAAGATTTTTCTGTACGCGAATGTGTGTGTGGTTTGTGTGAAATTTGAATTTGATTAGTGAGAGTGTGTTATGGCGTAGTTTATGTGATGAATGGTGGTGTTGTTGTTTTGGGGGTTAGGTTATTGAGGATTTGGAGGAAAACACCAATGTGATACAAATTGCGGATTCTGGAAAAAATGAGGAGTTGGATTGGCTTTCTCCTCCACCCAAGGTTTCCAGGAATGCTCAGAGGACGGTGGTGGAGGATTCTACATTAAAGGAGTTGAGGTATGCGCGCATAAGTAGATATATGTTTTTGCTTGACAAAATTTTGTTTCGCGAATAGGCAGTTGTTGATAAATTTCATTGACTTCTAGTTGCATTCTTATTGAATGGATGACAAGTGCAGTTATAAATTGCAGGACTTGTGTCATGTGTTTATGAATTTGCCCAAATTAATTGTAAGTTGTGATGTCTATTATTTTGTAAGATGAAGATTAGTACATTTTGATTCGATGGTGTTACCCTTAATATATAGGAAATGTCCTAATTAGTAATACCCAAATTTAGTTTTCATCAATTTAATTCCTTGCACGTTTTTTTTTTTTAATTGGCATTTAGACTTACATGTTGAGAGTTGTTACTACTACATGTAATTTGCAATTCCTGTTGAGATGGTGTCATGCTTCATAGAGTTAATATTTATGCTTATCAAGCTCATTGTAGGCATTTAAATTGTGACTGTTAGTCAGGCAACCTTGTATGCATTATCTATCTGTTCACAATTTTACTAATTTATAGTCCATTTAATCATGAACACTTTTTTTTTTCTGGTTTTATTTACACTTTAGCCTTCCCATTTTTGACAATCAAATTTTTATCCGCATATATAGATTGAAAAAGAAGGAGCTTGAATCATTTACACAATCTGCTGAAGATGTTTTACGAGCTGTTGAGGAGTCTGTAAAATTACAACTTGGTAGTTCAATGCAGTCTTCTCTGGAGGCTGTTGCTGACCAACCATCAAAGCCTACTTGTGAGCGAGTTAAGATAGTTATTTCTATTCAGGACAAGGATGGGACTAAGCAATTTCGCATATACACGGTATATCTTATTTCAGGGATTTCAGACTTTTTTACCTGGTTGAATTTTATGCTCCCTTTTTCTTCTTAAACACTATTGCCTAGTAATTATCGAGGAGTATTGAAATGAAGGTTCAGCTGTCTTCTATCCACTTTTTTTTTCTGCTATTTTCATTCATTGTTGCAGAATTCTTACAATTAGTTTCTGATTGGAAAAACCATGTATTTTCAATTTAATCAAGGTGAATGTACTGTACTGTTCATGGCTTTGCAATAACTGCTGGGTATGGGGTGTTGCATAGTAGGGTTGGAATCAGTCTAGGGCATGAGCTTCTTTGTGAACCTCAATAATATGCTGAGGTTGGATTGAAGAGAATATCATTAACTAGGTTTATGATCATTTATGATGTGAAGCTTATCCGATCTTTTATATGTTGGTTTATTTTAAGCTATCACCCTCTTCCTATGGCATTTCCTATGACCATTTTCTAGTGAGAATGAGTGAATTGATTCAAGTCGAGGGAAGAAAAAAAGGTAGAGTTTCAGTGTAGTGAGTTTACTACCGTAAATTCACTGTACTTTCATTATCAATAAAGTTTGTTATTACCTATCAAAAAAAAAAGAAGAAAAAAAGGTAGAGGAATGCAAAAATAACACTAATAAAAGTAGTAAAATGGACATCTAAATCAAGAAAGTAACAAAGTATGACTTCAAATATAATAGAATGGTGGAAAAGAATAAATGTAGCCAACCTTGACTGATCTTTTGAGGATCCATAGCTAGCCCCTTGGGACTAAGGCTTGCTTGTTGTCATTGTATTTATTAATATTTTTCTTTTTAAGAAGAAAATGCTAATGTTGCTGAAATTTTCCTACATCCATTCTCAATATTTGTAAAAGAACATGTGTGTTTCTTTTATTTTTTATATGTTATTTTTCCATACCTTTTTTGGATATTTGTTTCATGTATTAGTGTTAATGAATTCAATTACGATTATGTAAGTCGAGCTCTTCTAATCTCATAGGATGACAAGTTTGAGAGGCTCTTCAAAATGTATGCGGATAAAATTAAGCTTGACATACAGAACTTAGTATTTTCTTTTGATGGGGATAAAATCAATCCAGCTGCAAC
The DNA here is from genome assembly GCA_033629205.1 of Lithocarpus polystachyus. Taxonomy (NCBI): domain Eukaryota; kingdom Viridiplantae; phylum Streptophyta; class Magnoliopsida; order Fagales; family Fagaceae; genus Lithocarpus; species Lithocarpus polystachyus. The sequence goes on along the minus strand of CM066162.1, from coordinate 4,570,291 downwards.
CCCTGATGACCTGGGTATGGAGGAAAATGACATTATTGAGGTTCATGTTAAGTCAAGCTGACTGAGGTAAGATGTCACTGTATATCTTGTGCTCACCCTTCATGGTCTTTCTTTATGAAATTTTGAATTATGGCCTTATTCTTTTGGTCCTATTTTGGTTGCCATTCTAAAGGTAAAGATTATGTACACATCATGTTTTTAATCTGCCTTTGGATTTGCTATATTAAGATAATTACAAAATGCTTGGCTTTTAAAATTTTGAAATGATGGAGTCTTCAGAGTTGCAGGATGAGTCTAAAATGTATCAATGTTGAAGTCATTAATTTTGCATAGGGAGTGGGTCTTTTCTCATAATGCAAGATATGATTCTGATTGCATTCCATTTGTAAGGAAGAATAATAGGGTACCGGGCTGTTACAATTGTATGGGTTCATATAATGTTGGTGGAAAATTCATTGTGTTGTTTTTCTAGAACTAGTGACTAAGAGGACTGGTCTAAGAGCACGAGGTCCATTTTGGCTTGGAAGAAGGATTTTTTTTTTTTTTTGGTTGGGAGGGGGAGAAGGGGTATGGCCCTCCAACAACCCTGTATGTCTATCCCTAATTCACTTGCTTTGATATTCCTGCAGTCAGCAAATTTGTATGTATACATTTCTTTGCAATATCTTATTGATTCTGTTTTAACTTGTGAGGTACTTCAAGGATGGCACTTAATATTGTAGTTTTATTGTGAACTTATTATCCTTCCAAATTTCTTACTCTTGTCTGCTTTGATTCAGGATTATGGTTCAACCATGGCGCTTAAATCAACATTTGTGCCACTTCCAGGAGATATAGATTGTGCCTGGATGAGATCTTTTGGTATAAAAACTATAGTTATTTTTTGTTTATTGGTTGTGCAATAGTTGGCCCCAATTGTATAGTGTCATGGATGTTTTTTAAAGAATTACAGTTTTGGCTGCACTGCTTAGAAGTTGCTTGACCATGAATGACTAATTGAGAAAAGAAAAGAGTGCCAATTGTCATATGTATATACTCAATTTGCTTTCTTGGAACCTTCTTTTTTCATGGATTAATAGCTTATGCCTTCTTGATCAGTCATGGAATCATGCAACGATTGTCTCTCTAAAGATGTTTGTAGTAGGGATGTCAAATGGGTGGGTTTGGGTGGGTCTGGGGTAGGCATAATTGAGTTGGATATATAAAACTCATTTAATTAATTGCTTCTAACTCAAATTCAACCCAACCCAATTATTATGGGTAAACTTCAACTTACCCAATTATTCAATTATCAAAATTACCAAAATGCCATTAAAGTAAAACCCAACACTTACCTCTCCATTCTTGGAATTAAAAAATTTTAGCACATCCACATTAGCAATTATATTAAAAATCCAAATAAAAAAAAATATTTTCTTTTCTTTTTTATTTTCTCTCACTTTCTTGGCAACCAAATAGTGCAACAAATACAAAGAAATGTCATGCTCAAAACTTTCCTGGAATTTCGAAAGCAACTGTCCTTGAAATAATTAGAAATTCTTCAAGGACAATGAAGGAAAATGAAAAGAGAGAGAGAGAGAGAGAGAGCTATCTCTCTGGTGTGCAGAGATCCATGGCGAACCATGCGTGCCATGGATCTCAATTATTGAATTTCCAAAACATGAAGTTCACAACTTTTTTTTTTTTTTTTTGAAAACAAAAAAAACTATCAGTTCAGCTGAAAAATCATAATAAAAAAAAAAATCAAGTTCTAAAATTCACTTTCTTTTGCTCATTTTCTTAACAAAAACTAGTCAAGAATAATTTAGTAAGCTCAAAATCTGACTTCTCTTTTTTTAACTTTCCTTCATTTCCTTAGTTGCCAAACGAAATCCAAAAGCTCGTAATTTTTTGTCAAAAAACTATAAGAACCATTAGATCTAAGCTCTCTCACCTTCAGAAATGGCATTCTGAATCTCAGCGCACTTAACGACAACATTTTGGTCATTGATGTCATCCTCCTCTTCGATCAAGTACTCGCCGTAACCGTTCTTGTTGTTGTTTCCAAACTGAGGCAGTGTGTGACACTCGGGCGTGACTTTCACACCCGAGACTAGTTTAAACTGCATGAACGAGAAGGCGATCTCGATCATAGCGCAAACTGAGATCCCAATCTCCGTTGCCAGCTCTGAAAGCAATGTCATCCACAAAGTCCTCAGCAGTAGAAAACATAATCTCTCTCTCTCTCTCTCTCTCTCTCTCTGTTTGATCTGTTTGTTTGATGAGAAAATGTAGGAAATTTTGCGTTTTTGTTTTTTTGGTTAACCTTTTTTTCATGTGTGAAATTTAGTGCAAGAAATTGGTATTAGTTTATATGAAATTTCGATTGCTTAGTTCTATTTTTTTTATTTATTTCAAGAGAGAGAGAGAAGTATTTGGAGGCCGAGAAAATGAAGGAAAATGAAAACTCTGAAACACTGAAACATTTGAGGGCTTTTTTTTTTTTTTTAATAGGAAGGGCTGAGTTGAATTTTGATATATTGTTTTTTGGTTAAATGGGCCTCAATGAGTTTTTAATTAAAACCCAATAATCACTGGGTCTAATTGGATTGATGCCCATTTAACCCAACTAATAATTGAGTGAGTTTGGACGGACAAATAAATTTGCGCGGACAAATGAGTTTAGGCTTGCTTTACCACCCTTAGTTTGTAGAATGAGCCGAGTGTCTCCATTCTACACTCAACAATTGTGTCTATGAAAAGATAGTTGGTCCTTTTAATGGTTTTCCAAGTCAAAAGTGTGAAATTTGAGTGTATCCTTCCAAATAAGTTAGTAGGATATCAAGGACAATCCTCAAGATCTCATACACACCGTTTACTGTTGCATTTAAAGGTTTCTTAAGTTTTACATATTGTTCCACTAACTTTTCGAGTAAACATTCATGATCTGTGTTACTTTATTAAATGTCCCGTACAGAGCTTTTATTAGATAGTCAATTTTTATGGATGTTTGGTAATTGGTCTCATCTACCGTGGTAGCCTAATTTTGCTTTAGGCGTTCCCTCTGAAATGTAAATGACAGACTGAAGGGAAAGTGGTATTCTTTGCATTTCAGGTTTTGGTGTAATTATTTTTTTAATAAAGTTTATCTCTAAATTAGTTTGGAGAAAAAATTCTTTAAACTCTTATGTTTTATTTTTTGTGCATAATTTTAGACTATAAAAATTTGAAATTTAAACATTTAATTAATGATATATCTATTGATCTTTGATCTTTTTGAAATTTCGCAAGTATGAAAAATATAATAAGAACATTAAATTCAATTGTTAGATTTTTAAAATTCGCATTTAATAAATAGATATAAAAGGGATTTAAAAGGTTTCCTTTAAACTAATTTGGAGAGAAACATCCTCTTTATTTTATGATGGGCCTAAAGAATACAATTGATATTTCTATTAAAAAAAAAAAAAAGTGTTGTCAAGTGCAAACATACACTGGATTTTAAGGATTATAAAATCCGTGGCATATGAAGATTGCCTTGTGTTTGATTTAAACCCACCGATTGACTCAATTCTGTCGGATTGTAGAAACTAATAAAAAAATTTAATGGGTATGCAACTATAAATTTTTTTAGCCTAATTTTAGGTTTTAAAATTAATTATATGATTTATACATTTTCTTTGCATTATAACTAAACTTTAAAGCTTCTAAATTTGGTGGGTAATTAGTAATTACCAATTAGTTTCTTGCTTTCCTCTCAAAAAAAGAAAAATTAGTTTGTTGCTTACAAAGTAGAAAAATTGTTAGTACCATTAATAGATCCTAGTTGCGATCTTAGTATTAGCATCCAAATTATAACCATCCACAATAGAATAATACTAGTATGTAGCATGTTACCTTGGTGCATGAGGTTTGAAACCACAGACCAAGCCTTCAGAGCTTATATATATTTACAATGTCAGTGTATTAACTTGACATATACAATTCTTCTGGACTGTTCTGCTAGTAGTTGGACATGGGACCTTAACTGTTCTTTTGCTTTTTGTACTTTTTGTATTACAAATTAACGCATACACAAAACAGAGCATGGGACAGAACCATCAACCAGGGAACAAAGGGAAGCTTCTTGTATGTAGAAGGCTCCCCTCAAAGACCCACTTCGATATTGGATTGCTCCAATGGAGTCTCTTTCACTACGTACGTAAGTCGGTATAGCTAGTTAATAGAAATGACAATGTGTCAAAAAGACATATATTGTAATTTGCTTCAAGACATGGACATAGTACAGTAAGCAGAGTTAAAAGTTTTGTCGGCAAGGAGATAAGGTAAATTCTTTTCACCAACATGTCATCAATTTTACATAAATTCTTGCTGTCATCACATAATAAGTAGATACTTATTACGTGATAGAGTAAAGATAGAGTTTTTATTTATTTATCTTTTTGAGTGGCTTGGAATTCAAGCTTATAAGACTTATCGATTTCTTTCTCGGGATTAACTATATAATAAAAATATAAATTATCATAAAAAATCACATTATGTAAAGTTATTTATAGTTTTTTTATCTAATGGTATGTATTAAAATTAAATAAGTACTAAATTAAAAAAAAAAAAAACCATTTCACACTTTATTTTTTATCTAAAGGTACGTATTAAAATTGAAAATCAATTTCAAATAAAAATGATATTTTTTTTAATAATTCAATTGTTACAATAATTGAAGAGGAAAGATTTGAACTTTGGTTCTTCTTATAAAAGAGACTAGATAATATTACTTAGCAACAAGAGTCTTGACAAACACAAAGTAGTAAGGATCTTAATACACAATAAAAATAGTATTAATAGTGGACCTAAATAAAAATTACATTGTATCTAATACAATTTGTTAAGATGACAAGTTGTTAAATAGATTATTAAAAAGTTACGCTTATATATATATATATATATATATATATATATTGTGGGAGGACGAGGATCAAAGGTAGTTAATGGAGGTAGCAAGAGTAATTCCAAAGAGGGGAACCATACGGAGAGGACTTGTTGAACTAGTAAGGAGTTCGGGATGATGCTGCTGATGAAGATACCGAGGATTCCTACTTAACCTCGGGAAGGCCGAGAATCCAGAATGAAGGAAGACAAAGGTAATTTGGTTCTAAATAAGGAAGACAAGAAAAAGGAAAGACAAGGCAGTCATCCCCTCCGCATTAAATGCACTGCAACCACTTACCTGGCCACATTAATGGAGAAATGACCATGAACAGTGTCCTTCACAACTCATATTTTGTTATAGAAACCTTCTAGTAAGGTCTTGATGGAATAAATATTAAGAAAATCTAATCTCAACCCACCAAGTGTAAGATCCAGATGCATTCTTTCTAATTTATATAAAACCAAGGAGCACCTAGATCAATGGGAGAGGAGTTTGAGGGGAGAAAAACAAAAGAAAGAGAGAAACCATTAAGTTGTACTTTCATCCTTGGATTGAACATGAGGACGATCACTTAGCTAATTTCTACACTATTTCTAATTGAATATTTCCACTTTGCATAGAAAATTTAACTCTGATCTTTGTTTCATCTTGCAAAACAAGTATTTCAAAGTTGACCTTGCATCCCATCTCTATAAATTTATTGTGTAAGTGAACTGTAACTTAATTAAAATCAGTCTTAATGAACTGATCTACTTTTCACCTGCCGCATATATATATATATATATATATATATATAGAGAGAGAGAGAGAGAGAGAGAGAGAGTAAAGACAATTTTTCACAACCGATATGGTGGGAAGTTGTGATCGCATACCAATTACAATATATTAATTTAGTAACAATTCTTTTACATCTATAACTTTTATCACAATTTGATAAACTGGCAGATTATAAGTAACAATGAATTACTTTCACAATTACAAATGAATCCATAATTTTTTATTCAACATTGAGACTCCATGGTCGAGTCATAATTGTGGGCAAATGTTATGAAACAAAAAAAAAAGTTGTGTCATAAATTTTTCTCATCAAGTCATGATGAAAGATCTCTGTGAAAATTTATGTTTGATTGTTACTCCTACATCACTAGACTTTTATTTATTTACGTCACAGTCGAACATGAAACCCGGAAGATTTTCAGCGAACAAAAGAAAGTTCCACTTCTAAACCTTAAAGTAAACGCAGGGACGCGCAGAGCATGCGTTACACAACCGCATGATGGAGAATGGAGCCCACTGAAAATCGTGAAAAAACACAACAACTCCGTAGCCGCAATGCCATGGCGCCTTCCCATTGGTCCCAAAGCAAAGTAACAACAACACAAACAGACACCGATCAGACACTTTTGGATCACATGCAATAAGAAAAGGGTAAAGAAACTCACGGATAAATGTATGTGGGTCCCACCAAGACTCTTTAGTCCCACGCCACGTGCTCATATCCACGCTGGAAAGTTCACACCCAAAAACTCACACGTCAGACACAAAAGGCACCTAAAGAAGATAGATAAAAGACCACCAACAACAGCATCATCATCAATAAACTACAACTACAACAAAGAGCAAAGAAGATGGAAGAAGAGAGGGTCTTAAAGTCCTAGAGCTGTAGCAAACTTCAGGTACTGTTTGTTTGCTCTCTCTTTCTTTGAAATTTGAATGTGACAGCTTTTTTGATCTTATTTTCTTGTACATGGAAGAATTTGTTGGGTTGATTGGTCAATTGAGACAGGGACTATGGGCTATATTTTTTTGGTGGGATTTTTTGTTTTTAGTTTTTTTACTGTTTTTTTTTAGCTGAGATCGTTTTTAGTTTAGTTCAGATTAGAATAATCGGAATTGGATGGTTGGGGTTTTGAATTTTGTGACTGTGGCTGGAATGTGTAGCTAAATAAATGAAATTTTCATATTCAAGATTGTGTTTTGGATGCAAAATTGTGTTAAATAGTGTATCGAGGGGAAGTTGACCTTGGTAAAGTTAATTCTTTGTGCTTTTGGATGTGTGTTTTTTAATATATAAGTTGGTTAAAGTATAGTTGTATTTAGACCTAAAGAAGAAGAAGTGGGTTTGAAAAGTTGTACATGAGCAAATAAGCTAAAAGAAAAAGAAATATAAAAAAATATAAAAAAAAATTTGCCAAACAAACACATTTTTAGGTAAAGTTATTGAAAAATGTCCTCGCTACAAAAGGATCCTAATACTGCAGGGTATGGGAGAGCTAATTGGTAGGCAGCATAATTCCTAGTTTTTGTTGAGGTTGATTCTTGGACTCGATCCCATCACTTGAGTGGAGGGAACATGCTATCGCACTAAGGTCTGACCTCTAGGTAAAGTTACTGAAAGGTGAAATAGCAATTAGGCTGCTTACTTAACCGTTTAGTCTTGCTCACTGATTGTTTATTGATCAAGGTATGGCGGCTTGTAACGGAGAATTAAGAGGTTCATGGGTAATGTTTACAATTTGTGTAAAACTAATTTGGTAATGGTGTGATAATTGCATGAAATTGAACAAGGTATGTTGAACCTTGACGGAGGTAATTCAATACAAGCTGCAGAACAATTCGACTATCAATTGTAGTTTATCTTTATTTTGAAAGCCAGACAAAGGATTTTATTGCTTGGAGAAGTTGTTTATAATTTAAAGTAATAAAGGATTTTTTTTTCAAAAGACACCCTTAATTTTTTAACAGATGAGCTTTTCGAAGTGTAAATTGTTGATTTTGTTTTCTGAAAGGCGTACAATGTTGTTGACTTATCATTTTGTTTTAAATTGCATTAATATTCCATTTGTCATGTTGGCTTTGTTTTTAGATATTGGACAATTTAGGAGGAACATTCATGATTTTATTGACAGCATAAAAGTCTCTGGGCTCGCAAAAAGATTAGCGGAGTTGATATCCTTATTCATTGAAACTCAAAAGTGAAACATTATCTTATGAGGTTTTGGAGTTTTGGGAGTTCTTTATGAATGCAGAGAGTTAGAGAATGGAGAAAATTTGTGAATTCTGCACGGCTTTGAGGCCAGTTGTTTACTGTAAATCCGATGCAGCACATCTTTGTCTTTCCTGCGATGCAAAGGTCCATTCAGCCAATGCACTTTCTAGTCGGCATCTGCGAAGCCTCCTTTGTGACTTGTGCAGATACCGCCCAGCATATGTTCGATGCACAGATCATCAAATGTTCATGTGCCACAGCTGTGATAGAAGCCTGCATGATGGCTCTTCCCAGCATCAGAAACAGGTAATCAGCAGTTACATGGGATGCCCTTCTGCTAAGGATTTTGCAGCATTGTGGGGTTTTGAACTTAATGAACTAGGCAACAGTACTCGACAAGATCACTTTGTGTCCACTTCACATGGTTCTGAGGATTCCAGCGTGGTAAATTTGGCTATTCCAAGACAATCTTGCTCACAAATTGGAGGCCCTTCAGTGTTATGTACAGTGAATCCTGCAACTCTAGGCTCCAGTACAGAATCTGAAGTGGGATCAAGCAGTCAACAAAGTAAGGTAAGGCAGGGTTTATGCTTGCAAGTATCAAGTATGTAACTTGGCTTTAATGATAATACACCTTTGTCGTCTATAAATTTCCCTTTTCTTTTCTTCCAATCTTTTTCTCTCTTTCGCGATAAATTTTTCTTTTAGGTCACAATATAAGAAGTTTAGGCCCAGGTAAAGTTTATGCAAATTATGATTTAGCAAATCATTAATGTGGGACAGGTTTTTAGATTTCAGGAGATTCATAACCATTTTACATTGTCCTGTCTTAGTTCAGTCGTCATAAAAAACTCAAAGTCATAGCTAAGTTTTTGTAATTCTACATTGGTGAATTTCTCCATCATCTGACTATTTATCTGACACATGAGTTGTAATATAAACAGGAGGACGAAATAATTTGTATAGATTTGATGATGATATGCTGCTTGTAGTAACTTCCCTTCAATTTGAACTTCTCAAAGATTTATTGCTAAACTGATGCTAAATTATATGTCTCAGGTGCATTAGAATTTTATAATCTCTGCGTAATCTGAATAAATTTGACAAAAGATACCCTGGTGGTCAAACTCGGGTTTTTAAAACAAGAAACTGAATTCCCTCAGATTCTTATTTTAAAGTGATAAAATACTTCTTAAAATTTTCATGAAAAAGAAAAACAGACAAGATTAGTTCTAATATAGTGGTACACTTTGCAGACGGTGTGTCACATAAAATTTCGTATGTTATCATGTTTTGCATTGAAAGACAGCAAACAGTTCTAGAATGGATCATATCATTCTTGATATGCTAAATTTTTTGTCCTGGGAATGGATAAAACTGATTATTAGTTTAACTTAGAGCTCCTTGTTTACCGGTTGTTGGAGGATTCTACTTACCTGCCAGATATAGGTTGGACTGCCACTGATGAAGATGATGAGGGTCTTCTTCAGATACACCAAATTGGTCCAACTTCTTAACAAACAATACTATTAGAAGTCTTTTGCAACTGATTTGCGACCTCATTTAACATTTTTTGCATTTGTTACCATTTCTTGCATCACTTCTTTTGGTGTGTGGTTTGCTATCATTTGTTGCATCAGTTACATCAACTATGATTTTCTTCTTCTTTTTTTAAATTTTATTTTATTATTTTGAATATGGGATAAACTCTTCATCTGAAGATAAATTCTTGTTGCCAACAACTGTAATGTGCATCATAATTAACACTGGTACTCATGGAATGCAGTATATCTAAACCGTGCTAACAGTTAAGCCAGTCAGAAATTTTTTTTTCGTTGATATTAATAATAAACTAAATAGTCCACCATCATAAGTTGTAGTCTCTGAAGCCATTTTGGGGCTCTGATAGATTTCACAAAGTGTCTAACCACGTGTTTATGTTTATTTCTTTAGGACTACAGAAGACCATTATAATTCTTCTTAGTATTGTGCTTCACTTGCAGATATATAAAGGTCAACAGCAGCACTCTAGCCATATTATGCAACAGATTCTTGACTTGAAAAGGCTTCAGCTCACTGATGGGTCTAACCTTTTGCCTATGATACGTGGCCAAGAACAAACTGACATATCTTCCTCAATACATTACAGTCCTGAGTTTGATGAAAACCTTGATCAGCATTCACAACTTTCCCAAGACAGTTCACTTCAGGAGCTAAAAGTGGAGACTTTGCCATTTACATTTTCACAAATGGAGCACTTACCTTCATCTTCAAATGTTGGACTTCCTGTGCCTGGAGAATCCTTCTGGCAATGTAAAAGTCCAGTTCAAAGTAGCCAGGTCTGATCATCATCATCAGTACTTGAATTGAATCATTGTCTGATGAATCACTTGTTAATTGGCTATACTGTCGATTCATTCCTGCTTAAGGTTGCCAAAAGCATAATAAGTTTCTCTTGAAATCAGCAATTACAATAAGTGGGACTGATTCTCAACGAAAGGGCACTGAATTGTGTTGGTCCATTTTTCATCACCATTTCATTTTTTACACTATATATAAGTTTTGATGTTAAGTTCCGTGCAATGGAATTATCAATGATCAAGAATATATACCAGGCCAGGACAAGCATGCCCTCAATTAACATTGAACATGTCATTTCAGTGTGACTGCTTGGAACTTGGTATACAAGCTTCAAGATCTTTAGAATCTATTGGATGTAGAAAGAAATCAAAAAAGAAAAAATTTTCCATTTAAATGCCTCATATTTCTAAAAACCAAACCAAGATTCACAGTTAATAAGTCCTTTCATGTGCAACTTATTGCATGGTAAAATGCAGAATGGTAGCTTATGGTCTCTGGAGTCAACTCTAAACATTCCAATTCTCTGAGTGACCACTTGTATGAATTGAATGAGATCCTGATCTCGACCTTTGTGTATTTAATCTTCTTAACAACAAGAGAGTTATAGTTCATTTGTAGGCTGGTCTGCAGTTGTTTTATTTTTGGATAAACCTGGTCTGAGGTTTTTGGTTTTTGTTATGTGTTCAAATTAAAATTTTCTATAACACTATTATGCTACAAAAATAATATTTGTTGATTGATTTTTGTAGTTATGGTCTCAAAATATGCAAGACCTCGGGGTTTGTGAGGAACTTTACAATGAAGATTTCAACATACCAGATGTTGATTTAACATTCCGAAACTTCGAAGAACTATTTGGAGGTGATCAGGATCCAATCAGGTCTCTACTTGATGATAAAGACATCTCATGCTCTTCCGTAGAGAGGGATTTGTCCCATGATACATCAGATTATGTCCATCTAAGAGCTATGGAGGTTTGAATCATGACTCTTTTCTTTTCTAAAGCTGAACCTTGTGTTTTTCAAAAAGGTCATTGTAGTTTGAATCATTATCATTGTGTATAAATTTTCAATGTCTTGATATGCATTGCAGACTCTCTCACCTCATAAAACAACAACAATAAAGCCTTACTCACAAAAATTTCGGGTCGGCCATGGATCCTTAATAGACTAATCGTGATGGATCACATATATTTGTCTCCGGAAATCGTATTCTCTGACTTCTCTTTCATTAACAAGTCATTTTTTACTAATTATTCTAATGTTATTCTAGGTCTTCCTCTATCTCCTTTCATTCCCTTAAATTGGATAATCAGTCATTCTCATTGGTGCATTAATCTATCTCCTTTGCACATGACAAATTTCTTAAGCTACTCTCCCTCATCTTTTCATCAATAGGAGCCACTACTATCTTTAAGCAAATTTCTTCATTTCATATCCTATAATTCCTTGTATTTTCATTTATCCTCTTCGGTACTAGGTCGTTGCTAAGCATGGTATTTAGTGACTAAATATATTCAATATCTTGGCTAGTAAATATCTAATCATAGATAATCACAAAGTAGTGCATATCACAGTCACTGCTTAGATGAATAGCTAAGTGCACGCCACAAATATCCTGTAAATTTGCTTCTATGACTTTTTCAAATTCTCTGACATATATAGATATCCTGTTCTAATGCACCTTATTTACTACAGTAGCTTCCCGAGAGAACATAAAACTGATCTCTTCTCCTTTTTCAGCTTATAGGCTTTTCAGCTCGGGACTCTCTAAACTATGACAATAGTTTCTCAAAAAAGTATATATATAAATGTGTGTGTGTGTGTGTGTGTGTGTGTGTGTGACAATAATTGATAAAAAAAAAAGCAATTAAATTTAATGTGTGTGAGTCGGTTTTAAATTTTTTATGATGCAAACTCAACTCTATGGGCCTAATAACAAAAGGTCCCACCTAGGAAATTCTTATGACATAACACTATGGATGATTTAAGATGAAAATTAATTGATGTTCCAAAAATCTTTCTAAGTTTTGTTGGGCCTCATTTGACTTCGGGTAGCATGGTGCAATTAGCCAGTTATCTGGGCCAATCACCTGAGTTTGCTCACATCATAATAACTTAGACGACAAGCATATGAGTTCCTGTAATCTTTTGTCATTGATTGTTTCACACTACATTTAATAGTGAACCTTTCATACAAGTAGACAGAGATTTTAATATTTTTCACAGACATTTGGAACATTTTATGGCAACATGAGTTACTTGTCTGGTTTTGATACATAATTTTTCTTTGTTCTGTTCCTTCTTTTCTTAATGACAGGATGTGGCTTCTCCTGTTTACATCACTCATTCGGCTCGCATGGAAAAATACATGGGTCCTTCTAGTCAAGTTCTTAACCTTTCAAGAAGCAGGGATTTCACTCGTCCAATACAACCATCTAATTCAACTTTGTCATTCTCTGTTTCAAGGTTTAGTGCTGAGAGCAATGGAACTGATTGTCTTGATAGTGGACTTTCTCCTTACACTACAGGAGGCGAACCTTCAAACAATTCTCCTGAGCTTGATGGTGCACATTTGGAGGCCAGAGAAATTGCCAAGATGAGGTACAAAGAGAAGAAGAAATCTCGACTGTAAGTATTATGTTTATCTCTTCTGCCAGGTTTCCAGATGAATTCATAAAGGGCACAGCTGTGGTATAGTTCCTTAGGTGTTGTACCTTAGATTCCCAAATTAAATTCAAACACACAGCTGCATTGACCAATACAGCACAAACAATGTTATCTTTCCTAAGGATAATTAAAATTCAATGCAACCATGTGTTTAGAACCTAAGTTACAGCATATAAGAAACTGCAGCTAAGTTTTACCCATTCATAAATTTCTATCGGATCTCAGAAAATGCTATGGAATCACAGTTGTCACTTCCCTCTTGCATGTATCCACTTCTTGTATGATCTTATTTTATAGCCCTATTAACTTGGAAACCTGAATGCACAATCACACACTTGGTAATAGAATACTTTTCTGTTCTAGTCTTGGAATATTTAACTGAATCCCTAGAGGGGGAAAAAAAGAACAAGATCTTACTGAAACTCTCTGAAATAAAGAAGGTTACTACTAAAATAGAACTTCAGAGTTCAGACTAAAACCACTGCCCATAAAAAGCTTGGCTTACAGTTTGGATCACAACATGCAGATTGCAAAATTAAAATTAAAGCTAGGCCCAGAACAATCACCAAGCAAATGTGAGAAGGTAATTGTTGCATTAAGTTGTTTTGTTTCTGGCCTCAGCTGCATCAAGCGGTTGAAATATTCTCACCGGAGTGTTTGACTTTTCAGAGAATTGGCAACAAATGACACAACTTGATACACTACCACTTGCCCAAAAAATTAAAACTGTTAGGAAATGATGAATATTATTATTTAAATATTATTATGCTCTGGTCTTCAATAGAAGAATATACATTTAAAAAAAATGAATTTTGCAGAGTACTTTTACAATGAAAGCTCGAAATCTTGACTGGACTTAAAAAGCATCATCTATTCTTTTTTAAACTTTGTCTTTTGGCTTTTTAACTTCTTGTGGTTCTGGAAATGCAGCTCAAGGTTGTAATAAAAATTGTGAGGTATGTTCTTTTGGTTATGCCCTCTTATGGTAAATGTATATATATATATTGTTTTTCAGGCATGAAAAACAAATTAGATACCCCACTCGGAAAGCTAGAGCTGATGTTCGGAAGCGAGTAAAAGGCAGATTTGTAAAGAAAGAGAACTATGACTCTGATTCTATTGATGTGACACAAAGCTATTAGCTTTGCTTTTACCACCACCACAACCCCCCCCCCCCCCCTCTCTCCCAAAAAAAAAAAAAAAATAGAGGCTATTAGCTTTCACCTTGATGTTGTACATATTCAATTGTGGAGCAAATTAGTGCCATGGCACCCTCATGTTTATAGCTTCAATACAACCAATTCATGGCACTCATGTTTATGGCTTTAATTTAACCAATTCTTGCAATTGTAAGTTCGACTGTACGTAGAGTCTGTTCATGTTCTAACTGCAAGGTAAAGCATAAATAATTTCCCCAAACGTTATGCTGCTTGGAGAAGAGATTCTCAGAAATAATTTCCCCAAACGTTAGCTGAGTCCCTATATAAGTTTCTACTGGTTTTACTATGTGTTTTCCATTTGTATCATTTCCTGTTATGAAAATTGTTAGCTGCCTGGCTAATATGTCAATTTACAAGTTAAATAGGTGGGAAAATGGAAGTTCTAATAAACAGATTTATATCCTGCAAGTTAACATAAAAAAAAAATAATTCAATAGAGCTTTGGATGTTCTGGGTGATTAAATCAATCCATCCATGATGATTTGCATGGCATTAGATAGATAGGAATCCATTGTTTCTGCATGTTCATGTGAATAATCCTGCAGATTTGGATGCATGCTTGTGTGTGCGTGAGATCTATCATCTACTGTATGTTTGTGCGTTTCTTTGTTTGTTAGCCCGCATGTTTTCTTGAGAGTTGACACTTAAGTTCAATTACAAGCTTTTTTATGGAAATCAAATGGACTACTCTGGTTTTTAGGAAGTCAAAAGGCCCAGGCTCCAGTCATATCTGCAGCAATAAAATGATAGAGTTCGTGTTGTGAATTCTTATGTCTTAAAATCCTCTTCATTCCTTAATTGAGGCATTTTCTAACCTTGTTCTTGACACATATGACTCAACTTTAGTCTGGAGATGATATTGTTGAGCAAGGTCCACTATGTTGTAGCGTTTAGCAGGAACATTAAAGTCTTAGACCTCCTTGTCATATTAATGGAAATAGTAGAGGTGTTAGCAAACAAAGAGATGATTTAATAATGGTTTGCAATTCGAATTAACTTTTGTTATTGGTTATGGAGATTTGTCATTCCTAATGACATGTTCGAGCAACTGACCACTTGAAGGTGTGTTCCAGACAAAATTGTCCGATCTATCTAACAATAATGCACGATGGATCACCATTTGAAAGGATTGGGTCAAGTGGCAAATTTAACCTTAAATTAGCATGAGCCAAACTAACCTGTGAACACTCCTATCTATCGAATAGTGTATTGAAAAAGACATTTTAAGAAGGTAGATATTTGAGAGAAATAACTAAGAATAATACTGGTATGATAGACAACCGTGAATATTTTAATAAATGGTCGACAATATTAGGCAAAATGATGGTAGACATTGAGTGAAACGATTGTCAATTTTGGGCATTTTGAAACCACTTAAATTCATAGAAGAGTGACTTTGATACTATATTGAGGGAGAGAGAGAGAGATTGATTTTATATTTTGTATATAACTATACAAATAGAGGGTACATTTGTGAGTGATCTACAATAAATATGAGTGTAGTATGGACCAACCCCTTGGGTTTAGTTTAAAGTAGTTCAATATTATGCTACAGAAAATGACATGTTAGTAATTACATTCTAATTGATCCTCTTCTTTTCTAAATTCTCATACGCTGGAAAATCATACATTTTGCATGGCCACTAGCTAAAAATTAGATGCTACAGCTACGTAAAATAAAAAGTTGTATGTAACATGACCAATTATTATGAAAATGAAATAGAAACTAATTAAACATGGTTCTTTATTATTCAGTACACAAGGGGACCAAATTATGTGCATGACTTAACAACCGTTACATTAGTGAGGAATATATTAAAGAAAGAAAGAAAAAAATGTTTGCTAGGGACATGGAATGTGAGCATCATGAGGTTATTATTCACCAAACATTGATTATGGATTTGATAGGGGAGCTATTGGCCAAAGAGGTTGTTAAAGTTGTGATAAAGAAGCAAACTCTTCTCAGCAAAAAAAACATGATTGCACTTTCTTCCTAAATACCATATGTCTTAATCCTCTTAGTGACTTTAAAATTTGAACCCCAAAACCACCAATAAGCTTCTAAACTAAGCAACACTATAATCAAATGCCTATCTAACTGCCACGGGACCTTATAGACAGCTTGAAAATTAATTAATTTTTATTTTATTTTATAAATATTAAGAAAATATATATTTGAATATATAATTGCGTACCTAATGTGTGTATAGCTCTGGTCCTCTAGTACTAAAAGCTGGCGCTTATTTTGTAGACTTATTGGTTATGGCTTAGGTTTAAGGAACTACATTGTACGATTTTTAGCTTATAAAATATTTAATTGAATAATATTAGGGACACAAAATTTTCATAACTCACTATCATGGATTTCATAGAATCTAAGGAGATCATTTTTTTTTTTTTTGAAGATTAATCATTATATTCTAATTCCTACAAGTTTTTGATACTTCCAAGACTCAGTGTCTCGATTTAATTTTGTGACTTGTTACCTTATGTTTGAAAATGAAACATATTGATAGTCCGTATTTGAAAATGTCTAGATACTCTCATTTGTTCAAAATAAATAAATAGAATAAAATAGAAATAGTATAAGTTTTTAGAGAGGTTTTCTATCATTAGCATCTGCTCCTAATGATTATTCTTTATCATCGGATCAAGACACTAATTAGTTTTTGATGTAGGCCGAAATCGAATCTCAAGTTTTTTATTCGACCACAAAAGATTTTAGCAATTAAGTTAATTAGAACCCACGTAAGTATGTACACAAACAAAGTGGATTATAGCTGTGAGTTTTAGTTAACTTAATTGGTAAAGTCTCTGATGGTTAAATAAGAATTTTTTGGTTCAATTTCTACCTATACCAAAAATTAATTAGTGTTTTGATCTGATAATAGATAACTTGTCAAATGCCATAGGTTGAATACCTCTAAATAAAAATATAAAAATAAAAAGTGGACTATGGCATTGCAAATTTGTATAATGTCATAATAAACTCAAAAAACTGAGGGTATCAATGTAATTTGAACTTTTTGAGTTGGATCTCCCGGGACGTGCGGTTTTTTTTGGGTTGCTGATGCATGTGAGTGAAATGAACTGGCGCTCTAACAGCGTGAACTTGAACTTAGACTGTGTCTCTCAAGTACATCCCTCTCCGGTTACCTAATTCCAACCGTCTGATACAAAGTGTACATTATCAAATGGCTGATAGCTAAACTCCTAACCCCAGTAAAATGACTGATCTGCCCCTGATACTATACGTAAACCAAACTTATAAGTCATGAACAAGACGAGGGTAGAAAGTGAAAAAAAAAATGTAAAAACTGCACCATATATTGGTTCTGTTATAAGCATTAGTCTCAAAACGGTTTTTGTTGTCCATTTAGTTCCCTCTCACCAAAGCATGTTCCCTCTCTTTCCCTCCAAACCCTCTCTCTCATAAATCTCTCTCTCTCTCTCTCTCTCTCTAAAACCAGAAGAGAAAGTCTCTGTTCTTCTTCGTTGCTTCTATCAGGTAAGCTTGTTTTCTATAAGATTCAAGTTTAATCTCTTTTTCTTCATCGTTTTCGTCACTTTAATCTGTATCTGAAGTTTAGATTTCAAAGAAATCATAATATTCTGTTATTTTTTCCAATTTTGTATAACAAAAGCTGTAAATAATCAAACGGAAATCGTTTTCTCTGTGATTCTTATCGGCAGGAAAAGTAGTAGTTCTTCAAGAACTGAGAAAAATGCAAACCGACTCGTCGTCGAGCACCGTCACCGCGAACACCATGTCCGCCTCGCCATTCAAGTCGCAACTGTTCCATCCAAACGATGTCGTTTACAGCGCTCTCTACTCTCCTCCGACCTACTCCTCCGACTCGCTGAATTCGGACTCGGCCTCCAACTCCAACTCCAACTCCAACTCCGACTCCAACCGCCTGTACCACTCTCGGACCGTACAGGAGCACCAGGAGATCGTGAACCGGAATTCGCTGTACCTCACTCGCCTCCGCGAGGCCACCGGAGAAGTCGAGGCTCTCCGCCAGGAGAACAGCCACCTCCACGTCGTCAACCGCGAGCTCAACAAGCAACTCAGCCTCCTCATCCACGCTTTGCTCCGCTCCTCGGCCACCTCCAACGACTTCACCACTGCGGCGTCGTTTTCTGCTCTCGACTCCGCGTTTCGAAGGTTGAGAATCGGAGGAATGAACGAAGGAAGCGATCACGATCACGATCAGATCCCCTGGGATGACGTGGCGGTGCCAGATCTGATTGAGAGTCCGACGAGCGTGATCGAGAGCGGAAGGCTCCAGAACGCTGACGTGGAGCGCTTCTCGTTACCGAAGAGTATCTCTGTCAGGTCCAATGGTTACTTGAAGAACAATCCCGCTCATCACCAACCTGCTGGTTCAACTCGCACGACTCGTACAGCGACTCGGCCTCGACCCGCGAGTCCACTCAACGTCACGGTAATTACGTAATTTAACGGTTTTTGCTTTTTATATATTCCTTTTTAATTACTTATTATTGCGAAATTGCCATTGCTTGCTTGATTTTTATTTTGTGTGTTTTTGAGTAAAGCTGAAGAACTCTGAAACTAGAAATTAATGAAACAGTTATTAAGGGGGGAAAAAAAAAAAAAAGGCCATGGATTGATTAGGTTTATAGGCTTGGATGCGTGACACGTGTACACAAGGTTTTATTTTGATTAGTCTTTATAATAATCATAGTCATGATAGTTAAATCTACAGAATAATTGAAGTTCGTATGGAAAGTGTGTAATGCAAGAAATGGAAGGGAATCATCATGAGAATCCGAATGGGGAAAAACACTTTTGGCTTTAAAGGCCACCGACTCCATTGTCTAGAGTCTATAGACAATTGGAAGGCAAAGCCTACATGATGTGAGGCACAAACAAATGTAGGACCCCACTTCCATTCATCTACACTTAATTGTTGCTAAATTGTTGAGTAGAGGAGGATTGGCATTGATTTGGGATAAACAACCGTTTATTGAAGACGCTTGGGCATCATTTGTGCATTAAGAAATATTTTTGTAATAGATACTCTCGCCCCTTGACAAACTAGAAGAAGCCAAAAGGATCAAGATGATGTGATCATCTACACATTGGCATATTTATTATTTTGGGTAATAATCAATGTCCATCTTACATGAGCATATATGGCTAGCTCTTACAAAACACATTGAATTTATTATTTTGTGTAACTACCATATATTTTACACAATGTCCATTTCACATAGCTAGGCATGCATGGTCCAAACCTATGTGAGAAGATACCAACTCAAAGTACCGTATGTTGAGAAAAGACGGGATATAAATAGGAGTGAGATTAGTTAAATAGTATATATACCCATGCAGAAAGTCTCCAAGGAGCCAAAATCAATTTTTGTGCTTTTCTTACGTGAAAACTACAAGCATGCTGTCATTTTTCCCTTTATGCTGATTATAATGTTTAGAAAGTTATTCTGTATGATGATGAATTGATGATACAGCAAAAGGTTTATGTGCCTGGAGTGAAGAAAGAGGAGGAGCCACTTGAACTAGAAGTGTACAACCAAGGCATGTACAAGACGGAGCTATGCAACAAATGGCAAGAGACCGGAGAGTGCCCTTACGGAGACAACTGCCAGTTTGCCCACGGTGTAGAGGAGCTCCGCCCGGTCCTCCGCCACCCACGCTACAAGACCGAAGTCTGCAGGATGGTCCTTACTGGTGTTGTCTGCCCCTATGGTCATCGATGCCACTTCCGCCATGCACTCACTGACCAAGAGAGAGCCATGGGTCCTCTTTTGCCTAGGGCAATAAAGCTCGAAAGGTAAAATAGTATTATCACCCAAAAGCAATTGGTGATTAATGAGAGAAACTATTCTTGATATTTGAGTATATTCAGATTTTTGTAAAGCCTCGTTCGGATCACGACAATCACGACAATGGTACATAATACTCATTGATATAACCGGAATGAATAAAAATATGGACATACATAAGATAAGAAATACTTAGCGTCATTAGCGTGGTGATTGGTGAAGTACAATTTGTTGGAGGCTTTTCTGGCCCAAAGGATGGATTTTAATTCGAAGATGGTTCTCAAGTGCTTTTTTTTTTTTTTCCTCACAATCTCTGTGCCATTAAAAATGACATACTTAAACATCATACATATGTGGTATATTTGTTTTTGTTTTGTGTTTTTTTTTTTTTTTTGGTCACCAAAGCAAGCAGAAATGGAATCTCTTTGTACTGATGGTATTTGATTCTGGTAAGGTGAGCATTTTTTTACAAGAATATCGTTCATTACTAGTGCTCATCGGAAATAGCCTCATGTGGTTACATTATTAAGTTATATGAACGAGTTTCTTAATGCGTTTCTTTCACTGCAAACATTGCTGACACAAACCTGCTTCATGATGCATTGAGTGTGTGTATGTTTGTGCGCGCAGAGAGAGAGAGAGAGAGAGAGAGTTGGACTGTTTTGGGATGAGGTTAGGGTTCAAGTAATGAAGATCATGTTTTGTGGGGAACGGTAAAGCCAGCAAATTATGGTACGTAGTGATAGTTGCACATTGTCAAATTTGTTTTCAAAACACGATTTCAAGTTTTCAACTAGTATAACTCAACATATAACAATGTCTACATAACTCAACGACTATAACAATAATTAACATTATGGTACTACCTTTTTCTAACATAGTTGTATTTATTATCTACAAACTAGTTTACACAGTTTTACTCAACCTAAAGCACAACTGAAACCATGATTTGGAGTCAAATTATAACCACAAGTTACAGTTTTAATTTTTTTTTTAAGATATATTACTAAGTCTGTATAAAACTATTTATATGTCGTAAGCAGTTCTCATCCCAATAAGGTGAGACTTGCCGACTTGGGACTTGGGAGAGGGTGAGGCCTACTGTGCCCAAGACATGCTTGCTTAGTGGGCCTGAATCATGATTCTTCTCCCCTCATGGACCTGGATCTCCCTAGCTGAACGGTAAGGAATCCTCTAAAGCTTACCCTATTGCTGGACTTCTTTGTTTTTCTTTTTACCCATTTTTTGGTTATGACTCTTTGAATTTGGTTCCTCTAATTGTTTATATGACTAACATGACGTTGAGGCCTGCCAGTTTTGGGAAAATAAATTCCACAATGTATACATGTGAATTAAATTATATGAATTTCAAGCAATAACAAAAAATATATATATAATTAAAATAGTCCAATTAAACATAGCAAAAACATAACAACACAATCCTCCATGGTAGAGGGAAACACCATGATGCAATTCTCCCAAACTAACTATATAAAATAGAGATTACAATACTTATGTTTGTGCAAAATTTGAATTCAAAATAAAATTGGGCATTACAACAGTAAATCTGAAAGAGTAAATACAATTTCTTCACAAAACACTGAGACCAGTGAAACCAACACAATAGCAAAATCTTCCCTTCAAATAAGTCAACTGTTTGTTACTGTAGCACTGAAGAATTTCTACAATAAAATACCTCCAATTTATGTCCCCTCTGAGTAGCTTGAGAAAAAAAAAAAAAAAAGTGCTCTTTTTTTATCTGTCACTCACTCCATTGCTATTGCTCCCTCACCATATTTAGATAATGTACAAAAGTTTAGCCCAAGCTTGCACTATGCATTTACCGTTTGTTGTGAGAAGGAAAAGTCAAGATGGTAAAAAAAAAAAAAATTAACTCTTTACCTTTTTAATATTTTAGCTTTTTACTATCATAACCGTTTTACAATTCACAAGAAACTTTTGAGTGATAATTGCATGCACTGCTCTTCGAACTCTATTCGGTAATATTGATAACCGTATTTTACAATAGATGTGGTTTACAAAATCACATCTAAACGTTTACTTATTTTACAGTTTTTCCTCTCAGAATTGCATGACTATATATAGCTCCTGATCCGAATCCTCAATGACCCAACGAATCTCTATATTTCTTCATCATGCTCGTCTTCTTTAGCGTGTAAAAGACACGCTCAAATCAAAATCACGTCTCATATAAAGCTTCTGACTTTATTTACTGCTTCAAAGGTGTACACTGCCACAACAACGGGAAATACAGAAAAGTTTGACTTCTGTGCATGCCTTGCTTATCAAGCAACCACAACACATGGAGCAAGTAAAGTGTTTCTCATTCTGTAAATGAAATGAGGAAAAGAGGTAAATAGGAAAGGGAGATAGAGGTGGATGAAGTTTTTGGAGCTGGGTAGTTTGTCTTTTGCTTTTTGTCTTTCTTTTTGTTTAGGGTAAATTTTAAAAATCTACCCTGAGGTTTGACTTAATGCTAATTAGGTCCAGCACATTTCAAAACAAACCAATTTGATCGTTGAAGTCAATTTAATCCCTGGACACCGTTAGCCACGTTAGTAGACTAGTCTCACTGTGACTCTCTTCTCCATTAATCTCTTCTCTCTTCTCCTACCCTCACTCTCTTTCTCCCTAACCTCAGATTTGCCATAGCCACAAGCAAAACAACAACCCAATTCTACTCACACCAAAACTCAGCCAAATCCACCACAACAACAAACCCAAATCCAAAAAACCAAACCCACCACTGTAGCAAAACGACCACCATAGCAGAACCCACAACCACCCCCACCCCCACAACAAATCCAACCCCATATCAAAGCACACCACTACTGAAAACCACCATTGAAAACCACCACAATATCCAAATAACCCACAACAAACCTAAACCCATATCAAAACCCACCACCACTAGCCACAAAACCCAAACAAACGACAACAAACCCACCAACACCACAACAAAACCACCACATATTGGTACCCATAACCACCCTAAAGAAAATTCACCACCAACGGAACCCACCACCACTGAAAACCCGAAAACCCAAAAACCCATAGCAAATCAAAACCACCATTGGCAACCCACAACCAAGCCAAACCACCAACCCACGCATCACTTCCTTTGCTTGAGAGAGAAGAGATAGCTAACCCAAACCACCAACCCATCAAGGGTTAATTCGGCCAAGCAAAAAAAGAAAGAAAAGAAAATAGAACAAGCAAAGGAAAAAAAAAATAGAAAAGTAAAGTCAGAGAGAGAGAACCATAGTGGAGCTCGCAACAACTATGGCTTGCTGGCGGTAGCCATGAGATTTTGAGGGATTAGAGTTTTGGGTTAGGGAGAGGATGAGAAAAGGTTGAGATGAGAGATCAGAGGAGAGAGTGTTGAGAGAGATGAGATACTCAATGACTAACAGACTTAAACGTGTGTAGGGACAAAATTGGGCATAAGGACTAAATGGGTTAATTTTGAAAAGTTTTGGACTTAATTGGTATTAGTCCAAACCTCAAGGGTAATCTGTGAAATTTACCCTTTTGTTTATTTATTTATTATTATTTTTTTTTTTTTACCAGACTTCTTTAAACCATTTTCTGTTTGAGTAAGCTGAGATGTTTGTAAAGCCTCGGATCATGATAACAGTACATAATACTGATTGATATTGGAATTAAAAAAAAAAAAAAAGAGAAGGAAATACATATAAGCTAAGAATAATTAGCATCATACAGACGAAGCTTGCATGAGTGTAGAGTATAGACTGCAAGTTGTGGATCACCAAAACGCAGAAGCTACAGCTTGTTTTAGGAGATTATAGGGCTTGTTTGGTTAAACAATTGTTTTCATTGTTTAAACAACAATACACGTAATTCTATAACATTTTTTCATTCACACATATTTTCAAAACACTTAAACAAAATTATTAAAAATCTCTTACCACATATTTCCAAAACACTTAAACAAATACAAGCCAGATTAAGTGGCACATGCAAGTGTTGTAATCTGATTTTTTTTTCTTTTTTTGGGTAAATGAGTTGTAGACTTGTAGTTACATTATGTTTTTATATGAAAAAAGAAACACTCAGGGCCTATTTGATACATCATTTTAAACACATATTTTCAGTTTTTAACAACATTACACGTATTTTCACACACTTTTTCACTTACACTTATTTTCAAAAAAATTGAAAACTGTTGTTTAAACACACGTACCAAATGGGCCCTCGACTTTCTTAACTATATAACCAAGATCCATAACTTTGGGTATATTCAGTAATATTCAACACTTTGCATTATTTGCAAGTTGGTTAATGGGATGGGAATGAATAAAAATGTGTTTAAATACCTCATATGTGTCAAATAATTATTCAAGAGAAAAAGTGTAATATCATTGGTATTTTCATTTTTATATTGTTCAAGGCTAAACGAATGGCATATTGTATGGTTCATCCGTTTAATTAATGAGTCTCCAATTTAAATGAAGGTTTGTAAAGCTAGCTAAAGCATTCATAGGATGCTACAAATTTAGTTTTTAGCACCTCAACAAACTATTTTATATATTTTACCAACTCATTTTATAATACACCCACTATTCTAATTTTTTACCACTTTATTTTAAAAAATATAAATAACTCATTAAATTAATAAAAAAAAGATAGGTCAAGACTATATTGACCCATTGTGATAAATTAACCAATTAATTTAATCAAGTGAATTAATTAAGTTAATTGACATGCAAAGCGCGTGATTTATTTACAAATAGGGAAAACTAACATGGGTTATACGGCAAAAATCCCACCAGGTGATTTTAAGTTCACCATTCCCGAAAATCTACTATTATCACAACAAACGATTATAAGTAAAGGAATCCCAGTATTTTATACCAACCTACAGTTGAACTCTTACTCCAATACCCAATTGAACTTTTACTGTAGTGACAATTTTTCCTTTTAATGCACGGCTCCCAGTACGTAACTAACAAATAGATGCGCGAATTTTGCGACTTAATCACCAACTTGAGAAGGATGTTGGCTGCAAAGTTTTTCAGTTCATCACACGATGAAGATCACGAAGCTCCTTGGTCAAAAAACCCAACAGCGTACAAACGTAGCAGCTTTTTCAAAAGAAAGATGAACTAGGACAAATTTTGTCTCCGGTCACAATTTGCATAAACAAAACTTTACTTCACACTCACACAACTTTTGACGGCTCTTAAAATAATTCTAATATATGTTTAGGATTGTGAGAAAAGAAAACCTAAATACATACTCACAGATTGGAGTGAAAATCAGCTCTGAAAAACTGAATTTTATAAATTTCGACAGATACCCTATCTATCGAGCAGCTGTCGAGCCTCGGGTTGAAACAACTTTTTAAGCCTCGATAGGTACTAGCTATCGAGCTTTAAAATCCAGTACTTCTTCATTTGATTCTAGGACAGACTTGCATGGTTTTAACACTTGAACTTAAAATCTTGTTCCTTGAAATATTAAACAGATCCTAGATCTACACAATTACAAGTAAAGTGCGTTTTGTCAAAAGATTAGCCAATTATATAAAATATTGACATATGTTCCTAATATGAAACACATATATTCTAAAAAAAACAGCCATAGCCACAACTACCTCTACACTAGCCACAACCATAACCCACTATAGAAAAAATAAAATAAAAGCCACAACCCATAACCACCAGCCACAACTATTCCACCATCACCATCATAGAGAATGAGAGATAGATATAAGAGGAGAGATAAGAGAGAGGGAGAAAGAAAAAAAGAAAAGAGAGAATAGAGGAATCTAAGAGAGAGAGAGAGAGAGAGATTTTCTTATTTGATAATAGAATAAAGAATTATTATTTGTTATAATTTGAGAACTATAGTGGACTACCATAATTGGCTATTTACTGTAACTCGTTTGCCAAAAAAAATTAAAAATTAAAAATAACATCATCAATGTAGCATGTTTTTGGTGGTATGGGTTGTTAAAAATAGTTTTTTTTTTAGCAAATTAAAAGCATCACTATGAATGCTCTAATAGAGTAAAGTAATGCAATCCTACCGGAACATTATATGGAAGACTAAGAGTCATGTCATATGATATGCTCTCCAAATACGTTGAAATTGCTCTCCAACGTTTGAAATTGCTCTCCAAATACGTTGAAATTTCAACGTATTGTAAAATACGATTTCCCCAATAATGATTTATATATACGTTGAAATTTCAACGTATTTGGAGAGCAATTTCAAACGTTGATAGTCGTGGGTTTGGTTTTGGGCTAAAATTTCTATGAATTATTTTTTTATATTATATATTACACATAAAATATCTGTATTTTTTTGAAAAAAAATTAAAGATGCAACTTATGTCTTTCAGTCTAGGGAACGATAGATTTTTATTTGGTATGTTATATATAAATTTGTTGAATTTGGTTTGGTTTTGAATTAGAATTTAAAGATTCTACAAATTATGAAGTTTTAAGTCTTTGAGTTTTTTATATTTGCGTTTCAGTAGGTTGATCTTAATTCTTCACCTTAAATGCTTTTTATTTAGGTTCATGTAATTTTTTGTTATTTTATTAAAAGCTATATTTTTAGTTGAATAATTATTTGTTTGGATTAATTTCAGTTATTTTTTTTTTTAGAATGCTTATTTACATATTGTTGGATTTTTTTTTTCAGAGTCAATAATTTTTTCGTGCATCACACAGGTTAGCGACTAATTATTATTATTATTATTATTATTATTATTATTATTTTGCTCGTTATAATATCTTCCTTCGTTGAGGTATTGCGAAATAATAACACCACCTCTATATATCACTACAACAAAAAATGTCTATTACATCAAGTGTTAATACAACAAAATATATATATAGTAGTTTTAGACAAAATATCGCATCTACAAGTTAAAATGGTTGCAATAGTAACTTGAAAGTGTTAAATTATTGCATCAACAATAATAAGTTGCAATAACTCATAATTTTCAGCTGCAATAGAAGCTTTAATATATTAGGCAAAATTGTTGCAATAACTTAAAATGAAAGAATCGTTGCAATAAATTGATACCAATTATTTTTGCAATCTATTGCAATGAAAATTCCTAATTAATAGCTTATTGCATCGAAGTTACTATTGCAATAATTTGATATTAATTCTTTTACAATCTATTGCAATGACAAACACGTAACTGCAATGAATATAAATAAAAATTCACAAATATGATATATATGATGCAAAAATTCATAAATAATAAATAAAAATAATGCTATATTTTTTAATTCATTTCTTGTTATATATAATATGATATGATATGATTTTAGGTTATTGAAATTAGGAAAGATATAAATTTTTCATTTAATTAAATGGGTGGACATGTGACCTGCTTTTATTTGTAGAGCATAAAATGAAACAGGATAAGTAAGATAGAAAATTTTATCCCTTAAATAATAGTATAGATAACATACGTAGAGACTTCTATTTCCATTATGGTGCATAATTGAGAGACTCTTTGCAAGACTTTCTAACTAATATATATGCATTTATGTGACAAAATGCATGCAATTCAGATTTTTTTTTTTGAATTAATATTATTAACTTCATTTGTTTTTGGTAAACAGAGAACTACCAACAACAAATCAACTTGATTTGTTGATGCAGAACCAACCAGGACAATCTTCAATGATTGAAAATGAAGTTCAAAATCTGAAGAATAATATTGAGTGAGTTCCACTTTCCTTATTTCTAAATTCAAATGGAAAGTGAACAATTAAAAACATATTTTTTTATTTTATTTTTTGTTCATATGAATTTACTTCCACTACAACAAAAAATGTCTATTACATCAAGTGTTAATACAACAAAATATGTATATAGTAGTTTTAGACAAAATATCGCATCTACAAGTTAAAATGGTTGCAATAGTAACTTAAAAGTGTTAAATTATTGCATCAACAATAATAAGTTGCAATAACTCATAATTTTCAGCTGCAATAGAAGCTTTAATATATTAGGAAAAATTGTTGCAATAACTTAAAATGAAAGAATCGTTGCAATAAATTGATACCAATTGTTTTTGCAATCTATTGCAATGAAAATTCCTAATTAATAGCTTATTGCATCGAAGTTACTATTGCAATAATTTGATATTAATTCTTTTACAGTCTATTGCAATGACAAACACGTAACTGCAATGAATATATCATTGCAATAATTTGGTATCAATTATTTCATAGTCAATCGCAATGACAAAATGAATTAATTATCTATTACAATGAAGATATCATTGCAGTAATTTAATCTAATTTATTTTGTTCAATTATTTGCAATCTATTACAACAAGTTTCGTGAAGTAATAGCCTATACTTATTCAAAATAGTAAATTGTTTATTACAACAATATATATATATATATATATATATATCATTGCATCAAAGTTATTATTAAATATTTGGAGTTTATTGCAACAAAAATTTTTGTTGCATAAACCTATTACCTCAAATTTTATTGCAACATCGTGTATCAATTATTGCAATGACTCTGATGTTATTGCAATGGTTTTTTTCGTTGCAATAAACATTTTTTCTTGTAGTGCTCTGCTAACCTCAAATCATAACAAAGAGTTTAATGTAATTTTTTTCTTAATTTGTAGGAATTTAGGAACAACAAAGTTAAGCTGTTTAACTTTGCATGAACTGGAGAAGTTAGAGAGTATTTTTGAAGAAGGACTGTCTAACGTTAGAGCTGCCATGGTAAAAAAAAAAAAGTAATATGGAACAAAAAAATTTAAAAAAGCTAAAATTAATGAATTTTATGACATAACATGCTATATATATATATATATATAACGTAATAATATCTAATTTTCTTATTTTTTTCAGCGCCAACAGCTGGAAGTATTGGAGGAATCTGTTGAGGCTGCACGTAATAGAGTAATATGCTAACCACTTTTTTTGTTCATTTCAATGTTCATGCTTGTCAAACTTGCTAATATGCTAATAGTTATTCTATATTTTCCGTAGGTGTTTGCTCTGAAGGAGGAGCACCTCTCATTACTACTTGCACTAAAAATACAAGCAGAAGAAAAACAAAAAAAAAAATCAGTAGGTATATTATTATTATGTATTTACTTGATGAGATACTTAACAAACTAAATGCGTATTGTGGGATTTAAATAATTTTTCATTTTTGTGCTGACTCTTATGTTTGGAAGAGTATGCTTAGTGCGTATTGGGCACACACACACACACACACACACACACACATATATATATATATATGTTACACATATACATCAAATTTTGTGCAAGTTATATAACTTGCACCACATGCATGCAAAAACATTTTAATTTATAATGTTCTTTCTGCACTTCAGTTTAAAGCCATGGTCCATGCTGCTGTAGAGGCATTGTTGGTGTTAGGAATTAAAGAACTAGAAAAAGCAGACACAGAACGGAATCGCAAGAGGAAGCAGTAAGCCTACTGCATTTTATTTTCTCTTGACGGTCAGTTTTGACAAAAAAGTGAAGGATGCAATTCTAACTTTAGATTCTTCATTGTGTTTATGCAGGTAAACCGTCCAACCAACAACAGTTTCGTATGTTTATGTAGTATTGAACTTCTGTTGCTATAAGATATGAATATGTGTTTAATTATTAAGAGTATAATATGGATCCACTACAACAAAAAATGTCTATTACATCAAGTGTTAATACAACAAAATATGTATATAGTAGTTTTAGACAAAATATCGCATCTACAAGTTAAAATGGTTGCAATAGTAACTTAAAAGTGTTAAATTATTGCATCAACAATAATAAGTTGCAATAACTCATAATTTTCAGCTGCAATAGAAGCTTTAATATATTAGGAAAAATTGTTGCAATAACTTAAAATGAAAGAATCGTTGCAATAAATTGATACCAATTGTTTTTGCCATCTATTGCAATGAAAATTCCTAATTAATAGCTTATTGCATCGAAGTTACTATTGCAATAATTTGATATTAATTCTTTTACAATCTATTGCAATGAAAAACACGTAACTGCAATGAATATATCATTGCAATAATTTGGTATCAATTATTTCATAGTCAATCGCAATGACAAAATGAATTAATTATCTATTACAATGAAGATATCATTGCAATAATTTGGTATCAATTATTTCATAGTCAATCGCAATGACAAAATGAATTAAATTACTGCAATGATATCTTCATTGTAATAGATAATTAATTCATTTTGTCATTGCAATTGACTATGAAATAATTGATACCAAATTATTGCAATGATATATTCATTGCAGTTACGTGTTTGTCATTGCAATAGATTGTAAAAGAATTAATATCAAATTATTGCAATAGTAACTTCGATGCAATAAGCTATTAATTAGGAATTTTCATTGCAATAGATTGCAAAAACAATTGGTATCAATTTATTGCAACGATTCTTTCATTTTAAGTTATTGCAACAATTTTTCCTAATATATTAAAGCTTCTATTGCAGCTGAAAATTATGAGTTATTGCAACTTATTATTGTTGATGCAATAATTTAACACTTTTAAGTTACTATTGCAACCATTTTAACTTGTAGATGCGATATTTTGTCTAAAACTACTATATACATATTTTGTTGTATTAACACTTGATGTAATAGACATTTTTTGTTGTAGTGGATCCATATTATACTCTTAATAATTAAACACATATTCATATCTTATAGCAACAGAAGTTCAATACTACATAAACATACGAAACTATTGTTGGTTGGACGGTTTACCTGCATAAACACTGTCAGTTCGTTTAGACCCCTGTAAACTAGATTGTTTAACCTAATTAATTAACCAAGTGAATACTTAGGTTTATTATTCAGATCTAGGTTAAAACAATAACAATCATATCAAGTAAAGCAGCGGAAAAATAAATAACACAACGATATGATGACCCAGGAAAACCAAACCGGTAAAAGACCTGGGGAGGATTTAACCTAGCTATCCTCAAGGTAAAATAGCAAATCCACTAGAAAGAATTGAAGTTTACACAATAAGACTTAGACCACTAACATCCTATTGCTACCCAAGTGTAGGAAACTTACTACCACGACCCCATGATAGCTCCGAGATCCATGGACTCCTTCTTTCTTTAATCTTTGCAAAACACAAACACCACCATTTGTGACTTTGAGATCCCACTCAAAGCTTTAGCAACACAAACTCTCCTGTTTGTGACTCCAAGACCACCCTTGAAGGTTTAGATCATCAGCTCCTTTGATGACTAGAGAAGGCAGCAACTTCAGCAATACCGGATCTTGAGATTCTTCAAGGAACAACACCGGTAGAAGTAATAAGAGAGGTTTTAGGAACAAAACCCTAAAAATAAAAGAGGCACACTCTTCTCTCTCTAAAATGCCTTATAAAAAATGTACTTAGGGTTTCCTTTATATAGTGGGAGAAGTAGATCTGAAATCCTAATCCTTAATGGGCTAGAACTGCTGTTTGGGCCAACTTAAAATTCTGCAGATACGACTTTCGATCAATCGAGCCTGTTTTTCGATCGATCGAACCAGGCAGATTCTGAATTCTTCTTTCTGCAGCTTACATGTTCTTGTGTGCTCACGATTTGCCAATTGTTCTAAACTTTTAGAACCTAACAAACACAACGAAGAATCTAAAGTTAGAACTGCATCCTTCACTTTTTTGTCAAAACTGATCGTCAAGAGAAAATAAAATGCAGTAGGCTTACCGCTTCCTCTTGCGATTACGTTCTGTGTCTGCTTTTTCTAGTTCTTTAATTCCTAACACCAACAATGCCTCTACAGCAGCATGGACCATGGCTTTAAACTGAAGTGCAGAAAGAACATTATAAATTAAAATGTTTTTGCATGCATGTGGTCTAAGTTATATAACTTGCACAAAATTTGATGTATATGTGTAACATATATATATATATATATATATATGTGTGTGTGTGTGTGTGTGTGTGCCCAATACGCACTAAGCATACTCTTCCAAACATAAGAGTCAGCACAAAAATGAAAAATTATTTAAATCCCACAATACGCATTTAGTTTGTTAAGTATCTCATCAAGTAAATACATAATAATAATATACCTACTGAATTTTTTTTTTGTTTTTCTTCTGCTTGTATTTTTAGTGCAAGTACTAATGAGAGGTGCTCCTCCTTTAGAGCAAACACCTACGGAAAATATAGAACAACTATTAGCATATTAGCAAGTTTGACAAGCATGAACATTGAAATGAACAAAAAAAGTGGTTAGCATATTACTCTATTACGTGCAGCCTCAACAGATTCCTCCAATACTTCCAGCTGTTGGCGCTGAAAAAAATAAGAAAATTAGATATTATTACGTTATATATATATATATATATATATATATATAGCATGTTATGTCATAAAATTCATTAATTTTAGCTTTTTTAAATTTTTTTGTTCCATACTACTTTTTTTTTTTTTTACCATGGCAGCTCTAACGTTAGACAGTCCTTCTTCAAAAATACTCTCTAACTTCTCCAGTTCATGCAAAGTTAAACAGCTTAACTTTGTTATTCCTAAATTCCTACAAATTAAGAAAAAAATTACATTAAACTCTTTGTTATGATTTGAGGTTAGCAGAGCACTACAAGAAAAAATGTTTATTGCAACGAAAAAAACCATTGCAATAACATCAGAGTCATTGCAATAATTGATACAAGATATTGCAATAAAATTTGAGGTAATAGGTTTATGCAACAAAAATTTTTGTTGCAATAAACTCCAAATATTTAATAATAACTTTGATGCAATGATATATATATATATATATATATATATTGTTGTAATAAACAATTTACTATTTTGAATATCTTGTAAGTATAGGCTATTACTTCACGAAACTTGTTGTAATAGATTGCAAATAATTGAACAAAATAAATTAGATTAAATTACTGCAATGATATCTTCATTGTAATAGATAATTAATTCATTTTGTTATTGCGATTGACTATGAAATAATTGATACCAAATTATTGCAATGATATATTCATTGCAGTTACGTGTTTGTCATTGCAATAGATTGTAAAAGAATTAATATCAAATTATTGCAATAGTAACTTCGATGCAATAAGCTATTAATTAGGAATTTTCACTGCAATAGATTGCAAAAACAATTGGTATCAATTTATTGCAACGATTTTTTCATTTTAAGTTATTGCAACAATTTTTCCTAATATATTAAAGCTTCTATTGCAGCTGAAAATTATAAGTTATTGCAACTTATTATTGTTGATGCAATAATTTAACACTTTTAAGTTACTATTGCAACCATTTTAACTTGTAGATGCGATATTTTGTCTAAAACTACTATATACATATTTTGTTGTATTAACACTTGATGTAATAGACATTTTTTGTTGTAGTGTATCTTTATAAAACGAAAATCCCTCTTAAGAAATTTTATTTTATTTAATTTATTTATTTATTTTAATAATTTGATTGTTTGATGATTTGAATCGTAAATATTTTCAATCAGGAATATCAAAATATGCCAGTAATCCTATTAGACTTTTGGCTTTCTTAAGAAATTTCAAAGATTTAGAATGTTAGCAACAACATAATTTGGGTGTCCCAAATTGTCCAGAGAAGGAAAATGGAAAATCCATGCATATAATATACAAAAAATGGTAAGACATGTTTCAAAACCGTGAGAGGCAAGACGCAAACAATATGAGGATATGAGTTTTAAAAACATGGCCTAAGACCTTTTTTTTTTGTATGAATATCAATATATAATTCATAAGATTAACTTACCCTTATGTTTCAACCAAAAAAAAAAAAAAAACACTTGCACTTGTGATAATATCTAAAAACATTGTTTTTGTTTTTTTAATCTTTTAAATTTACTCCAAAAAAAATATGTTGACTATATACTTGCATATAGTCAACATTTTTTTTTTGGTTATTGAATTTCCATATACTAACATACTAAATTCTTTGCATTATTTAATTTTTTGTTTATTCCATATACTAACATACTAAATTTCGATGATATAGGTTAATTATGACTAGTCATGCTTTGAAGCATGACATGATATGCATATTATGTGTTGATGACATGAAACCATGAATGAATACTAATGGGTCGGCCCCCTCTACTCATATTTTGTTCATCAAAAAAATAAAAGGATGGATGAAATGTATGAACATGCATAACATAATATGTGGTCATTAAATTCTAAAATACTTATTTTTTAGTTGGATGGATTATGTGTCTAACATCTTTCCATTCAGTAACGTAGCTTCGATTGGTGCTTATATTTGGGGTTCTTAAACTAAGTAATTTTCCATGTAATTTTTTATTTTCTGAATTGTAACTAATTTTATTAATTTTCTTTTTTACTAAATCAATTGGAAACTAAATTTTTAAAACCCTCAATTTAAGGAGAATGGCATTGTTGGTTGACTAGGTCCCAACATTTGCCTCCTGACAACACATGTATAGTTTAACTCGTAGTAGGTGTAGCTTTTGTATTAGACTGTTGAGAGCATCCACATCAATAGATGCAAATTTTTCTTCTATTTTGCATTAAAAAAACCTACTTTTTCTATTTTACATATTCATTTTTACAAAACACCAACATCAGTTTTTCTATTATACACCTTCTTTTATTTAAATAATATTTTTTTCACATTTTTTTATTATTCACAACTACCATGGCCCACCAACTTTAACACACATGCAATATATCTGATCTTTATCTCTTTCTTTTTCTTTTTCACTTTCTTCTTTTTTTTCTTTTCCTTCTCCTTCTTTCTTCTTCTGCATTTTCTTCTTGTTCTTTTGCAATTTCGGTCTGATTTGTTGTTCTCTCTTTCTATACCCATCTCTCTACCCATCTCTATACCCATTTTTTTTTTTTTTGAACAACTCTCCCTAGCTCCAATCAGGCAAGACCCATCTCGGTCAGATCTCCCTAGCTCCGATCAGGCAAGCACTGATTGTTCCAGTCAAGCACCGATCGTTCCACAAGCACCGATTGTTCTGATTAAGCATCGATCTGTCTCTTTTTTGGTTTGTTCGTATGAGTTTGTTTGTGTGTGGGTGTGTTTGTGTATCTCTGTGTTGATTTGTTTGTGTGGATGTGTTTGTGTGTGGGTGTGTTTGTGTGCATCTGAGAAAAAAGAAGATGAGGAGAGGAGAGGAGAAATTACTTGATTCGTTGTGCACGGAGGAGAGAGAGAAAAAAAGGTGCGAATGTGAAATTAATAAAATAATAATTGGACGAGCTACAGTAACCGTGTAAATATACATAGCTACACATATTTACACACTTTTAGAAGCACTGATGTGAAGTATTTTTGAGGCAAAATGTGTAAAAGTGGTGTCTTTTTCTATTATACAAGATTTTGCATCCATTGATGTGGATGCTCTGAGCCTATTAAAGATCGCAAAACTACCCATACCTCTCATTTATGCTCACTTCGTAGCATTATTCTAACTTTGTTGCAGTGGCAGTTCCAGGAATTTCTTTTAGGGGGATCATTACAAAATTTTAATAAAAAGAGAACTTGAATATATCGAGTTATTGATGATGATAATAATAATAATAATAATAATAATAATAATGTGGGTAGTTTATTATGAATATTTATTGCCAATGTGGGTAACTAAGAGTCTATGATCACTGTATTTTGTTAAGCCTGTCAACATTTTAATATTTATATAGTTATTATTATCTATTTGATTATAAAAATATTTTAGACTAAATGACTAATCTCAACTTATTGGCTTCGTATTAATTATTGATGCACATAATTATACTCATTCATAAATAAATTATACACTACGTGCCTACTTAACCAATTAAATACTTGAACAATTACTGATTTTACAATTGTTTTCTTGAATTTTACTAAATTTATTTCAAAAAGTTAATATAATATTATAACAATAAACACATATGTTAAAAAAAAAAATCCCTCTCTATTTCTTAATTATTAAATTATATTATATTTATATTGTACATACAAACATTTACACACATCATAATTTATATAAATGCATTTATAACAAAAAGTAATGTACACAATCAATATTAAGCATACTCATACATATATAATATAAATTTATAAAAAAAAAAGAATTACACTTACAATTCACAAACACTTATTCTTTATTCTTAAAGTCAAAAATACTTGTAATAAAGACGTGCAAAATTTAAGTCTCAAGATGTGCAAAAAAATATTTTTAAAAATAAATTAAAGTATTAAGTTAAGAAAAAAATTATATTTTATATAATATATATATATATATATATATATATATATAGTTTTTTCTTTTGAAGTCAGGGGGTTCACCCTGAATATGCTTTAGCACTGCCCCTGCTTTGGTGGGAAGTTCTTAACAAAAGTTATTGTAATTTCTTGGGAAGTTATTAACAAAAGTTATTGTAATTTCTTTATAAAAATTTGCATACTACAATCACTTAGCTAGGTAATTTCTTTATAAAAATTTGCTCACACAAGTGTAGATTTTTCTATATATATATTGAGTTTCAGCCTGTTGAACATCAAAAATTATTCTCAAGTTTAAGGCCTTGCAATCCCACAAATCTTCATTTGTTCCTCTCCATAGCCAAAATGGATGCCAAGACTTCCATCAAGGTTTTCATCATTCGGATGCTTATTATCTTCTTATTTCTCTCATCTACGCACAAGATGGTGGTTGCCAAACCCAACAATGACGTCCCACGAGCGAGTAGGTCCCTCGTTTTCCCATGGTTGCATGCAATATCTTTGTAAACGTTTTATATTCTTGCACAGTTAGGTTTTATATTCATGCAAAATTTTTGTCATGTTTGCAGGGAAAAACAGTATCCTGCGAGGAAATATTGTCCAAATGAAAATTGTTGGGAAACCCAAGCCAAAACCTTCCCCGCCTGACAACACAAGTTGTCAAGTCTGCATCAAAAATTGATCTGTATCATTCAATCGAATGAAGAATATAATTGTGACGTTAATGGTATATAGATTGTCTTTTTCTATGAACAATACTTGTAATATAGGATGTAAATAATGGAAATCAATAAGCTAGTCCAAGTTCAGCAAAAAAATAAGCTAGTCCAAGAGTGTCCCGTGTTTCGGTCCAAACTGACACCAAAAGCTTGTAATAATTACTACGTAATGTGAAACTGATGTAGAAATCTCCTTTAACAAAGTTATTTAGTAATAAAAAGTTTAGTGTATAACAGAAGTGTTATAAATATTTGAGATTAAGATTAATTTGACTACATTTCCTCGCTCTTGAATTTCTATTGCTCATACTTGAAATTCATTTTACTTTTCTTCAGTTTCACTGGATATGGGTTCATACATGATATTCCATTTGCCTTTTCTTTTCTTTTTTTTCCTCTCTCTCTCTCTCTCTCTCTCTCTCTTATTTTCATTAAATATGGGGGAAGTGTTCATACTTGAATTAATTTTTCTTGTTTTGAGGATCTCCTTTCACCAATGAGAGAGAATTAAGTGTATGTTTGGTACGTCGAATGATAATTGCAACATGAATAATAATCTTTATTACTAGCAATAAAATATGTCGTAACTGAAAGACTAAACATACACATACATTAGATTATATGTATGTGTGTGTGTATGTATATATATATATATATAATTTTATAACTGTTATGTGCATATGAAAAATTTGTATATTTGAAAATATATTAATTTTAAAAATTATTACCTCTACTAAGGAATAACTATTACCTGTGGCATGAACCAAAGAAATATGACACAAAAGGAAAATACTTAGAAACATTTTTACAAGTTTATTTGGGGAGGTGAGAAGAAATGCTAGGAACATTATACACTTTTGTCCCAATTCGTCACTTTTATCTCTCATAATTTGTCACGTAGCGAGTTGTGACAAAAATTATACAATATTTTTTTTTATAAGGCAATTTTATGTTGTCCTAACATTATTTGGGTAGTGAGTAAAAAGTGTTGCCCTTTAATATGGTTGACATAAATATATTATGCTTTTTATATAGTAATACTTATTCTTTTTATAATTACAATAAATTTATTAATTAAATTCATAATAAAATTAATCATAAATACGAGATAAATGAGCATTATCAAAATTACCTTATAATTTTACTAGGTTTTATGTTAAATGTGTGAAAATTACCTAAAAGCGAGTAATTTACTTTTAAAAAATAACTAGATCTATTCAAAGTTTTCTTAAAAAAAAAAAAAAAAAAGTTTGAGAGATAAAGCAAAGGACAAGACAGGAAGCCTGATTCCAAGGGACACGTTGGGAGAGTGGGCGGGTGAGCATCAGAATAAGGTTGAAGTTGACAAATCGGACGGTGCAAATAGGTTAGGTCTTGGATTTTATTTCGCTTCGATCGATACACATTTTGAAATAAGTACATTGCGTACCCGTGTAGTGCTGAAAAGCGCGTCTGCGTTTTTTTTATTATTATATTTTTTACAAGCGTGTTTCGGTAAAGTGAATGCACTATCAATGAATCCGTGCACCAAGACCTGCAAATTTTTTTTTAACAAAATTTCTATTAAAAATAGCCTCATAATATTATTGATATATTTAAAAATTATTTTATTATAATTTTTTTTTAATTTTTAATTTTCAGTTTTATACTCCAATAAGTGCAATAGGAATTATAGGCCTCTCGTCCCATCCTTTTTTTTTTTTTTTGAGTTTTCTACAGTATTATTTTAAAGCTTTTGATTAGAGACTTGATCATTATTATTATTATTATTATTATATGGGCTGGTGCTGAGCTTGAAGTTGAACGAATCTACTACTTATATATGTACTTTTAATCTGTGGTACACAGCTCAATGTGACTGAGCTGTGTCCTTTTGCACAAGACCTCATTTCTTTGTCCATTTTGGTACGCTACTGCACAGTCAACACTGTGTTCTTCCTTCACCAAAAAAAAAAAGTGTTCTTCATTCACATCACACTTCCCAGTTCCTATATTAATCTGTTCTCTCACCACCAACTTTTCACAAAGAGAGAAATGGGAAAGGGAGAAAGAGTTGAAGGAAGTTTTGAGAGATGGGAGGTTTGGCAAAGGAACCAATTTTTTTTACCAATTCCGATTCCGATTCCTATGATTTCCTTTGTTCTTCTTCTTCCATTATCATAAAGAGTGAGAGGAAATGAAAGAGAGAGAGAGAGAGAGAGAGAGTTGAAAGAAGGTTTTGGGCTTGGGGTGATGGGAAAGAATGACTGGTTTTGAAATCAAATTCTTTCCTAGTCCCCTAAGTCCAATGTTTTCTTTCAGCTCCCTTCCCTTTCTCTATTTCATGGTTTGAGTCACCATTTTGTTTTGTGGTATCATTGGCTTGTCTTGTCTTTCATTTTGTTTATGTACTTATTTATGTTATGCTGACCCCGGACTTCTCTATGTGGTTTTTTGGAGTTTTCGTTTGTTTCACAGGTAAGCATTTTCTGGTTGGATCTGTGGGTTGTTTGTGTTCTTGGTACTTAGAAGAAGCTTAACCCGGTTTCTCTTAATAAAAATCCAAACTTTTTGTGCAACTACAGTCATCTGCAATGAAACAAAATCACAACTCTGCTGTGCTATTTTATTCAAAATCTGTGAAGTTTTGTGATGGTAACCATTCCTGGGACTCATAGTATAGACTGTAATAATCAATTTATGGTAGCCTTTCTTGGGCTGATAAGGATCTGTATAGTTTGGAAACATTAAAATGTTTTTAGACTTGATTATTTTGCTAAAATAGTTTTGTAGAGTTGATGAATGATCCATTAACCCAAATCAATAGCCTTAATAACCCCATGTAAAACAAATTGGGTAGCAAAGCCTTGAACACAAAGAACCCTTTATAATTAACCAGAGTAAAATACCATGCAAATTGTTGGTTGTTGAGGTTGATTTTAATATCTTTTGTTGGGGGCTTCTTGAATCTTGTCTCAAGAAACAAAGCGAAACAATGAAGCGTTCATTATATTCTATTAATTAATGTGGTGCTTTTGAAAAACAAACTAAACTAACTAAATGGACCCAATTTTCTTCCTGATTGTAGTCCAAGACTATCTATAACAGTTGCATTGGCCATTGAGCCCTCATTCTTTCTGGCATTGTTATTGATTCCGTTCCGGCCGGGATATTTCGTACTGGCATGTAGACCGGTATCATAATATTCGTGTTCCATCTCGGATCAAATTTCGGCCTATTTCGGAGTGTTCCGGCCAATTTCGGCCGGTACCAGATTTTGGCTTAAAAAAAAAAAAAAAAAATCCTACCTTCTTCTTCTTTTCTTGCATTTTTTTTTCTTCTGGGTTTCAGACCCTTCCTCTTCTTCTGGTGGGTTTG
This sequence comes from Lithocarpus polystachyus, assembly GCA_033629205.1. Lineage (NCBI taxonomy): Eukaryota > Viridiplantae > Streptophyta > Magnoliopsida > Fagales > Fagaceae > Lithocarpus > Lithocarpus polystachyus. Next base: position 4,529,958 of record CM066162.1, on the reverse strand, counting down.
GGACCCTTCTCTTCTTCTCTTTTTGATTTTTGCTTCTGGTGGGTTTTGGTTCTGCTACCAGTATGCCTCCTTACTCTTCCTTAAATGCTATGTCCTTTGTTCTTTGTTTTAAATTTTTTATTTGTTTTGCTTTTGGTAGCCCACATGCTCTTCTATTTTGTTACTTGTGTATTAAAATTTGAATTTTTTCTTTGTTTTGTTTTTGTGAGCTCCACGTGAATAACAATAAAAATGAATGTTCCAGCCTTAACCCTCATCTACTGTTTCAACTACTAATATAATTAAAACATCGTTACTGCATAAGTATCAGATGTTAATGGCTAACCAACGAACTCACAAGTGGTTTTGGTGGCTAGGCTAGTTGTTAAGTCTATGAGAGCCCTGGACCGCCCTTTACATGTATTTGGTTATTCTTTTAATAAAAGTATTCAACCTTTTCAGTCCAAAAAAGAAAAATCTACTAATATTAACATCATTTTTTTTAATATTATTACTCTAATTATATTTTATAAATGATTGAACTGATACTTCTTCTTATTTGGGCTTAAAGATTTCATATTTGTTAAAATATGTACTTATAATTTTTTTAAAACCTTTAATAATTTATATAGGTTTTTTTATTAATAATATATATTTTTTTGTTATAAAATAACGTAACTCTGATTTTTTTTATTTTTTTGGGTAAATGACTTGTAGACTTGTAGTTACATTATGTTTTTATATGAAAAAAGAAACACAACTATCTTAACTATATAACCGAGATCCATAACTTTGGGCATATTCAGTAATATTCAACAGTTCGCATTATTTGCAAATTGGTTAATGGGATAGGAATGAATAAAAATGTGTTTAAATACCTCATATGCGTCAAATAATTATTCAAGAGAAAAAGTGTAATTTCATTGGTATTTTCATTTTAATATTGTTCAAGACTAAAAGAATGGCATATTGTATCGATCATCCGTTTAATTAATGAGTCTCCAATTTAAATGAAGGTTTGTAAAGCTAGCTATAGCATTCATCGGATGCTACAAATTTAGTTTTTAAGCACCTCAACAAACTATTTTATCTATGTTATCAAATCATTTTATAATACCCCCTATTCTATTTTTTTACTTTTTTATTTTAAATAATATAAATAACTCATTAAATTAATAAAAATATTATAGGCTAAGACTGTATTGACTTTTTGTGACAAATTAACCAATTAATTTAGCCAAGTGAATTAATTAAGTTAATTAACATGCAAAGCGCGTGGTAGGACAAACAAATCACCAATAACTAAAAATGCAGCGGAAATTAAATGATACGGTGATTTGTTTACGAATTAGGAAAACTAACACAGGTTACACATGAAAAATTTCACCGGGTGATTTTAAGATCACCACTTTCGAGAATATGCTATTATCTCAACAAGTGGTTACAAGTAAAGGAATCCCAGTACTTTATACCAACTTACAGTTGAACTCTTACTTCAATACCCAATTTGACTTGTCCTGTAATGACAATCTTTCCTTTTAATGCATGGCTCACAGGCAGTGACTAACCAATAGATGCGCGGATCCTAGTACACGACTTAATCACCAACTTGAGAAAGGTGTTGGCTGCAAAGTTTTTCAGTTCATCACAAGATAAATATCACTTGAACTCCTTTGTCACAAAACCCAACGGCGTACAAACGTAGCAGCTTCTTTAAAAGAAAGATGAACTAGGGCAAATTTTGTCTCTGGTCACAATTTGCATGAACAAAACTTTGCTTCACACTCGCACAACTTTTGACGGCTCTTAAAATAAACCTTATATATGTTTAGGATGGTGAGAAAAGAAAGCCTAAATACATACTCACAGATTGGAGTGAAATCAGCTCTAAAAAGCTGAATTACATAAACCTCTGAATTTTATAAACCTCGACAGATATCTTATGTATCGAGCAGCTATCGAACCTCGGGTTGAAACAACTTTTTAAGCCTCGATAAGTACTAACTGTTGAGCTAGCTGTCGAGTTTTAAAATACAGCATTTCTTCACTTGGTTCTTGGACAGACTTGCATGGTTTTAACACTTGAACTTGAAACCTTGTTCCTTAAATATTAAACACATTCTAGATCTATCCAATTATAAGTAAAGCGTGTTTTGTTAAAGGATTAGGCAATTACATAAAATTTTGACATATGTTCTTAATATGAAATACATATGTTTTAACAAAAACAATCACCACAAAAACAGCCATAGCCACCTCTACACTAGCCACAACCACAACCCATCACCACCAGCCACGGCTACCACCACCACCACCATCATAGAGAATGAGAGATAGATATAAGAGGAGAGATAAGAGAGAGGGAGAAAGAAAAAAGAAAAGAGAGAGAGAGAGAGAGAGAGAGAGAGAGAGAGAGAGATTATCTTATTTGATAATAGAATAAAGAATTATTATTTGTTATAATTTGTGAACTATAATGGACTGCCATAATTGGCCATTTACTGTAACTCATTTGCAAAAAAAAAAAAAAATTAAAAAAAAAAATTAAAAATAACATCATCAATGAAGCATGTGTTTTGTGGTATGGGTTAAAAATAGTTTTTGTTTTAGTAAATTAAAAGCATCACTATGAATGCTCTAATAGAGTAGGGTACTGCAATCCTAACTGAAACATCGTACGGAAGACTAAGAGTCATGTCATACGGTATGCTCAAGAACCAAGTAACATTCATGACATTAAGCAGGATGGAGGAAAAATAGTACCACTCAAGAGTGTAGAGGTCATTTTTTTAGTTTCATAGTCATATGGTAGTTGCTCATTTGTTCCTTAATGCTCATTTGATGGCCGTCTTGAATGAAAGATGTTTTGATTTTTCTTTTCAATTGAGCGTAGCTAGTTCTAAACAGAGGATGGGCCTTATGGTTCAAATTTCTCCAGTTGACATAGCGCTGATAGCAGGGCTTAATTTTACCAATTTTTCTACTTCATGAATTGGACCTGTAACCCATAATACTTTTGTTCTCTCATTGTAAAATACGATTTTCCCAATAATGATTTAAATTGCTCTCCAAATACAACGTATTGTAAAATACGATTTCCCCAATAATGATTTATATTGCTCTCCAAATACATTGAACTTGGGCCCATCAGTGGAGGTTCTTTTCACAAAAATGGGTCGTTTTAAGATTTCAAAACAAAATTATGACTATCAGATTGTACCAATCAAACCATACAACTAACTAACCCCTAGTTCATCCTTGTGCTTTTATATCCAAATTCCAAGGTCTTGTTTAGAGAATATCATTTGTCATCTTGTTTAGAGGGTTTTGTTAACAAGAGTCTCTCGTTAAGGAGGTTTAAAACGAGTCTCACTTGCGTCAGAAGTTAAAAAAAAAAAAAAAAAAAAAAAAAAAAAAAAAAAAAAAAAAAAAAAAAAAAAAAAAAAAACTACTCCTACTACTACTAAACAAATATCCTTAAAACTAAAAGTGATTCAATTTACTATAAAAAGCCAATCAAGTTGCATTGTAAAATTCAATCTTGACAAATACCTTACATACTCACATTCATTGAGCAAGTGACACAGCTATTGCCCATTCATATACCAAATTTGATTCTTAAAAATAGCCAAATAGTTGTGACAAACTGGCACAAAAATCTTCAGTACACAACTACATACTGTTAGAGATAGAGATGATTTTGGTTGCTTTTGTGAGGCCTTAAACTCATTTGTGCTACTTTCCTAACCTCCATATCATGCATACAAAAAGCTGTATCATTATCACCCTATGTTTGAATCATCATAAGAGAGAAAATTAAAATTTAGAAAGAAAAAAAAGAACCACATAGATAGAAGTTTCTTTTTGTGTTATTGATAATGTCACGGTTAGATGAAGAAGTAAAGCAAGATGAAATGCTTGGAAACATGATTGTGTTGGGTGTTTCTCTCATAGAAATTGCAGGAGTTGTGATTGGAGTTATTGCTGGGGTAGATAACCCCAAAGAAGCCACCTCGTTATCAAGCAAAAATATTACCCTTGCTGCCCTGTGCAATGAAACTGATTACAAGGAATCTTGTATATCTACCCTAGAATCCGTAGCTAACCAAACTGAAGTAATAATCTATTTCAAAGGTGCTGTCAATGCTACCATTTATGAAATGGAAGATGGTAAAAATTGCCAAACTATGCCTATAGCTGCGTTTTAAATGCAGCCCAAAGCGAGTCTATAGCCGCATTTTTTACAAAACGCAGCTATAGGTCTCAACTTAAGGGTTGTGGAAAAACGCAGCTATAGGGGGTAAAAAACGTAGCTATAGGTCTTGCGGGGGCTATTGCCGCGCAGGATAAGCCGCATTTGGAAACGCAGATATAGAAAACGCGGCTCATTTCATGGCCGTATTGAATGAAAGATATTTTGATGTTTCTTTTCGATTGAGCGTAGCTAGTTCTAAACAAGGGATGGGTCTTATGGTTCAAATTTCCCCAGTTCACATAGCACTGATAGCAGGGCTTAATTTTACCAATTTCTCTACCTCACGAATTGGACCTGTGGCCCATAACACTTTTGCTCTTTCATTGTAAAATACGATTGCCCCAATAATGATTTATATTGCTCTCCAAATACGTTGAAATTTCAACGTATTTGAAGAGCAATTTCAACGTATTTGGAGTGCAATTTCAACGTTCATAGTCGTGGGTTTGGTTTTGGGCTGAAATATCTATGAATTATTTTTTAATATTATACATGGCATATAAAGCATCTCTATTTTTTTGAAAAAAAAAATTAAAGATGCAACTTATGTCTTCCAATCTAGGAAATGATAAATTTTTATTTGGTATATTGTATATAAATTTGTTGAATTTGGTTTGGTTCTAAAGTAGAATTTAGGGATTCTATAAATTTTGAAGTTTTAAGTCTTGAGGTTTTACGTATTTGCGTCTCAGTAGGTTGATCTTCATTCTTCACCTTAAATGCTTTTTATTTAGGTTCATGTGATTTTTTGTTTTCTTATTAAAAGCTATATTTTTGGTTGAATAATTATTTGTTTGGATTAATTTCAATTAGTTTTTTTTAGAAGGCCTATTTACACATTGTTGGATTTTTTTTTTCAGAGTCAATAGTTTTTCCGTGCATCGCACAGGTAAGCAACTAATTGTTGTTATTGTTGTTATTATTATTATTATTATACTTTTTTGCTCCTTATAACATCTTCCTACATTGAGGTATTGCGAAATGATAACACCACCTCTATATATCTTTATAAAACGACAATCCCTCTTAAGAAATTTTATTTTATTTTATTTATTTATTTATTTTAAAAATTTGATAGTTTGATGATTTGAATCATAAATATTTTCAATCAGGAATATCAAAATATGCCAGTAAACCTATTAGACTTTTGGCTTTCTTAAGAAATCTCAAAGATTTAGAAAGTTAGCAACAACGTAATTTGGGTGTCCCAAATTGTTTGGGGAAGGAAAATGGAAAAACCATGCATATAATCTACAAAAAATGGTAAGACACGTTTCAAAACTGTGAGAGGCAAGACGTGAACAATATGAGGATATGAGTTTTTACATGCAATATCAATATATAATTCATAAGATTAACTTATTCTTATGTTTCAACCCAAAAAAAAAAAAACTTGCCCTTGTGATAATATCTAAAAACATTGTTTTTGTTTTTTTTTAATCTTTTAAATTTACTCCAAAAAAAATATGTTGACTATATACTTGCATATGGTCACCATATTTTTTTTTTTGTTTATTGAATTTCCATTTACTAATATACTAAATTCTTTGCATTATTTAATTTTTTGTTTATTCTATATACTAACATACTAAATTTCGATGATACGGGTTAATTATGACTAATCATGTTTTGAAGTATGACTATAAAGAGTTGTTGGGTTGAAATATGATTAAAAAAATGACATGACAAGAACTTAGTATGATAAAATATGAGCATGAATGTTTAGCAAAAATGTAGAAAATATGGTGACGGTAATTCATTGCATGATATGCATATTATGTGTTGATGACATGAAACCATGAATGGATACTAATGGGTCGCCCCCCTCTACTCATATTTTGTTCATCAAAAAATAAATGAAAGGATGGATGAAATGAATGAACACGCTTAACATAATATATGGTCATTAAATTCTAAGAGACTTATATTTTAGTTGGATGGATTATGTGTCTAACATCTTTCCATTCGATAACCTAGCTTTAATTAATTGGTGCTTATATTTGGGGTTCTTAAACTAAGTAATTTTCCATGTAATTTTTTATTTTCTTAATTGTAACTAATTTTATTAATTTTCATTTTTACTAAATTAATTGAAAAGTAAATTTTTAAAACCCCCAATTTAAGGAGAATGGCATTGTTGGTTCACTAGGTCCCAACATTTGCCTCCTGACAATATATGCATAGTTTAACTCGCAGAAGGTGTAGCTTTTGTATTAGATTGTTGAGCCTATTGAAGATCACAAAACTACCCATACCTCTCATTTATGTTCACTTCATAGCATTATTCTAAGTTTGGTGCAGTGGCGGATCCAAGGATTTTGTTTAGGGGGGTCATTACAAAATTTTATTAAAAAAAAAACTTGAACATATCGAGTTATTGAAATTAATAATAATAATAATAATAATACGTAAAGTTTTACAATTTTATTCTACAAGTTTTCAAATTTTGAATGTTACGTGATAGTTCATTATGAATATCTATTACCAATGTAAGGAACTATGAGTCTATGATCACTTTATTTTGTTAAGTCTGTCAACATTTTAACATTTATACGGTTATTATTATCTATTTGATTATAAAAATATTTTAGACTAAATAACTAATCTCAATTTATTGGCTTTGTATTAATTAATTATTGACACACGTAATCACACTCATTCATACATAAATTATATACACTGTGTCTACTTAACCAATTAAATGCTTGAACAATCACTAATTTTACAATTTTTTTCTTGAATTTTACTAACTTTATTACAAAAAGTTATTATAATATTATAACAATGCACACATATGTAAAAAAAAAAAAAAAAAACCCCTCTCTATTTCTTAATTATTAAATTATATTATATTTATATTGTACATACAAACATCCACACACATCATAATTTATACAAATACGTAACATTATAACAAAAAGTAATGTACACAATCAATATTAAACACACTCACACACATATAATATAAATTTATAAAAAAGAATTACATTTACAATTTACAAACACTTACTCTTTATTCTTAAAGTCGAAAATACTTGTAACAAAGATGTGCAATATTTAAGTCAAGGTGTGCAAAAAATTATTTTTAAAAATAAATTAAAGTATTAAGTTAAGAAAAAAAATTATATTATATATATATATATATATATATATATATACTTTTTTCTTTTGAAGTCAGGGGGTTCACCCTGAATATGCTTTAGCATTGCCCCCGCTTTGGTGGGAAGTTCTTAATGAAAATTATTGTAATTTCTTGGGAAGTTTTTAAGAAAAGTTATTGTAATTTCTTTATAAAAATTTGCATACCACAATCACATAGCTAGGTAATTTCCTTTTAAAATTTGCTCACACAAGGATTAGTGTAGATTTTTCTATATATATTAGTCGAGTTTCAGCCTGCTGAACATCAAAAATTATTCTCAAGTTTAAGGCCTTGCAAACTCACAAATCTTCATTTGTTCCCCTCCATAGCCAAAATGGATGCCAAGACTTCCATTAGGGTTTTCATCATTCGGATGCTTATTATCTTTTTGTTTCTCTCATCTACACACACGAGGGTGGTTGCCGAACCCAACAATGTCGTTCCACGAGCAAGTAAGTCCCTTGTTTTCCCATGGTTGCACGCAATATCTTTGTAAACATTTTATATTCATGGACAGTTAAGTTTTATATTCATGCGAAATCTTTGCCATGTTTGCAGAGAAAAACAGTATCCTGCGAGGAAATTTTGTCCAAATGAAAATTGTTGGGAAACCCGGGGCAAAACCTTCCCCGCCTGACAACACAGGTTAACAAGTCAGCATCAAAATTTGATTTGTATCATTCAATCGAATGAAGAATATAAAATTGAGACGTTAATGGTATATAGATTGTCTTTTTCTATGAACAATACTTGTAATATAGGATGTAAATAATGGAAATCAATAAGCTTGCAAGAGTGTCCCGTGTCCAAGAGTGTCCTCTTTTCGGTCCATATTGACACATGGAAAGCTTGTAATAATTACTACGTATTGTGAAACTGATGTGGAAATCTCCTATAACAAAGTTAGGCGTAAATGCACTTTTAGTCCCTACATTTTGACGTTTTTCCGTTTTAGTCCCTACATTTTAATTCTTTGCACTTTTAGTCCCTAAACCAATTAACGCTCTTCATTTTGATCCTTTCTGGTAGCCCACTCCCGGAATTTGCTTAGATGGCAGCCGGAAGAATTAAAATATTATAAAAATGCCATGTCATCCATACACATCAGCATATAAATTAATAAAAAAATTAATTTATTAATTTAACTAAATAAAAAAAATTAAAAACAGATCTGCAAAAAAAAAAAATTAAATTAAAAAAGAAGAGTTCATGTTCTTCTTCGTCATGTTCATGTTCATGTTCTTGTTCTTCCCCCAGTCATCATGAAGAACATGTTCTTCAAAAAAGAAATATAGGGACTAAAATTACACCTTGTTGTTCTTTCCAATCAAACCCAGCAACAAAAACTAAAACCCAGATTACAAGAACACAAACCCAGCAACAAAAACAAAAACTCAAACCCAGATTACAAGAACACAGACCCAGCAACAAAAACAAAAACTCAAACCCAAATTACAAGAACACAAACCCAGCAACAAGAACTAAAACCCATATTACAAGAACACAAACCCAGCAACAAAAACAAAAACGTAAACCCAGATTACAACAACACAAACGAAAAAAAAAAAATAGAGATCAAACACAAACCCAGACCCAGACCCAGATCACAACAACACATGAAAAAAAAAAAAAAAACAGAGATCACAACAAGCCGCCGCTTCGGTGGTGGAGGTGGACTCGCTGGGATCTGAAGAAGGGCGCCGACGCTTTGGTGGTGGAGGTGGACTCGTTGGGACTGAAAAAGAGCGCCGCCGCCAGATCCTTCCCTGTCCACCAAAACCCCAAGCCGCCACTCCAAAATCACCCTAAGCCACCATCCAAACCCACCGATCTTCAGCTCAAAAACCCACCAAACCCACCGATCTGTCAACAAACCCACGCCAAGACGGTGGCCAAGATCGGCGAGCACCATTGTGGCCAAGACCGGGACGAAGGCCGAGACCGGCGAGCTCCATTGTGGCCAAGACGGTGGCCGAGACGGAGACCGAGACCAAGTATTCTCTCTAAACCACCGCTATCGAGGCCACCTGAAGCCGTCGCCATGGCCGCCAAGACCGGGACGAAGGTCGAGACCGGCGAGCTCCATTGTGGCCGAGGCGGAGACCGAGATCAAGTATTCTCTCTAAACCACTGCCATCGAGGCCACCTGAAGCCGTCGCCGTGGCCATCGAGGCCATCTGAAGCCGTCGCCGTGGTCGCCAAGGCTGCCTGGAGCCATCGTCGTTGCCTGAGTTCACAAGAGATGGAAGCTTTGGTCACAGATGGGTTCACAGATGCAATAAGGTTTCACAGATGGGAAGCTTTGGTTTTTTTAATTTTGTTTTTAGTTTTATTTTTTTTATTTAGTTAAATTAATAAATTAATTTTTTATTAATTTATATGCTGATGTGTATGGATGACATGGCATTTTTATAATATTTTAATTCTTCCGGCTGCCACCTAAGCAAATTCCGGGAGTGGGCTACCAGAAAGGATCAAAATGAAGAGCGTTAATTGGTTTAAGGACTAAAAGTGCAAAGAATTAAAATGTAGGGACTAAAACGGAAAAACGTCAAAATATAAGGACTAAAAGTGCATTTACGCCACAAAGTTATTCAATAATAAAAAGTTTAGTGCATAACAAAAGTGTTGTAAATATTTGAGATTAAGATTTGACTACATTTTCTCGCTTGTGAATTTCCATTGCTCATACTTGAAATTCATTTTACTTTTCTTCATTTTCATTGGATATGGGTTCATACATGATATTCCATTTGCCTTTTTTTATCTTTTCTTTTCTCTCTCTCTCTCTCTCTCTCTTCCATTAGATTTGGGGGAATTGCTCATGCTTGAATTCATTTTTCTTGTTTCGAGGATCTCCTTTCACCAATGAGAGAGAATTAAGTGTATGTTTGGTACATTGAATGAGAATTGCAACATGAATAATAATCTTTATTACCGGTAATAAATATGTCATAAATGAAAGACTAAACATACACATACATTGAGTTTCATATATATATATATATATATATATAATTTTGTAACAGTTATGTGCATATGGAAAGTTTGTATATTTCAAAATATATTAATTTTAAAAATTATTACCCCTACTAAAAAATAACTATTACCCACTGCATGAACCAAAGAAATATGACACAAAAGGAAAATGCTTAGAAACATTTTTACAAACTTGTTTGGGGTGGTGAGAAGAATTGCTAGGAACACCGAACACTTTTGTCCCAATTCGTCACTTTTATCACTCACAATTTGCCACGTAGCAAGTTGTGGCAAAAATTATGCAATTATTTTTTTTTTTTTTTTTTGATAAGGCAATTTTATGTATTCCTAACATTACTTGGGTGATGAGTAAAACCTTTAATATGGTTGGCACAAATATATTGTGTTATTAAATAGTGACATGATACTTATTCTTTTCACAATTACGATGAATCTCACTAATTAAATTTATAATAAAACTAATCATAAATATGAGAGAAATGAGCATTATCGAAATTACCTTATAATTTTCCACTACATGAATGAAAGAAGTATGGCACAAAAGGAAAATGCTTAGAAATATTTTTACAAACTTGTTTGGGGTGGTGAGAAGAAATGCTAGGAACACCGAACATTATTGTCCCAATTCGTCACTTTTATCGCTCACAATTTGCCACGTAGCAGGTTGTGGCAAAAATTATGCAATTTTACGTTTTTTTTTTTTTGATAAGGCAATTTGATGTTTTCCTAACATTACTTGGGTGATGAGTAAAAAGTGTTGCCCTTTAATATGGTTGACACAGATATGTAGTGTTTTTTATATGGTGACATGATACTTATTCTTTTCACAATTACGATGAATCTCACTTATTAAATTCATAATAAAACTAATCATAAATACGAGAGAAATGAGCATTATCAAAATGACCTTATAATTTTCCTAATTTTTACTTTACTAGGTTTTATGTTAAGTATGCATTTGGCATTGATGAAAGTTTTCAGTTTATTTTACTATTCAGTTTATTTTTGCTACTATTTATGGCTTCACTACACTTTTTGGTATCATTCATGGGTCCTACTGTACTATTTCAACTTTTATTTTTATCTACAGTATTTTCAGTAAAAAATTTTCTGTTTCAACAAAATAAGTAAATCTCAAATAGATCCTAAATGTATAAAAATTAGCTGGTAATTTACTTAAAAAAAAAAAAAAAAAAAACTAGTTCTATTCAAAGTTTTCTTTTAAAAAAAAAAGATTGAGAAATAATGCAATGACAAGATAGGAAGCCTGATAGCAAGGGACACGTAGGGAGAGTGAGCATCAGAATACGGTTGAAGTTGACAAAACGGAACGTGCAAATGGCCCGGCTCATTCATCAATATCGAGGGAATCATTGCATATGGGCTAGGTCTTGGATTTTATTTCGCTTTGAATCGATACCAATGAAGTCAATTTTGTACCGTAACAATACCCTGGCCGGTACAAGAACGCTAATATTTTGTTGTGGTTTAAATACTAGCCGTACTAGAGTCATTTAAGTAATATCGGAGCGAATACCGGATTTCGGCCGATAAATGGATACTGGACAGAAATAAAATTCTCCATTGCTTTGTTGTAAATTTCTAAGAAATTGAAGGTCTTTGAAGAAGAATAAAAATAGAAGAAGAAGTCGAGGCTTTTGTGTATCTTTGAAAAGAAAATTCACCTGTCGTTTCAGATCAATCAAGCTGCTGCTTCTTCTCATTTCTCTGATGCTACCTCGTGAACTTCGTCTCCTTCTTTTACTTCCAGCAAGTTCCTTCTCTCCCACTTTTTCTTTGTTTTATCCGGCTGTGAATTTTAATGCAAAAATTTTGAAACTTGTGGTCAGTGATGGGGGGAAGTGAAACAGACAAGTGTTCAAGTTCACTTTTTACCCATTCAAATGGTCATATCACTCGCGTGGTGTATTTTTTTATTCTCTTTAACTATGTTATAGTACTAGTCTTTGACTTAAAAAAAAAAAAAAAAGTACATTAGTATATATATATTATAATAAACTGGTTATCAAAAAAATATTATATTATAATAAACTATATATTCGTACAATAGTTAAATAGTATTAGCTTTTTAAAAGGTATACATTATTATCATTATTATAGAATTAGCAGTAATTTTGAAATGGTACATCAATATTGATCAGTATCAAAATATATCGTTCCATTGGTTAAATTGGTACGGCTTTTAATACAAAATTGACTCCCTTGATCGATACATATTTTGAAATAAGTAGTATCCATTTGGATATAACGACCCGTCCGGCATTTGCGTTTCACTTTTTTTTTAGAAGGGCATTTCAGTAATTTTTGAGAGATTTAGTGGATCTTGTACACTGTTTATGAGACTCACAAATATTTTTTTTCAACCAAACTTTCATTAAAAATAGGTTTCATGGATTTATTCACACATTTAAATATTATTTTATTACAATATTTTCAGTTTTAGATTTTGCTAATGTGTGCTCTAAGGGCACACAATTAACCATTTTTTAAAAAAAATTTCAAAAATTAAAAAAATATTGACTATTTTTTCAATTTTTTTCAAAAGTGAATAGTTTAAGGAGATACATTAATCAAACTCATCAGTTTTTAGCAAAAATAAACTGTATCCATGCACATAGGCAAGGAATCACAGGCCTCTCGTCCTAGCCTCTCTTTACACAGGTATGGATGGCAATTTATATCCGACTCGCGGATACCCAATCCGGTCCGACCCTAATGAGTCGGATTTTACCTGGCCTGATAAATTATAGGGTCGGGTATGGGTTTTTAAAAAAAAACCCAAAGCGGGTCCGGGTTGGGTCCGGGTTTTTGCAAAAATCCGACCCGAACCCAGACCCATTTAAATATTTAAATTAAAATACTAAAATACCCCCCCATATATAAGTTTTTTTTTTAAAAAAAACCCTAACCCATGTTCCCATTTCACAAAATCACTCTAAAACTAGCCGGCCAACCCTGCCTATCCTTTTTCAGTTTTTCTCCTTTCCCACTCTCACTTGGTCAATCCCTCTTCATCACCCCCAACCTCTGATCTGTCACCGCCGGCCTGAACATCTGTCACCGCCGGCCTGGTTAGCCTGAAGCCCTTAACCGCCGGCCACCACTTGCACCTCCGCCGCCTCACTTCCTCCCTGTGTCTCCACCAGCCACCTCGTTCTCCATCTTTTTTTTTTCTTTTTCTTTTTTTCTGGGTTCATTTCGTCCCTATCATGTAAGTTGTTTGTGATTGTGTTAGTATTTGCGTTTGTGTTTGTGATTTTGAAAGGGAAAACATAAATCTGAAATTTTTGTGTTTGTGTGTTTGTGTTTGTGATTTTGAAAGGGAAAACATCAATCTGAAATTTGTGTCTGTGTTTGTGTGTTTGTGTTTGTGATTTTGAAAGGGAAAACATCAATCTGAAATTTGTGTTTGTGTTTGTGATTTTGAATGGGAAAATTATAAATTTGGAATTTTTGGGTTTGTGTTTGTGTTAGGATTTGTGTTTGTTTTTGTGATTTTGAAAAAGAAAATCATAAATCTTTGGTCATTGTTCATCCATGATTTCTTGGTGGTTCTTTTTATTTTTCAATTTCATTCTTTAATTTTCTCTACCGATCCTCAAATGTTTATTATTTTTCAACAATTTTTGTTTGTGGGTATTTCATCCTTTGATTTCTTTGATTTTCTATACCCTAAGTATACTCCTGCTAGTATTAAAAAAAAAAAAATTATGTTTGCCCAGATTCAAGCCTTGAATCTGGGCAAACACACTCAAAAAATCTGGGCAAACAAATTTTATTAAACAGGCCGAGTCCGGGTTTCAAGGGCAGATCCGCGGGTCGAGTTCAGGTATAAAAAAATTCGGCTCAAACCCGACCCGTTACCATTCCTATACACAAGTAGTAGTGTAATGTAGATTGAGGTGAACGTATCTAGTACTTCTATATGTACTTTTAATCTGTGGTACCAAATCCAAACTTTATGACGACTGGGCCAACCGTCAACCAGTGGACTGTACAAGCGCGTTGAATGCCCTTATCTATTCTCAGAATCTCAATATGACTGAGCCGTGTCCTTCTGCACACGACTCCATTTCTTTCTCCATTTTGGTATGCTACTGCACAGTCAACACTGTGTTCTTCATTCACATCACACTTCCCAGTTCTTATAGTAATCTCGGCTCTCACCACCCACTTTTCACAGAGAGAGAAATGGGAAAGGGAGAAAGAGTTGAAGTTTTGGGAGATGGAAGGTTTGGCAAAGAAACCAACTTTTTTTTGCCGATTCCGGCCATTCCTATGATTTCCTTTGGTTCCTCTCTTTCCTCTATCCTCTGATCTTTAGTAAAAAAAATTCCAACTGTTTGTTGTTGTTCTTCTTCTTCCATTATCATAAAGTTGTTCTTCTTCTTCCATTATCATCGTACTGATAATTTTTTAATTTTTTTTTCTTAAGAATCAAGTTCGTAATGATATTCGGTAGCATGGACGGAGCCATTCATGGACTAGGGGGGAGAATGGCCACCCCTAATTTAAAAAAAAAAAATATATTATTATATAATTATATATTTAGGTACTAATTTTAGCAATTTTGTTCAATAAAATTATATTTTGTCTTCCTTATTGATCATTATAAGAGAAATGCTACAGCTACAAACTTTTTTACAACATTTTTACAGACTATTGAGGTAGCAAATTCTTACTAGTTTGCATTTGGGTCCACCGCTTACATCACTTTTTTACTTACTAATAACCACTAATCACAACAAAAATTTGTAAAAAAAATTGTAAATCTAGTATTTTCCTCCTTTTAAAGTCCATAAAAAAAATTTATAGATCTAAAATCTAAAATATATATATATATATATATATATATATACAAGCCCAAAATATTAGCCCAACAACAAAAGTATCAATAGGCAAGAGCAAAGCTAAAAAAAAATTTGAGACTAATCAACCAATTTTACCAAAAACAAACAACTTAGCCCTTTAAAAAATTTTAAACAAAATAATTTTGTCCTTACCAACAAAAGATACACTTTACACACACATGAAAAAAATAATAATAAAAGAAAACCTTCGCCGTCTAACAATAGAATTGAAAGTCGAAACCACTACATATAAGTAACAATAAAATTGCCCCCCCTAACTCCAAGTCCTGGCTCCGTCCCTGTTCGGTAGATATTTTCAGGTTAACTATTTTCACCATAAACAATTCCCTGCTATTTTTTTTAATAGATGCTCTTACAGATGCTCTTAGAACATTTGTAAATGATTATCTTTTTAATAGGTGCTATTTTTTCCTTTCTTTTTTGGCTAATAAATTGGGACATTCGACGCCTGTGAGTTTCGGGGAAAATATTAGTCAGCTGGTGTGAATGCATCTTTTTATTGTGCTAGTAAGTGTTGTAATTCATGAATAAAAATTAAGATCGGTGAAACTATGTATAAATAAGTCTGGATTCTATGATTCAAAAATAAATAAATAAATAAAAGTCAAGATCCTGTTAATTTGAGCCTACTTTATATTTAAGCAGATATATATTTTTACTCTTTTTAAAATTTTAAATGTTACATTTCCAAAATTTGTATTAGTTAAAATTTATCAAAAAGAAAGTAGTAATATTTAATTTTAAAAAATAAATTCATTTCAAAATTTGCAAAATTCACAATTTTTTTTTTTAATTACATGTGTCATACTGTCATGAAAGTTGGCAAAAGAAAGCTGTGTCCATGAGATCGAACAAAGTTGTTGCCATGGAGATGACACTGATCTCCTTGGATGCGGTCACTCCCATTAAGACTTCCAATATAATCTTCATTCAAATATGGCAAAGATCCGGAGTAAGGTTGTAAACGAGCCAAGCTTTGTCGAGTAGTGTATGTTTGAGTTTGGCTTGTCAATAAAAAAAAATCAAATGTTCAAGCTTGGTTTGAACTTGAAACAAGCCTAAAAATAATGTTTGAGCTTGAGCTTGTGAGAATGCCAAAAAGTTTGAGCTCGGCTTGCCTTGGCTTAACTTGATTAATTAGTCAAGCCAAGCTCGAGCTTAATATCAAGCTCAAACCTGAGCTCAAGTCAAGTTTTTTAGCTTGGGATTCAAAAAAAAAAAAAAAATGCATCATCAAATGCTTATATCACCAAAAATCAAGAAAATGAATATACATACATACATGCATATATATATATATATATATAATATGCTCATTTTATCATGCTTCAGACAGTCATGATTAGAATTTGTTCAAACTACAACTTTACATAATTAAATCCATCTATCATCATTTATTGTCTATATTTTGAGTAACTGTTCAAAATACAATTTTGACATTCACATTTGTCATTCGTACAACTATAATCTTCACAAATCTAAATAAATTAACATTCCTAAACATATATGAATAAACAAGTTATAAATTAACATTCCAAAACATATGCGTAATGTCATTATAATAAGTTTATTTAGTAAACATATATCAAGTTATAAAAGAGGTTAAGCTCAGCATGTTTTGTATTGAGCCTTATTGTTCACGAGCTTGTTTACTAGCAATTTTTTTTTTGCTTGAGCTCGGCTTGTTAATCAAACAAGCCAAAACCTAAGGCTCAAGCTTGGCTTATTTGTAAACAAACGAACATGAACAAGTTTTTTATCAAGCCGAGCTCGAGTTGTTCATGAACGGCTTCGTTCGTTTACAGCCCTAATCCGGAGAAATTTGTTTCTCTGTGTTGCTACCAATTCGAGACAGTGTTGTGATGTTGTCATTATTATGCACGAATCACTTCAAGAATCACTGCTATCATGCACAAATTACAACAAATTATGATAGAATTCAAGAAAAATATTTTATCCTTAGACTTTTGTTTATGGTATGGAAATTTAGTTGATAAAATTTTTTTTCAATAGTTTCATATTTCGATTTTAGGGTATATTTAGAGGGCACTTTGCAGGTTTTTAGGGGATTTTAATGACGTTGAGAATATTTTACAGTATATTTAGAGGGCATTTTAATCAATTTTAGGGTGTTTTGTCATCATAGAGTTTTGGCATGTGAGGCTTTCCATTTTGAAAATTATGAGGTTTTAAGAGCAATTGTACCAGTGGCTCTAAAATACAAAATGTGCAAATATTTGCACATGCTTGCTACAGTAACCATACATCTATGCACAATTACTCTAGCTTTGTAAATCATTATTTTATTATATTTTATTCTCTCTTACCATCAAACCCACTCTCCCTTCTTCTCTCTTCTTCTTCTTCTTCTTCTTCTTCTTCTTCTTCTTCTTCGTCTTCATTTCACATTCTCTTTCTCTTCATTTGCACAGTCGATCAACCATTTGCCCACCATCACCATTTTACAACACATAAAAATCCAACCACAAATTCAATAGAAAATCAAAGCCAAAATCAACGAAAAATCAAACTCAAAATCAACAAAAATCAATGGAAAATCAATGCCAACATATCAAATGAAAAACCCAAAATAAATCATGAATGTATGCCATTGCCGACAAATATGGGCTAGCTTCCATAGCCATCGCCATGAGAGAAATCTGAGAGACAGATGAGGGGTATGAGACAAGTGGCTGAGAAGATTGTGATGATAGAGAGGCGGAGAGTTATGTGAGGAGATTGGGATGAGAAAGAGATGGAGATTTTGAAAGAAGAGTTTTGCTATTTGGGATGAGAGAGTGAGAGAAGAAATGTGAGTGTGAGAGATATTTTAATAAAAAAAAAATATTACTCAAATAAAAGAAGATGTATAATAGATGAACTGATGTGAGAGTTTTGGATAAGTGATTGTATAAAATAGAAAAAATGGATTCTTATGCTAAAATAAACATGAAATTTTCTACAGACCAATGCAATTGCTCTTAAGGATATTTGGTAATTTAGGAGATTTGATTATTTTAGAGCTTTCAAGCTTATTAAGTTATTTTGAAACTTTTAGAGATATTTTAGAGATTTTAAGGGTGAAAGGACACAACTCACAAGATGGGCCTACAAGCGAAAGAAACTAGGGCCCATGACGTAAACAATATCCTTGGAATGAATTTGTAAAGAGTGGGCCGAGTAAACTTGGTTGAAGACGAATGGGTTGACGACCCAAATATAGTTATGTCCAGACTAACATAAATGAAGTGTTGAGATGGCGCAGGGTTCTTCTCGGCTTGGTCCGAGGAGTGAACTTAGACATCTATTCTGAGTACTTGTATCTTCCTCTTTCTTACTCTCTTGCTCTCTTCTTCAGTTACTTCCCTTTTTCTCTGATTGTTCGATACCTTTTCTCTCCGTTTCCAGCTCTATTTATAGGCCAATTTGTCTCACGTGCCAGTTAGGTGATTCTCCTTTGATACTTGTCCCATCAACCTTCATTTGAAGTCTCCACACAGCAGCTGTAAAGGGTGAAGGTCACTGTTCAGATGTCTTTTCCCTATTAATGCGGCCAGGAGGTTAGCTGCAGGGTTATAAATGCGGTGGCAGCAGCCTTTCACATAATATCTCTTTGCTACCATTTGTCCTCTTTGCCTACATAAATCTGAAGGTTCTCCAAAAATGATAGGATCAATGCTGGGACATTCACCTGGATCGTCCCTCTGATCATCCAACCAAGCAGTGCTCCTCGGACCACTCCTTTCTTCCTTCACACAAGTTTTACTATAGGGAGGAGTTAAACCAGGTACAGTCCTCATGATTTACTGTCCTCGGACGGACAGTTCTCCTTGGACAGGCCCATGGCCCATTATCTGGAATTTGGCCTTTCACCCCTACAAAGGGTATTTGATCATTTTAGAGATTTCTAATTTTGAAAGTTTCTATATTCTTAAGGTTGAAAATATTTTATGTCAAATTTCTATGTTTCTTTAAAGGTATATAAAAAAAAAAATCAATCCTAAATAAGTGCTTTCATGATCATCTAAAATAGATTTTGATGATTTTAAAATTTTAATTTAACCAAGTTTTTCAGCAGTTATGAATCCAAAAAAATAAGGACAATACTTTCCAAAAAAATGTTGTAAGAAACTATTATTATACTATTTTGAACTTGGGCCAATCAGTGGTGGTTCTTTTCACAAAAAATTGGGTCATTTTGAGATTTCAAAACAAAATTTCGACCATCAGATTGTACCAACCAAACCGTACAACTAACTAGCCCCTAGTTCATCCTTGTGCTTTTATATCCAAATTCCAAGGTCGTGTTTAGAGAATATCATTTGTCATCTTGTTTAAAGGGTTTTGTTAACAAGAGTCTCTCATTAAGGAGGTTTAAAACGAGTCTCACTTGCGTCAAAAGTAAAAAAAAAAAAAAAAAAAAAAAAAAATCTAACTACTAAACAAATATCCTTAAAACTAAAAGTGATTCAATTTACTATAAAAATCCAATCAAGTTGCATTATAAAATTCAATCTTAACAAATACCTTACATACTCACATTCATTGAGCAAGTGACACAGCTATTGCCCATTCATATACCAAATTTGATTCTTAAAAATAGCCAAAACGTTGTGACAAACTGGCACAAAAATCTTCAGTACACAACTACATACTGTTAGAGATAGAGATGATTTTGGTTGCTTTTGTGAGGCCTTAAACTCATTTGTGCTACTTTCCTAACCTCCATATCATGCATACAAAAAGCTGTATCATTATCACCCTATGTTTGAATCATCATAAGAGAGAATTAAAATTTAGTAAGAAAAAAAAAGAACCACATAGATAGAAGTTTCTTCTTGTGTTATTGATAATGTCACGGTTAGATGAAGAAGTAAAGCAAGATGAAATGCTTGGAAACATGATTGTGTTGGGTGTTTCTCTCATAGTAATTGCAGGAGTTGTGATTGGAGTTATTGCTGGGGTAGATAACCCCAAAGAAGCCACCTCGTTATCAAACAAAAATATTACCCTTGCTGCCCTGTGCAATGAAACTGATTACAAGGAATCTTGTATATCTAGCCTAGAATCCGTAGGTAACCAAACTGAAGTAATAATCTATTTCAAAGGTGCTGTCAATGCTACCATTTATGAAATGGAAGATGTGGTAAAAATTGCCAAACAAGTTGACGTTGCGCGCAACCAAGAAAAGATGGCACTCGCAGATTGTATTGAGCTAGTGGAGTTGTGTCTTGATGAACTCCAATTTGTAGTGACAATGGTAAATGCTACACCAAGTTTGTTCTTTAATGATTCATCTGATGCTAGGGCGAGCTTGAGTGCTGTACTCTCATACCAAAGGGCATGTATTGAAGGAATACAAGAGGCCTCTTCCACATTTGATATGGAAAGAGCTTTGCAAAAGTCTACTGAGCTTACAAGCAATTCTTTGGCTGTAGTTTACGAGTTTTCTGTCAATGATGACAAAGGAGCAGAATCTTCAGGCATGAGTCGAAAGCTTATCTCAAATCATTCTTTTGATATTAAGATTGCTCAGGCGCCTGACGCAGTTGTGGCTAAAGATGGAAGTGGGCAATATAAAAGCATCAATGATGCTATCAATGCATACCCTGATGGGCACAACGGAAGATATCTTATCTATGTAAAATCTGGAACATACAGAGAGAATGTTATTATCCCCAAGAATAAGACCCAGATATTCATGTATGGTGATGGGATGAATAATACTATTATCACCGGAGTTGCTATAAATGGAACTACCTATCGAAATGCGGCTTTATGTGAGTTCCTCAACCGCTATCCTATTTTTAATGTCAAACAAAAAGTTCACTGTTTTGATATTAACAAAAAAATGTCAACATTGAAACAATGATGAATTGTGTGTTCGTGTGTAACCAATTTATCAATACCATAACTCGGACCCCAAATAAAAATTCTTGGCTATGCTTCTAGCACTTATTCCTATAATTATCAATGAAAGTGAATTTGGATAAAAATAGAACATCTTTCTACAATTAAACCAATATATAAGCTCTAATTTTGTTTCTCATTGTTTATCAACTTTTGCTAAATTTCCCTCTCTCATTGCAGCGGCGATTGGCAATGGATTTATATGCAAGGATATTGGCATAATTGTAGATACAAGTAGACGAAGTCTCTTAGCGGCTGTTAAAGTCCAGTCTGATAATGCAGCCTTCTTCAACTGCAGAATAAAGGCTACCAAATTAAGTATATATGCATTAGCCCACCGGCAGTTCTTCCGAGATTGTGAAATCTATGGTGACACAAACATCATCAGGGGTGACTCTGCAGCAGTATTTCAAAGCTGCAAAATCGTTGTCACAAGGCCTCTTGGATCAAAGGTCAATATAATAGCAGCACAAGCTAGGAGTGATAGGCGTGAAAGCACAGGTTTTGTACTCCATAACTGCAATATTGACGGAGACAAATCTCTTTTCCCTAAAGGGCTAAACAATGTCACTTATTTGGGCATGCCAATGCAGAAATATTCAAGAATAATTGTAATGGAATCAATTCTCGGAGATTTAATTACTCCAGGGGGATGGTTTAACAATAATGAAACCTATGGAATTGAAACTGTGACCTTTGTTGAGTACGGTAACAAGGGGATTGGAGCTCAAACCAATAAGAGAGTCAAATGGCCAGGTTACAATGTCATCTACAACAAAAATGATGTACTACGTTACACGGTTGGTCGATTCATTCAAGCACCAAAATGGTTGCCAGCCACTGGAGTCACCTTTGAGGCTGGGCTTTTTTCTTGAAGATAGAAAGAGACATTTAGGTGTAGGGGATACTCAACAAAGAGAACATGTAATTCCTTCATCTTCTGCCAAAAAACAAAAAGTGATTAAAAGATGAAGAGAGCTGTCAATGTTATTTTGTTCAGGTCTAGACAGTCACTTAACTTTGGGCAGCCAACCTGAAAGCTATTTTGCAAACCAAAGGTGAAGGCAATTTGTAATTAAAACATAGGATTAGAAGAAAGTTTCCTTAATGACAAGTATTGGTAGATAGATTTTGTTTTCCAATGATTGCTGCAGGAAAGATTGGACAAGAAATTTTAATTCAAGTATCTGAGTTTAGAATGTGATCATCAATTTGGTTTTCAGGTCTTCCCATGTAGTTTCATGCTAAATCTTCTTACCCTTTTTGCAATCTATAGAACCAACTTGTTTCTCAAGATCTCTTTCCCTGTCATGTCCTATTTGTAATCTACTTCTATAGACTAAGGTTGCGTGTGGCTTATAGGTCTTGTGCATGTATGTATCCTTTGAGCTTGCTAACATCTAGATGTCTTAATCCATGAATGTTGTAACTTGTGTGTGTTTAAGCCGAAGGAAGAAATTAGTGTCGTCTGTAGTCTTAAAGCTTTTGAGAAGCAGCTGGAATTTAGGAATGTTGACAATGCAAAAACCACATGAATAAAATTTTACAGTTTGGAGGAAAGTTTCTCCAACTCAAAATTTTAACTCATTTCACATCCATTTTTTTACATCCACTTTTATTTTTTTAACTGCTGACAAATTTTTTCTTCATTTTTTAAAATATGTACATTCTTGCATTAATTGTGGATATTTGTATAAAGTGGAGGATGTAAACAAATATAAGATGATATTTTTCCAAAAAAACAATTAGTATTATAGGGCAAACACTATTAATTAAAATGGTGAAAGTGTTGTCCTATATGCAAAAGTACAAAATAAGACATAGAACTGACACGTAATCATTTTAAGATACATATCAATTTATTATTTCTTTCAGTGCATAACACTACCATGAGAAATTTAAACCCCAATTAAAATCCTATTGTATTTAATTAAAAACAAACACACGCTCACAAATTTGAAGGCAATTTCCTTTAAAAAATAAAAATAAAGGCACCTTCGAGCCATATTCGTTAATTGGGTTTGTCACAGCTAACATCAATTTTTCTTTTTTAATAGTAGCTTACGACCATTAAATTTCATAAACGCATGCCTGTTATGATTGTACCAATCCCGTACCAATCCCATGTGCCATGTGGTGTAATCCATTGAGTGTAAAAATTTTCTACTGATTTTATTGCAATGTCCCCAACTAAAAATCGTTGATTATAATTGAGATTAAAAAAAAAAAAAAAGAGCAAACCTTATGAGATTCTTTTGTTCACTTTCACAAACTTTTTTAGCTTTTAATTTTTTTAACTTTCACATTTTACTTTTTTTTAATCAATGGCTAGAATTGAAAGTTACTTTTCTCAATTCTTAATCTTAACAATTGAGAGAGGAATTGCTTCGAGTACAGTAGCCTCCTGATTACAATAAGTCTATTATTGATTAACTAGCTTGGATCCTCGTGTATATATATAGATACACTTAAAAATATACAATAAGATGCATAATACAATTTATATATATATAATTTAAGAGATTAAATGAGAATACTAAATATTTTTAACACACACACACGAGAAGAAGAGAGAAATTTTTTTTTTTAAAACTTATAATGGTATATATCCAAAAGGGCTTAACTTACAGTGGGTTAATCTCACATTAGAAAATGAGTGTGAGTTAAAGAGATTTAAAGTCTATGCTAAAGTTATGCCCTTTTGGATATACCCCACTATAACTTTCTTTAAAAAAAAACCTTATTTCCTCTGTCTGTGTGCGTGTGTTAAAACTACTTAGTATTCTAAAAAAAATTAAATTCTATAAGGATGAGGTGTAAAACTCATGTTTTACATTATCTAATAAGTGATTGTCATATCAGTATTTTACTTAAAATTCAATACATTCTACCACATCTAATAACATCTCAATAAATTTCCAATTTGGTTGGATTTATATATGGGTATTAGAATTGATTGAGTGTGATTATGTTTTTTTTTAAATATGTAATAAAATGATGTGACATGTTGGAATTGGAGGAGTAAAACATGGATTTTACACTACGTCCTTATAGAAATTAATCTCATAATTTAAATACTATTGATAGTTATTTTTATATTTTGTTAACTCTTTAAAAAATTTTGTAAGGATATTATTAGGTATAAAATGTAAATTGTCCATGTTTATTTAGTATTGTGAAGCATTTTTTTTTTTTTTTTACGATTCATTTATTCTAGATTCTTTAGTTTTTATACTTAATAACTCATTTGGATGAATATTTATGATATGGTCCCACATTTGATTCTAAAATTAAGAAATAAAACTCTTTAAGAATAAATATTTTATGACACATGGCGCAAAATTGAAACTCTAATTTGAAATTCTAATTTGAGTTTCTCTCAATTTCACCTATTATTATTACTAGTATGTAATCTCATGCATATGCAAGGGTTCATTTAAAAACAATTACAATTACATATAATATATATATGATTTGAAATTTAATTGGATTTAGACTCTTCGGTTTTTGCCCTAAATAATTCACTTGCCACAAAAACTAACAAATTAGATGAGACACGTGACGCAAAATTGAACTCCAATTAAAATTCAATCTAAAATCTAATTGGATTTAGACTTTTTGATTTTTGCACCTAATAATTCACTTGACACAAAAATTTAAAAATTAAATGAAACGTGACACAAAATTAGACTCTAATTTAGAATTTAATTAAATTTTCTCTCTGTTTTAGCTATTAATATATATATGACTTATAAATTTGAATTATTTTAGTTATATGATTATGTTTTTTATGGTTTATTATATTGAACTCCTCGTTTTCTACATTAAATTAACTAATTTGGCACAAAATTTTAAAATTTTAGATTAGATGGGAAATATGACGCAAAATTAAACTCTAATTGAAATTCAATTTTTACCTAAATTAATTCATTTGGCACAAAATTCTAAAATTTAGATTAGATGAGACACGTAGCGTAAAATTAGACACTAATTGAATTTCAATTTGAAATTTAATTAAATTTTTTCTCTACTTTACCTATTATTATATATATAGATGATTATTATTATTATTATTATTATTATTATTATTATTATTATTATTATGACTTATAAATTTGAATTTTTCTTAGTTATAGGATTTTTTTTATGATTTATTATATTGAACTCCTCGTTTTTTACACTAAATTAACTAATTTGGCACAAAAATTTAAAAATTTAGATTAGATGGGACACATGACGCAAATTAAATTTTAATTGAAATTCAATTTTTACATTAAATTAACTCACTTAGCACAAAATTCTAAAATTTAAATTATATGAGACACATGGCGCAAAATTAGACTCTAATTAAATTCCAATTTGAAATTTAATTGAATTTTCTCTCTGCTTTACTTATTATTATATATATATATATGACTTATACACTTGAATTGTTTTTAGTTTTACAAAAAAAAAAAAAGTTCATAAATATAAAATCATTCAAAAATTATGTTTTTTTTTTATGGTTTACTTATATTGGACTGTTCGTGTTTTACATTAAATTAACTCATTTGGCACAAAAATTAAAAAAAAAAACTTAGGTTAGATGAGACACATGTCATAAAATTAAACTCAAATTGAAATCCAATTTTTATATTGAATTAACTCATTTAACACAAAAATTAAGAAGCTTATATCAGTAGGAACACGTGGCGCAAAATTAGACTCTACTTGAATTCTAATTTGAAATCTAATTGGATTTTCTTTCAGCTTTACATTTTTTAGTTCTACAAAAAAAAAAAAAAAAACTCATAAATTTAAAATCATTCAAAAATTGTGTTTTTTTTATGGTTTATTTATATTGGACTTCTTGTTTTTTACACTAAATTAACTTCTTTTGCACAAAAATTAAAAAACTTAGAAATGGAACATATATCGCAAAATTAAACTAAAATTGAAATTCAATTTTTACATTGAATTAACTCACTTGACACAAAAATTAAAAAACTTAGATTAGTAGGGACATATAGCGTAAAATTAGACTCTAATTGAGTTCTAATTTAAAATCTAATTAGATTTTCTCTCAATTTTACCTATTATTATTATTATTATTATTATTATTATTATTATTATTATTATAATATTTGAGGGATTGAGATCCAGTGCAATTGCAATTCCACCATGCAATACTCCTCTCTTCTTTTACAAAAAAAATTATCACATCCACTTTTTAATTATTTTTTACTTTATTTTATTGAATGTCTGAGATTAAAAATTACTTTTTCTAACTCTCAATCTTAACCTCCAATAGCAACTGTTGAGACAATCACCGCAAAAACACCATCGCAAGTGAAAATTCTTTTCAGTGGCACAAATTATTAAATTAACATTTATCTGAGTATCAATTTTAATTTAATTTATCTGAGTATCAATCATCCGAGAATCAATCACATCATGTTTACACATCAGTAAAATTATGAAGTCCGCCCATTAAAAATACATTTCCTTACTAACTATTGTTTTGCCTATTCTTTACCGGTCGGGTATTAAAAATTCAGACTTGTTTATTTAATTTTTAGTTCAAACACGAGTTGAGCGTATCACCTAACAAAATTATATATTTAAACTTAGTTTGTTTACTTGTTGAACAAGCTTAAATTTTTTCACGAACTACTTAATTAACTTATTTTTTTTCTATTTATAATAAAACTAGGACTAAAATATTTCACTCCTTCACAAATTTATGAATTTTTACTGTAAATGGATTGTTTATGTTATGAATAAATTACAAATAATAATTGAACATCATATGAACTAATTTACAAACTTATACAACTTAATTTCAAGTCTTTGTAAATATATTTATATCTATAATTAATTCAGGCCCTCGTGTTCACGAGCTTTTTCACAAACACATTATTATATTTAAACTTGACTCATTTAATAATCAAACCAAAAGTTAGGCTTGAACTTGGTTTGTTTACTAAACAAACAATCATAAACAAGTTAGCTCGAGTTAATTATAAACAGCTTAATTCATTAACAACCCAAGATGGATTAGTCATGCTCAAAAATGCAGAGATAGATGCTAAACAAGTGATAAAGGTTATTACTTAAAAAAAAATGTAATGCAAACAAACTAACTCAGAATATTGTGATGAATTACAGGACTACAGTCCAAGCTCTTTTAGAGTATAAACTGGAATTCAACTTCAAAGAAACTAACAATAACAATGACAGCCTACCCAAAAGAGGGTGTCATTAAGATGTGCCTTTTTTAATTTTATTTCCCATCCGAAGTTGCTTTCGAATTTTTTGGAATAATTCAATAACTTTTTTATAATTCAATAATTTGGTGTGAGGGATTTAAGGCTTAAACATATTTATTGGAAACTCTAGCAAGTATTAGTTATGCTTTAAGGTTCTAGTTAGCATTTACTTTTGTGTCAAAGGTGGGGGGCAAGTTCAAAAGCCACCCTAATGAGCCAATTCAAAATGACCAAGGAATAAAAATGGTGGAATGTAAAGACAGAACACTCCAATTTCCCAAAAGATTCAAAGGAAAGTTCATCCAGGAGCCAAGTGGCTGATGTTAAAGGATCCACTCTATTATGAAAAGGAAGTGCGTATTGAGAAAGCACCATAAGGTCCATAACAAATATAAAGGCAAGCCAGTTAGAAAAAGAATAAAAGAAAGAAACTGAAATAATTGAGAATTGCTAATTGTTGGAAATAATTGAGAATCTCTCTCTCTCTCTCTCTCTCAAAATTCAGAAGTAGCACCAGTTTATTTACATTTTTATTGGGTGAGCAAGTTTTAATTTTCATGATTATTAATTTATTATGTCAATTATTGTCACATTTTATTTTATATAGATATGCTAAAATTTCAACTTATGAAATTTGCTTTATGACTATTGCTTTTTATCATCATGCTAATAATCTAATCAATTTAATCAAAGTTTATGACAATTGCTTTTTATCATCATGCTAATAATCTAATCAATTTAATCAAAGTTTAAATCTTAGACCTCTTATTCGGATCACAAGAGATTTTACTAATTAAACTAATTAAAATCTACATTGTTACCTCTTATAATTGACATTAAATGACCATGTATAGTATATCAACTTATGAAATTTGCTTTATGATTATTGTTTTTTATCATCATACCAATAATCAAATCAGTTTAATCAAAGTTTAAATCTCAAGCCTCTTATTTGATCACAATAAATTTTACTAATTAAACTAATTAAAATCTACATTGTTACCTCTTATAATTGACATTAAATGGCCAAAGTATATCAATAACAAAATTTTTTGAAAGGGCGTTATTGAAATCAATATCCAATACGCGGGATCAAAATGAAATTTTTAAATACAAGGGATCATTACGAAATTTTTAAATCAATAATTTAGCTTTTTTGAGAATCTATTATTTAGCTAGTCAAATGCTTATCTCAATTTTTTTTATTTCTTTATCTTTTTTAAAGTAAAGCTCACTGCTCAAAGCCTTTTTGAGATGAGAAAGGAATCGCACACAAATTATGACTTATTTAATAAAATAAAATTCAAAAGACGATAGCTTTATACACTAAAGTAGTCCCAGGCAGCATCCACATCCAGAGGACAATCTTGAAAAATGGGCCAGAGATGATTCGTCTTTTCACCAAATCCAAAACAACTGCACCAACCTGACTGGTAAAAGATTTGAAAGGACGTTGTTTAAATTTTATGAGTTGTGGTATTTAAACAAGGATTTTGTTAAACAATAATTAATTATTTTTTAAAAAATAAATTTTAAAATTAAAAAAATATTGATAATTTTTTTAATTTTAAAAAAATATTTTTAAATATAAATAATTTAATATGTATTTTAAAAACATACGTTAATCAGATCCTTTAAACAGACGGGACCTAGAATTGTTGGAGTAAAAATATTTACGTTAACGTATTACACTATAAAATATAAATATAATCACCTAGTGAATCACAAACAAATTTAATTATTTTTTAATCTATTCTAAATATATAAAAATTTTACAAAATTAAAAGTTTAATTTTTTTTTATTGTCATCTATTTTTTTAAAGCTGTAAAAGAATTTTTTTTTATTTTTTTGGTGCTTGATATTTTATAATTTATATGTTTGTATGTCATTTTAATAGTTCACCGTAAAAGACAATCTTCACTAGACCAAAATTATGCAAAATCGCAACCGTTTTGCACGTTGGAATCTCTTTGCGTGCATTTTACTCAAAAGTAAAGAAAACAAGGCCCTCTCCCACTCCTTAACGTTAACGTTACTGCATCAAAATTTAGGAATTAGGAGCACAAATTTTTTTTTTTTTTTTTTTTTTTTTTTTCACAACTTTACCGAATTTTAATTTGTTAGATTATTATTACTTTTTATCCTCACACTATTTGGTGTAAAATTTTACACCGTATTAGAGAATTTTACACCACATTAGCATTAGCATTAGCATTGTAGTGTAAAATTCTCTAAATTGCTATTTTTGCAATACATTCACTCAAACTAAGATTTACTCAGATGTGTGTATTTTTAAATTTTTTTAGCAACTGTAAATAGTAAATAAACTTTTCTTTTATGACTTTTCCAATAAATAATTATTAAACTTTTTTTTTATGACTTTTCTCTGTCTTTACGCTCTCTCCTTTTAGGTAAATAGTAAATAAAAATAAAATATTTAAATAAAATGATAAAAGAATAAAAATTTAGCTGTTAAGTCATGAGTGTATTGTTTTATTTTTAATACTAAATATTTAACACGCGAAAAAAGAAAAAAAATTTACAATAATGTATATTTAAAAAATTCTAACTTTTAAATACAAATCACAAACTTTAAATAATAAATAAAATATTTTTTTTTATGAGAATAAAATAAAATAAATTTTTAGATGGTAAAGTAATCCCGAATGTAAATGCTCACTACTCTTTTATCGGGTCAAAATTGTGAAAAAAGTTGTGATTATAACGTGTAACTACGTGTCTGCTTCCTCCGACATTAAAGACATTGAAATCATCGTCCACCTACCGCAATTTATTATTACTTTAAAGGCTTGGAGTGTTTCAAGGGGCGCCTTTATATTCCACGGTGCTCGTGACTCTGCTGACATCAACGCGTTTTTGAATTCTAGATACCCCCAAGACTCGTTTTACAATGTCCATATATATATATATATATATATATATATATACACATACAGAACTGCTACGTTCATAACATTTTTCATAATATTTTCACAATAAATCTTAGTTGATAGGTTGTTACAGGTTTTAAATTTAAAACCTGTAAATTTTAAATTTTACATATTTTAAATTTTCACAACAAATCTTAGTTCATAACATTTTTCATAATATTTTCACAACATATCTTAGTTGATAGGTTGTTAAAGATTTTAAATTTAAATTCAATACTAAAATTACTTTATTACCCATTAGTAACAGCAAATAACAACCTATCAATTAAAATTTGTTATGAAAATATTGTGAAAAATATTTTGAACGTAATATTTCTCAATTGAATAAGTCTGCTGCAACAATTTATGACAAAATTTGTGCCATAAAAGAGTGAGTGAGTTGTGGTTGACAAACGAGTATTTTTATATGGACTTATTATCAATTTTCTACTAATTATAATTTGTTACGTAAATGAGTTATAGTACATGTTGTAATCCTAAACTTATTCTACATAAATATATTTTTCAAAAGGAAAATATTAATAAGTGCTGTGTTCATAATCTATTTTAAAAAAATTTTGATACTATTTTTATAGGAAATGAAAAAAGTTGTCAAAATGTTAATTACTTTTTTTTCATTTTCCATAAAAACTTTCTTCAAATGAATTATTAACAAGTGCTGTACAGCACCCGTTAACAGTACCCTTTTCAAAATTTTATATACCATTAAGTTACTTGTTGGTGCAATAGTCACCGTACAAATATAAATATTTGTGGGATGTAGAGAACAAAGACCAGAGTTTAAGTCTCTAAAAAGAGTTTCAGTGTTTCATACATATATACACTTATATTAGACTAAAGTATAATTTTTATCTTTTATATAAAAAAAATAATGTTTTTCTATAATTTTATGGTTATTGGGGGAGGTTTAAATTCTTCATATCTCTTTTAAGAACTCTAAATTGTAAGTTTAAGTTATAAGATTCTTCATATATATACTTAGATTATGCTAAAGTATAATTTCTATCTTATAAATATATAAAAAAAAAAGAATTAAGAGAATTGTTTTTTTTTTCTCTAAAAAAAATATTATTGTTTTTCTATAATTTTATGGTTATTGGGGGAGGTTTAAATTCTTCATATCTCCTTTAAATACTCTAAAGTGTAAGTTTAAATTATAAGATTCTTAAGTTAATCAGAGTATTATATCAAAAACAAATTTGCAAAATTAAAGCTTATACTTTTAAAAGTAATAAATAAATAAAAAACAATAGTTTAAAGTTTTAAACTCTATAATTTTAAAAGTAAGACAAATTAAACGTTAACAATTAAAAATAAATTTATTTAAGTGTAACGTCATTGTATGGGCATTTAGCCTTTAACAATAAATTTTTCATTTAAATAACATGTGAGGAATCTTTCGGTTTGAACTTTAAATAACATGATATAATTCATTAAATGATTTAAACAGGTCACAATAATAATCTGACTAAATCATGTGATTAAAAACATGTAAAGATAGTGTTTTGAGTTGACACAAAATGGATTAATTAAAGAAACTCTTTTTTTCAAAATGATTGAGGGAAATTTTGTTTAATGTTATATTAAAAGATGAATATTTTATTTGTTTTTTTATAACAATATTTTATTTCTTGTTGTTTGAAACAGAAGGATTTAATTTGTTAGTTTGAAATTATATGGTTTAGTTTCTTTAATATATGTATATTTCTTTAATATAATTTCTTTAACATATGTATATTTTTTCAATTTTTATGATTTGTTAAAAGTTTTGTTTTCTTCAAAAATAGCATAAATTTTAGGTGGTTAAGGTATAACATCATTTTCATGGTAGATCATCCTTTATAATAACATCACATGTTAATAGTAATGTATTAGCCTTTTCACATGAATTTGGGGTGTATTCAACATTTGTTTTTTTAATATTGATTTTTTATTTTTTTTTTAGATAGAGTTTAAGATTATAAAATCTGTTTTTAATAATTATCTTTTATCATTAAACTAAGATAATAATTTATTTTAATGTAACCTGAGAAAGAATCTCAAATCTCAAATCTGTTTCTAATAACTTTTCTATTATAACCTTAAAACAGCAGACACACACATAAATAATTCTATTATTTATCTTCAACACCTAACAGTCAATGAAAAAAGAAAATTAAAAAGAGAACCCTTTTTCTTTTTCTTTTAATTTTATGGGAAAGAAAACCCTAGTTCTTCTATATATATCTAGACCCACCTAATTACACTCCATCACCCATTCTCCAATCCCAACAAGCAAAGAGGGAAAGGAAAGAGAAGGCTCCGGAGAAAATTTAAGGAAATGGGTGCGTTGGCAAGAAGATTACATTTTTATTTTTGTAGTCTTGCAATTGCAAAATCACCCTCTTTCCTACGCCACCCATTCCTCAAATTTCCCTGAGCTTCTCTCTTTCCACTAAAACTCCTACATAGCTAGCCACCAAAACTCCTACATAGCCACAAAGTGAGTGGTAAAACAAAAAGATAGGAATGAGAGTGAGAAGAAACTAAGATCTAGAGTGAGAGGGAAAGGAAGAGTGGACTATGGAAATTCTAGGGAGTGGAAGGATTGGAAAGACATAACTCTTTGTAAAAACACTCTTTTATCAGTTTGTCTTTCCTAATCCTCCCATTCCATTGGTTTCCTTTCTTTCCTCCCTTTCCCTTTACTTTAATTCATGGGGCCTGTCTAGTAAGTAAGTATATAATTTTTTCATCAGTTGTGATAATCATAGAATTCTTTTGCACATAATTTCTTTTAGATATCAGGGCTGGTAATATTAATGAGATAGTCACAGCATAAGATAGTTAATATATAATATTTATTGTGTTTTCTTCATCAGATATTTGTAATAGGCTGGAAATTGCACTTGATATTCTCTTGTGATAGTATTCAATTGTTAAATTATTCTACTATTTGCAGAATCATAAATTGTTTTGGATAGATTATCCTCCATTGCTAGTGGGAAGAGTTTCCTAGCTTTCTCTTGACTTTTGTACAGAGTATGTGATTGGGAATAGATTAGCCATTGTTTTATTTCCAAAAAAAGTGTACTAGAGATTGCAAAGGAAAAACAAACTGTCAGATTATTATATAAAAATGATTTTCATGGACATTTCCAAAAAAAGTGTACTAGAGACTGCAAAGGAAAAATAAATTTTCAGATTATTATATAAGAATGATTTTCATGGACAAAAAATTAATTAGGGCTAGACCCATCTCCTATAAATTTTTATTATCAAGATTGTCTCAGTGTCTTCAAAATTTGTCACAAAAGTGGTTTTTGACAAATTGTTAAAAAAAATAAATACAAAACTTAACTTGCATTTTCATTTGGAAATTATGACTTGAATCCTGATACCATTTTGCTTTCAATGTACTCTTTTACAAGATTGAATTTTTTCTACCCATATGCAAGTTTTTCAATTGTTCATTTACTTTTTTTTTTCCCAAAGAAAAGCTGTGAACCAGTCATGTCATTCATGTGAATGGTTAAAGACTAAAGTCACATGAACTGCCAAAAATAAAAATTTATCAACCCAATTGGAAGGCAAGTGAAAAAGCAGTAAAAATTTCCTCATATTGGACAAATATATTGACCCAAGGGGTTGGTCGCCTGATTTCAAAGACATTTATTAATATCAAGTTATGGATTCAAATCTTAGGACCACTCGAGAGAAACTCTTCCGTATTGTTTGTGAGCTTTATTGGCAATTGTGTAACCAGAACACTCTTTGGGTACTCTCATATATCATTTAAGAGTTATAATGATTTTTTTTTTTTTTTTTTTTGAGGAGAAAGAGATATAATGAAATTGGATTCAATATACTTAGTTTTTAACAAATAACATTGTCTCGCTTATTAAAAAAAAAAAAACATTGTCTCCTTTTCCCTTAATCTTTTTCTAGGTTAAATGAGGTTAAAGGTAGACAAAAAAACAAAATATTCATTTTTAAAAATAAATATTATTGTGCCTGCGGGATACATGAATTAATAAAAAAAATGATATGTTAATATTTGTTTTGAATTTTTTGATCATTTGGATAATTAAGTTTCATTTGGATAGTATTATATATAGATAAAATAAACTTTGATAATAGAGTTTTGCTTATTGTAAATTTTGTTATAATTTAATGGTTTAATGGGTCATATGACAATTTTTTTTTTAAAAGAGCCTCAACTTATTGCGCTTGCATCTAATTCTTGCACTCAATCACATAACAGAATTAAACGTCATACAACCTATAGTATTTGCATATAGTCTCAAGATGCAAGTAGTATTTGCGTATAGTCACAAGGTGCAAGAACGTATATTACCCAAATTTTTAATAATTATTAAAATCAAAATTATAGTAGATTATAATTAATAAATAATGGAACTGTTTTGTAATTTGAAAAGCTCTAATAGCAATGATGACAGTGAAGTTATTGCTAACTATGATTATCTAATAGTTTAGGTGTAAATTTTTTTTTTGTTTTTTGAGAAACAAGTACAGTTAATATTGTTGAGGGTTATCTATAATGTATATTGCATAGGGTGCAAAAAAGGAAAAAATCCTTTGTACTCTCGTCTTCTCTTCTCTTATATTCGCAGTGGGTTTTACCATGAATTTCTCTTATATTTACAGTGGGCTTTATCATGAATATAATGAGCGATCTTATTATAAATATGAGATATGAGAAAAAAGAATTTTATTCTTCGTACTATTGGAAGTACCTAAAAACTCTTGAAGCGTGTATTTTTCTCTCTTACATCTACAAGGGACTTCATCATGAATATAATGCGGGATTTTATCATAAATATGAGATAAGGGTTTCAAAAAAAATTATATAGATCTTTGATAAACTACGTCATTTGTTCACTATTTTGTTAAAAAAATTTTATTTTTTAAAAATTGCTGAGTCAATGTTTTAAAAAAATATTTAATTCAGTAATTTTAAACAAATGTAAATTTTTTAATGGAATGGTAAATTATAGCATTTGTTTACTATGTAAATTTT
Organism: Lithocarpus polystachyus; assembly: GCA_033629205.1. Taxonomy (NCBI): domain Eukaryota; kingdom Viridiplantae; phylum Streptophyta; class Magnoliopsida; order Fagales; family Fagaceae; genus Lithocarpus; species Lithocarpus polystachyus. Next base: position 4,494,560 of record CM066162.1, on the reverse strand, counting down.
ATAATTTCTTAAGTTTTAGGGTTGTTTGAGTAGTTTTATTTGTAATTTTTAAAAATAAGTGAAAAAATGTGTAAAAGAATATGTAATTTATTTAAAAACTTAAAATATATTGTTTAACTACTCTACACAACAAGGTCTCATTTTCCGAAATACCCTATCATAAATATATAATATATGAGGGTTTCATTTTCCGAAGTTTTGGAAGTACCCAAAAAAATTACTCGTGAAAAAATTGTATACAATTTGGTGTAATCAGACTTTTTTTTATTTTAACAATAATAGTCCTCTCATAAAGGAAAATAATAATAATAAATGAAAGATGTGTCATATCACATATGAGATCGCCCTATCAATACTCTTAATACGAAAGTCACTTCAAATTTAAAATGTATAAAAGTCACTTTAAATTTAAATTTTTAAAAAAGAGTTTCAAACTTAAGGAAGAATTTCAAACGTATATATAAAGTAAAATTTTTATCTTTATAATAAAAATTAAAAAAATAATAATAAACACATATGAGACCCGTTCGACCTTTTCCTTCTTGTCTAAGTGAGTCACGGTCCACTTGCCCTGCCCTGCTTCATGCTTATCTTTATCCCAAGTGCAAGTTCCTATGCAATTTCTTTATTCTCAATCAGATGTCGCTTTGTGGGACAAGCTGCCAGAGTCTTCAATTTTATTTTGAATCTTTGTTCTTCTACAAAGCAGTTTCGTGAGGCATCTACCGAGCCGAGCCGAACCAATATTATAAAATGGTCATCAACTGTGGCCCCAATATCCAAATTATGAGAGAGAGAGAGAGAGAGAGAGGTTGTGAGTTGAGAGATGGGGGAAAGAGATAGAGCTGGAGGAAGTTTATGGATATGGGTGTGTTGGTAAAGAAATTTATTGTATTTCCTTACCAATTCCACCCATTCCATTCATTTCCTTTGGTTCATTTCTTTCCCCTCTACTCTCCCATCTGTGTATCAGTTTCATTAGTCAATCAGCAGTACTATTTTTTTTCCTTCTATCCAATGATTTCATTTCTGAAATTTCTTTTCATTTTCTTTTGCTTTGTGTAGCTATTCATTTTATGCTTCTCAATTTTTTATTATTACTTTTGTTAATGGGTGCCATCATCGTTCCTTTAAGGAGGATTATATTGGATCTTTGGAAAGCAACAAAAACACCAATAAAAACGAAGGCCTGTTTAAATAGTGCATTCAGGAGTCTTTTGGTTGAATAATATTGTTTTCAGAGTTTATTTGCGTTATATGCACTGTTACAATTTATTTGAGATTTTGATTATTTGAGATTTTGAGGAGAGAGACTGAATTTCGACAACACAGTTGCCAAAATTCAATCAAAAAGTTGGAGAGAAATTTTGCTACCACGGGTGTGCTCAGGTGAGAGAGGGGTCCCCAAAAAAAAAAAACTTTTTACCCTCCTATTTCGGTAATGGCATTACCGAAATAGGAGGGAAAAAATTATAAAATTCTGCCCTCCTATGTCGGTAATGGCATTATCGAAATAGAGGGGCTTTTTTGTTTTTTCTTCCTATTTCGGTATTGCCATTATCGAAATAGGAGGGTAAAAAATTAAAAATTTGCCCTCCTATTTCGGTAATGGCATTATCGAAATAGGAGTAAATTTTTTTTTCCCCTCCTATTTCGGTATTGCTATTGAATAGGAGGGCAATTTTTTTTTTCTCCTATTTCGGTAATGGCATTACCGAAATAGGAGAAAAAAATTAAAAAAAAATTTGGCCTCCTATTTCGGCAATGGCGTTACCAAAACAGGGGGGAAACTTTTTTTTTTAATTCTATTTCGGTAATAGTGAAATAGAAAAAAATAATAATTTTTTTTTTTATAATTGGTTTGTGGTAATATCATTGCCTAAATAGAGGGAAAAAAAATTTGTAATTAGTTTGTGGTAATGCCATTGCCTTAATAGAGTACATCATTGCCAAAATAAAAGTGTGGCAATTATGGTAATGCCATTGTTGAAAATTAGAGGAGAAATACACACTTCAGTCAACCAATTAACTCGGTGTCAAAATTTTTGTTTCTCTTTAGAGGAGAAGTATACACTTCTTCTGATTCTTTTATAGCTTCCTATTTTTTTTTTTTTTTTGTCTCTATATTAGCTTCTTATATTAGAAGAATCTCAGTAGCACATAGCTTGGCACGGGTGCTTATAATTTTCCTCCTTTTTGTACTTGAATGGAGAAAATCCTTGTTACTTCTTATCAATAATTCGTGAGCCTTATCAGCAATTCTCAAAAAAAAAAAATGTCAGAAGAATCTCTTTACAACCAATCAAGAGATTTTTTTTCTTGTTTTTTTTTGTCTCTTTTATATCTCTTGGCTCTGAGATTACAACCAATCAAGAATCCCTTTACTTCATTCTTCATTTCCAAGAAATAAGGTCACGCGTGCACAGATTATTTTTTGTCTTCTTATTTTTTTTGCGTCTGGCTCAAAAATTCATTTTTGTCTTCTTATTTTTCCTCTCTTCGTAATAAAAGGCAAGTAGCTGAAGGTTTTCATTTCCTGACAAAGTTACATCCTTCAGCTACTTGCCTTTTATTGTAACTCTTTTCTTTTGCTTATTCAGTGCATTGTTATTCTTGTATTTTTCTTCGGTGCATTGTTACTCTCTTGCTTTGGGTTAACGTAAGTGTTTTTGCCTTGTTTATTAACTTATATGCTTTTTAAACATTAGAAGCTAATATGCACCGAAAAAAAATAGAAAAGTAACAATGCACTGAAGAAGCAAAAGAAAAGAGTAACAATAAAAGGCAAGTAGCTGAAGGATGTAACTTTGTCAAGAAATGAAAACCTTCAGTTACTTGCCTTTTATTATGAAGCGAGAAAAAATAAGAAGACAAAAATGAATCTTTGAGACAGACGCAAGAAAAATAAGAAGACAAAAAATAATTTGTGCACGCATGACCTTATTTCTTGGAAATGATGAATGAAGTAAAGAGATTCTTGATTGGTTGTAATCTCAGAGCCAAGAGATATAAAAGAGAAAAAAAACAAGAAAAAGAATCTCTTGATTGGTTGTAAAGAGATTCTTCTGACATTTTTTTTTTTAGAATTGCTGATAAGGTTCACGAATTATTGATAAGAAGTAACAAGGACTTTCTTCATTCAAGTACAAAAAGGAGAAAAATTACAAGCACCCGTGCCAAGCTATGTGCTACCGAGATTCTTCTAATATAGGAAGCTAATATAGAGACCAAAAGAAAAATAGAAGATATATGAAGCTATAAAAGAATCTGAAGAAGTGTGTACTTCTCCTCTAAAGAGAAAAACAAAAAAAAACAAAAATTCTGACATCGAGTAAATTGGTTAACTGAAGTGTGTATTTCTCCTCTAATTTTCAGCAATGGCATTACCACAATTGCCACACTTTTATTTTGGCAATGGTGCCCTCTATTTCGGCAATGGCATTGCCACAAACTAATTACAATTTTTTTTTTCCTTCTATTTGGGCAGTGATATTACCACAAACTGATTACAAAAATTTTTTTTATTGTTTTTTTCTATTTCACCATTACCGAAATAGGAGAAAAAACAACAAAAAAATTGCCCTCTTATTTCGGCAATGGCAATACCGAAATAGGAGAGAAAAAAAAATTGCCCCTATTTCGGTAATGGCATTACCGACATAGGAGGGTAGAATTTTTTAATTTTTACCCTCTTATTTCGGTAATGGCAATACCGAAATAGGAAGAAAAAAAAATGACCCCCCTATTTCGGTAATGCCATTACCAAAATAGGAGGGCAGAATTTTATAATTTTTTCCCTCCTATTTCGGTAATGGCATTACCGAAATAGGGGGGCAAAAAGTTTTTTTTTGGCACCCCTCTCTCACCCGAGCACACCCGTGGCAGCAAAATTTCTTTCTCCAGCTTTTTGATTGAATTTCAACAACTATGTTGCCGAAATTCAGTCTCTCTCTTCAAAATTCTAAATAAGTTTGAACAGTGCCTATAATGCAAATAAACTCTGAAAAGAGTATTATTCAGCCAAAAGACTCGGGTATTTATTTTGAAAAAAAAAATGATATCACTTTAATAAAAATTTGATAATTTTTTTGTCAAAAAGTATTCAATTATTTTTTGATAAAATAATTTATTAACAAATACCCTTGGCCATCCTTAGCAAATTTGTTAGCCAAACCCAACAAATATCCTTTGTGTGACTGCACCGTATAAGTTAATCGATTCACCTGAGACTGCACCCATAAAGTTAATTGATTACAATTGTGGTTGTCAGTGCATTATTGACCCAAGATGAAGATTAGAATGACTTATTTAAGAGTAACCGCGTAAGTGATTGCAAAAGTTTGTAAAATACAAAAAGTGCTTAATTTTGCATATTTTAACTAAAAAAATATCTACATCAATACTTGTAAAAATGTGCAAATATACAAAACTGCTACAGTTTCCTTCTTCTCTCTTCCTTTTCTTCTTCAACTCACACACTCTCTCTTCATTTGCACAGCCGAGCAACCCACCACCACCATTTTACAACACATAAAAATTCAGTCACAAATTTGACAGAAAATCAAAGCCAAAATCAACGGAAAAGAATAAAAAATGAAAAAGAATGAATATTTTTTTGAATTAATGTGTAGAATAGATAAGCTAATATGGGTGTTTTGTAAAAATGGGTGTGTAAAAATATAAAAAATAGATTTTTTTTTTTGTTGTAAAATAGACAGAAATTTTGCATTGACTGATACGGTTGCTCTAAGGTTGTAAATCATATTAATAATTATAGAAAAAAGAGGAATTAATAATTATAGAAAAAAGACGAAATGATAAAATATTGGTTTGAACAAAACGTTACTTATAATAATTCTTTCATGGTTGTTACAATTGCACTTGAGTGCAGAGTTACAATTATGGAATGGGTGTGAGAGACCGCGCCCCCGGCCCCCCTTTCTTTTAGGTAGGGTGTGTTGGGCCAAACCCATGTGAATGGGTGGAGTCGTGTTATTGCCTCTCAAAATGGAGGTTCGACTAGTAATATTTTCCCCTTTAGATTAAGGGTTTTACAATGGAGTCGCCACTTATTTAATTATTGGAAAAATAAGAAAACCGTAATTGAAAAATTCCTCATTTTATTAATTTGAAATTGAATTTACATTGATCATAGGAAAATTACATGGCTTTAGTCCTAGATACAATCTAAGATAAAGTACATGGCTTTGTTTCCTAGTTACAATCTAGAAATTGAAAATTACATGGATAAGCATTGGTCTACTAACCCTTGATCAAAGCTCGGAGGCTATGTTACAAGGTGGGAAGGTGTTAGGCACCCACCTTGCCCGGTGAAACCGGTCTTCTAGACTATGGTGGCCAACATTCATATCATATCATCCAATATGTCAATCAATCAATTTGCATTTAAAGTGTGTGCATGTGATAAACCCTAATTCAATTTATTAGCATTGCATATGGATTGAAAAATAGATTCTAGTGAATGTGTGTGTATGGTGATATCCTAGATTCAAGGATTTGAAAGAATTACAAAACAAACATGTTTTTCATATTTTTGATGTAGATTTAAGATTAAAACTAGTGTAATGCATGAACATGTAAAGAACAACCAAGAGCATGTGAAGAACACATAAGAACATTTACGAACATTCAAACATATTCAAGAGAATTTAAACAGTTACTCTCATGCTTTAATCCTAAATTCTCATCATGGCAACACAAAAAACAAGTTAGGGAAAGAAATTATACCTTCATGCAAGATCCATATGGTGGAGGAGGAGACTTTTGGTAGAGGTCCTAAGGGTAGAGGGAAAGAAGAGTTAGGAGAGGAAGAGTGAGTCTTACTCAATACCTTGAGTCTCAGGAAGACCAAGATATGACAAGACTACTCAACTTCACTAGAACTCAAGAGAGGGGAAGAGAAGGGGTTTTTTTGTGTCTTGGAATGAAGGAGAGGGGGGTTTATATAGTAGTGGTGGAGGAAATATGAATGGAAGGCCATTTAATGAGGGTTGACAAAGAATCATGAACCTAGACTTCATTTTAGCCTTTGGGGAAATCTTGTGCATTAAATGGAAAGATTGGTAGGAGTGGGGAGCAAGCCAAAATTCGGTTTTCCCGTAGCTGCTGTAACAGCCTGTAGAGCCAACTTCGAAAAATCATATCTGACTCAATTCTGATCGGAATTGTTTCATTCTTGTGCTCAAATTGAAGCCCCGGATGTCTAGTTTCTGGGAAAATTAACCTCATTCACAGATTCAAAATATTCTGAGAGATATTGATGAAATGGTGAGCAAAGGTCATTTGTTAGAAAATGGTTTCAGCACAATTAATATTAATAGGTCCCAAATTAGCTCCCAATTAACATTAAATGGGTCCAATCACTCCCATTTCAGACTTAATTGGTCCCAAATTTACTCTAATTAAAAGATAATTGCACAAATTACTCATTGAATAATTAATGCTTAACTATCTAATTAATTAGGTGTGTGCAACCTTACCATAAAATGTAGTCCTAACCAATCAAATTATGACACATCCTTGATCTCAAATTGATTATACTTATAACCAATCAAAAACAATTGCTCATAATCACATATAGTCGGGCTCAACATGTGATGGTGCATCTCGGCCATTAAAACTTGATTTGATGATAACTTTCAACCTGATGGTCTGATTAGGGCTCATGACCAGTCAATTTGATCGTTACAACATCAAGATCATTTTGGTGAAATGAGATTAAGGATCTAGTGACCAAAATCAATATGCATATTTCCAAGGGGAAATTACCATTTTACCCTCCTGTGAGGTTAAATGCGGGTTGCAAAATGGGGTGTCAACAATGGGATGGTTAGAAATGAAATTGGGATTGCAAGTAAGAAGGAACTTCTATACCTTGCATATTTTCCTTTTGGAGGAATCTTCTATACCTTGCAAGTCACTGTAGTCTTCACATTCACCCTGAGATGAGTCTTCATCTTCACTCACTTTTGAGATATATACTACTACAATTTGAATTATAAAACTCTGAAGTGTAAGTTTAAATTATAAGACTCTTCATTCTCAAAAAAAAAAAAAAATTATAAGAATCATAATTTAGAGTCTTTTAGTTGAATGTTGCAAAAAAAATGAAGTTTATTTATGATAAGAACACTATTCAAACTTATTTGAGAAAATAAGAAAAGAAGAAAATTTTGGCAATAGTGTTACCAAAATTCTAAGAAAAAGTATGAGAGAGAGAGAGAGATGAATTTCGGCAACTACATCACCGAAATTCCTACCCAAAATACAAGCTGCCCAAAATAGAGGAGTGCCCAAGATGAAAATAGGAATTATAGCATTGGGGTTGCCGAAATTGTAAGGGAGAGAAAAAAAAAATTATAGAAATGCTAACTACAATATTTTTACAACAAATCCTAAATGGCAGGTTATTATTGGTTGTTACGGATGGATAAAAAAATTAATTTAACAACTATTTGTGAAGTGTTACATTCATAACATTTTCACAGCATTTTCACAACAAATCATAGATGGTAAGTTGTTATGAGTTCTAATTTGAATGTACAACTTAAATTACTTTTTTGTCCACCCATAACAACCAATAACAATCCGCCACTTAAAATTTGTTGTGAAAATATTATGAACATAACATTTCTCTATTTATATTGGTTCTAATTTTGAACATAGCATTTTTTTATTTTTTTTTTCTCTCTTCCTTACAATTTCGGCAACTCCAATGCCATAATTCCTATTTTCCTCTATGGCACTCCTATTTTTGGCACTTACATTTGGGTAAGAAATTCGAGGATGTAGTTACCAATATTTATTTTTCTCTCTCTTTCCGTCACATCATTTATCTATCCTCTCTCATACTTTTTCTCAGAATTTTGGAAACACCATTATCGAAATTTGCTTCTCTCCTCAATAAGTTTAAATAGTGCTCGTATCACAAATAAACTTCATTTTTTGCAATATTAAGCTAAAAGACTCTTTAATTTAATCAAACTATTATATCATAAACAAATTTGAAAAATTAAAGCTTATACTTTTAAAAGCAATAAATGAATCAAATTTATTTTTTAAAAAAAGTAGTTTAAAGTTTTAAACTCTATAATTTTAAAAATAAAAAAAATAAACACAAATATTTTTTAAAAAATCAATTTATTTAAGCATAACGACATTGTATTAGTTAACCATAAAGTTTTCATTTAAGTCACATTTGAGGAAATTCTCGGTTTGAACTTTATTATGTAGAGGCTCAAAATCATTCAAGCATGATATAATTCATTAAATGATTTAAACAAAACACATGAACAGTCTTAAATTCATGTAATTAAAAGTTTGTAAAGATAGTCTTTTGAGTTGACACATAATGGGTTAACTAAAGAAACTTTTTTTTTTTCAAAATGATTCGGCAAAAATTTTGTTCGAATATTATATTAAAAGATGAATATTTTATTTGTTGTTGTTTGAAATTGAAGGATTTAGTTTGTTAGTTTGAAATTATATGGTTTGGTTTATTGCACATCTAAATCATAAGTTATAAAATATAATTTCTTTAATATTTTTTTTTCAATTTTTATGATTTGTTAAAAGTTTTGTTTTCTTCTAAAAAAACATAAATTTTAGATGGAATTAGGTATAACATCATGTTCATGTTAGATCATCATTTATAATAAAATCATTTGTTTATGTGTTAATAATAATAATATATTAGTATTTTCATATAAATTTGGGGTGTATTCAAAATTTTTTTTTCCCAAGGATTGATTTTGGATACTTAACAAGGTTGAGTCTCTTTTGCGCACTTGCAGACACACAAACATATATATATATATATATATATATATATATATATATATATATTCTATTTTATATGTAGTCATATTCACATATTCAATTTATTTATTTATTTTTATTTTTAAAAATGCTTCTAAATTTTTTTTGTTATCTCTAATCAACTTAATCTTTTTTTTATTGATTTATTTATCTTCTACACCTAACAGTCAATGTGAAAAGAAAGTTGAAAAGAAAAACCTTAGCTCTTTATATATCTAGACACGCCAATGACACTCCAACAACAACCCATTCTCCAATCCCAACAGATATCAAGAGGGAAAGGAAAGAGAAGGCTCCGGAGAAAGTTTATGGAATGGGTGCGTTGGCAAGAAGATTACATTATATATTTTTGTAGTCTTTTGCAATTGCAAAACCACCCTCTTTCCTATGCCACCCATTCCTCAAATTTCCTCGAGCTTCTCTCTTTCCATTAACACTCTCATAGTCATATATATACATAGCTAGCCACAAAAACTCCTACATAGCCACAAAATGAGTGGTAAAACAAAAGGATAGGAATGAGTGTGAGAAGAAACTAAGATCTAGAGTGAGAGGGAAAGGAAGAGTGGACTATGGAAATTCTTGGGAGTGGAAGGATTGGAAAGACATAACTCTTTGTGGGAACTTTTTTATCGGTTTGTCTTTCCTAATCCTCCCATTCCATTGGTTTCCTTTCTTTCCTCCCTTTCCCTTTACTTTAATTCATGGGGGTCTCGCTAGTAAGTACTCATAAACTTGATTTAACTTTCATTTTGTTGTGATGATCATAAGCTTCTTTAGCATGTAGTTTCTTTTAGATATCATGGCTGGCAATATTAATAAGATAGTCATAGTATAAGATGGTTAATAATTTTATGTAATATTTATTGTGTCTTCATCAGATGTTTGTAATAGGCTTGAAATTACTCTATGCTGGTAAGGTTGAATGGTTTTTTTTTTTCTTTTTTTTTTTGTGCTAGAGAGGGGAAAAAAGAATCTGAACACTTCATGTTCTCTTGTGGTAGTTTTCAATTGCTAATTTATTCTACTATTTACATAATCATAAATTATTTTTGATAGATTATCCTCTTTTGCTAGTGGATTAGAAATTAGAGAGACTGTGAGAGCTTAGTGGGAATTAAGTTTTATTTGTTGGTTTTAATTGTAATACTGCCGCTGGCTTGTTTTAATTGTAATTGTAATACAGTAGTAATCTGGGTTGAGTTTCCTAGCTTCCTCTTGTCTTTTGTACTAAGTATGTGATTGAGAATAGATTAGCTATTTTTTTACTTTCAAAAAAAAAAAAAAAAAAAAAAGTGTTCTCAGGTACCGGTTGGTAAAAATTATTTTTAAGAATTTATTTTGTTATTCAACTTATTTTTTGTATTATTTATAAATTTTATTATATTTTTAATATTATTTATGGATCTTATTATACTATTTTACCTAATTTTTAATTTTATCCACCAAACTGTCGGCAATAAGGTGGATGTTTCACGAATCCTAAAAAAGAGTAAAGATGGCGAAGGAAAAACAATTTGTCAGATTATCATATAAAAATGATTTTCATGGACAAAAAACCAATCAGCGCTAGACCCATCTCCTAAGCATTTTTATTATCAAGAAGCTTGTTCAATTCTTCTTCAAAATGTCACAAAATTAGTTTTTGTCAAATTAAGTTGTTAATAATGATAAATACAAAACCTCATTTGCATTTTCAGTTGGACATTATATTTTTTAAATGTTTGGGTAGAATTTATTTGGCAGAAACTGAAAATTAAAAATACTGTAGTAAAATAATTTTTAAATATATAAATAGTATTTGAGATTTATTTTTAATGAAAAATTGTTGAAAAGTGAGGTTGGTGGATCTTGTAAATAGTGTATAGGGATTCACAAATTGATGAAAGGTGGTTGAAAAGTTAAAATATACTGTTACTGTTTATAAACAGTAACTGTTTGTCTCCCTGAATAAACAGCTACTATTTATGCTATTGTTCATAAACAGTAGCAGTATATTTTTAACTTTTCAGTTATTTTTTATTAGTTTGTAAGTTTCGTGTACTGTTTACAGGATTTACAATTTTCATTAACAATGAGTTTTACGGATCTATTTATATATTTAAAAATTATTTTATTATTGTGTTTTTAGTTTTAGTAAATTAAGTTTTATCCGATCAGACCCTAATGACTTGAATCAGATATCATTTTGCTTTCAATATACTCTTTTACAAGAATGAATATTTTTCCATACATATGGAAGTTTTTCAATTGTTTATCTATTTTTTTTCCCCAAAGAAAAGCCGTGAACCAAAGTCATGTGACTGGTGAAAGACAAAAGTCACATGGTCTGCCAAAAATAAAAATTTAACCCAATTGGAAGGCAAGTGAAAAACAGTAAAAATTTCTTCAATTGGAAGAATTTATTAACCCAATGGGTTGGTCCCCTGATTTCAAAGACTTCTATTAAAACCAAGTGATGGATTCCAAGAGATGTTGTTATCTTTTGAGACAATGGGCGCATGCGTCCCTTTCACCCAAGATTTTTTCGGATTTCAAATCTTAGGACCACATTCTTGAGAAACTCTTCCATATAATGACCCGAACAATACTTGGTCCATATATATATATATATATATATATATATATATATATATATATTGTGGAAGGGTTTTATAAAATAGGCCTCCACCAAGCTTGTGGGTCTCGGCTTTATTGACAATTGTGTATTTAAAAATATTTGGTGCGTTTGCAAGAAGATTTTGCCATATTTTACTTTTATCTTTTTGTAATTTGAAAAACTCTAATGACAGAACACGTATTGTATGAGATGGCTTCATAAGCTCTATATCTCAAATTCTCAATAATATACCGGTATTATGCATGTGGAATTCACGGATCATTGAAATATATTGATATAATGAGACCTTCTCATACAAAATAAGCTATGAAAAAGTAAAATAAAACTTGGTGTTTTCAAAATTTATTATATAAAAGAAAAAAACAATAATAGTGCTCTCACAAAAGAAAAAATAATAAATAAATCAAAGGTGTGTCACATGAGACTCGTTCAAACTTTATCTTTTTGGCTAAGGGATGAGTCACGGTCCAGTGTCCACTTGCCCTGCCCTGCTTCATGCTTATCTTTTTCCCAAGTGCAAGTTCCTATGCAATTTCTTAATTCTCAGTCAGATGTCGCTTTGTGGGACAAACTGTCAAACTGCCACAGTCATCATTTTTTTTTTTTTTTGAATCTTTAATTTGTTCTTCTTCAAAGCAGTTTCGTAGGCATCTACCAAACCAAACCATTCAATAATTTTAAAATGGTCATCAACTGTGGCCCCAATATCCAAATTATGAGAGAGAGAGAGAGAGAGAGGGCGGCAGGTTGTGAGTTGAGAGACGGGGCAAAATGATAGGGCTGAAGGAAGTTTATGGATATGGGTGGGCCAAAATGGCCAAAAACCACTTATTCTTGAAATTTGTAGCAAAAAAATACTGTTTCGGAACTAATTAGGAATCTACCACCTTTTACGCTACTCGAGCTCCAGAAACTCGAGTTCTGTATGATACTCGAGTACACCAAATTCGAGTACACCCTTCCCCTACCATCGTGGCACAGCTGACATGGCATTCGCCAATTAAAAAATAACCAGACAGTACTCGAGATTCCTGGACTCGAGTACTGTGTAAAATGTACCTGAGCCTAGGAAGCTCGAGTATGGCTCGGGTAGGAGTCTGATATTTGGCAGGCCATACTCGAGTTTAAGAGACTCGAGTACTGTTTACAAAGAACCCGAGTTTGTTAAGCTCGAGTATGGCCCCTGAAAATCCGAAGATGCTGATTTTGCTTGCATGAGTGTCTAATGATCTGGGTTTGTATTATGTATTAACCGAAATTCAAAAATGAGTACCACTGAGACGTTTGGAAAAGAATACCAATTAACTCTTAAATTAATCTCTAAGCACCAAGCTTATATGATTGAACCATAATAGGTCAGTAATCCTGTTTTGATTTTGAAAATGTGATGGTTGCAGTCAATAAAAACCAATTACAGCTAAAGTAAAGACATAGGATGTTGGTGTGTATACAACCAAAGCAAAATATGTACAAGTTGATAAGTGTCTCAATGGAACAAAATAACTTGTTTGCAAGTTCTGTAAGAGGCTTCTTCTGATCCCTTGGAGCACTAGAAATCATCCTGTTGAAATCACAATACAAGAATGTAGATTTGAGGCGTAGATCATTCTCCATTAAAATGCCAATTCCATCATCATCCACAAGATCGCCGCCAATTGACAGTAAATCACAGGCACACTTCTTAATCCGGTGGGCACTTCCCCTCAATTCAACATCTACCATTTTTACTGAGGCCTACAAACAGTATGACAAAAGGAGAATTAATAATAAATTCAAGCACACAGCAAGGTGACAGTCAACTAGGCCACCAAAAGTTGAAAAGGTTGGAAAGCAGACGTTTATCTCATTTCACAAGAGAAGCATACACTGATCAAAACCTTTGGAATTAAGAAAAGCTAAATAGGCAAAGGTACAGTGCCAAAAAAATCATGCTTAAAAGCATCTTGACCAGAAAATATCTTCTTCCAAACCGGATTTTAAAGAAATAATTAATATTATATGCATATCAATAAAATATTCAGAGTTTAGAAGTTAAAAGATTCTTACAGAAGTATCTTACAAAACAAATACTAAAACCTTTGATCATCAACCAAAACCATTTATTAGATGTGAATTTCTCTTGATTCTTTTAGGTAGTCAACGATCCAGATGGGATGGTACCCAAAAGAGAAAAAATGATCCAGATCTCAGACCTCAGCAATGACCTGAATTATTTGGCCAGCCTGATATGGACAAAAGAATGTGACTAGGAAATGCACAAAAAAATATTTCTTTTGAGTTTTAGTACATGAAAATTTATGTTTTTTTGGGCTAATATACACCATAAAGATTCTTTTCTTGTGACATGCTGGCAGTTCATATAATGAAATGAAAAAAAAAAAAAAAATCCCACCAAATAGAAAGGTACTTTCACATTTTCCTACTTTATATATTTTTTTAGTTGTGTGCTTCTTCACCACTGTTCTGTCTATGCAGATAGATTTATGCTTTTCATTATAACAGCAAACCTTATTTTAAAAGTACCAAGTCTGCCATTAATTTCTAGCCACAAATAATCAATTACAAACACCAGGATCCCAACTTCCAAAACGACCTCCTAAGTTCAAGGATTAAGTTGTTTGATCAAAGCCCAATAACAACAAAAGCAAAAGCAGGATAGTTCCCTCAACCTTAACTCTAGCCTTATCCTCCTCATCCTCCACCACAACCAAACTACTACTACAACTAACATTACTATTATTACTACTACAAATGAAAAACATTACATTACACATAGGGTAGTTACACATTACATTACATTAACCAATTAGTATGCAATTTTTGTGACAAATCAAATGGCAATGCTAATGACTTTTTGTATGCATCATATAGGGAATGTAGCTTCTAGTATGAATGCCATACTTGATCCTTAAAATGTACCCCCATAATACCATTCACTAGGTTTAAAAATACATTTTTGAATGGCCTATAGCATGCATTTTGATCTAATGGCATATATCATGCATTTTGTTTCAAGTTGCTTAGCGTACCTAGTCCGCGAGAGCACCACTCGTCGGTACCTCGTTCCGCTTAGGGCATGTTCTTCGGTTATGCCCCTCTTGGTCACACAACCCGCATTGCACCTTCCTCACCCCCTCCTTCCATATCTGGCATAAATTAAAGGGGATTAATGGCCTATTTGATGCTTTAAATAGATAAGTTTCAAGCTTAATCAAGAATAAATCACCAAAAGATCGGTGCACAAAAATCTAAAAATGAATAACAGATTATTGGATGGAAGCATGAAACAGTAAAATTTTATTCCTCTATGAATAACAAAAGATGCTTAAGGCTAACTCTTGTATAGCTTATGCATATATAAAAAATTTTGCTATTACTTCAAATACTGTTTTACAATCATGAAACTGCATGGCCATAAAATGAAGGTTGAACCTAATTGTTAAAATGGATAAGTGGTGGGATGAGAAAGGGGGAATGAATGCATTTCAAATATATAAAGGAATGGCAGCATTTGTTAGACATTAGATGTACCACTAATTTAACACTAGATATGAAAGTAGGATGAGACAGTTCAATTGTTGAACAAAGACCATTTTCTTTTCAGTCAAAGGGGCTGCAAGTACAAGGGCAAGAGACCGAAGTTTGGCAACTAATGAACTATTCAATATGGCCATAAATTTAGTTGCATGGTCAAAAGAACTTCTGTATTCAAGGTTACTAAGATACGGTTTTGTTGGGTTTTAAGCCTATTTTTGTCTAAAGCTGTCTATATCAACACAAATCTCAGTCATGATATTTGCATGATAGATAAAATGTTGACTAGCATAAATGCAAATGAAAATACATTACCCACAAAATACCCCCAAAATACTGACATACCCACAAACAACCCTAACCCCCAAATGCTTGATGCTCAAACAAATATTCGGAGCAGGAGCATACCATGTGATTCAAAACTGCCGATGCACCCCGAGAATGAATACAGAGCGTGAACGAGACGGAGAGTGAGAGAGCGCGACAGCGAAGAGGGAGAGTGAGACAGCGGAGAGGGAGAGCGAGACGGAGAAGTGAGAGCGCGAGGGAGATTCAGACACGGAGAGAGACGGAGAGTGAGAAAGCGCGACGAGGAGAGTGGGGAGCGAGAGCTTAGTGAGGGAGATTGAGAGCGTGAGAGTAGCGAGAGTGAGAGGGAGATTCAGTGGATTCTTCGACCTAAGTGTGAGCAGGAGAAAGGAATATTCTGAGAGATTTGCGTTTTATAAAGAGGACCTACTCGAGTTCAAGAAACTCGAGTACCGTTTAAAAGGTACCCGAGTCCCTCAAACTCGAGTATGACTTGCCAATACCAAAAAATCTACCCGAGCCATACTCGAGTTCCTTAGGCTCGGGTATATTTTTCACAGTACTCGAGTTCAAGAAACTCGAGTACTATCTGGTTATTACACTTTGTGCCTAAAGGGACCATACTCGAGTTCAGGAAACTCGAGTACTATGTAAAATGTACCCGAGTCCCTTAAGCTCGAGTATGATCTGGCAAATACCAAAAATCTACCCGAGCCATACTCGAGCTTCCTGGGCTCAGGTACATTTTACACAGTACTCGAGTCCAGGAATCTTGAGTACTGTCTGGTTATTTTTTAATTGGCGAATGCCATGTCAACTGTGCCACGGTGGCAGGGGAAGGGTGTACTCGAGTTTGGTGTACTCGAGTATCATACAGAACTCGAGTTTCTGGAGCTCGAGTAGCGTAAAAGATGGTAGATTCCTAATTAGTTCCGAAACAGTGTTTTTTTGCTACAAATTTCAAGAATAAGTGGTTTTTGGCCATTTTGGCAGATATGGGTGTGTTGGTGAGGAAATTTATTGCATTTTCTTACCAATTCCACCCATTCCATTCATTTCTTTTGGTTCATTTCTTTCCCCTCCCACTCGCCCATCTGTGTATCAGTTTGTTTAGTAAATCAGCAATGCTATTTTTTTTTTTCCCTTTTATCCAATGATTTCATTTTTGAAAGTTCTTTTCATTTCCTTTGCCTTGTGTAGTTATTCATTTGATATCACTTTAATAGAAAATGGAAAAAATTTGTCAAAATATTCCGTTGTTTTTTTTTTTATAAATTTTTTTTTATAAATATTTCATTATCAAATACCCTTAGTCATTCGATAGCAAAATCCATTAAAAAAGAGGGGGAAAAAAATTACTATAATCGATTCATATATGCCAGCACCCATTAAGTTAATTGATTACAATTATGATTATCAATGCGTGTGCGGCTACACCCATAAATTTAATCAATTACAATTATGATTAATGCATTATTGACCCAAGATGAAGATTAGAATGACTTATCTAAGGTCGTAAATAGTAATAATGGTTATTTGAAAAAGATGAGATGAAAAAATAGAGTTATGATTGTGAGTGGTAAGGGGTGATGGTGGGTCTATGTGGGGACTTTAACCACTCATAATTCGTCACGTGGACGAGTTGTAGCACAAGTTATGTGACTTTATGTGGCACTAGTGTAGCTTAAAAAAATATTGGTTTGAACAAAACTTACTTATAATAATTCTTTGATGGTTGTTACAATTGCACTTGAATGCTGAGTTACAATTCTGGAATGGGAAGGTGACAAATGAAAGAGGGATTGCATATTACACCACTAAAGTTTGAGGGTGTTTGAATTTTTACTTCAGAATATGTATTTTTATCCCCTAAAGTGTTTTAGAATTTGGATTTACCAATGTTCAAATTTTACTTCCCAAACACCTCCTAATTTTAGGAAGTAAAATTCAAATTTCATTTCAAATTCTGAAATATCGGAGTGTAAAATTCAAACACCTTCAAATTTTAGAGGTTAAAATCTAAATTTTGAAATTTCATTGTATAAAATTCAAATACCCTTGAACTTTTTTTTTTTTGAGATAAACCTTCCCAACATGAGAAGGGGATTACGTGGTATTAATAATTTCTGCAGAGTAATCCACAAAGGTACATACAGGAACTTCCTCAATCCAAGTACAACAAGAAGAAAAATTACAAGCTGCCCGAGCTAGACTATGGGCTACTTTGTTTCCCTGTCTACGTGTATGTTGGAAGATCACTGACCTGAATTGAGAAGAAAGGGCCTTAATCTCTGAAATTATGTGTCCAAAAGTTGCAGCAGAGTAGTCTTCAGATTTCATAGCTCTAATTGCAATTTCAGAGTCGCCCTCTAGGATGACATGATCAAACCCCAGCTCTTTGGCAAAGATAAGAGCCCTTCTTGCTGCCAACACTTCCACTATCTCCACAGAAGCGGGTAGAGGAATAATTTGTGTTAGTGCAGCCATAACTAGACCATAGTCGTTGCGAATGATGGTTCCTAATCCTGCTTCATCACGCCCCTGGAAGACAGCTCCATCAAAATTTGCTTTGACCTATTCCTTAGGTGGAGGCAACCATTTGGTGTTGGATTTGGTAGGCAGCGGTTGTAGAGGTGGTGTGTAGGCATGCTGGAATTCGTGGAGAGCATCTCTAGCCATAGAGTTTAACAGCTTCAGATTAGCCACAACCTCACCTAATCTCAGTTTATTACGCCTATGCCAAATCAGGTAAGCTAGCATTGCAAACAGGTCAAAGGGGAGGGACTTCTCAAGACATATGCGAAACACGTCCGAGAAAGAAGAGCATCCAGTAGTTTCCATTAACAGTAAACTAAAGTGGACAGCCCAGAACTCTTTCAACTTAGGACACGACCAGAGAGCATGCAAAGTTGACTCTTGCTCAGCACCGCAAGCTTGGCATGTGGGATCAGAAAGCACTTTCCTTTTTACAAGATTGACTCGAGTTGGTTAGGCATTCGAGTTGGCGCGCCATAGTAGATTTTTAATTCTATTGGGAGTCCTCAATTTCCAAAGCCCCTTCCATGTGCTCTTAGGCAGTGACCCGGTATAAGCCCCAACACTTGAGCTCAACTCATCATCCACCAAGAGTTTATAACCTGCTTTCACCGAGTACATCCCATCCACACTGCTACGCCAACACAACATGTCCTCGACAGTATTGTGGCTCAAGGGGATTGCTTTGATCAGCTTAGCTTCATGAGCCAAGAAATTATTATCGATTGCTTCATCGATCCAGCATTGCCTCTCCTCGTCAATCAAGATTGAAACCTGAGCATCACAACCAAAGAAAGTTAGAGGAGATTGAATTTTGGGGTATTGGGGGTCCGGAAGCCAGTTGTCATTGTATATGAGGATGTTTTTGCCGTTTCCCACTCTCCATTGGGCCCCCTTTTTAATGATCTCACGGCCTTTTAGGATACTTTTCCAAGCAAAGGAACCCTTATCTTCTTTAGCATAAAAAATATTGCCTTTTGGGAAAAATTTCGCTTTGAAAAATTTGTGGAAGAGAGAGGACTTGTTTTCCAATAAACGCCACACTTGCTTCGCCAACGTTGCATCATTAAATTTCTGAAGATCCTTGAAGCCCATGCCACCCTGGTCTTTTGGACGGCAAAGGGTGCTCCATTTTGACCAATGGATCTTCCTTTGGTTTCCACGGTGTCCCCACCAGAATTTACGGACCAGCTGTTCTATGTCATTGCATAGGGTGATGGGGAGTTTGAAGCAGCTCATGGCGAAAGTGGGGATAGCCTGCACCACCGCCTTTAACAAGACCTCACGACCAGCCTGGGAGAGAAGCTGTTCTTTCTAACCCTGAAGCTTGGCCCACACCCTCTCTTTTATAAACCTGAGGCTTGCCTTCTTGTTTCTCCCCACGAGGGTAGGGAGGCCGAGGTATTTCTCATGTTGCTTGACCTCTTGAACCCCTAGTAAGTTAGTGATCTGCACAATAGCTTCTGATGTAGTAGATTTGCTGAAAAAGAGAGAGGTCTTGGACTTGTTTAACTGCTGACCCGAAGCCCTTTCATAGCAGTCTAAAATCTTTTGGATCTTGAGGCATTCAGTAATTGAGGATCTGCAGAAGAGTAAACTGTCGTCGGCAAAGAAAAGGTGGGTCAGCCTAGGACCATTTTTGCAAATGGACACCCCCCCTGATTTGCCCAGAGTCTGCAGAGTGTTGGAGAAGGCTATGGAGACCTTCGGTGCAAAAAAGGAAGAGGTAGGGGGAGAGCGGGTCTCCTTGTCTAATGCCCCTAGAAGGGTGGATGATTGGAGAGGGCTCACCATTAATAAGTATAGAGTAGCTAACTGTTGAGATACATTCCATGATTAAGTCCACCCACTTGTCGGCAAAGCCCATGCCTTTCATTATAAGCTCCAGATATTTCCATTCAACCCGATCGTATGCCTTGCTCATGTCTAGCTTTACTGCCATGAAACCCGACTTACCCGATTGGTGGTGCTTCATATAGTGCAGAGTTTTGAAAGCCATCAGTATGTTATCAGTGATCACCCTACCAGCCTGAAAGGCACTTTGATTTTCTGACACTACTGATGGTAGGATGCCTTTGAGCCTGTTTGCTAACACCTTAGACACTACCTTATAAATCACGCTGCATAAGCTTATAGGACGAAATTCAGAAATTCTTTCCGGAGATTTTACTTTTGGAATTAAAGCAATGTGCGTAAGGTTTATTTCTTTCGGAATCTTACAATTTTGCAAACAATCTAATACAGCAGAGCATACATCATCACCCACAGTATTCCAAAAAGACTGATAGAAAAGGGGGGGCATACCGTCAGGGCTGGGGGCAGTAATGGCTTTCATCTGATTTATGGCCTTTTCCACTTCCTCTCTGTTGAAGTCCCTAAGAAGCATTGAGTTCATTGAGTCTGTTACTGAGGGATGAATCTTCTCAAGGATTTCAGAAAATTCAGAAGGAGAGGAGGACGAAAACAGTGATTAGTAAAACTCAACTGCAATGTTTTTAATCTGGGATTCCTCCGTACACCATATATTCTAAGGATTTCTCAGTCCCAGAATCCTATTTCTCCGAAATCGCTGTGTAGCTTTACTGTGGAAATAAGCAGTATTCCTGTCTCCACACTTCAAGAAAAGCGCCCTAGAGCGTTGTTGCCACATCTGGTTTTCTTTATCTAGAATGACATTTATTTCCATTTGGAGAGATTTTACCAACAGTTGATCACCCCCATTAGCTGCAGCTAGTTCGGCTCTTGTAAGGAGTTTTTTCTTCTCCTCTAGTATCTTCTTGACACTCTCAAAAGAATTTTTGCTCCACTCAGTAAGTTTTACTCCACAAGCATTAACTTTCTCAGCTACCACAGGCATTGTAGCCCCAACGATAGAAGGCCCCCAGGCACAATTGACTGTGTCAGTACAGCCCCTATCTTGAAGCCACATTTGTTCGAATTTAAAAGTTCGTTTTGGTTTAGGACTGATACCTTCTGGCTTCACAAGAATGGCTTGATGGTCCGAAGAGTTGGAGTGGAGATGTTGAACTCTGGTGCCCGGGTTCAGAGAGAGCCACTGGTTGTTGGCTACTACTCTGTCCAGGCGTTCAAGCACAAAGCCACTTTGTCGACGCCCTTTCCAGGTGAACTTTTTCCCAACATAACCCAAATCCTTTAACCCCGTCTCATCCAAAACTTCACGAAAAGCTTGCATTGGAGTTTCATTTCTTGGACCCAGACCACATTTCTCATGAGACCAAAGGATTTCATTGAAATCCCCAGCGCACAACCACGTGAAGGATGAGCTAGCATGAAGTTGGCGAAGGAGAGCCCAAGTGTCACTTTTTTTGGCCTGGTCAGCAAAGTCGTAGATGCCGGTGAGGCGCCATTTGTTTTCCAGAGAGTCTCCTACCACCGCATCTATGTGATTCGGGGACGATGATGTTACTTCAATCTTTAGCGACTTTTTACAAAAAAAAGCCAGGCACCCCAATCTATTGACTTGCTGTGTGACCCAGTACTGATCAAACCCCAACTCTGAACACAAACTAATCAGCCTAGCTTTGCCCACCCACGTCTCGGCTAGGAAGAGGGCGGTGGGATCTTGTGCCCGAATAAAGCTCTCGAGCTCGTGAACGATGCGTCGGTTCCCAAGCCCACGCTTGTTCCAGAATAAGAGACTCATCTTGTTCGGCGGGGCTGCTGGCCAGCCACCGCCGTTTGGGGAGAAGAAGTTTGGATGACATCTTCAATGGTTGCTAAACGTTTCAGAGGGTTTGAAGCTTCTGAGATTGGTAAAGGACCCCTTTTGCCTAAGGAGGTCTCTAATAGCTCGTCATTTGACATGATATTGGACTGTTGTGTTCGGACCCACTTCCTATCACTAGCTGAATCAAACGTGCCCTGGGCCATAGAGCTGTTCGTGATATCTCTTAATGGGCCTGTGATAATGGGCTCCGTGGGATTGCTTTTGGCTGATGGAACTTTGGAGATATTTAGCCCAGCGTGATTGGAAGGGTTTTGGTCCGGTTGAAAGCCAATAGAAACACTTTGCGCGGGAGTCACCTTGTCGAAGCTTTGACTATCCCTGTCAATCTCAGCAATTAATTGATCAAACATAATGGGTTCGGTAGGCTTCTGTGGGGGAATCAAAAAGGGGGGCTCTGAAAAGACAGGTGAGGGAGCTGTCGCACTTGCCGAGGAGTCAGAGGCAAGGTTCATGATTTGTTTTTGAATTTTTGGTGGCAGAATTTGAGTGGTTTCGCACGTCATCTCTGTTTGGGAGTATTGGGTTTTTTGCTGAGTTCCAGTCTGATTCTGAGCGTGCTTTCCAGCCTTCTTATGGGCGTAAAAACCGGGAACAGAGAGAAAGCCCTTTCTAGAGGCCGTGAAGGGCGCTGCCCACAACCAGGGACCAAAAGGTTGTTCCTCCTTACTTAGAGATCCCTCGCTCTCTATCCACTTATCACAGTCCTTATCTGGATGGGTGAGACAACGGCACCAGTAACACACATTTGGGAGGCGTTCGTACCTGAAAGAGACCCAATGGACCTCGTCATTGTCCAAGGTGATAAGTCGACCGCGGCAAAGGGGGAGGGAAATGTTTAAAGCCACCCTTACACGTATAAAACTGCCACCATCACACTCATTCGGGGTCTCTGGTTGTTTAATAGAGCCCATTGCCTCACAAATCTGTTCCGCCACTTCTTTGTTTCTGAAGCGTATTGGGATCTCGTGTACCTGCACCTAAAACGCCACTGTGGCTATTTCCGAGCAATCGACCGCTACCGTGTTATCATATCTCACTACTACCATGATGTGCTTATCAAATCTCCAGGGCTCTGCTGCTAGGATTCTGTCAACATCTTCTTTGGAGTCAAAGGAAAAAAGAACCAGGTGGTCTCCTATGAATTTCATCCCAAAGCCAGATTTAGTTCTCCGCAGGGGGTTGAAGGTATTTGCGATGGCTTCTAGGTTGATGGGGTGTTTTGTTAGGAATCGGGCCACCATGGAAAACTCGGTGGAGGCTTGGTTGGATTTCAAAGCCAAGCCTGGGCCTTCCTTCTCAGATAGTGAGAGTGATTTCCATCGCTTTGACAGATCTTCCATTAAGGATGTTGAAAGGATAAAAAGAAAAAGAGGCTAGGAAAAGTGTTTCCCTGAGAACCCAAAAAGAAAACCAACTAGCCTGGGAATAACTGTGTTATTCACAGGGACAAAATTCCTCGGAAAAGGAACGGCAGTGCTACGAGACAAAAGAGGTTTCCAGAGAAAACCCTTTTGAAAAGAGAAAAAGGGTATAATTTGTAATTTACCCTTATATAAAAAAAAGGAGAGCTTTGAAAATTCCAGATTCTCTTCTTCTTCTTTTTCTCTCTTTTTTTTTTTTTTTTTTTTTTGAGAAGCCCATATTCTCTTCAAATTCATAAAATTAAAGGAGCATATTTTCCTTTTGATGGAATCTTCTATACCTTGCAAGTCACTCTAGTCTTCATGTTCACCCTAACATGAGTCTTCATCTTCACTCACTTTTGAGAAATATACTACTACATTTTGTTTGGTTAGATATGTAGCTCACCGCCATAGATTTAAGGTCTATTTGAATATAGCTAAAAACTGAAAATACTGTAATAAAATAATTTTTAAATGTGTAAATAGTGTCGTGAGACTCATTTTTACTATTTTTTTTCTTGAATAAAATGGATGCGGGTCCCGTGAACAGTGTGTAAACAATGTATACACTGTGCGTGAAACAGTGCATATACAGTGCGTGAAACAGTGCAAAACGCGTGAATAAAAAAAAAAAGTTGAAAACGCAAATGTGAACGCTGGGAAGCACAAAACGCGCTTTCTAAACGCACACTTAGAAACACTTGCAGGCGCCACTCTTTTGTCTACCTGAGATGCTTATAATTTTGATCCTTCAATTGCATTTATGTTTTAGGGAATTTGCCCAATTGGGTCTTGGGAATCTTGAAATTGAAGTCCTTATATTGGAGCTTTACATGTCACTTGAGCTTTTTCAATCAAAATTATTAGTTTGCATTTGGTCGCTCAATTTCTTTTACAGTTTTAGCAAATTTAAATTCGTCCCACCATATATTGAATAGAGGAAAAACAAATTAATCATTTTGGAGGAAAATATTTTTGAACAATTGTTATTTTGAATAATACTTTAAATTTTCAAATTCATTTCAATCATTCAAATTCTTACAAAGAGAGGAAATTCTGAAGATTTCAAAGGAAGATTACAATGAATGAACAGTAACTTTTGAACTGCAGGATTCTAAAAAGTCTTTAATAATTTCTGATGATGCCAAAATAAGACCGTAAAGTCTTCAATAATTCCTGATACCACCAAAATAATTTTGTAGACGAACAATGAAGTCTTCAATAGTATCCCAATACTGCCAAAATAATAATGTAGATGAATAGTGAAAGTCTTCAATAATTTCCTGATACCCTGATACTTTTTGTGACGCTTTTTGTGACGGAATAAATAGTTCAAATACTTTGTTATTCTTGATATTGAAAGTAGAAACAATTTCATATGCAAAGGATTATGCTGTCGACAAAGATCAATAATTCTAAGAAAAAATGCCAATTTGGAGGAATCAACTTTGAGACTAATTCTTTGAGGTTACTAATTTTAGCAAATTCTGAGCCTGACTTGGTAGTAAGAGATGGAGAAAACAATACTTGGAATTGAAGGGGTTCTTGGATTCTTGCTCTGCATGTGAACATTTTCCTAATACGTTAAGGACTCCATCATATTAGATCATGTAAATTCAGTCCTAATAGGACTCCATATGAGCTTGCAGTGTCACTTTCAACTTAGTCTAGAAATTGCATTGAGCAATATTCTTTTAATCTCTTTTTTGGAGCTCTTCAAAAAAAAAAAAAAAAAATCTCCTTTCTGGAGGAAGCTTGGAGCAATTCTGATTCAACTTCAGCTTTTACAATCAAAAATTCGAAGTGTGCATTTGGTGACTTAGGCCTTGTTTGGTTTAAAAAAATGGTCACTCATCACTCGTCACTCAATTTTCATCACTCATCACTCATTACTCATCACTCTAAAATATCACACCCAAACAACATCATCACTCAGTTATTCTCACTCAATATTTTCACACTATTGTGGGTCCCATATCTGTCATTGGTACAACTTTTTTTTTTTTAATCCAAACTCACTGAACCCAGTGAAATGAAAAAAAAAAAAAAAAAAAAAGCTGAAACTGAACCCAGGAAAAAAAAAGAAAAAAAAAAAAACTTGAAGACCGAACCAGTGAAAAAAAAAAAAAAGGAGGAAGAAGAAGAGCTGAAACCGAACCCAGGAAAAAAAAGAAAAAAAAAAAACTTAAAGACTGAACCAGTGAAAAAAAAAAAGAAAAAAAAAAAAGAAAAGAAAAGAGGAAGAAGAGCTGAAACTGAACCCAGGAAAAAAAAGAAAAAAAAAACTTGAAGACCGAAGTCACCGAACTAGTGAAAAAAAAAAAAAAAAAAAAGAAACCTGAAGACTGAACCCAAGAGAAGAAAGGAAAAATAAATAAATAAATAAAAGTCAAATGGTCAAAAAGTGCGGCTGTGGGGTCCTCCATGTGTGTTTAATTACAAAAATGCCATTGAGAACTGAGTGATGAAAACTATAACTCAAAACTCATCCAAACAAAACATCTTGCAATTGAGTGATGAAAACTGAGTATTGAGTGATGAAAACACTCAAACCAAACAGCCTCTTAATTTCATTGACAATTTCATCAAATTCAAATTGATCCCACCACGTAACTTTGAAACGCCGAGCTAGTATCTTGACTCTGATTGTGACTCCCTCGCATCTGCAAGATTGTCCCTCATGGAAGCCCCTCTGCGAAAAATCTCTCAGCGTCCTGGAGGGGATTCATCTGGAACCTGTCATTTCTCAGAGGAAGGTTTTGTTGAACAGACCCATCGAACTAGCGCTCATGGGGAATTTATTCATGGTGAAACTATTGCAGTTCTCGATGACTCCCATAGCATGCACATTGAACATACGCAACAATCAGGCTCAGTTTGGGATTCTGAAGCACGCAGTGAACCTGTTTCCAGAGATAATTCGGGAGAAGAACCTGCTGAGGCAAGCATGGACATTGAGGGAGATAGGGGAGGAGCCATCCCCCTCGTGGTTTAACTCACACACTTCCCCTACTCCAATTATGAATATACTCATCTGGAACTGTAGAGGGGCTATGAAGCCCACCTTCAAGAAGACTGTCCTGGATTTGGTTGAATGGCATCAACCGTCTATTTTCGTGATCACTGAGACCCGTCTTGATGGTCCGAGAGCTGATGAAATTATTAGGAAGCTCCCTTTTGATGGAGCTTACTCAACAGAGACTATTGGCTACGCTGGTGGGATTTGGCTTCTGTGGCGCTCTGACTTTGTTTCTATGGACATCCTCTCTGCCACTGAGCAGGAGATCCATGCCATTGTTCAGGTTAGATCTCTTTCCCAATCTTGGCTTTTAAGTGCAATTTATGGTAGTCCTCGCTTTAAAGAAAGGTGTATTCTCTGGAACAACCTTAGAGTCTTATCTGTGAGACACAATCTCCCTTGGGCTGTTATGGGGGATTTTAACGATGTCACTAAGGAGGAGGAGAAAAAAGGTGGTAATGGGATTTGCAGGAGGCGAGTATATGAATACACGGATTGCATGGATTTTTGTAACTTGCTGGACCTTGGATTCTCTGGGTCAATCTTCACCTGGACCAATAAAAGGGATATTTCAGGGTTAATTCAACAGAGATTAGATAGAGTTTGGGCTAATTCGGATTGGAAAGCTAGCTTCCCTGAGGCAATGGTTAGGCATTTAGCACGGATTAATTCTGACCATTGCCCTCTCCTTCTCTCCCTTACTCCTGACCTGGGTCGTAGTGGGGGAAGGCCCTTCCGCTTCCAGCCCATTTGGCTTAGCCACGAGAGTTTTTCCTCCATTGTTAAGGATGCTTGGGAAGGAAATCATCAGAACATTAATGGTGCTATTCTTTCGTTTATCCAAAAAGCAAAAGCTTGGAACAAGGATGTATTTGGAAATATTTTTTGGAAGAAAAAGAATCTGATTGCGAGAATTCTTGGTGTGGAAAATGCATTAGGCCGGAACCCCTCTCAACGTTTGATTAACCTTCATATGTCCCCGTCTGAGGAGTTGGGGCATATCTTGGGTCTGGAAGAGGAACTTTGGGGTATAAAAGCCAGAACTGATTGGCTTATACAAGGTGAACGAAACACGAAATTCTTTCATATGTCCACCCTTATCCGTAGAAGTGGCAACCGAATTCATCGTATCTAGGATTCTGTTGGGAACTGGGAAGATGATCCTG
Organism: Lithocarpus polystachyus; assembly: GCA_033629205.1. Classification (NCBI taxonomy): domain Eukaryota; kingdom Viridiplantae; phylum Streptophyta; class Magnoliopsida; order Fagales; family Fagaceae; genus Lithocarpus; species Lithocarpus polystachyus. The sequence goes on along the minus strand of CM066162.1, from coordinate 4,467,388 downwards.
AGAGAGTCCAGCGGATTTTTCTAAAGGGTTTTACTAACCTTTATCGAACTGAGCAAGTTTGCTGCCCCCTGGAGCCTACCGTTATTCCTATTTGGGGCAATCGGCTAACTGACTCAGAAGCTATGATTTTGGCTGCCCCCCCTTCTGATGCTGAGATTTTGTTTGCTCTTAACACTATGAAGCCCTTCAAAGCCCCTGGACCTAATGGCCTCCATGCTGGGAAGGTTCTGGATGGTTGTGGGGAATTCTGTGAAGTTTGAAGTCAAGCGTATGTTCAGAACCAAAAAAATTCCTCAGCACTTTAACAAAACTCTCATTGCCCTCATTCCTAAGCAAACTGGGCCTGAAACAATCAACCACTTTCGGCCCATCAGTTTGTGTAACACCATCTACAAGATTGTTACCAAAATCCTAGTTCAGAGAATGAAGCATCTCATGCCCACTCTCGTTTCTCCCTCCCAAACAGCCTTCATCTCGGGTAGGAGGGGTACAGATAATGTGATTGTGGCCCAGGAGCTTGTGTACGCCCTCGGGAAAAAGAAAGGGCATAAAGGTTACATGATGATAAAAATTGACTTGGAAAAGGCGTTTGATCGCATGGAATGGAGCTTTGTGAGAAGCATGCTTTTTAGTATGGGGTTTCACCAGGATACTATTGACTTGATCCTTAGTTGTATTTCGTCCACTGATGTGTCTTTACTCTTTAATGGTTCTCAGTTGGAAGAATTTCAACCTTCTCGGGGCCTGAGACAAGGGGACCCTATTTCCCCTTATATTTTCATTTTATGCATGGAATTCCTAAGTACCTTAATTCATAGGAAATGTGAGAAAGGTGACTGGACTAGAGTCAAAGCTTCTCGGAGTGGACCTGGATTTTCCCACATCTTTTTTGCGGATGACCTCTTATTATTTGCTAGTACAAGCCAAAAAAACATGGAGGCTGTTAGTGAAGTTTTAGAAGAGTTTTGCCAGCTCACGGGGCAGAAGATTAACCTTGCTAAGTCCAAAATATTTTTCTCTGCCAATACCTCAGAGGAGGATAAGGAAAAGGTTGTCCATCATCTTGGCATAGCTGAAACCTCCAATCTTGGAAAGTATCTTGGATTTCCCATTCTGCATAATGGAAGGAGAAGAAATGATTTTCAATTTGTAGTGGAAAGGGTCCAATCAAAGCTAGCGGGTTGGAAATTAAAGTGCCTTTATCCTGCAGGCAGACTTGTTCTCTTAAAAGCGGCGGTATCTCCCATTCCTGAGTATTTTATGCAATGTTGCAAACTTCCTGCTAGAGTCTGTGATGAAGTCGACAGACTTGTGAGAGACTTCCTATGGGGATCAACTTCAAATAAAAAGAAAATCCACCTAGTGGGATGGAGTAAAATAACTTCCCCGAAGGAGTTAGAGGGCCTGGGGATATTTCAAGCAAATGCTCGGAATTCTGCTCTGTTAGCTAAACTTTGTTGGAGGATTGCCTCTAGTCCTGATGAACCTTGGGCCCAAATGCTGATCAGCAAGTATCTTACCCCTGCTAGACTTGGCGATGGTGGTAAAAAACTCCCTGCTTCACGCATCTGGGCTGCTTGTAAGGTTGGTGGGGCTATTTTCAATAAAGGGTTAAAGTGGTCAGTTGCAAACGGGGAAATGATTAATGCTTGGGAGGATTTCTGGCTGCCCTTTGGGCCTCTCAGGCACCAAATTGAAGGACCTTTGACTGAGGGGGAGGATAACATCTCTGTCAAATTGTTTTTGGGCAATCGGGCTAGCATTTCTTTTAACCTCCCTGATACCATCAGTAAAGAAATCCAAGGCATCCCAACTGCTGTGAACCCGGATCAAAAGGATATTCTTGTGTGGGCATACTCCAAGGACGGATCCTTCTCTCTTAGCTCAGCATACCATTTAGCTAAAGGTTTAAATCTTTTGAACCCGGTAACTACTCTCGGCCAATGGGTATGGAAATCCAACACAACACCAAGAATAAAATTTTTTCTTTGGCTTTGTGTTCATCATAGCATCCCAACCCGAGAAGTCCTTGGTGCAAGAGGTTTTAACTTGAACACTTCTTGTGAATTATGTGGCTTGGCCTCTGAATCTATTCTTCATGCCCTTCGGGACTGTGAGAGGGCAAGAAGTATTTGGAAAGACCTTGGTATTGACGACACAAACATGGAGTTTTTTACTCTTCCCTTAGCTGATTGGTTAGAGAAATATTGTGGCTCAGCTGAGTTTTTTCCTAGACCTCGCATTCCTTGGAAAATTTTGTTTCCTCAAGCCCTTTGGATTATTTGGCTTCAACGCAACAAGGCCATATTCCAGGAGAGAAAGGTTGACAGTGGGTTGAGTGCGCTTTGTATCAAGAGAAGTGCTGAATTCTATGCTTTAGTGCCTAACAGCCCCAACAAGCCGAGTAGAATCCATGTCCAAGTGAAGTGGAGTAAGCCCCAAACTGGGTGGGTAAAACTGAATACTGATGGCTCAGTATTTGGGGATCCAATGAAGGCTGGTGGTGGTGGTATTATTCGGAATAGCGAGGGTGACTGGGTTGCTGGATTTGTGAAAAAGTTTGGGAATGTCTCCAGCAGCACCGCGGAGTTATGGGCGCTTAAGGAAGGCCTCTTAATGGCCAAACAGATGGGCTTTGACAATTTATGTGTTGACTTAGATGCTGCTTTTCTTGTATATCTCATCACTAACCCAACTGTTGCTCAACTTAACTTGGAACCACTGCTGTCCGATTGCAGGAACCTGACGAAAGCGTTCCCTAACTGCCGGGTGGAGCATGTTTATAGAGAAGCCAACAACTGCGCTGACAAACTAGCAAAGATGGGGGCTGACCTATATACTGACCATCTCTTTTTGTATAACCCACCGCCTGTGGTGGTTGATTTGCTTCTATTAGACAAAGCTGGCCACTTTTGTAACAGACTCATTGTCCCTTAAGTAATATTATGCGTTGTTTAACCAAAAAAAAAAAAAAAGAAAGGAGAGACCTTGAGGAATTATATAATCCCAATGGAGTATCCATTAATCCATGGCAATTGATAATTAGTGTAGAGATGGAGATGAGAAGGAAATAAGGACATTAGGGAGAATTTCCTTAATCGTAGATGAATAGTGAAAGTCTTCAATAATTTCCTGATACCTTGATACTTTTTGTGATGGGATAAACAATTTCACATGCAAAGGATTATGCGAGTCTTTTGGTTGAATATTGCATTTTTTGAAGTTAATTTGCGTTATGTGTACTATTTGAAGTTATTTAGGGTATTGAGTAGAGAGAGTGAATTTCAGCAATCGTGTTATCGAAATTCATTTCAGCAACCGTGTTGTCGAAATTCAATAAAAAAGTATGAGAGAGAAAAAGTAGGTTGAATTTCAGCAATGACATTGTCAAAATTCTGTTGCCCAACTTCTGCCCATAAAAAAAATTTTGCCATTGCCGAAATAGGGGGGGAAAAAAAATTTTGCAATTGGTTTGTGGCAATGCCATTGCCGAAATAGAGAGAAAAAAATTTGCAATTAATTTGTGGCAATACCATTGCTGAAATAGAGGGGAAAAAAATTTTTTTGTGGCATTTGTGGCAATGGTATTGTCGAAATAGAGGGGAAAAAAAAAATTTGCAATTGGTTTGTGGCAATGCCATTGCCGAAATAGAGGGGAAAAAAATTTTTGTAATTGATTCGTGGCAATAGCATTGCTGAAATAGTGGGAAAATTTTTTTTTGCAATTAGTTTGTGACAATGCCGTTGCCGAAATAGAGTGGAAAATTTTTTTTGTGGAATTTGTAATAGAGGGGAAAAAAAATTGCAATTGATTTGTGGCACCATTGCCGAAAAAAAAGTGTGGCAATGCCATTACCGTAAATTAGAGGAGAAGTACTCGCTTCAGTCAACCAATCAACTCGTTGTTAGAGATTCTTTTTTTTCTTTTTCTCTTTTATAGATTCCTTTGATTCTTTTATAGCTTCCTCCATGCACATAGTGTCCTATCTAAGACCTATGTTTTTTTTTTTTTGTCTCTTTTATAGTTTCCTCTGATTCTTATTCTCTGAGTATATACAATGTTAATTCCCAATGAAACAATATAACGCGTAAAATCTTTCTCAGATTTTTTTTTTGTCTTTTTATTTCTTCTGCATCTGTACAAGATATTTTTATATTATTTCATTGGGAATGAAAAATGTATATACTCAGAGAATAAGAATCAGAGGAAGCTATAAAAGAGACAAAAAAAGACATAGGTCTCAGATAGTACACTGTGTGCATGGAGGAAGCTATAAAAGAATTAGAGGAAGCTATAAAAGAGAAAAAAAAAAAAAAAAAAGAATTTTTGACAACGAGTTGATTGGTTGACTGAAGTGTTTACTTCTCCTCCAATTTTCGGCAATGGTATTGCCACACTTTTTTTTCGGCAATGGTGCCACAAATCAATTGCAAATTTTTTTCCCCTCTATTACAAATACCATAAAATTTTTTTCCTCTCTATTTCGGCAATGACATTGCCACAAACTAATTGTAAATTTTTTTTCCCTCTATTTTGGCAATGGCATTGCCACGAATCAATTGCAAATTTTTTTTCCCTCTATTTCGGTAATGGCTTTGCCACAAACCAATTGCAATTTTTTTTTCTCCTCTTTTTTGGCAATGGGGGGTAAGTTATAGGCTAGTGGAAACTGTCAGATACCGACTGGGGCTATTTGATTTCTATTACAAACTGGAGGCCGACTGAGGCCATCTGGTTACAAGTGTAAGACTAACTAGGGTATTACAAATGTAAACTGCCATTGTGATTACAAGTATTGGGTTGTAAGAGAAGGGAGGGGTTCTTCCTAAGATTGGACCTTTGAGGTATTTGCTGTAAATGGACCTGCCTTCAACTGATCCTTGAGCTTTCTTATATAGACTAGAAGAGAGCCTCGGATTCTGCTGAAGATTGCTGAAATTACAGAGGGTGAATTGCTTTAACTGGGGTGAATTTCTTTTCCATTGAAAGCAACAGTAATTCCGGATTGATTGTGTTGGGTACTGTTCATGAATAGTGACTTTTTTCTGTTCATGAATAGTATTCTGTCCCTTGTCTTTAGTGTCGGCTGGGTGCTGGTTCCTGTTCATCAACAGTGACTGGTGCTGTAGATGAATAGTAGCTTGTCTGAAAATGCTGTTTCTGAATAGTGATTGGTATTGTTCAAATTTTACCAATTTCCATTGTAAGCATTATACAAGCTGTTATCATCTTCCTGTGGTTCCCATGGGGGATCATTATTGCAAGTGTGCTCGTGAAATGTGGTGAACTTTTCACAAAGACTGTAATAAATTAATGGTTCAAAATCTGGGTTCTAGCCAGGAGTTAAGAACTGTCTAGGATCACACTCATTGTTCCATGGAAGCAGTGGGATGGACTCATAGTATGGCCTGCCGGTGAAGACTGAGATTCTTCTTGTGCTGCCAACAAAATGATAATTTTCCCATAGCTCTTGAGTGACTTTTCTGATTTCATTGCAAAAGAAATTTCTCCAGCAATCTGCTAGGGCCTTTAGATTCCTATAAGAAAGGAATGTATTGCCTTCAAACCAGGGTCCTTGGTGGGAATATCCTCCAAGAAGGACTAGATGCTTTGATGGTTGAACAGTTTCCCAATGATTCATCTCCCATTCTGGAAGGGTACTCCAACATCTGATAGTAACATAAGGGCTTGAAACCCTAGTAACTGTGTCTCTAATGATGGCGGGGAGTTGGCTAACTTGGTTATGACTGGTTAACCTTATAAGCCTGACAAAGCCATATTCAAACATCTGTGATAGCCAATGAGGATTCATCTGATTATCCTCTTTCTCATCTTCTAGGAGATCATTGTAATTGATTAATAATCCTGGAAAGGGGTGTTTTTCCCTTTCATAGACTCTGAGGCTACTGCCGAAATATGCTTCCCATCTGGATACTGTGAGAGCATTTTCTGCAGTGTAATTCAAGTTGGTAGTATAATCAAGATCTGGATCATCTGGATCATAATACCTGGTGGTGATCAAAACTTTGAAATGTCTGAACCATAAATCAATTGATTCGGACATAACCTTACTTCCCAAAATACGCACTTGTATTTCAGAAGGTAAGTTGGCAAATGCACTTCTTACTGAGGCTTGGGCCTTAAGACTTAGCCTAGCAAAACACGTGCCCATACGAACAGTCTTATCCATTGAACGGATTTTCTCTTTGCCAGAGAGAAGACTGGTGAGATGATCATTTCTTGCCTCAAGGTTGTCTAAATGGTTTTTTAGAGTTTTGAGGGTTCTTTGGAAAAGATTATCATTACCTAGGATAAAAGCTGATTAGAGAAGATCCAGGATGATCTTGGTGGGGTATGGGAAATTTGAATTTATACCATAAGAATCCTTGGCTAAGTTTTCTTCTAAGATATAGTTCAAGACATCAACTACTGGATTTCCACTAGAGTATATTGGTGTGGGGGTTTCTTGAAGAGTAATGACTGTGTTTCCACTGGAATGTGCCGCTGTGGCATATTCCTGAAGGGATACTGCTTCTTGGTTTGAAGAAGCGCCTTCATGCATTTCATAAGGTTGGTCTATAAACCCTGTGAACTGGGAATAGTCCTGGATAGGAGCTTTTCCTTTATCTCTATTTTCTGCCATTTTTCCCTAGGTTTCCTGTTTTGGGTTTTCTGAACAAGTAAGATAAGTTCTTGTTACACACTTGTTTGAGAAAACGTTTTCTTTTAAAACAGGGGATGCAATGCAAGAAATCTTTTTATGCAGTATGCATGCTTTGTTTGCTGGGCGGAAAGTAGGAGCAGGGTTCTTTGCCTGTTTCTTTTGGGAGGGAATGATGGTCAAGTATCCTGGACTGGTTCCATGATATTTGGGATTGATAAGGATTCCTCCTTGGACTCTGGATATTTCTAAGTCTTGCTTAAGGGTTCTGGCCTTAGATTTAAACTGGGACTTGACTTTGTTGAATTGGGCAAGCTTTTGGGCTTTGATGATGGGATCCTCAATCTGTTCTATGAGATTGAGAATAGACTTTTCTTTCCTGCTGAGGGTACATTGCTGTAGCTAGATTGTAAAATTTTTTACAACTAGAATGCCAGATAATGCCCATTTTTGTGGTTTAATACTAAAATATAGCATATTTGGAGTTTTACAACTCCGAATACTGATGAGTAAGATGTTACTATAGCAAGTTGGTATTTTTTTTTTTATTGTCTCTCCTTCTATTTATTAATATTTCTTTTTCTTCTTCTCTCTCCTTTTTTAAGTTAAGATATATTATTTTATTGTGTAGATATATTATTTTAATGTATTGTATGTAATAATGAAACCGTGAATGTGATGTTGGGTATATTGTAAAAAATGGTATAATAAATAAAATAACTTTTAGATGGTATAATAGATAAAATAGCTTTTTAGATGATAAAATAGAACATTTTTTGCAATCCCAAATGCGAATGCTCTTAGCTTTGGCTTTTTAGGCGTGCTGACACTTCAATTTTAAAGAGGTGGCCTGTTTTCAGCCATAGACTCATTTTCAATATATCTTAGCCATGAAATGGACCCTTTCTATTTCAAAGTTATAGAGAGAAGATCCGGATCTCAATTAAACATGGTCTTTCTTTTTCTTTTTTCTTTTTCTTTTTTTTCCTTCTTTTTTTGGAAAAGCTATTAATCGAGGAAAACAAATCCATGGTAAAATGAATGTGCTTCTCTCATTTGGAAAATGGATTAAGATCCGGTGACATGTTTTACACCTTAATTATCTTTAAAAGATTGCTATTAAAAATTAAAAAGTTCACTTTTAATTTAAGTCATGGGATCTTAAAAAAAGAAAAAAAACTTATTTGTTTTATTGCCGATTTAACTTTTACTTCTCATATCAAATAATAATTGCATGGTGCTATATTGTATCATATCCAAATTCATGGAAAAGGCATTATGTATGTAAAAGGTAACTTGTGAGGTTTTGTTTTTCTTAGTATTTTATTGCATGCAATTTGTTTCAAGGATTGAGATTGAAAATTAAAAAAGTTAAATTTTAACTTTTAATCTCAGCCTTTGAAACAAATCGCACCCAGTACAATATTAACTTACCCTATTATCGTAGTGGATCACAATTCAGATGTGAGTGCGAGTTTTGCAGGGAATATTGTGCACCCTTGGTTTATGGAACATACTTAGTTGCCCTTTCTTAAAGGGGTTTGCTACGAGTAAAATTACATTGAAAATTTCTTACACTCAAAATTCACCTTGGTTCCACCACGGTACAAAGGCAGAAAGAAGGGGTGTGAAATTTTTCTTGCCTTCAGGCTTTTTTGTTCTTAAAATTGACTCAACGATAGAATAGCAAGAGAGGTTCTATTATTATTTCAAAAATTATAGAACCACATAAAAAAATCACAATTTTTGCTAAAATTGTCCATGTAACAAATTATGAGTGATAGAGAAAAAGTTGTGGGTTTTTATGTAGTTCTAGAATTACTCTTATTATTTTGTGTACTTCATATATGTCATACTCTCTAGCCGTTCGACCCACTCCAATGGGAAAAATTTTATCTTATTCCCGGCATATATGCCGGGTATACGATATACTACCTCCTCCAATGGGAAAGGGTGTGATATGTCCTAGTATACCATCTCGCATCTCGTAGGTATCTATTCTCTTTCTAATTCAAGGTTCAAGGCACATTCATATGCTAAGTGATGTGGCATTAGCACACATGTGAATGGGATAACCCTATGCCCTTGAAATGGAGAGGATCCAAGTCCATTACTTTATACCCTTGCACTCATTTGACTTTCACTCTCTTATCTCTCGTATATGAGAGTCTTTGCAATTGTCTCTAGATCTTGGCAAATCTTCCAATTTTGTGATGACTTGGTATCCACATGGTTGTCATATTATGGTCATTAGATAATATTGGCATCCATTTTGGTTGTTGCAATTGCCTTGCTCTCGTTATGGTAGAATTCAAGAGGGATCCAATTGCATTTTTGTTTCACATTTGTATACCATTGATTGTAGTTTGCATTTTGGGGCTATCATTCAAATATAGTATTGCAGCTTCTGTAATCGGTAGATGTTTCATGCTTTGACAAGATAAATGTGATGAGGGGTGATGGTATCCCTTGATGTCTTCAAAGATGGGTGTATCTAGTTGTAGGGAATTCTATAGTCTGCTAAGGAAAAATAAAATGTTAGTAATTTTATTCTAATGATTGGATGATATAACCAAATTTACTGATTTTCTAAATTCTCAGGCACGAATAAGATGTTGAAATCTAGAATCAAAGATTTGAGTGCAATACTGTCATAGGATGAGTGAATTATGTGCAGAAAGTGGCTTACAATATGAGATAAGATTATATTTGCAAAAATGAAATCCTAAATGGGACTCCATTGGAGCTTTCCGTGACAAAGCAAGGATGGATCTACCGGAATGAGATATGATTATATAGAATAAGTCAAGGACTAAAGGGTTTGCAAGATGAGATCAGATTATATATAAAATAAGTGAATTGCTTTCATTAAAATTAAAGAAATAAAGAAACCGAGTTTCAAGACTTGTGTACTGACTTAACTTAATTTCATTGATGTTGTTATTATTATTATATTTTTCTGAAGTGGCTTGACCTTCAGGACTAAGTCTAAGATCACCTTCAAAGTTGCAAGCACCCAACTAAGAGCAACCAAATGATGGACCGGTTCAAACTTTTGAATTGTGTATATGAGTAAGAAGGGGCAGGAGAAAATGAAAATTGGAATATGCATCAGCAAAGAATGGCAGGTTTAGCATTCTTTAGCCGTGCTTCAATCCTATTAATGTTGACTGACATCATCTATATTATGCAAATGGTTTTGATTATTCCAGGTTAGTTTGTTATTTTTTTATCAGTGTTGGTGCATAGTTCTTTTGGCTAATTGTTGAAGGATACCATAATATGGCCGTGTATGCGGAAAAAGTGTCTATATAGTTCGAGGATATTTCTTGCTGGCAATGTAAATAGTTTGTTCAGAAAGTAAAATATGTTAAAACCTTTTGTGAATGGAAAGGCCATGATCATTTTCAATTGAAACATGGATGCTCATGAAATCAGCCTGAGTTTCTTTCAGGTTGATTTTGGGGTTGGTCTAAATTCTAACAAAGATTTACATAGAGAAATAAATGAAGAATCCTCTGGCATTCCTGCCTTTTCAATTACTTGACAGTTGAAAGTTCAAACACATCTGCTTTTAACTTTGAACAGTTGGTTAGTCATTCATCGTCAAATAATTTGCATGATTATCTGTTCCAAGCTACAAGATATCCTAGAGGTCAATATATTTTCGTTTCTTTCATTTTGCATTAGTATTTTGCGTAGGTACATATAGTTCCGTATATATTAATAGTATACTTGACGTTGCTCAATTAAATTCAAATGCACAGTTAAATTTACAAATACAATACAAAAAATGTTCTCTTTTTAAAGCCAATTAAAATCAAATGAAACTATGTGTTTGAATTTAACATGAGAACTTAAAGTGCAACATCTAAAGAACTATGCATTTGGACCCAAGTTACTCTATTGATTTTATATGTTGACCTTTGTCTAGAGCCTTGTAGACAAAGATTAATTAGCGTCGTTAGTGTCTCCAACGAAAACATCTAGGATTTAAATTAATAGTATCATAAAAATATGCAATAAAAAGCTAAATATAATTTAGCTCTGCCTCTGTAGAGATAGTATTTTTCTCAGATCAAAATGCGAGGAATGTTGAACGAAGAGTCGGCCCCAGCCACCCTCCCGCTCCAAAGGTAGCGGTGGGGCACATGTTTCCTGTTATCATCGGGGCTCCAGCACCTTCCCCCAGCTAGTCCAGATGGTTGCAATATTGTATCAAGATTTATATTGTTCAAAGACTGATTTTTTGTTTCACTTGTGAGGAGAGAATGGGTCATTATAACTTGGACAAAGTTTAACTACAAAATTAGTTGTAACTTAAGGTTATAACCTTACTCAGTATCTTTTTATTAAAGTTGAATTTTGACAAATCCACCATTGGATTACATCTTTTTTTTATAACTTCCATGCTTACAAAATTTTTAAAAAATTAAAGATCAATAGTTATGTCATCAATAAATAGTTTAAATCGCAAGTTTTTGTAGTTTAAAATTATGCATAAAATATGAACTTTTAAATCATATAGTAAATAATATTTGATTGACACAAAATTTGACATGTGTATTATAAAAGTAAAGAACATGCAATTCAACGATCAGATTTTTAAAATATGTAATAATTTTTATTTTATTAAGTAAAGTTGTAGTTTAAGGTGACAATTAATTTTGTAACTAAATTTTGTCCTTATAGCTTAAAGTAAAATATGTTTTTTGGAAGTGTTTTTGGCTAAAAGGGAAATTGAAGACATTTGCTACATAATTACAAACCTTTTCATTGTTTAATGATTAAAACTTGCCATAACCCCATCGACAAAATTTCACTAATAAATGCTTCATTGGCCGAAACATCATATTTTGGCCATCTATACAATTCTAGCCCTTTCTTAGATCATAGCCTAAAAGGATACGACAAAGAAAGAGCTGGTCGTGATCTGTGAACTATGGTTGTTTGGGCTGATTTGTGACGTTGTTTGGACTGATTTGTGGAGAGGGGACCAAGTTTTATTTTTCTGATTTTTAATTGTTATGGTAGTTTTAATTCTATTTTGGTCATCTTGTAAGTTTAGGGGTATTTTAATAATTATGGCCATATACCGTTTCTTTTCTTTTTTTTTTTGAGAAAGAATATTACGTATCTTTCTAGTAAGATGATATAGTAAACTTACTTTGTTTATCATTGCTTGGCATATATATTAGTTGTTGGCAGCCATAGAAAGCACCGAAGGAAAAACTGTTTTACTATTTAGGTTAAAACTAGCTGTGAACCTACACGTTGCGCGTGATAATTTTTTTTATGGTGATTTTATTAATTTTTATTTTACAATTTAAACTAATTTAATAAATAATAAAGTATTTTATAATCATATTTTTATTTATTATAAGAACAATCATAAATGTAATATAAAAACAATCATAAATATAATTTTTGTCGTATCAAAATGAAAATAATATAATTTTTTTTTCAGAAATTCAAAAGACAAGTTAACAAAAATATTCATTTTTTAATAAAAGTTATTATGGGGTACAGGAATTTAAATGAGGAAGTCGCGTTACGTGTCATACCCATGGCCAAGAAGTGCCATTATCATGACATGGAGGTCATACCTTCAGACAATAACGCCACGTTAATAGCACGTCACTAGAAGAAGTTATACTGTAGAGAAAGAATTTCGGGGAAGGGGTTAGCACTGATATGACTGAAGGGACGGTGGCTGCCACCCCATTCAATGCATCTCACCAAACCTCCTGGCCACATTTATATGGAGAAGACCCTTGAATAATGTTGTCTTGGTTGCCGTAACTCACAGGAGACTGTGGAGGGCGTTTGATGGGACAGACACTAAAGTAGTGGCCTGGACGATCAACAAATGAAGGGCCAAGATCATCTAAAGAGAGCTATATAATGTAAGAGTCCCTCCAAGGAATAGGGATCGGGAAATCTATAGAGCAAATACTGTAGCAACAAGAACGGTAATAAATTAATAATATCCAGTCTAAAAGGAATATATTGGAAGATCATTCTCCTCGGAATTCGCCGAGGAAAATTTTCTTTTGCATAAAACTTGTTCTTCTTTACTTTTTTGCTATCTTTGATTTAGTGTACGCGTCCTTGGATCCATTGAAGCCTAGCTTTTAAGCCCACTCTCTACAAATTTATTGTATTGGGCTTTTTGGGCCTTAATCCATTCATTTTTTGGGCTTCAGAACCAAATCTTGTCCTTATAGTTATTTATAACATTTTGTGAATTATTAAAAAGAATATAAAATTTAGAAATTATTATTTTAGTTTTAAACAAAATTTCTCAAACCTTATTTTTTCTGCCTACAATCCAAAACACTGAAAAACGTAACTAAAAAAATTAATAAACTTAACAATGATTAATTGGACCAATCAAGAAAAATAATTTATTGTTGATAATCTATTAAGGTTATTTTTTTTTTCAGAAATTGTAATTTCATACACCCAAAACATATTATCAAATAAACAATTTTTAGCAAAATTTAAGAATTAAATTTCTATATATGTATTGTTATAAAATAATAATAACAATTAAAGTAAAAATGCAAAAGCTAAAATTTGTCACCCATCTGATTATTTTCATTTGACTAACCTTTGTTTTGCTCTAAATAAATGGTGTTAGGTTCTAAAGACTAGGATCTAATGTATTTAGAACTTCATTTTGTATGTTGGCAAACCATGATCAAAACAATGTTGAGTCGTGTGTTAGACTTGCTCAAAGTATGGGGTTTATTGTAAAGTTGGAATCGAGTTTTTATGCAGAATTACTTGTAACTTTCTGTGAGACTCGATCGATCGAAAATTAGACTCGATCGATCGAAAATCGCACAGAACGTTTTTCTGCAGAATTTTCCAACTCAGCCCAAGCCCGTTTTAATGTATAGGGTTTTATGTTTGCCCTAAGTATAAAAGGGAAAACCCTAGCCACGTTTTTAGAGTTCTGTTTTGCTGTGTTTGTGAATCTCATTGTGAGATCTAGAGGTGTTTACCTTCACATACACTTAGGGTTTACAAACTTGAGATTTATGTCAAGAGTTGTGTAGATCGTTACAGTTGCAGAATCAAAGAGCACAAAGATATACAAGCAGGTGCGCTTGTGGATTTGCTGAAGAATTTCGGAAAGAAGGAGTCCGTGGATCTCGGAGCTATCATGGGGTCATGGTAGTAAGTTTCCTACAGGCAGGTAGCAATATGACGTTAGTGGTCTAAGTCTATTGTGTAAACTTCAATTCTTTCATAGTGGATTCAGTTTACCTTGAGGATAGCTAGGTCAAATCCTCCCCAGGTTTTTACCGGTGTGGTTTCCTGGGTCATCATATCTTTGTGTTGTTTATTTTTTCGCTGCTTTATTGTTTTTATATTTATTTGTGTTAACCTAGTTTAATTAAATTACCTAAGTTAATAACTTGGCTAATTCTCTAGGTTAATCTGTTGGGTTAAGGGGTCTAAACGAGCTGACAAGTGGTATCAGAGCGGGTATCAGAGCGGGTAGCTTTTGTGTTTGATCCTTTGATCTTTAAGCTGATCCTTGACCCCTGTTGTCATGGAACACGGACACTCTCTAGTTGTTCCTCCTCACTTTGATGGAAACAACTATGCCTATTGGAAAGTAAGGATGAAAGCATTCCTAAAATCCATTGATGAGAGGGTGTGGAATTCCGTTGAATACGGATGGGAGAAGCCCACTACTCCTGTGAGTGAGTGGCAAACTTCTCAGAAGGAGGCAGCCGCTTTTAATAGCAAAGCAATGAATGCTATTTTTAATGCTGTTTCCATGGAGGAATTTAAGAGAATCTCTAATGTTGAGGTTGCTCATACTGCTTGGAATATCCTCCAGACTGTGCATGAAGGCACAAAGGCAGTTAAGATAAATAAACTGCAGCAATTAACTTCTAAATTTGAAAGCATTAGAATGAATGATGATGAATCTTTTGATGAGTTCTATGCTAAGTTGAATGATATTGTTAATTCTGCTTATAATTTGGGTGAAATCTATGATCAACCTAAAATTGTTAGGAAGATTCTTAGATCTTTGACTGAAGATTTTAGACCCAAAGTGACTGCCATTACTGAGAGTAAGGATGTGGACTCCATCCCTGTTGATGAACTTGTAGGATCTCTTCAGTCCTATGAGCTAGACCTCCCTAAAACTAACAAATCCAAATCAATGGCTCTTAAGTCTGTTGATGATGTTGAGGATGGTGGATTTGATGATGATCTCTCTGCTACAGAGATTGCCTATCTTGCCAAGAACTTTATAAACTTTCTGAGAAATAGTAATAGAAGGGCAAGAGGCAAGAACACTGTTGAACCTAGAAATTTTAGGAAGAATGAACCCACTAAGGTTAATAACTTTGAAAAACCTAAGGAAAAAGTAGGTCAATCTTCTAATAATTCTTTGGGACAACAATGTTATGGTTGTCAAGGGTATGGTCATTTAAAGTCTGAATGTCCTACTTATTTGAGGTCTAAGGGTAAAGCTATGGCTGTAACCCTTAGTGATGACGAAGTTTCCGACAATGAATCCGCAAGTGATGAGGATGGAAACTTTATTGCTTTCACTGCTACCACGGTAGTCAATGAAAGCTTGTCTGTTGAAGAGAACCCTTCTGATGGGGAACTCTCTGAGGATGCAGATCTACAGGAAGCCTACAATAAACTTTACAAAGTTGCTGCAAAGGATGCTATGAATGTTGAGTTAGGCTTGAAGAAAATCGCATCTCTTGATCTTGAAAAGAAAAATTTACTTGTTAAATTATTTGATGCAAATGAGCTTTTGAATAATGTGAAAACTGAGAACATGCTCTTGCTTGAGAAAGTAAAATGTTTGGAACATGATTTGTCTGTTGCTAGAGAACAAACTAATAGGTCTGCAAGCTCCAAACTTGATCACATGCTGAGTATTCAAAAGTCTCATTCTGATAAATCTGGTTTAGGTTATGAGGAAAATATTTCTGTACTTGAACCTTCTTCCACTAAATTTGTTCCTTCTTCTGAACCTCCTAAGAGTGAGATTGTCAAACCCGTGGTGAGTGAACCTGTCAAGCCTTTGAATGTTACTCCACCTAGAAAAATTAGGGTTGATCTTCATGCTTCTCATTCTAGAGCTTCTACTTCGACTAAGGGCAAATTGCATGATAAGCCTGCATGGGTTTGTCATTTTTGTGGAAAACCTGGACACATACGTCCAAATTGTTTTAAGTTGCAAGCTGCGAAGCGAGCAAATAAAACTACAGTACCTGTGCCTCAAGCACGTGATCCTATGGTACTGATTGGTGAATTGGTAAAAGCGTTAAACCTTTTTTCCAATCCTGGAGTTGCTCAGAATTCGAATATGAATCATAACTCCAATGTAAGAGTTGCATCTAAGAAGTCTTGGATGCAAAAAGGCTCAACCTAATTGAATCTGTCTGACATGGTCCTTGTGCTTTATTGCTATATCTTTTGTGACCTCTGTTTCTAGGATTTGCATTGCATTGCATTCATGCATTTCATTCTAGGTTGTTTTTTTTTGTTGTAAAAAAAAATTGTTGCAAATTGTGTTTTGCTATTTTTCCTTGAATTTGAAGACAAGGTTGGTCTATCAATTATTGCATAACATGTTTATGTACCTTGTTTAGCTTTGATGCACTTATTTATTGCACTTTACTAGCTAAAGTCTTGTTGTGCATGTTGTGTGGGAAGATGCTATATTTGTTGATCACATGATCTTGATTTTGAAGTTGTATGTCTTTGATTGTTGGACTTGAACTTAATGAGAAAGGCATAAATAACTATCTCACCACTGTGTATTAGCCAATCATGAACACTTTAGTGCATATCATAAGATTTTGTGCTCGAGAAAGTGTAGCACATGCACAAAAAGAACATAAGGTGTAGCCTCTATTAAAATTGGTGTGTACATTATTGGGCTATAATAATTTCACAAATTCATAAAATTGGTGTGTACATTATCCCGGCTATTATTAAGTTTCTAATCAATTAATTTGAATAATGAGGCAAATCAAGAAACTTACATGATTGCAAGCTTTTACTCTAGGAGATGTGGGAGTTATATGATGTAACTCTTTAAGGGATAGTCTCTTTCAAATTCATGTGGTGGATTTTGTAGAAATTGTGATTGATCTCTATGTGTATATCACCTCACATGTTTCTCAAGCTTATGCTAGTTGCACACACTACACAAGTTAATCTTTGCTAAAATTGTGTACATGTTATTGTGTGTGTTTTTGGTCTGACCAACCAAGTTTGAGAATTCTTTGAAAATTGATGCCGAACATGTTTGCTTGTTTATTTTTTTTGGGTATATTGAGAGAAAATTTTGGTTGAGGAATCTGGGTTGAATACTTGTGTTTTTGAAAATCATATCATCTCATACTCATGCATTTGATTTTAAAAATCTGCTGCTTTGAGGAGTTTTTGGTTTAAAATGTTTGGTTTTTCAAAACACTGATTTTTCCAGAATTTCGATCGATCGAAACTGATTTTCGACCGATCGAAAATGTTTAAATTTGTTCAGAAAACTCTCTGGTTGGTTCGATCGATCCAAGCTGTTTTTGGATCAATCGAATAAGTTTTCGACCGATCGAATGTAATTTTCGATCGATCGAAAATCGTGCCGGCTGTTTTTTAAAAGAAAGTTTCTCAAGTGTTTTTTTTTCACTTTTTCAAAACTTTTCAAATCTCTTTTTGGTTTCCTACCAACCGGTCAGCACTATTCTTGGGATTTTTGTCGTTTTCCTCCACTTTATTTGCATAATCTCTCTCTCCCTCAGCTGGTAAGTCCCTTATACCCTTCCTTTTGCATTTATTTTCTATTTTCATGCATTTTTTCATGCATATTTGGGTAATTTCGGCATTTAGGGATTTTCTATTTTTGGGTTTGTTTTGGAGTGATTCTTTCTCAAATTCTTTATGGGTTTTTGTGGGGACACCTTTCCTAAGCACCTCATGTGGTTTAATTTGGTTTATTTGGTGCTTTGAAGAAAATTTGAAATTCTAGGGCTTATATTTGAATAAATTGGGGATTTTGTTTAATTGGGTTGAACTTGATAAAATTGGCTTGTTAGATTGATTAATTTGATCATTATATTGAGTTAATTGACTATTGTGTTGATCAATTTATCAATTTGTTGTGTTTTGAAAACTAGGGTTTTTCAAATTGGGTATTTTTGATACACTTTGCTTGCTCAAGCCAATTTTGTTAATTTGAATCAAAATTGAACATGTCACTGCATTAGTACATGCATCATTTTCTGTTCATGCTCATGCATCATATAGATTTGATATTTTCTATATTTTTTATGCTGTGCTAACTTGCAGTCTGCTCTTGGTTTTGGTTTTTGCTCTTTTCTTTCTGTGTCTGTCTCTTTTCCTTAGCACTATGCCTAAGAAAACTCGAGCCCATAGGACTGTTGATCCTTCTCCATCTTTTGACACCGAGAGATTTCCTAGTGAGTCTAACCAGATTACATATGAGACCCTTAATCTTAGGTGTCAGATTTGGGCTGAGCGTAGGGTTATCTTAGATGAGTTAGATCCTGAGGTTCGTAGGAACTTTGAGCGTCGGGGTTGGTTACCTCTTCTAGACTTTGAGCATCCTCCTCCTGCTTCTTTGATTAGAGAGTTCTATTCGAACCTCTCTATTCATGTCTACGATAACGACACCTTAGTCAAGGTGTGGTTATGTGGTGTCGGATGCTCTTGGGGTGCCCATTGTGGACCATCCCGTCTTTCCTTACGAGGAGTCTCCTCCCCTTGATGACGTCTTGTCATACATCACTGGTACTTCTATCCAGTGGGGTTCTGATCCTCGGATCTCGTCTGCTGAGCTGTCTGAGTTGCACTATCTTTTCTTTCGGATAGCATGTCATTCTTTGTGGCCGATTACTCATGTTCACACCGTCCCTCTTGAGCGATGTGTGTTTCTGTATGCTTTGGTCACTGATGCTCCTATCAGTTTTCCGCATATGTTCCTTCGTTCTTTGAACGAGGTTCATAGGTCTAGTTCTCAGGCTCATGCTTTGTTTTTTCCTGTTTTTATTCATAGGATTCTTCTCTTTCTTGGTTTTGGTGAGTATCCTGCTTCCGAGCCTGTTCATGTTATTGCTCCTATAGGTGCTACCTTTTTGAGGCAAAGGGCTGCTCAACTTCGAGCTAGCTCTAAGCGTGCTAGGGTAGAGCCTACCGGTGTCACTCCACCCCCTTCTTCTTCTTCTGCAGATCCTTTTGCAGCTGGGACTTCTTCGGATCCTGCTGTTGCTGCTGCTGCTGCTGATGTTCCTCCACCGTTTGATGAGGTTTCTGACCTTCGTCGGACGCTTGACACTGTCGTGACCGTTCAGGCGGCTCATGGTCAGCTTTTGGTAGACATCCTCGATGAGCTTCGTGCATTGCGAGCGGATTTGGCGAGCTCTCGTCGATCTTCTCCACCTCCTTTTGATGATGAGTGAGTGCCCTTTGGCAATTCATCACAAAAAGGGGGAGTGCATAGTTCATTAGTAGCTTGTTTTTGTGTTGAGGGGATTTACATTTTAGGGGGAGTGTTTGTTTTCTTAGTAGTGATACTGCGGAGCTTGTGGAGTTATTAGATTGTATCTAGGTGCTTCACTATGTATTTACATTTTTAGCTCTTGATTAGGAGATATTTTTGTTGAGATACATTGTTATGTATATGTTTTCTTATTTCACTATGTTATTGTGCTTATTGACTTATATTGATGATGTTATTCATGATATATGTTTTTTATTTTGTGTCATGTGAAATTAAGAAATTTTTATTTATGTATTTCCTGTTTTTGTTCCACACATGCGTTTATGTGTTTGTTAAGTGTTACAGGAATATACAGGTTGTTTTCAGTCGAGCTGCTGTCTACCTTGCAACTGTTGGATAGTAGTTTAGGTTGAATTGTTAAGTGGCTATTTTTTTGTAATGGGCTTTTTCAATTTGTAACTTTGAGCATTGTGTTTAGTCTGTGTTTTGTCACGGATTGCCAAAGGGGGAGTTTGTTAGGTTCTAAAGACTAGGATCTAATGTATTTAGAACTTCATTTTGTATGTTGGCAAACCATGATCAAAACAATGTTGAGTCGTGTGTTAGACTTGCTCAAAGTATGGGGTTTATTGTAAAGTTGGAATCGAGTTTTTATGCAGAATTACTTGTAACTTTCTGTGAGACTCGATCGATCGAAAATTAGACTCGATCGATCGAAAATCGCACAGAACGTTTTTCTGCAGAATTTTCCAACTCAGCCCAAGCCCGTTTTAATGTATAGGGTTTTATGTTTGCCCTAAGTATAAAAGGGAAAACCCTAGCCACGTTTTTAGAGTTCTGTTTTGCTGTGTTTGTGAATCTCATTGTGAGATCTAGAGGTGTTTACCTTCACATACACTTAGGGTTTACAAACTTGAGATTTATGTCAAGAGTTGTGTAGATCGTTACAGTTGCAGAATCAAAGAGCACAAAGATATACAAGCAGGTGCGCTTGTGGATTTGCTAAAGAATTCCGGAAAGAAGGAGTCCGTGGATCTCGGAGCTATCATGGGGTCATGGTAGTAAGTTTCCTACAAGCAGGTAGCAATATGACGTTAGTGGTCTAAGTCTATTGTGTAAACTTCAATTCTTTCATAGTGGATTCAGTTTACCTTGAGGATAGCTAGGTCAAATCCTCCCCAGGTTTTTACCGGTGTGGTTTCCTGGGTCATCATATCTTTGTGTTGTTTATTTTTCCGCTGCTTTATTGTTTTTATATTTATTTGTGTTAACCTAGTTTAATTAAATTACCTAAGTTAATAACTTGGCTAATTCTCTAGGTTAATCTGTTGGGTTAAGGGGTCTAAACGAGCTGACAAATGGCATTATAAAGTACTTCTAATACAATTATTAAGAGTACCTTGTGAAACACAAAGGATTAAAAAAATAAACAAAAATTAGTAAAGTCTCATAGTTTAACATCTAAATTGAGCACCATAAAAAATCATGATGTGTAATAAAATAAATACCAAATTACAAAAAATACCAAATTATCCAAATCATGCTATGTAATAGAATGATATTATATTTTTATATACTATATTTAATTCTTTATAACACAATAGGATAAAATTTAAGACCCAAACAATTCATTGAAAAATAGGTATGTTATTAAATTCTTAGTAGAAAATTTCATTAATACTGTAACATAATGAAACTCGAGTTCTTTTAGCTAAAACATAAAAATTTTGTATTCTAATTATATGCTTATCTCTTTTGTGTTCAACGGGAACCCAAGTAGTCAAGTACTCAACTAATGCATCCTGGATGTAACAACCATAAAAAAAGAGTTTGTTATTTGGCAAAGGTGAATTATTTGTTGATATGAGTTCATTTGACACAAACGTGCTATCCGAGAAAGTGGAGTTTTCAATGGCAGCAATGGAAGTTAAAAGAAAATTAGAGCACATACTGATCAGTTGGGCAACAAAAAAGAGTCTTGAAATTAAAAGAACCTGATGAAACATAAAAATTTTGCATTATGTAAAATGCACAAGAAGAACCAAGAAACACGTACCAAGAATGAGAATGGGAGTTGAAGTTTGTTGTTTGTGAATAAAGGATTCAATAATGTCAATGGAGTTATAAAGCTTGGATTTGGATTTGGAGTTTTAAGGAAACTATAGATTGTGGTTGATGCAACTAGGATGAGTCCCTCTCTTTTAATATATTCTGAACAGAGAACCAAAGAACTGCCCAAAGTATTGATAATGGAACACCACTGCAATAGCAAATGGAGTATCATTGGCTATATTTTGATTTACAGAGAGACACGTATGAAAAAAAGTTTTGGAGTGGGATTCTCACACTTCTTTTTAGGATAACTCCATCGACGATAGAGTTCTAACTCTATTCAAAATGGTGGATTTTGTTGTATTATCAATAATTTAAATAAATATCGATATGGTTGCAGTAAAAGAAAAAAAATTTGTTTAAATGTTGATCTATTCATTTCAAAATGGATGGGGATATGATTGTAAAAAGTTTATAATGATTTTAATCCAAATTTATTTAGGTACTTAAAAATTTAGTTAAATATCCAATTTCTCTTGAAGAATCTCATCTAAGTCATTAGATAGCAATTCAGATTAATGCAGTGTTTACACAAAAAGTTAAATTATCACGGGGATCCTTTTTATTGGCTGATCATATATAAAAGAAAATTGTTACTTAAAAAACTAATAAAAGAAAATTGACACGTGAAAAGAACAGAATATAAGAAATAGAGGGGCATGGTATTTGATGGTTATGAATAGTTGAATGGTCTTTACCACAAAGATTATGAGTAACTAGCCTCTGAGCACACGCTTAGAGGCTCTTCTATTTTTTGGATAAAATTTAATGATTTGTATTAATTATAATCTAGGATTATTACATTTTTTAATCACAAAAAAAATCATAGGGGTGTGATGAGTATTATGCATTTATAATTACAAAAGCATAATACTCATCACACTCCTAGGTTTCTTTTTTGTGATTAGAAAATGTAATAATCCCAAATTATAATTGATGCAGATCATTAAATTTTACCAAAAAAATAGAAGAACCTCTGCGCACACGCTCACTATTTAAGGAGTTTTCCCTATTTGGACCGGATTTTTTTTATTCCAAAAATACCCCTACAGAAACAAAACTAAAGGATAATCCGGTAAAAATATATATCTAACTTGTACTAAAACATTGCCTACAAAATAGAAACACTCTTCCACTAACCCACTTCTTCAAAGTAACTATACATTTTTTTTTAATAGAAAAATTAGTTAAACTACCTAGGCTTCTATTGTTTTTTACTAAAAAAACAAAAAAAAAAAACCTTAGTTTCTAATACTACTTTATTATTACTAACCTTTGAGCACGCGTTCATGCGCGTGGTCAGAGGCTATTCTATATATTTTGTTTTTTGTTAAAGGTTAATAATATGCATCTATTATAATTTAGAATTATTACATTTTTTAATCACAAACAATTATAGGGGTGTGAGGAAAAATTATTTCACCAGCAAATAAATAATACTCATCACACCCCTAGGATTTTTTGTGATTGAAAAATGTAATAATCCAAAATTATAATGGATGCATATTATTAACTTTTACCAAAATAATGAATTTAATTTCCTGTTCAAAAATTTTCCATGTTTAAAATACATGCATGTTGCGTTGAATTTGAGAATGGAAAATTCAAATTTAAAATTAAGGGATAAAAGGTAACTCCTACCAGCCAATGTTTTTGAAATTCCTTAAAGAGATGCTCTTTTTCCTTTTTCTTTTTTTCTTTTTTTTGAGATAGGCATACAATTTTTTTAAGGAGATCCATAATCTTGAAACATCCAATTGTAATCATGATCGGCAGCAAATTGTGCTTTTTGAAAAAAAAGTAACAGTTTTAAAAAGTACAGCATAAAATTAGGTTTTTAAAAAAAAGTTGAATGTTTGTTAAAAACTGTCAAAAAGTATTTTTTGAAAAAGCTGAGTGGTAAGTTAGCACTTAAAAAAATGGCGATTTGAGTTGTAAATAACAAAAAGGACAAGATATAAGAGAATTCTTTGTTTTAATTATCTCTCTTAATGCTAGTTATGGACAACACTATTTACAAAAATTTCACAATAAAGTCTATATGACATGTTGTTAATGGTAGATTAAAAAAATAATAATGTCACTAGTAGGTCCAGATGAGAACCAATAACAACTTAGTGCGTAAACTTTATTATGAAATTGTTATGAAAATATTGTGTCAATAGTACTATTTTATTTCTAAAGAAAAGTAACACTAATTTGAAAATTTTAGAGGTACAATAAAATGTGACAATATTTTCACATTACTCTTTGTTTTTAGTTGTGGTCAATCCTAGTCTAATATTTTATTAATTTATTTAATTTTATTTTGATATATGAAAGATTTGATGCCTCAACTATCGTGAAAATTTTGTGATAATTTGTTGTGTCTTAAAACAATTGAAATTTTTATTTTACAAATTTCCTTGCATGATGAACATGAATCCCACTCAAACCACCTTTTACTTTTATTTAAATTTTTTTACTTCTCTTTCACCCTTTTCTTCTTTTCACCTTTATCTTCTCCCATCCACCATTATCTTCTTTTTGCTTCTCCTTTTCTCTAATTTCATCAAACAGCTTCCAAGAACCAAACTAAACTCCTCTCAAATTTGTCATCCAAACTTATGCATGCCAATTAAAAATAATTAAGAGTAACCCAAAATCAACTCTCTCTCTCTCTCTCTCTCTATGTGTGTGTGTGTGTGTGTGTGTGTAACCCTAAAACCAAATTTGAAGTGAGATTAGATGTTGAGATTTGAGAGTGAGATTGGCAATGGAGGTTCTTGTCCTTTTGTGTAAATTTTGTCGTATTTTCTATCTGTTCTTTTGTGTATGTTCTTCTGACAATAATTTTCATTGCATGTCATTCTCTGTCTATTTTGTGGTTGGTTGGTTAAAAATTGGAGGAAAGGAAAGGAAAGCAGAATCACTACTACCGGCACGGTGGATTTCCTTTTTTGGGCTTCTTGCAATTGACAAGGAGGGAGCATAAAGTGTAGAGAAATTCTTCTCTTGCTCCATGACAGTATTTTTTTTTTTTTTTTTTTTTGGTATAGATCTGGGTAAAATTGGGATTTT
Source organism: Lithocarpus polystachyus (assembly GCA_033629205.1). Classification (NCBI taxonomy): domain Eukaryota; kingdom Viridiplantae; phylum Streptophyta; class Magnoliopsida; order Fagales; family Fagaceae; genus Lithocarpus; species Lithocarpus polystachyus. The sequence goes on along the minus strand of CM066162.1, from coordinate 4,443,040 downwards.
ATAATAAAAACAAGGGTAGTTTATGAATAATACTTAAATGACCAACGGTAACATTACAAATCATATTTGCATTTTCGCATCGCAGCTCCAAGGGTCCAATATGAAAGAATCCATTGGGCTTAGAAACATGCATTTTGGGCTCCAAAAATGGAACCATACGCTCACCAATTTTCCTATGAATGTTAAGTTGAGACACTGTTTCCATTCATAAATTTGGGTCCAAACACACCACACCAAATGAGTGAAATGACTAACCATGGCAACATTTTTTTTTTTTTTTTTGAGAAACAAACACACACACACACACACACACACACAAATGAGAGGGAAAGGGTTTCTAACACAAAGACACATCACAACTCCATGTCACTGCAAATGACATTAATTTGTACTTGAAGTGTCATATTAGAAAGGTGAAATTAATTTTCTTTCACGAACGACTTGACAGCCACACTCTAACTAAAGAGAGTCAATTTATATTACTCCACTATACAAAATTTGTGTTTGTTATTTATCTCTCTCTCTCTCTCTCTCTCTAAAAATTGAAGCGTAACATTTATTGTTGTTACACTTTTGTTGAGCCATATCAACGATCATATCATCCACCCATTTTCAACATTCACTCTCTTATTTTTTAATTTTTTTTTATAAATTTTCTAACTTATTGTTGTACTTTCTCTATGCCTTGATCTTACTTTTTTTTTTTTTTTTTTTACTTTTCTTATTTCTCTCCTCTTACTATAAATTTACAATTCTCTTTTTTATTCTATTCATAGATTTTTCACATACAAAATGTTATTTCTCGCTATTTCTCTACTTCAAGTTGATGAACTTTTGTATTACTTGGAACTCTACTTTAATAAATATGGCAATATAACGTATCTTTCTGGTAAGGTGACATGGTAAACTTGCTTTTTTGCCAACCACAGAAATCACCTCTCCACATGACGGAAAAACTATTTTACTATTTTGGCTATCATTTGTTGATTAACCAATGCTAATTTTAGTATTCTTTCCTTAATAAATAATGATATGTATCCTACCAATATTTCTCAAGTAGTCTTTCTTTGCCTCTGTGTGTTGTACATGTAGTTGGACAAGATGGCTAACCTGAAACATGTCAAACTTTCAATTGTGTTAATGTTAATGATCCTCCTCCTTTCCCCAACAGATGCCAAACGTGGAAGAGGATTTGGAGGTGGCAGGAGCAAGAGCAAGATTAAGACTTCATCCCATGACAGCGATGAGAACTCCGAGGAGGAGCATTCAAACTCTACAACCCCAGATGAGAGCAGTGCCTATACATTCACTAAATTGCAAGGCACCACAACAATCTCTGTTATATCCTTTACACTTCTGGGTCTAATCTAAATTTTCAATATGGAAGATGCGACTTCCTCTAATCATATCACATTGTCAGCCACCACAATTCTACTACCCCAACTAGGGCTATGCTAAATCTATTGTAATAGATTGAATTGGATTGAATACAAAAGTTTGATTTGATTGAAGTGTTTGATGTATTGTACACCTTGATTAATTAAGTGGGATGTAAGAATTTTCATACATGTCACATGTGTTCTGCTTTTAAGAAATATTACGAAACAAAGGAAAATTAAAGTGAAAAGAAAAAATTTTAAATGTTCCTCTAAATTTCATCATTTTAATAAAACACTAGTCGTAGACTCGCGCGTTGCACGTGATAATATTATTATTTTAGTTATTATTGGTTAATAGTTGGTTTTTCATTTTCTTTAAAGTTAATATACTGACTTTTAGAAAATATACAATCTAATATATTAATTCAACAACAACAATAATAATAATGTTGAATAAAATAATATAAGAAGAAAAAAGGTAAAAATAAAAGATATAACAATAAACACCAAATTAATTATCTCTAAATAAATACCAAATTATTTAAATCATATTATGTAATATTATAATATTACATTCTTATATACTATCTTTAATTCTTTACAATGCAATATGATAAAATTTAACAATTAAAGTGAAAAAAAAAAATTAAAACACAATTAAATTGCATCAACCTAAAGTAGAGTTGTAAAAAACACACAAATTTCTCAACCTAAATAATATAAGAAGAAAAAAGGTAAAAATCATATAAGAAGAAAAAAGGTAAAAATAAAAGATATAACAATGAACACCAAATTATTTATCTCTAAATAAATACCAAATTATTTAAATCATATTATGTAATATTATAATATTACATTTTTATATACTATCTTTAATTCTTTACAATGCAATATGATAAAATTTAACAATCAAAGTGGAAAAAAAAAAACTAAAACACAATTAAATCGCATCAACCTAAAGTAGAGTTCTAAAAAACACACAAATTTCTCAACCTAAAGCAGAGATGCAAATATATATATATATATATATATATATGACCAAAAATTGAGAGAGAGAGAGAGAGAGAGAGAGAGAGAGAGAGAGAGATAATTTTTTTTGTGAAGAAAAATTATGCATATAATGGAAAAGAGAATGCCAAATTTATTTAAAAAGAATAACAATAAGAAGAAACAAAATAAAGGGAAAGATGAAGAGTGATATTAAGAGAGAGGGTAGTGGGGAGATGAAAATGTAAAGAGAAAAAGAAAGGTTGGAGAAAGTGTAAATGTTAAAAAAAATGTTAAAATATTATATGTTTATTTAAAAAAATATAAATAATTTAATTATATGGAGGATGTGACTGAGTTTAAATATTGAATAAAATAAGATGAAAAGATTAAAAAAGTAAAATGTAATATATATATATATATATATAAAACAATAAATACCAAATTACCCAAATTATGTTATGTAATAGAATAATATATATTATATTCTTATATATTATCTTTTTAAATTTTTTTATAATGCAATAGTATAATATTTAACAATCAAAGAGAACAAAAAAAAAAAAAAAAAAAAAAAAAAACTTAAAACACAAAACTAAATCGTACCAACCCAACGTAGAGTTATAACAAACACAAAAATTTATCAACTTAAGCAAAGATGCAGGAAAATAAAATAAAAAAATACTCCAAAAATTATTGTGTGTATGTGTGTGTGTGTGTGCGTGTGAGAGAGAGAGAGGGAGAGAGGGAGAAACAATTTTCCAGTGATGGAAAACTATGCAAAGAATGGAAGAGAGAATAACAAATTTATAGAAGATAGTGTGAATATGAAGAGACAAAATAGAGGAAAATGAATGGAAAGATAAATAGTGACATTAAGGTTGAGGGTAGTGGGAAGTTGAAAAGATAAGGGAGGGAAAGATGAAAAGACAAAATAAAAGTGATATTAAGGTTGAGAGTAATGGGAAGATGAAAAGTTAAAGGCACGAGAAAGGTTGAAAAAAGTGCAATTATTAAAAAAAAGTAAATGTTAAAAAATAATTATAGGAAAATTGAAAAGAAAAAGAATAATGATGTGGATGCTGACGTGGCGCAACGTGAGTACAGTAACATTAAACGCTACGCTTCAGCTTTTAGTAATATATAGATATAGATATAGACTAGGCATACCCATGCGTCAATATATGACACAATTTTTTTTTCAATGCCCAAGTATCTCATCATGAGTTGTTAACATTTCTCTTATTTATGGGTCAAAGGATTCAGTTATCCAAATCACATAAAAAAGGAATGGAGGTTTGTAAATTTTCATGACTGAAAAATCATTAAGTTGGTTTTTAAAAGAAATGTTAATAGCACTATATATGGGTCATAGGATTCAACTATCCAAATCATATAAATAAGGAATGTAAGTTTGTAAAGATTGTCAATGCCCATATATAGAAGAAAATACGAGTTGGGTGCATACGTCATATGTGAGACTAACAGGTAGCCTCATATATAAAGATATTTAGTCTCTGTAGATTTCTTCTTTGAAAAAATTATGTAAACATTTTATTAATAACTATGAAAATTATATATCTTGAACCCATCATAAATATTGAATTTAATTTCCTGTTCAAAAATTTTCAATGCATAAAATACATGTTTCTTTGACTTTTAGAATGGAAAGTTCAAATATAAAGTTAAGGGATAAATGGTACCTCCTACAAGCCAATGTTTATGGAATTTCTTAAAGGGATACTCTTTTTTTTTTTTTTTTTTTTTTTTTTTGAGATAGGCATACAATTTTTTGTTAAGGAGATACATAATCTTGAAACGTCCCACCGTAATCACGATTTTATGAAAGCTCAGGTATGCACACAAAAAAAAAAAAAAAAAAAAAAAAAGTAAAAAGAACGGCAATCTAAGCTATTGGGAGCAAGATTAATTTTCCTATGAATGTTAAGCTGAGACACTGTTTCATTCATAATGCTTCATTCACTCTTGTGTATTCGGTTTAAAATTGGGTCCAAAAACGCGACACCAAATGAGTGAAATAACTAACCATGGCAACATGTTACTGCAAATGATATTAATTTGTACTTGAAGTGTCGTATAAGAAAGGTGAAATGAATTATCTTTCACATACGACTTGACAGCCACACTCTAAACCAATCCAAACGTGTGTGTATATATAAACCAATTTTAACCATTATTAATAAACAGGTTTTACTAATGTATGCCTTTGTAAACTATTTTAAGAAATTTTTTTATGGAAAAACGAAAAAAATTATTACTTTTTTTGACAATTTTTTCAATTTCCTATAAAATGTTTCTCAAAATAGATGATTAATATATGCCCTTATAGAAAAAATTTAAATACAAATAGGGGTGTCAATATTCGATCCAACTCACGAATACGACACGGGTTTTTGCAAGTTAAGGATGAGACTTAATAGGTTTGGGTCATAAACAGGTCGACCCAAAAGCAACACGATGAGAAACGTGTCATAAACAGGTTAGCCCGCGTAACTCACAATAGACACGTTTGATACGTCAATTTATTTGTGTCAACTCAAAATGGCCCACTTAACTAAGAAAGTCAATACCGTATCAGAGACTGTACCGGTTTGGCCACCGGTACGATATATTTCGGATACCGGTCAATATCAATGTACCGTTTCGAGTTTACCGCTATTTTATATATTTAATACACACACACTAAATCTCTATTTACCATAAAACATTACCTCTTATTTACAATAAAACATTACTTCAATTGTTCATTGCATACAAGAAAAAAAACACAATATAAAAAACAAAAAACTTAATTGTTCATTGGATACAAAGAAAACAAATAATACAAATAATTAAGTTAACATAAACTACATAGGATCATCTACTCTCATCCATTAAAAGGATCTACTTCAGGACCATAAAATACATCGGTATTACCATCTGGCTCTTAAAAAATTGCCACAATTACAAAAAAAAAAAAAGGCATTTTGTGTTCCGGTTTGGTACGGCCGGTATGAGGCCGGTACGGCCGTAATTCGCCGGTACAGCCGATATGAGCCCGGTATGGCCGGTATTTTTTCCGGTACGAAATAGAGGTGTACTTGTACCGATACGAGGCCGATACGGTATGTACCAGCCGGTACTGGCCGGTGCGGTACGGTATTGACTTCCATGCACTTAACACAACTCGTTTAACTCGTCTAACAAATAAATATTCATTTTATTTTAAGATTTTTCAAATACTTTTTATATCTAACATATATTTTAAATTTAAAAAGAAAAGTGAATAATTACAAACCCTAGATCTCTAAATTCCACAAACCCTAAATCTCTAAACCTTTTTATAAATATCTTTTTTTTTTTTTTTAGCTGTACAACCCACTCTACTATCTTATAGTCCCATGCCCAATTCTCAAACTCAAAGTCTCAAATCGGTTATTGCGCTTTCTTTTTCTCTCTCTGTCTCTCTCTCTAATGTGTTTAGTGAGTTTTAGAATTAAAAAAAAAAAAAAAAAAAAAAAAAACCGTTTTCTTAGTGTTTCAAATTCTACAATAATTTTTTCTGCATAATGTTTTTATTTTATAAACTTTGAACCCATGTGCCGTTATTACTATATGAGATATATTAATTGTTGTTTAAGGTCACGGCTGTAGCTTTTGTCTTGTGCCATGTGTGTGTGTGTGTGTGTTTTTTTTTTTTTTTCTTTTTTTTTTGGGTGTTTGTATTAGTGTTGGACATTGTCTACATATCTTGCAAGTTGGTTTATTGAGATAGTTTATAAGCTAGAATCTATGGACGATAACTGTAGTTATAGTTAGGATTAGTCTACTGTTTGCTCCAATTCTTTCAATATTGATACTTAGCATTTGGTGAATTCCAAGGATATTATATTTTGTTGAACTATGTAATTTTATTTTTGTTAAATTATGTTATTTTGAATTTGAGTTGAAGTGTATGCATTTCTTTTGTAGTGTAAAAAACTTATTTCTAGATGAATGTTATATTTTTGTTGAATTATATTATTTTGAATGTCAGTTGAAGACTAGAAGTGTATGTATTGCTTTTAGATGGATGTTATATTTAATATTATGCAGGTTGAAATAAGTTATGTTATATTTGAGTCAACTCAACACGACTCATTTATTAAAAAGGTCAAATGGATTGGGTCAGGTCAACCCATTTTATTAAAAGGTTAGGTTAGGGTTGAAGGATCATGGCACGATTATTAAATGGGTTGGGTTAGGGTTGAGCCATTTAGTCGAATACTCCTACCTCAACATGACACAAGCCCGACACGCTAACCTGAATTGACAACCCTAAAGACAAAGATACTTCATGTGGTATCTTGAATGAATTCATACCATAACGAAGTAGCAATATATTTCTTACATATGTTGTGAAATGCCAAATGGTATTATTAGATTAATTTATTAAATTCATCATTCTTAATAACTTAACTTTTTAGAATAATAAGTAATTTATCAGATATTTTTATTTTTATAAATAAAAATTAACTTATAAGCCAAGAACCTTTAACTAAAGAGAGTCAATTTATATTACTCCACTATACAAAAATTTGTGTTTGGTATTTGTTTCTATTTATATATATCTAAAAATTGAAATATAGCATTTATTGTTACTACGCTCCTGTTAAGCCATATCAATGGCTACATTATCCACCCATTTTCAACACTCCTTCTCTTATTTTTAATTCATTTTTTTTCGTATAAATTTTCCAAATTATTGTTGTACTTTCTCTAACTTTTCCCCTTCCTTTTACATTTCCATATTCCCACTACTATTTATCTTAATATCACCTATCCTCTATCTCTTAATCTTACTTTCTTTCATTTTTTTTTACTTTTCTTATTTCTCTCATTTTACTATAAATTTACAATTCTCTTTTCTATTCTATTCATAATTTTTTTCACAAACAAAAGGTTTCTCTCTCTTTCTTTTCTTTTCTTTTTTTTTTTTTTTTTCTATTTTTGGTGGATGTTATTATATTTTGTTTGCATCTCTAAATTAAGTTGATGAATTTTTGTATTATTTGGAACTCTACTTATCTTTCTAGTAAGGTGACATAATAAACTTTGTTTATCATTTAGTGGTATATATAATGGCTGTTGCCAACCATAGAAAGCACCTCCACATGAAGGAAAAACTGTTTTACTATTTTGGTTAAAATTTGTTGATTAACCAATTCTAATTTTAGTATTCTTTCCTTAATAAATAATGATATGTATTCTGCCAATATTTCCCAAGTAGTCTTTCTTTCCCTCTGTGTGTTGTACATGCAGTTGGAGAAGATGGCTAACTTGAACCATGTCAAACTTTCAATTGTGCTAATACTAATGATCCTCCTCCTTTCCCCAGCAAATGCCAAACGTGGAGGAGGATTTGGAGGAGGCAGGAGCAAGAGCAAGATTAAGACTTCATCCCATGACAGTGACGAGAACTCCGAGGAGGAGCATTCAAACTCTACAACCCCAGATGAGAGCAGTGCCTATTCATTCACTAAATTGCAAGGCACCACAACAATCTCTGTTATATCCTTTACACTTCTGGGTCTGATCTAAATTTTCAACATGGAAGATGCGACTTCCTCTATTCATATCACATTGTCAGCCACCACAATTCTACTACCAAAATTAGGGATATGCTAAATCTATTGTAATAGATTGAATTGGATTGAATACAGAAGTTTGATTTGATTGAAGTGTTTGATGTATTGTACACCCTGATTAATTAAGTGGGATGTAAGAATTTTCATACGTGTCACGCGTGTTCTCTTTTTAAAAAATATTATGAAACAAAAGAAAAAAAATTTTAAATGTTCCACTAAATTTCATCATTTTAATAAAGCACTTGGCATACCTATATGTTAGTATATGACACAATTTTTTTTTTTTTAATGCCCAAATATCTCATCTTGAGTTGTTAACATTTCTCTTATTTATGGGTCAAAGGATCCAGTTATCTAAATCAAATAAAAAAGGAATGCAAGTTTGTAAATTTTCATGACTGAAAGATCATTAAGTTGGTTTTTAAAAGAAATGTTAATAGCACTATTTATGGGTCAAAGGATTCGGCTATCCAAATCACACAAGAAAGGAATGTAAGTTTGTAAAGATTGTCAATGCCCATTTTTAGGAGAAAATATGAGTTGGGTGCATACGACCTATGTGAGACTAACATGTAGCCTCATATATAAAGATATTTTTCTTCTTGGAAAAAATTCTGTAAACATTTTATTAATAATTATGAAAATTATATATCTTGAACCCATCATAAATATTGAATTTAATTTCCTGTTCAAAATTTTCAATGCATAAAATATATGTTTCTTTGACTTTGAGAATGGAAAGTTCAAATTTAAAGTTAAGGGATAAATGGTACCTCCTACAAGCCAATGTTTATGGAATTTCTTAAAGAGATACTCTCTTTTTTTTTTTTTTTTTTTTTTGAGATAGGCATACAATTTTTTCCAAGGAGATACATAATCTTGAAACATCCCACCGTCATCACGACATTATGAAAGCACAAGTATGTACAAAAAAAAGAATTAAAAAGAACGGCAATCTAAGCTATTGGGAGCAAGATTAATTTTCCTATGAATGTTAAGCTGAGACACTGTTTCATTCATAATGCTTCATTCACTCTTGTGTCCAAAAACGCCACACCAAATGAGTGAAATAACTAACTGTGGCAGCATGTTATTGCAAATGACATAATTTGTACTTGAAGTGTCATACAAGAAAGGTGAAATGAATTGTCTTTCACAAACGACTTGATAATTACACTCTAAACCAATCCAATTGTGTGTGTATATATATAAACCAATTTTAACCATTATTAATAAAAGGGTTTTACTGACGTATGCCTTAGTAAACTATTTTAAGAAATTTTTTTATGTAAAAACGAAAAAAATTATTACCTTTTTAGACAATTTTTTCAATTTCCTATAAAGTGTTTCCAAAATAGATTATTAAGATATGTCCTTATGGAAAATATTTAAATACAAAGATACTTCATGTGGTATCTTGAAAGAAATTCATAGCATAACAAAGCAGCAATATATTTCTTACATATGTCACGAAATGCTAAAAGGTATTATTAGATTAATTTATTAAATTCATCATTTATAATAACTTAACTTCTCCTATCAAAAAAAAAAAATAATAATAATAAATAACTTAACTTCTAAGAACAATAAGTAATTTATCAGATATTTTTATAATTATAAATAAAAATTAATTTATAAGCCCAAAACCTTTAACTAAAGAGAGTCAATTTATATTACTCCATTGTACAAAAATTTGTTTGGTATTTATTCCTATTCAGGGACGGAGCTAGGATCCCGAGTTAGGGGGGCTGTAATATAAAAAGAAAATTATTATGAAATTTCGAGAAAAAAAATTGAGAAAGTTATGAAATTTCAATTACTATTAACAAACGGCCAACAAAGACAAAAACACAACTATTAACTATATATACCATTTATCTATTTTGTATCATCTGTGGCTAAAACAAATTCAATTTTTATAAACATATTATTATTATTATTATTATTATTATTATTATTATTATTATTATTATTATAATAAAAATAAAAATCACCCACTAACATAATTGGGTCCTGCCTCATGTATTTATTGCTATACTTAAATAGTTGCAGGAACATGGGTGAAATTTTTTATCCAAACTGTAATTTTGGACCCATTTGATCCACTAGTTTTTTATTTTTATTGTAGAGAAAATATCTTTCAATGTACTGACTCACTGCACAACACGAGTCATTATTGAAACAGATAAAGAGAGAAAGAGGCATTAAACTCTCTGCCCCTCACTTCTCTATTTCAAATAGTATAAGGGAATTGAGAAAGTGAAAAGATCAAGATCTCCTGCTCAAATGAGAGAGAGATAGAAATACCAAATTTAGAGGCTGAAGTGCAGCTTTGTCATATGTGTTGTGCTAGAAGTGTGCTTAATCTACTGCCAAGTTGTACTGCAGTTCAGTGTCTCTCTCATTTAGGGGTTTTCTTTTTTTTTTTTTTTTTTTTTCTCTTTTTTCTTTTTGTGGAATTTGATGGAAGGATAAAAAATTTAAATTTGCAGAATAGTTTTGTTTCAAAAATTTTTAAGGGCTGGGATTTTTTTTTTGGTAAAATTGGTAGATTAGGCTAAATTTTGTAACTTCCCTATTGTTGATTTTGTTATGGGGCTTATTTTCTTGGGTTTATATTCTAATAATTTTTTTTTTCTAAATTTTAGGGGGGGCCACTGCCCCCCAAAGCCAAAGAATGGCTCCATCCCTGTTCCTATTTATATATATCTAAAATTTGAAGTGTAATATTTATTGTTACTATGCTCCTATTGAGCCATATCAACGGTCACATCATCTACCCATTTCCAACATTCACTCTCTTATTTTTTATTCTTTATTTTTCTTATAAATTTTCCAACTTATTGTTGTACTTTCTCTAACTTGTCTCCTCCCTTTTACCTTTCCATCTCCCAATTACTATCTACCTTAATATCACTTATCCTCTATCCCTTTATCTTTTTTTTTACTTTTCTTATTTCTCTCATTTTACAATAAATTTACAATTCTCTTTTCTATTCTATTCATAATGTTTTTTCACACACAAAAGTTATTTCTCTCTCTTTCAATTCCTTTTTTTTTTTTTTTTTTTTTTCATTTTTGGTGGATTTTATTATTATTATTATTATTTTTTTTTTTTTGCATCTCTACTTTAAGTTGACGAATTTTTATATTATTTGAAACTCTACTTATCATTCTAGTAAGGTGACACGGTAAGCTTACTTTGTTTATCATTAGTGGTATATATAATGGTTGTTGCCAACCATAGAAAGCACCTCCACATGAAGGAAAAATCGTTTTACTATTTTGGTTTAAATTTGTTGATTAACCAATTCTAATTTTAGTATTCTTTCCTTAATAAATAATGATATGTATTCCGCCAATATTTCCCAAGTAGTCTTTCTTCGCCTCTGTGTGTTGTACATGCAGTTGGAGAAGATGGCTAACTTGAACCATGTCAAACTTTCAATTGTGCTAATACTAATGATCCTCCTCCTTTCCCCGGCAGATGCCAAACGTGGAGGAGGATTTGGAGGAGGCAGGAGCAAGAGCAAAATTAAGACTTCATCCCATGACAGCGAAGAGAACTCCGAGGAGGAGCATTCAAACTCTACAACCCCAGATGAGAGCAGTGCCTATTCATTCACTAAATTGCAAGGCACCACAACAATCTCTGTTATATCCCTTACACTTCTGGGTCTGATCTAAATTTTCAATATGGAAGATGCGACTTCTTCTATTTATATCACATTGTGAGCCACCATAATTCTACAACCCCAATTAGGGATATGCTAAATCTATTGTAATAGATTGAATTGGATTGAATACAGAAGTTTGATTTGATTGAAGTGTTTGATGTATTGTACACCTTGATTAATTAAGTGGGATGTAAGAATATTCATACATGTCACATGTGTTCTCTTTTTAAGAAATACTAGTATGTAATCCCGTGCATATGCACGGATACATTTAAAACAATCACAATTACATATAATATATATATATATATATTTGAATTTTTTTTAGTTATATGATTATGTTTTTTATGATTTATTATATTGGACTCCTCGTTTTCTACATTAAATTAACTAATTTAATACAAAAATTTAAAAATTTATATTAGATGGAACACATGACGTAAAATTAAACTCTAATTGAAATTTAATTTTTACCTAAATTAACTCATTTGGCACAAAATTCTATAATTTAGATTAGATGAGACACATGGCATAAAATTAGACAATAATTGAATTTCAATTTGAAATTTAATTGGATTTTCTCTCTGCTTTACCTATTATTATATATATAGATTACGAAACAAAAGGAAAAGAAAAACGAAAGAAAATTTTTTTAAATGTTCCTCTTAATTTTATCATTTTAATAAAGCACTTGGCATACCTATAAGTTAGTATATGACACAACGTTTTTTTTTTTTTTTTTTTTTTCAATGCCTAAGTATCTCATCCTAAGTTGTTAACCTTTCTCTTATTTATGGGTCAAAAGATCCAAATAACTAAATCACATAAAAAAAGAATGCAAGTTTGTAAATTTTCATGATTGAAAAATCATTAAAATGGTTTTTAAAAGAAACATTAATGGCACTATTTATGGGTCAAAGGATTCCGTTATCCAAATCACATAAAAAAGGAATGCCAGTTTGTAAAGTTTGCCAATGCTTATATATAGGAGAAACCTTATATAAGTGGGGCACATACGTCCTATGTGAGACTAACATGCAGCCTCATATATAAAGATATTAAGTCTCAATAGATTTCTTCTTGGAAGAAATCTTGTAAACATTTTATTAATAATTTTGAAAATTATATGTCTTGAACCCACTGTAAATAATGAATTTAATTTCCTATTCAAAAATTTTCAATGCATAAAATACATGTTTCTTTGACTATGGGAATGGAAAATTCAAATTTAAATGGTACCTCCTACAAGCCAATGTTTATGGAATTTCTTAAAGGGATACTCTCTTTTTTCTTTTCTTTTTTGAGATAGGCATACAATTTTTTTTTAAGGAGATACATAATCTTGAAACATCCCACCGTAATCATCATTGTATGAAAGTTCTTTTCTTTTCTTTTTTTCATGATTGTATGAAAGTTCAGGTATGCACAAAGAAAAAAAAAAAGGCAATCTAAGTTATTGGGGGCAAGATTAATCTTCTTGTGAATGTTAAGCTGAGACTTTTTCATTCATAATGCTCATTCACTCTAGTGTATTTGGTTTAAATTTGGGTCCAAAAACGCCACACCAAATTAGTGAAAAAACTAACCATGGCAGCATGTTACTGCAAATGAGATTAATTTGTACTTGGATGTGTCATATCAAAAAGGTGAAAGAAATTGTCTTCATAAACGACTTGACAACCACACTCTAATACCAACCCAAATGTTCAAATATAAACCGATTCTAACAACTATTTATAGAAAAGGGTCAAATACAAAGATACTTCATGTGGTATCTTGAACGAATTCATACCATAGCAAAGAAGATTTTATTTCTTACATTTGTCGCAAAAATGCTAAATGGTTTTATTAGATTAAATAATCAAATTTATTATCATTTTTAATAGCTTAAACTTTTAGATTAATTGGTAAACTATTAAGTATTTTTATTTTTATTTTTATTTTTATTAATAAATAATAATTTATAGGCCAATAATCTTTTACTAAAGAATGTCCATTTCTATTACTTAATTCGACTATACAAATTTGTGTTTGGTATTTATTTCTAGATAAAGGCATGATCATTTCTAACTTTTCCTTTTCCCTCAAAGTCTAGGCAAAATGAAGTCATGTGTTTGGTATTCGTTGGTATAACCTCTTATTTCTAAATTAAGGTATGATACATTTCTAACTACCAAGAGCTTGCATAAAGAAGACAAAAGACCAACCCCTCCTCCCCTCAAATTCCAAGCATAATTAAGTACATACATATCCACTCGAGACTGTGATTTAGTGGGGTTATTTACAATCAATAATCATCGCATAATTTCTCTCACAATATATAAGTACATAGTTGTGTAAGATTCACATATTGTAAGAGGTAAAATGCATATATCAAATGCGTGACGTGTTAATGCTAATACTCCTAAATTATATTGTTCAAAGATTTATAATTGCTTTCATTAGTGATGAAAGAATAATTGTTTGCTTGTTTCAAAATTTCCACTCAGAAATGCTAGCAGTCTGATAGCCCAAGGTGCAAAGAAATATAAAGATTTTCACTAGCCGAGTGTTTGTATTTCCTTGGAGATGTAATCTTGAAAAAGTTTTCCCATAATTGAATGATTCCCTTTGATCCATGCTCTATAAAAAAAACATAAGATAATCAATCAGGCTGTGGACATTGCCTAATCAAATCGTTGAAAATGGTATGGGACAAGCAGGTCTATCACCATGAAAGTGTCAACTATTTCAATTTTTTGAAAAAATATTAAATTAGCGCTAGAAGGAGGGCTTGAACCTCCGACCTTGTGGTTAACAGCCACACGCTCTAACCAACTGAGCTATTCCAGCCTTTGCTGCTTGGATTGCACGAATATATTTGAAATAGTTAATAATCGTAAGAGCGGTATCCCATGGAATTGTGATTTTATTTTCACTCAGCTCCTTGCCAAAGTTGAAAAAGTGTTGCCAACTTTGCGCATTAAAGAGATGAACTAGAATATTTTACTTTGCAAATTATGAGCCTATTAAAATTCAAAACCTTGCATGTCAAAAATTGTGTAGCTTAGTTGGTATTTTCTAGAGTTTTAAATAAAAATGTTCTGGATTCAAATTCTCTCCTTCTTATCAATCATCTTTTTAAGAGAAAAATATAGTATTGGCATTAGAAACAAGCTGAAAACAAAATAAAACAAATGAGAGAAATGTTTCATTTTTAAATGTACACAAATCTTTATTTCCAAAGTTATTAAATCTCCATGTATCAAACAAATTGAAATTTGAGCAAGTTTGACCACATGGGCCTAATACAATAATTGATTCAATTTAGTCTTATTGTGAAGTTATCATTTAATGCTCAAACATATCAAACCAAGCCAAACCCGTTAGAATCCTAATTAAAATTAAGAAATAAATGATTTTAGTATATATTAATGTATGGCATGTGTGAAAAGTCTAGATTTTTTGGGTTATTTATGAAAACTCGAATCAAACTCTTCTTATGAAATTTGTATCCATAATCATTCTTAGAGGGATCAAGTCTCCCTAACCCGAGGGTTAAGGGATCCATGACCTCTTAAGCTAGACCAAAACAAAAGATTCGAGCTTGACAATGAAACCACTTACAAATGATCTCGTTAAGTCTCTGCCCTAATTGAACAAAATTACTTGGTGGCTGAGGTAACTAACATAAGTCATCTAACGCATGTTCAGGATGATTAAAAAAAAAAAAATTGGTCGATCTCTCCCATTAATGAAAAAAAAAAAAAGTTGTCTCAAAGAACTATCGGGCCCTCGATCCATCGTATTTGTATTTATTATCTTATAACCAACTGTTGATTTCACATTCAATACTACAAGATAGCGAAAACATTCACTCGCACCCTCAAAAACAACACCCTAAACTCATTTTCCCTCACTCAACTTGAGGGAATGATGAATTATTAGAACTCCTACAATTTATGGGATAATGACCAAACCCCACCTACAAAAGCTTATGGATAACCCCTCCCCCCCCCCCCCCCAACCCCCTTGATTCATGAAAATTTATACCTTTTTCCTAACTACAATTGTTACTCTGCATTTTCTCTTCTAAACCTCTTCTAAGTTCATATAGTAGTTTTAATCTTCAAATCAGAGGAGTTTTAACCATCCCTATTAGTCATTCATTCCCAATAGGCTCCACGTTGCCAAAGACTAATAGTTTGTCACTTTTATTTGATAAGAGCCCTTTCATGATAAGACCTACCTACTTATAACCCTATTAAAATTAGATAGATAATTCATTTATCCATCTTATTCTATCGTAAATCAAGTATAAAGAATAGACATCTTCCTAGGTTTAGGTGAGAGTTGTTATTTGAATGCTGATTTACAAAGAAAATAGATCTTCCTAGGTTTAGGTGAGGGTTGTTAAAAAAAAAGTTGTCTCAAAGAAGTGTCGGGCCCTTAATCCATCATATTTATATTTATTATAGATAACCCCCCCTCACCCCCTTGATTCATGAAGATTGATACCTTTTTCCTAACTACAATTGTCACTCTGCATTTTTTCTTCTAAACCTCTTCTAAGTTCATATAGTAGTTTAATCTTCAGATCGAAGGACTTTTGACCATCCCTATTAGTCATTCATTCCCAATAGGCCTCATGTTACCAAAGACTAATAGTTCTTCACTTTTATTTGATAATAGCCCTTATCATGATTCTTACTCTTCAACCTACCTACTTATAACCCTATTAAAATTAGATAGATAAGTCGTTTATCCATCTTATTTCTATCGTAAATCAAGTATAAAGAATTTACATCTTCCTAGTTTAGGTGAGATTTTAGGTGAGAGTTGTTATTTGAATGCTGATTTACAAAGAATATAGTTCTTCCTAGGTTTAGGCAAGGGTTGTTAAAAAAAAAAGTTGTCACAAAGAAGTGTTGGGGATCCATCATATTTATATTTATTATAGATAACCCCCCCCCCCCCCCTCTCACCCCCTTGATTCATGAAGATTAATACCTTTTTCCTAACTATAATTGTCAATTTGCATTTTTTCTTCTAAACCTCTTCTGAGTTCATATAGTAGTTTAATCTTCAAATCGGGGGACTTTTGACCATCCCTATTAGTCATTCATTCCCAATAGGCCTCATGTTGCCAAAGAGTAATAGTTCTTCACTTTTATTTGATAATAGCCCTTATCATGATTCTTACTCTTCAACCTACCTACTTATAACCCTATTAAAATTAGATAGATAAGTCGTTTATCCATCTTATTTCTATTGTAAATCAAGTATAAAGAATTTACATCTTCCTAGTTTAGGTGAGATTTTAGGTGAGAGTTGTTATTTGAATGCTGAGTTACAAAGAATATAGTTCTTCCTAGGTTTAGGCAAGGGTTGTTAATTGGATGCTTATTAGACCTTGAGTGATAAAGGGGGAGATGGTGTTATTCTCTAGGTCCTCTTTAGTATCATTTTTTATCTAACCAACTTTGATTTAGATCTCTTGTTTGGACAATAAAGCTTTCATGACGTTGGTATGAATTAATTGTTGAAAATGAGATGTAAAATCGAATTCCCAGCTTGAAAAATGTTCAAATTAGGGACCCGTGTATGACATACTTGAAACTGACTAGCTACCATTATCATCACCCATGGTATATCCTTGGCTATGAAAAGCCAAATCCAATGTGACAAATCACTCAAAGACAAGAAAAAGAGAAAATAACTTGGACCCACGAAAAGCAACGCATGAGCATGTCAATCGCGTAAAGATTAAACCATTCAACCCCATCTTTCTTTCTTTTTTATAATTTCTTGAACAAAACCTATATTTTAAGGTAAGAATATAGTAACTTCCTTGCAATTGCATAATTCATACCATAATGTCAACATGAAAGATAAACTTTATCCCCTATAGCCAAAATTTCCAAATGCCAACCCACTCAAATCTCCAAAAAGCACATCAAATCAAACACACATACACACAAAACACTTTCACATGGCCCTCAATTTCTTCCAAATTCTTTACACACCTAACCACATTAACCATATAGTAAAAAAAAAAATAAAGAAAAAGAAAAAAAAAGTGAACACTATTAACGGGATCCAATGTAAAAAGCAGAGCGTTTGTGTTCACCGAATATAGCCCCGGGTTGGGCTTGAAACGGCTCAAATCAAATGGGCCTTGGGGGAGTGAGTGGGTCCCACTTTCAACTTTTGTGCCAGCTTAGATACACTTTCGAGGCCTCACGCGCCGCACTCTGTCTGGCGATCACGAGACATGAAAATAAAAGGGCGCACACACAATTGCCACTTTCTAGGATTTCTTCCCACACGAGACAATTTGGCGTAGATGAGTATCCAATGATTGATTATTTTTTTCTCACCCGATTTTTTGGACTATTGCATTGGCTAGTTTAGGCAAATTTTGATTAACAGTTCTTCTTGGTAGGATCACTTAATTTGCAATAATTTGATGACATATGTGATTATGATCCGTGTAACATCACTTTTGCATGTACAGATAGACCTACAATTTGTTCTTTTACCGCTCACAATCTCAAGTCAAATTATGACAAAAATTATAAAATTTTTACATCCAATTTCATAATTTACTAATTTGTGTGATTATAATTGATTGGTAATTCTACCCATTACTGATTATATGGATCTATTACTTTTTATCAATCACTAATAGTTACACAAATTAACAAGCTGTGAAAATAAGTGTGTTATTAGTATTGTTGTAAGTTATGGGGCAAAAGTTGTCTCCAACAAGTTTCTCTTTCTTTCTTTTTTCTTGAAAAATAAGCTATGAATTTTATAAAGTGAAGTCAGCCAAATCGGCTTAAATTACAGCAAAAAGTGTGGTGAGACCATCTTCTGTTTATACTAAAAAACTTATGACATGAATAGCATATCTAGCAAAATTATATAAAGTGAAGTCAACCAAGTCGGCTTAAATTACAGCAAAAAAGTGTGGTGAGACATCTTCCGTCTATATTAAAAAACTTATGACATGAATAGCATATCTAGAAAATTATAAGCTAAAAAATTTCCTTCACAATAAAAAAAAAAAAAAAAAAAAAAAACTACTATAATGGAAGGATTCTGTAAAAAAATTTGCATTCAAAAGGAGCAAAAGAGGGAGAAACATCTTTAAGGGAGTTTATTGCCGACTCCGAATCACCTTCAAAGATACTACACCCAACTCTCGAGTCTCGAGCAAAATCGAGAGCTCGTACAGCTGCTTAATTAGTTAAAGTTTAAATTTTAAACTACTGATTAGAATGATATTTTGTTAAAGTTAATTTGATTTTGACGTATAAATGGCGTAGAGGTGACGTTATACATGGTGGGGGCCCAATTGGCTCAATCAAGTTAGCAATCAGCAAAATTGGACGGCTGTGATTTCACTGATTGGGAAGTGGAGCACTCAATGTGTACGAAAACTACTACCAAAGAGGTTTCAATTTTCAACTTATAGGGCCTCGTGCAACAGGAAGTCCCATTAATCTGTTATTGCTCTATCATGAGGACCATGGGGATTGCTAGTAGTCAACTTTCAACAGCTAAAACGTAACATCATATGATATCTAAGTCTTAAATAATAGCCGTTTGATCAAGATCGGAAGGCTGTACGAGGTTTTGATGATCCTAAAGTGTAAAAAGAACAAGACCAATTAGGCAATTATTGAGACAGCCCACCAACTTTTTTGGTAGTCTAGTGGCGGAACACTGTGAGATCCCACAGTAGTCCCACAGTATATGCTAAAGTTGTTTTTATTTTGACATTAATTTTTCTGAAAAATAAATCAATTTTTAAATTGTATTTTTAAAGAAAATTATCTTCTTCTTCTTCTTTTTCTTCTTTTTTTTTTTTTTTAATGTTTGATAGCAATTTTAAATTAAATTGAAAAAAAAAATATCTTTTGTCTTTTGTTATTTAATTTGGAATCAGATAAAATTATTTTCAACAAATAACATTATCTCCCACCAAGCTAAACAAGATAAGTAAAAAAATAGTTTTTTTATATTTTTTTTTATAACTATCAAATACAGAAAAGCATAAAAAATTATTTAAAAATTAAAAAAAATGTAGAATAAAAGTAAAAAGAAAGGAAGAAAAGAGTAGAAAAGAAAAAATGGAGAGTGACTTGAATAGCAAAAGGAAAGAGTAGGAGAATCTAATCGCTGACTTACACTGAGCCCTTTATATCTTTGCTTTTTCTCATGTCATGGACAAATCCACGGTAAAGTGATGTAGCTCCAGTTTTCCTTGTTTGTTTATCAATTCACTTCTTCCTCCATTAAACCTAAAACTAAAAGGATGTTTCTCTGTCTCAACATGGATAATGACTTGTGCAATTATTTCTTCAAATCCAAGGCTGTGCTCCCCACCGAATTTTGACAAAGCACATTCTTTTTACCACTTTTTATTTTCCATATTAGTATTTGGGGAAGAGAACAACCAAGTGAAATCTCATTAATGATGTTAATTTCAGATGTGTGTATATTTTAAGTTACAAATTATGTAAATTCGGTTAATATTATATCATATAATAATTTTTGAAAAAACCATCACCGTGTACTTTTAATCACATGATATATTTAATAAGTTGTATGATTTATTTAAATAATCTACATGATTGGTTTTATAAGTTATTACATAATGAGTTAGAGCTCTAATATTGTTTGGAGAAAACTTCATCCATAACTTTTTATTTAATATATTTTTTGACAAATTCACTATTGAATTATATTATCTCCCAATATCTTTATTTTTAGCTTTGGAAATATATCTAAACTATCATTATTCTCCTCATACATTTTATGGCCAGTAAAAAATTACTAAGATATCTTTTTGAGATTCCATTAGTTCTTCTTCTTTTTTTAAATCAGAATCAAAATTATATTTTTAGTAGACTTTTATAATTAGAAAAATATTTATAAATAAAAGAAACATGTCTATAATATAGCTATAATAAAATAAAATTTAGTAAGTAAAATAATAAAACTTGATTTATTTAAAGACACTGTTGCAGCTTTACTTAAACAATAGTCTCATTCGATAACTACAACCTTCACTAGGAAAGATGTATTCACATAACCAAATTAACATTAGAAATTTCCACAACAATCTTATTTACAAAGCATAATATATAAACCAACCAACTTCTTTGCTTTAGTAATAGACCACCTCTACTAACAAAAACAAATAATTGAGTACAAAAATTTGGATTCTATATCACAGCACCCCCAAGTTTTTTGACACCATTTAAGTTCCATTCCATTATGAATTGTCATTTCAAGAAAATGTTTTGCTTTATAGGGCCCGTTTATTATTGTTGTTTAAACAACAGTTTTCAGTATTTAAACAACATTACACGTAATTTCACACACTTTTTCACCCACATGTATTTTCAAAAAATACAAACAACGTTACTAGAAAACTCTTACCAAACGGCCCCTGTAATCTTTTAGTAGCTGTTTTTAAAAATTAAAAATAATAATAATAATTTCATCAAAACAAAAACAAAAATAACCAACCAAATGCTACTTACCAATTTTATTTTATTTTTTTAGAAACTGAAAGCTATTTTTAAAAATAGCAGTCAAACAGGGTTAGCATATATATATTTCTACTAATATTCTTCACTGACAATAATATATATATATATATATATAAAAAATATCCACTGATTAGAAGTTTTTGGCATGTTTTTCCCTTTTTCTTTTTTCCTTTTAATGAACTCTTATTCATTGCTCTCTGTTCTTTTTTGTGTAATAATTGTTCATTCTTTGCTGTTCAATCATCCATGCATAGTGCACAAATTACACATAGACAGGCAGGGTCAGCTGAAACTTAGTCCAATGGTCTGATTTGGAAATTCTACGCACGCTATTCTAGATAAATGCCCCACCATTCACTACATCTTTCCAAGACTCAATAATAAGGTAATAAATCTATAAAGTTGGCCTTGAATACTTCTGTCATGCGCCGTGTGAGATCATTTGTAAACACTGTCCCCTATTTTTCATGCTGTATGCAAAGCCACGTTCACATATACGGACAAACCAAACCCATCAAGAGCGATTCTACCATGAGAGCTCTCTCACAATAGTAGTGATGAACTCACCATTTTTTAACCCACATCACTTCTGCTTTGCTTAGACCCTACAAAAAGATCATTTAATTGAAAATTTGAGCACAATATGAAAGGAGAATGATCTCCATTAAAATTTAGTGTTAAGAATTTAAAAGGGTGTTTGGTCAGTTTTTTTTTTTTTTTTTAAGAAAGTTTTAACCTATGACGTCCGCTCCTGATGATAGCTCTTCGTTATCAAAGTGTAGACGAAAATTGAACCTAAATCTCTTATTCAATCATCACAGATTTTACCAATTGAGCTAACTGAAATCTACTAGTTAAAATTATAATGACTTGATATTATGTACATTGTGAAATTCGATCAAAAAATATAATTTTAATCTTGAAATAATTTCTCTTCACTTTAAGTAGATTTTTTGTATGCATAACATTTTGCATTGAAGTTTTAGAGATGGGTCAAATCTGCTATCCATTGATTTGGTTTACATCTAGAGCTTCATGTAAGTATGGTGGAAAATTTGGAGAGCTCATGATGACTACAATGAGAGGGTTCTCACTATAGAAAAATTTCCCCGTAGGTGCCCATATGGCCATTTTCCTTTTGAGCTTCATGAGAATAATATGAAAATTCCAAGAGCCTTGGAAACCGAGTTAGTGGAGTTATTTGCATTCCCCACAAACATGCCCTTATCGAGCTTGGACCAAGAATTTCAACCTCACTTTAAGAAATATACATTAAATATAACACCAAATTAGAAAAGTTAAAAAAAAAATTAAAAAAAAAGGTTTGAAAAAAAAATATATCCACTCATGTTGAACCACAAAAGCTACAATCTCGCCTTTATATACGACTCATAATGTCCCCTCAATCCTATACTCAAAACACTCTTTCGAGTCTCTCTTACTTGCTATCTAGGAAGCTTAGCTAGGACTTCAACTTTTCAGCTCATTTTTTCTAAACATTTTTGTTCTAGTTTTTTTGTAAACTAAGCAGAGACATCAAGATGAGTAATATCCGGTGCTTCATGAATTGGGGCGGTGGTGACTACGAAGGAAGTGGTGGTGGTGGTGGTGGCGGTGGCGGTGGCAACAAGGCGAAAAAATGGTTCTTTTGTATATATGAGTGAAAGCTGATGGCAAAAGAACAACAAAAACAAAAGCTTTGCAATTGCACTCTCCTGAGTTTCTAGCCTGAGTGACTGAAAAAGGGCAGAATTGGGAGAGCGTTATTGTTGCATCGCGGGGAATTGAGGGTAGCGGTCCGAATTTACCTTTTAACTTTAGGTCTAATTGCGTTTTTTACTTCTGTTTTTTCCTTGTTTAACCTTGGTTTATTGTGCTTTTTACGTCTTTGCCCTTACTCTTTTTTTTATCATTTTTTTTTTCTATGGGTTGGAACAACATGGGATGTAAGAGATGCATACGAAGTAGCTTGTTTGTTTGCTAAGGTTTGGGACTAGATTGTGGGTTTGGGATTTAAGTATTTGAGGAATGTAATAGTTTGTAATGCTGCTGGGCATGCATCACTTACACCTTACATGTATTTTCCTTTTTATCATGAAATGAAATGAAGACAAGATAGAATGAATGACTTTAGTTTCCTTTCTTTTTTCATGTATCTCTTTTTTCTTCCTTGTCTCTATGATCTATTCTCTTTCTCTTGCTCGAGGCAAAGTGTGCACTCTATTTTGGTAAAGTTTTGCAGCAAGCAAAATCCGATGCTTTCTTTTCTCTTCTCCACTTTTGGACTTGTTCCCCTTTTGATTTCAATCTTCAATTGGTTGAACAGAAAAGGAGAAGAAGAAGTAGAAGAAGAAGAAAAAAGAAGAATAAAGTATAACTTGAATTCCAATAAAGGAATATAATTTTTAACACGTTTTATATGACTAAGCGTTCGAAGGTGATTAAAAAAGTATCTCTTGTTACAAGAATACCAAGTCAGTTCATATAATAAATTAATAAGTAAATAACATATGAGGGTTAGCAGGACCAACTCTAATAAAAGACTATAAGTTCATATTTTTAAGAATCAAAAAGAGTATAAAATAGTATGATATAACATCAACTTGTTGGTTTATCAACATGACTGACTTAGTACGTTTGTAATAAAATTACATTCTTTGACTGATGACCCCCTGAGTATTATGGATCCTACTATTGAAGTTAAAGGACTGCCACTGCTGTCGGCTTCTATATATATACTTTCAAGATTCAGTTTTGTATTTTTCATCATAATTTTTGTGCTGTTAAGTGTAAGGTACTTTCCTGTGTTGTGCTTGTGCCTCTAGTTGTTGAATTGGTAATTTTATTTATATGATTGACAAATAAGGAAAACAAAAAAGAAAGCATATGGTATTAATATATATATATATATATATATATATATATATTAAACTTGCTACAGCAACGTTCTCAGAACACATTAGTGAGGGATTTAATTGGGTGGAGAGGGTGGTTTTTATTTTTTGGCATGAGAACTACAATTTTACAAAGGCGTAAAACTCATTTTCGTCTCTACATTTTCACGCGATTCCCACTATGGTCCCTAACTTTTTTTTCCACCGCTTTTAGTCTCTATCTTGGAAAACGCGTCTCGTTTTTGTCCCTGCAGTTACATCAGAGACAGAAATTGCACAGGTGGCAAACGGCATAACTGAAAAATATTAAACTAATGTCCACATGGCTTTTCACATCAGCATCTAAATTAAAAAAATTAAAAACAAAAATAAAAACCAAAAATTACATTAAATGAGATCTAAGTGTGTCTTGAACAAGAACAATAAGAACACAAACCCAGATCTAAGAAAACAAAATTAAAATCCAAAATCACAAACCCAGAATCACAAACACAAACCCAGATCTTCCTTGTCAACCAAACATGAAAGCAGCAAACACAAACCCAGCAACTGATTTTTCTTGTCAACCAAACACAATAACAACAAAAACATACCTAGCAACTGATTTTTCTTGCCAACCAAATACAAACCTAAACAATCAGTTGTTGTAGATAATAGTGTATGTGTTTGTTGCTGAAAAACGGTAGTAAATTAGCTCTCGGAATCCATGGATTCCGTCTCCCCCAACCAGAGCAGCGCGCTAACCAAAACGCGCTTCTTCGATCTCAACCCCTCACTCTCCGAACCGGTTCTCAAAGCCCTAACCCAATCCGGCTTCGAGTTTTGCACGCCAGTCTAAGCCGCCACAATCCCCTTACTCTGTAGCTACAAGGACGTCGCCATTGACGCCGCCACTGGCTCTGGCAAAACCCTAGCCTTAGTGGTCCCACTCGTTGAGATCCTCCGCCGCAACAAAACTCCTCCTAAACCAAACCAAGTTCGTTTCTAAAGACATAGACACAATAAGAAAGCTTTGAAAAGCAAACACACATAGCCATGGAAGTGGAGAGGTCATCGAAGAAGAAGATAGCAACGCAAACTCTGAGCTCAAAAAACATACCCAATCCCTTTAGCTTTTCGAACCCGACCACAAAATGATTCACCAACCAATCACCTTCGTATGGCGTTGAGCTCAAAACTCATATCGAGACCACAGATCAGAGACGTCGAAGAAGTCGTGGTCGATCTGTGTTGAATTTGGGTTTGGAGAAGCTGGGCCTAGTGGATCTGGATTTCGGGTTTTGTATGAATATGGGATTTGGCTTCTTCAGCCATGAATCAGAGAGAACAAAAGATTAATGAGAGAGAGATAAACTTAGAGATGAGATGAAGGAAAATCATGATAAAAGAAAAATGTTTGAAGGAAAAACAAGATAAGCTTAGATGGTTTTTGATGTTTTTGTGTTTGGTTGACAAGAAAAATCAGTTGCTGGGTTTGTATTTGTTGCTTCTATGTTTGGTTGACAAGGGAGATCTGGGTTTGTGTTTCTAGGTTTGTAATTTTTGAATTTTAATTTTGTGTTCTTAGATTTGGATTTGTGTTCTTGTTCAAGACACATTTTGATCTCAATAAATGTAATTTTTTGTTTTTATTTCTGTTTTTAATTTTTTTAATTTAGATGCTGACGTGGAAAGCCATGTGGACATTATTTTAATATTTTTCAGTTATGCCGTTTGCCACCTGTGCAATTTCCGTCTTTGATGTAACGGCAGAAACAAAAACGAGATGCGTTTTCCAGGATAGGGACTAAAAGCAGTGCAAAAAAAAAAAAAAAAAAGTTAGGGACCAAAATGAGAATCGCGTAAAAATGTAGGAACAAAAATGAGTCTGACACCTTTTACAAAATGATGATCCATTATTTCAATCAAGCTAAAAGTGAACATGTTTCCTTTTTCCAAAAAGCAGAAAAAAGGTTACTTTTCTAGTACATGAAGGGCACTAGCATGAGCACCAGACATTACTCATGACCTTACTAAATTTTATAACGATACTTAATCATCACCTTATGATAAAAAACTGATTGAAGAAGCTAGTTGTTAGAAGGTTGTAACAAACATGGTATGCCTTTTCATATATATATATATATATATATATATATATACATGTAACAGATATGAATAACTACTTATCCTAAAAACTTAAGAATTAAGATTATGAGCTTGTGTGTGTTTGTTTTTCAATAAAAAAAAGAAAAGAAAAAAAAAAAAAAAAGAATGGATAATTCTCCCACATTGCTTAAGAGTATGTTGTATGTAGTATAAGTTATCCTACCGTCCCTTAAAAGTTACTAAAGCTTTTGAGTAAAGCTATGGTGTGACTTTATGTTAGAACCTATTTCCCTCTCTCTTGTGTGTATATGTTTTTTTCTAAAAAAAAAAAAAAAAAAAAAAAAGATTATGAGCTTGAGTCTAGTTATGTTATATATAGTTATATTTTAATTTCTTTACTCTCTTTTTTTCACTTGTGACTTTAACTCACACGTGAATACGCAACAATTAAAACAGAATTACATGAAGGCAAGAAACCGCACTTGATCCTAAGCTAGCTTTTTAAACTAATAGATTTTACATAATTCAAGAGATTTGAGGTCCTCTTTTCCTTGGGCAGAAGAGAAACAGAAGAAGGATTTGTGGGTTGTGGCTCACTATTACACTCTAATTAATGTGGATATTAGCAATTGGGCTCTAAATTGGCTCAGTGCCTCAAAGGTAGACATTCACATCTCACTCTCAGTGGATTGAATTTATATTATCATAAACCTTTTGTTACATAGCCCAAAGATACAATTCAGATATTAAAATTCTATAGCTTGTCAAGAAAATAAAAAATAAAATTCTGGAGCCCTTTTCATCACACTGGGAACCAATCAAAAGGGAAGCCACCAAACAAGGACCTTAGGGTCCAGTGACCAACCTAGTGGGTTTGCTCCGTCGGCGTAGGGCCCAGCTTGAGAAAAGGAACAGCCCGGCTGAGTGGCAGCCCGGGCCCATAAATCAACAATAGACTCAATCTCTCTATTGACTACTGACTAGGCTAAGAATATCATTGACAGGGTCCAACACCGGAGAGACTTCATTTCTGGGAGAAGTCAGTAATCTTATTGGAGGGCTAGGACCTGGCTGGACTTTACTGTAAAACACTTCCTAATTTTAGCAAAGTTCAATTACTTTTTAGTTTTATTTGTTGTGACTACCATCTCCAGACAGAGAGAGGATTCGAACCTTAACTTTAGTAAAGTTCAATTACTTTTTAGTTTTTTTTGTTGTGACTACCGGCTACCACTTCTCGAGAGAGAGAGGGAGAGAGAGATTTTGTTGTGACTACCCAAAGAGAGAGAGAGAATTCGAACCTAAATTTTAGCAAAGTTCAATTACTTTTTCATTTTATTTGTTGTGACTGCCACCTCCCGAGAGAGAGAGGAATTTGTTGTGACTACCACCTCCCGAGAGAGAGAGAGAGAGAGAGAGAGAGAGAGAGAGAGAGAGAGAGAGAGAGAGAGAGAGAGAGAGAGAGAGAGAGAGAGAGAGGATTCGAACCTTAATTTTAGCAAAGTTCAATTACTTTTTAGTTTTATTTGTTGTGACTAACACCTTCGGAGAGAGAGAGGGGATTTTGTTGTGACTAACACCTCCACAGAGAGAGAGAGAGAGAGAGAGAGAGAGAGAGAGAGAGAGAGAGAGAGAGAGAGAGAGAACCTTGGATGTCATGGACATTCTAAAATGTGTCAGCCAATTGAGCTACAAGCCTACAAAGATCTTAGCTATTAATCATTGCCTTTAAAGTCTACTTAACTGTAGATTGCGAAAAAATAATTATTTAGTGCAGTTCTAGTCATAAGAAAGATAAGAGGGAAGATGTATATATCTAATAGATGATTTTATTTTCTTGTTAAAGCAAAGGACTACTCTCGAACTTGAACATTAGCTTCAGGAATCAAGTCTTTGTTTTCAAATGTCAGCTTATTTTCATTGTTAGTTTAAATACAATTTTTTAATATAAAATTATATTTGGGTAAAATCTGTTCCACCTCTTAAGTTTTTTTTTTTTTTTTTAATAGATAGTTCAATCTATAGAACCAAAGTTTGGAAATTGGAATTGTAGGATTCCTTTCGGCCAATAAATTTTTTTTTACACAACACGGCTTGTCGGATACTTGGGCTTAATCGAGTCAAGGCCCGAGACTACATTATTGGATTATAGCTTTGAATATCAAATTCATGGACTGTGTTTCGGGCTTAAGCCTAGAAGAAGTATTAGGTATTAGAGGCCCAACTAATTAACGTTTGGCCTATGAGGAGATAAAGTCCGTCATCAATCATCATGTGATTCATGTCTCACAAATCATAATCAGAAAAAGAGAGGGCACATTTTCCTAAAGATAAGATGCAAATTCATTTTTTACCCCCAAAAAAATACAAATTCATTATTGGTAAATAACTTTAATCTATATTTTGTGAAGAAAAACAAAGTGATAAGGATTTCTTTATTAGAATCATCTACATTATCTCCAAAAAAAAAAAAAAAATCACTTCCTAACATTTTATGAGAAAAAGAGAAGAATAAAAAAATAAAAAAAAGGTTAACATCAATATTATTGTTAACTTTCTAGCTTTTTACCTAAAAGCATAGAAAGAAAATCTCATGGTCACGGCCTCCGACCTAATGGAATCCCTTTCCCTAAAGCTAGCAGATCACATGTTTGGCTCCTTTTATGGATTCAATCATTTTAGTTTTGATCAATCATTAGATTTGTTTGCATTATTAATTAAGATACGGCTTTATTTTCATCCAATCAAATCTTAATTAGGTAGAAGTTCCACTTGAACTAAAGTGTTCCGTAGTCAAATAGGTTCTTAATTTGACTGAATAATTACATTCAGCAAAAAATTTTCATTAGCGGATTAAGATTTATGATACAAGATAATCGTTCATTTAACTGGTAAACTTTGCCACTCTCAAATAAAAATAAGAAACTTGACATCAAATCTCATCTATCATAAAAACAAACTCATTTGTGTTTTGATTTTTAACCTAATGGTAAAAATAAATCATCATGGCTTTATGTCGTTTTTCTTTTTTTCTTTTTCTTAATCAAGAACACATCAAAACCAAAAAGAAAAAAGGTCATTTCCTTTCATGGAAACTTCATCCTATCGTGGACGCAATTAAAACAGTCATTTTCACAACATCATTACTTGTACTGTTACACTGTTACTGAATGTAATTATTCTCTTCCTTCTGCCATATTGTGGCAAGTGGCAACCTCTATTTAATTTGAACCAAGATTGACTGACAGAAGAAAATGATACAAAGACGTATTTTTCTTAAGGTCCAGAGAGATTGGGCCCGTGTATTTATGAATTATTCACATATCACAATCTTAGCAATTACTCGATAGATGTCTTCAAATGGTGATAATGAGTCGATAAGAGACTAATCGAGCCAAGTCCAAATCCAGCCTCGGTACTGCTATTATATGCTTCCTTCAACCACTAATTTCAAATATTAAAATAACTTGCAAATTACTTGTACTCTTGTATACCATGCCTTTTCACCTTTGTCATTTTCCCCAAATAGTATGGGTACCAATTTTGGTGGTCTTGGACTACCTATCAAGATCTGTACAATATATTTTGATGGTGGCTTATATCTTCTTTGAAGTTCCATTTCTTCAGATCTACTTTCATGTTGGGTTTTCACTTTTCACTATTATCCTTTTTCTCGGCTTATTGAACTTATCATGATTGAACTCCAAAGTCCTAACCCTTTGTTTAGTATGAAATAGACAATGATCATGTCTTAGTCTAAAATCAAAGATTAGGAATGTAGAGTGGAAGAGATAATTGCATAATTTCATTAAAAAAAAAAAGACTACCTTAAGATGTGTTTTAAAGCAAGA
The DNA here is from genome assembly GCA_033629205.1 of Lithocarpus polystachyus. Lineage (NCBI taxonomy): Eukaryota > Viridiplantae > Streptophyta > Magnoliopsida > Fagales > Fagaceae > Lithocarpus > Lithocarpus polystachyus. The sequence continues at coordinate 4,412,992 of CM066162.1, read as the reverse complement.
AATGAGGTGTGATGCATATAAAAAGTTCAATCTTATATACATGTTTGCACGATCGTGATGTTTGGGAATTTCATATTATAAGGTGGCATTTTATGATTAGAGCATTCAACGTTAACTTAGACCAAACACTTTTTTTTTTTTTTTTTGGACATAATTTTAGCTTGTTAACATCAATTTTTAGTTTATTAATCATAAACCTAATCAAAGTTGTTTACCTAAAATATACACAGGTTGCACAAATTACGAAATTGATGACTCATATTTGTCAAGGTGGCACCTAGTAATTGATGCATTATACAATACATTAGACCTAACACTCTATTTTCAGCATGTTGGCATCAATGCTTTAATTCATCAAACCCAAACCCGAGTTTAGCATCAATCTAGTCTTAGTCGTGGTGAACACACCACACATGTACATATGTTGGCCTAGTGATGAAGCTAGTTAATCCTACGTATTGACTTGGTCTCCCATACTTAAGTATTTAACAATATCTTAGACCTTTTTAGGTTGATTTTAACACAATAACATCAATTAATTGGTTCATCAAACATAAAATCAATCGTATTTATTAAAAGATGGCTTGGCTACAATTCCAATTAAGAAAAAAAATTTAACATTGCTATATATTTTAAAAATCTAATTGTTGAATTGCATGTTCTTTATATGTTCTTAATACACATGTCAAATTTCATGTCAATCTGATGTTATTTACTATTCGATCCATAAACTTATTTTTTATATATAATTTTAGACTACAAACACTTAAAATTTAAACATTTGAATGATGACAAGCATAAAAGATATATAAAAAAAATGTAATCTAATGACGAAATTTTTGTCAAAAAATTCACATCCAATAAAAATATATTGATGAGTGAAGCCGTAGCCAAACTTTGTCCTTTATTAATTCAAAGAAATTTACATACAGCCTGCATATATGCTATATGAATTACAAAACTGACTAATCACATTAATTTAAGTGGCGCCTTATAACTAGAGTACTCAGTCGAATCAAATTATTTCAAGTGGTGTCTTATAATTGGAGTATTTCAAGTGGTGTCTTATAATTGGAGTAATTAGTCGTTAGACTAGACCTAACACTTTATTTTCTTTCAAAACCATCTACTTCAACCCAACTTGAGCTTTTAGCATCAATTAGTTAAATCATTAAACATGAATTTTATCATCATTATCATCCTAATCCACATTCCATACAAACACTTTGAGAAACAAAAACCAACTATTTGGATAGTTAATTCAATAATCAAGTTGTCATATGATGTGATTCACCAATTTGCTTGAATTTTTCAACATCAATTTGAGAAAAAAAACAAAAAAAAAAATGATTAAATGATCTTTTTTTTCTTTCCACCAAAACTCTTTATTTTTCTGTTTCTAGGTCATGTCCCTAAAGAGATTCAAAATCTAATTTGATTCCATATATGTGTGCATTTGGATTGCATTTTGAAAAAACAATTTCTGCGTTTTGCTGAAAATTTGGTAGGTTCCATGTTACTGTTTATATATTTTTTTGATACTATTCATCACTTTTTTGTACTATTCATGAGCTTCACTGTATTATCTCAATTAACTTTTATATTTATCTACAATACTTTCAGCAATAACTTTTTAGTTTCAACAAAATAAACAATATCGAAACACATCAATCTACCAAACATCAAAATACCATTAAAGAATTGCCTCCTTTCTTATCACTAAAGAAAACAGGAACCATATATTCCAATTGTAGAAAAAGTACGAATACACAAAGCCAAGAAGAGAACAACAACCACAACCACCACCACCACTTTCATTATTATAATCACTAAAAACGTGGAAAATTTACAGCAGTTAAAAAGAACCCCACATAAGAGCTCTTCAAAAAAAGTGAAAAAAACAAGAACCCAAAAAAATAAAATAAAAATCCCCACCGGTCAAAACTGTCGCCAACCGCCCAAAATAATAAAAAGTTAAAAATGTAAAAGTTTTAACCCAAAAAAAAAAAAGAAGAAGAAGAAGAAGAAGAAGAAGAAGAAAGAAGCTAAAGCACCGTTTCATCAATAACATTGATGAGGGGGTTCACTTCACCGCAAAGAGAACCAAGCGAGGAGGTCCCCACCGACGCGCCGGGAAGCGACTGGGACGCGCTGATCAGAAACAAGCGGGGACCGACACAGAGGACAATTAAAGTTAAGGTGGTCGAGCCAGCCATCGAAGCAATCCTTATGGAACACGTGGCAACAATCCAGCTTACGAACTTGGTCCCCATCTCTGAAACTGCTAAGGCACACCACGCACTCGGGTCGGGCCATCCGACCCATTTCCGACCCCGACCCAGTTGCCTCATCTTCTTCACCTTCATGTTCATCTGGTTGTTGTACGGAGCAGTACTGGTAGGAAAGGGCACGGTTGAGGTTGAGTTGATCGGCTAGGACAATAAGGCCGGCGAGGCCCGACCCGACTGAGCCCAAGAAGGCTTCGTCGACGTTGTGGTGGTGGTGGTGGTGGTGGTTGAATCGGGTTAGGCCCATGGATTGGAGGAGGCCCAACAGGAAGGAGCGGAGGTAGCTGATAGAGTTGGCGATGAGAGCCACAAATAGTAGTGGGATCGAGTCCGATGACACGTCGTTTAGCTGGCTCTGTAACCCCATATCTCTTCTCTTTTTTATTACTATATTTGTACGCTTTTTGTTTCGGCTTTGGTTCTATTGGTTTTGAAGAATTTGAGAGAAAGAGAGAGTGTGTGGGGGGTGAGGAAATGAAGGGGAGATGAAGTGTTGTGTTGTGTTGTGTTGTGTTGGGTTGGGTTGGGATATAAAAGCATATGAGAGAGAGAGAGAGAGAGAGAGAGAGAGGGAAAGTGGTTAAATTAAGTGAGAGAGAGGAGTTAAAGTGGGAGGATATGGAAAGAGAGGTGGGGTAGGCGCCAAGGCAGACTTTGTTGATGGTTGCGATAAGTTTGTAACTTGCCACCACTTTCCTCTTAATTTCAATGTAAATAGAACATTTGTTAATGTTATTTGTATTTTTTAAAAATATGTGTGAGTAAAAAAATATGTAAAAATAAGTGTAATATTATTTAAATACTAAAAATTGTTATTTAAACAATAATAACAAATATCTTTTTGATTACTTCCTATGAAAGAAAAAAAAAAAAGTATAGCATGTTACAATTGGTGGAATATAAAATAAAATATTTAGAATGAGTTAGATGATATTTATTCTATCAACATTAGTTTTGTTTTTACTACTCAATATGTCGTCGCAGCCGCATGAAATTTTTTTAATTAATTTATATATAGATATTAAGAAAATAGTATGCAACAAAATTTATTTATTATTTTTTAAGAAACCATCTTCAACATTTATGTACAAATGAATGAATTATTAATAAGTGTATTTTCTTTATTGAAAAAGTACAAACGTTAATATTGTTAGCATGTGCTTTTAGAGCACTCTTCAACAATGTACTAAAGTAAATAATGATTATTTTATTGTGAATATTTAATTGTTAATAATAGTGTTAATAATTTAAAAATGAATAGAGTAGATTCTAATACAAATGAAATTTAATACTCAACTAACACACCAAATCAAATTAGACTTTATGTGTGAGGTTCTGGCCATTCAGTTTAGATTATGTTTGCTAAGACAAAAATGAGAGAAAAAAGAGAAGAAGGTGGATGGAAAGGATATATAAGGCTGTTTGGATCCAAAAAATTTATAATTCCTCATCATTACTCAAATATTATCACTCCTCACTCATCACCCCATCACTCATTTCCCATCACTCAAAATATCCCAAAAATCACCTACCCTTGTTTGGCACCTTAACCTGATTATGGTTTTCAATTACAAAAACCCCAAAACGCAGGCCTCACTATCTAACCCACCCTACTCCTACCATCTACCATCCTACCTGCCTCCTTCTTAGACCATACTACCCATGTAGACCCAAAGAAAGAACTACACAATAACATTTGTCAACACCCCTCTCAACATCAAGAACCTCAAGTCCATACTCCCTGCAAACTCCTCCATTCGCCTCCTTGAAATCCCTTTCTCCAGCTCCAACCATGGCCTGCCTCCTGACACTAAAAACACCAACATCCTTCCCTACCATCTCTTCATCCATCTCATTGAAGCCTCCACTTATCTGGGTGATTATGCCACCAACTGGGTTTGATATAAATTCAGAATTCAATGATCTCTTCCTTTAGATAGTTGGAAAGAAAAATAGGATTGGATTCATTGGAAAGAGAAGGCAAAATGAAGGGAAACAGAAGATAAAGAATATAACTTTTTCTTTATTATGTGTTAAAAAAAAAAAATATGCAGAAAGAGTGGAAGCAAAGGTTTACATTGTTTGGTCTAATGACCTTCATCCACAACAGAAAGATCTTAGTGGCTACATTTTTATTATTTTAAATTGTTTTTACAATAAACCTAAAATAGACTATAAACAAGAACTAAAGTTGACTTAGAATAATTTCTTGATTTGACTAACATAAATGACAGTTAATTTTCCTCGATTAACTACAATTAAGGATATTAACATGTGCTAAATAAGTATGACATGCATGACACACCAACATCATGCAAGAACCACAATTTAGTTTCTTATCCCTCTATTTTTCTCTAGACAACCAAACACTACAAGGGTAGCAATTTTTCGCATCCTTTCCTTTTTCTCCCATCCATCTAATAAAAAATGATACTGTATAACTTATTCGATGATTAAATAGTGAAATGGAAGAACGGTCCATTCTACTAATTAATTGAAGATGAATTTATAGTTTTTTTACTCATTTATCCAAAACACAAGATATATTGAGCATGATAGAAAAAGTATATAGATATTTCTTTTAACTTCTTTTTTTTTTTAATAAACTCTTAAACGCATTAGTATAGAAAAAAATAATATTTATTTTTGATTCATTTATGTCTATCTCTTCTTTTATCCTCTTTTTTTCTCCTACTTATTTTATTGCATCCAAACATACTAAATTGAGGAAATTTAGAAATTTCCTTAATTATTTTATGGGTGGGTTAGATTTTTTTTTTTTCTTTTTTAAATCCATTTCATGTTATCAGTTATGAGTCTTATGACATTTGCTTTTGTAAAGATAGAAATGCTTGTTTGGTTGAGCTTATTTTCTCCTAAAAGAGAATGTATAATTTTTTTTTTAATAGCATTATCCTTTATAATAAATAGCTCTATAGAATAAGTTAATGAAAATAAACTCATCCAAACACACACGTACAAATGATGATATTGCCTTTTGTTCTTAAAATTAAATTAAAGAAACTTTGTTGTCTTAAAATTAAAAAGGATTGGCGCTTCCTCAGAAGACACATTGAAAATTGATTTAAAATAGTGCCGATCACATGAATTTGGGTCAATGAAGCTAAACTAGTGTAAACTTGTGCGAAAAGATCAAGTGGAGAGAAGAATCTTTTGTTTATCTAAACCACTTGAGATTAGATAAGGATAAAGCTTGCGTCTTTCAATTTAGATTGTTAACCCAATCCATTCATCACTTGGCGTGGATACCTTTTTCAAGTTTCATACAAAATTGGTCTCAAAGTAAAAAACAAAAAGGGAATGCTTAATGCGAGAAAAGTTTTCTTTGTTTAAATTTTAAGTTGTCTTTTCTGTTTAGTGAAATATGTTCATTGGAAAAAATATATATTTTCTTTCATTTTTATTTTTTTAACATTGATTAAGTTGGGAAAAGAGGTCGAATCCTAAACGTTTTCTTTGAAAACGCCAAGAGTTACTAATTTACTCAAAAGTGATTTTCCTTCAAGTCTACAATAAAGATATATTCTTAGGCCCATATTATTGAAACCTCATACAAATTCCACATCAAACTTAGTAGATAATATTTGCTCTTTTGATGCACCAGTGTATGCAAGTTTTGCATAACACAAAAGCAAAAAATTAACAAAAAGACATCTGAACAAATTACGAGAAACCTCTCTCTCGCTCTCACACACAACACATAAATATAGAAGAAAGGAAAAGAAAATAATTGAATCTTAGCAAATCGAAATGCATTACTTTTTTTTGTTACTTAAAATCTGCACAATATATTATAGTAAGCTTGCAAATTCACATTGACAGATACCTAAACTAAATTCACCAATGAGAATTTTTTTTTTTTTTTTGCTGAATCACCAATGAGAATTATACTTAGGTATAGATTTTCAAGTGAACATTTTGAGAGAGAGAGAGAGAGAGAGAGAGAGAGAGAGAGAATTGTAAAGAATCTTAGCATGGAATCAGAAAATGGTCACGTTATCATCACTGATGTTAACTGATCAGAGTTGTGATTATTATCATCGATTTTGATAAGAGGAAAACACTAAAACCAGCCCCCCTACCCTCCTGCAAGAATTCTCTTTTATTTTACACAAACCCCACATATCACATGCAATGTTCAACGAAGGCAGACGTGAAGCCAGGCTTTATTTGAAAGAGGAATATTGCGAAGATCTTTTATGAGGAATGTTATGAGAAACATGTGCTGAAATTACAGTTATGACTAATTAATAAGAGAAGCGTGGAAGGATAGAGACCTCAAATTCTAGTTTCAGCACTGTAAGATCGACGCAAAGGCCAATTTCATCTTATAAAAAGCTGATCCATCATTCATAGGCTTTTTTGTTCATTATTGTACCTCTCTCTCTCTCTCTCACATGAACAGAAAAGTATGCATAAACTTAAGTGACAACGAATATGACGCTCCCAGCCGCCCAAAGCCTAATATGTTGTGCATATTAGAATAAATGCAAAATACATTACTTGTTTTTACTAGAATAATAGTTAAACGATTAAATACATATTTTCTTAACATCTTAAATTATAGGAAAAATGCGTAATTTATTTGTTTCCGTAGTTTATATCTTCTGCTCTTCTCATATAATTATTCTTCTACTTTATAGAGTTTATGAGACACAAGATTTTTCATTGGTGAATCTTTGGAAGGCTTCTTTTTGGTCAAACTCTTAACTTGTACGAAATTACATCAGTATTTTGCTTACTACACTCTTGTCCAATCTTCTCTTATTTGATCTATCTCCCCCAACCTAAAATTATAATTTTCAACTCATACAAGCACCTGTCTCAATCAAAAGAGTACCATCTACCCAATAGTCCCATAAATTCACTGAATCAAGAAGTTCTAATATCGGGTGAAACCACAAAGAGGGGCTTGAGGGATCCACTTGCACTAAAAATAGATATCTTGCTTCTTAACAATGAGCTTCTCGATGTTTTTCTTTGCACCTATTTGTTTAGTAAACCACTTGGTTTTATACGAACATCCTTTCAAGTTTAAGCAACTGTTCTTTGTTGATTAAGATGCTGCCTTGGGGTGGCCGTAGTGAATAAAAAATACTTCAACATGTATAATTTACAATTTTATGTACCATATGATAGTGAGAAGAAAAATTAAATCTAGTATGTAGATTAGACATTGATTTGAGCACTCCAATGTTGATTAGATGCATGATTGCTTTGAGTTTGAAATTTTGTGAAAGGGCTTGGTTTGATTGTGGGCAGTGAGGGGTGTTTTGACTGTTTTATAAATGCATGCACTTTCAAATAAACATGGCTTGTACTACTAGTATTGCTTTGCCAGATATGTTCTCATCCCCATCCTCTCAACATTCATCTCAAAATTCTTAGTCATTCTAGTCATATCTGCTAAAATCACTAAAAAATATATTTTTTAAAAAAGCAAATAAAAGTTTTTTAACCTAAGAGCAAAAAAAAATGATGGGAATCAGAAAATATTATTTTCATAGACATGTTAAATTTGAATCTTTAATGTCCACTTATAAAGATAAGTAATGGATGTGACCAGATTGTGAAAACAATGGAAAGGGCAAAAAAAAAAAAAAACAAATATAGAAGGGAGAGAGAGAAAATATGTTTTTACCTTTTTTAAAGGGTGATGTGTAATGGCATTTAGAGGATTGAACCACATGTATCCAAGGTACTAGTTTTCATACCATGGATAAGTAATGTGTAATTGTCTCACATTACAAGTAGACAAAGTATAATTATCTCTAAAGTTTTTTATAATATTAAATAGTTGGAGAGGAAGAATTTGAAACCTAAACGTTTTCGTTAGAAACACCAAAAAGTGTAAGTTAAGTTACAAGACTTTTAGTACTGGATAAAGTTTGACTCCAAACCCATATCAAGCTATCTTTTCCTACCTATTACGTGATAAATTATAAAACTATCCATATGTATTATTTAAACAAATCACATAAATCAATAAAAAACTCATAAGACTATCTACATGTATTATTTAAAAAAATCACATAACTCATTAAAAAATTCATGTGACTACAGACTACAATGGCGACTCTAGAAATTTTGTTTAGGAGTGTCACTAAAAAACTTAAATTAAAAAAATTTTAATAAAAAGAAAACTTGAATATATCTGGTTATCGTCAAAAAAAAAAATGAATTTTTACAATTTCCTTCTACAATTTTTTTTAATACAAGATAAAATTTCTACTCTAGCCTAATCTAAGTGTATATGTATGTAAAACTCTCTCATAGAGACTTGAACTCCGGCCCTTACCCCCACACCTCACAAGCATTTATACTTGTGGAATGACCACCGCACCAAGGGTGAGCGGTGCTCCTTCTACAAGTTTTCAAATTTTGAGTTGTTACATAATAGTTCATTATGAGTATTTATTGCCAATGTGGGTAACTATTTTGTTAAGTTTGTCTAACTTTTTTATTTTTATGCAGTTGTTATTATCTGTTTGTCAGGATTTTTATAAAAATATTTTAAACTAAATGACTAAACTAAACTCGTTGGTTCTATATTAATTATTGATGCACACAACCACACTCATTCATACATAAGTAATATACTATATGTCTACTTAACTAATCAAATGTTTGAATAATCACTAACTTTACAATTTTTTTTCTTGAATTTTTCAAACTTTATGACAAAAAGTTTTTATAACATGATAATAATACACACTCATGTAAAAACGCCTCTCTATTTCCTAATTATTAAATTATATAAAGTTATATTATATTTATATTGTATACACAAATATCCACACACATAATTATTCACATAAATAACATTATAACAAAAAGTAATGTACAAAACCAATATTAGACATACTCATACACATATAATATAAATTTATAATAAAGAGTGACACTTACAAATCACAAATAGTTACTTCTCTAGAAATCGAAAATACTTGTAATAAGGGTGTATGAGATTTAAGTCAGGGTATGCAGAAAAAAAAAAAAAAAAAAAAAAAGAATAAATTAAAGTATTAAACTAACAAAAAATATATATAAATATATATGTTTTTTTTTTTTAAGTCAAGGGGTTCATTTGAACCCTCCTGAACAAAGTGTAGCGCAGCCCTTGTGTGACTTTTCCTTACACGCAAATAGTCTCTTCAATTACTACTGCAGGGGTGTTAGGCCCATGAGTCCATATTTATGTATATATTGGGTCAGGGGCTTAATTCGAGGACGTTAAATAATCCAAGGACGTTAAATAATCCAAGGACGGGTAAACACTTTCATGAGGAACCGTGCTAATAAGTGAAAAGGTGAAATCTGGTTAAGGTCATCCAGAAGGGTAATTCGAGGAAGAATCCGTCCTCGGCTGAGAAGAGCCAAGGTCAGAGGATGTGATCTGCTATCAAGAGTAACATTCTGGATCGTTTCATGAGTGAAGATAAGTATCAAGAAGGAACAGGACAAAGAATTTTCATGAAATATCTCAAAGGAAAGCTGCTACCATCACATTAAATGCTCTGCAACTAACCCTATGGCCGCATTGATGAGGATGTGATACCTGAACAGTAACTTTCAGCCTTACAAATACTACCTAAAGATTTTAGGAAGGTACTGATGGGACAAGGATAAACACCTACAATCTATTCAGCACATGGAAGGTTAGATGAAAGGAGGAAGTAGTATAAAATGGAAGAGACACTCTAAGAGAAAGGGATCAAGAAATTAAGAGAAAAATACTGTATCGCTTCATGAGTGAAGATAAGTATCAAGAAGGAACAGGACAAAGAATTTTCATGAAATATCTCAAAGGAAAGCTACTACCATCACATTAAATGCTCTGCAACTAACCCTATGGCCGCATTGATGAGGATGTGATACCTGAATAGTAACTTTCAGCCTTACAAATACTACCTAAAGATTTTAGGAATGTGCTGATAGGACAAGGATAAACACCTACAATCTATTCGGCACATGGAAGGTGAGATGAAAGGAGAAAGTAGTATAAAATGGAAGAGACACTCTAAGAAAAAGGGATCAAGAAATTAAGAGAAAAATACTGTAGCAATCAATAGCTGAATTTGTAGTCATACTTGAGAAAAATATATAAAAACTGATCTCCTCAGATTATGCCAAGAATGATTTTCTTAAGATTAATCTAGTCTATCTTCATCTTCTTGTCATTCGAATACACTTTGATTGTTGTCTGATTCACTAAAGCCCAGTTTTCCAACCCACCATCTATAAATTTATTTTATTGGGCTTTTTAAGCCTAAGTCCATACATCCTTTGGGCGAGAGACTCAAATCTGGCCCTTACAATTATATTGTAAAGGTGTTAGGCCCAAGAGCCCATATTTATGTATATATTGGGCCAGGGACCCAATCTGAAGATGTTAAATAATCCGAGAACGGGTGAACACTTTCATAAGGAACCGTGCTAGTAAGTGAAGAGGTGAAATCCGGTTAAGGTCATCTAGAAAGGTGATCCGAGGGAGAATCCCTCCTCAGTGAGCCAAGGTCAGAGGATGTGGTCTACCATCAAGAGCAACATTCTAGATCGTTCCATGAGTGAGGATAAGTATTAAGAAGGAACAAGACAAAGAATGGTCATAAAATATCTCAAAGAAAAGCTGCTATCACCGCATTGATGAGGAAGTGATAACTGAACAGTAACTTTCAATCTTACAGCTACTACCTAAAAACTTTAGGAAGGTGCTGATGAAACAAGGATAAACACCTACAATCTGATCGGCATGTGGAAGGTGGAGATGAGAGGAGAAGGTAGTATAAAATGGAAGAGGCACTCTGAGAGAAAGGGATCGAGAAATTAAGAGAAAAATACTGTAGCAATCAATAGCTGAATTTGTAGTCATACTTGAGAAAAATATATAAAAACTAATCTTCTCGGATTATGCCGAGGACAATTTTCTTTAGATTAATGTAGTCTATCTTCATCTTCTTGTCATCCGGATACACTTAGATTGTTGTCTGATTCACTAAAGCCCAGTTTTCCAACCCACTCTCTACAAATTTATTGTATTGGACTTTTTGGGCTTAAGTCCATACATCATTTGAGCAGGGGACTCAAATATGGTCCTTACAACTACATAATAGGTTCAAAGCCAAATTTTTCTTTTAATAATTATCCCTTAAATTTCGAAAAAAATAGTTCACTGATTTTTTATTTTTTCAACCTTTGCCTAAATGATCGTAATATTAATCTTAGTGAGATGGTAATACAAGGAAAGTACACCTAATCCAAGGAAAAGTGTCCCATTTAGAAGGAGGGGGGGGGGGGGGGGGGGGTGTGGCAAAAAGAAATTGTCACCATGATTTCCAACATGCATGTGATTAAATAAACCAGTGAGATAACCGGGTTGGCTGGTGGAGGATTAGACAATTAATAATGACAGGGACCAACTCTAAGATAGAGAGATTTTCCGCGATCTCAGGTCATTAATATTCACAATTACAGGATTAATACTAATAATTACTTAGGGCCACAAAATAAAATTAAATAAATACAAAATTAATCATGGGCATAGAGTTGAAATTGACAAGCTTTAGCATCATGCTATCTCAACCGTCCAAGAAGATCCGCGGATCCACCGACCAAGTATACTTTTGGCTTTAAAAAAATCTTCTATTTGAAACTATTCACAACTTGTTCTTATTAAGCAATTATAAGTTTTCAATTTCCAACTTTTTAATCTCAAACACGGCCTTAATGCACTTAACACGTTAAAATATAGATACTTATCTAAAACTGAATATATGTTTGCATTCTAACGTATCCAGTGCATTTTGATGCACTGGACACAACTCAGAAGCTCTTTCTTTCAACTTCATTCACTTGCCAATTTTTTCCATTGAGGGGGGGGTCCTCCTCACTTGCCGCCTTTGCTATGCATGGTTTTGACAGCTTTGTATGGAATATGACAGCTTAACCTAATGATTTTTTGAACTCTATTTGGAATGTTGTTTCATCGGGTACCCTATCATCCTTATCACCATGTGTCATAATTGGAATACTTGGTCATAATTCAATTGGGAGAAATTAACACAGTAATGTGTTTTTTTGTAGTGACAAACTTGTGGTTGACACTAGGCTGTCCCACTCACCCACTTAATTGGTGTAAACTATTGACTTCAGGTGTGTTTGAATACCACTTATTTTACTGAAAACTGAAACATTGTAGCAAAATAATTTTTAAATGTGGGAATAGTGCCGTGAGACCCATTTTTAATGAAAGTTTTATTGAAAAAAGAAGTTTGTAGGTCCCGTAAATAGTACACAGGACTCACTGAAAAAGCCAACAGTCACAAATACACGCAACTAAAAAACAAAAAAACAAAAACAAAACAAAACAAAACGCAGACGCAATAAGCTAGCTTTTTATCAATACCCAAACTTCATAAGTAATGGGTGGAGTTCAAGGACTTGGAAAGCACAAATGTTTGTTAGTTATGGTCATCCTCAAGTATGATTCATCACTTTTGAATCTTTGATACATGATAATTAAACTACACCTATCCAAGCTTAATTTTGTAATTTAACTATTAAAAAGTTGATGATGCTAATTAATTGTTAATTCTCTTTACACACATATTTGGTGGAAGAAAAGAAGAAGTTTAAAATATTATTTACAGCCAAGTCCAAGGGATTTTCCTAATGATTTCTAAGATCAAATGAAATTTATGAGGTCTTGGATTCAAAACTCCTAAGATTGTTGTTGTTAATTATTTAATTTACCCAAAAATGATTTGTTGGATGGAAAAAGAAATTGACATTATTTTTAGGTGGGCTAAGAACAAAAATGTGGCTGATCATAAATAAATGAAACACATCAATATCGTTGTAATGAAAAAGTCTGGTGACACACCAAAGTCCACAACAAAAGCCACAACTCGCCACATGGCGAGTTGTGGTTGGTAAAAGGGTGGTGGTGGACCACCCTTTCACCAACCACAACTCGCCATGTGGCGAGTTGTGGCTTTTGTTGTGGACTTTGGTGTGTCACTAGACAAACTCCGTTGTAATAGTCAACTGTGTAAATTGTAAGTTTAAAAAATCGAGTAATTGCCGTAGAGATAACCTCAATCTTATTAGTTGCATTTAAGCCAAAGAAGAAACATTTTGAAAGAGTTCCAAACCACCTAATTTCTTACTTGATAACTGTTAGAGAGAAACACTTTGAAAGAGTTCTTAGGTAGCAATATACTTCAACAAGAAAAGATCCTTCAAGTTTTTGGTACAAGCTTGTACAAAAATATTCCACTTTCACATTGTCCTTGCAATGTGAAACTTTAACACCACTCGTTTCACATGTAAATTCAAGAATTCTATTCTTTGTGCAGGACCCTACCACGAGCACCACACTTCGTCAAGAATCGTACTTGCCATCACGTTCCCTAATTCAAGAATCGTACTTACCACCTTTCAACATGAAGCAATGCTAAATAAAATAAAATAAAAAATTTGAAAAAAAAATCTAAAATCATATCACATCGTGCCACAACTTCGTGAATAATTAAAAAAAAAATAATGGGGTCATATAAAAGTGTGACGTACAATCACAACCTACCATATAAAATAATTGTAAAAAATGATATGGTGAATTGTGTGGCATTAGAGTTATTCCAAAAAAAGTGAACATTTTTTACAACGGTCGAATTGGCAAGCTTATAATTATATTAATTAAATCTTATATGGGTCTATCATTAATATTATTTTTTTACTTACCACTAACAATATAGCCCAACAACTAGTGTCAACTCTTTTTGAGTTTTTTATTTTTATTATCTTTTGAGCCTTTCTTACTATCATTTCTAATACCTTTAATGTGAGCTTTAATTAATAGTTAGAAAAGTCTTCGCATTCAGTCTTGATTACATGTCGCAACACTAGGTTAACCTAAAAGTTCAAAGCTTTTTAAGTTCTAGGTATAGGGTTCCAATCATGTACATGATCAATCTCTCTCACTTTTATGTTATCCTTAGGTACGGTTTAGGACTCTATTTTCATTAACACTACTAAAAAATTTAGCATTTACCATCTCAAAAACTAATTTTATAATATATAACACATCATTTTACAATATCACTTCCATCAAAACTTCTTCTTTTTTTAACATTCCATTTAAATATTTTTTCTTTATTATTTTTTATTCATTTTTTATTTTTCCTCCTTCTCTCCTCTGTCTCTCTCTTTATTAAACAAATAAATTTTTTTTTTACAATCTTGTTACAGTGGGCTGCTATCTCTAGCAGCCCACTGTAACTGGATTACAAAATGAATGGGATTTAAGAGCTTTGATGGAGTTTGCTTTTTAATCTTTTGATGCTAAAATTTAGCATTTATAGCATTTGAGAGTGTTGATGAAAATGCTCTTACTCACCTAGCTAGCTAATACTAGCTACCATTAAATTAGAAACATGGATCAACAACAACAAAAAATCCGGCTAAAGCTTTGGGGTTAGTTATGGTCTTACATCTGTATATATTAAGAGGATTCAGAAAGTTAATTATTGCTTTTTTTGCTGTCAAAAATATCCCTAAATTAATTAACTAAAAACTTAAAAATGAGGTTAAAGTAGTAAATTGGCAAAAGAAAATTAGTTATTGTTTTTTTTACTGTCAAAAATACTTCTAACTAAAACTTAAAAATAGGGTTAAAATAGTAAATTGACAAAAATAATAAATTTCTATTTCTACATTGAAATGTCTTCCTGCTTCTAATAAACTCCTATTTTTAGGTTGATTTAAATTCCAACTTCTACTCACTAACTCTTTACAAAATAAGATCACTCTTTTGTTAGTTTTAAAACTCTTCTAATCTACAAAACTCACCCTAAGTTTTTTTTTTTTTTTTTTACTTCATCACACTCTTAGTTTTTTTTTTTTATGATTGGAAAAAGTAAAAATCCCAAATTATAATAAATACAAATTATTAATCTTTACTCAAAAAATAGAAGAACCTCTGAGCACGCGCATGTATTCTTTTTTATTATTCTATCTTATATAAAATTACAATTATAATTACAATTATTATTTATTAAGTTATATGACATGTTTTTTTTAATAAATTAACATGTTAATTTTAATTTATTGTATAAGACCGTACCACACGTTAAGAAAGTTAAAATACAAGTCCAAATGAGGACTTTTATTTTTATTTTATTTTTTAAAATCGCACTGCAACTTTTCAAACAGTTTATAATACTGCATCTCATTGGGTGTAATGCCTTGCAATTTTTTTCCACCAATGATAACCACTTCGTAGTGATAGAGTCAGGTATTGATCCTTTGGGGACAGAATAAAAAAATATGAATAATTAGTATTTATGTGTACTGTAAAAAAGTGTATTTATTAAGCTTGACAAATTTTGTAAATATTGACAATTTTTTTAAATTATTGGGCACTAAAAAAGTACAAAAATAATTAATAATAATTGAAGGTAAGTATCTTTATTTATTTACAATCTATAGTACAAAATCTTACTACAAAACTTGCAAAAAATTATATTCTTTTTAAAAAAATATTTTTTATTTATAAATATATAAAATTTTAATTGAGATTTAGAGTATTATAAGCCTAGTTACTTTGCCTTTTCGTATGTATAATATTTTTTTAATTTATACATAAGTAATATTTTTTTTAATGAATTTACATAAGATTTTTACAATTTTGAGGGGCCCAACCCTGATGTAGTTTTACCAATCTGTACTCTATTGGATATAATAATCATTTTAAGATCACTCCTAAGCACATTAAAAAATACAAAATCCTACTTAGGTGTAACAACCACGCCCAAAGAACATTTTTTATTAATTCTTTTTTGCTTGACAAGGCTCTAGAAACTTGGACTATATAGGTAAGTCTTTTGAAAGATAAGCAAAGGAGATTATAAAATTACACAAATGCTGAAAATGGCAAACTCGTCCCCATTATAGAAAGATGAGAATGTCCCACCCGAGAAATTGTTTTCAAATGGCCCTCTTTTCTCTATCTCTCTCAGCAAATTCAATGCGTTCTTCATTCTGATTTGTTACCACTGATTTTCATATAGCTAGTGCTTTCTATGAGTACCCATAATACATATTAAAAATTGCTAGAGATCTTAGAAGGGTCAAGATTTGAATGATGATGACAATAATGACAATGACATATAATTATATATATATATATATATATATATATATATATATATAAAAGGGATTAATTTAAAAGATCACCTCAGAGTAGATTGAATTAGAAGAAACACAATCGCGTAATAAAAAATTATGTTAGGAAATGGTACTATAATCGATTTGAAGAGTCTAAAGTATAATTAAGAAAGTCTCTTGGTACATATAATAAGTGAATTCAGCCGAGAAGATTCTTTAATTAATAATTAGGTATAGATAAAACTAATGGAAAATCATGCCCATTCGTTGTATTTGGGTAGCCTCAGAAGAGAGAATAATAAACATTAAAGAATAAATTAAGAGCATCATCACAAGTCCAAACTTTCAAAGGGGGAACCTCAAAAGTGTCACCATTAACTAACTAGCCACAATATTAGACATAATTAAACATCTATAGTCTATTGATTCATTGATTCTAAATAGATATCTCATAACCAAAATCTAAATGTACTGAAATAAACATCTCTCTCATAGTGTGTGAATTATATAGTTGCGTAAAATCACACACTATTAGGAGGAGAAACCATATATCCAATGAATAAATCTAATTGTCTAAATTTAAAGACAACCCCTCAAAACTTCAAGAAAAAAACCACAAGTTGGTACGAAATGAGAGTAATAA
The DNA here is from genome assembly GCA_033629205.1 of Lithocarpus polystachyus. Lineage (NCBI taxonomy): Eukaryota > Viridiplantae > Streptophyta > Magnoliopsida > Fagales > Fagaceae > Lithocarpus > Lithocarpus polystachyus. The sequence continues at coordinate 4,395,874 of CM066162.1, read as the reverse complement.
AACTATTGTGGTCTAAAGCCTAACTCAAATTTATACGAACACACTAATAACTATCCCTAAAATTTTCAACAAAATAGACACTAGCAATTTCAGCTCAGTTTTATACGAACACACTAATAACTATCCCTAAAATTTTCAACAAAATAGACACCAACAATTTCATTCCATGGAAAATTGAACCTTTGTATCGATTTATCTTCAAAAAAAAAAAAAAAAAAAAAAAAAAAAACGAGTCTCTAACATAAACTTATCGACCCCACACCATATGACGGTAAGGGCAATATTACGTATACCACTAGGGTCTTGATAAGGCTATCGTTGCGGGCACGCACAACACATTATTTGGAGCGTCATTATTCGAACCACTCAACTTCTATCAAGTATCATGTAAAGTAATATCGTACTCCTATTACCACACCACACTCCCCACGTTGGTCCTTTCATCAATTTATCACTACCTTCAATTTGCAATAAGATATGCCTACAACTCTTGGTCAGATACTTGTAACTTCGAAAAAAATATCTAGCACAAAAGCCATTCTTAGTGATGTTAGGTATTGCATTTGGTCACATCAGGACATGGTTTATGTTGCTACGTACATGCCTACAAATTTGCTCGATGGTGATTTTCTTCAGTCTGGGTCGTTGCTATTGATACGGTCGATCATGTTCACGTGGACAAACAGAGAAAGGTAGAGACTACGATTGATGATAGGTCTATATTTGTATGGTTTTGGCTCTGCTAAAACTTTTCTTGATAGTAAGGTACAGGAAGACTCCAAAAGGACAATTGACAGGTTCATGTATTCCACACCTTCCAATTTTGTAATAAAGACTTTGCAAAATATAATAATATGGATAACTTTTACTTTCACCTCCATATGGTTTTACAAATTACTGAAAATACTATGAAGGTATTCAAATTACTGAACCTTAATAAAGTTTTCTTGCTTTTCTGTCTTGATTTTAAAAGGTTGTGTTCTCCCTCACAGAGAGTGATAAAATATTTTTAAAATTTTTATTTAAATTTTACAAAATAAAAAATAACTTGAAAACTGAACTTAGAGTAGTGGGTTTGTAAAGAATTAAGCTGAAATAATACAATTTCTTGGGAGCAATTTGAAGCATATCTTATTGTTTTTTAGTTTAATATGTCATAGGATGCCTATCCTTAACCATTTGCTATGTGGAGAGTAGAAAATACGATTCGATATGGGTGCTGAAGTGGGTTGATAATAGGGATATGGTGGCTTTTGTTGAACAATTATTCTCTTTTTCCTCAAAATTAAACAAATTTTCAGTCGTCTAGTAAAATAATAATACATCAAACGAGAACCCTACGAACCACATCCCTAAAACTTTGTGGATATGATGAGTTAATATTCTAGTAGGCCCTCAATATTGAAGAGAAAGAGACCTTTGGAAGAGCCAAATCTCTGGATCTTCTAGGATTTGATTTGTCAATTTAGCAAAAATATAAACATGTAGGTGCATTGCCAGTATATCTCCGTTCCACTTTTTTTTTTTTTTTTTTTTTTTTTTGTTTGTTGTTTTACCAGTGTGGAGTAAAATTTACAGTTGGCTTATTATTAGATTGAGAATTTTCCAACCCAACCCATCATGTATGTAAAAACCAACCCATGTGGGTCGAATTAGATCGGTTGGTTGTGCTTACATGTCTTACAAAACATTAGACTTTCATCAGCTATTTAATTATATTTTTAATAAATTATTACAACATAATATGCCTAAATTATATGCAATTCCGTATTTTTCAAAACCAATTTTTATAATACCAAATAAATTAATCTAAAAAATTATAATAAGAGTAATAAAATATAAACAAATATATTTGGTTAGTTGAGTTTGGATCGTATAAGTTGAAAAAAACTATCAAACTAACACAACCAGGACTAAAAATAAAATTTTTAACCCAACCCAACTAAACAACTCACAAAAACCAATGCGAGGCAATATATAGAATTGAGTTAGATTGGCAAGTTGGATGCACATCCCATGTTGGGATTAGCAAAGGTTTACTTATATGGACCAATAGGGGTCTCATACGCTAATTTCGCCTGGAGGTAAACCCACACTGTTGCTTGTTGGCTTCAAGTCTTCAACCTTGTTTTGGACCTTCTATCATCAAAAAGGACATTAGAAGCCCATCAGAGTGTTTTCTCAAATTACCACATCGTTCTGTCGCTTTATTCAATTTATTTTTTCTCTTTTTGTGGGAATCTAAGAAAAATAACTGTCCAAAGATGGGACACCATTGCAGTTACTACTATATTTTGCAGAAGGAATTACTATCATTAAAGCTGAGAGCACATTTTACTGTTACTAGTAACTAGAAAATATTAGCACGGTGTACTAGCAGTACATCGACTATGATTTGATATATTTCATTGTTGGCTGATAATGAGACATTGCAATTAAGCTACCTCATGTTATCAACAACGGGCTAACAATTACCTAGGCACAGAAATACACCAATTACCCCTAATATATTACCAACAAAAGCCTATGCAATAATGCAAAATATATGTATAACCAAGTGTTGGTGAGGATGAGATTCTGCAAATTTACAACTTCAGAAGTATGACTTGCATGTGAAATAGCTCATGAAGTGGGTTTCTGTAACCTCTTGAATAATTCCTACGAATCAAAACCAACGAGATCAATCAATAAATGTTATATAATTAGAACCTCCTAATAACCTTTTTCCTTATATATCAGATGTACCATACCAGTTTGGTTGCACCAACTGCCAGACGCTGCCTTTCTTTCTTCTCACGTTGACACTCTCCACACCATTTAGAGAAATCTTTCTGGTATTTTTTCAGCTCTCTGAAGACCGAACTACAGTAAAGATTGTGCATACAAATTGCTCAAATTAGTAAACAGCACTACATGATAAACTGCAATCATTGCATTAACTTATGACTGCTTGGAAAATCGGGCCAATGGAGCATATTAAAAACCCAACATAACATGGACATTCCCCGTAAGGATACATAGAAAAGCTTCACAAATCTAATGTTATGGTAACTTAAATGATAGTATTTCAATGTCAAGGTTCTCTTATCTTCCTTCTCGACGGACTATTGCAACTTGCATGTTAACACTAAACAATGACCAGCAAAGAAATGCATATTGAAAAAGTAGAAATCCATGCATCAAACAAGAAGGTTCTCATACTTTCCTTCTTGACAAACATATTATTGCAACTCGCAGTTACTACTACACAATGACCAGCCAAGATATGCATATTGCAAAAAGTAGAAACATTCATCATTATACAAATTGATGTTAGTCTCCATTATTAAATAATAATTAAAAGAAGAATAAGAAGAAACAACAACCTTGCATTAGATAATGAGTGAGAAATTCATTTCATTTTGCTTCCACAAGAGTTAAAGCATGTATACACAAGATATCAGAACATTATACAAGTACTGCTAAATATGAAAAAATCAGAATCCCAGTTTAATGAAGATAAAAACATAAGACAAAAAAACATAAAAATAAATCAAACAAGCAAACATAAACCACTGACAAGCAAGAACTATGTTATTATAAGCAAATAAGTTGTTTGGAGAAGAATTTGATTTCGCAAAAACTGGCAGTGGTGTCATGAACCAATTATGTAAGGACATAAGGCTCCAAGTAGCCAATAAAGTTTAGTAGACTCCAGGTTCATGGTGTATTAGAATGTATATAAAAAAAATAGAGAGACAATTCATATCAGAATGCAGAGACAGTTCATTCAGGAAAGTAACTGAAAAGAAAGAAATCCAGTTGTTCAAGGATCAGCCTCCTCTCCTGGAATGACCGACATTTTGGGAACTTGGAGAAAACAGTTTCAGATTTCAAACTTTTCTTTTTCAAGACTCTTCTGGATTGGTGTACAGTGTTAGGATGCCATTCTTTCATTTCAGTCCATGACTTATTTTCTGTTCATGGATTTTTGGATTTTTGTACTTTATGCTCATGATCTGTACTTTGTCCCTGATGTATACTCCCTGTATACTAAGGTGGCACTTTTTCTTCTTTTAATAATATATTTTTATTACTTATTAAAAAAAATAAAAAATAAAAAGGATCAGCCTCCTCTCCCAAAACACAATAACTATACAAAGAAAGAAAAATCAGAGCAGCAGCAGAAAAATATGATACATAGCAACACCCTCAATCGACAGTTACAAATTTAACACACTGAGATTTCTGATATAGTCCTTTCTTTCTTACCAAATATTTTAAATATAACTGTACTGCTAGTGTCCCCAAAATATTAAATTCAAAATCTTCTCATATTCTATTTCCCCAGCTAATGCTAATATTCAGACCATGAACAAATTGGAAAGTAGTATTGGAAGTGGTATTCTTTCATATGGGGGAGCAAAGTGATGCCGATTTCACACCTTGGACTAGGCATCTTGCAAATTTTTAAGGGAGTAAGCACAGAGGAAAAGGTACCTTCTACACCACAAAAGTAAGTTGACCCTCTGCCCAGATGTTGTGGCTCTAGCACCATGCCGATGGCGACCACGATGAAGAACAGCATGCCCAGGAACATGGGAGTAATCTATGATTTCCTACGAATTACCATTTAGGGGGAAAGCAACAAGTGAGACTATGAAAAATAAGAAATGATAACCTAAAACAACTAACAAAATATCCAGATTAAGAAATATAACAAAAGTTTCCACATTGGGCATAATTAATAATGGAAAGAAACAGGATTTCATTGTTCATCAATTATTAGTTTGTTTTCCTCTTCTTTAATCTCCTAATTTAGAATAGAATAAAGAGTAGCAAAGGACCAGCTAGTGCGTCACATTAATGCCTACCACATTAAACTATTAGCCCTGACGTGCAGGTAAAAAATAAATAAATAAAAAAGGACAAGAAGCATCAATGACCTTTAATGGGTCTTTTCTTTTCTTTTTTGGAATTTAATGGGCCTGTTTTGAAACTCAGTAGACTTGAAAACTTTATTATGAATTTTATAATGATTAAATATGATTTTAGAAAGAATATGCAAGTTTTAAAGTTGAAGAATTAATTAAAATATGACCGTTTGGTTAGTGAATCAATGATAAGCACTGCTTCCAGACGTCGTTGGACTCAAAGAAATGATATTAAGGTTACAATACCTCTGGTTGGGACTCTGAATGTACATGTTCATCACATCTAACACCACGGAAGAACAAAGTTCCACCAGAAAATTGCTTACCCAAGCAAACATTCAATGTGACTTCTGAATCATCCACATGGAAACCTACATAAAAATAAGCAGCCCAAATTTCATAATATCTTATGAAGCTACTAACCAAATAACCAGAGTTTGAGAAAGTGGGGCACTAATACCAAGAAATAGAAGAAATTAATAAAGGAAAAAAATTCATTACAAGTAACCATAATTTTACACTTTGTATCAGTCATAAGAAATGCAGCAAACTAAAAAAATTGAGAGAGAAAGCAAATCTAATGGTGCTAAACCTTAAAAGTAAAACTGTGGGAGAAAATGAGGGATAGTTGTATGAAGTCAGATATAAAAGAAAGAGGAGTCAGATGTTCCAGAAGAAAAAATAATCTTTTGATCAATTTGGGATCAATCAAGAACTCTCAAAATGGCTCCAAGAGGTAGACTCAGTATAAATTAGTCTCTTCATTATAATGTAGGATGGAATACATGTATATGCCCCCACCCCCCCCCCCCCCAAAAAAAAAAAGGTAGACTACCTTCAGCCACTGTAACCAGCTAGATAACAACAGTTAATTGAACATGAGATATAGGAAGGTTTAAGTGAGATGGGGAGCATGCACATAGTGAACACCAACCCACGGGTATTATTGGCCAAATGCTGGACAGCAATAAAACCTTGCATATTGGAGTGCTAAGAGATAGAAGTAGAAATGGGTTAAACGGGTTTGAGAATGGAACTAATAGTAACAGTTTTTTCAGATCATATCACACAAGATGTGCATGCAATAAGTTGGACTATATTTTGATTGACAAAAACTGGTAAGAAAAATAAAGAAGGTTAAGGTAAGAACCTACCAAGCTCGACATCTCTATTCACACCGTATTCAACAACAAAACCATGATGAGAATCCAGAGTGGATCCACCAACTTCTGGAAAGAAAACTACAAATACAAACCACAAAAAGATGAGTCTAAACCATAATGCCGATCCATCTATCCTATGTCTAAGTTTACAGGAAGAATCTCATGACAGATAGAAATATATTACCTCTGGATATAGGACATATAAAGCTCTCCATTAACTTTTCTAGCATGGTTTCAAATCCAAAGTCATCAAGAACAGCACCATATCTGTTCATTGTGTTAGGTCGCATGATTCTGAATTTTTTCTCATGGACCCATCTTTCAAAATTTTCCACCTAAGCAATCAGAACCTGATAAGAAAACATAGAAAAAAAAAACTATATGAAAGAAAAAAATCAAAATCTTTCATGCAGAAGACATGAAGAAAGGCTGATGATACCTCAGATAACAACAATTCACAGAAGCGTGGCTGAAGCATTTCAAATGTATAAATTCCTGGAGAGGGCTCAGCCATTATACTTCTAAAACTCTCCTCTGTATTTTCAGCGATTGCTTTAAGAAATGAGGGGACAAAGAAGTTTGCCTCATGCATAGTATATAGCTCCCTATGTAGAGGCTGCAAAAAAAAAACAAATGAGAGAGAGAAAACAGGGGGCCACCCGCCGGGGGGGGGGGGGGGGGGGGGGGGCCGCTGTAAGTTATGAGGATGATTAGCATTTATGCCATAAGCAAAAAGTAAACTCCAAACAGTTGAAAATATAAGCATCAACAAAATGCAATTCACATTTCCTCTATGACATCCACAAAGGGTCTAATCATGATTTAATAGATTTATCCCACAAAAAGTAAATACTCAATATTATTGCACTAGTTTTGAGGAGATACCCCAAGCAAAAGTCACCACAAAACACACCTGATAGTTTAATATTATCTTCTGCCTGTATTCTTTATGCCTTTTAACCTGTTACATAAAACACGGGAAACTATGAATAATAGATTGTCCAATGAACAAAGAATATTAAAAATCAGGGAAAAAAATGTTGACAATGATACTTGTCCCAGAAAATTGAGTTGTTCGGAAAATGTGAATTTAATCATTTAACCATTATGCTAACACTCCCCTCCACATGGGGACCTCATGTTCCCCCTTTATAAATGGGGCCAACACATTAGATTTCTAGTTCTTTTAAATGGGAAGTAGATTGATAAGAATGGAGGAAAATAATAGATACGGCTGACCCTAACTAAACTGGTAAGGATCCATAGCCGACCCGAAATTTTTGGGTCTAAGACTTTGTTGTTGTTGTAATTGGGAGGGAGATTGGAGACATGCTCAAACTCAGAACCATCTGATCTGATAACATGATAAATTACCACTAATTCCAAAAGCTTAAGCAGTTAAAAAATGGAGAATTTAATTATTTAAACTTTCTAACCGCTGACACACAAATTTTATCCATATGAGGATTGAGGGGAGACAAGGGAAAGTACCTTGAAATGTTGAATGACAACAAGCTGGGAAAACTTTATGTATGAAGGCGGCATGTAAAATTAAATAACCATAGTGATGCAAGACAAAATTCTTAAAGAAATTTGCGGGCAGTAAATAAAGAAAAAGAAAAACAATGAGTCTATGAGTCAACACTAAACATGAAAATAAGGATAACCCAACAAATGAAGAAAGATTGCTTGCACTGGACAAAAATTTCCAAACAAATATCCTTAATTTCTCAACCTAGCAAAGTAAAAACAGCTCTACAGAAATGAGTTAATTCCGAATTCTTCAACTACCTTTACAACACCACGAAACAAAAAATTGAAACTAAAAATTAATCCAAAATAGTAACAATAATAACAATCAAAACCAACACATTTCCCATTTTTTACGTGTCTTTTTTTCGTTTTTATAAGTGCATACTACTTTCATGTGTGATAACACAAAGAACAAAACATTTGCGTTTAAAGTTCTTCACTTTCCTACATTTTCTTAGCAACCAAACAAAAAGCAAAGCAGATTTTTTGAAAAATATTTAAAAGTTGAAGAAAAAGAAGAAGAAAGCGTGACACTTTCACGTTTCTTTTTTCTAGATAAAGTGCGTATTATTTTCATGCGCGATGATAACAAAAGAACAAAACATTTGATGTCCAAAACTTCTCACTTTCTCTTCGATTTCCTTCATTTTCTTAGCAACCAAACAACAACAAGAAGAAGAAAGTGTTACACACTTACACGAGCGCGTTCGCCTTCGGGAGAGTATCGGAGGAGAATTTGGCGCATGTACTGGAGCTTGAGTTCGCGCGAGACGTGGAGCATGTTGAAAGGCAAGTACTGCTCGAGCGAGCTGAAGAGCAGAGGGCTAAACTCCAATTGTATTTGCAAGTCCTCGTAGCTCTCCGGCTTGTGATTCTCGTTCGCTCGTAGTCTCAGCCTCAGCTTCTCCTCCTCCTCCTCCTCCAACTCCCCCTCCTCCTCCTCCTCCGCCGCCGCCGATGCGACGCCGTTTGCGTTTCCGTTTCCGGCGGTCGGAGCTCGGGGCTGCTTTCTTCGGTCCACGGAAGCTTCCATTGAAAAGAGAGAGAGAGAGAGAGAGATTGGAATTTAGGGTTTTGGGGGATTGAGAGGAAGAAGATGAGAGTTGAGAAAGGGAGTGAAAGATTTGTGCCAGTTGGATTAGGCGGTGGGGCCTAGTCAGCTTAGCCTTAAAGTGGGCCCGATGATGACGTGGGAGGGCACTGTCCTAATCTCCATATTTTTCTTTTTTTAATGAAAGAATAATTATGGAATATTCTATCAGTGTGATAAGTGTGATTGGCTCATAACATGTAAAGATTTATTAAAAAATAATTGATTTTTTAATAATTTTTTTTACTCCTATTTCCCATAAAAATAATATTAGAAGTTTTCTAAAATTACCTATCAACAAATATTATAAGAATACCCATTAACCTGGACCTTATTTAAAAAGTTAATACTCTTTCTCCTAATAAAATTACTTGATCACAAATTGCTCTTATTTAAACAAATTATATGACTATTTAAAAAATTACATGACTAAAACTATATATTGATGATCTCTTCAATTACTACATAGTGACCTTTTAGAGCAAAATAACTTCAAACATATTTAAAGCCAAACTTGTCTTATATTAATTAGTGAAACTTACTATTATATAAATAAAAAGAAAAATTAAGCATTTCTTGTATTCCTAAAGTATTCTATAATTTTTCAATTAAGTCTTGAAAAATTTTTTTTTTTTGGGTTAAAAAAAATGGTTACAAGGAGCAACCAATGTAACTTTCCTACTTGAGCATAACAATAATCGCCCCTAACCACTCCTAAACTAAGACATCCTTTTGATGAATTATAAGGAGCATCAATATATCGTTAGTGGAAAAAAAGGTGACTCAAACCCAAAAGACTCTACATAGCATAGTCTTGTTAGCAAGGCCTAGCCCCTAGGCCACCAATCATGTTGGTAATCTTGAAACTTACCAGAATGTGAAGGGATGTCTTAAACCCAAGCACAAGGAATCAAGCATTCTTTCCATTTTATGCTAAACAGAGTAGTTAAAATTTTATTTCTAAATGAAAAATGATTAATTTCATGTTGAAAAAAGTGAGTGTATATTACTACATTCCCACTATTTATTTAGTGAAAATTAACTTTAAATAATGTGATGTCATTCTCATATACACCCTTTTTTTTAGACGTCCATATACACTTTTAAGTTGATGAAAACTAAATTTGAACCAATAAATAAAGTCTTTATATGCTAATACTTAAAAAGGACCTAAACAAGAAATTTTATACAAGTCAATTTAACTCTTTAATTAGAGAAACTCGTTATTATGTAAGATAAGAAAGTACATCATTATTGTAGTCTCTGAATATTATATAATTTCCCCTTAAACAAGCCTAATAAGAGGTTAAAATATGAGATCTAAGTAAGTTGATCGAAGAGTGCATACTCCCTTATAGGGCCACTAATCCAAGTCTAATGAACTCTTTATATTTGTGAAAGTTACTACAATATGATTTTTCTTTCCTTTTCCCCCTCAAATTTTTGGGGCATAACTGCATCAGCAAGGAGAAACCACTAAATTTTGGGATTTCTTCAGATATTAGGATAGTGTGACCTTTATCCCTTAACCATCCAATTTTAACTTTTAAATGAAATTCAGTATTAAATCACTAATATAATACATAACAGTTGGACTAACTGGATCACCTAAACTTTAAGATTTACAATCTAGATTGAAAATATTAATAATGACACCAATAACATTCTCCTGTTGTGAGGCTCAAATTGGTTTGAAGCTAATGCTTGGGTTGTTAAGACATTTTCTAAACACATTCAAATATCTTACCAGCCTAAAGTTGTAGTTGAAACTTGAAAGGGATGGAAGTAGATCACTGACACTATTAATCAGGGGCCTTTTGCCTTTGATTAAGTCAGCTCCCTACTCAAACCATATAAAAGCGCTAAACTGATATTAAGTTATTAACACAAGTACTTCACATACAAAAGAAAAGGCTTTTAACTATGGATAACCCCTGCCAATTTACACAAAATTAGCAAGATAAGCAGACATTTTTCTTTTGAAACAAAATGACTATACATATCCCTAACCTTGGTATTTACTATATATATCACCCCTGGCTAATTACACCACCTGATCAACCCAGAATGTCATCTTGTAATAAGAGCCTATCTATTGCTACTACCTTCAGGTCAATGTGTCCAATGGTCCAACCTCGGTTAATAACTTCCAAATTAATTCCAAGCTGGGGCTTAGTTGCTGTGGGCTCATTTGAGGCTGTAGATCATATTCTTGCATGGTAAAAGGCACACCCGCATTCCCAGCTAAACTAGCCACCGCAGGAGGTTGGAGAAGTGATTTCATTTCCTCTAGCTGCTGCTGCATATGTAGTTGTTCTGGTAATTGTAGATGCATCTGCCGCTGGTTGTTCAAGCTACTTGCCATGCCTGGAAGATTCAAGGTGTCCATTGTCATTCGACTAGCAATTCTCTGACTTGGAACTCCACTGATCAAGGCTCTCCCTTGGGCTTCTGCTGTCCTCAGCATTGCCATATCTGCTGCTGGATGATTAGAGAAAATGTTTCCAGGGGAAAGCAAGGGATGTCTAGAGAAAATGTCCGGTGATAGTAATGGCATGGCATTACTGGCTGAGAAGTTGGCAGGCATTGGATTGAGTATGGAGGATGATATCCCAGAAATCAAAGTTGGGGAAGGAAGTCCAACTGTTCCAGTTGCTGGAGTAGCATTAGCTATGACAATTGACTGAGGACTGCTAGAGTCAACATCAGTGTCAAGAGAAATAGGCTCTACACGATTGAGAGCTATGTGGTATCCTTCATCCCCCATCTATAGAACAAAAAAGGAAAAATAAGTAGTGCTGTATAAGAATAAAAAAGATCTTTCACATAAAATAACAAGTGGAATTAGCCTACCAATGAGGTGAATTGAGAAGCAAAAAGGTCCGCTGAAGGCTGCCAAGCAAACACCAAAATATCAGAATGATCAATTTAATCAAATAATTCAGATAGTAAGCTGTGTTAAGTTTGTGACAGATTTAACTACCAGAAAAAGTCCTACAATACTATTGTGTATGCAGCACTAAAAGAAAATTGAGACCTTCTGACACAAATCATACAGCAGTATGATTCTAAAATGAAAATACTCCCCACCCCCTTCCATTTTCCTCAGATGCAGGCTTACACTTTATATAACAGAACGTAGGCTGATTAGATACATATCATTTGTTCAAACAATGGATAAATTATGGTGCAACCATTGTGTAATTAGACAAAACCCTTTGAAAGCCTGAGATTAAGGCAATGCCCAATAATAAGTGTCCAAGTTTGTTAATTAGAGCATTTCTTTTCTTTTCTTTTTTGCTTTTCTAGGGTCAAAGGTGATCTTATCGAGCTCAAGTCAATTTTTAGCTCTAAACCCTTTTTCTACAACTCTAAACCCTAGATTTACAATTTTCCTAACATCCAATCCATCACAAGCCTAGGTAGATAGATTCAATAAACTTCAATTATATTAATATCACATACCAACATCAAACTTCATATGCTAATGTGCTCCAACTCAAATGGCACCTTTTATGGGGTGGAAACATCAGTCAATAGTACAAAAAGTTGTTATTCAAGCATCATTGAACATCGTAACAAACAAAAATTTTAACATTACATTGTTGCATGGAAGACAGATGTGAGAGGACAATATGTTAAAATGATTGATTCTGAACTGACAAAAGAAGAATTCAAATGATATGATATAATTTCTGATTTGAGAATATATAAACAACTGAAGTCAACACAATTCAGCATATTCATCTAAATAGAGAAAATAGAAAACAGCACATTAGTTATATTCACAGTACCTGCTAAACATCAGTAAAATTATTGATATTAGAAAATCATATAGATTCCATGTACTTGATGGAAAAGGTTTAGAGTTGTTATCAAATCCAAAGAATTATCAAACAAACATTTATCAGAAAAAGAAACTTTTTCAGTTATGGAAAATGGTGAACTCACAGTGCTAGAAAAAGTGAGAGGGATAACAAAAGAATTAATCTCTTCTTCATTTCCATAACGAAGACTTGCTTCCAATATTCCCTCTTTAAGTTTTTCTGATATGACCAGTGTGATCTGATCCTTGCTATCAACCATATGGATCTCATTTCCTACAAATTACTCGGCAAGAGAAAGATCATAAGACCCGATAAGAGAAAAGGAAAAAAAATGAAATGAAATGAAATGAAATGAAAACAGAAGCACTTTCTTACCTTGATAGACATGACATTGACGTACAAATTTCATAGTTCTAGTCTTACAGACATTAGGCCTCCTGTCCATAGACATAGGAACTTCATCTATAGCAGCATCCTTTGACTTTCTGTTCCCCTCAGAACATAAGAACTGCGAAGCAATTGGAGAAGTTGTACATAAAAATGAGTTTCTTTGCAGAAACTGGTTTAATTTGCGCTTCATGTTGTTCAGTTCATACCTAAACAAAGTGCAATGTCATGCATCATAAGCCAGTAAGATCACAAATGATAAGAATATGCAGTACATCAAATGTAAGAATAATGAAAAAGGATCCTCTCCGTTTGATTTTGAAGTGGAGAGGTGATGCAGGAGTCTAATACATACATGGATAATGACGATATGGCATGGTGATGTGGTACAAGGGGTGGTCTGGCACAAGGCCAGCTGAGCCTAAAGGCTGAATTTCACATGTGCCATATAGCTTTTGTAGATTATTTGACATGTGCCAAGTTTGTTGTACTATTTGAAATTGGAGCAAAAATCAGCTAGTAGCACATGTGAAATTCAGCTCTTGGGCTTAGCTGGCCTTGTGGCATGTCATCCCTCATGCCACATTACCATGCCGCACCATCTTCATCCATATTATGCTTTAAAATCCTGCATCAAGATTTTTAACAAGACATGAACATGAACCCTCTTCATTTCAGAGCAAATGGAGAAAATCTTGATCCAACAATAATTATGACCATACCGTCGAGTCACCCCTTCAATCTTCAAGAATCTCTCAAGAACAGGGTTGACTTCAATTTGTGAAGGCTTAAGTAAAGGAACATTTCCAACTGGATGGTTGCTTCCATTAGCTGCATTCAAATTTCTTGCGCTAGCAGAAGAATCAACTACTTTTATATTCAAGCCTTTAGACTGAGAATTTGTTTTCTGCTTTGCAGGTACAGATGCTTTTTTTGCCAAATAATCATTGTGCTGAGAACTTATAGTTGCACTTCTCAAAACAGTTGTAGCCTGTGGATTCTGCAAAGCTTTTCTCTTGTGAGTGGCACTTTCACTTCTCAGACTTTCATTAACCTGAGCAACTTGATTACACAATGAGTAGTTAGGCAGGGCCTGGGCATTAGCTCTTAAACGTGGCATTGGTTGTTGTTGTTCTGATTGCTGAAGAATATATTGACTAATTCTTCTATCCATCACAAAGTTATCAGTTATCTTCCTAACATCTGAACCACAGAAACTAGTTTCCGCAGGCTCTTGTTTCACAGAAAAAGTGGGCATTCCAGCAAGCAGCCTATGAAAACCACTGTTTGTTAACAGTGAATTTGATTCGTCCTGAAAATTTTCACCTCTAAGTTTTTCAGCCACATTTTTCTGATGTAACAGATTGTTCTTCCACTGTAGTTCAGGTGCGAGAATGCTTTCAAGTTGATTTCCAGGAAGCTGCTTTTGGCAAAACTCTACAGGCTCTTGCTTGGGTTTCTTAAGGATGTGTTCTTGAAGTGCTCTTGTTTCACAGCTAGCATTCTCACCAGGAGCCATTAACAGGGATTTTGTCAGATCACTTCTACGGTTACTAAAATGTTGTTTTGGTACACTGACAATATTCAATGTGGTCAGAGCCATAAAACCAGATTTGTTACAACCGTCTGTTAATCGATTGTCTGCTGTCGAAGGATTAGATTGTGATGTAGTCTCTACCACAACATTTCTTTCTTGTGGATTAAGATTAGAGTTCAAAATCTTACACTGTAAACATGTAACTTCTCGATCTTGATTTGCTATGCCAGATTGAGAGCTAGAATTCTGGACAGCAGAACTAACTGAAATTTGGGCAGCATGATATAGATTGCTGAATGTGGTATCAGTCGCTATTGTATCACTCACCTTTCTCCTTTTCCAGCTCCATGCAATTCCCAAATTGAGCTGCCAGAAACCAACATTTTCATGGATATTTAATCACGCATGCTGAAAAGGATTTTATTAATATCTCCATTGGAATCACAATTTCAAATTGAGTTGAGGATTACTCACTGTTGGCAATAACCCAAAATCATATATGATGCAGACACAGGATATGAGCCTCCCTTTATGCAAAAGGAAAACAGCCTAACCTGTGATCTAGTGGATGAAGCCTATTATTAATTGGGCCTAAAGACCTAAGCCCGATCTCCTAATAATAAGGATTTTATTTTATGTGATTGGCTATTTTCTTTTCCTATTTGGTTAAGGAGTTTAATTTATTTTCTTGCAAAAGAAGTAAAGTTATTTTCTATTCCTACTAGGAAAATAAGTTTGGAACTCCTTTAAAGAACCCAAGTTTCAGTTTTGTTTAATTAATAGATTTTTTTGGTAATTTTTCCAATGGTTTGGTGTTGACTCCTAGGAATTTCTCTGCTGATGCTAACTCCAAGCAGCCTAGGTGCCAAATCCTAGGTCATCTATTCTTAATGCAGAAAAGGAGAAATAGATGTTGGCAATCTGAAATCAGTCCCTAATACATAACTCAGAAGTTTAAACATATAGTTCTGTAATTGTCTGTCATAATCACAAAAAAAAAAAACTGTATGTGATAACTTTAGGTTATAGACTTGTAATAAGACTCATAAATTTGAAACTCCTCCAAAACATACAAGATATTACCAAAACTACTACCTTCTTTGTCAGGGGTTCACCGTAATATCTGTCCTGCAATGGCTTTGGGTTCAGGTGTAGATCAGGTTGCAAAGACTTAAGAATACGGGACTCGATTTTCTGAAAAAAGAATGACCGACTGTATAAAAGATCAGCTCAATACGCTGGAGAGGAAACCAAGAAGTGAACTAATGCTCATTAGAAAAGCTTATTCACCAATAGATCTTCATAGGTCCAA
Organism: Lithocarpus polystachyus; assembly: GCA_033629205.1. Lineage (NCBI taxonomy): Eukaryota > Viridiplantae > Streptophyta > Magnoliopsida > Fagales > Fagaceae > Lithocarpus > Lithocarpus polystachyus. Next base: position 4,380,112 of record CM066162.1, on the reverse strand, counting down.
GAATCCTCTGAAATCAAGGAGATATCCTTGACCACCTGTTCCATACACATACGTAGGAGCACTTTATGAACAATTGGAGAGTTCTCCATTGAAGCAGCAGTACGTCCTTTCTGGGTCAATAAATTACGATAATCTCGAATCTGAAAACGAACCATGTCTAGTGATTGATATAGACTGTTAGATTAAAATCATAAACTACAATCATCCACTAAGGCATAAAATATTTGAGGATTTTTCATATCTAAAAAGAATAGATATCGCTTCAGTGCAATGAATATTTCATGCAAAATGAGCCGATTCACATCATATATTAAACAAAACAAATCAATTTTCAATCTGTAATAGGTCGTGCACAGAATTTAAAAAATCATTCAGTGTTGTACCAATCAATATTCATTGTTATGATGAAGTGGACACTTTTTTTAGGCCAGATAATGAAGTAGCATTTAAGACTAAAGACTAATCATCTACTAATTACTAAAGAATACATTTCTTAAGAAATCCATGTAGTTAATTTCTTTCACAAGTAATAAAGAATTTTATTTAAGAAAGAAGAATTCAAGTATACATGAAGTAATCATTGATGCAGTTAATAAGAGACAATTTTATCGTCTATTATTCTCTCTCTTTCTCCCACAAGCCAACAGATAAAGCTTCTGAAGTAAACTTTACCGTCTTCCTCTTCCTCTTAAAATCAAGCATAGTGTTCACTCTTAAAAAAAAATTTAAGACACGTGGAAGCATGGAAGTGAGACAGAGAGTGATCCAATGCTAAAAATATATAAAATTAAATATGTTGTCTTGGTACACTAACATTATCGTATTGTGTTGTGTTCATGTACATTCCCTTGCTTCTTAAACCGTAAACAACAATATATACAAGAATATCAATAAGTGAATCACTGAAAAACTTCTATTCTAAGGAGGAATATGTACATACAAACATTTATATAGTTTTGCCTCACCTCACATAGAAGTGCCCCATTGACATATTTGCAGGGTATATCATCAAAAAGATCTCCAGGTAGCCAACCATATTCAATTGCCTAAAATGAATAACAAGCATGGAGAAAGATAACAGATTAGAAAAACAGACCATCAGTAATCTGCAGCTCACTTCTCAAACTGGGAAAATGTTGTAAAAATAACTAATAATAAAACTATTAAATGCATAGGAAAATGGAAGCTGAATGCATATCAAACACTTAGTATCTTCCATTCTAGCATTCAAATTTCCAATTTCAATACATCTTTGGAATACCAAATGTTTATAATTTAATTTATGGCCTAACATGAAAATTTGGGATGAGAATGTTTGCAAACATGCTAGAAGAGAAGATGGGACAATTCTCTTAAAGATGAATAGCTTTACCATCAATTGATCTTCCTATCTTTCAAATGCTCTTTTCCAATTTATCTTTGGCAATCATTTTTCCACTTCTTAGAAAGCAACAGACAAAATAATGCTAGACGGATTTCACAAGCAAGATTGACTAGCTGAAGAAGTAGATTTCCAATGAATTCTTTGCATGGAAAAAGAAGCAGCTAGAAAAGGTAAATCCACCCTCAATAACCGTATCAAATAAGACTCAATTAAAATAAATTTTTCCTTGCTCTTCCTGCGACAAAAGGTTAGGCTTTAGAACAACATTGTTCTTTTGGTAATGCACTCCTAAAAATCTTCAAAAGTATTTGCATTTAAGGAAACCATGGTGCCAGTTCAAGTCCACAGATGGATAAGATTCCAAAGGTTAGACCTTAAAATAAATTTCCTTATAAAAAAATTGAGGCATGCTCAGAGAACCTCAGCACAGCCAGCGGCAAAATGAAAATGACATAAAGAAAACAAGCCTGTAAGTTAGAATGGGACATTTTGTAGTTGAAAATATGAGAAGGGAATGGAAGCACAAAAACCCAGGAACATATGAGTATACATGTATTATCTATTAAGTATAAGAAAGGTACTTAGTCATACAATTATTGAAAGAATTGAACAATTGGTGATGCTTGTGTGCAAATATTTTACTTCAAACCGCAGAGAATTGTGTTGCCTCTTTATCTCATTGCCAGCATATGAGTAAATAAATAGACACAAGACATATAAGGGAAAGAAGAGTATTTCAGGGGGATACAACAACTGAACCAAAGAGAATTTTGCTCATTATTTCCCACAGATCATCACTGATTAATGAACTAATTGACTTAATACATTCATTAGACACAGACACTTCATGCTGCATATACTATCAAGAATTTGTACATGCTTATATTTTTATTTCACTAATGTGCATATAGGCAAGATCTCTATGACTATTCACAATATGATCACTATTTGTTAAGGCATCCAATCTAGAAGCATAAGCTAACAGGTAGGGAGACCCAAGTAGCATATAGAACTCACATTTAAATTATAAAAAACAAACTTACAGAGAAAAGTGTCTCTGATGCCCTATCATAGGGATGCCATTGCTTTGGTTCATCATTGACCAACTGCAACATAATTAGAGATCATGCTAATAGTCATTAGAAGCAATATATGACCATTTTGTTCAGTAGATAAATAAAATAACTTCTGAAATTTTATAAAGTAACGGTTGCTAACCTCAGTAGCTTTTCCAATAGAAAATCCATTTGGAAATAAATTCAGTAAAAAGGACACTTCAAGATCTACACAAACGCAAACTTTCAAACATGAAGGGCTTCACAGCACATCATTAATACATAATAAAAATGGTTTGCATTACCATCTGAAACTGTGTCTGGTGCAGAGTTGCTCAACACATTTGAATGCTCAACAACCTTGGCTCCTATTCCAGAAATATTGCTAATGCCCTACACCCAAAACGGCTAAGCTATGCATTCATTTCCAGTAAATAAATCGTGTACAAATATATCACCATGTCACAAACTTTTTCCAAGGTATTCCAGTACAAGATGTTGAAACAATTAATTAACAATAAATAATATTGTTGTGCAATCAGCAATTCAGAACAGATCAAGTTACAAGTTTAACAAGCTGAACAGAAATCTGGCATATCTCAGTACATGATGTTGAATTAATTAATTAACAAAAAATAATGTTGTGCAATTAGCAATTCAGAACAGATAAAGTTACAAGTTGAACAGAAATCTGGCATTTCTCTTAATCCATTTAAACAACACAGATAATAATAAGCCCACTGAACCACACACCCCCCCCCCCTCCCAAAAAAAGAACCTTTTCCCTTTTCAGAAGCAAAATAAATAATCAACCATCCATAGTTGAAACACTTCTTACAACAACAAAGTCTTAGTCCTAAAATTTTGAGGTCTCGAAATCTTAAGAGCAATTACAAGAAGTCGTATATTTGAGGAAGACCACTTAAATCTTAATAATTAACACGTGATGAACCACTCTACAAAGCAAGCCAAACATAGATAATAGTAAAACAAACAAAGAGCATTTCCTATCATATACACGGGAACATAATTGATAAGTATGAGTAAACTAGCTAATAAATAACTCTTTTAAACTAATAACGCACAATCAATTACAACAAAAGCACTACAAAGAAATGCATAATTTATTATTATCTAATCTTCTACTCTATATCCCAGTAGCAATCTAGGATGCATGAACACTTCATTTGGGTATCGGACTACTGTCATAGCAGTGTCTTATTTGCTGTATCATGTTATAATTTTTCAAAAACTGCTCATGTCGCCCCTATTGTACCGTTCTCATGTCTGTGCATCCTAGGTAGGAATTAGTCACCTATTGCCCCCCAAAAGGATAGCATGCAAATATAATTTGCACCATATCCACATGAAAAGAAAAACAAACCCAATAAACCATTTCAACTTATACTATGCAAACATTGAAACATCCATAGTTGACAGCATCACTATTAGCCCAATTTAAAAAAAAAAAAAAAAAAAAAAAAAAAAAAAAACTGAAACCCCCCATCGAATCAAATACAAAACTAAAATATCCCATAAAACCCCACAAAAACTCTAGCAAAACAATCTGAAAAAATAACCCATGTAACAGAAAGAAAAAAGTTAAAAAAAAAAAGAGTATAACCATACGTGTATATTAGTATATATAGTTATAGACCTCGTTAACACTATGCTCATGAGACTCAGTGACAGAGGCGCTGTCGTTGTCGTTGTCGTTGTTCTCAGTCTGAATCTGCTTCGGCCGGTATCTCCTACCTGTCTTTGAAACCTTGAAAGACACACCCATTTTGGCTCACTTTTGTGTGTTTGTGTTTCACTGAGAAATTTGAGCAAACACTTTGTGTGTGCTGTGGGGTTGAAATCTTTGAGAATATAAGAGGAAGTGGAAGAGAGCGTTACGGGCACAGTGCCCACAGCGCAAGAAAAACTGCCGAGTACCGAGTGGAGTACGTTCTTGCTTTTATAGGTTGCCAACTTACCCATGAAGGTTTTACACGTAGAGATATTATTGTGGGCCCTTGTTAGTTGATTAATTTACTATTAATTCTTTTGTTTTTACTTTCCTTTTTTTTTTCTTTTGATTTTTCTTTTTTTTTTATTATATATTGGTCGTGTTTTATATTAGAATTTTTTTTATTAATAATTTGATAGTTATGGGTGGGTATGTTTTAGTTTGAAGCACTAGAAATATCGATTAAGTTACAAAATTTTTAGTTTAAAAAAAAAATTACATGATTCTTAGCATTTTATATTAAAAATTTAAAGAATAATTTTTTTTGTTAATAATAGCAATCGGGAAATACGGATTTAAATTATGATTCTTATAAAAAAAAATAAAATAAAAAAAAGCAATGATGATACTGAGTTATAAAACTTTTGACTAAAGAATATAACTTGTTATTACATAATTTTTTTTTCACTAATGCTATAAGTATTATTAAGAAATTTAATTATTTTTTAATAAAAAATTAAGAAATTTCTTCTTCTTCTTTTTTTAAAATTATTTTGTTGTTGAAGTGGGATTGTGGTGTTAATCTCATGCATTGTCATGTTAAACAAATATTTTGTAGAGTAATTGGTAATATATTAAACATTTTTCCAAAACTTTTTCATAAATTGTTTGAGTTTACTAGTTGTGCAACTTGTACCAATGAAGTTAAAAAATAAAAATAATAATAGAGAAAGAGATTACACTCCATTTACAGTTACAACCTCAATGAGTTACAAAATCAATTGCACAAATTTTCTTGCAATTGAATTTTAAAAATAAAAATAATAATAGAGAAAGAGATTACACACCATTTACAGTTACAACCTCAATGAGTTACTAAAAAAAATGTGTTTTTAAACTTGGCGGTGAAGTAAAAGCCAAAGGCCAAGGCCATTTGGCACCTATATTGCATGGCATAAATGTGTTGAGGGTTTGGTGAGATTTGCTTTTCTCTTATCTTATCTCTGTATATATATCTTATCTGTATATTTATTGCTTATTAATTAATAAGTTGACCAAGCCATCGTGTTACTGTGGTCCATGGTTTTTTTATGGACGCTACTACTATCAACCGTTGATTTGAAATTGTTGTGGATTGAGTTATGTGCATGGCCTTCAAAAAACAAATAAATAAAATTAGCCTTGTTTGGTAAGTGTAATGTGTCTTTTTTTTCTTTTCTTTTTTGGTTTAGTATGATAGTTTTCTATTCATCCATCTCTCTTCGTGCACTAAAAACCTGTGGTGAATTTGAGTTTGTTAAATGCCTAAAATTTTAAAGGTTCGGTTAATATAAGTCTTTAGGGCATTTGTTAATGGGTCATTTTAGAAGAGTTTTAATACCAATTATATGGGAAATATAAAAATATATTAAAAAATCAATTACATTTTTCTTTTTTCATAATAAGTTTAAAAAAATACTTCTTAAGCCAATTCTCTTAGGGCATCTATTAACTTTTCCCTAAATTTAATTACAACAACAATGCTATACCAGCAGTTTTCACAATAAATTTTACACCTGCTGAGTTTCTGAGTTTGTAGGTTATTGTTGATACTCGTATGGACCCACTACTAAATCTTGTAAGCTTTCATTACTTCCTACCTTAGTGTAAATTGTAGAGTGGTCTTATTTGCAATTAAATGCAGCTGATTAGGCTAATACATGCTTCCTTTACTTGATGGAATTCTGTTCTGTAGAAACATTTCTGGGTCATCCTTAAGGGGATATCTTGCACAAGAATTGGGGCAACTTGCCTACTTGCAAGATTAGTATGCTCTTGCTTTTCTTTTATATTTTTCCCATACACCTGAAATTTTTTTTTTTTCTTTTAATTTATTGAGAATATGATGGTTAAAGCTTTATTTCATGGATTGATGGTTTGTAGGATGTTGCATGGGAACAATCTGATTGGGATAAACCTAAAGAAATGGCATGTTGACATTCCTCAAGATTTTGGATTTGGGGATGAATCAACTTTGGGGTCTGATTCCTCCACAGAAATTTGACAAGTCTAGTGAAAATGTAAAAAGAATTGGGTTGGTGATCTGTTTGAAGTTAGGCTGTGTTGGGTTCTCAGAATTAATTAACTTTTGTTGTTGCAGAAATCTTCAGTCAAATGGATTGACTGGTTTAACACCACCTGAGCATAGCAATTTGAATCATCTCCTAGAACTTCGGCTGGACAGGAATAGGCTTCAAGGAAGTGTTCCTGCTGCTAGCAATCCAGATTAAGTTCTGAAGATGATGCTCCATTTAGTGTGCAATTCTGGTTGTGGATGTGTGCGTGTGAAGATGGGTACAATACAAATCTTAATATCCCAATAAGAAGAATTGATCAACTGATGCTAAAAAGTATGCATTGCATAATCTGCTTTCCTTGCAAATTTATTGAGTTTCAGTATATGCATATATAATATAGATAGCTCATACACAAGTATGCTGTCATCAAATACATCTACATCTTCTTTTTTGACAAATTTCAGCTGTTAGAGGGGATTTTAAAAAGATTCTTTCTTCTTATCATTTTTGTATAATTAATTTCATCTTTGCTTTGGCAATGGATATGGTAAACTGCTCATCTCATCTGTCCTACGAATGTGAATATGGAAATTTATTTAACTCTTAGCGTCTAGTTTTGAGACAAGTCATCTTGGCTTTGGCAATGGATATGGTAAACTGCTCATATGTCCTATGTGAATATGGAAATTTATGTAACTTTTAGCGTCTAGTATTGAGACAAGTCATCGCGAGTAATGTTCTGGGGCTTCATTCAAATGTGGTGTATAGTGATATTAATTTTAAGATATTGGGTGGCTTTGCTAAAATGGAAAATGTTGTGTTACTTAAACCTGCTTAAGGTTTTGATTTTATTAAAGTGTATCTCTTCAATTCTGCTTCAGTTATACCTCAAGTGCAAACGTAACTGGCTTCTGTCGCAGTTCTCAATTACAAGTTGCAGATTTCTCATACAACTTCTTGGTTGGGAGCATACCTAAGTGCTTGGAGCGTCTTCCAAGGTTCCTATTTTTCTAAGCTTTTCTCATGCTTGCTTCTTTTTGCTTGAGTCTTCTTTTACTTGACATTTTCCATACAGGTCAAGCTTTCAAGGGAACTGCCTCCAAAACAAAGATCCCAAACAACGTTTAACCATGCAATGCGGTATATAAGTTTTCCCTTGTGCAATGCTGTTTATTAGTACACATATACATATAAGTTTCAGTAAATAGTAAATGCAAAATGAAGAACAAACCCTTGAACATTTAAACTTGATGACAATATAATATGCTCTATTCTAAGTTCTAAGCAAACTAGCTTAATCAATTTTTCAAGAACATTCTCATTTGCAATTCAATGTCAAGTTGGTGATGCAATTGGCTGATCTCAGTTTCTGCACTGGAACTGAACTCGTTCTCATAATTTTATAAGCCTTGTGGCCTATAAAAATTCATTTCTAACTATTGTAGTTAGTAGTGACAGTTTTTCTTTTGTAGGTGGCGCTCCACCTTCCAAAAGCCATCCAGGAGCCAACTCAAACCACCGGCCAACTGATTATATACCCAAGCATCAGGGGGCATCAAAAACTACCTGGCTTTTGGCTCTGGAAATAGCAACAGGAACCATGGTCGGTTCTCTCTTTCTGGTTGGTATTATCACTGCTCTCCAGAAGTGCAATGGCAAATCTTCTATCATAATGCCCTGGAAGAAATCAGCAAGTGGAAAGGACCATATGACTGTATACATAGGTTGGGTTCCTTAGCTCATGCTACCTCTGCCTAAATGCATTTGAAGTTCAGAAAACTAGAAGCATATTGAAAAAAAATCTATTGGTTAATTTGGTGGGTTTTCTTTCAGATTCTGAAATATTGAAAGATGTTGTAAGATACGGCAGAGAGAATCTAATAGTAGCCTGTGAAGACTTCAGCAACATTGTTGGCTCCTCACCAGACAGTGTGGTCTACAAAGGTACAATGGAAAGTGGGCCTGAGATAGCTGTGATATCCCTCTGCATCAAAGAAGAGCATTGGACAGGCTATCTTGAGCTTTATTTTCAGAGAGGTAACCACTATTATTACTGCAAAAAACTGTAGCCTAAAGCATTTAACAAAAAATACAATCACAGAATGTAAAAATTTGGTAATTCAACCATGTTCAAAACAACCATTTGACTTGAAATGCCATCCAGGTGGCAGATTTGGCAAGACTAAATCACGAGAATACAGGAAAATTACTGGGATATTGTAAAGAGAGCACTCCCTTTACAAGGATGCTTGTTTTTGAATATGCATCAAATGGAACACTGTATGAGTACCTACATTGTAAGTCAAATTTCGTAATTGCAATGTTTGTCTACTTTAATCTGCTTCACTGGAAATTTATTCTTTTACGTGCTTCACCGACTCAAACCCTGAGCATTTATCTTTTATTGCAGATGGAGAAGGATGCCAATTTTCTTTGACTAGGCGTATGAAAATTATTATTGGCATTGCACGTGGACTCAAGTATCTTCACACACAACTTGAGCCACCATTTACCATATCAGAGTTGAATTCTAGTGCCATTTATCTTACAGAAGATTTTTCCCCCAAGGCATGTCCCAAGCCTTTTCTTTTTTAATTTATTTGTTTTTTTCGTGACATAATGAATATCTATTTCCTGTTCTTAATCCAATGGTAAATCAGTGAACTATCTTTCTTTTTGTCAGAATAATAATTCTTGTCACTGTTTATCCATTTTTTAGATATTGTGGTTTTTAATACTAGTAAAAATGTTTTGATAAAACTCCAAAACCCTCTTCATAAGCCATTTTGTACTGGCTATTCGGCTATTCCTCATATAAAATTCTGAAGTACATTCATCTTCGCTTCAACTGCAGCTGGTTGATTTTGAAAGTTGGAAGACAATTCTTGCAAGGTCAGAAAAGAATTCGGGTGCTATTGGCAATCAAGGTGCTATCTGTGTTCTTCCAAATTCTCTGGAGGCACACCATCTGGATGTCCAAGGCAATGTGTACGCTTTCGGTGTACTTATGCTGGAAATAATCAGCAGAAGACCTCCATATTGTAGGGAGAAAGGGTGCTTGGTAGATTGGGTAAGAAACTCTCTAAATTATGAATATGTATGACTATGACAAGCTTCCTTTTAAATTAAAATGTGATCTTAAAGGGAAGGTTAAAAAGTATATAATAGTTTGAGGTAGTTAATGCACCAAAACTTCTCTCTGTTGCAGGCTAAGGAATATCTTGACCTGCCAGAAGTAATGTCTTATGTGGTGGACCCAGAGTTGAAACATTTCAGATTTGAAGACCTTAAAGTTGTATGTGAGGTAGTTAATCTTTGCATTAATCCCGACTCCGCAAGCAGTTGTCCATGAAGGAACTGTGTACCATGTTAGAGAGTGGAATTGACACATCAATATCGGTCGACTTTAAGTCATCTTCTTTGACACGGGCTGAACTTGCTCTTTCTTCATAAATAAGTTGAAGCTAACACACTGTAAAGCAGGAGTATACAGTAGTACCTTTTTCTTTCTTTTTCTCCCACCTCAATTTTATCTGTTCCTTGTAAATGCTTCCATGCGAGAGGAAAAGTAAAGCTTCAGGCATGACAAAGTCTCTTTGTATACGAGTAGTTAACTAGTAAAGTTCTGAGATTAATTGAATCACAATCTTCTTAGAAATTTTTCTTTGGGTGCAAATCAGAAATGAATTTATTTACATGATGGAACATTGACTTTTTGAGTTATTTTTGATGTGGTAAGCTGTTTATAAAGAAAGCAGTCAGCAAGTACTTACGATTTGACTAGCATTCACCCTTCCCCCACTTCCTCAAAGCAGAAAAAAAAAATCTACAAACCATGCCCCTCCTGCTTTCTTGAGCATCAAAGCATTAGATATAGTCACAATCAAAGTGCTTTGAAGATGTTTCTGGTTCATGTTTATAAATTGTCTTCGCCAATTGGTTTCCTTGTATCATCTATCAACAACATTGTGGCCTCAGGTTCAGGGCTCTAATAGAACAAATTCTAGGGTTCTCTAAGTAGTTAAAGGAATTTTTGAATTTGAAGAGTTCTTACACAATCAAAAGATCCAGCACTGTTAACTACTTGAAAGACAATTTCAAAACGAAGGATAGGTTTTACAAATAATAATTCACAGGGGACAATCCAAGTTGGATTTGGTAAAAGGCAAGTAAGGATTTACTTACATCTTTTTTTTATAAGCACATGATTCTTGGCTGGCCTCTTCTCCTATTCTTATGAGCTTGGAATGAAAACTTGAATGTAACAACACATGAGAAAAACTGTGCTCACATTACAGCAAAATAACCGACTTCTTCATTTTTTTGTTCTGGTTATTTTTTCATCAAATTCTCATTAAGATGCCCTGAGGTACAACTAGCTTGTTAGGCAGACCATGATTAGAACTTATGAAAACGCATCTTTGATCGAATCGAAATCTAGGGCCTATAGATTTGGAAGGTTTCCACCATATGACCATCCATTTATATGGGAACCCAGTACCTTGTTTGATATCACAAATTTTGAACAGACTTCCACATCTTGGCCTATGAGAACAATACTGCAATTGGTATGCAATGATTGCAATCCCTTTCTGCAATCTAGCATGAAGGGTAAAAGAAGTTAAAGAAAGAAACATAAAACGTAAAACCTGACCAAAACTGTGCTCACTTTTTAAGCAAAATATCTATAGAACATAGTAATCATAGGTGACAGTTCACTAGAGGTCTCACTCAACAGACAAAGCTTTCACCACTTTGGCGGCATTTAACTTTTTAATATCAAAACCAGTTTTGATACATTTTCCAAGAAAATAGAGAAAACAAAATTTCAGTTAACCAACTAATGCTTAGAACGAGAAAAATGGTTGTCATTAGGATTCCTCTTTCCACTGAAAACTGCTAATGCCTTTCTTACAGGAGGCTGCAGGGGGGCTCTTTTATCAACATGGCGGCCAAAGTCATCTGCAGTGAAGATGTCATCTCCCTGAGAATCAAATATACAGTAGTCTCAGTTATGATTAAGACATGATCTCCAAAAAAATGAAAAATTACAAATACAAGAATCAGCAGGTACACAAACCAAAACAAACCTGCTTATTCATTTTCTTCTTTGTCTTGGGATGAAGAAACTTTTGTGGGAGTTGATCTTCACGCAAGATGAGGTTCTTGGCAATGGCCTCCCTTCCACCCTGGGGTAAAGGTAGTGAAAACTGCAGAGGGACAAATGTCAAAACACATTCATGCAAATAGCCAGTAAAGCTCCAATCTGAATTCTAAAAGGCCTTGAGGATGAAATATCCACCAAACAAATCCAAAAAATACTTATCCTCTATAATGTATTAATATTTTCATCATAATAGGTAGGAACCAGTAAGGAAGGGATAGTTTCTGTAACCAAATGGCAGGAAGCAGTGATAATAAGACAAAGTACGCAACAATCAAATGGTAGGAACAAGATAGAGAACACTACGCTTATATAGAACAAGTGTTTGCTAGTTAGAAACTAACAGAATTAAGCTACAATTAGAAGCACAATAATTCCTGTGAGTCGCACATTTGGATATACTTACTTTAGTGCCACGCAATCTAATCCGTGGCCGACGATCTGCTAAAACAATTCCATTTTCACCAACTGTAACAGCTACCTTGCGTAAAGTGCCACCATTTCCACACTTCGGGCAGAAAATCCTCCCAATCTCAGCAGTCACTGTATAGCATGCATGGCATTTCAGAATCCACCTGGATGGAAAAACTGTCAAAGATAAGCATATATATGGTGTAAAAATTTCATTGAGATAAAAAACAGATTCTCTGGTCGAGAGAAAGGATAACAGTATACACCACTCAGACCAGATGAAGTATATTAAGACAGTTTCCATCACTTAATATGAAGCGTTGTCAATGCACATAATTTCTACGTTTCTTTACCCAAAATAAATACAACAAAATGCAAAAGATAACACTAACTAGTAATCACCCAATGAAGTGTACATGAAATATATACCTGTGCAGCTGTCGTATCTGCATTCCTCCAGGTGCCAGCAAGCGTAAACCCATCTGTAGAAGAACATTTTGCATTGCGAAGTCACTAGTTACACAGGCTACACTGGACTCAGACAACGATCTCAGCATCCAGCTTTGCTCACTACTACCATCTTCAGCATAGGATGCATCAACACTTTCATCGGCCTGGCTTGACATCTCCACATGATCCAATCCTTCATTAACCATATCAACCTCATCTTCACCATCCACCTCAGCTTCATTGCTCTCAAATGAAGCCCCTGCTAATTCAGGATTGCTGGATCCAAGCCTCTCAGAAGATATGTCCAGCTCATTCCCCTCTGGAAGAAGACCATTCGACGTGTCTTTTTCTTCTTCTTCTTCCAACCTCATTTGTTCCAAAATCGTAGATAAACTTTCATCACCATTCTCCCCCTCCTTAAGCTCATTTTCCAAGCTTCTATCATCCTCAACAACATTGCTATCCCTATTTTTTTCAGCATCCTCTTGAGCATCCTTTTCAGCCATCGCCTCATAACGTTCACGCCTGGCTTTCCTTCTAAGAAACCGTCTATGAGTGCTTCGACTAACAGCAGGCATCCAATCACCAGCATCCTCGTCAAACTCTCCTTGAGACGCATCAATGCCACTCGCAACCATCTTCTTCCCTTCAATCGTTACCTCTTTCTTCTTTGGCAAAAATCTCCTAGGCCTCACCCCACTTACACCACCTTCCACCTCACCCTCTTGATTCTCAAAACCAACCTTCAAACCATCCTCCGACTCCTTATCATCCACAACATTCAAGTTCAAATCCTGCAAAGGTAGGATTCTTGAATTGGAATTCGACATACCAACATCCCCAACCGATGCACGTTCTAATGCTTCCCATTCTCCCAAATTGGGCACATTGGAACCCCAGCCTGGCAATTCCTTCTCAGGTAATCTTTTCGCATTGACCACATGGACAGGTGGAGGACAGTCCCTAATATGTTTGGTCCCATGAATCTGAGCCTCCAATGTATAAGTCAATGCAATCAATTTTAAATCAACATCTGATAGCGTCTGTAAGTCACCAGTCGCCCTCGCAAACTTTATAACTGTCAAATTAAATTTCGAAAAAAATAACAATAATCAGAGACTATCTATCATTCTAATTCGAGATTAATTTTCAAATATATGTCTAGTTGTCTAGATTAAAATATTAGTACTCAGCTAGATTAAGATCAACATTTCAACATACATTGCTACCATCATTTTAAATATAAGTTAATATCAAAAATCATAAGAAACTTGTTAATATTAACTTAAAATACCAAATTAGTCAAATTAATTAGGTTAAACGACCTAGTTTACAGGGATCTAAAAACTAACAGAAGCCAATAACTAATCGCCCCATTTTACAAGCTTGTGTGAACTGAGAAACCTCCAAGAGAAAAGCCTCTCCAACAATCATTTTGAAGGGATATCACCTTCGCGTATGGCAAACTAGACATCACTTCACTTTTTGGATCTCTCTTAAAGTCACTTCACTGGGAATGTCCAATCCCAATTATCTGATTTGAAATCACTTGAGTTCCTTTCCTTGTCAAATAATGAATTCTTGAACCCAATCACCTTCTCCTCCTTTTCTAACCTTTCGAATCTCAAGTTCCTATTAAGTGATAACAACAAAATTTCTCTTGAAACTAACTCTCATACTAGGGTTCCAACCTTCCAATTAAGCGTTCATTAAATGGACCCAATACAAACCCTCCCACATTCCTTCATTACCAACATGATTTGCAAGAAATTGATCTCTCCCTCAACAATTTGAGTGGGAAGTTCCCCACTTTTTTCTTTTTTCTTTTTTGAGAACAATACAAGATTGGAGGTTCTTATTTTAAGAAATAACTCTTTCACAGGGTCTTTACTGGTGCCATATCATCACATTAAGGAGACAGATATTTCAAGTAATTACTTAGAAGGTCCAATTCCTTCCAACTTCGGTTTAATTTTTCCAAATTTAGAGTATTTAGACCTCTCTAACAATGCATTTCAAGGTAGTATTCCTTCTTCCTTTGGGAATTTGGTTTCCTTGTGGGGTTTAGACTTGTCTAAAAATAATTTACTAGGAACAATACCAGTGCATTTCACAATGGGTTGCTACTCCTTACATTTTCTCAAATTGTCGTATAATGATTTCAATGGCCAAATATTTCCTACCAATCTTAATTTGACTAATTTTAAGTTAATATTTCCTACCATCTTTCATTAATAACTTATTATTATCTATTTTCTGGGAAAGTAAAGGAAAAGGAAGAAATACGTACCTTTGCTGAGGGAGTCGGGGGAGGGGTCCATGGAGTGGAGGGAGGAAGGGAGGAGGAAGGAGAGGCGGTGACGGGAGGCGGGGTCACGGACCTCGGCCATGACCTCAGGGACGGTGACCAACTTGTCGGCACTGCGGGTGAGTTTATCGCCGCCTTCGATTAAGGCGTTGGCATCGACTACGGCCACCGCTATGCCCTTTGTGGAGTTGCAGTTGCTGTTGTTGAAGACTCCGGTTGAAGGGGCTGCGGTTTCGGGGTTGGGCTTTGGAGGTGGTTGGCTCTTCACTATGCTGCTCCACATTGGCGCTGCCGGGGCTGTTGGGCTTGTGTTGTCCTCCATGGTTACGCTGTATAGAGAGAGAAAGCGCTTAAACCCTAGAAAGCTAAGGGAGTTGTAGTGGATAAAAGTAGCAGAAAATGGCTTGTTTACGCCACCAATCAGGAGCTGCCACGTCAGACATTTAATGAGAAAACAGTACACTCTATAACATAGGATTATAACCCAAACCCATTGGTAGCGTAAACAAGCCATTTTCTGCCAGCTTCGGACAGAATGTATTCTCATTTAGGAGTAACCTTTACAACGGGCTTCGTCCTTCCTAGAAACGAGAGACAATGAGAACAATGTTTGTGATTGTATGCCACGAAAGTATATATTAATTTTGGATACTACAATACACAACTATTCCACCTCTGATCCAAACTTGCTTTTTATTTTCCTCCGATCCGTTATGTGATAGTTAAAAAGATTATTTACGTGTATTTATAATTATATGACTCTTTTTAATGAATTATGTAACCTATTTAAATAATACACATGAATAGTCTTATCAATCATCATATAATGAGTTAAAAATGACAGCTCAAAATCAATGTGGAGCCAAATGTTCTTTCCATTAAATTGATAAATTTCATTTAAAAAATAAATTACGATTTTTTTTTTTTTTTTTTTTTGAGCTTTCGTTGTAGTTTGCCTGTGCTTTTCTTGGTTTAGGTTTGAGCGTATAAAAAGGCCCAACAGAGTTGTACGTGGAACGAAGCTCAATGAATTGTTGAGCAAGTGTAGCTTTTAGATATACATGTCAAATAGAACGAAAACCTAGTTTATACAAATAAACCAACTCTGGACCTTTAGTTTGGCCCAAAATTTGAGAATGAGCCGGTAGAACTTCTGTTCTTTCCCCTAAATATACCAAGCTTTAATTCAAATGCAATTCAACATTACTCATTGAAAGCTTGCTTGAAAGATGAGTGAGTCAAATTGAACTTGAGAACCACAAACCATCTTTTCAAATTGTAATCATTATGTTTATTTTTTTTTAAATAAAATATATAAAGAATTTGTCAAATCATAAATTAATCTTTATATACATATATATATATATATATATATATAAAACCGAACCTTCTGACCTCTCTACAATTTTACACATCAATATTACTTAAATAAATATTATAATTATCAAAATATTAAGAAATGTTTTGGTTAAAGCTCCATATCATAAAAGTTCTACAATTAAAACTCTACTTCCTACTACAAGTCTACAACACCAAATCAAAGCCAACTCTATGCTATTTTAATTTAATGTTTAATTAAAATTTTAAGGAAGTTTAAGGAAATGGGATATGAAGTATTTTCACTTTAACACGTTGTGGACACTTGATAATAAAAGTACAAAGAGTTTGTTTCATGTACAGAACAACAAAGACAAGGATCATGGTTATACGTTAATACTATGTGTAAATGTTTGTTTAAGATACAGGAATCTAAGAATCAAAATCACTTTTTCTTGTAGCAATTTCCTCACCTTAGGTACGGAATCTTCATCATCATCATCATCATCATCTAGCCTTCAATATAAATAGATGAAGGAAGTATCCTATCGAATATTATAATTAATTAATGAAAAAAAAAAAACCCCTAACCCAAGTTAGACTTCTAGCCAAATACAATAACACTCTCCCACCATCTCTACTCTCTCCTATTTAAGAACTGGTCTCCCTCTTTTCTTAGTCTTTCAAAATTGTAAACCAAAAACTATTTGTGTAGAATACCTAAAACCAAAAATACACACATGGAAACCAAAAACTATTTGTGGAGAAGATGATGTTTGATCAAAAGCAAATGCTCTTAGTCTCTTCAAACTATAAACCAAAAGCAACAATTGATGATCCAATTCATAGCTCACGATCCCAACATGATGAACTTCTCCAGAGCTAACTTCATGTAAGATCAGGAAACAAATTAAGAAAGAACAAATCTTTTTAGTTCATGGGTGTTAATAAGACTACATGCAGTTACAATTTTTATTGCTTTGGGTTTAGGATTTGCTTAATTACAAATTTAAGATTTTGATCATGTGCTATCCAATATTAGTTGTGGGTGTTTTTAGATCTATCATATGACGAATCTTTGTAGTTCATAGGTGTTTATGGCTAATAAGACTATATGCAATTCCAATTTTTATTGCTTTGGTTTTAAGATTGTTTACAAATTTAAGTTTTTTAATCATGTGCTATCCAATGTTATTTGTGGGTGCTTTTACATCTATCAAACTTCAATTTTTGGTTGGATTTATAACAATATAGTCACATATTTTTTGTTTTGTTTTTATAATTTATAGCCATGGATTATTTTTTATAAGGTAACCCATCTTCTTCTTTTTTTTCTCTCTATTGTGTAGTTATTCATACATTTTGTTTTTGATGAGAAACTTGACTTTTATTCATTATTTATTTGAAAAGGAGGAGACATCATGATTACATGCAAGTCCTACGTGACTAGGACACTCCTCTACCCATGCAACGTAATTATCTATATTGGCTGCATATTGGGCCAACAAGTGGGCCGGCACATTTGCCTGCCTTTTTGTATGAGAAAAAGCAATACTTCTAAAAGCTTGTGCAAGGTAAATCGTTCCAGCAACAACGTTTTGTACTGAAGACGCCGTATCGCCCAATCCTTGAAGCGCGTCACAGATGCATTTAGAATCTCCCTCCATCGTTACATCCCTTACCCCAGAGCGAACTTAACCCCAACCTCCATTGCCTTAGACTCTATCTCCAATGCCCCTAAAGGAAGAGCAAGCTTCTGGCTAAGCGCAGCAATCACCATACCCGCTGAGTCACGAATAATCACTCCAATACCCACCTGTTTCCTTTTGGAAAATACAGCTCCATCCACATTTACTTTGTTGTAACCCAGTTGTGGAGGACTCCATTTTATCTCATTTGGAGGCTGTCTTGTAGGAGCCAAGGGTTGCTTATTAGCTTCCTGAAATTCATCCAACACCCTCAATGAACTTCTAACAATTGCTTTCCCTTCTCTACACTTTCCACCATCCCCCAGTCTCCTACTCCATGTAAAGTCTGATCCAATATATCCCATGTCTCGGAGGTTGCAGCGATTTACCGTCTCCCTAAAACTCCTCATCTGCCCTTCAGGCCGTAAGTTACCTCCCACTTTCTCTCCTAAGTGTAATATCTCATTAAAATCCCCCATGCAAAGCCACGGAAGATCGCTTCTCGTACTCAATTCTTCCAACAGTCTCCATGAATCTACTCTCTTACTAGTTTCCGAATGGTCGTAGAAGCCGGTGAATCTCCACTTCCTGTTGTTATGCTCTTCAGTAACTATAGCATCGATATGACGAGGAGAGAAAGTTTGAACGTCCACTTTTGTGGATCTTCTCCATAAGAGTGCCAAACCACCGCCTCGCCTTATACTAGGAACTACCAAACCCTGTTGCCGATCCAGTTTGCTTTTGATACCTTCCATTTCTGACACTACAAGCTTGGTCTCAATGATGAAGACCAAAATGGGATCTTCCTCCAAAACCACCTTCTGGAGAGCTTTAACTGTACAGGGGTTCCCAAGCCCCCGACAGTTCCAACAAATGGCACTCATTGCTCCCGGCGGGGCTGTCCTGCAGTCGCCGCCGATCCCAGTTGTGTTGCCATTATTTTACTAAGTGCCAAAACCTCCCCCTCTATTTTTTGTTTTTTCCCTACCTCCTCTTCCATCCTTATTTCCTCCAAAGGAAGACGTACCTTTCGCTTCAGCCCTCCTTCATTGTCTTGGGAATTCGTCACCTTCTTAGTGGACGTATCATTCGTTTTGTATATACCCCGAACCTCTTTCCATGCATTCTCCTTCTCTGTCACGTTACTCCCTTTTTTATTCTTTTTCTGAACTGGGCTCTTTAATCTTCTCATTTTTGCCTCACATGATGGACTTAGATTATGGGGTCCAATAGTGAAAAGGGCTTGGGCTTGACTTACAGCTTGGCCCTTAAAGATATAATTTTGAGTGGATAGGCCTGGGTCCATAAAAGCCAAGTTTCTCATCAAAAAAAAAAAAAAATTTACTAAGAAAATAGCGTAATTTGAATTTTTTTTTTAAGTGTTGGATTTGACCTAAGGTAGTCTATTATAATATTTGATGTACACAACATCTTAGGCAATATGCTCACAATTTATGTGATTAACAATATGAGACTACCGCCTATCATACATGCATGTGGTTAGTAAAATACTATATAAAATATGAGATTTAGTTTTTATGTTTTCTCCCACACATAAACATAATCATTTATAAATTGTTCTTTAATATAATAAATTATGTTAATGTGGTTTTTAAAGTTATACAAAGTCCTAAGTTATATTAATTTAAATTAATTCTAATTCATGATCAAAGAACTCAATAATAAGCAAAATTATTTTCAAACGAAGTTTGATTTTTTTCCCAAAAATTATATATTTGTATATGTGTATTGCAGTCATAAGGTAGTACGATATTCAAGTAAATTCATTCCCACTTGATGAGAAATAAATATAAAGACATTGAAAGAATAAAAAGGAGAGAAAAAATCAAGAGATAGAGAAAAGACGTTCAGCACGAAGGAAGACCTAAATTTAATTTGGGGCTATTTCAGGTTTTCAAGAAGAAATGTTTAATGAAAATTAATCTTGCAAATCGTGTGATATTAAAAAACCATTGTGAAATTGCCTTTTTTGAAACATGAAAATCTGGATTTAAAAACCCAATCCCGCATTTATTGTCTTGCTTAACATATCATTAAAGTCAAATTTTGCTAAACAACCTTTTTTAGCTCTCAAAATGTCTAAACAATATGGCTCTTAAAACTCAAGATTGAGTTACGGCTAATGGTGTAAATTATTTAAACCATTTTTCAAATTACCTAAAACCACCCTTTCTTTCCAAGGATAGAGGATGCTTGTTTCTAAATGGGATGTGCCCTCCCATATAAATATTGCCAATAGGGGGTCCTATTCTATTGAGCAAAGAAAACCCAAGTGAAGTCCTAGTTTTCCTTTATCCACACAAGCGTAGAAGATATGGAGCTTGCTTCTTCCAAGATGGCTTCCTTGGTCATGATCCTACTGGTCATTGCATCTTGTTAGTTCCTTTCCCTCTCATGGATACAATAGAATAATTTTTTCACACCACGTAGAAGAAGCTAATGAAATTATGAAATTATTTTGAATGCAGGTTTGTCATTGTCCAAGGTGCTAAGAGCTGAAGCAAAGGCAATGGGGAAAGTTTCATGTGCATCTATTGAAGATTGTAAAAAGGCAACTGGTGCCTGTATTAGTAGTGGCAGGTGCGATTATGAGGCTGCCCTAAAAGAGTCTATGATCGACGCTTGTTCTAAGGATAATGACTGTACCGCACCCTGTAATGCTAAATGTAAAAAAACAAGCAAATTCGCGCAGTGTATAGCAGGAAGTTGTGTTTGTGTGTGTTAAACACACTGAAATTTTCACTTCAACGCCGAGTGTTAAACACTTTGACCATGTAGTCAAAGTCAATTATGAATAAAATTAAATCTAGCCATATTTTGCAGCTGCTTGTGGAAATAGCGTTGGGAGTGTTGGTTAATCATGAACTTGTTTGGTCAACATTTTTTTTTTTTGTCTAATTTGAATGAAAAATTTTATTCCAACAACTGCAAGAAAAAAAAATTAAACCACCACAACTAAGCTAGACTCTTGCCTAATTGGATTAAGAAAAAAAAAAACTAAAAAGATAGTGCTGTACCACGCCCTGTAATGTTGAATGTAAGAAAACAAGCAAATTCGCGCAGTGTGAAGCAAGAAGATGTGTTTATGTGTGTTAAACACTCTGAAATTTTCACTTTAATGGGAAGTGTGAAACACTGTGACCATGAAGTCAGAGTCAATTATGAATAAAATGAAATCTAACCATATTTTGCAGCTGCTTGTGGAAATAGTTTTGGGAGTGTTGGTTAATCATGAACTAGTTTGGTCACTATTTTTTTTTTTTTTTTTGGTCTAATAGGAATGAAAAATTTTATTCCAACAACTGCAAGAAAAAAACAAAATTAAACCACCACAACTAAGCCAAACTCTTGCCTAATTGGATTAACAAAACTTGGAGGGCAATTGCAAAGATCAAAATAGCCAGAAACTACAGATCTTATACAGTATTTTGCTTAAGAGTGGACTACCATATTAGCATCTCTAGGTGGACCAACAATAGGATGGTTTTGGTATAGATTCAGCCAAGTTTAATAATTACAACGATTAGCTTGAATGCACCCCTGTGAGTCAACTTCGAAGACAACCTCCTAATGGTTGAGAATGAGTTTTACATGGGAAAAATGCCTTTGCATGTCGAGGCATTTATCCATTTTCAGTATGTCATTTTAAAAAAGATACTGAATTTGTTAGGCAGTTGCTTCAATTAGGCTTGTTTTTATCAGCTTATCCCAAAAACCTTTTACTTTGGGGTTGGGGGCTTGATTTCTATTTTCCCCATGCCAAACAATTGATTGTAAAAAGCCAAATTTTGGGATAAAATTTTTTTTAGTCGAAACGAATATAACCTTAGTTCATTTGCTGATCCATTTTTTTTTTTTTTTTTTTTTGGGTCCAACTAATTTATTGTCGTAAACAGATTGTCTTATTTGGCCTAGTCCCATGGGCATACGCTACCTTCTTCTTTAGCTTTACATTCTCTCTCTCTCTCTCTCTCTCTCTCTCTCTCTCTCTCTCTCTCATCAAATTCTCAATATTTAAGTTGGAAAAAATAAGGCAAAAATATACTTTTGATCTCCACATTTTGAGCTTATTCTCATTTTGGTCCCTCTGGTAGGTAAAGTGTGGAATTTACAACTATAGTAGGTAACTTAAATTTCAGCTAAACCACAGGCGGGCAAGTTGTCATTTGCCCTTTGGAATTGGTTTTGTGCATGCATTGAGTCATATTAGCTGTGTAGTGCAATTCAGAGAAGCCCAGAATCAAAGTTTATGTGTATTGCAGTCATAAGGTAGTACGATATTCAAGTAAATTCATGCCCACTTGATGAGAAATAAATATAAAGACATCCAAAGAATAAAAAGGAGAGAAAAAATCAAGAGATAAAGAAGCACGAAGGAAAACCTAAATTTAATTTGAGGCTATTTTAGGTTTCCAAGAAGAAAAGTTTGCTGAAAATTAATCTTGCTAATCGTGCGTTATTAAAAAACCATTGTGAAATTGCCTTTTTTGAAACAGGAAAATCTACAGATTTAAAAACCCAATCTCGCATTTATTGTCTTGCTTAACATATCATTAAAGTCAAGTTTTGCTAAAAAACCTTTTTTAGCTCTCAAAATGTCTAAACAATATGGCTCTTAAAACTCAAGATTGAGTTACCGCTAATGGTGAAAATTATTTAAACCATTTTTCAAATTACCTAAAACCACCCTTTCTAAATGGGATGTGCCCTCCCATATAAATATTGCCAATAGGGGGTCCTATTCTATTGAGCAAAGAAAACCCAAGTGAAGTCCTAGTTTTCCTTTATCCACACAAGCGTAGAAGATATGGAGCTTGCTTCGTCCAAGATGGCTGCCTTGGTCATGATCCTACTGGTCATTGCATCTTGTTAGTTCCTTTCCCTCTCATGGATACAATAGAATAATTTTTTCACACCACGTAGAAGAAGCTAATAAAATTATGAAATTATTTTGAATGCAGGTTTGTCATTGTCCAACGTGCTAAGAGCTGAAGCAAAGGCAATGGGGAAAGTTTCATGTGAATCTACTGAAGATTGTAAAAAGGCAACTGGTGCCTGTATTAGTAGTGGCAAGTGCGATTATGAGGCTGCCCTAAAAGAGTCTATGATCGACGCTTGTTCTAAGGATAGTGACTGCACTGCACCCTGTAATGCTAAATGTAAAAAAACAAGCAAATTCGCGCAGTGTATAGCAGGAACTTGTAATTGTGTGTGTTAATCACCTTGAAATTTTCACTTCAACGCCGAGTGCTAAACACTTTGACCAGGTAGTCAAAGTCAATTATGAATAAAATGAAATCTAGCCATATTTGGCAGCTGCTTGTGGAAATAGTGTTGGGAGTGTTGGTTAATCATGAACTTGTTTGGTCACTTTTTTTTTTTTGTCTAATTTGAATGAAAATTTTTATTCCAACAACTGCAAGAAAAAAAAAATTAAATGACCACAACTAAGCAAGACTCTTGCCTAATTGGATTAAGAAAAAAAAAACTGAAAATATAGTGACTGTACCGTGCCCTATAATGTTGAATGTAAGAAAACAAGCAAATTCGCGCAGTGTGAAGCAAGAAGACATGTTTGTGTGTGTTAAACACTCTGAATTTTCACTTCAATGCGAAGTGTTAAACACTTTGACCATGAAGTCAAAGTCAATTATGAATAAAATGAAATCTAGCCATATTTTGCAGCCGCTTGTGGAAATAGTTTTGGGAGTGTTGGTTAATCAAGAACTTGTTTGGTCACTTTTTTTTTTTTTTTTTTTTTTGTCTAATAGGAATGAAAAATTTTATTCCAACAACTGCAAGAAAAAAAATTAAACCATCTCAACTAAGCCAGACTCTTGCCTAATTGGATTAACAAAACATGGAGGGCAATTGCAAAGATCAAAATAGCCAGAAATTACAGATCTTATACAGTATTTTGCTTAAGAGTGGACTACCATATTAGCATCTCTAGGTGGACCAACAAAAGGATGGTCTTGGTATAGATTCAGCCAAGTTTAATAATTACAACGATTAGCTTGAATGCACCCCTGTGAGTCAACTTCGAAGACAACCTCCTAATGGTTGAGAATGAGTTTTACATGGGAAAAATGCCTTTGCATGTCGAGGCATTTATCCATTTTCGGTATGTCATTTTAAAAAAGATACTGACTATGTTAGGCGATTGCTTCAACTAGGCCTGTTTTTATCAGCTTATCACAAAAACCTTTTACTTTGGGGTTGGGGGCTTGATTTCTATTTTTCCCATACAAAACAATTGATTGTAAAAAGCCAAATTTTGGGATAAAAAATTTTTTTAGTCGAAATGAATATAACCTTAGTTCATTTGCTGATC
The DNA here is from genome assembly GCA_033629205.1 of Lithocarpus polystachyus. Classification (NCBI taxonomy): domain Eukaryota; kingdom Viridiplantae; phylum Streptophyta; class Magnoliopsida; order Fagales; family Fagaceae; genus Lithocarpus; species Lithocarpus polystachyus. The sequence goes on along the minus strand of CM066162.1, from coordinate 4,355,972 downwards.
CCTTTTTTTTTTGGGTCCAACTAATTTATTGTCATAAACAGATTGTCTTATTTGGCCTAGGCCCGTGGGCCTACGCTACCTTCTTCTTTAGCTTTACAATCAATCACTCTCTCTCTCTCTCTCTCTCTCATGAAATTCTCAATATTTAAGTTGTTAAAAATAAGGCAAAAATAAACTCCTGGTCTTTACATTTTGAGCTTATTCTCATTTTGGTCCCTCTGGTAGGTAAAGTGTGGAATTTACAACTATATGTTAGTAACTTAAATTTCAGCCAAACCACAGCTGGGAAAATTGTCATTTGCCCTTTGAAATTAGTTTTGTGCATGCATTGAGTCATATTAGCCGTGTAGTGAAATTAAGAGAAATTTTAATGTCTTAATTAAGAGAAAAAATAATCAAGGGAAAGAAATGGACAAAGTACCAAGCTTAAACGCTTCATTATACTCTCTCACCAAGCTTAAACTCGTTACTTAAGCAAAAATACCACTACAAAAGGGTCTAACTCTTATATTAAATTAACAAAAATATGTGTTACAATACATAACTTAGTATATATTTTGTCAATTCATTTTATAGGTGTGTGCATATGTATTGAATTTTTAATAATTGCTTTCTTGTTGCTAAAATAAGTGCTCTTTTAGTATGTGTCTGGGGTTAATTTTTACTTATTTATCAAAACTGTAAAAAGTGGGATTCAGAAAAAAAAATAAAAAAATAAATAAAAAATAAGTGCATCCATTGACTAGTAGTTGAATAAAGGAAATTCATACAAAACAAGAGTTGGGTCTGAGGGCCGAGGGTATTACTTGGGCTGGACTGAATTATGATTATCTGGGCTTAAAATTAAATTGAGTCATTTTTCAAGTCCAATTTCAATTGTGGCCTATCCATATGGGAATGAGTTTGCTGGGCTTCTCCAGAATCAAAGTTTCTAAATACTTTTGAGTCATATTAATTTTGTTTCAATAATTTCTAAATAATGAATATTCTGATTCTTTAATATTTTTTGACATTTCAAAAGTTTTAACATATAAATTTGTGAGACATTATTTTACAATATTGAAACTATTTTACAAACTTCCACATTATTTCTTTTAAAGGTAACACTATAGTCACATTTTTTTTTTTTATGTTGTTTCTATAATTTGTAGGTTTTGATTATTTTGATTCTTTAGTTTTTTTTGTGGTTTTACACTGTGGTGACACAGTGGTAACCACGTTAAGATTTATCCTCTTTAGGGAGCCAGACCCGCAAGGATTATCCCGTATACCCAATGGAAGGAAGAAGGGAGCAAGGGCTGGCCTTGGACTCGCGCTCGCAGTCCCACATCGGGTAGTTAGGCGCTCCCACTCATGTTTATAAGGTTCTGGACCAAGCATGAGTGTACGCTTACCCGCGTATGCGATCGATCGCATACGTGAGTAAGCGTACACTCATGAGTAAGCGTACACTCATGCGCTCCCACTCATGTTTTATTATTATTATATATAGGTCGTGTTTTATATTAGAATTTTTTTTATTAATAATTTGATAGTTATGAGTGAGTATGTGTTAGTTTGAAGCACTAGAAATATTGATTAAGTTACTAGATTTTTAGTAAATAAAAAAAAAAGTCACATGATTCTTAGCATTTTATATTAGAAAGTTAAAGAATAATTTTTTTGGTTAATAATAGCAATCATGAAATACGGATTTAAATTATGCTTTGCATAAAAAAAAGAGCAATGGTGATACTAAGTTACAAAACTTTTGACTAAAAAACATAACTTGTTATTACATAATTTGTTTTTCACTAATGCTATAAGTATTATAAATTTTACTCGTATCAAACAGGTAATAAAATTAAAAATTAGGAAATTTAATTATTTTTAATAAAAAATCAATTTTTTCTTTTTAGAAATTACTTTGTTGTTGAAGTGGTCTTGTGGTGTTAATCTCATGCATTGTCATATTAAACAAATATTTTGTAGAGTAATTGGTAATATATTGAACATTTTTCCAACTTTTTCATAAATGGTTGAGTTTACTAGTTGTGCTAATGAAGTTGTGCAACTTGTACCAATGAAGTTAAAAAATAAAAATAATAATAGAGAAAGAGATTACACTCCATTTACAGTTACAACCACTACAAAAAAAAAAAAAAAAAAAAAGACTTTAGGTTGCGTTTTAAAAACGCGGCCTAAGGTCCTAAAAACGCGGCTATAGGACCAATAGGGCTATGGCCGCGCTTTTTTAGGCCGCGTTTTTAAATGTGGCCTAAACTCCGCGACTATAGGCCTCCGGGGTCTATGGCCGCACTTTTAAAAACGCGGCCTAAAACTAAGGTCTATGGCCGCGTTTTAAACGCAGCCTAAGACTAAGGTCAATGGCCGCGTTCTAAACATGGCCTAAGACCATTCTACCTTAGGCCACGTTTAAAACGCGGCTACTGCCAAAAATATTCAAAAAAAAAAAATTCTGAAAAAGCAATAAATATATTTATATTTATTGCTTTTTCAGAATTAAGTTTTTTGAAAAATAATTATGAATTATTTTTTTTTCTGGAAAAAAAAAAAACTAATAACACAGCAAATTTGAAATAAATTTGAAACAAACAAACACATAACCCATAATTAGAATTCATGCCAAGAACACAAACCCAGCAAAAAATTAAAACACAGCAAATTTAAACATGAACACGTTATATTTGAACAAGAACATAAACATGAACACGTTATATTTGAACAAGAACATAAACACAGTAAAATATTTGAACATGAACACAGTAAAATTGAACAAGAACATAAACAAATCGAAACAAAAATTGAACAAACCCAGCACCAACAAGAACACAAACCCAGTATTTGAACAAGAACAAGAACATAAACACAGTAAAATTGAACAAGAACAAGAACACAAACCCAGCAAAAAATTAAAACACAGCAAATTTAAACATGAACACGTTATATTTAAATAAGAACATAAACATGAACACGTTATATTTGAACAAGAACATAAACACAGTAAAATATTTGAACATAAACAAGAACAAGAACAAGAACATAAACACAGTAAAATTGAACAAGAACAAGCGGAGATGGATGTGTGTGGAAGAACACAAACCCAGCTCTGGAGGGTGTAGTCCCAGCTCAACATGATGTGGGCTAGGGTTGAGCAAAAAATTTGCTTAACCCAATCAAACTTATATATATAAAGCCTAAAGCCGCGTGTCTAACACGCGGCTATAGGCAAAACGCGGGCCGCGTTTTAATAAACGCGGCCCCATTCAAACTGAAGCCGCGTTTTATTAACGCGGCTTCAGTAAAAGGTTGAGGCCGCGTCTAAAAACGCGGCCTCAGGCTTTATTTTGGGCCGCGTTCGCAAAAACGCGGCCCATTGAAAGGACTAAAGCCGCGTTTTTAAAAACGCGGCTTCAGTCCGTTTTGGGCCGCATTTTTGCAAACGCGGCCCAAAAAAACGGGGCCTAAAGGCCCTGTTTTTTGTAGTGAACCTCAACGAGTTACAAATTCAATTGCACAAATTTTCTTGCAATTGAATTTAAAAAATAAAAATAATAATAGAGAAAGAGATTACACACCATTTACAGTTACAACCTCAATGAGTTACTAAAAAAAAAAAGTGTTATTAAACTTGGCGGTGAAGTAAAAGCCAAAGGCCATGGCCATTTGGCACCTATGTTGCATGGCATATATGTGTTGAGCATTTGGTGATATTTGTTTTTCTCTTTTCTTGTGTGTATATTTATTGCTTATTGATTAATAAGTTGACCAAGCCTTGTGTTACTGTGGTCCATGGTTTCTACTACCATCAGCCGTTGATTTGAAATTGTTGTGGATTGAGTTATGTGCATGGCCTTTTAAAAATAAATAAATAAAATTAGTCTCATGCATTTCGTAAGTGCAAAGTGTCTTTTATTATTATTATTATTTTTTTTATATATAAGTATCATAGTTTTCTATTCATTCATCTCTTTTCGTGCACTAAAAACTTGTGGTAAATTTGAGTTTGTTAAATGCCTTAAGATTTTTATGTTCAAAATAAAAGAGAATGTAGAAAAAGAAAGGAAAAAAAAAAAGAATGTGTCTGTATAAATTTAAAAGATGATAAGAGATGGGGAGGAAAATAGGGCGAGTTTATTTAAATATCAAAAAATTATGAAAGATAAGGAGATTATAAACTGTTGATAACGTGGATTTAGTGGAAAGTTTTAATTATGAGCTTTTATTTTATGAATTTGTCCCCTTAATTGAACATATGTAAGTAAACATAGAGGGGATATTTTGGGATATCCAAAACTTAGAGTCCACAACTTAAATGACTTGGAAGCCTCTTAAATAGTAAGTAGTATAGATAAGTCATAAAAAGATGGTAAAAACAATTGAGATTTCTGTAATTTTAAGGATCTAGTTAATATAAGCCTTTAAGGCATTTGTTAATGGGTTATTTTAGAAAAGTTTTAATATCAGTTATATGGAAAATATAAAAATATGTTAAAAAATCAATTACTTTTTTTTCCCCATAAAAAGTTTCTAAAAATACTTCCTAAGCCAATTCTCTTATGGAATTTATTAACTTTTTCCTAAATTTAATTACAGCAACAATGCTACACCAACATTTTTCACAATAATTTCACACCTATTGAGTTTGTAGGTTATTATTGATACTCATATGGACTCACTACGAATATTGCTTTACTATCCACTAATAACTTCTTCACCTTAAATAATTGTTAAATTTGTTATGAAATTTGTTGAATCTTTAGACTTATTGTAATTACAATGAGTTAATGAGCATGACCAAGTCACAATTCCTTTCAAGTGATTGTTTAATTGGTAGCCCCTAGGCAATCATAGCATGCCACCCAAGTAGTGCAATGTTAATTTTTAAGTTATTTGAGAAATTTGTAAGGGTGTTGCAAGCATATAAGGGTGTATGATGGTAATAGAAAAAGTCTAGGGACACAAACAAATTTGACATTTGTTTGATACAATTGATTGTTAGTGATAGGTAAAAAAGTGGTTTCAATGGTCGGCTCATATGAGAACAAATGAAAGCTTGTCAACTCAATAAGTGTGAAAAAATTACCAATTTTGTTGTGCATGTAACATTACTTGATGGGCAATATGGTTACCAAGCCCAGGGCCGGCTCAACAGGTGATGCAATTAATGCAATCGCCTAAGGCCCCCAAATAAAAGAAGGCTCCCAAATAAAAGAAGGCCCCACTTGTAAAAAAAAAATTATATATAACATATTTATCTATATATTTTAATTAAAAAAATTTCAAGCACTTTTATTTGTTAATAAAATGGATTAAAAAGGCCCAATTGTATCCTAAAATGCAAAAGATTAAAAAGGAAAAAAAAATAAAAATAGTCAAACTTCCAGCTTCAGCTAACCAAATTAAATTTTAGGAGACAAATTTATTAATTTATTCTTGAAATATGCTAAAATCAAAATTAATATCAGACAAATTCATTAATAATACAACGTAATTGTCTCCAAATATGCTAAAATAGAGATTATAAATTTCAAAAATAAAAGAAAAACCTCTCATCTCTCTGTCTCTTTGCCTCTCCGTCTCTCCATCTATTTTCTTATGATCTTACCTTTCTTTTCTTCATCTTGATTCTTGATATTTTCTCATAAACTCAGGTCTCAATCAACCAGCCTACCTTAAAATTTTTCTTTGTTGATTCTAGGCTTTCCAGCCGTTGAGCCTGTTGAGTGCTGAGATATTCTTTGTTCTTCCCCCTCTTTCTTTTTGTCTCTGTCTTTCCAAAAATGAAGACTAAGTCTTCTATTTATTTTTAGTTTATTTCACACTTTTACTGTGCAGTTGTTTGATGGGATGAGATCATGGGACACGTGACACGTTTTTGCACTCCACCACTACTCCTATAAGTCTTACAATGGCACGTTTTTGCTATGAGTTTTCTGCTCCATAGGACACTTTGCTTCTGCCATGATAGCAATTGATAGGATAAGACAAGTTTTTTATTTAAAGCTTAGCAATTGGAGGAGTACAGCTAGGTGCTAAATGGTTTCTCACCTCTCTTCTTTTCTTTTCTTTTTTTTCTTTTCTTTTTTTGACAATTTATCTATTATTATAAATTATTATACCAATTAACAATTTGATGTGCATCATATCAACTCATTTGTATTATAGTGATACTAATTTATTAAATCAAGTATTAAATTAATTTTTATTTGTGCAGGTATAAACTTTAAAGTGGTCACGACTTTAGAAAAAATACAACAATCAGGTTCTATTGTTCTATACTTTAAATTTTATTTTTAGTTAAATTATCATTTTTAATTATAAGTTGTGTTTTAAATAAAAAAATTCAATATATATATATATATTATTTGATTAATATTTAATTATAAAAAGGTCCTATTTAAAATTTTCACCTAAGGTCCCAAAAATTATTGAGCCGGCCCTAACCAAGCCTAGCATGAAGTTGAAGGGATAGCAGCAAGACATGTTTCCTCGAATCTCGATTTACTCCCATTTTGGGATTGGTTTTGGGCCTTATTTACTTTAACAGTTATCTATCTCTCTCTCTCTCTCTCTCTCTCTCTCTCTCTCTCTCTCTCTATATATATATATATATATATATATATATATACTTGTAATATTTATTAAAATTTGATTACATAATATACCCTACAATAATTTTAGGTCATGAAACATAAAAAAAAAATTAAGTTTTAATATTACAACAAATTCTCAAAGCATTATAATTCAACCGATCAACTATTAAACCCAAAAAAAAAAAAAAAACTATTCAAACATAAAACAGTAATTAAAAAAAAAAATCAATTCTTAAAACCTAAAGTAAATAATACACCACTTTATATTATAAATTCAAATCATAAAGACAAACTAACATACACATTCATAAGCCCTTTTAGATATATATCACTGTAAATTTTTTTAAGACCTTTTTCCCTCTCCCCATGCGTATGTTAAAAATATTTAGTATTCTAAAAAAAAAAAATATACACATACATAACCCTAGTCTACAACTACAAAAGTTAGGTCATTTTGTAGTTGTACTCTGGTTATGTAGTGTATTATAAACCTGATTTAAAACACTATTATTATTTTTGTGTGTGTTCTAATAAGTATTATTGTTTACTTAAAAAATAAAAAAAAATAGGGATGTTTATCCCACATTGGTTGTGTGTGTCTAGTGTCCGCTGTTTATAACCTCTGTTTACAACTACCAAAGTTAGGCCTCTTTTGTAGTTATACTTTGGTTATATAATATATTATAAACTTTTTTTAAAACACTATTATTATTTTCGTGTGCATTCTAATAAGTATTATGCGCACATGCACACACTTATATATGCCTTATAAAAAAAACTATAATATATATAAGTTGGTGTCTGGATGGGCCCTGATACCCACCCTTGAACTTGTTTCGGGGGGAAGAATTAGCCATTGTGCCCACCCCATTTGATACGTGCGGCGAGGTAGGTTTAACCGTTCAAGTGGCCCTAACATTACAAATGTCTCTTTTTGGCTATTATAAAACGATGCAATCTACCAAGGTACTTTCTTTTTCCAGAACAAAAGAAAAAATAAGTTCTTATTAAGGCTTAACAATACCAGTTCAATAATATTTTCCCATCAATATGAACTGATATATATATATATATATATATATTATGAATACAATAGATTTGAATTTTTGATGTGCTTTCTATAATAATTATTTTTTGTCATCAAGTTAATGTACCAATTGGTTTTGGTGTAGTCAGTATTCAAACTCAAGTCTTGTATTTAACAATAAAAAATCTTTACCAACTGAAGTTATCTTCAACAGTAGTGGATTTTTTGCTATATAAGTTAAACTAATTTTATTATGCATATACCATAATATGCCATCTCAATAATAGTGAAAATTATGAAGTATTTTGTATCCCTAATTTTATTGGTGTTAATTCCAAGATCCTATAGGGAAATAATATGAATAATGCAACGAATTTCTTAATCTTCTCCTCACATCAATATTTGTATCTATATATTGAACAAAAATCCTCTATCTCACACTTAATATTCCACTTTATGCTCCACTAATCACAGTATATCATGTGTCTTGTTGAGTTTCGTATTATTAAATTATATGGTGGACAAGATTTTCTTCAAACGTGTTGCTAGATAATTCAAATAGTTATTTTTAATCTTGTAACTCACTAGAAAATGTGATTAAAAATACTATTAGATAATCACTTGATTTACAAATATCAATTGGAAAATAACTCCTCACATTTTTTTTAGAGAGTTTCAATCTATGACGTCCGCTTTTAATGATAATTCTTTATCATCAGACCAAGACATCAATTGGTTTTTGATGTAGGTGGAGATTGAAGCCTATATTTCTTATTCAACTATCAGAGATTTTACTAACTGAACTGACTAGAACCCACAATTCCTCACGTTTAAGAAAGAACAGTCGTACTAAAAAATAAAATAACACAATTAACTATAGGAATTAGACTTTTTTTTTTCTAGAATAATTTATAGGAGTAGACAAAGTGTAAAATTACTTATTCTTTTTAGAGTAATGCTATGAACACATAAAAATGCACAACTTTGTACCACTACTTGTCACACGATGAGTAGTGATTGGTGGATGTGTGATGGTGGATCATGTGAGAACACACTTCAACCCCTCACAACTTGCCACGTGGAGAGTTGTGACACAAAATTGAGTATTTTTATGTGTCACTAGCATTACTTTTTATTTTTTATGATATAAGGTGTAAAATTAATTTTTTTGATATAAAATAAAAATTTTACTTTAATCTAATCTAAGTATATATATATGTGTGTGAAGTTTAGACTTGAATCTCGATTCTTAGTCTTCACACCTCACAACTACTTATACAGGTGAAGTGAATGTTGCAACGAATGTGTGCGGTGCGGTGGATGTAAAATTAATTACTACGAAGGAAGAAAGCTTATCACGTGTGGGTGCGACATCCAAGGCACGTGTGGGTGCGACATCCAAGGCAAATTGGGAAAGTTGGGCTCATAGTTTAGTGTTTGTTAAGCTCCAGTCCAAAATGTAGATATAAACGGGAAAATGAAACGGAAAGGAAGATTGTCTTTTTGTCAGCCACAGCGGAAGGTTGTCAAATTTGTTTAGGTGAGAGATATGGCGGTGGCTGCTTTACCTAACTCCCAAACGCATCTGTCACTGCATCTCAGAACGTTTGAGAAAGTTATCCTTTTTATTTATTTTTTGATAAACTCAAATGTTACCATTCATATAGGTGATTTATTTATTTATTTATTTTCTTTTATGTATTACTATCGATTGATGGATGATTTATCATAAACTAGTATGTAGAATTTTTTTATTATTTTAAAAAAATTATATTCTTCAAGGTACAATGAAAATTTTACCCAACAAACAAAACAAAATGATGAACATAAGTTCATGAAACCACTGTTTTAATCCTAATGTAACTTAAGAAAATTTCCTAATAATCAAGAGAAAAAACATAATTGAAGGGATTATAATGTATAATTTTTAAATATAGTAAAACCATCATTTTATGTGAAAATCATCTTATGTGCTAGTTCTATGGAGTGGGCCTCTTCAAACTGGTGACCGTGAGCTTCATAAGCGTGGGACCTACTTGTATGTGAGAGCCCACTCCTATGGTAAGTTTAATTTGTTAATAAAATGTTTGAAAATTAGTTTCTAAATATACTTAAAGAGCACAAAAAATGAAAATAAAAATCACTTATATAATATGTTAAAAGGATATTTAAAATGACGGCTATGCTTGTCTATTTATTTTAAGATCAAAAGTCAAAAATAATGATGGGTAGGTTTAGGCTAACTTAAATAAAACTTTTGCTTATAAACTTTAAATAGTTTAAAAAAGAAGTGACAATTCATCAACAAAAACAAACTTATTGAAAGAATAATATTTTTGAAAGTTTTATATAAGCTGAGTCAATAGTTGACACATCTCATTGTAAGTATATCATACATGGTACGAAAGAACAAATAAATCAAATCTACAACTTTCTACATCTTTTTAAAAATATCATTTTTGATTTTAAAAAACATGTCTAAGCTGTTTATTAAAGTTTTTTATTTTATGGGTCAGTTAATGTATACCGTTGGTGCATACGTTAATCTTTCATTTTAAAATTTTTTTTATAGAGAATTGTAAAAGCCGTTAAAAAAGTTAGTTAGGTTTTCATTTTCTCATAAAGAATTTCATAAAATGATTTACTAATGTATGAAAAAACTCTTATTTTATATATACAAAATTTTAAATATTTTTTTATAGTTAAAATTGCATCTTTATTCAAATACCTTTTATTTTTAACCCAACCAATGAAAAAATATTTTATTTAAAATTTAAAAACTAGAATTATAGCCCTGTTTGGTATGTGTGTTTAAATAATAGTTTTTAGTTTTTTTGGAAATACTTATAGTTGAAAAAGTGTGTGTGAAAATACGTGTAATATTATTTAAAAATTTAAAATATGTGTTTGAACTGGTGTACTAAACAAGATTTGTCTAGAAAGATAAATGATATGTTTACAATATTTTTATAATAAATCTTAAGTGGCAGGTTATTACCGGCTGTTATTGTTGGGGCAAAAAAGTAATCTTGGTGTTAGGTTCAAATTTGAACCAATAACAACTAACCATCTATAATTTATTGTGAAAATATTGTAAAAATATTGTGGACGTAACATCTCTAGTCTAGAAAAGGAAGAAAATCATAAAAAAGCCAAAGGATAATATGGTAATTTGGCAACAAAACTTTGAAATAAAGACGAAATCCAGTAAGGACTGTTTGGTAGTGCCGCTGCTGCCGCACAACTCTTGTCACATTGCCACATCAATTACTCATCAGCGGATACTCCAAGAAAAACAGCGTCTTGTTATTTTCCTCACTCTTTAAAAACCCACATATACACACTCTCATTTCCTAACCCACCACCTACCCACCGAAAAGTCGTTCAAAAAAAATACACACCAAACCGCCGATATTTTCTTTTTTCCCACCGTATCGGGTTTCGTAATTCGCCGAAAAAGCCATGGCCTGCGCGAACCTCAATGCGGCGTCGTCTCAGTGGATCGGACAACAGTCTTTCACTCAGCGTCAAGGATCGTCTTCTTCGTCGTCGACTCGGTTCGCGACTCGCCGAGTCTCGTTCCCGATCCGCGCCAAGGCTTACAGCGAAGAACTCGTCCAAACCGCTGTGAGTACTATTATAGAATAATTATCGTTCGTGTCTGATTTTGCTTTTGCTTTTGCTTTTTGGATCGGTATTTGATTTGTTTTTGAATCTATCACTGTTGTTTCAAATTCTATGTGTACTTTGTACGGTTTGGTTATGGACAAAATTTGAGCTTTGACTTTGAAGTTGATCGATCACAACTCACGAGTGTGATAGATAGGTTAGTAGCTTATTTTTACTGGTCTGGGAAAGCTGTGTAATTCAAGTTGATTTATTAATCAATTTATTTGATTCATGTAGCACTCGTTCTATTTGTTTAATTGAATAATTTTGTTAGTAAAAAAAAATGTGTAATTGAGATCTCACTGCTTTTGATTGAAATTATATATATATATATATATATATATATATATATACACACTAGTTGAGTTCAAGTTACACTTGGTGTAACTTTTTACTGGGCACGATTGAATTTCATGCTAATCGAATATTGTTTACAATTTGATCTATAAACACACTTTTTTTATGCAGAATTTTGAACTAAAAAAACTTGAAATTTAATAGTTAATTGATGACATAGCTATTTGATCATCTGAAAATTTTGCAAGCATAAGAGATAATAGAAGGAAATGTAACCCAACGGTGGATTTATCAAAATTTGTATCTACGGAAAAACATATTGAGTGGTGTAAAATTGCTTAAAGTTACACCAGTTATAACTTGAATCTAACCATGGATATATATATATATATATATATATTTATATACAATTATGGTTGGAATGGTTAATAATATCTGACACAAAATTTGGCATAAGAGTTTTGTGTGTTATCTATCAGTTGGATTTTCAAAATATACTAATATAGTAAAAAGTTGTTACAAGATGTAAGTGTAACATCAAAAAAGAGTTACACCATGTGGAAAATGTGTAAAACTTCCCCCATTTTTGTCACAAGTTGGAGGAAAATTTTCCTTAGCGTATTTATTGAATCGTGTTCTTTGAAATTACAACATTTTTTTTTTTAATTTTAAATTGTTAATATCTTGGTAAAAAATGATACCATATTGTAGTTGACCTTTATTTTTCTTTGATACATGAAATAATTTGTTGGACTTTGTGTTTCGTGTGCTTATGGTTGCTCTTAATCTTAGTATCGGAGTTATTAATGTCAAGAAAGTTTCAAAAGATGGAGAGATTAAATCAAATCTTGAACATTTAGTGTTTTGTTTCTCAAGCTCTCTTAGTTCACTTGCAAAATGCATACACGTGAAAATAATAATTTACAACTTCAACTACTAAAAAGGCATAAGAATGACACTGTTAATTTGTTGATAGCTTATTTTGCTTAACTGATCCTTTGTGATGGTGTAGAAAACAATTGCATCACCTGGTCGTGGGATCCTTGCAATTGATGAATCCAATGCAACATGTGGGAAAAGGCTATCGTCTATTGGCTTGGAAAATACCGAGACCAACCGACAGGCGTACAGGCAACTTTTGTTGACCACTCCTGGCCTGGGAGAATACATTTCTGGTGCCATTCTTTTTGAGGAAACATTGTACCAGTCAACCACAGATGGGAAGAAATTTGTGGACTGCTTGCGTGATGCAAAAATTGTTCCTGGAATCAAAGTTGACAAGGTGTAATTTTAATAGAATGTACAAATTTTTTCTATTGGTGCTTTATGTGATTTTATGTGTAGTCAGCTATGTGTTCCCTGGTTCTCAATTTTCAACTTTTTTGGGATTCAGGGCTTGGTTCCCCTACCAGGATCAAACAATGAGTCTTGGTGCCAAGGTTTAGATGGATTGGCTTCAAGATCTGCTGAATACTACAAGCAAGGTGCTCGTTTTGCTAAGTGGTAAGTCATTTAGTATTCTTTATGATCTTGTGCTGTATGTGGTGTACATAAAACTTGCTGTTTGTGTTCAATATGACAAATCCTTATTATCTCAATATCTTGTTGAAATATCCAGGAGAACAGTAGTTAGCATTCCTTGTGGCCCTTCTGCTCTAGCTGTTAAGGAAGCTGCATGGGGACTTGCACGTTATGCAGCTATTTCTCAGGTATGCCTTCAATTTGAAAGAACTATATAATTTGGATTCAGAAAAACCTTTTAGCAGAGTTAGGAATACAGGATTTGCTGGCACATGGTGGGTTTGGCAGTGTCAAAGTATCAAATGCAAGTGGATCAGATTTTCATCTATATGTTTATCTCTCTTTGTAATGCATAACTTGAGTTAGCAACCAATTCAAGATGGATGTACATATGTGTGTGTGTGAGTGTGTGCGCTTTAGATGTGACATTCAACCAAAGAGGATTCATTTTCTTCCACGTGTCATTATTCTGATTTCGTGTGCAGGACAATGGTCTTGTGCCAATTGTGGAACCTGAGATTCTTCTTGATGGGGACCACCCAATTGAGAGGACACTTGAAGTGGCAGAAAAGGTCTGGTCAGAAGTCTTCTTTTACTTGGCTGAAAACAATGTTTTGTTCGAGGGAATTCTACTTAAGCCCAGCATGGTAACCCCGGGGGCTGAACACAAGGAGAAGGCTTCTCCAGAGACCATTGCCAAATATACACTCACAATGCTCAAAAGGAGAGTTCCTCCAGCAGTTCCAGGAATCATGGTTTGAATGCCTTTACTCTTTCTGACGATTTCAAAGTGAAATATCTTCCCTCTTTCCATAATAGTGAGTTAAGACTATAAATCAGTTGAGATTTATAGCCATGTATCCCCTTTTTGTCCCAACTAAGTGTATGCTCAGCCGCAAAAGTGTGTAAAATATTCTTGAATATGCCTCTCAAGTAGTAATTTACTAATTTTCATGGTTGAGATGGGTTTAAAAATGCGAGCTCAAAGCCTTCAGGGCTAGATGGTTGTTTTCTTCTTTAGATTAAGATGATAAATTATTTTTTCTGCCTCGTTGATGTTGTATGTGGTTATTGATTTCCATTTGCAGATATACATGCTTGTGATTTCCTTGTCCAACTTATTGATTTGTGATTAAGATTTAAAAAGTAACTGATCCTTGTTCTGTTCACGTCTCAGTTTTTGTCAGGAGGACAATCTGAGGCGGAAGCAACCTTGAACCTGAATGCAATGAACCAAAGCCCCAACCCATGGCATGTTTCCTTCTCATATGCTCGTGCACTGCAAAACTCTGTGCTTAAGACATGGCAAGGACGTCCTGAGAACATTGAAGCCGCACAGAAATCGCTTTTGGTGCGTGCAAAGGCAAACTCCCTGGCTCAGCTGGGAAAATATTCTGCCGAGGGTGAAAACGAGGAAGCCAAGAAAGGAATGTTTGTCAAGGGCTACACCTACTAAGCCTGAGTCTAAGGCAGCTCATGCCTCTTGGCCGTTGAATGTGTACTTTCTGTTTTGGTTTTCTCTTATTCTTAGCTGTGTATGCTGATGAGGCTGTCACTATTAGACGAGCAATTTCATTTCTTTCTCCCCCTTCTCATTAAAGACTAGATAGGCTAATAATACCTGTGAGAAAGGGAATGTTTTTTGAATTGTAACGTAGCAAGTTGTGATTAGTGAAAGCAAGAATATATGAGTTTGTATCCTTATAATGTTATGGTCCTTGAAATTTTATGTACTTTGAGATTGTTTCTTGTTGATCCTGTCTTGTCTTAAAACCATGTCTGTTTTACCCTCTCTCTCTAACACACACACACACACACACACACACACACACACACACACACACACACTCAGATAGATTGTTCTATGTTCAATTGATAGAAAGGTACTTTGTTGAAGCGGTTAGAGCTTTGAACTGAGAACTCAGTAGTCTAAAATATCTAGTGCAGTTTTTTTCTTCCTTGGCAGAACGAAGGAACCACAATTGGCCTTTTCTTTTTCCCAACCAAAAAAAAAAAAAAAAAAACAACTGGCCTTTTCTTTTTCTTTTTCGTTTTATATTGGAAAAGGAAATTTAAAATTTAAATAGAAATTAAATAAATTAAGATTCAAGACACCATAGTCTAGGTAGCTAACACCTCAAGCATATGCCAGTATACTTTCAGTAATAGCATGTTTGGGAGTTAAAAAAAGGAGGGGGAGTAGAGTAGAGTAGAGGGAGGAAGAGTAATTCAATTACCTTGTTTGGAAGTTTTTTAAGGAAGGAGGGAGAGAGATTTGAAGGGGTTTAGAGGGGTTTCAACTACCTATAACCCCTCATTTTTAATTCTTCCAAATTGGAGAGATTTGGAGGGAGAGTATAGTAGATAAGTTATTGGTCAAATGAATTCCCTAATTTACCCTTTCTAAATTAACAAAATTACCCTTTCTAAATGACTAATTACTCCCTTCTTCCTCTCTAATTTTAAAAACATCCAAACAATGTAGAGGGGATTCATTCCCCTCTATTCTCCTTCCCTCTACTCCCCTCTACTCTCCTCCCTCTCTAAACTTCCAAACAAGCCATAAAAGTAGGATGGTCTGCGCAATGGTTTCTTACTTCGTGTGAGTGTTGTATGAGCCACCTCAAGACACCGCATGAGTGAAACATGTCAAAAAGGTTTTCACAAGTTATTATTAGTTATTAACTTCCTATTTGAGTCTAAGTTATTATTTGAACTCATTACTGACATAATTTTTTTAACTACCACAAACAATCTTCCACGTTAGCCGAGTGTGAAATTTTTTGTTTTTTTTTTTTATTTCTACAGACTTTTCTCAATGGTTTATATGGAATGGTGTGAGGATTTCTACTACTCATTTGACATATAATTCTACAACAATTTATGGATATCTAAACCAAAAATTAGTTTCAACTGATCCTTAAGACCCTAGAGTTTAGCTAGCTACCATTGTGTTCAAGTGCCCAAATTTTTTTGAGAAGCCTCTAAATCATAAATCTCTAATGTCTTTAATTATACATTGATGCAGGAGTGTAATACAATACATGGAAGGAAGATGCTGACATGGAATGGTGATGTGGCTGGTCAAGGTATTTAGGTTTGGGTTTAGGCTTCAAGAAAGGATCTTTTATGAGTTCTTGCAAGGTTCTTGAAATGCAAGACTCAAGGGAGATGAAGGCTGAGGTATCGCAAATGTTAGAGCAAATGTTAGATATCAAGAGTCAAGACAGTGCAAACTATTTTAAGGCTAGGCTAGATTTTAGAAAAAGATTAGGTGGTTAGATCTAAGTCGTGTCGAAGGGAATGAAAGAGAGTCAAGTCTTTAAGAATCTTAGAACAAAGCTCTCAAGGCTTATTTAGAAGCTTATCTAGAATTGTAGTACTTTACAATAGCGAGACTATTTATAGATGCATAGTCTTTGTTTAGTCTATAGAAACTCCAATTAACTCGGCTAATAGACGGTAAATCAGATTACAACTATCTCTTAACTAAATTGACTCCTATCTTATCCAATACAGCTCGTTACAAAAAGACCAATGGTTAAAATTACAAGTGGTAAGCTAAGCTAAAAGTAATTTTAAGTAAAATTCAAACACGAATTCAGCTCAGGTGGTATCATGTGTAACTGTGTACTACATACACAGTGTGTAAAACTATAGTCTATACAAGAAAAGAGAAAAAGAGAACTGCAGTGGGGCCATTAAAAATGCTGATGTGGAATCTCATTCGAAAACTTCACACGCCACCTAGTGCGTGCGTGGCCTTTAAACAGTGACAGAAGACAGCAAAAAAGAAAGAAAGAAAGAGAGAAAGAAGCCAACAACACACTAAAGACTGCGACCAGATCCTCCATCTTTTTTCTATCTCAGACTCTCAGTACTGTTTTCGTCATGTCCAATTCCACCCCCATTTCTTCGCAAAACTGAAACCCATAACAAACGCAACCAACTAACTGAATCACCAACAAAAATAAACTACTTCAAACGACGCCGTTCGCCTCAGTTCTCAACCTTGCATGCTCTCTTCCTCTCCTTCTCTCTCTCATCTTCTTCTTTTTCTTCACCTCCACGATTCTCTTCCACTTCAAAACCCTAAAACCCTCACAATGAAGGATCGACCTCGCTCTTCCTACGGCGCCGTCTACGTGCCTCCGCACCACCGCTTACGCTCCGTCATTACTACTCCCAACTACACTTCCTCCGCCGCCGCAACCGCCGGTTCCGGCGCCGGAGCCGGAGCCGCAGATGTAGTCGACTCCAAGCTCCGCGAGCCTCCACAAACCGCTGTGATAAGTCCTAGACAGACTCATAGTCCTTACTCGCAACAAGAACAGCTCCACAACAGGATTTCGCACTTCAATTCGCCGCGGCCTCCGCCGCCCTGCGATGATTCCGTCTCCGAAGAAGGCTCCGATCGCGAGCTCGATTCCTTTCCTCTGCCGGTAAGACTCTATGTATCAATATTTTAGTTGAATTTTGGTTTTATTGTCTGCCTCGGCTAATTGTTTGTGAAAATGGTATTAACTATTTGAATTTTGTGACTAGCGGTTTAAAATTCTGGTGTGTGTGTGATCATTTGTGGAAATAATTTACTTGCATAAGATAATGTAGAAGTTTAGTAGTTGCTAAGTCGAACCTGAGTTCAAAATTCGAGAGAAAGTCTGGTTTTACGGAGTTTGAGTGAATAAGCAAAAAAGTTAATTTGATTGTTGGCCATTTAAGACGAACCGCCAGTCATTGTTGAAGATTTACATTTAAGTTAACATGAATGATGTGCTGATTATGGAAGATTTACTTATGGATAGTCCTGGCTACTTAATAGGATTGATGAGGTCAAGTTTGGTTGAGTTCGGAACAAGGATGGAGCTAGTGCGTTTGAATGTAGCTTTTTGCTGAAAGTTGGTTGAAGTGTAGTTGTAACTAGGCTTTAAAGAGTTGTACATAAGCAAAGTAGACGTTAGTCAGCTTCTTCACAAGCGGTACCAAAATGACGTTTGTTCTCCAAAGTGAAGTTTTTGGCTTTACCCTAGCTTCAAATGCATTAGGACATATAATCTAGGAAGAGACACGAATATAAGTGACATATTTCACAAATCCGTAAATTTTAGAAGAGTAGGACACAGTCACAGCAAAAGACTGTTTTGTTTCGTGGATTGTTTTAAATTCGATATATAATATATGAATATCTACTTCTGAAAAATGAATAGAGCAAGTCAGAATAAAGAAACTCTTAGAAAGTTTTGAAATGAAACGTGGTTCTTTAGTACTTTTAAAGTTTAAAGGCGGCGGTCGTGTTTCTGAAGCTGCTTTCTTTCTTTAGGGAAAAAAATGAAAGGTAACTAGCAATTTATTGGAAATGGAACAGATGGTTAAGATAGATACGGAACTCTGTATTAAGAGGTTGTTTTGAGGGTAAAATTTTGCAATCAAGAATGGAGCCAGACTTCATGGCTCTGGCATATGTTCAAAAACTTCATTGAAGAGGTTAACATTTATCAAATGCTATGCAACAGAATGTGGTTGGAAATCTAGGATTTGGCTTGGAATCTCAAAGTATGACATTTCAAATGGCATATTTTATATTATATGAAGTTTTGTGACTTTTCACATCTACTGGGATTCACATTTTACAAATGCAATACAAGTGCTGCAAATGATTAATTTTCAACTAGACCAGAGGTCTGCATCATCAGGTTGGTAAGCTGTAAATAAATACAGGTGTGTGTGTACACCTACCCCGCGTGGGGGGGGGGGGGGGTAGGTATGTCTCCACATTATCTGGGCATAAAATCTCTTCCAGTTCCTAGAAAAGATAATCTGAAAATTTTAATGTGTGCTTATTTATAAAATAAAAGAATAGTATTCTTTCCATGTTGAAATCCTATATGTTGAAGTTGCCTCTCTCTCTCTCTCTCTCCCCCTCTTGTCACCTTTGTTAAATCCTTTTATGCAGTGCTTGAGAAGTGGATTGTTACCATGGTATGGTACACCAGTGAACAAAGGTATGCTTAATAATTGGTGTAATCCATGGAGCTGGCTTTGCATTTGCCTTAAAGAGAATGAAGGGGAAGTCCATGGATATGAAATTACCAAATTATGCAGCTATTTATTCTTAAAGAACTGAGAGAACTAGGGCAGATATGTCCAGCTATTCACATTGCTGATGTCCTCAAAGGTGGGTATGCTAGTGGAAAGTGATTGTGGTAGAAAGGGGAGAGGGATGTTGTTGATGGTTACTTGAGTGGCTTCCTCATCACTTATATTATAAATATGACCTTTGGCCTATGTTAATGAAATGCAATTTAGACCTCAACCTGTTTTAACCCTTGTCTTGTTTGTGTTTGATTTGCAGGTGGGTTTTTTTTTTTTTTTTTTTTTTTTTTTTTTTTAACTACATAAATGTTTGTGTATGTTTATGTACGTGTGTATGAAATTTTCACCATGTTTTTCAGGGTGCTTCCCCCTTTGACAACATTGATGAGTGGACACGGAAGTTTACAATGCTTTTACGTGACAAGGAGAAGCAAGAATTTGTCTCAAGGGAGAAAAAGGATAGACGTGATTTTGAGCAAATATCAGATTTGGCAAGCAGAATGGGGCTGTACAGGTATTTTCTGCTTCATCAAAGTAGATGCTTTAATTAGCAAACATACTGTTAGTCATCATAAAGTAACTTTTATGAATCAAAATTATATTTGGCAGCCATCTGTATGCAAAAGTTGTTGTCTTTAGCAAGGTCCCACTGCCTAACTACAGATTCGATCTGGATGACAAACGTCCACAGAGGGAGGTACTTTCTCATTAGTTCTATTTCACAAAGTTTTTTCTTTTTTATTTTTCACCTTCTTTTTGGCAACTAAAAACTACCTACTCTCTGTGTTTACCTTCAAACTTGGCAATGAATATGTTTTAATTATGGCCCAAATTCTTAGCCTTTTTTTTGAGAGAGGCAAGAGGGGGGGGGGGGGGTTTTCTTATGATTTTTTATAGCTTCAAAGTTCTTTGTAGGTTCTTATATACCTCCTCCAGCATGTAATGTTTGCCCAAATTTGCAACTTTTATTGTCTTATAATGTTTGACCAAGTTCAAAAAACAAACACAAAGCTTTATTTTTTTACATTCCCATAGTACCCTTTGCCCGTTCTTTTCCACTACGGATCTTCATTTTTTTAAAAAGTAAAATTTGGAAAGTTTTTTGTAAAAAAATTGAGCATTTACTATCTTTTCATAGAATGTGGGCGTTTGGCAACTTGGATGGACATTATGGGATAGAGGGCAAGGGCGTACATGTTTCATAGGAATCTAATCTAAGCTTTTAATATTTGACAGGTGGCCTTGCCTCCTGGGTTGCTAAGAAGAGTTGATTCCTATTTTGGAGAATACCTCTCTCAAAAGTCTAAGAATAGGGAAAGCTATCCAGATATATCATTTTCAAGATCAAACAGTAGCTGTAGTATTGCCACTGATGAAGGGCTTTTTGAACAGCCTGAGCCGCTAGGAGCCAGTAAGTCTGTAATGGAGAAAATTCATCAACGGCGAAGTTTGCAACTCCGTGATCAGCAACGAGCTTGGCAGGTTCTTCTTAACCTGAGAAGTTATATCAATGCTTCTTTCCAATGTTATGTTGATAAAACTCTTTTTAAAGTTCTATTTCAGAACTCAGAAGCATGGATGACTTTCCCATGTATGACAGGGTACTTTGCACAAAATATTACCTAAAATTGTATTGCATAACCACGTCTATTTTTAAGTTTTTTCTTTTTCTTAGTGTCCTTTAGCTAAGTTCTCTGCAGTTTTATGTATTACTTTATAAAACAAACAGAAAGCCAGAAAAAAGTTGTTCTTATCAAGGAAAAAGAATGTGAAGAAGTTTGCACAATCTTATTGGTGTCCTCTAGTTAAAAATATATATATATATATATATATTTATCAGTAAAATTCATCAAAATGGGAGCCACGCCACCCATGTACACAGGAAGTGTACAGTAGATGCACCAGAATTAAATGTTAAAACTACAATGATCAAGTAAGTTGGGCAAAGCAGTAAAAGAAAACATGTCAAATAACAAATCAAAGATAAATTACATAAACAAGTCACATGACTCATTAAATAGGTTATGTGACTAAAATGTATATGCGGAT
This sequence comes from Lithocarpus polystachyus, assembly GCA_033629205.1. Taxonomy (NCBI): domain Eukaryota; kingdom Viridiplantae; phylum Streptophyta; class Magnoliopsida; order Fagales; family Fagaceae; genus Lithocarpus; species Lithocarpus polystachyus. The sequence goes on along the minus strand of CM066162.1, from coordinate 4,334,720 downwards.
GGTCATTTGAGTCTCCACGTAGTGGGTTGAAGAAATTTTCCTCCAAACTGGTGTAGAGGTCCCAAAAATTTGGACTAAGGCTCTGATGTTGTAAAATAATGTAATAAGTCATATGATTTAATATACGTGGATAGTTTTCATAATTGCCACAGGGGAGGATATTTCAAGTAGAACTATGTCCTTCAAATTACAATGTACAAGCCAAACAAATTGTTTCTTATATAAATGGAATCGATGGATACCCTCTCAAAGCAAAAAAAATGGGTGTTTGGATAGAGGCAAGTCCAAAGGACTACATTATTAAAAAAAAAAAAAAAAGTGTTAACAAATGACCAAAACATAAGAAACAAATTACTTATAAAAAAAACATAAGAAACAAATTCAAATTTAGGTTCAGGTTTAATTGAATTTGAAGCAGAGCAGTAGGAAAAAAAGATTCAGAAAGGGAAGAAAAAAGGAGGAATTAAAATGTTATCCTAGAAGTTTGGGGTGGATGTGAACAAAAGAATGAAATAAAAGAAGTTGTTGGACTCTAATTGGATTGGTTATGAATGTGGAACATTGGAGCTTTTGCATAATTGTCTGGTAAAGTTCCTGTAATATACAGCTGAAATAAGAAAGAAGACTTATCTCAAAGTATGACGTAGTTGACTAAGCACTCTGTACTGCTCTTTTTTTATTTGTTAACATGCTTGGTGTTCACTTTCACCCATGAGTTTTATTGATTTGTGTTTACCTTGTTGGATGGCTCCATTGGCTTGTGGCTAGGGTATGTCAAGGTGTTTGAGGTCTTAGGATGCAATTTTGCTTGTGAGACCGTGCCTAAGAAGACTTAATACTTATCTGATATTGCACTGCTCGCCTGGACCTGCACCAAAAAGATTCCTTTGAAATGTTTTTTTTGTTGCTACCCTTAGTTAATTTTGCTGGTTGAATTCCAACATATCACATATGTGCCAGGCATGATTTAAATTTTAAAGTATACTTTTGCAATCAGGTTGAGCATTAACTTTTTCATAACTGATGATCAGGATGCACAAAAAAAAAAAGAGAGTAAAAAAGAATTCTAAATGCTAGATATAAAAACCTGACCCTATTGTTAGGGTCTATTGACGTCCTGCTGAGATGTTTGCTTTACAAGCTATTTTAGAAGTATTTAAATCATTTATAAATATTTGATATAATATTTAAAAAATAATTATACAATAGGAAGATTTATTTAGTTAAATAAGTATAATTAATAACAAATTATTTAAACTTCTCAATCGATTTTTTGTATTTTTTCTGGTCCTTTGTGTGGATACTTCATCATTGTGAATTGGAAAGTTTTTTATCTATCACTTAGATTGTATCACTTACCTATCAAAAAAAAAAAAAAAAAAAAACCAATTGGGTTGATTACTGGTCTGTTGCTTGAGGACTTTATTGGGCGCAGTGTGGTTTTATCAAGTGGGTTTCAGGTTTACTAATTGTTCCTAGGTCCATACAATCCCAAGACTAACCTAAATGCATTTTTTGGAGTAGGGTTAGAAATTAGGCAGCGTTTTTCTTTGTCATTTAGGTACTCATGATGTCTAGGTGATGCTAAGGCAATTTGTTGCTCTTAAGAATGGTTGTTACGTGAGGCTTTACAGATAGATTGAGGTTGTTGGAAAATATGTAGATAATCTATGTCTTTGTGCGCAGATTTTGTTTAGCATATCTTTTTCAGATTTTAAATCATGCTATTGCCTTTCACTGTCAAAAATATGGTGGAATGAACCATTGTGATATATATTTCTTTTTCTTTTTCTATAGGAATCTCCTGAAGGTAGCAAAATGCTGGAGTTTCGTAGGAGTCTCCCTGCTTATAAAGAGAAGAATACATTACTGACAGCTGTTTCACGAAATCAGGTGTGTCAAACTTTAGTTTTTAAATGACTAATTGCATGAAGCTCTTCAATATGAAGCTCCTGGTACAGGACAATCATAATGACATGCAATATATCAGTTATCAATTTGTTTTTCTCTTGATTTTCTTTTTAGTAAAAGGCTTTTTGGCCTGCATGGTATTAAATTCTTACATATTTTTGCTGAATTAAAAAAAAATGGTAAGAATTCTTACCATAGTCACCCTTGAAGTCTCTCTTCATTTCATGCCATTAACAGGTCCAAATGCTTGTAACTAGATGCTCTAACCTATAGTTAGTGCTGAACTGTGGAGATTAATAAATTGATACTGATTAAATTTTTTGCCATTTACAATGACTAATAATGGTAACTTTTTTATTATTATTTTTGAAAAGTAATGATGGCCACTTTTTATTTGATTTTCACGAATTCCTATAAACCATTTTTTGGCATCACAATGTAGGGTGTTTCTCCATCCTTTTTTTTTCCCTTGACTTTTGTAAGACACTTTTGCTTAGGTCCAATGCAATTACACAGCTGTGCTTGTAATTATTTTTATTTTTATTTTTGTGGGGGAGAGGGGGGGGGGGGTAAGTTTACGCTGGTGTTATGTGTTGTATTCACATTTGAGGGGTAAATTTGTAATAATGTATTAATTAACCCTAAGCACACTCCCAAAGTTATTACAGTATTATAGCCTGTTTGGGAGTTAAAAAAAGGAGGGAGAGTAGAGTAGAGGAAGGGAGAGTAATTCAATTACCTTGTTTGGAAGTTTTTTAAGGAAGGAGGGGGAGGGATTTTGAGGGGTTTGGAGGGGTTTCAACTCCCTCTAACCCCTCATTTTTAATTCCTTCAAATTGGAGAGATTTGGAGGGAGAGTAGAATAAATAAGTTATTGGCCAAATAAATTCCCTAATTTACCCTTTCTAAATTAACAAAATTACCCTTTCTAAAGGGCTAATTATCCCCTTCCCCCTTTCTAATTTTAAAAACATCCAAACAATCCCCTTCCCCCTTTCTAATTTTAAAAACATCCAAACAATGTAAAGAGAAATCATTCTCCACTACTCTCCTCCCCACTACTCTCCTTCCCTCTACTCCCCTCTACTCTCCTCCCTCTCTAAATTTCCAAACAAGCCATTAGAGTTTAGAGTAGTAATGGCGCTGATGCTGGTATTTTGATGTCAACTCCGACCACCAATCACTGGCGACCACAAAACTAGAACCTCTATTGCTGTCGCCGATGACCAAAAATACACTCAAAACCCCATGGATTAGGTTGGTGGACTTTTAATTTTATTTATAGAAAAAAGACGATGAATATCATTAATCAAGAAAGTTAGCCCCAATCGACTAAGATAACATCATGAAGGTGAGGTGGAACTTCCTCCATCCACACCACTAAACCACTAACATGTCTAGCTAAGTTATGAGCCACAACACTCCCTTGTCTACGAGTATGAGAGAAAGAAACCATATCAAAGGAAGCTATGAGGGATTTTGTAGAAGTAAGCAAATGGACATAGGAGGCAAAAGAATCATCTTCACTTCTCAAAGCATTGATGATAATCTCAGAATCTCCCTCAAGAACAAAGGATGAATGACCAAGCTCTTGAGCAAAGAGAATAGTCCTTGCTGCCGCCATCGCTTCTTCATCATCAACTGAAGGAGGGAAAGTGATCTTTTTAGCAAGTGAAGCTAAGACCAGCCCTTGAGAAGTTCGAGCAATTACGCCCAAACCTGCCTCACCCGACTCTTTAAAGACAGCCTCATCAAGGTTGATGGACTTGGCGACAAATCCTGCCATCACTAAGACCTTAAAATAATGTCACCCAACCCATCTATTGTCTTGGGTTGAGTCAACTAAGTTTGGAAACTCGAAAAGACTGTTGTTCTCGGTCTGATGCTCCATCCCTACAGCTGTGAACTGCCTCAGGAGAATCACGGACTGTCAGAAATTGTCTGAAATCCTTTCTAAGGTGCTGATGTGATATTTTTTTGCACTAATTGCTTGATTCAGGTTTGGTATGTGTTGATTTGTCAATTATCATTTGCCATTTTTTCTGTGTTGTGGTTATGGTTGGTTATTTTTCTTTATTGATGCCATTGTGGGTTGTTTATGTCTGTTGTTGATTTGGTGAATAGTTTTCTGATGTATGAAGAAGTGGTTGGTATCTCTTGCTGTTCTGAGTGTGCCGCTCCCTTTGGTACTGTTTGTAGTTAAATCTGTTCACTTTTGTCAGTGTGGGTCAGTTGTTATCTTGTTGGTTTACTACATACACTCTTCATAGATTGAGTGGTGATATAGTCTCATAAGACGGTATCCAACCAAATTTCTTGTTGTCTCTTGATAGTCTCTATAACCATTTGTCTTAATGGGAGTAAGAGTGGCTATGCACAGTGGGCCTAAGCTGTTGAGGTCTTCCTATTAGGAAGAATTTTTTTTCACTATTTGATTACTTGTCCCCCTTCCACGAACTCTAAATATGCTGATTGGAAAGCAGATGAGGCAACAAATTAGGAGTTGCTTGTGGAAAAACGTGTAATTTTTGTTAAGGTTTAGTCTGGTTTTCTTACCAAGTGAACTTGTGCGGGAACAGGCTAAATAGTTGGCTAAAAAGTTGAACTCTGGTGTCAATTATTTTATGTGTGTTTATGACCTCCATCAAAATTATTTCTCCCTTACTCTCCAATGATTTATCTTAAAAGATTACTATGCAAAATAGGGTATATGTGAAGAAGTCCATCTTTGCCAGTTACATGGGCTGTATATCCTATGATGCTACTGGTGTTGACATAATTGATAGAGATATTAATATCCTACTATCTCATGCAACTATGTCTACCTTACTTATACTTCCCAAAAGGAGTTGGATGTGTTATAACTGCATCAAATTAGCATCTATGCTTCCAAATAAAAATTTATTTAAGCCTCTTTAATAGAATTTGTTACGTTACTCATCAAAAAAAAAATTCTATTATACAGGTTATTATTGTCTCAGGTGAAACTGGCTGTGGCAAGACCACACAAATTCCCCAATTCATTTTGGAATCAGAGATAGAATCTGTTCATGGAGCTGTTTGTAGCATTATATGTACGCAGCCAAGGCGAATATCTGCTATGTCTGTTTCTGAAAGAGTTGCTTCAGAGAGAGGGGAGAAATTGGGTGAATCTGTGAGTTTACCTTTTAAATGCAATTTCCTTGGAATACTTGCAGTTGTCAGTCCTTTTCCTTCCTATAGTTTCATGTGAAATTCATTTCGTGGTGTTTTTTCTTGTCTTCCTTTTTTTTGCAGGTTGGATATAAAGTTCGTTTGGAAGGTATGAAAGGGAGGGATACCCACCTTCTCTTTTGCACCACTGGCATCTTGTTGAGAAGATTGCTAATTGATAGAAACTTAAAAGGTGTAACTCATGTTATCGTGGATGAGATTCATGAACGTGGAATGAATGAAGGTAAAATCTGAAGTTGATTTAAGGTTCGGACTTTGAAACTATGAGGTGTGATTTCTAAATGTGATACATATTTGATGGCAGATTTTCTGCTTATTGTCCTAAAAGATCTCCTTCCTCGCCGGCCAGAGCTTAGGTTGATTCTGATGAGTGCAACCCTTGATGCAGAGATTTTCTCGTCCTACTTTGGTGGAGCTCAGATAATTCAAATCCCAGTATGTCAGAAATTTTAGTGAGCAATGTTATCTGATTCAGCTTTGAATATTGTTCCTTGTTTCCATGATTGAATGGTGATAAAATTTTGATATGCATGTTGCCACCCTTGTTTTGACAATTTCCATATCTTTTGTTGTTACACTTGTCTTTTTCTAATTTTAAGTTGTGGTTATTAACTGTATTATCCCTACTCTTTATGCATGAAGGTTTCATTAGAATAAGTCTTTTTTTTTTTTTGGATCAGTAAGAATGAGTCATTTCTCTCTCTCCCCCGCCCCCCCTCCTTTTTTTTTTTTTTTTTTTTTTTTTTCTTTAAGCCCCATCAGGAACTGATAGGTGGATTTGACCTTCCTACAATGTGCATGCCGATGATTTATCTTTTGAAATTTGGATGACCTATCTTTGTTTCCAGAAGGCATATTATTGTATTCTTCTCATTTAGATATTAAAATTTCTTCTGTTGGCCCCTAATGTTTTAGAGTTCTTTTTTCTTTAAGGATTTGCTAATATTACTGTATCATTTGTTTTTGGATCTCCTTTCTTTTGTTTGAGCCACTTCTATATTTTAATTTTTGTTATTATCTATTATATAATAACTGAATGTAGCCAAGTCAGGGATAGATTTCGTATGTAGTTTGAGTGTCAAGGTCTGATTGAGTAGCTTGCTTGGTTGGAGGTGACTTCCTTATGATGCATTCTGAGTTGTAATCAGAAGGATTTAGTTTGTTCATTTTTTAGAAGCGAACATATTGGTTGTGCAGATAAGATTTGTAGTCCAACTTCTTTGAAATATTTTGGTTCGCCTTTTTACATACATCATCAGCTGTTAGTGGGGCTTTAGAATTGGCATTGTGTGTAATGCAGTGACTACTATCTGATGATAATAATAGAATGCAGGTGCTAGTCATGTTATATCTCTGTGTGTGTGTGTGTGTATGCGTATATGTTTATGTGTAACTACTGTAATATATTGTTTGTTATTCATTTTCTTATATGCTATTTTATGAGGATGTGTCTTGCACAATGCTTTCAACATGATTATTAAAAGTTCAAGACCAATCAAGCTTGTTAATCTTTGTATTAATAGGATTTAGCTGATTTAATTTGGGTGTTTCATACCTTTGGGGGGGTGTTTGGTGCACCACAGCCTCAGGCTGGGCATGACTCTTTAATTAGTCTTCAAATTTTAACTGTCTGGTAAACAACCCTTAGTCTCAGTTTGTTTCCTGGTGAACCTTATTTCACAGTGCAGATTTTGATAATTTTAGGACTTTCCCATTCTCAGATCTCTCTTTCCCCTTTTTTCTTTCTAATTTAGGGCTTTACATACCCGGTCCGGATTCATTTCCTGGAGAATATTTTGGAAATGAGTGGTTACAAATTGACACCATACAACCAAACCGATGATTATGGTCAAGAAAAGATGTGGAAGATGAGCAAACAAGCACCAAGAAAGAGGAAAAGTCAAATTGCTTCTGTTGTTGAGGTATGCAAATTTTTATGTCTACTACTGCTCAAACTTATGCGTGTGTTTTAATTTTCATTTTTGAAATATGTTATCAGGATGCACTCAGAGCAGCCGATTTTAAGGAGTATAGACCCCAGACTCGGGAGTCTTTGTCATGTTGGAATCCTGATTGTATTGGTTTTAATCTCATAGAGTATCTTTTATGCTATATATGTGAAAATGAGAAGCCTGGTGCGGTCCTAGTTTTTATGACTGGCTGGGATGACATAAGTTCTCTGAAAGATAAGCTGCTAGCTCATCCTCTATTAGGTGATCCAAGCCAAGTTTTGTTGCTAGCATGTCATGGGTCTATGGTCAGTTCAGAGCAGGTAATTTTGCTATGTATAAATTTTATATTCTAATGCCAGATTTCACTTGTGTTTTTTTGCTGTGTTTATTATTGCAAATATAATTGATTTGGAATGCTTGCAGAGGTTAATATTTGATGAGCCCGAAGATGGAGTGAGGAAAATTGTTCTTGCTACTAATATTGCCGAAACAAGTATCACCATTAATGATGTTGTATTTGTTCTTGACTGTGGAAAGGCTAAAGAGACTTCTTATGACGCGTTGAATAACACTCCTTGTTTACTCCCTTCCTGGATTTCGAAGGTTTCTGCTCAACAAGTAAGGTTATATTCTTGCTGAAAGTTTGATCCTTAGGATAAAGATGCGTTGGCACTGCATAAGTATTCTTTGATAAATTTTTGTTGTTCACTCATATTTGATTCTGGTATTTATGATTTTTTTTCTTATTAGCCGTCCACTTTCTGTAAAGTTTCCTTTGTGTTGAAAGGACTTGAAGCATGCTAGTGTGAAATGGCATTATACTTGGCTAAAATGGTATAAGGGCCAATGAACTTTCCCTCTACTATAAACAAAGAAAGTACAGTTCCGCAATCCTCTGTAGTTTTATGCTCAGGGTTCATGACTAGCATCAATCCTTAACTAAATCTTTATGAGGTAGAACATATAAGTTTTATATTTCATTTGAAGAACCTCAAGGTGCTGCATAGTTGGCTAGGCTGCCTCATGAAATGGACATCACTCTTGAATCTTCGCTTTCCCACCCTTCCCTTTGGGCCAGACTTACTCATCAAATATGTTTTTGTGTGTATATCATGACTAAGAGGGGTTATTCTAGCTGGACTGCATAAAATGTTCAAATTAAGTTATGATCATATGGACAATAGATTAAAATGACAATTTTATGTACATAGAATATCCAAATGAATGGCTCTCTCTCTCTCTAGTTGACATTATATTTAGCATGCCATGAGGGATGAGATATTTTAGTGCTTATAGAATGCTCTTTCCTCTATGTATCTGATCTGATGTAGACACCTTAGGTTTGGCTTTTGCAGTTTGCTTTGTGTTCAGTTGTAGGGGCCTTACATAACAAATTATAGAACTTTGTCTGTCTTGCTGCATGTTGAGTTTTTGGACAGTTAATTTTGATTAAATATGTTTTGTTTGTCTGTGTTTATGTTTGTAATAGAGAAGAGGAAGAGCTGGCCGTGTTCAACCTGGAGAGTGTTACCATCTCTATCCTAGACGTGTATACAATGCTTTTGCAGAGTATCAATTGCCAGAAATTTTAAGGACACCTTTGCAATCTCTTTGTCTGCAAATAAAAAGTTTGAAACTTGGGAGTATTTCTGAGTTCCTTTCTAGGGCTTTGCAGTCACCAGAATTACTAGCGGTAACTGTCATTTTGATATTTTTCTTTCCAATCTTATTCTGAAATTGATGTGTTATACCTAGAGGGGTTGATTTTCTTTTTATTTTTCTTTGGGGGCAATTATCAGTGCACCTTCTACACCTTCTTTTCATGCATGTGATTTTTTGGATGTCTACTACTTTTCCCATTTTGGTTTGATTGGAATTGGTTTGTAGGTTCAAAATGCTATTGATTATCTAAAAATCATTGGTGCCCTGGATGAGAACGAAGGTTTGACAGTCTTGGGTGGGTAGAGAAATCTAATTTTTATCTATCAATTTTTTATTCTCCTAAATTCTGTTTTATTTAAGATTTAATTTCTAGAACATGGCTTCATGCAATTTTGGTCACTTGACAGGACGCTATTTGACTATGCTTCCAGTGGAGCCAAAACTTGGAAAGATGCTCATCTTAGGGGCCATCTTCAATTGCCTGGATCCAGTATTGACTATTGTTTCTGGCCTTAGTGTCAGAGATCCTTTCTTAACACCATTTGACAAGAAGGATGTAAGTAAACTTTTCATCACATATTTAAGTATTCATACTTCTTTGTTTTCTGGTAGGATTAGAAACAAATAACTTATTTTTGTTTTTCATTCTGTATTTGTATTTACAGACAGTATCACCTAGTGAAGTACTTCCAAATTCACAGATGCATCATTAGACATGTATAAATGCATGACGTTATATGCACACATCCAGATACAAATATTCATATATATAGACACACATAAACATAAGTACATGCTGTAAAAATGTATTAGATCAGCTCTTCCTGGATCTTGCTTGGCAAAGCAACACTAGGTAACAGCCTTTATACTCTAGGCCTAAGATTAAGTTTATTCACCAGAGAGAAAGAAACAGAACAAAAAAGAAAAAGCTACACTGAAGGCACAGCCAATTGAAGCAATTATCTACCAGGTGCCAAGAGCCTTGTAGCTTAGTCGCATTACTTGGTCTTCTTTATGAGGAGAATCAGGTTCAAATGCTCCCTCCCCTCACTTGGTGTAACAATTGAATTATCAAAAATAAAGAAGCAATTATCTACCAGGTAGAAAAGAAAATCTGCAATACGGCTAATAGCAACCAGCATAATGGATCATTTAAAATAAATAATTAAACAACAAAAAAAACAATGGAACTAATCAACCTTGCGGGTGTGAGAGAACCTTTATCCCTAATGTCACTAAAATTTTCCTTAGCATTTATATGGCAGATCTTTAGATTTTGAGAAATTGATAAGAGATTTGATTCCTAAGTTCATGGAGCATACATTTCACTAATTATTGTTAGGGTACTGATAAAAAAAAGAGTTCATGGAGCATACAAAAAACTAATGTTGGTTACTAATACCCTAGTCACCTTTATTGAGCACAGATACTGCATTCGTTTTGTTTTCCATAAGACACTTGATTTGCTCTGCATTGCATTTGGAAAATACAATAATTGGGGTGAAGAGTGAAGACTCAGAAAGTCATAACTAGTCTGCCATGGGTTAGTCTATACTAGATTGGAGAAAGAAATGTTAGATAGAGAGAATTTATTGGCAAATGTGGGCATGCGGATTCGTTTTAGATTGATGACAGTGGTCCTGACTAGAGATCAATGTATTGGGAAGTACAACCAGTTTTATGTGTGCTTTTTTGGGCCATCGTTAGGTCTTAAAAGAGCCATTATACAGTATGGTCTTGCCTAAGTAGGGTTGTAGCATCCTACGGCAACATTTTTGTTCAAACTCTCTGCTCTTAAGAATCACATATGTGCTGCCAGTGCTTGTCAACCAAAGACTCACTATTGCACCAATTAGTAGTCCCTAAAGAAGTGATTATGCAAGATGAGGATGGGATTAGGAGTTTCTATTTAATGGGGCTGTCCTAGGCAATTGGCTTTGGCGATTTGTGCTGGAGATGGATGGTTTGTGGATGGGGGTGCTAGGTTTATAGTATATGTTGTAGTTAGATGTGGTTGGATGACTCCTACCATGAGGTCTTTTGCATCTGCATTGGGTGGATGCTTTCATGATGAATATGCTTTTTCTTTTGGGGTGGGATTAAGATTGATGTGTTGTATGCCAAGGTGCCCTTGCCAGAGTATCTCTTGATTTATTTTCTATTACACTAAATAAAAGAACAAGGATGGGTTTTTACATGGGCTGGCTTGGAGAGATATTGCATTGTAATTTCTGTTATTTATTTATTTTTTAAAAAGTGAAAATGGTTCTATCTTTCATTTCCTTTATGATGCTAAGGGTTTGGTACAGGAGAGGTTATTATGTGTTTGAATTGAATATGATGCATAGTAAAAAGACAGGTGGTTTTGGGGCCTACAGAATGAAGGTTTATTTAGGGAAAAAAAATTTGTGCAACCAAACAAGTTTTTTGTTTTTGTTTTTAAAAATAGTTCCTTTGAGCTGAGTCTTTCCATACACATTTTAATGTTCTTTCTCTGACGGAGAAGCAGATTTAGGAATCGTTATCTTTACTTTCTTTTTTTTAGGCCGGGGGGGGGGGGTGTTATTTATCATAATCAGGCATTATATTAGAGGTAGCTTCCTCAAATCCCAAAACTGTAATTGTTGCTTATATATTTGGAAAATGAACTAAACTGAATGTACTTGTTTTACTCTTTTACAGCTTGCAGAGGCTGCAAAACATCAGTTTTCCCGAGATTACAGTGATCACCTTGCACTTGTCAGGGCCTATGAGGGCTGGATAGATGCTGAAAGAGATCTTGCTGGTTATGAATACTGCTGGAGAAATTTTCTTTCAGTGCAATCCATAAAAGCAATTGATTCTCTAAGGAAAGAGTTTTTCTCTTTGCTCAAGGATACTGGCTTGGTTGATGGCAACACAACCTCTTACAATGCATGGAGTCATGATGAGCATCTCGTCCGAGCAGTTATTTGCTATGGACTATATCCTGGGATTTGCTCTGTTGTGGTTAGTCATGGACCATATTTGCTTAAGCTTTGATATTTTCATATAATTTCCCCAACCATTCGATTCCTTTCATCAGCTATTCTCTATGGTTGTTTCTTCAAATAATCATCATGTGATTAGTTTCCTTCTGTGTAATTTTCGTTGTACTAACGTAAATGCATATGCAGCACAACGAAAAGTCATTTTCACTGAAATCTATGGAGGATGGCCAGGTGTTTCTATACTCGGTAAGTTTGTTTGTCCATTGTATCAATGTAATAGTCAGGTATTCTGTCCTGCTTTTTTTTTTTTCACATTATTTTTCATTTGCCTAGAACTCTGTCAATGCTCGGGAATCTAAAATTCCGTACCCATGGCTGGTTTTCAATGAGAAGATAAAAGTGAATTCTGTGTTCCTCCGGGACTCAACTGCTGTTTCTGATTCAGTACTACTACTATTTGGCGGAACAATCTCAAGAGGGGAAACTGTAAGTTATCAAATTGTATATACTTCCTTTTTTCATCTCTTTTTGCTCAATCATAAGAAGACATGAGTACATGTATGACAATTTGATTACTAATATTGCCACTGAATCTTCATCATGAATGATAATTTAAAAGTTAGCATACATTGCTGTGGTGGTTTCTCTAACCAGTTAATATTTTTGGACACCTCCTATGGTATTAGAGCCTTGCTTGACTGAGAGGTCTTTGGTTCAAGTCTAGGCTCCCACATATCTTCACATCTATTTGCATGTGCAAAGCCCATGTTCTATCATGGCTGTTAGTAAGGCTACACAAGAGGGGTGCTGGTGTAAGCATTTTATACATTTTTGGGTCCGATTCTTCATAGCTTAACTGCTTAAGCTTTTGGGACTATTGGTTTTCGTAACATATATGTAATTGATTGGTACCTAACAGATACATTGGTGGCCTTCTTTTATGGCAGGATGGGCACTTGAAAATGCTGGGAGGATTTCTTGAATTCTTCCTGAATCCTACATTAGCAGACATGTATCAAAATTTGAGGAGAGAACTTGATGAGCTAATTCAGAAAAAAGTAAGTGAAGCTTGAATAAGAAGTCAGTAGCTGATCTTTTGTGAAGTAATGGTTTCTATTGATTTTTTTTCTCATCAGTTTCTTCTTGAAATCCTAGTTAGCTCTTAGTACCTGCCTAGAGTGAATGTAAATTGTCTTTTCTGGTTCATTTCAAACATGTGATAGTCTACTTGGTTGATAATTGACACTGGTGAATATGGGCAGCTACTGTATCCCAGGATGGACATGCACACCCATCATGAACTCCTATCAGCTGTGCGGTTGTTGGTTTCAGAGGACCGATGTGATGGCAGATTTGTATTTGGCCGCCAGGTCCTTAAGCCCTCGAAGCCGTCTGTTTTGGAAACAAAGACGACCTTGATTTCAAGAATTGAAAGTGGACCTGGGGGTGATAATTCTAAGAGTCAGCTCCAAACATTGCTCACCAGGGCCGGATATGCTGCACCTACTTACAAGACCAAGCAACTGAAGAACAACCAGTTCCGGGCCACTGTGGAGTTTAATGGGATGCAAATTATGGGTCAGCCTTGTAACAACAAGAAGAGTGCAGAAAAGGATGCTGCAGCTGAGGCTCTTCAGTGGCTTATGGGTGGTAACCAAGCAGGCCATGAGCATTTAAATCATATGTCAATGTTGCTAAAGAAAAGCAAGAAGGATCATAACTAAACTAATGTAGTCAGCTCTCCCATTAAGGGCTTTCGGGGGAAGACAATATTACAATGATTGGTTTTTAGGAATTCCATATCACATGGAATGTAGTTGTGTGACCATCTGGATCCAGACCCCCCTCTTCCGTCGAGGATAAGGAAAAAAACGAAAACATGAGGTGGTATTGTCACTTTGAAAAACCAGCAAACTTGACTGTGTGACACGTCCATTCAGTCACAAGCAGTCAGGCTCAGGCATACTTCACCAACAAAGATCAGAGTAGAATTCAAGTTAAAACATTTTTCAGGTTGATTTATAATGTCGGGTCATCTGTTTCGGATCATGAATCTACAGACAACTGAATAAAGTTTTGAGGGGGACTGCGGTTGACCTATTTTGTTGATTTCATGCTTTTTTGATTATACTGGGGGACATTTGATGGTGACCATTAGAGTTGGTACAAGACAGGATTAGTGGGGGGAGTTAGTACATAGCATCAATGGACAATATATACACATTGGAAGGAAGCGGTGATATATCATTATTACCCCTCGTTTTTAAAATCAGATATAATTGAGATTATAATCACCATATGTATATTTCTATTATTTAAAAATAACCAGTAGGCTTGTATTTTGTAAGGGGTGATATAATTTTGCCGGCCTTGTGTTAATTGTTTTTCGTTTGTTCAATTTCTTATGTTGTTCTGATGTTAGAAGAAAAGCTATGCCTGTTTCCATTACATTATGTGTATAACTATAGCCACATGAGCAAAAATTGTCAGATCCTGTGGTTGGGGTGAATTAATAATCTATGTTTCATTTGTTCAACGGGGATTTCTAGTTACTATGAACAAGTCTCTTTTTAATTTATTTATTTTTTCCCAATGTAGCTTGAATGTATAATTGTCAGATCCTGCTGAGTGCTAAGTTATAGGCTGTTCATTGTTGAAAATGAAGAATTACAGAAAGGGTCTTTTCTTTTCTCTCTTTTTGGGGGGGTGGGAGGGAGTTTACTAAGAAACAGGGAAATTCGTTAAGAGGAAGCAGTGTAAGTACAGGTACATCACCCTTCAAGACAATAGAAAAACACAAAGGGAACACAACGCAGAGAAACTTCCACTATGGCTAAAGGTAATGTCCCGCTAGGCGCCATGCCACATGATGATTGAGAACCATGAACTTAGAAATTTACAATAGAACCATGAACTTAGAATTGGACTAAGTTTGGCCACAAATTATAACAAAATTTTCAAAAATTAAAGACCAATAGTAATGTCATCAATTAAATCTTTAAATTTTAAGTTTTTGTAGTCTAAAATTATGCATAAAAAATTAGTTTATGGACTAAATAATAAATAACATCTGAATGGTATGAAATTTGATAAACGTCTATAGTTAGATTTTCAAAATATGTAGTAATATTAATTTTTTTTTAATAGGAGTTGAAGAACCTGTGCTTTATAATTCTCCTTCTAAAATCTAAAAAGGAAAAGAGAAAGAAAAAAAAGAAAAGTAAAAAAAGAGAGGACATTGGATGAGACTGTTTCTTTTTCTTCAAATTTATTAATTGAAAGGAAAGAGTGAGAGAAAGGTGTTATACTTAAGAATCTGAAGCCTATCTCAAAAGAAGTAAAATTAATCAAGCTTAGCACTATAGATAGGGCTTGGCTTGTGCAACAATCTCCAACCTTAAATCTAAAGCCTCACTAGTGACAATATTTCGAGTTAGCCCCCAACCAGGGTCAACCTGCCCCTGACTTAGATATGAAAAATTGGAAAAATATTGGTCACATGCAACTGTTTTTTGTCTCTGTCACTTTCTTTTATAGGCCAGGCAGCCTGGCAGCACGGGCTGCATAGCCCATTGATGGGGTGGGCTCAGGAACGTTAAAATAAAAACAGTAACGTAGGAGAAACTTATACAGTGGAATTATTTATGACACAAACTTATACAGAAACTTAAACCTCTGTGGCCTCTTTCATCACTCATATGAAATGAATCTCTTTCCCAAGGGCACTTTTTGTCTTATAAGGAACAAGTCTAATTAAAAATACCTTCTCCAAATCTAAGTTATCTAACCACCCATTATAAAATGCAACCCCCCCCCCCCCCCCCCCCCACCTTTCTCTCTCTTTTATTTTTTATATAGGCTGAAGTTTGGGTTAATACCTATCAGGTTAAAGACTATTCAAAACTCACAAATTTGGTCCATAAAGCCAACTTAATCCCTAAACACAGTTAGGCTAGTTAGTCATTTTTCTCAATAGTATTTAGGGACTAAGTTGGTTTTAACTTTTTAGGAACCAAATTGATTAGTTTTGAAAAGTTTTAGACTTGGTTGGCATTAGCCTCCTCATGGTTTTTTTTTTTTTTTTTTCTTCTTTCTTTCTTAATGAACGAGTGATATTAGGGATGTTATAATTTTTTTTTTTTGAGATAATATAGATAGAAGACACAGGGGATAGGGAAAGAGGGAGTGGGAAGACAAGACTTAGAGTCCGTTTGTTTTGCGTCTGCGTCAGACGCGTTTTGTGTTTCAACACTTTTTTTTTTTACTAACCCAGCGCTTCTTGCACTGTTCATGTCAGAAGGCAAGTGAACAATATTTTTCTTGTGAACAGTAATCTGAAAAATATATTTTTTTATTATTTTCAGTTTTCAGTTTTTAGCAAAATAACAAAATAAGCGGTATCCGAACGCACACTTACAACATTAGCACTTACAAAAGGGCATAGGAATATTACAAATTTTACTACATAATCCTTACAAATATGTGTCATATATCATACAAAAATAATTAGATATTTTATTATATTGTTAAAGTGAACTAATTACATTTATTGTCACAGTTTGTAATTCTTTTGTAAAAAATTTGCAATAGTTTCAACATTTTTCTTTCCCAATAGAAAAATCCTTACCACCATCCTCTTCCCTAAACTTATCCAATAGGCTGCCCTAAAATTGTTATATGTTCTAATATAAACAAATTATAAATTAATGCGAAAATGAATATAGTTAATATATATATAATCTTAAGTGTTTGAATATTTTTTTTTAACTAGTATGACACGTTTGTTTATAAAATTTATAGTATCTTTGATATCCCTTGATCCAATTTCTTACCCTAGCCACAAAATAATGTTGATGAAGCTGTCTCATAATATATATTTTTTGATAGGGTCTCTATAATATATATATAAAAGTATTTGTTTTTAAAATTCAAGACCAGCCTCGAAATGCGACACTGATTTGGCTGTCGGGGTATGCCTTAATTGATTAGATAAATAATGTTGAGAGCAAAAATTGGAATCTGACCATACGAGTATGAGACAGGCTGGGAAGGTCTGCCCCCCCAATCTATGTCCTTTGATTCCTAAGAAAAAATTTTTTGGACCTCATTAAATTAAATTAAAGGAATTGCTGGGTATTAGAGAGGAAAAATTTTATGTCAGATCTGGGTGCAAATGCGTTATTGTCTCTAAAACTTTAAGATCCTCACAACAAGTCACAACAAGTACTTTATCTCTCTCTCTCTCTCTCTCTCTCTCTTTGTTTTTTAAGGTCTACAACAAGTGCTAGAAAGACCCAATTAAATGTGAGACCCCCCCAAAAGCATGTGAATTTTTTTTTTTTTTTTTTTTTTTTGTGGCAATCTTCGTCGTCATGCTGTGTGGTTGTCTTGCCTAACTATGGGGTCAGACTAGTTGAGTTCGAATTGACCAAAGTTAAGTGCCCATATATATTCAATTTGAAGTTGACAGTGTGTTAGGGGACCCCTTTTGTTTTATGGAGTTCTAAGTGTGTGGATTACAAGCAAAGGGAGGTTTTCCCTTTGGGCCACATTGTTGGATCACAGGTTTGTGAATCCCGTGACAAATTTTAAAGTCTGAAAAGGAAAATATATTTTTGGGTCATCTCTGTTGGAAATATAAAACCTATAAAGAGGGCATGTGGGGAGCTTGTCAGCGTAGGAAGATAAATGATGTATAATACTCCATATTTGATTTAACAGCTTAGTCTATCTAAATATGGAGACCAAAATTTCTGATTCACAAGTATTATTGTTGGTGAGCTTTGATATGAGTATTAGCTTAGTTATTGAAAATTTGATTTAAACAATTAACCCTTTTAAGGGTGTGTTTTTATAAAGTATAAAATGTTGCAAAATGATGATTTTGGTTTAAAATGCATGTTTGTAAAAAAGTTATAAGGAATTGCTGTTGCGAAACTGAGCTATGAGTTTTCAAACTCACTTTTAAACTCCCAAAACGCTTAACTAAATAGATTCTAAATATATTAGGTTTGTAGCGTGCCTTTGTGTTATAACTTTTTTTTTTTCTTCATTATTTGTGTTTGTTTATATGTATAAAAAGTATTTTCAATTTGAGCAAGTTTATTTTAATACTCATTTAATCATCTATACATATAACAATAATTATTTTTCAAAATTATTCATAATATAACAAAAATCACATACATATCACGCTATTAAATTCTTTAGGTTTTACCAATAAATACTAATAAAAATTTAACTATCACAAATCTAATACTCATAAGTTAATTATTCATTTTGGAAGTTCAAAAAGATATTTGTAAAAACTATATATGTGTGTGGATGGAATGGAAAACATGGGTCATATAATTATGCAAAAAAGCTATCTTTTTTTCTGGATGAATATCTGCAAAAAGTTTTCTCAATGAAAATAAAAATGAATCACATTCACAAAAAGGAACCACAAAACAAAAAGATGGGAAGAATTAATTTGTACTAGTCTACTCGCTTTTCAATAGATTTATGATAATCTGGACGTGCTTTTTGAACACTGAAAAATGGTCGCCACCTTTATGAATAATGGAATGCCCTCTCTTTTTAGGCTTTGTACCTAATAGCAACACCTATTCCGTAAGTCAATAAAACTCATTATCCTCTTCCATTATTCGAGGCTCGCTCTCTCTCTCTCTCTATCTAGCTAACACCTTCGTAGCTAGACTTGGTACACAATTATTGCCAAATGGTACTAAGAATACTAATCCCTCCCCTTTTTACTTTTTAACCAAGTTCAACCCTGAAATGAGGAGTACTAGGCACCAATAGTGGGGGCCAATTAGTCTCTGTGTTCACTGCTTGTGTTATTAATGGCTATTTGGCACCAGGTATTTGGCCTGTGGCACAATATCAACTTATGATTCAATATAAAAATAAGAGGATTTTTATTTTCTCAAAGATTCTTTTTTTTTTTTTTCAAAAATTTCTTCTATGTTTCATGAAACTTAAATTTGAAAATATTTGGATAAAATTAGAAGGGCAAATTATACTTTCCTCTCTTAGAGATTTGAGAGAATGATACTCTTTCCCGAACTTGAAAAAAAAAAAAAAAACACCATTCTCTTTTAAAGTTTGAAGAAATTAACACACTCCAATTTTGTTTATATTAGTAATGAAATATTCTAAATTTCTATAAGATTTTTTTTTACAAAAGTTTAACCATGGTTAATAAAAAAAAAACTAATAAAATTAGAATAAAACTGCAAAATTTATCAAGTACCAAAACAATTGCAACGGAAAATCTCTCCACAACCCGTTGAAAAAAGAAAAAAAATAATAAGCAAAATTCGTACTTAATATTTTAATATACACTTTAATTAAAAATTTAAAACAATGAATTTCAATTCTGAATTTGAGGATAATTTTTGAAATATTGTCTTAAATAAATTAAAGGGCAGATTAATATACAACATTTTAAATATTAATTTAGCAAAGTTTGATTAATCGGATGTCAAGGAAAAAATTATTTTTTCTTTTTAAGTTTTGGGTGGAGTGTCATTTTCCCAAACATCAAAGGAGGAAAATATGATTACCCCAAATCTGAATATTTTGCTCATTCTCGTAATTTAAAATTGTTTTTATATATAATACATTGTTTTGAAATATTAATGTATTATTTTCTAAACACAATGTGAAAAATAAATATAATGCAACTCTTTTTTTTTAAGGTCCTTATAATCCATCAAACTAATCGGCAATATCCAAGAAGCATGCAGATACAAGAGAACTATTGGAAAGAGGACGAAAGAGACAGTAATCCAACGACAAAGAACCATGGAGCATATGGATGGAATATATAGAGCATTTGGTATCTTCTTTCTTTTTTTCTTTTAGTCTCGACTTTGATCATGTGGTGATCGTTTTCTAATGGCATCTTTTTTTTTTTTTTTTTTTTTGAGAGAAAGTTCGAGTGGAATTGTACGATACATGTTCATATTCCTCAAACATAGTGATGCGACAATTCTTTTCTTTCGGTTTTTGTTGATTTCCCATTACAAGTATCATTATAATATTATTTTTTTCAGCAATCTAAGTCCCCTATCTTGTGGGATCTATGATCTATCGCATGAGTGAGGGTACATGTTAACATGAAGAAACAATAATTTTCGTCACATCTATTTTATCTCAGGGTATCTTCAACAACTTCATTTTAGCTTATTTACTTAGTCTATTTCCCCAAAACTTTTTTTCAATAATTGCTACTCGTAAGAGCATCTCCGACAATGATGCCACAATTTTTCTCCAATCGAGCTTCCTCTTGAAGTAGAGATAGAGGCCATTTTTTTTTTTGATTCTCTAGTTCTTTATCAAAAGTAGTTGATTCCATGATAGCAATAGATTCTGGTGCTAGCTTTATAGCGGAATTCATTAGAATTAGATCCTAAAGAAGTGCGGATAAATTCCTTTTTTCGAGCGGACTCTTTTCATTGAGTGTGAATTTTAGCTAAATGACTATTTTAATATCTTAGCTAAACAACATTTTCAAATACACTCCAACAAACTTTGTATTTTTTTCTGATCTATTTAAATATGAATTCTTAAATAGGTAGATTTTTTGGTCACCTCTCTCTCTCTCTCTTACACACAATCCCCTTTCATTTCTTTGATCGATGATTCGATTCCCCCACTATCTCTCCTCTCTCATACTTTTTCACTTTCTCACTCTCACTATTTGACCCACTCGTGCCCATAGTCTACAACATACGTGATAGCATTGATTACTCCTCTTTGGCCCACTTCCTCTACTTCTACTAGTCTACTGCTCCTCAAACTCCAACCCCTTCTCAATTCAAATAGTTGAGGGTCACACGGCCATGTCCAATGTTACTAAAGAGATTTTAGAGGTCAGGGTCATTCTTTATTCTAAGATTTTCCATCAATGACTCGTTTCTCAATTCAATATAGAACTCAACACATGCATGCACAATACACATAAGTTGGGATATCATAATTAAACTTGGACCATTTCTCAATTTATGTGTGTTTAGGGGCCATGTTAATCTTCTTTGTATCATTTCAACTTTATTGGATGTCTTTGCAGGGATAAGTGTGTTGTGTAGGCATCTTTTGAATCTCACATTTGATATTTACTTAGTCAAATTAGTATTTATAAGTGATCATGAGGAGTCCCAATTATAACTAATTATTTTGAGATATAAACTCAAATATGGCTAGTGATTCCCTTGGATCATAGTAAATTGTCAAAGATTCAAAAGCAACCATGGACATGTTGAGCCCCTCAATATGCCTTTTTAGGTTGAGCTGAGTTATTCGAGTCATGACCTAGGGTGAAAATAGGAAAAGTATATAAGAATATGAAACTAATTGACAACACTTGAAAATCCAATCCAATCCAATCCAATCCAACTCTATTGAAGCGCTCCCCCAAGTATTGACTCTTATAGTCATCATTTCGCTCACCTTTTGCTCACAATTGGCCAAAGCATGGGGGAGTCATCTGACTAGTTTAGAGAAAAAGGAACGAAATGAGGTTAGGGTGGCGACTGAAAGTAATGGGAAAGAGAGAAAAAAGGGAAAAGATTGGGGGAAATAGGGAATAGAGATGCTAATTCATGATGAGTTTGAAATCAAAACAAAGAAATGATTACAAAGGAATAACCAAATGATCAAATCGAATATAACAAGAATATTTAGTTTGATTGGAAAGTGTTTTTGAAAGATTGGCTAACTAAAGTAAAAAAAGGACCTTTTGACTAACAAAAGTGGAGTATTGCTCATGATGCTCTTATAAGATCTAATAATGAGTGAAATCATAACAGCAACCCTTTTAAATATAGGTTGATTAGGTTGATGTTAACGGTGACTTAGGGTAATTATTAATTAACAACTTTAGAAAAATTTTGATACTACTTTTATAAAATATTAAAAAAAAATATTTTTTTTATTCTTTTCTCATAAAATGTTTCTAAAAATATTTCTTAAACTAATATCCTTTGGGTATCTGTTAACCTTTCCTTTAAATGTATAAATAATTTTTTGATAATTGTTATTTCAATTTTATAATTGTTATTTTTTTTTAATAAATATGATGAAATTTCAACTTATAACATTCACTTCATGATTTTTTTTAAGAGAGTTTCAATCTATGGTATCCGCTCATGATAATAGCTCTTTATTATCAGACCAAGACACCAATCAGTTTTTGCTGTAGGCGGAGATTGAACCTCATATCTCTTATATATCCACTTCATGATGATTGCTTTTTATCAGCAGGTCAAGATACTAATTGATTTTTTGGTGTAGCCGAAGTTTGAATCCCAAATCTATTATTTGACGACAAGAAATATTATTATTATTTTTTTTTGAAGGGGTACAGTAAAAACTTTAATAAGATAAACTGGCTAATAAAAAATATTATTAGTTGAGCTAATTAAAAATTTTAAACCCACCAATTTCATAGATTATTACTTCAACACGTCTCTTTTATACGGTGTTTTCATAAGAGTAAATTTCATCAGAAGAGCATCCACACACGCATATATAGCTCATTTGTGCCCCCACCCAAAAGGGAAAATGAATGGTGAATGTGAAACAACAAATTGAGAATTGAACTCCTAATAATTATTTTGGGTTCTTTTATTTATCATATCTACTTAGTTGTTAATATAAAATATTTTATTATTCACACACATATATATATTTTATAATGACAAATAAACTATTAAAAATAGAAAAGTAAAACAAAATTGGTTCACATAAAAGTTTCTTTAATGTATCTTTTTGGCTCAGCCTGCACTAAAACTTTACATGTGTCTCCATTTCAGATGTAAATAACAACTTTGTCCTTCTTTCAATATATGTAAGTCAAATTTCACTGTCATAAAAATAAGAACATTATCAATTTATTTTTTTCTACTCTTTTTTTTTTCCCACCAGAGAAAATTTACAGCTAATAGAGAATTCATTCATAAATGCAAGGTGAAGATGATAGTAGTAGTACTACAAGTATCTGCCACATTTTGGCGACTCACATTTGGACTAGTACGGAATCAGAGGCCCAAAAGGGACGTGTCAATTAGGACACTGACTTAATATGAGATGATGAGATCCCTAACACACTCTCCCACCCCCCAAAAAATATATATAAAATAATTTATTTATGTTGTAGTGTAAGAGTTCCGTAGTGAAAATCTCCCATACAAATAATTAAAAAATTAACTTAGTATTTTTTTATTTTTTAAATAATAATTAATATCGAAGGACCACAAACAGTCAGTGAGTCAAGCAACAAGTATTTCATTCTTTTTTTTGGTACGAACATTAAAACTATGTCTTGGAGTTTGGTAGGGGCCACTCTTTAAAAGCATATACCATTTATTATTATTATTATTATTTTTCTTTTTCTTTTTATTACTTTCAATCTTTATTATTATTTATTAGAACATCTTCAATGTTGTTGAGAACATATCCTAAAAAAAAAAAAAAAATCCTCATTATATAATATCGTTTTCATTTGAATGCCATTTCATTTTCAATCCTAGTGAGCTGTAACACATTGAGATAACATTTTTTTTTCTATATGTTTTGTCTTTTGTTGGTTTCAAAATACAAAAACAAGTCTGCATGTCAACTTATTTACCATCCGAACCTTACGTTCACTTTAAGTCCAATTCATTTTTAAATGGCATATTATCTTCAGATTTATTATGCACACATTACAAACCAATTGGATAACATTAGTAACAATAAAAATCTTTATAAATTTGTGGGTTTTAGTCGGCTTAACTAATAAAGTTTCTTGTCATAGAATAATATTTTTAGGGTTCAAAGCATGCCCACATAAAAAAATCATTTGGTATCTTAGTCTGATGATAAAGAACAATCATCATAAAGTTAATGTCATATGTTTAAAATTCTATCATATCTCATACATTTAATACATTGTAAAATATTTAAAAAAAAAAAACTCAAATTTTGTACCATTTATAGATAACAAGATTCTTTTTTATTTGCATGTCAAATAACAGTTTTCTTAACCTATAAACATCATGATTCTTGTTAATTATGACATGCATGAGAAAAACATATAACTTAAGAGTAAGTTTGACAAAAAACTTGGTTAATAAAAACATAATGGGGGAAGAACATTGACCAAAATTAGCTTTTGACTAATGTTACACTATCTAATGACTTTGTATTAAATTAATATTTTGTAAATCTTATGTGTTTTGTCCACATTATATATATCAAATTTTGGATTAATTAAATATTGTCTTATTTTATAAAAAGCGAATCAATTGATTATTGTTTACTATCAAATCCAAAAAAACCATACATTAAATTTAGAGCATTTTACAATAATAAAGAAAATTAATTTGAACAATTTATTAAGGAAATCATCATTAATCTTCATTTTTCTTTATATTTAATAAAAGCATGGTGAGTACCATGAAAACATATTATTTAACCGTTGATTGATTATATTGGGTGATGTAATATTCATATATACATGCATGTGTTTGTATCAAATTAAATAATACAAAACATTCAATTAGTCTAAAGTCGATGAATATCGCGTTTTTCATAATTGTTGACATAACCTATCACGTTCGGTACATAATAAATTCAAGTAAAAGTGATAATACTCCGATTACAACTATTTATATCAAAAGCGATATTATTCCAATTCCAATTATCTATATATCATATTACATGGATAAACAACTTATGTAAGAAAAGTTATAAAAACTAGTATGTCTATGCTCCATACTCCATAGCATTACTCTAGTCTAGTGAGTATTTTCTACCTAACTGGGCTCTCTTTCTCGGCCATAATAGTACTGATTATATGGGGTCCTGTTTCATGTGGATATGTAGGATTCTCTTCCCCACCTGAAGTCCATAATAATTTTGATGACAATAAATGAGGAAAAAAAAATCAAAGAATTGTTGGTAGAATAATCGAGGCAGAGGAATATTAGTTTGAGTTGTTCCACATCAAAACCTCAGTAATCATTATGAAAAGGGCTCCACTTCAGCCGACCTCTTTGCTTAGCTCATTTATAAGGGTCTTTGTGTTTTATGTCATGTCAACGTTAGCAACTAGGATTGCAACCGCTGTATTAAAATGCATTTGCACACGGGAGAGATCGGTTCACTTTGATTGTTTTCAGTTTTCAGCTTTAGGAACTGACTCCACATGCTGAGGACTTGGCCCCAAAAACGAAAAACTGAGATTTCAAATTCAAATCACAAGGGCTATATATGGTGAAAGTATTTCATACGTGATGCATCCAATACATGCATTTTTTTTTTATCTCTTATCATATATATACGAACTCCATTATTAGAGCATTGATATCGTGAGAGTGATGCTACATTACTATTAATTATAAATGTGACACAGATATA
This sequence comes from Lithocarpus polystachyus, assembly GCA_033629205.1. NCBI lineage: Eukaryota > Viridiplantae > Streptophyta > Magnoliopsida > Fagales > Fagaceae > Lithocarpus > Lithocarpus polystachyus. Next base: position 4,309,606 of record CM066162.1, on the reverse strand, counting down.
ACATGTATCTAAAAATTATCACGTATCACTTTTGTGTACCTGTCAAGTGTATTGAAGTACTAAAACTGAAACTTCACCCCATTTACCAAGAAAAATAAGAGCTAAGGTCATTTTGAATAGCATTACCCATGAAGTAATGCCATGTAAACTTTGATGGAGTAATGTAACAATCATTTTGGCATTGGGGTTTTTGTACGAGATCCTCAAGGAAATGTATAGAATAGCTAGTGAGAGAACTTCCATGGGGGCAATACTGAGGATGCAAAAGCACTAGCAGCGGTAAGAGCCATGGTTTGCCAAAGAAATCAGTGTGTAAGATATCATCATTGAAGGGGATGCTACAACCATGGTCTTTTTTTAGAAACACTGCAACCATGATTTTGACAATTAGATTGGTAATACTAATATCCTATAGATCCAAGGTCATTTGATTGAAGATGCCAAAGTTGAGACCAGAAACCTCATAAATGATGTGGCTGTACATTATTTGATTTGAAAACAACATCTTAATTGTGAAATAAAATAGACAAAATGAAGAGAATTTAAATGGAAGGCTCTTACTTCCACCTATAAAGGTTCTAATTGTACCGGAAAAGGTTTTGTTTAAGTTGTAAATGCTCTAACCTTAGGAACTTAAAACTTATTCAGTGGAAATTTGGATTGAAGAAGCACCAATGTTCATTGTAAAATAAGACACTCTCTTACATATTCAGCAATGAAATTTAAACTATCGCAGTATAAAAAAAAAAAATCACAACTTTTATTATAATAAAGAACAAACTTTGGTTCCAAATATAGTTAAAGCTATCTTTTCCATCCCATTATATGGTAATTTTTAAACAAGTCACATGATTCATTAAAAAAAAAATCATATAACTAAAACTATACATAGATGATCTTTTTAATCAACATTTTATGGGTTGAAACAAGATAATTCCAAACATATTTGGAACTAAACTTTTCCTTATTATAAAAAAAGTCATATCATATACTTCCAACAAAAATAGAAGTTGTGGGTTAGTGCTCAGGATCTTATGGGGTAAGATTCTCTTTTGCTTAATCAAATATAAATCATCTGTATTACCTTTTGTGTTCCATCAATCACAATTTTTTATGTGTTTTAATTTTTTTCATTGCAAGCCTTAGTCATTTTATAAAGAAAATTAAAACAATACATGATAAGTTGTCATTGGTGGAACGTAAAGTAAAATACAAATGTGGTATAGAAGATTTGTATTCTTACTAAATCATTCAATTCTCTCCTATTTTTATTTAGATGCAAAATACATGGCATTTAAAAGTCAAATAAATATCATTGCACACTCTTGGCGTGATAGTCACTCTACAAATACAAAATTCATGTGGGGTGGGGGGGGGGGGGGCAAGGGCTGGAGTTCAAGTCTTTAAAAGGGATTTTTATACACATATACTCTTAGATTAGGTTAAAATAGAATTTCTATCTTATATTAAAAAAAAAGTCAAATAAATGTCACACATCTTGCTAAAAATGGAAGGAAATTGGATGAGATCATTCCTCAGGATTGAGATCCTGTATAATACTTGTTATGTAATACCTCTCAATGGATGATTAGGCTAAAGTAGAATTTCTATCTTATATTAAAAAGAAAAAGTCAAATAAATGTCACACATATTTCTAAAAATGGGAGGAAATTGGATGGAAAAGTCAAATAAATGTCACACATCTTGCTAAAAATGGAAGGAAATTGGATGAAATCATTCCCTAGGATTGAGATCCTGTACAATACTCGTTACGTAATACCTCTCAATGGATGAGATTAAGAGTTCAAAATTAATTTTAAATCTCAACTTTTGGATCAAAGAAGTCTGAAACTTTTTATCCTTTAAAAATTTTCAAATTTAAGGGTTGAGATTGAAAATTTTATTTTATTTATTTTATTTTATTTTATTCAAATTTAAGGGTTGAGATTGGAAATTATATTTTTAACCCTCAATCTCAACCATGGAAATGGATATTGCATGGGGATCCAACTCCTTAATAACTCTTGTTACTCATTGCAAAATGTTAAAAAAAAAAAAAAAAAATTTAGGGTACACTACAAAGTCATTGAACCTTGAGGCTATGACACAATTCATAGAGGTGCACATGTGAATCCCACGCTTAACTCTCATTTTATTTGGTCTATGTGAAGTTAAGGTATCAAATGTGTGGGGGAAATTTTGCATATGTGCAACTAAAGTATAAGTATGTGGTCCAAATTTTGTAGGAGAGAAAGATCGAAGCAAAAAAAAAAAAAGGCTTATGAACATATTATTTTATTGAATTCAACCAAGTAACGTGTTTTAATTTTCCACAAGAATCAAGTGACCTTAACAAAAAAATAAATAAAAAAATAAATTTTAATCTATATAATTTACATATTGTTTGATACATAATACGACATGTAAGGGTAATCAATACACGTCTACAACATGATACTTTTTCACTTAATTCGATATGTATTGTGCATAGTACGATCTTATCTTATAGAAGTCGCATAAGCAATAGGTCCCTTTGTATATATTTTTTAAAATTTATTAATTATTTTTTTAATTAAGAATGATTAAAAAGAAAAAAAGAAATTAGAAGTAGAAAAAGGTAATTTGGGTTGGGGGGAAAATCCGGGAATCGGCATAATATGCTGGTTGCAAAAAGAGAAGATCCTGAAGGGTAGTTTAGGGAAAAGAAAACAAACAGTCCCGTCGTTTTAACGTCTTTTTTCTCTTTCCCATCCTCTTCATATATATCGAGGGAAACCGTGTCCCCCCTTCTCTCTCTAAATTAAAAAAAAAAAAAAAACACACCTCTTCAAATCTATCTTTGACCGTCGTACTCTCTCTCTCTTTTCTCTCAGCTATTAATTTCTTCATCATCAAATATCCAGAGCGCCTTTTCGCCGCTGTTACTGTTTGCAGTGGTCTCTCTCTCTGTGTCTCTCTATTTCTCTTGCTCAGAACTCACAGACTCTCTTTTGCTCTCTCTCTCTCACTCACTCACTTTTCTTTATCTTTCTTTCTTCTCCACACTCGCTCATTCTCTAAATACAAAAGGTTTTATCTTCTTCTTCTTTATTCGAATTCGTTTTTCTTCGAGTTCTTATCAAAACTCTCTCTGATCCGACGGCCGCGATCGCCTCTTCTCTCCAATCGTACGCCTAGGGCTCCCCTCTTCTTCTCTCTCTCAACGTAAGTATTTCCTCTCTCTTTCTCTGTGAATGTCAAATACACACGAACACATACACACACACACACACACACACAAACAGACACACATCACGTATGTATAAAACTCTCTCTCTCTCTCTCTCTCTCTCTCTCTCTCTATGTATATATATATATATATATGTATGTATATATTTGTGTGTATATGTATGGATGTGACGGTTACGGAATTCTTCGTTTCCGTTTTTCGAAATCTGTATTTCACTACTGTTCATGTTTCTCTGTACGTAATTGATTTCGTATTTCTGTGTTTTTTACTTTTGCTTTTTTCTTTTTAAATAATAACAATTATTATTATTATACGTTTCGTTCATGAAGTTTGATTTTCAATAAATTGACTTTTTTTTTAATTAAAAAAATATATTTTAATGTTTGTTTCTGATCACATGCAATGATTCAATTTTCGAATTTCATATGTTTATCTATCTTCAAAGTTCAATTTGAGTTTCATTTCATTTCGGATTGGAGATTTAGTTTTTTGTATATTTTATATATATATATATATATATTCAGTTTTTTTGGAAAAAAAAAAAATTAGTTTCAATGATATGAACGTTACTTAGGAATTAAGTTTACAGTATTTTTCTTACTTGATCAAAGTAATATTCTGATTATATTATCAATTTTTTAATACAATCTGCATGTAGATTTAGTTTCTTACAACTACTATTTTATTAGTTTATTTTATTTTATTTTATTTTTTAAATTTTGGATAAGTATGTGTTTTTTGATTCAATTTCTGATTAATGATATTTTCATTACTGTGTTAGTGGTTTTATTTTTCTCTATGATTGCTAGAGCGTAATTAAGTTTCTGGGCAATGGTAATTAAGGTTATAAATTATACTGCTTTGATATTGTTGTTGAATTATGAGCTACTTATTAATTTCTTTAGGTTCCAATCTCTAATCATGTTTTAATGAGTACTAGTAAGGTTGAAATTCCAAGACATACATGTGTTTCTAAATTTTCATAAAATAGAAGTTGCTTATATTTTGTTTAAAAGATTCAGCCACACCTAAAATTTTGGATCTTCACGTTTTTGAAATGGGGTTTGGTTGTCAATTTTGACCTTGGAAGAATTTACTTTTATATACAATTAACATAACGTTTGGTTCTTGTTTTTCATTGTATTTTAATTTTTTTTTTATTCATGATAGATTGCAAATTCCACCTTTTTACTGTGGTTAGTGTCACATATTTTGTTCATAATTGACCAAGCCTTGAAAAAGGATGAGGGATGTGATAAGTTGGCGGTCGGCATAAAATCTACTTTTACTTTTTAATTGATGGATCATCTACTACAGTATAGTGATAGATTTCATTTTGCAAAATATCACATTTTCTACTGTTCATCACTACGTGGAAGTGGATCCATATACTGTTAACATAAAGTTTGGTTCTTTTAGGAAGAATTTTCTTTCATATATAATTAACATAAAGTTTGGTTCTTTTTGGAAGAATTTTCTTTCATATGCAAATAGCATAAATTTTGGTTCTTTTTTGTTTTTCATTGTTTGGGAAAAAAAAAAAATTACTGGTGATAGATTGCAAACTTCGCCATTGTTTGTGGTTAGTGTCATATATTTCGTTCACAACTAGTCCCATGCCTTGAAAAGGGACGAGGGTTGCGGTAGGTTGATAGCTGACATAAAATAGAATTACATTTTTATGAGTGGATCTACTGCAGCATATTGATAGATTGCAGTTTGTAAAATATCATCTTTTCTATGGTTTAACACTATATGGAAGTTGATTGTATAGATGACTACATTTTTTTGGGACTGACTAATTTTTTGAGGATTCATAGTTCACTTCAAATAATTTGGGACTAAGGTTTTGTTGTTGAACACTATATGGGAGTTTTTTTGTATAGATGACTACATTTTTCTTGGTTGAATGAAAGCCTTGTGGGGCATTCCTTTTCTGTTTGGTTGTCTGGAGTTTTGTGGCTGTATAGATTTCTGTGTGTGTGTATATATATATTGGAAATGTTGTGGAACTTATCGGCCTTAAATGTGCTTTGCCTTCTGTCCTCTTTGGTGCAAATGTATTTATTTCATTGAGTGTGGTGGGAATTGATTGTCTACATTGTAATGATGGAATAAGACCATCACTTATAAGGGGACCATGGAAAAAGTTTGAGCTATGGACTTTGATTAGTGTTGAATTTTCTTTAAATTCTCTAGTTGTGTTATTTTTAAAGAATATTTTACCTATCCAATAAAGAAAGAAAATTTGAGATTTTGGGATGTTGCCCAACTGGATTGTATGGCTTGTCATTTTCGGATTCTTATAAACTTCTGCCAGTTCAAAATTTTTCTCTCATTATCTGTAATGGCTCCTTGTGTGATGATGGATTTGTACATAAAATTATAAATAGATTACCCTTGGAAATATTATTTTTCATGCAACTTAAAATGTGTGTCAAGATTTTTTGTTCAAAGGATTCCTTAATTGTGGGGTTGCAGGTGTCTAGGTAAAATTAACCTTTTACAAATGAAAGGATTCCTGAATTTTCTTTGTATGTATGAGATTATTTTATGCTATATATATACCTATGGATACCAGGTGAATGTTAGTCAATCACTACCCTGTAGAGAGCTTCCTAATGAGATTTATAAATGCTAGGTCTTTCCTGCTAATGTTCTCATGATATTCAATTTGGGGGAAATCCTGCAGTGCATGATGTTGGTAGATTCTTTTAGGAACTTTTTGAAGCATTTGTGGAACTTTCTAGAACTGAGCAATTAGATCTTGTAATCTGATTCAAATGTTTTTGCATTTTTCTAATTTGGTACGTTTCTTATATGTTTTGACTTTCTATTAGTTTTCTATTTAGCCTACTTATCCCAAAAAAAAAGGTTTTCTATTAGCTTTAATGGTCTAATATTTTTAGTAAGTATTGGCAATTTAGGAAAAAAAAAATTATTTCCTTAAATACCTACCTTATTTCGTTTTCTTTGACTTGTAGGCAATAAACAAGTTACATCCCTTGAAAATTGAGGTTATGGAGCCTAATGGGCAGAGGAGAGTGAGAAAAAAGGACCATCTTGCAGAAGAAAATGGTCATGTCAGTCTAGCGAGTGTTGGTGAAGAACTTGATCCATGGACTGCATGGGCATACAGGCCTCGTACCGTTTCCTTGCTACTTATTGGTGCCTGTTTTCTTATGTGCGTGCTCAACTCAATTAGTAGTTTTATCTGATGATATTTGAACTCATCTCACAAATTATTTATTAGTAGTTTAGGCCTTGATTTATAGATAATCAAATACATATTCCTTTTTTTAAATATTTCCTACCTGGATGGAATATTTTCTTTCCCACTGAATTTCTGTTTTGGTTCTCTGCTAAAGCCTTTGCCATTTGCTGGTTGCTGTGAATGCCTAGTTATATGGAATGCCTGATTTCTCTACTGGTGTTAGTTGCCAATACAAAAGGAAAGAATCTACATATGTAAACTGCTATATTTAGATTATCCTCTGTGCGTAACATAATTTTTTCCGCTTATGGAGTGTGTGTAACTTACCAGTAAAAAAGGACTTTACATGCATGCTACTGCCAGGGAGATAGGAAGAAGCATATATAAAACCTGGGGCCTTGAATTTCTGCATTAATCACGGAAATTGAAAAAAAAAGGGGCTTTTAGTTTATATGTTTGTTCAAGAGTCTTCTGTGCTTGTCTCTTAGCTCTCAACTGTCATTTCTAATAATCCAGCAGCATTGTTTGTTTGTGCTCTGATGTTCCTATATGCAGAGGGTTGGCTTTGTTTAAAAAGTAATAATGCCTTGGATGAGAATTTTGCTGCTGCAATTTCAACACAATGTTGTAGTGTATGTATAACGTGTAACATCCTCAGTGGGGAATTTTAATAGATGGAATTAAACTGTTTGTGTTTCTTCTTGTGGCTTGTTGATGTACATACAGCTGGGCAAGTGGAGCCCTTGATCCTGATAGTGGTGCTTCTGGTGATGTTGTTACATCTGTTAAAAGGTTTTTTCTTATTTTTTAATCTAATGAAGTTCATTTGACTTTCTTTTCTTTTGCACTTTTTAATGTCCTCATGGTTTTGTGTAGGGGTGTATGGGCTATGATTGCAGTTTTTCTTGCCTATTGCTTGCTGCAAGCCCCATCTACGTAAGTCGGAAACCAGATCATATTTATTAATGAACAATCTGTCACTTGATATTTAGAATCTTCATTGGGTTGGAGGGGGGATATTTTGAAATTTAGCCCTCTGATACTACATATGTAAAATTATATTCCTTTACAGGATTCTTATTCGGCCACATCCTGCAATTTGGCGCCTAGTACATGGAATGGCTGTTGTGTACCTTGTCGCCCTCACTTTTTTGCTTTTTCAGGTTGGTTCTCCATTTCCTCTAGTGTGTGCAATATGAATTTCATTTTCCTGTGTATGTGCATATTTATATGTACAATCTCAAATTATGGGGGTATTTTTGTTGGAAACTTATTCCTTATGCTCTGTTCTTTCATTTGTGGTTTGCAATTATATTTCTCAATTAATACACATCTAAAAATACCTCTCATTGATGATGGTCATTTTATAAATTGAGGTGTGTGCTGAACAAACTTCAGTTTTGCATATTTCCTCTTGTGTCTGCCATTTCTTTTCCACCACCTTCTCCCTCACTTAATTGTTTATGGCTGTACTGTCATAAACTCCAATTAGTGGTCTTTGATTTTAACTTTTCACCCTCTCATTTTCTAGAAGCGTGATGATGCTCGGCAATTTATGAAGTTTCTCCATCCTGATCTTGGCATTGGTAATGCTGTTCTTCTTTACAAAATTGTTAATTGATAGGGATTTTTTTTTTGGTCATTGAATTTGTGATGTATTTGACGTATGCAAAGCTTTTCATTGTTTAATGGAACCTCTTCCCTTTGTATGTATACAGTAAAGGGTGAGGTCATGAGTTCAAGACTTGTTGGGTGCATGTATAATTTACTATTTAAAAAATATATTAGCTTGGATGGACAAGTTAATCATTGTTTTTTAAGGAATTCTAATTTTATTTGCATGACTTCTTGCAGAACTTCCAGAAAGATCATATGGTGCTGATTGCCGCATATATGTACCTGAGAATCCCACAAACAGGTTTAAGAATGTTTATGTATGATTTCTTCTTTCACAACTTTTTTACTTCAGTTGTTTCCCCTGCATGTTTTGATCTTTGTGCACATCAGCACAATATCAGGGGGTGCTGCAGGCTTCTGATTTTTGCCCCCATCTCTTCTAGGAAACACTTTTTGATGAATTTGTGCTAGCACATATTATTGGATGGTGGGGTAAGGCTATATTGATCCGCAACCAGCCCCTTCTATGGGTGCTATCAATAGGATTTGAGATGATGGAGGTTAGTTCCTTTATTTGAGACATACATCTTTTGTGATTTCCATTATCTGTTCAGGTTGATTGTCTACTTTTATGTCCCTGAACATGTTATCATCTTTGTATGCTCAAGTTGGTTATTTTTTTATTGTGGACTGAATTTTATGTTGGCCTTTTTCAGTTTACATTTCGCCACATGTTACCAAATTTCAATGAGTGCTGGTGGGACAGTATAATTCTTGACATTTTGATCTGCAATTGGTTTGGTGAGATTCCTGTTGCATTTTCTCTTGGTAGGGCGGGTTTTTTTATTAGGATAAAATGTACTAAGACCTTTGGAACTTTTATGCTGTTGCAGTAAGACCCCCTTAAGGTTCTTTTTTTACCCCTGCCAACTTTGGTACAGTAACAGATATACCCCTTTGTACATTTTTTGACTATTTTAACGTTGTTTTGCACCAATTCATTAAAACAAATGCATTAAGAACCCTTGAACTTTTACGTTGTTGCAAGTACGTCCTATTCCTTCCTCATTTATTTTAATGATTTGGTACCAAAAATCATTAAAATAGACAGAGAATGGACACAAGGGGTCAATTTACTAGAGTCTACAATACTAAAGTTTATGTAGTAATTTGGTAAAGAAAAAGTTCAGGAGATCTTAATGCAGCAGCATAAAGGTTTAGGGGATCTTAGTGTATTTTACCATTTTTTGAACAATGTTTTTTCCATTTATGAATAGTAAATAGGATGCATAAGAGGATGAGGTATCTCATGCATCTGTTGCTAATTTTAGATGCATGATATAATTATTGACATAAGAAGGTAGAAGATTTTCTGGATGTCGCTATGCTATTTAAGAACCATCTGTTACGCTTCTAGGTGTCTTGGGTGTATACTACACTTATTTAAGGAACTGATAAAACTTGGTAAATATCAGAGCATTGAGAATTTCGAGTCCTTGGTAACAAATCTTATGCTATATTATATCATAAAATTTGCCCTCCGTTGCTAATTTTACTAGTTAGTCTTTCAATTTTGGCAATTTACAGTGTTTTTTGTCTTCTTCTTTGCCAAGAACCTTGTAGTTCATTGGCATTGCCTGGTCTCCTACTTGAGAGATCTCGGGTTCAAGTCCTCCCTCTCCCACTTGACAATTGAATTTTAAAAAGGAACGTTCCTTCTTCTTCTTCACTTTCTCTTTAAATTATATTGGTCTTTTTCGGAGTTGGTTAGAGTCTGTTATGACAAGTTTTGTTTGGTTTTTAACAGGTATCTGGGCAGGGATGAATACTGTTAGGCACTTTGATGGAAAAACATACAAGTGGGTTGGTCTAAGTCGTCAGCCTAATATTATAGGAAAAGTATGTTTAAAAAATATGTTTTATCTTACGTTGTTTTGTTTGCTTAAATATTATTGATAATTGCTAGTCCTTTCCCTTATATGGAAATTTTTTAATTAGATATGTAGTAGTTGTGTCTTAATTTCTGGAGAAAGATGGAACTGATTCTTGTGTCTGATGTAACTTTTTGTACGTCGTATGCCTACTTTTTTTGAAACATTTCTGGTTGTTTTGGTAGACGGAGACTTCCTTGTTGTTGTGGTAGAATATTTTTTTGTTTTGTGACTTCTGTCATTCACGGTTTGTGTTTTGAAATGTATCAATTATTATTTTCTGTTCAGTTGAAACGATTATTGGGACAGTTTACACCAGCTCAGTGGGACAAAGATGAGTGGCACCCCCTGCTGGGTCCATGGCGTTTCTTTCAAGTTCTCACCCTTTGCATCATATTTTTGACAGTAGAGTTGAACACTTTCTTTTTGAAGTTTTGTCTTTGGGTTCCTCCACGGAACCCTGTGATTGTGTATAGGCTGATCTTGTGGTGGCTAATTGCAATACCAACAATTCGTGAGTACAACTCATACCTTCAAGACCGGTACTCCCTCTTATCTCTCTCCCCCTACATGTTTCACATGAAAGTAAATACTACATTCTCAAAAAATTTCTATACTCAAAAAGAATATGTGTAACCTGCTTAATTACTGTGTTAATTTACCAGAAATAAGGTGAAAAAGGTTGGAGCATTTTGTTGGCTTTCACTTGCTATCTGCATTGTTGAGCTTCTCATCTGCATCAAGTTTGGTCATGGTATGTTAGTCTTTTTCAATCATCTTGAAGTATTTCTTATTTTGTGTGTTGCTCTCCAACCAAGTCTCTCTCTCTCTCTCTCTCTCTTGATTGTAATGGCCTTGTTCTTGACATCCACCAGGATTATATCCTAAACAAATGCCTTTTTGGCTGCTAATGTTCTGGTCATCTGTTGGAGGGGCCCTTCTAATATTCCTCATCTTTTGGTCGTGGCAACTGCATCAAAGTTTAGGTAGAAAGAGGCGATAATTTTTCTGTTGCGCTACATGATTCTTTGATTCATTTTCCTGAGGGTATCCAGCCAGTGCTGCTGTAAATGTTCTACACCTTTATAAATTGTAAATGCTTATTCCAATAAGGTAGTGGATCACAGTCTCTGGAGCACAGATTATTTATTCTTACATGATAGGTAGTGGGAAATGGTTCCAACGTAGGGCTACTGAGTTTACTGGTCTGCTGTAATTTAACTAGCGTACTTTTTTTTTTTTTTTACCTTCACTTGTTGAGCCATATTGGACATTCCAATTTTTCGTGTTGTAGTTTCCAGTTTTTGATGTAATTTGACTTAAATCTAGTTTATGGAGAGCTTTTTGACAAATGTAATTGACTAATGTAGCACAAAATTTTAGTTTTGTGGATTCTTAAAAAAAAAAAAATAAGTGTTTTGAGAACTTGACTGGACTGGATCAGTGGCTCCAGTTTTATTGCTCAATGGTTGCATATTATAGCTAATTGGTCGGCCTCTCTCTCTCTCTCAGCAATTTCTTCTCTTACAGGAATTATACAAAATAATTTACTATATATCCCCCTATCATGTTTAACCATAATTGCTCCCCTTTTCTAACAAGGTTGTTTTTTTGTTTTTGGCAAGTGTGTTCTCATAGAGACTGGACAGTCGAAATCCTGTTTTTTGTTTTTTGTTGAGATTGAAACTACTGAAACGACAATGGTGTGATTGAAAATTATGATAAGGATGGGGAGTGTATATTTTCTTTTCTCCTCAAATTCTTGTGCTTCCTTCTTTCATTGTGTGATTGAATTAAGGTATCAAAGAGAAGACAAGGGGGGGGGGGGGGGGGGGGGGGGGGGGGCGGTGTGAAATCATTGGTTGAAACTATGTTCTTTTTGGCTTTTCATAATGAGAATTACGAAACTGTTATTATTTACCAAATAATGTTTTCACAAAGGATGAGCAAGATACATCTTTAAAGAAATTCCTTCAGAATTTTTTTTCCTTTAAACAATAATCACCACTCAAGCTATATCCGCTTATTTCACTCAATTCAATTTGTGATTTTTTTATATACTGTTCTGGTACCCTTGAAGGACTTCTGATGTCCTCTTGGACGACTTTTTGGATCTTCATCCAACTTCCCTCTTGAAGCATATTCAAACATAAATTTTTTACTTGATTATGGGAAGCTTTCTAAATCCCAATTCAATTGTCTAATATGGTTTACTATGTGGTGAAAGGCTTGGCGGGTATCTTTCTCTTCCATGTGGTTCTTCCTCTAACAATCTCTTCATTTCCACGCTCACCTTTAACTTGGAGGAGATGTGTATACCTTAATGGTACCTTCTCAAAGGAACACAAGAGTCCACTACCTTCAAGAATATCTGATGCCAGAGAAAATCCATTTAGATTAATGCCATTTTAAGTTTCAATCCATCTTCAAGAATTTCACCTTCATCCGGTTGGCAAAGTGACTGAACTTTGTCTGAATTCCCACATTCCCTTCTATATTCTAGTATCATAGTGGACAGTTTGTGAGACTCCAAAATCTCATCGGGGATGGTCTGTTAAAAGAAAAAGAAAATTGAAGAAACTCAAAGTTGACAGGCAAAAGATGCATTGCAATGTTATTTTTGTGTAGGGTGATGAAGATTTGGTCAAGTGTATCAATTGCTAGACGAGACACAAAAGTGGCACATGATCTTTTTTTAATATTATGTTATGTCTGTGTCACGTCTAGGAGCATTAGACACAAGTCAAATCTATTTGTGTATTACCTCAAGCATCCACCTTACGTACTTCACATTGTTTACATGGTGGTTCATGTCCAAATCACTTCTTCGGCCTAGAAAATTGCAATAGTCAGCATATGTTTATTTTGCACTGAAATGTGTATAATAAGGTAATGAAGTTGAGTTGTCTTTTATTTACCTTCAAATTGGAGTCCATATATTTTACTTTACTATCCAACTTAACAATTTTTTCTGGACAATCTTCTTTGATTGCTTGCTTGTCTATGAACCAGGGTGATATTTCAGCCCTCACTTCTTCTGGCATTGTTGAGAGGCGCCTTGTTTCCTGGTTCATCATCACCCAGGTGCTGTTTCACATTTAAGTTATTAGTACAAGCATATGTAGTAGAAGTAGAACCCAATTTAGTATAGGGGTTAATTAAAGCTTAACTGAGTTGAGCTGAGTTTATATATATCAAAGAGATATGATGGAAAGTTCACAAGAAATACCTGGTGGCACGGGCAAAAACATGGCCTGTGGCTTGACTTCTGACAAGCCAATCTCGTCGCATTCCATTTTTCCCTGATGCTCCAACCCATGTATCAATTTCCACTACCTCTCCCCTCCAGGCAGAAAAGTGCCATATGAACTTTTGTGCTATGATTAGGGTTCATGCTAGAAATAACCCTAGTTTATAGTTGGAAACTAATTTATCAACTAAGAAAGTTGTATATAGTATTTTGGTCTATAATCTATAACGAAGATAAATAGTTAGGGGTTTGCTCCAGAAATATACTTGTTTATGTTTATAATTTTAAAAATGAGGTAAACTCAAACCTAAGTTGATATATTACTATTAAACAAGTCAAGTTCAAATATAATGATTTGTTTGCACGTGAAAATATTCAAGAGTATGAGACTCAATTTAAGTATATCTAATATTATATTTTTATATGTATTCATATATAAAAAAATACATTCATATAGACTTGAAATTGAATTGTGAAAGTTAGTAAAAAAGTTCAAAAGATATCAATTTTTTATTTATAATTTATTGGTAATATAAGTTTGTAGTATAAAAAAATTCTATATAATTTGCAACAATCCTAAGATTGGTGAATATAATTTTTATAAGTTAATAAACAAAAATCATTCTACAAAATTAGTTTAAATAATATCATTTTAACTATAATATGGTTATCAGTATAGATTTGTAAAGGTTTAAAAAAATTGTAGTTGTAGTGTTTATTATATGTGGATAAAGATTAATTAAATTAACTCATGATTAATCTCAAACATATTCAATAAATAAATAAATAAAACTAAACGTGAATATATAATATAATTCGGTAATAAACTCAAACTCAGCCCACGTTCGACCAACCCTAAACTTTTAATAGTTGGTTTAGCTCGTATGCAGCAGTGTTACCAAGTTTTTTTTTGACAGAAGTGATAGAAGTGTTACCAAGTTTTGAAGTGGGAGAAAGTAGTTTACGTTATAAAGAAAAGAGATGCAGATAATTATACTTAGACAACGTACTAAACAACAGCGTCCATATCATTGAAAATGGTGGGAAAAAAGAGGAGAGAAAAATGATAGTGTCTTTTTTGCATGATTAATTTTGTCAATTTATTTATTATTTAATTCATTTTTATTACTATTTATAGGCTCCACTACACGCTTTAGTATTATTCATGAGTCTCACTCTATTTCAGTTAACTTTTACCTTTATCTACAGTATTTTTAGCAAAAAGTTTTCAATCACAGCAAAATAAGCGGATTCTAAACGGATACACAGTTAGAAAGTTTAGAGGTTGTCAATCAAGGGCCTTGAGCCATTTAAATATGTAGATCATCAAAAGGTAAAGGAGGATAATATACAGGACTAACCAAATTGGATAGTGATCCACTTGAACTTGCATCCTTGAGACAACCCATATAAGATTGTTCCTCACCATTCCGCGTGTGGCACCAAATCCATTGCTCAAAAGACCAGACATCCATACATGATTTAATGCTGTTTCCTGGATAACAATGAATACTCCTGAGTGCAACCATATCAAAAAAAAAAGAAAAAGATACACTAGAAGAATATAATTACTTATCACTTGATATGAGACTTTAATATATCACCTATCATAAAAAAGTAATTCAAATACTTATTTATTTTGCTGTTGAAGCGATTTAAATGTAATCTTCTTTCATATTTTTGTGCATGTGTGATTGAAAATGGATGATTGAACGATTAAGTTCTTTTTGATTCTCACCTGAAGAAGGTTGAGGATGCTCTCAAGAGTTGCAGTTTTATCAGGACCAACTTCATAGGACCTTATGACAACAGTCTGCCTGTACTCGACACCTCCTTCGATGATGAGCCCTTGGCGATGAGTATCCACAGATCACTTCTTTGTCGGAATATTTTGGCGAAGCTCTTCTGTGGTGATGTTGCCAGTTCCGTTAACAGAAGTAAATGGATTGTATATGCTTACAACTCCAGCAGGTTGGCTCTATATCTGGCTTCATAGAGGACATAATAGAAGTTCCATTAATTCTTATGTTGTTTAGCTTTTGCTTGTTTTGGTCATGGCTATCTCTATTGGAAGATGCCCTTATAAAAATAGGATGGATATGAGAAAGTAGCCATTGTTTTCTCACGTAAATGGGATAAAGGTTGGAACAGAGAAATGGGCAATGAAATAGCTTTATAGATTGAAGGCTTGTGTGTGTTAAATAAAGGACAAAATTTAGAGAATTTTGTCATAGAGCTGTAAGCATTAAAAAAGCCCTTGTGTGTGTGCTGAAGGGAGGTAGTTTCGATGTCATAAAATAATATAGTGGTGAAACTAAAATCCTTGGGCTGATCGACGGGCAAGTAGGGAAAAAAGGGTAGATGTCTTTTTGTCACTTTTAATATAAGAAATACATTTTGAGGGAATTATTGTGGCTTTACATTTGCATTTCTTGGATTTTTCAAATAGGCCAAGCTTTGTATGCATGTAGCTTTGATTTATAGGAACAACCAAAAGTGCACAGCCTTCAATTCTCTTTCTCCTCATCTTCTGGTAGACACTAGACAACAAATGGAATGGTTCCTAGACTAATTTCCTCTTATGTGCGCTGCTGTTATAAAAACGCATAGGAGGTGAATTTGTAGGGTTACAGTCTAATCTTATGTGAATTAAGAAATTCAATAAATAATTTTAACCAATTTTTTAAAAAATTAATATAACCAAAATTACTAAGCTATAAAAACAGATCAATCATACACAAGAACAAAAAAATTAAGGTGTCAACCATTTCTTGATAGGAAAACGTAAATGTGCCAATGTGAATAAGTTCACTACTATAAAATAGGTTACAAATCCCTCTCAAGCTTATAGCTAACTTGAAATCTATATCAAATACAATAATTTTAACTATTTAGGATTTAATATTATGATGCCCCAAATTGGTTGAATATTAATTTTATTTTTGGAGAATTGATTAAATATTGAACTGAATTAGGTGAGCGTGTTTTGTGGGTGTGTGTTGAGTCCTGCATCAGGTATATATTGGGTTGATCTAGGCTTTATAAACAACCATAAGGAGTCTTACTTATGACTATATTAGTCATTTTAGAGTATAGTACAGATGTGGTTAAAGCTTAATTGTATTGTACAGGTGTGTGATGAGTTCTACATCCAATGTATAATAAGTTGATTTGGGTTTTATAAATTACAATAAGCTTTAATTGTGTTTAGACTAATCATTTTAGGGTATAGTACAGATTCTTTACTTTTTCTTAGGTCAGTGTAGGATCCTTTATGTTTATGTTCTCAAAGCCTATATAGATCATTTTTTTTTTCTCTTGGGAATTTGCAGGTGAAACTAATCTAAGAAGCAGCAAATGGGAACCCTCTATCCCACATTTTGTGAAGATCAATTTTTTTGTAGCAATGAGAGAAGAAAAATCTTGCATTGTAGTAGTGGGTAGAAACCACAAGAGAAATTCTTTTGTTTGAACTTTGAATTGTGTTAAGTTGAAGAACAAGAACCAGTAATAGCTCGCTTGAGAGAAGGGAAATAAATGAAATGAAAATGAATGAAAAAAAATAATTTTAGATCAAGTTGAAGCGCGTACAGCACCCTTAGCAATATCAAAAGCAGTTGAGGTAGCACATAAGAATGTGATTTCTAAAGGGGATGCATTAAAAGTGATTTTGCCCTTACATAATTCTTCTTTGCAGCCACATTGATCAATTGAGCATCTCATTCTTGAAGCTAGAGAACTACTTAAAATCCATTTATGGCTAGTTTGTAATTCATACTTTTATTAGAAGCTAGTTTTGTGACCAACAATATTGCAATGCATTTGGACTCAATTGTGTAATTTGGAGGGATTTATCCCCAGCTTCCTAGTTCCATCATCATTTTTTTTTTTTTTGTCCTCTTGAGTAGATGGCAACTCTCTTACTTCTTTTCTTCCTTTCCGAAATGTATTGTTTATTTAGGTAAAAACAAAAGGTAAAGCCAAGTTGAGTATTCATGAGATTATAATTTTTTAAAAAAAATAATAAGGAAGAAAGAAAGAAAAGAAAACAGAATCAAGGGTATGCAGTCAAAAAAGGATTAGGCCCCTTAAAACATAGTAAGACAAGCAGCAATTAGTTAAATATTATTCTTTTTTTTCTTTTCTTTTCTTTTAGATTAAATGACACTTGATTTCAACCAAAATTAATCATGCAAATTGTAAGCAAACATGCACCGATGGTTTCCAAGACAGAAGAGGAAAACTAAAAACATTGTAATTCACGGTTTTGAAATTTGGAATCTTGCGCGTCAAGGCTGATGATTAATGTATTGTTTTCCATTTCCAGTTTTCCACTGTCATAAGACAAGGCAATTCAAGGTTCAGGTGGTTGGTTAGTCAGACTAGAAAAATAGAACTGAATTGAAGTCATGGATTTACCTCAGTCAGGTTATGTACCAATAAATGATTTTTAGATTCGAAACCCAAGAAGGGGTAGTGTACGAGAAATCAAATCATATAGAAATGATAGACGTCTTGAACGCCCTGAAAATGCTATGAGGTGTTCGAAAATGGTTGAAGTAGTTGAATAGGAGGATCACTATGACTATAGCCCTTGGGAAATTTACCAAAGACGAAAATGATTTATTTGATATTATGGATGACTGGTTACGGAGGGACCGTTTCGTTCTCCGCCACGACTTACTTTGGGCTGTTTTTCTTCTTTTAATATTACTTTGAAATCTTTGTTCATTGGTTAGAAGTTAAACCTGTGTTCTCCTTATATAGCATACAAATTATAAACAAAGTAGCAAATATACAATTGAGCCCATTCTGATATTCATTGGAAAACAAGTTTATTCAGTTTGTCTTTATATGTTTTACATATAATTTCCTGACCAAATTCATGGATGTACAAGTTTACAAACCCCTCCCCAAAAATTAAGAGGTTACTAATACTTCATCATAACGCATCATTTTTTCTAATAAAAATTGTATCCTACATGCTACAGTTATGCCAAATAGATACTTTTTTTTCCCCCTTTGATATATATATATATATATATATTTTTTTTTTTTTTTTGATAAGTAATAAAATTTTATTAATACCAAAAAAATAAGTCACCCAAAGTCTACAGGATGTATACAAATGTCAATCAAATCATATATTAAAGGTAAAGAAATTCAACCCATAATAGACATCCAATCCAACAGAGTTCTTAAAAAGAACAATTTAGAGCCTGTTTGGTTTAGAGCAATTTTGGATCATATCACTCAAAACTCATAACTGAGTTCTCAAAACACGTGAGACCCATAAATTTTTTTGTTTGGCTTAATTTTCACATTGTGTTTCCATCACTCAAAACTCAAAAATTTTGAGTTAGAGTGATGGAAACAAGAAACAAGAAATGGGTGTTTTCAAAAACTGAGATAGAAAACTCAGTGGCATTGCTGTAAATATTCAAACTCTGTGGGACCCTTCTGTGTTGTCACGTCAGTTCAGAACTATTTGATATTACCGTTGCAAACAACCACAACACCACCACAACAAACCTAGCGCTGCCACAGCACCACCATAATAAACCCATCGCCGATCCACACCACCGAAACACCAAAATCAACCCACAAAACCAATCGCCGATCCACACCACCGAAACACAAAACCAGCCCCAACCGATTTAACCCAGCCCTAACTGCTCCAAGCCACGCCTCTACCACTCTCCATACCAACCACCATTAGAACTGAGACACAAGAACTGAGACCGAGAAACAACTGAAACCCAAAAACCCAATCTCAAACCCGATCTCCACCGTGACTTAAACTAGATCTCCACCGTGAAACCCAGCCAACACCCAAATGACCACTGCCGAAACCCACCATCACCAATCCGAACCAAGCAACCACTGAAACAACACACCACTTTAAACCCAATAACCATCGATTCAAACCAACCAAAAACAGTTGAGAAAGGAACAGAGAAGAGAAAAAAAAAATCAAATATAGATTGAAGAGGGGAGAGATAGAGAAAGTTGAGAAAGAAACAGAGAAGAGCGGAAAAAAAAAAAATCAAATATAGAGTGAAGAGGGGAGAGACATAAAGAGAGATGGACAAAAAAATTTGATAGAAAAGAGAGAGTCAGAGAAATGAAAGGTGAGAGGATGCCACAGTGGGAGAAGTAAAGGAGGAAGATTTTTTGTTAATGAAACGCGGGTAGCAACAGTAGCAACACTGGGTAGTGTCAGTGGGTGGGGTCCACGGTTTTGGCAAAAAATTGTAGAGATATATAACTGAGTTATGAGTCCAAACAGGTGTTTTGCAATTTTTGAGTGAAGGTGACGTTTGAGTAGGGAGTTATGAGTTTTGGATTTGAGTTATGAGTTTTGAAAATTGAGTTATCTCTAAACCAAACGGGCCCTATTCGGTATGTTTCTTTCGATGTTCTCAACACTTCAAGCATGCCACAGTGGGAGGATGCCACAATGGGAGAAGTAAAGGAGGAAGATTTTTTGTTAATGAAACGCGGGTAGCAACAGTAGCAACACTGGGTAGTGTCAGTGGGTGGGGTCCACAGTTTTGGCAAAAGATTGTAGAGATATGTAACTGAGTTATGAGTCCAAACAGATGTTTTGCAATTTTTGAGTGAAGGTGACGTTTGAGTAGGGAGTTATGAGTTTTGGATTTGAGTTATGAGTTTTGAAAACTGAGTTATCTCTAAACCAAACGGGTTAGTATCCGGTATGTTTCTTTCGATGTTCTCAACACTTCGAGCATCCCTATCCCTATCCCTATCCCTCTCCCTCCAAATACACCACATCACACGATGGGGAACAGCTTTCCAAATAATACCATTTCTATGATTTCCAAATCACCCTTGCCAAGCAGCAAGTAGATCAACAACAGACTTCTGCGTAACCTAATACACTTCTCCCTCCAAATACACCACATCACACGATGGGGAACAGCTTTCCAAATAATACCATTTCTATGATTTCCAAATCACCCTTGCCAAGCAGCAAGTAGATCAACAACAGACTTCTGTGTAACCTAATACACTCTGAATAACCCAACCACTATAGACCATAACTCCAAAGCAATAGGACGGTGAAGCGATAAGTGATCCACCATAACTCTCTCTCTCTCTCTCTCTCTCTCTCTCTCTCTCAGATACAAACACAGCACACACAGCTCCTAGTTTCTATCCACCAAACAGAATAGAGAACAAAGTAATATTAATAACTTTTATGACCATGACATAAGAAGAAGAAGGATAGAATGATAAAAAAACAGAACAAAACAAAAAGAAAATTATTAATTTAATTAATTTATTCCATATGAAATAGCACCGACTTATTAGAAGCTCGAGATGCAGGAAGGATGACAGAAAATTCGAACTGCCAAAGCATACAAAATTAAGATTTGAACTTCAATGATTTTCTTCAATAAAGGATGGTGAAGCCAACAATTGACATGGTGCTATACATGTATTGTTCATATCATGACATGCATCTACATCAATGATACCAAAACAAGTTGAATTATGATACAAACTTACATTTAATGGTAAAAGGTATTGGGCTGTATTAGCCAATGAGCTCTACCTTAAACAGCGCCTCTTCCTCTTGTAAGTGCAACATTGAGGGTAAGGTCTTGAATTAAAACCTACCAGTCTGAGTGAATGTATAACTTAATAATCAAAATTAAAAAAGAAAAAGAAAAAAAGAATAGGTTTGAGCTGTATTCATTCTTGATACCATAAAACATCTAGAGTAAAGCTTACATATAAAAAGAAAAAAAAAAACCCTTATTTTTTAATTTTATTGTTTTTAACAGGAACCCATTTACTCATGCAGGTTAATGCTATAGCCCATTGTAAGGTTTGTGCCTTTATAACAAGCACCTGGGTCTAGTGGCATACGTCAGTTACATATACTGCTCCAGATGCCAAAGGACATGTCAATCGCCCAGTGAAGGGAATAGAAGCATAGGTATAGGGAAAGGTAGGAGGGATGAGAGAGCAAGCAGGCATGGGTGTTAAAGATAAAACATTTGAGCAAAGCAAGCCCTAGAAATCAGCAGGGTATGAATTTGTCTCCTTTGGTATAGGCTGTCCTCACTTTCTAGGTCCCAATAATCTTTAGTCAATAAATCACTTCATAGCAAATCAAAAAATTTCCAAGAAATAATCTGCTACCCATCACTCCCAAAATTTAAAGGATCAAATCATCTGTAGAGAGGTGATGAACCTCAGGCAACAATCTAACAAACTGCCTAAAACAAATGAAACAAATTACCACCATGAACTACCTCACCATATAATTATTGAAGGCCTCCATAACCAAAAAGAAAGTAAACGAAGTAATGAAGATTTATTTGTTCAAGTTGACTAAAGCTTCCTAAGAAATTGGAAGATAACAACTAATTATGCAGAAAATTAACAGTTTAGGTGCAAGTGCAAATGCGTTTCCTCTATTAATTCCAGAAGTCATTCTTCAAGGCTTGAATCCAAACACATCTAACATGCCAATAAACCATCAAAATATCCAGCTGAATGAAAAAACACACAGAAGAAGCTTTTAAGCTCAAATCCAAAGACTTTTTTTTTAATATGTAGGTTTGAATCCAAAGATATACAAAATGTAAATGCATCATAGATTCAACCTCCTTCAGTGAAAGTGTTCTCGGCTTCCACTTTAAGAAGTTAGCAACAAAAATTTAGCAATCATCTTTCATGACCAATAAGTCCCATGGGTCTGAAATGCCTATTAAACATTACTCCTCTTTTCTAAAGAAAGATATCTCAAATTTTCCTTTACAACTCCAAGTATTAGTGAATCTAGTGATATTCAAAATTCACCTTTTAGAAAAAAAAAAAAAAAAAAAAGAAAAAAAAAGAGAGAAGGTATTGCGTTGGGTAGAGAGGACCACATTGATGCAGCCATGGAAAAATTCTCTCTCTCTCTGTCATTTCACCGGTTCAAAAATTCTCTCTCTCTCTCTCTCTCTATAGAGGACCACATTGATGCAGCCATGGAAAAATGATTAGCTATTACTTTGTCATTTCACCAATTCAAAAATTATTTTAAGGGGGTCCACATGTGATGTCCAGTTGCAGAAAAAGTCATGTTGTTTTAAAGGTCTAGGTATCAATCTTTTATTTTATTAGTTATGGTCAACTTCAAAGTCAAGGGAAAATCTGTAATTTTGGCAATTCCTGTGAATTAAGAGTATTTTAGTAGTTTAATTGGGTCTGGAATTTTCTAGGAGGCCTTAAGTATCTTAGGTTTTATTTTCTTTTGAGTCCAGGATAGTCTTTATTAGGTTTTTAGTTTAATAATCAAACTAAGAATCCTAATACTACTGGGAGTCTATATATATTATGCTCAATGAATTTAGACATGACGAAGTTGATTAATTTTATATTGAGTGTTTTGTGCATTGAGGTACGTTGGCATTTGTGTGTTCATTTCTTCCCTTTCTCTTCA